>OU342960.1:50012945-51433523 GCA_910592155.1 Ypsolopha scabrella
AGGTACGGTTAATCATTGTCTTACTTATGAAAAGAGTAGTATGGATGTCAGCGCCTACGTTGATGCAGATTGGGCCGCCAATGAGATAGATCGGAGGTCATTCACTGGGTTTGTCTTTAAAATAGGTAAGTCTACAGTATCATGGGAAAGCAGAAAACAAAAGACGGTCGCTCTTTCTAGCACGGAGGCGGAGTACATGGCACTCTCTGACGCATGTAAAGAGGCTTTGTTTATCAGAACTTTCTTGTATGAATGTTTAGGTACAAGTTGTAAAATTACTATGTTTAATGATAGTCAATCAGCACAAAAACTTTGTGTTAATCCAATGTATCACTCTAGAACTAAGCATATTGATGTCAGACATCATTTCATTCGAGGAATTGTAAACAAAGGTATTATTGATTTAAATTATTTGTCTACCGATCAAATGACGGCTGATGTTTTAACTAAACCTTTAACTAAAGAGAAAACTGAAAAATTTGTCAGTCAACTTGGCTTAGCGGAGACAATTTAAATATTGTAAAATCAATTAATAATGTTACCTGTTCATTTTAAGTTGCATAAAAACTTTATAGCTTTTGTTTTAAGGGCCAGTTTGATAAATGATTGCATTGTTTAAGGGCCAGTGTTAGAAATGTAAACGGAACGCAATCATCTGCTGTCTCGTTCACTTATGTGTCATCTCCTTCTTGCACTGTCAACCGCCGCCATGTTAACTTGTGTGTCACCTCTCAATAATAAAATCCCTTCTAAATAAATCAATCTTGTCTCATTATAACCAATTCATCATGGTAGCAGAGTGGCGCAGTGGAAGCGTGCTGGGCCCATAACCTGATGAATTGGTCATAAGTAAGACAATGATTAACCGTACCTTTCAGATATCTAAGCACCCGTTTTGCTGCCTTCCAGTGTATTTCAGCATAACTATCGTTGAACTGACTGAGTATGCTGTATGTAATGGCAGGTAAGACTTGATGCTTCATGATTTGGAATTATGTTCAGTGAGACTCCGTGACAGAACCTTGAGAAAAATTGAGAAAACGGTTTGTTTACATAGTCCACAATTTCTATTGACGGCGACTATAAATACTAACCGCCGTTAGGATTGGAAGTAACTTAAGCTTCTTTTTATCCTGGTATTTCAGCTTTTTAAGAGACTTTCAGACGCCGCACAAGTGAAGGAAAAAACCGAATATCATTAACTGCCAGTTCTGTGTGAAATAATACTTGACACAACTAATTTTTCAGTTCTGATTCATACATTTTGTAGATAAATTGGTGAGTTTTAATTTTTTATTCAAATTATTTAAGTCTACTTGCTTATTTTAGATAACGCAATCAGCGCACTTGACCGGTTTAAAGTCAAACGTGACATCATTGTGGCATTTGCAAGGCTTATTATTACAAGCTATGGTAAGAAACCGGCATTGTAGGGTTCCGTAGTTGCCCGGTATATTTTATAAGTTGGTCTACTAATACAGATCGCGCCAAACTTCTAGTCACATACATTTAGAAGAACGGCCCATACAGTGTTGTGTTTAGAGGGGATTAAAAGTTTGGCGTGACATGTACTCGTAAACTTGTATAGCCTACTTAGCTGTGATAATTTTCCTTTTAACTTCATTATATATACTACTTCTGTGAATTTTTCCACATATCCATAAACAACCGTTTAGCCAGCGAGGGACGGGGGAACACTTGACTCTAACAAAAATTATCACTTTAAAGCTTAATATTTCGCCAACGGATCCCTAAATCTAAAAATGGTTTTCACACAACCATAATATGGGATAGACGAGAAAAAAAAATCATCCCCAATTTACGTGTATTGGAGATGCCCTTAAAAAAATCGTTTTTTTAACCATTTTGTTGGCGTAATTGATATGTATGTATACCATACCAAATTACAGCTTTCTAGTACTAATAGTTTCTGAGCTAAGCCACGGACAGACGGACATGACGAAACTATAAGGGTTCCTTGTCGGACCAAGGAACCCTAAAAAGCGCCCAATTTATCAACTAAGAAGATTACTTAGATCTAAAAGGCCGCAATCAAAATTTTACGCAGCGGGACATCCGCCATTTTGATGGAACCCTGACTTGTAACGAAGAAATCATTCATTTATCTCTTGAAGTAAACACGGTGTGGAAACCAAATAGTATATAACAGTCGAGCTGATGTGTCATCACATCATTCAGTCAAAAATAAAAGTGTTTTGAGTGCGACACTTAAGAACAAACGAATATGAAGAGGGCAATCTTAATTTGGTAAGAAGTCTTGTATACTGACATCGAATTATATGCATGTAATGCATTTTTTCTTTAAAATAAGCAAATACATACGAGAATATCGATTTCCTTTTTATAATACCTATATTGGTATAACACTACGAATTTGGCAAAAAATTCGAGTTCAAATAATACTTTCTTTCAGAATAAGAATATCTGTAAAGATTAGCAATAAATGAAATGTCAAACGTAAAAATGAACTTTTAACAAAAAATATAATAACCGAATTCAAATATTGTTGCAGACATTCACAAAAAAGTTAAAAATAATTACTTACATACTGACCGGTGGTACCCAATTAACACTTCTGCCGACTTCTTTCCTCCTGAAACATATGTTCTCTAGAAGTCGGCGCTCTCATTTTTATGTTCTATCTATACCGTGGAGAATACGCCGACTTCTAGATAAAGTATGTTTCAGAAAGAAAGAAGTCGGCAAAAAAGTTATTTTGATACCACCGGTCAGTTTGTAATTATTTTCAACTTTTTAGTGCATGTTGTAGTGAAACACTTTACGAAAAAAAAAATGCTGAAACACCAAGTTAAAAGTATAATTTAAATATAAATAGAATTTAAAAATTAACAACGAAAAGAAAATAAAAAAGGTATAAAAACAAAATTGTAGAAGAGTATATCGTCGAGCCCTAAAAATTTTACAATAAAACTTAATTTAGTAAGTCACCATTTTTATGGCTTAGAATTTTCTAATATAGCTAAAACGACGTTTTAAGCTTATTTTAATATAAATTTGAAATTAAAAGTTAATCTATTTTTTTTTGGGATCCCAAGAAATATCGCGGAAATATTAATAAATCTTAGGCGAGAGAAATATATATTAATGAGTGAAAGTTTTGAGAGCTGTCGTTATTCAGCCTTACATAAGGAAAGAAAATGACCTAAACAGAATAAGATAATTACTTAACTACCATGAACCTGGTTCCTTCCTGGAGTCGATTCGGCAGGCCTTCTGGTATGGGGTGGTCCCCAAAGCGCACGCTCGTAGTTAGCCAATCCTCACCACGCCGTGAACTGCAGCCAGACTCCGCTATGCGACAGGATTGTCTTCCAGGTGTCGTGGAAATTAATTCGTGCTGTGCATCCACACAAGATACCAGGAGGATGGTGTTATTTTGAAATTAAATGATACTTTTAAAAAAAACCCTTAAAATGCCTGAAGGGTCGCTGTAAAGAGACAAAACAACAGAATGAAGAAGTGCTCATGAAACCCGAGCAAGGAAACTAAAGTTTTGGAAAAAGCACAAAAGGGATTTTCAGAGAATGAAACCAAAAGTACACAAAACTTACCAGGAGAAGAAGAGAAAAGGCTTGAAAATAGACTTCAAAGCAAATGTGTTACAAATCCAAGGGATTAAAATTCAGAAATTTATTTAGTTTAAAGTCTTGTGGACTCGACGACAGTAATCTTCAAAATGAGAAAAACAAACAAAAACCATGACAAGATCTTCGAAATTTTAAATTTTGAAAATTCCGTAAAAGAATCAAAGATAAGAATAACTAAAATCGAAGAAACAGGTTGAATAACTGTAGCGAATGCTACAATGTCTGCTATAATATTTGAAGTCAGTTATTATGTTTTTGTTAAAAGTTGTCTTATTTCACGTTTTTTAGTGTTGACGGGTTAAATTGTGAAAAATGGGTAGACTACAGTTCGCTGTCATCCATTGAGGAGTTTCAGATTCAAAGGTCCCGTGGCATAATGTCAATTTTCAACAAATATCCTGTAATAAGCACACTAACACACAGCGATTATCGCAATTTAGAGTTATGTGCTGTCATCCTTTGATGAGTTCTATAGTGATGAGGCCAAGATAGAAGATCAGTTGGGCATACTGTCAATTTTCAAATTATAAGTTCTATGGTGATAAGGCCAGGATCAAAGGTCAGGTAGCATAATAAAAGTAATATCCTGATCTCGAGTTATTTACTGTCATCCGTTTAGGAGTTCTATGGTGATAAGGCCAGGATCAAAGGTCAGGTAGCATAATAAAAGTAATATCCTGATCTCGAGTTATTTACTGTCATCCGTTTAGGAGTTCTATGGTGATTGGGTCAGGATCAAAGGTCAGCATCCTGCCAGCGTTTGATATGCTGTCATCCATTGCGGAGTTCCACTGCCTATCTCTGAAGACCATCATCAGATCATGACCAAACTAAAATGGAAGGAAGCAAACATCTTCAAACAAAAAAGAAACAAATATGTTAGGATATGTAAGAAAGATTTATTGAGAGTAACATACCCAAAGAAAAAAATGCAGTCGAATTGAAAACGCCCTCCTTTTTTGAATTGTGTAAAAAAAGTAAAAACTATTGAAACGATTTTTTTTCCCTTTTCAGTGCGCTGCTGGTAGGAAGTAGAGCGGGAAACAAGAAGTTTCCTGAAGAATTTATGTTTGGCGTAGCATCGGCGTCATACCAGATTGAAGGGGCTTGGGATGCAGATGGTAAAATCTTACTCTTCTTATAAGACATGGGAGATCTTACAAACATTTATGTCTTCACATCTCAGGACATCTATACTACTAATAATAAAGTAGTAAAAAAGTTGTGTCTGTACATTGAATATTTTCACGAAATTTTAAATGAAATGGGTTATTGGTACTGTACTGAGGCCGAAACAACAATTTTTTGAATTTTCGTCTGTCTGTATGTCGGAACACTAACTTTTAACTCGAGAACCACTAAACGGATTTGGATGCAGTTTTTTATTATCATTGGAGTGACCCTGGTCAACACATAGGCTATAAGGAGTGTTCATAAAATAGCGCCCAAGCTGGAAACGGGGCAAAGATTGAATAAACGCTTTTATAACTCGAGAACCCATCAACGGATTTGAATGCGGGTTTCTTTATTATCATCATAGTCACCTTTATTAACACATTGACTATAATGGCTGTTCATAAAATAATGCCTAAACCCGAAACGGGGCAAAGATTGAATAAATGTTTTTATAACTCGAGAACCGATCAACAGATTTGAATGCAGTTTTTTTTTTTATCATTGTGGTTACCTTGGTCAACACATAGACTATAAGGGGTGTTCATAAAATAACGCCCAAGCTGAAAACGGGGCAAAAATTTACTGAGCGCGGGCGAAGCTGCGGGCAAAAGCTAGTTAAATTATAAATACGCTGTTATCTCGAATAACCTTGTTTTTACTGATCCCTTATAACTTCATAAACTTTATAACCTTTCATTAGCTCGTTAGCGTTCGTCCGCAGCGCACGTTCTTTTGTTCCTTATCTATTTGTGAGTTTGTGAGTCATCAACCAGTACCTTGTCATCAAGTTGATTAGTGATGGGGTACATATCGATATTGCCAAGTTGTCGATAGAATGGCTCACCAATCGTCCATCGACTCCTATCTGATACGGTCATTGTCAAATCCAAACCTGAGTGTCAAGCGGCCCGCCGAGAGTGATATCCAATCATGGCGTAGACCCAAACGTCCGGCTTTTCGAAGAAACGTTGCTGACCCCCTCTTACGAGTTGCAACAACCAACAGATTCGAGAAACTTCCAGTCGAAGATGATTCCGATCCTAAAACTACATCTTTCCGGAATGCTTCGAAGCCTCAAAAGAAGACGGGTCATATACCACCCATTCATGTTAATATTCAGCCCGAATGGACACACAAAACAATAATGGAGCTGATCTCAAAGTTTCACAAAGGCTTTCACCTACAATATAGAGGAAAAAGCAAAGTTACTGTTATATGCTATTCTTCTGAAGCGCACCAAGTTATAAAAGAGGGATTGCGCAAAGAAAATGCCGGGTTCTTAACCTACACTCGTAAAGATGAGAAGAAACCTAAGGTGGTCATCCGTGGTCTTCCTGCCTATGTTGAAACCCAACTTGCTGAAGAACTGTCAAAACTTGGATTTGAAGTAGCAGCTGTCACTAAACTCAAGACAAAACAAAATAATAGCATGTCATGTCCACCTTTCTTGATACAGCTGCCTGCTGGAGCCAACATAATTAAGTTTCGGCAAATCAAATACCTGTTCAACTGTGTAGTTGAAATCCAAAAATATAAAGTAAATAATTTTATGGGCACCCAGTGTTTTAGATGCCAAGCTTTTGGACATTCTTCGATCAATTGCAACATGTCACCTCGTTGCGTCAAATGTACTGAGGCTCATGCCTCAAATGAATGCTCCAAAAAGGATCGGAGTCAGCCAGCTCGCTGCTGCAACTGTCTCGAGGACCATCCAGCAAATTTCAGGCAGTGCAAGGTCAGGCAGCAATACCTGGAAAAACTTCAGAGCAAACGAGATGAACTACGAAAGAAACAGGCGCGCGTGATAGCGGCGCCACGTAAAAGCAATATCGATGGCCAACCATTGTCCTGGGCAAATGTAGCGGCAAATATAACACTTGAGAAACCCCAACACGATGATCCCGCGCTAAAAGATGTAAACCAACACGATCTAGTAACCAAAGAAATGCTCAGCATCCTTGTTATTATCAAATCAATCAAAAGCCAATTCCTGAATTGTTCCTCTATGATGGACAAAGTGATCTTAATTCTGGATCATCTTGGTAGCCATGTCTAAGTTACAGGAGCTACTATTTTTCTCATGGAACGCTGATGGCGTGAGTGGTAAGATGAGTGAATTTCTGGATCTGGCGGTAAGTGAACTATCTGTCGATATAATTTCACTTAGTGAAACCAAACTGTCTGATAAAATCCCTTTAGTGGTTCCGGGTTATCATGTTTACCGCCAAGACAAACACCAAAGTGGTCGAGGTCAGGGTGTAGCGTTGTGCATCAGGAACGACCTTGTGCACTCTCAAATAGCCATTCCAAACACAATACACTTGGAGGCAGTGGGTTTAGAACTAAACGTATCTGGTAAAATCTACGTAATACTTTCGATTTACCAATCACCGAACTTACCTCTGGTGTTAACTGATATCGAAGCTCTCTTCGCTCTTGGTACTCATGTGGTGATGATGGGAGATTTTAATGCAAACCATGGCTTCTGGCACAGTCCCATAGGTACAACTAATACTCACGGTAGGTTACTATTTGACCACATGTGTGAAAAGGACTATCTCATTCACGCGTCTCCTACTCCATCTCTTGTGCACTATTGCCCAGATTACTCACCTACTAATCCTGATCTAGTTCTCACTTCCAATATTGACTCGGTGAATGATGTACGTTGTATCCCTGCGCTATCATCAAATCATTTACCCCTTTTCTTTAGCATCAGCGGTATTTTCTCACGTAAACCCCAAAGACGTTTTCAATACGCCAAGGCTAACTGGGACGCTTATAGGTCTTATCTCGACGATAAAATACTCCTTACTTGTGACATTTATAAGTCGACCAATGAGATCGATGAAGCCGTCGACTATATCACAAACTGCATTCTTGAAGCTCGAAATCTGCATATACCTGTTTGTAATAAAATCATTTCCCCTCATTCCCTTCCCCCAAACATAAAAAGGATTATTAGGCGTAAAAATTATCTGCGTCGTTTGGAACAACGGCAAAGGGATAAAGCCCAGAGGAGGTTCTTGCGGTCGGAAATAAACGCCCATCAAGTTTTAATAAAACAAGCTATTACCAAGCACAACGATGCAAAATGGGATGCTAAACTAGCCGCTGTTGACAACCCAAGTTCAGATGTATGGCGCCTGGCTAAGCAATTAAAATTTAAACCCACCGTAATACCTCCACTAAAGAAGGCCGATGACAGTATGACAGTTAACACTAAAGACCAGTGTGAGACGCTTGCGAATGCCTTTCATCAAAATATGTGCCTTACAAGCAACTGGAAAGATGACGATACGGACAATACAGTTCAGATTTCTATTGATGTCCTTAATAATCACTTCCCAACTAAGCTTCGTAACCCAACACAACCGAAAGAGATATTTAATTTGCTTAAAAATTTCAAAAAAGGCAAATCAGCTGGGTATGACGAAATTCACAATGCTCTGTTAAAAAACCTATCACGAAAGGCAATAGTATTTTTATGCAAAATACTCAATGCTTGCTTATCTTTATCGTATTTCCCTACAGTCTGGAAGCATGCTAAAGTGATTGCAATAAAAAAACCAGGAAAAGATGACAGTATACCCACTAGTTACAGACCTATTAGTCTGCTTCCAGCTCTTGGAAAATTGTTCGAGTCGGTTATCTACAAGCGATTGGTTTCAGTCACCAACCATCTGCTCATTAACGAGCAGTTTGGTTTCCGTCGTGCCCATTCAACCACTCAGCAGTTGGCCAGAGTTTCCGAACACATCGCGCACCATCTGAATCTTAAACAGTCAACCGGTATGTTTCTGTTGGATATAGAGAAGGCGTTTGACACGGTCTGGCATGATGGCCTTTTCCATAAATTGGTTTGCTCTGAAATCCCATTGTCACTTGTCAAGCTTATTGAATCTTACTTAACCTCTCGGACTTTTAGTGTGAATGTAGGTGACTTCTTCTCATCCAAAAAATTAATACCTGCTGGAGTACCTCAAGGATCTATTCTTGGGCCATACCTCTTTCTGATATTTCTAAATGACATCCCTAAACAAACCAGGACCCAACTGGCCTGTTTTGCCGATGACACCGCCTCTCTGTCATCTTCTAATGACACAGATCTTATCATTGATAGGCTTCAATTATCAATTGACCTTCTCAATTCATATTTCACTAAATGGAAACTTAAATTAAACTCCAACAAAACTGAAGCTATCATGTTCACCCGCCATCGCTCTATGCCTACAAGGCTGCTCAAATTAAACGGTCACCAAATACCTTGGCAAAAAAGCGTCAAATACTTGGGCGTAATACTTGATGATAAGGTAAACTGGACAAAGCACGTTACGGCAACAAGGTTAAAGGGGTTCAGAGCTATGAACGCCCTTAGTCCTATTTTAAATCGGCGAAGTAAATTGAGTTCTAGAACCAAAATGAGCATATATTCTACTTTAGTCAGACCCTGTATTACATACGCCGCTCCTGTTTGGAGCAGCACATGCAAAACTAATTATAGTAACCTCCAAATTTTACAAAACAAAGCTCTCAAAATTTCTTATAATACCCCTTTTAAGACTAACCTATTAAAATTACACAAAGCTATAAATTTTCCTCCCTTACCAGAATTCATTTTAAAAATGTCCACAAAGTTCTATCGCGATAAGAATCCCCATCATTCAAACTGTCTGGTTTCCTCCATAGGTCAAAAGCGTAAACATGATTTACCATATATCGATAGATACAAAACTTATCGCCTGCCCCATCACTATGTGTTGCTAAGTGAGCAGTAAAACAATGCGAAGCGCTTTGTTAACCAGTGGGTACCTTCAAATTTGTTTTGCCGGCTACTTGGTGTTAAAATACCGTCGGTATTTATTTAGGTTTAATTCGTGTATGTACATATTAATTAATTATACAAATACAAAAATACAAAAACATTTATTTTCTCAAAAGTACATGCAAATGCAAAAGAAAAATAAGAAATTACAGACCCAAACACAAACAAATAATCAGTACACAAAAAACAAAAATATAGGTGGGTAGCGTAAAAAATAATAATCCTGTTATCATGCGGAAGTAGTTGTACACAGTACGCAGACAGTGTAGTAAAAAAGTGGAGCTTGTACGTTTGAGCGTTGAATTAATTTCACCCGTTTAATAACAGACCCCAAACTAAGTCGAGCTTGAAACGCGGGAGTCTTAACAGAGATTTGCAAAAATTGTTACAAATGGGCTAGATGTACAAAGAAGTATACTACAAGAAATTTATCTTAAAATTAAATTGAAATCAAATACATTTTCTATTTGCAAGGCCAAATTAAATAAAATTTATCAAATGATGATGAATTAAATTATAATATGCGAGATTCTTGTCATTACCATTTTTTTTTTAACATTTTAATTAAATCTTGAAATTTATTACATTTATTACAAAAGAAAAAGAATATACGAGGGGTGGCTGAAAAGTAATCTACCTGACTATGAAAGAAAATACATGGATTAATAATTTATTTTTCATTTTTCAATATAGTCCCCTGCAACTGAAATGCACTTACGACATTTGTCAATAAGTGACAGCATACCATTAAAATAATAATTATTCTTTTGTTCGTCAAAATAGTCATTCACAGCGTCCTTCATCTCTTCTTCTGTTGAAAATCTGCGCCCTCTCAAATTTTTCTTTAAATTTTTAAATAAGAAGTAGTCAGAGGGAGCCAGGTCTGGACTATAGGGTGGGTGGTTGATCTCTGTAAAGCCGTTTTTTGTCAGAGATGACCGCGCCTTAAAGGCCGTGTGCGCGGGTGCATTATCATGCAAAATCAAAACGCCTTTGCTAAGTTTGCCCCTCCTGTCTTCTTTTATTTTTTTGCGTAGCTGGTCAAGTAAGTTCGCATAGTATTCAGCATTCATCGTGGTGTTTTTTGGCAGGTAATCTATCATAAGAATCCCCTCAACATCCCAAAAAATGGTTGCCATTAGTTTGCCCGCTGACAGCCGGACCTTAAACTTCCTTGGTGGTTTTTCCCCTTTAAATTTCCATTGCATCGATTCTTGTTTGCTTTCGGGATCCCACTGACGAATCCAAGTTTCATCACAGGTCACTATTCGCAAGATAGTTTCTTCCTCTTTATCCTTTACCAAGTCTAAAAATGACTGACAACATTCCACACGCCTTTGCTTATCAAACGGGGTCAACATTTTAGGCACCCAACGTGCGCTCACCTTGGACATTCCCAAATGTTCATGAATTATTTCATGAACTCGTTCCTTGCTAATGCCAACATCTCTAGCTATTTCCCACTGCTTAATTCGCCGATCGGCAAGGATCAGTTTCTTCACTTTTTCCACATTATCTGCGGTAACTGCAGAAATGGGCCTTCCACTACGGGGATCGTCTTCTAAGCTCACACGGCCTTGTTTAAACTGCTTTGACCAAAACTTTATTACAAATTCGGAAGGACATGAATCTCCGAACACCTTAAACATGCGCTCTCGGATCTGCGTCGGCGTATTCCCTTCTTTACCGAGGAATTTAATCACAGCGCGATACTCAATTTTATCAATTTTTAATTTTATTGCAACTTGATAAAAACGAAGACGCGCCAAAAAAAAATTGAACTCGTAGAAACAAATAAGTGTCATAATTTTTAAAAAAGGAATAAACAAAGAATACGAGAATATAGTGGCCAGTAACATTTTTTAAACTTTCTTTAACAAAGGAGATTTTATATCAGCCACCCCTCGTATATATATATTTATATAATTTTATACTAAATAATACATACTCGATATAATATACAACATATTGAAAAAGATTATTTTTATTTTTGTATTTCTAATATTTTTTCGGTAGCGTCATAGTTAAGTGTAAGTAACCATTTAGTTATTCTTTGCTTCACTTCCCAGACACTACAGCTTCTGAGATTGCAATATTTACAAGCCTGTTTGTAAATATATGGGAAAGAAAAACAACTAAATCTCTTTGCAAATTGTGTCTTGACTATGGGAGTATTCACATTCATTCGATGTCTCCGCCCAGTTTCAACACTCTGGCTACATTCTCTTAATTCAGTTCTATGGTGGGAAAGTCCAACTCTCAGTATATACAACTGTCTTACAGAAAGGACCTGAGCTTCACCAAAAACTTCTTTTGTTGGATGCCTGAAAGTTTTCCTAAGCATAACTTTCAGGACCGATCTCTGAGCCCTCTCCAATATTATAAGAGTTGACTTTGCGCAACTACCCCACGCAGTGATGCAATAGGAAATTACTGATTGACACAAAGACAAATAGACAAGTCGTAAAACTGCTCGGTCCGCACTATTTCGTAGCAGTTTCATCACACCAATCAATCTCCGTAAACGACCTGCCACGTTTCGTACGTGCTCTTTAAAGTTAAGATTCTCATCCAACACAACTCCAAGGTACTTGACTGATGCCACCCTACCAATTGTCATGCACGAGCAGATTGATTGAGATGGAGTTTTCCATTTATTACAAATGTGGACCTTGATTTCATTTGGAAATAAGAGAGATGGACCAGAAGCAGCAGTCTTATGGAAGCAAACAAACTTAGTTTTATCAACGTTTAACGTAAGTAGGTTTCTTTGTAGCCAATCCGCTATTGAAGCTAGTCCAGCCTCTACGCACTTAATAACTTTGTCCCAGGTTCTATCCTTAAATATTACCGCGGTGTCATCAGCATAGCATATGACCTCAATGTTATCATTCAACTGGAAGAGTTTAGTTATGCTGTTGATATATATAGTGAAAAGTGTAGGACCCAGAATACTGCCCTGAGGCACGCCAAAGATCATATTTTCTTCGTCACTGACACAATCATTAAGCTTTACACATTGTGATCGACCAGACAAATAGCTATGGAACCATTCAAGGGTAGTGCCTCGTATTCCTAGAAGTTCTAGTTTCCTAAGAAGAATTTTAGTAGACACCGTATCGAATGCCTTTGCGAGATCTACAAACACGCCAACACAAGCCTGACCGGAGTCCAGTGCAGAAGAGACGCTATCCAAAAGCATTGTGACTGCGTCTTCCGTGGATTTTTTCCGTCTAAAACCATATTGACGCGGTGAGAGCAAATTATGGCACTCCAGAAAATCAACCAAGCGTTTATTGACTATTTTTTCTAGCAGCTTTGAGAATATTCCGAGTAGAGAAATTGGTCGATAGTTAGATAGGACGTTCCTTGCACCTCCTTTGTGTATCGGAACTACAAGAGCAGTTTTCCAGTCAGTTGGAAAGGTTCCAGACGATAGGCTTATATTAAATATATGTACAAGTGGTTCTACAATAAAATTACAAACATTTTTAATTACTGGATTTCTTAACCCGTCTCGTCCAGGAGCGCTTTCATTTTTGAGCTTTTTAATTAAAGTCTTAACTTTGTGCGCATCCGTGGGATAGAAAAAGAAAGAGTTGGGATTTGACATACTGAAAGATTCGCGTTGTTCGCTTACTAGTTCACTTTCAGTTTTGCCAATTTTGTCAAGTGTTTCTGTTGCTAGAGTCTGACCGATATTAGCGAAGTACTTATTACAGAGATTTAGAGAGTCTTTTGGAGTTTTATCGATTAGGGGTAAGTCAGTTGGAGCTCTTTGTTTGTTGCCTAACTCGCAAATTCTTTTGATGACATTCCAAAGCTTTTTTGTATTGTCTTTGCTATCCATCAACTCTTTATTTTCATGTTGAGTTTTTAACCGTTTGAGTAGGTTGTTGCAGAAATTTCGGTATCGCCTGTAAGAAATTTGTGCAGTGGCGTTATTTGGTTGTTTTCGAGCTTTCAGATGTAATCTATCACGATGCTGGATACAGCGCATGAGGCCGGGTGTTATCCATTCCTTAAGATTAAATTTAGATCTGCTCACCGTCTCCAGTTTTGTATGTTTTTGAATTATATTATCCAATTCACTCGTAAAACAGTGGGCGGCATCTGAGGGATCCGTTTTGCTAGTCACATTTGACCAATCGTGATTTGATAATTCATTGGTTACAGCAGAAAAGTCAGTTCTGAAAAGCGTACGCTTTTGTGTTGGTTTGACTTTTTCTATTTGAAGTGCGATCATGACTAGATCATGATCAGTTACAGATGTTTTACATACTACTCCAATTGCAGTGACTTTTGTCTCGATGAAAATATGATCGAGACAAGTTTTAACCCTAGTTGGTTTTGTAATGACCGGCTTTAAGCCCATCTCCGACATCAGACACAGATAATCATTTGCTTGCTCTAACCGTTTATTGC
Organism: Ypsolopha scabrella; assembly: GCA_910592155.1. Taxonomy (NCBI): domain Eukaryota; kingdom Metazoa; phylum Arthropoda; class Insecta; order Lepidoptera; family Ypsolophidae; genus Ypsolopha; species Ypsolopha scabrella. The sequence continues at coordinate 50,027,001 of OU342960.1, forward strand.
TTTGTTCATCAAGTAAAATATTTATGTTTATGTCACCTGCTATGATCAAACATTTACGTTGATTTATAGGTTTTGCAATGATCTCAAGAGACTTGAAAAAAGGACCTGTTTCTTTAAAAGAAGGAGACCGATAAATTGCAAGAACAGTATGTAAGCCTCGAAAGTCAACAGCCAAACATTCTGCTTCATCGATGTCAGGCTCACTAACAGTAATGAGATTCTCCCAGTTATCTTTTACGAATACTACAACACCTCCCGCTGAGTTATTAACTTTTTTAGTGAAGTAATGTGTGTAACCTGGAATACTAGTGATCGTAACCAGTTCTGTCAAGTGACATTCTGTTAATATTATGACATCGTAAACTATATTCAATCGCTTAAGAACCACCAAAAATGTGTTAAAATTTGCTTGAAAGCTTCTAATATTAAAATTAAGTATCTTAAAGTCAGTTGCAATATTAATTATATTTCGACAATGTTCTGGAAAGTCTATCACATGACATGGTACAAGTAGAGAATTATCGATGTCAGTTTCCAATTCTACCTGCATGGCAGTTTTATCTCAAGTTTATCATTGTAAATTTGACAAATTATAACTTTTCCTGTCATGTGGTAGAAATGTGCCTGCCAATTCTTAAAAACATTAATTCGAATTTCGTAATTTATAAGTTGGTGTTTATATAAATACATGTTGATTTCATAGTTTAAAAAGATGCTCAGAAATATAAATACTCTAATAAATAGGGATTCAACCAATAAGCAAAAATCTGTTACAACATTAGCCTCGACAAACAAAACACTAAAAAGATAACAAAAAGCTACACAAACCATGCAAATCTTGACAAATACTGTAATTAAGGTTATACAATCAGTCAGAAGTTTTATTATTACCAAGGGAAGATCCAAATGGCAGAGAGCTACTGATTTTGCAGTTGAGATCAGTTGTTGATCTGATTTGTATTGCTTCACTTCGATCTGTTTTTCGAACATGTATGACTCCTTTAGTGGTCCAGCAATGTTTGTAGCCAGCTTGAGAGGCCTGGTTTCTGGTTTTACGAAATAACATCCGATTTTCGCGAGTAAGACGGTCATTAAAGAAAATCTTTTGTGTATCCTCCTGGAAATCCAAGTCCTTGGAGGTAAGAGTTTTCCTTGCTTTTCCTGCCTTCATCAACTCATCGCGCTTAGCCCGTCTGACTAATCGAATGACAACTGGCCGAGGAAGTCTTGTTCCTGTAAAAGCAGCGGAGTAAGATTTTTTGGGTCCTACTCTGCTGACCCAGTCGATGTCTTTATCCTCTAGCTCAACCCCAACTTTATGAGCTGTTACTAGAACTAGGTGGTGCAAATTCTCAGTCTTTGTTTCTGGAATGCCGGCCAGTTCTATTTCATTACATAGTGTTGCTTGCTCTTGTAGGTTCATCTGGTCCTTCAGTAGTGCAATTTCCTCTTTGAGTACTAAGATCTCGCTTTTGATGTTACTAACCGAGTTTGTAAAGGATGTCATCTTATCATCTATGCACTTCAGCTGAGTAACAATATGTTCTTTGATCGTTTCTTTCAGGATAGCACTCAGTTCTTCTCTGATAATTGCTCTAAGTTTATCTTGTGACACGTCAAAACCGATCACTTCAGGCTCACAGTTCAAATTTCTGTTTTGAATTTTGTTGCGATGTGTGATATTGTCATCATTTATTGGAGACAATAAGTCTTCTGCAGGTCTTGAGGAATTTCGAACGGGGGTGTTTAAGTTATCCAACTTCGGTTTTTTGCAGAAACATTCCGGGCAAATCCAGTTTAGTCTAGTTTCAGTATCCATGTCATCGAAGACCTTACCAGCCACATTCGCGCAAAACAGATCATATTTGTTTTGACATTCAAAGCATTTCAAAATACTGTTGTTTGCAAAGTTCTTCCTACAACCTGCACAAGATTTCGAATTCATTTTAGTTCTAGAAGAAGGAACTTCAGTTTTATTTTTGTCGGTCATATTTGTTGCCATGTTTCTTTACTGCTAAGAGGGCTGTCTACTGTACCTATTAGTTGCAAGCGGTACAGCTAGAAACGAAGCGATGACGCGCTGTAGCTATAGGTAGTAGCTAAAGTGACTTACTCGTAGTAGAGCGCGATTACCTGAACCCTCCTTGTCGATGTGTTGCTGTGCTGATGATTCACCAATTCTCGGTGTCGGTTTTAACGGGTATTGTAGATCGAAAATGTTAACGTTGCGGAGATCAATTTGATGATTAAAGCTAAACTAGGCAATGAAACTGGGATCTGACTTTACTAAAACCTCGGGGAAATGTTGAATTTACTATTGTGCAAGGAGCAAATGTAAAAGCCCGCAAAAATCACTACTTTAGAATTTAGTATCGCGGAGCAGAGACAAATACGTGTATGCGTTAATGAGCCCAACGCGGTATTACTTTGTAATTTCTTTAGTGACTAAGTTCTAGTGTTAAGTATTTATTTATAGCAATAAGTGTGTCTCATTAACGACAAGAGAGCACAATTTCTAAGCAAGCCTGGTAAATTTAGTGAATTTTTGTAGTCTATCGTAGTTTAATGTTTTCATGTATTATTTCTGTTGTTAAATTGTATGGAGGCGAAGGTAGCCTGGTTATAATAATTGTATAATTTTAAGGTTTTTTAGACTGACAACTTGAATTTGTAGTTGTCAAGTACTTGTTTTATAATATTTTATGGAAATAAAGAAATTTTGAAATTGAAAATTGAATTTATAACCTTTGCCCGATTTTTTGCTGTCGTGTTTTCGGCTTGAAGGTTATTTTATGAACATCTCTTACAGGCTGGTCTGTTGACCAGAGTCACTACGATGATAATAAAGAAAACTGCATCCAAATCCGTCAAGTGGTTCTCGAGTTAAAACGGAACATACACACATTCTGGCAAGAGACAGACAAAAATTCTAAATAAAATTGTTTTGGCCTAAGTACAATATGAATATAATAATAACCCATTTGCAAAAATTCACAAACATATTAAATGTACAGACATGACTTTTTACTACTTTATTATTAGTATAGTATAGATATGTTAAGAACGTGTTTTTATACTTGACCCAAAATTACCAGTCGCTAGGACCTATCGTCTCAACAACAATGTATAGGTATCGTATGTCTTTAGCACTGGTTAAACTTAATTAAACTCATAACAGTCTAGCAATAGAGGAGATTTTGAAGAGCCTTTGTATCTTGAGCCTGGTTTTGGTTGTTCAAGTATAAAAACAAGTTCTATATATATTAGTTTTACAAACTTATGCTGTTGTAAAGAAGTCCTGAACAAAATTCAGTGTATTTCGGACGATGGACATTCGGGGAAGAGGAACGACCAATTACTACTATATTTTCAAATACTAGAAGGAGGGTAGTGTCTAATGGAAACTATGTGACTTTTGTAAAGAGTAGTAACAAATACAAATATCAGTTAACAAACTTTGTCTTGTCCAGGTAAAACAGAGAACATTTGGGATCACTTAGTCCACACAGACCCTGGAGCCATTTCAGATGAGAGCAACGCCGACGTCGCATGTGACTCGTATCACAACTACAAGCGGGACGTTCAAATGATAAGGCAATTAGGTGTAGACGCCTACAGAATGTCTATATCCTGGACCAGGTTACTTCCCACCGGCTACCCGAACAAAATCAACGAGGCTGGAGTGGAGTTCTACAACAATTACTTCAACGAAATTCTTAAATATAACATAACACCAGTTGTGACGTTATACCATTGGGATTTACCCCAGAGTCTTCAAGATTTGGGTGGTATTGCCAATCCCTTGTTTGCTGATTGGTTCGAAGATTACGCCCGGGTTGTTTTCGATTTATTCGGCGACAGAGTGAAGATGTGGATAACGTTTAATGAGCCAAAGCAAATATGTTTCAATGGTTACAGTAATGGTTCCCATGCACCTATGGTAAATGCTCACGGATTTGGAGAATACATATGCGCGAAAAATGTGATCATAGCAAATGCCCGAGCATATCATTTGTACGATAGAGAGTTCAGAGCACAGCAAGGTGGGAAAGTTGGCTATACGGTTGAAGTGGCCTGGTACAGCCCCGAAACTGATTCAGAAATGGATCGAATAGCTACTGAACTTAAGAAACAAGCTGATGTACGTATAACAAATAATATATATCTTTTAAAAAGGGGGTACAGGCAATGCTTATAGATATACCTTATAACGAGGAGCGATGAAATCACCACAACATATTTTATTATCACAAGATTCTCACACTATAATACATGAATCATGCTTTTAGGATTCCGTACACAAATTGCAAAATGGAGCCCTATTAATGTCATTCTGTCTGTCTGTCTATTCGTAGATGGAATGAGATTCGACATTTTGTTTATTATGTTGACCCAAAACCGAATATTGAATTAGAAATTCAATTAAATTATCTTTTAGGGGGAGGCTCATGCATGTCAGTAAAGGCAAAAACGATTTTTTTTCTAACCCTAGCATGTGGGATCTAATAGACTCTTTGAGTAAAGTACAAAATATACTTTTAATACACCTGCTCAAAATATGATATATTACGTGCCTGTTTAGCGTGCGTAAAATGACACATTTCGCACTCGTGCTTTTTGTTTTTACTGTAACGCCATCGAGGGGAAACCAGCTACATCATTTAGTAAGCATGTAAACCTTTGTTTTGCCGGATACTATGGATAAACTGTTTAACATATGTACTTTCAAACATTTATATTTTATTATTAAATGTAAGTTAAATTGTAAAAGATGTTTTAAAAATTCAAAACAAATTTTAGACGTCATAATTTATTTATATTCTATTTTAACTATTTTAGAAATTATTATTATAAAGAATTTAGAAAGAGACATTGGTCTTTGTAGTACAGATTGGCGCTATCCAGACAACGTTTCTTCTGTCGAATTGTATCTGTTTTGATTTGCAACAAAATTGCTTTTATTTTATTATTTCATGTAAGCTTTCGCAAGTGTACTAAGAAACGTCGTTCGATACACGTGCGAAAGTGTTGATATTTCTCGTCCCGACTGTTTTTTCGTCAATCGTGACTCTAAATATCATACCTTTTCGCACTTGCATCAAAATGTACTATTTTATTCATTTAAATTTCAAAAATAAAGAAATGTTTGACCTTCATAGTCGTCACTTTTAAATTTTTCGTTACGGTGTCTATCTCAGAACTAGTTTGGAATTTGTAGTTTACGCTTATATACTGAATTTAAGCAACAAATACTGAAAACGCCGATATCGATAAGACAAAAAAATCTTTTCTTTTTCTTTCACTGTTTGTTGCGATTTTAAGGAACCCTAATAGAGCGAAGCTCGACTTGCACTTAGCCACTTTTTTATGATATCCAATCATATCCATATATACATATATAAATGGATGTAATTATTCTAAGTATGTATGCACACCAACTTGTTTTTAATAGTAAATATTCTTTCATTACAGTGGGCTTTGTACAGTGACCCAATATTTTCAGCAAAGGGTGGATGGCCCGAAGAGTTAGAGAATATAATAGCAGTTAAAAGCGCTGCTCAGGGGTACCATCGATCCCGGCTACCGGAGTTCACCCCGGAAGAGAAGCAGTTTGTCCATGGTACAGCAGATTTCTACGGAATAAATCATTACTGTAGTTTTAAAGTATCCGCGTCAAACAATTTACTGGACAACCCCGTACCGTCTGTGCTGGATGACATAGACGTTGGGATTGTGAGTCCTGCTGATTGGATTTACACTGACTTTGGAATTTTGCCAGTTAGTACATTTGATATTGTTTTAAGAGAAAAATGTCGCAACAAAATAACGATTAAAGAAGCTAAAAGATTATTGCTTGTTATTTGGCTAGTGGAAGTGTGTTTTTCTTCAAGTGCAGTCAAACGGTTTAAGCTGTAGAGAGGACACTGTGAGGTAATATTTATATTTTCTGCTGAGGGAGAATGGTCCCGAGACCGGTAGACTTAACTGTTAGGTTGTTTGTGACCTTTCTTTTTTGACGCTGACAATCGAACCAATGAAGCAGATATATCGATGGCCTCGAAAAACGCTGTTTAAGAAGAGCCATATCTTATTATTTATTAGATTAAACCTAAAATCGATTTTTTTGCACGAAGGGGGAAACCGACAGTTCATGCTAGTGGAAAATGTGCTTCTAACTCCTATGATGTATGAGACATTGCAACATTCAACAGTTCGCGACAATGTGAAATGGCTCATACTTCATAGGAATCAAAAGCGTATTTCCCACTATCACGAACGGTCAGTTACCTCCTCTGTGCAAAAAAAAATATATTATTTTCCGTAGCGAGCACCAGAAGGCATGTTCAATATGATAAAGCAGCTACACAAGCGTTACACAAACACAGTTTTCTACATCACCGAGAGTGGAACCGCCACGCCTCCTGGGCTGAACGATGACGACAGAGTCCAGGTGTACAGGGATATCCTAGAAGATGCTCTCAAAGCCTTGGACGCCGGTATACCACTGAAAGGGTATATGGCGTGGTGTTTGATGGACAATTTTGAGTGGACAGCAGGATATACGTAAGTCATGGTATAAGATCTGAACCTTCCTGATGATCAGATCATGACGAAAGAACAACAATTATCCTTAAAGAGAAATGAGAAAAAAAATTGCCTCTATACTTGTTTGAGAACAACCTCGACTCAATTAGTATAGGAAGTCTAAATTTTATTTTGCGTATTTCATATAAAGGGTAAAGAGTCTCCAATATGAATTTGGTTACATAAACGAAAGTTAAAACGACATGCCAAACTTTTACTATTTTTTAAATTGCTTTTCCATGTTATTTTAAGTAAAAAGATTTTTATTCTTACTTGTAATACATGTACGTAATGTACGTCTATATTACATAAATAAATATATTTCATATCATGACAGTATCTTTATAGCTATCCTTTGTTACAGTCGGCGATTCGGATTGTACGACGTAGACTTCAACAGCCCTGCGCGCACCAGAACACCTAAGAAATCCGCCTATGTGTACAAACACATCATCAAAAACAGAATGATCGACCGTGATTACCAACCCGATGTGGCGATGGCGATCGATGATTATGATTATATATAAGCCGAAGAAAACACGATAACCAATTGAAAAACCCGATCAAGTACGATTAGGACTTGCGCCGTATGGTTCCTCCATACTATTCAAATTAATTAATTAGACTTAAATAGTTTTAACAAAATCTTCTTTCTCGTGTCCCAATCAGATGTCAATATGTCACAGTTGCACAAAATACTATTACAACCTAAGTGTTATTGTCACTAATGAAAGGGTATCACCACCAAACTTAGCACCCTTTGTCTAGCCATATCGTCCTCTATGGCCCTGCTTACACTTGCTAATTAAGTAATTACAACTGATTTTATTAAAATATTATAAAATATTTCACATTTGACTTTGGTATAATATTTAAAAGAGGTTTGTTTACAGTCCGTATTTTTAAATCATTCACACCAGCCCTGACCGACATCCAGCTCAGAACGTGGGAGAGTTCATTCATATGATCGCTTGGTGCACCGAATGGTGCAGGCTTGAACAAGCAATATTAACATCTAATATTACCAACTAAATAATTAGTTTTTACCGTCAAAATCTTATTCTTTTCAAAGAAATAGACACGACCGGCATTCACTGCGTGGTGCCATCCCACAACGTTTCACAACAGAAGATTAGAAACTGAACAACTCGAAAGTCTAAACCAATGCGGTGGGATGGCACCACGTGTCTCATAACTTGTATATACATACTTTTTTGTTAGAAATAGGTTAGATGTAAATATTTTTTTAAATTATCTGTTCAATTTTATTACTTCAATGTGTGACTGATGCCGGGCCCGATAGCCCGAAATATATCTCACAATAATTAATTTTAAAGTGTTTTCTAACTTTTATTATCATAATTTAAAGACAAAAAGTCAATCAATTACATTTATTTATTTAACAGAGGTAAAATTCCTTGGATTAAATTTATACTTTAATGAGATTCGTTAGCTAGGTGGTAGAGCTAATGCCGGGCTCGACTGTGGAGGTACCACCATCTTACTCGTAAATCCTCCCGAAGTTATTCGGGGGAGAGTAAGAGGACAGCTCTCAGGCAAAAAAACCAGGCGGCCCACCATTGCCTGGGACCGATGGATGGCGGTATATCCATCCCCAATTGCCGGGCCTTATATAAATCAGACTGGTGACGGGCAGCGGCGTCACTGGTGCAAGCGTTTCGGTACCGCGCTCACCAACCCGCCTGCCCAGCGTGTGTGAGTATGGGCATTTCTTCCAGGAGGACCGCCAAGAGTGGCGAAATCCTGGAAAGGCCTATGTCCAGCAGTGGACGAAACAGGCTGATGGATGGATGGATGGAGATTCGTTTGTTCAACTTTGTTGGAAATTTGTAAGCCTTGACACTTTAGTGGGATACGTTTGTTCAACTTTGTTGGAAATTCGTAAGCCTTGATACGTTAGTTAGATGCGTTTGCTCAACTTTGTTGGAAATTCGTAAGCCTTGATACGGTAGTGAGATGCGTTTGCTTAACTTTGTTGGAAAATTGTAAGCCTTGATACGTTAGTGAGATGCGTTTGCTCAACTTTGTTGGAAATTCGTAAGCCTTGTTACTTTAGTGAGATGCATTTAACTCTTATTCAAAACACGTGTGTGTTATTTTACAGATATATTTTAAGTTCTACACTTTGACACAGAATTATAGAATGTATGATTATCACAAAAACATCACTGGTAGTTAAAAATCTAGGTAACAATTATATACATACATGTACATATATCGTACAAATTTTACATTTTCTTGACATTTTAATACACTAGCTCTTTTGCTAATTTGACTATTATTCAGTAATAAGTACACGTAACTAACTAAATAGGCATTAATAAAAAATTTACTATGCAAATAGATCAACATAAAGACGAATACGGTTATTTATTATGTAACAACAAAACCTATTGGTTAGAGAAAATTAGAAACAGGTGCAGACATTTATGCTCAATTTGCTAGTAATACTTTAAAAAATACCTTTAACTCCATAAGTTATATCACAGTTCAACCTTAGGTTTCATCTGCAAGCGTCTAGTCGATACTGTAATGTCCAAGCTCCTTGGGTCATAAGTTCTATCAACAATCCTTGAAGTTATTATCTCTTTGTAGACGAGTGCAGATTTTCTCGCCGTTCTTTTTTTGGCTTCCAAGTTGAAGTTCACTTCATAGAGACCGAAGCGTTCACTGAAAAAAACGTATCGTTGAACAATAGCACAGTAGATATATATACATAGGTAACACTAAAAGTTTCCGGAACTGGCCACTTACATAAACAATATTTAAAAATTTATTGCAACATTTGAAAATAGAACTCCTTGGCTGTAGAATGCAGTTTGTTTCATCTGACTGTCTTCTGTTTTTACCTTGTGGCGCCATTTAAAAAATTGTGTGTCTGCATCAACATGGATTTAACTCGGGAAAATTTTCGTAGTATGATTTTCTACGATTTTAAGTGTAATTTGACAGCTCAACAGAGCATCGCTCGGCTTGAAACAGCTTTTGGCAATGAAGCACCATGCAAGACGACTGTTTATAGCTGGTTTGCAGAATTCAAGCGTGGTCGTATCAATCTCAGTGACGAATCTCGCGATGGTCGGCCGTCCACCGCTGTGACCAACAAAAACATCGATGCTGTGCGCCGCATGATTAAAACAGACAGGCATGTGACCTACCATGAAATTCGCGCATCCTTAGAAATAGGCATGAGTCAAATACAATCAATCCTACACAAACATTTGGGTGTGAGAAAGCTGTGCTCGCGGTGGATCCCACACAACTTGACCGAGGCTCAAAAAACGGACCGCGTCACTTGGTGCAGTGCCATGCTTACCAGATTCAACGAAGGTGCGTCAAATTTGGTGTGGGACATAGTAACAGGTGACGAAACATGGATTTATTGCTACGATCCCAAAACAAAGCAGCAATCGAGCGTATGGGTCTTTCAAGATGAGCCGAAACCAACCAAAGTGGCGCGCGTGAAAAGTGCATCTAAGCGGATGATTGCTTCTTTTTTTAATAAAACTGGACACGTGGCTACTGTTGCTTTAGAGAATCGTCGTACCGTGAATAGTGACTGGTACACGACCATTTGTTTGCCGGAAGTTATTGACGAACTCCGTAAAAATAACCGTAAACGCCGTATCATCCTGCACCACGACAATGCTAGTTCTCACACGGCCAGACAGACAAACGACTTTTTGAAGACGAAAAATGTAGAACTCATGAGTCATCCTGCATACAGTCCCGACCTGGCACCTTGTGACTTTTTTCTGTTCCCAAAAATTAAGAACCAATTACGCGGTCAACGATTTTCATCACCAGAAGAGGCTGTCGAGGAGTATGAAAAACACGTTTCAGAGGTAACCACAGGGGAGTGGCACAAAAGTTTTCAAAACTGGTTTGATCGAATGAAAAAGTGCATAGACGCCAAGGGAGATTATTTTGAAAAACAATAAATTAATTTTGTACCTTTAATAGTATTTTTTCATATTCATTCCGGAAACTTATAGTGCGTCCCACGTATAAACAGTAGGGAAACTCCACCGTATTCTCGAGATAATTACCCACGCCCGATCGGCGCGTTAGGGCTGGCATCGGGCGAAATCTAAAAGCAACCTTATGAAACGGTGCAGCGCTCGCGACTGCCATCCGACGCTAACGTTCCGCGACAATAGCCGAGACGACGTGTAAAAGCACGCGTCTGTGTGTCGTATCGATTCAGGGCGTTTCCTTGGAATTTACGTACTGATTCATCTTTTGTGACCATAGCTTTTGCAACAAGTCTAATGTTCCATAGGTTGTATGGCATACTCTAATAGTTAGAGGGGTCAGAAATGGGCGCAGCCCCCCTAAGAGAACTCGATGCCTTCACCCCAAAATTATAACTTTAATTAAAAAACAAACAAAATTAATATCCCCAAAATGTATCGAACAGGAAAGGGGGTCGAACATTTTGGCAGAGTCAGTTCCACCGCCAGACCCATTTTATATGCTATGCATCAAAACTGTTGGGAAAGTCAGTTTTTCCAAACTAGTGCTTTATTTTATTTATTGAAAAAAGTTGCCAGTCTTTTCTTGTGTATCGTAGATAGACTGGACAGAAATCAACTGCTTTCAGCCCCGCCTAGTACTAACAGCAGGACAGTATCAAGGTATGTTATGACTGAAAACAGCCAAAGAACGGATCAAACTGAAAGCAGAACTTATTTCCGTCAAGTTAACAACTTGCGTGGAAAGAAAAAGCATGCCCGCCTAAAGTTAATTTGGAGTATTTATTGTTTGTTTGTTTCTTTAATTAAATTCAATTTATTTACTCACACTATGCATTGAAAAACGTAGTATGATACATGTGGATAAGGGCAATAACTTACTCGTAACGTTTGAAACACTTTATTGCTAGTGTTTCAAATCGTCTTCGTAAGCTATTGCCTCCTTTCCGCTCCTCCTCGCGTCGATATTCGTCGCGACCTATCCCTAGCCAAAAGGCTAAACGTCGTTCAGCCCTTTCGTTAAACGTTGCGTTGAACCATTTGGCTAAGTAACCTTTAGGAATTTAGTTAAATGCCGCCATTTAGTTAGTATCCTAGGCATCCAATAGTAAGCTGATTTAACGAGATGGCGCCCACATATATACATATCAAGTATATACTCGTACATACAAAAATATAATAACTTTTAAAATCTTCTTTCTTTTATTTTATAATTATGATTGTACAATAAAATAAAATGTATATGAACTCGTAACGTTAAAAACACTTGCTTATCGCTCGTGTTTCAAATCGTACTCGTAAGGTATTGCCTCGTTACCGCACTTGCTTATATAGCATTACCACTACTAACTACGGCCTCAAATGAAACCCATAAATATCGAAACGGGTATATGACTTTTATCCAAATTGGATCACTAGGGGTAAATCTTAGGTATTTTTGAAGTCATAGTTTAGTGATCGAATTCAAATTGATGGAGTAAAGTCATCTGGAGCATTAGTTAAAATGAAATTAAATTATGTTAAAATCCTTTAAGGGCACACTCAGCTAAGTTAAGTTAATATAATGTGCCTATATTGCATAAATAAACCTACTTCTAATTCTGTTACGTGTCCCCCTATCGATTTTTATAGTTTTAATTGATGGCTGCGATTTTCATAAAAATATAAAAATGGCGGCGCTTTACTTCACTGGAATGTCATGTTAGCTTCTATAGAAAACATTTCAAAACCCTTTGTCTAGATAAAATCATCGATGTCTGACCATTGACAAAACCCTCATATCGCATCTTACCTGTAACCCGCAGTCCACTCGAAGTTATCCAGTAGACTCCAAACAGTGAACCCTCTAACTTGGGTTCCGTCTTCCATAGCCAGTAAAAGCGCGTCCAGGTAGTTCCATAGGTTGTCTACCCGCTCTTGATCTGAAAGTTGAAGAACTGTCATTCGCCTGATGACAACTTCACTGAAGTTGTTTGTTTATGTTTATTTATAATTGTTTATAAAACAAAAACACACATATCGTTACGACACGAATGAATATTACGTCCCAATAGTGATAGATATGAGCCCTACGCCGTACTTCGGGCACCAATGTACCAACACCTTAACAAGCTTTTTGAACTACGCAGATTTTGTTTTATTACTATTTTTTTTAATAAGATAAAACAATTATAAGTTGTGCGTTTTAGAAACAAGACATGTCGCAACCACTTTAAGGGACAATCAGAGTTATTGTATGTACATATACAATTTACATTTATAATTACAATATTTTTTTTATAATTTTTATATTATAATATAATCCTTAGGATATTGCTTCAAAGTTTAAAACAAAATGATAAGGAAATTTACGTTGGTTACCTTACCTAGTATGCTTCCAACACACAAATGTTCATAGAATATACAGTGTGTAAATAGAGTGCGACGATTAAATAAAACCACATACTCTACTGGCCTTACTGAACAACTATTCGAAAAAAAAACCCGCGCAAATCTCCAGAGAAAAAGATTTCAACTGTAACTCAAAGACTTAATCTTAAGGTCTATTTTTGAACGCTGCACCGGAACAGCTGTTCCACGGACGACGCTCTCTTGATACTCGCTCGTATGTCGGTGCGTTAGGGTTCACGCATTTTTATTTGGAACTCTTTTATTTCCGAAACTAAGGGTGGCCGCGGGTATGATTCGTGGGAAAAGTGGTTCAGTAGTTTCAGTTGAATATGTGGTTTCATTTAATGGTAGCAGTCTATTTACACCCGGTATAATAAATTTTATTAAAATAAAACAAATAGACATGGTTTACCGTGCAGCCCGGCGTCCATAGACCAGCCGTGCTCTGTAATGTAGATGGGTGGATAATCATATTTCTTGTTTAAATATAAACACGCTTTGTACAGGCCGTATGGGACGCTCTGAAAATAAAGAGAAACCGTTTTGTAAACGGTGGTTTCTTCAGGTCTCATTCCCAAACTCATGATTACTTTTTTTATATTTAAACAAAAAGTATGGAAAAAATATAGTTTAGGCAATAGATTGACGATAGATTAGTGTCAGTTAGGCTTTTGTTGCCAAGTTGTGTTATTTTATCCATTACTTTGTAAATGATACTGCACAACAAATGTAAACACGCTTTAAAGTTGTTGTACAGGATTATTTACAAAGATGCATAAAATAACACAACTTCGTTAGAAAAGCCTGACTGACATTAATCTATTGTATCTTAGCGTGATAAATCACATTTATTTAATACTTTTTACTCGAAAATAAGAAAATCAACCTTAAAAATTTAATCAATTAATTTAGAAATGAGACCTGGAGCAACCACCTTAAGCACTCCATGAATAATATCTCGTTCTGTTCTATCTTCTCTGTAGATACTTAGACAAGAGTGGGAAAAAGCGTATCAACATGAAACCCCAAGAGGGGGTGTAATAAATGTTTCCAAGAATGGACTGTGAAAGGCAAGTCTCAGTCCAAACTCTTACACCCACGTTTCACCGAAGATTATTACGTTCCAGTGTGATAAATGGTAAGCCCAACGGCCGCACTTAATATGGACCCACTGCTTAAAGTACCGTTCAAAGCACACAGACCAAAAGAAAGGGCCCCTATGGTATTTGAGCCGACGACCTTTCGTCCTTGACCTGGTGCACGATAATCTAACTGAGCGATTTTTTATTTTAATATGTTGTCAAAAAGTCTACATTAGAACGCTCGCTTCGCGCGCTGCCGGCACGCAAAATCAGTGAATGTTCAAGGTTTTTCTGGGTTTTACGAAAAAGTATTTGATGTAGGAGTTTTTTCACCTGGAATCGGAAAATAAACCATGTTTCCTTGTTGTAGCAGTAATTTCAGACATAAAACTCCAGCCGTTTAGACATAAAACGAATGAATTACTCAAAAAGGCATCATTTTCAAAAATAAAATCTATCGAGTGAAATGTGTCCAATTAGGTAACCGACCTGACAACGGAAAAACAAAGGTCTGAAAAAATCCGTGTCCAAGTTTTACATTGATCAGATAAGTACCCATAGTTGACTTAGCATATTAAAACAAAAACCGTTGAAAGACCAAAGGCAAGCCCATAACATGTAAGTATTATTATTTTCTGGATTCTAAAATGGTTATTTTTAGACACGCAGCTCAGTGGAACAATGTTAAACAGTGTCTTCTCATGAATGTCTTAAATCAAATCAAATCAAAATAATTTATTTCGGATAAAAATCCATATTTTAAAAGCGAATAATGAATTATAAAAAGATAAACCTACGATCTATGTCTCCGTAGTATTGAGGGTCATAAGGTTGTATAACGTAAACTGTTATAATGTGGCCAATAAATGATGTCTATGTCTAAGGTCATCGGATCTGCAGAGACGACGCATAAGGCACCTACCTACTGGATCATAGTAAAAACAGACTAGTAAGCTATCTTCACAGAGATGTACTCCGCGCGGCTTATATGTGTGCGAGCCACTGCGAGCCTGCACGTACGAACCACAGCACGCACACAACGACAATATCTCAGGCGGTTTAAGGCGGCGGCGGTGTGACTAGGGTCGGCTGCGCTCCACAGTCGCGCTTACGTAAGCCGCGCTACAAAACAGATAGGTATATTGTGGCAGCGCGCCGTTCGTCGCAAAATAAATTGACGACCCTGCAGCAGTAGGCATTTAAGCCTCGTACGGCGCGGGAGTTGTCCTACTATTCTGTTTTTTCTATCCCTCGGTGGTCCGTTACCGACTTCTGTAGATTTTTGCGGAAGTCCCTGGAAATACTGATTAACGCCTCACCTACCGTAATTCTCACAGTTTCTGGGCAAGCACCCTTCGTCCTTCAGCGCGGTTAAGGCCACACAATTCTAGGTTTAAAAAAAACTGGGACTTACTCTAAGCCAAGCGGACTTTCCCCTTTTCCACAGCTTGCTATAAGATATATGCGCGTTAATATCATCTTCGAAGGAAGGTACCTCATTTTTGGTGGATTTTGGACGGTTTATGAGGAATGTTGTGTAGTGGTTCATACCTAAGAAATCTGCTGATCCTGAAATATTCATCAGATTTAAAATAAATCTAATGCGCAAAGTAAGGATTAAGGTGGAAGCGACAGGTTTCGTTCCCAAACGCACAACTTCATTCATCCATCAGCCTGTTTCGTCCACTGCTGGACATGGGCCTTTCCAAGATTTTGCCGGGTTGGTAAGCGGGGTGCCGAAACCCTCGCACAGTGACGCCGCTACCCGTCACAAGTCTGTTTAATATAAGGCCCGGCAGTGTGGGATGGATATACCGCCATCAATCAGTCCCAGGCAATGGTGGGCCACCTAATTGTGCCTGTGCTCTTACTCTCTCCCGAATAACTTCGGGGAGGTTTGCGAGTAAGATGGTGGTACCACCACAGTCGCCCGACACCAGCTCTACCAGCGGTATTTAGGTCTTTATATTTAGACTAGTGTTTTGCGTGGTGCGCGGGCTGCAAGCAGCCCGCGATCATTGTGCCTGTTGTTTTTTTTTGATGTGCGTTTTTTTTCTTTGTATCAGTGACGTATTGGACTTGTACTACAGTGAAGTATTGGCAATCTGTATAAAATCCGTGATTGACAGAGGATGGGATGTGTGTCGAGTGTCAAAACCTGTCATCGGTTGGAAGATGTGTGAAAAAGAGTAATTGGTGATGTACATGGACTCGCCCGCGCACCTGCGGTGCGCGACCTCGTCCCTCGGTGAACCGTAGGCACGTGTTGTTTGACTTGATAACTCGGCCGCGCCCCTGCGGTGCGCAACCTCGTCATAGTTCTTGAATGTCTGGCCTCCGGAAGCGTGCGCTCAGCCTGCGGCCGAGTAAGTATGTCAACTTATTGTAATACAAAGATCAACCTTAAAAACGTGTGGAATCTGAGTTTCAGGGCGATCGGTTGAATAAACGCGTTTGACATTTTTTGACAGTTGTTAAATGTCAAAATTTGTCATCGTTCGGGAAGAGCCCGTGATACTCATCATTCGAGTTTAAACCCGGAAGCGCTACCACCACCCGTTCCGAAGTTATAGCAATTTAAAAAAAAGAATGTCAAAAATGACAAAAAATGTCATCGGTCGGGAAGAGCTCGTGATACTCATCATTCGAGTCCAAACCCGGAAGCGCTACCACCATCCGTTCCGAAGTTATAGCAATTAAAAAAAAAGAATGTCAAAAATGTCAAAAAATGACATCGTTCGGGAAGAGCCCGTGGTACTCATCATTCGAGTTTAAACCCGGAAGCGCTACCACCACCCGTTCCGAAGTTATAGCAATTAAAAAAAAAGAATGTCAAAAATGTCAAAAAATGTCATCGGTCGGGAAGAACTCGTGATACTCATCATTCGAGTGCAAACCCGGAAGCGCTACCACCATCCGTTACGAAGTTATATCAATTTTTAAAAAAAATGTTAAAAATGTCAAAAACTTTAAATTTTTTTTTGCCAAATAGTAGCCGTTTTGATGCCATTCACTATGGTAAAAACCGCGTAGCTGTAGCTCTAACCGTTCTCGAGATAATCCAATTGCGCGGCCTGAGCCGATTGGGTCGATCTTGGCCGTTTTTTTTTTGCATATTCGGGTAGATCTCAGCGAGCCCTTTCAAACGGACCCCCTAAACAGGGGTCTATCTTCATTGGTTTGGGAGATATGGGCCGAAAAAGAATGGACCCCTTGAAAAGGTAGATCTCGTCGAGACCTTTCAAACGGACCCCCTAAACAGGGGTCTATCTTCATTGGTTTGGGAGATATGGGCCGAAAAGGAATGGACCCCTTCAAATGGTAGATCTCGTCGAGTCCTTTCAAACGGACCCCCTGAACAGGGGTCTATCTTCATTGGTTTGGGAGATATGGGCCGAAAAAGAATGGACCCCTTGAAAAGGTAGATCTCGTCGAGCCCTTCCAAACGGACCCCCTAAACAGGGGTCTATCTTAATTGGTTTGGGAGATATGAACCGAAAAAGAATGGACCCCTTGAAAAGAAAGAGTTTTTTTGGACCCCAGGGGTCCGAGTTTGGGGGTTCCAAGCCCAACCGTCGCGGAGATATGGTTAAAAGAAAAAAAAAATTGAACATTTTAAATTTTTTTTTTTTTCGGACCCCGGGGTGGTTTCCGAATATTTTGGGGTCCGAAAATGTCATACTCAACCGAATATTCAGTAGGAATTTTTTCCCATACAAATACGTCAACTTTCATGGATAGTACTAAAAATGCGGGGGGGGTTACGAAAATTTCGACCGAGTATACAGTATGAATTATGTCCCATACAAATACGTCACCTTTCATTGCTACTACTAAAGATGGGGGGGGTTCGAAAAAAACGACCGAATATTCAGTATGAATTTAGTCCCATACACGTACTTTAACTCCCATACATAGTACCAAACATTGGAAAGGGGTTATAAAAAAACGACCGAGTAGCCAGTATGAATTCGCTTCCCAGCTGGCTGGCTGCGCCAGCCCGCCAACCCCCCAGTAGTAATTTTGTACTCGCTGGCTGCGTCAGCTCGAAGAATCCTATACAAAACAGGGTTTGGGAAAACTTCATTCCCCCCCCCTAAAAAAAAAAAAAGTAAAAATTTTCGATTTTATCCCCAGTCAGAATAACATGGAAAGAAATTTTTTTTTGGAGCCCAGTGTTCCGAGTTTGAGGGTTCCAAGCCCAACCGTCATGGAGATATGGCCAAAACAAAAATTTTTTCGCGCCTCGGATAAATTTTTTTTAAATGAAAGAAAACTTTTTTCGGACCCCCGGGGTCCAAGTTTGGGGGTTCTGAGACGAAACGTCGCGGAGATATGGCAAAAAGAAAAAAAAAATTTAAACGTTTTAAAATATTTTTTTTTTTTTTTGGACCCCGGGCTGCGTTCCGGAACTTTTGGGGTCCGAAAATGTCATACTTGACCGAATATTCAGTATGAATTTTTTCCCATACAAATAGGTCAACTTTCATGGATAATACTAAAAATGCGGGGGGGGGGGGGGGGTTACGAAAATTTCGACCGAATATTCAGTATGAATTTTGTCCCATACAAATACGTCAACTTTCACGGATAGTACTAAAAATGCGGGGGGGGGGGGGGTTACGAAAATTTCGACCGAATATTCAGTATGAATTTTGTCCCATACAAATACGTCAACTCATATTGGTACTACTAAAAATGCGGGGGGGTTACGAAAATTTCAACCGAATATACAGTATGAATTTTGTCCCATAGAAATACGTCAACTTTCATGGATAGTACTAAAAATGCGGGGGGGGGGGGGGTTACGAAAATTTCGACCGAATATTCAGTATGAATTTTGTCCCATACAAATACGACAACTCATATTGGTACTACTAAAAATGCGGGGGGGTTACGAAAATTTCAACCGAATATACAGTATGAATTTTGTCCCATAGAAATACGTCAACTTTCATGGATAGTACTAAAAATACGGGGGGGGGGGGGGGTTACGAAAATTTCGACCGAATATTCAGTATGAATTTTGTCCCATACAAATACGGCAACTCATATTGATACTACTAAAAATGCGGGGGGGGGGTTACGAAAATTTCAACCGAATATACAGTATGAATTTTGTCCCATAGAAATACGTCAACTTTCATGGATAGTACTAAAAATGCGGGGGGGGGTTACGAAAATTTCAATCGAATATTCAGTATGAATTTTTTCCCATACAAATAGGTCTACTTTCATGGATAGTACTAAAAATGCGGGGGGGGGGGTTACGAAAATTTCGACCGAATATTCAGTATGAATTTTGTCCCATACAAATACGTCAACTCATATTGATACTACTAAAAATGCGGGGGGGGTTACGAAAATTTCGACCGAATATCCAGTATGAATTTTGTCCCATAGAAATACGTCAACTTTCATGGATAGTACTAAAAATGCGGGGGGGGGTTACGAAAATTTCGACCGAATATCCAGTATGAATTTTGTCCCATAGAAATACGTCAACTTTCATGGATAGTACTAAAAATGCGGGGGGGGGGGTTACGAAAATTTCGACCGAATATTCAGTATGATTTTTGTCCCATACAAATACGTCAACTCATATTGATACTACTAAAAATGCGGGGGGGGGTTACGAAAATTTCGACCGAATATCCAGTATGAATTTTGTCCCATAGAAATACGTCAACTTTCATGGATAGTACTAAAAATGCGGGGGGGGTTACGAAAATTTCGACCGAATATCCAGTATGAATTTTGTCCCATAGAAATACGTCAACTTTCATGGATAGTACTAAAAATGCGGGGGGGGGGGGTTACGAAAATTTCGACCGAATATTCAGTATGATTTTTGTCCCATACAAATACGTCAACTCATATTGATACTACTAAAAATGCGGGGGGGGTTACGAAAATTTCAACCGAATATACAGTATGAATTTTGTCCCATAGAAATACGTCAACTTTCATGGATAGTACTAAAAATGCGGGGGGGGTTACGAAAATTTCGACCGAATATACAGTATGAATTTTGTCCCATACAAATACGTCAACTCATATTAATACTACTAAAAATGCGGGGGGGGGTTACGAAAATTTCAACCGAATATACAGTATGAATTTTGTCCCATAGGAATACGTCAACTTTCATGGATAGTACTAAAAATGCGGGGGGGGTTACGAAAATTTCAACCGAATATACAGTATGACTTTTGTCCCATAGAAATACGTCAACTTTCATGGATAGTACTAAAAATGCGGGGGGGGGTTACGAAAATTTCGACCGAATATCCAGTATGAATTTTGTCCCATAGAAATACGTCAACTTTCATGGATAGTACTAAAAATGCGGGGGGGGTTACGAAAATTTCGACCGAATATACAGTATGAATTTTGTCCCATACAAATACGTCAACTCATATTGATACTACTAAAAATGCGGGGGGGTTACGAAAATTTCGACCGAATATACAGTATGAATTTTGTCCCATACAAATACGTCAACTCATATTGATACTACTAAAAATGCGGGGGGGGTTCGATAAAAATGACCGAATATCCAGTATGAATTTTCAAAAACGACCGAATATTCAGTATGAATTTAGTTCCCATACACGTACTTCAACTCCCATACATAGTACCAAACATTTGGGGGGGGTTGTAAAAAAAACGTCCGAGTAGCCAGTATGAATTCCTTCCAGCAATAGGCAAAATTCCTACTGGGGGGGTAGGCGAGCTGGCTGCGCCAGCCCGCCAACCCCCCCAGTAGTAATTTTGTACTCGCTGGCTGCGCCAGCTCGATGGAGTCCCGTACAAACGACCTCACTTTGACGTCATAAAGGTCATGTCAAATGTCAAAAAAAGTCAAATGTTAGATTTTATTGGTACTCCCATAATGGTCGACTACAAGCCCCCCCTACATCATATTAGTGTAAAACCCCCCCTTCCACCCAAACAACCATGTCAATGAGTGAGTCAGTGACCGTATTGCAGCTATATATAATGTTAATAATTAATTAACAATGTAGTACTAGACCTAGAAACGTAATGATATTCTTTATGTTGTGTATTTGGTAGGGTAAGCGATCTTTATGTTCAGCGGGCAGTCTCGTAATAAACGTTAACCTGGGAACTTGTGTATTATTTAGCAGTGGCGTACGAGGATTAAGAAAATAAAATTGCGAATTTTAGTATAATTACAGACAGTATATAGTGCATGAAAATGTCGGTTGGGAAAATGCGTGAGTTTGTGATGCCAAGTGGAAACTGGTCTGGTTATATCGAAAGACTAGAAATGTATTTTCTCGTGAACAAAGTGACCGATGACTTGAAACTACCTACGTTGATTTCGGTTATGGGAGATGAAGCTTATGACCTGTTATCAACATTAGCCAGCCCTTCGAAGCCATCAGCCTTAACCTTTAATAGTGAAGTGGAATTATTAGCTAACCACTTACAACCAAGACCATCAGAGTTAGCAGAAAGATATAAATTCAGGCAACGTCGACAGCGCGCGGGTGAGTCAATAGCCGATTACGTCACAGAATTGAAGAAGCTATCGAAATACTGTGATTTCAAAACAGCGTTGGATGAAAATCTTCGTGATCAATTGGTTTGTGGCCTTAAGAGTGAAATTATCAGGCAAAGACTATTCGCAGAACAAAATTTGCCATACAATCGTGCAGTTTCGTTGGCATTGTCGCTGGAAGCCGCTGAACGGGATGCTAATATTGTGGAATACGGCGGTGGGGAGCTGGCAGAAGGAATACATAAGTTCAACGATGTGTGCCCGAGATGCGGGGACAATAAGCATCAGGCAACTGTCTGTCCATATAAAGACTACATATGTAGCGGATGCCAAGAAATCGGCCATTTAAGAAGAATGTGTCCCAGAAAATCCAAGCGGATCGGTTACAATCATTCGAGACGGGGGGAAGCGGTGGAATCTGCCGGTAGCTTCGAGCGAAGAGGATCACGCGGTGGGCGTGTGGACGGGTTCGGCGCGGGAGCAGCGGCGAGCGAACGCGGCTCGTGGCGAGGCGCGGGCGCACGGCGCGTGCGGGGACTGCGCGGCGCGGGCCGGGGGGGCAGAGAGCGAGCGCCATTGCACTCGCTAGAGGAACGAGAAGTTAATATCATTTCGAACAAAGATGATTACGGAGACAATGACGACTACGATGATGTGCGTGAAGGAAGCGAGGAGGAGGAACCTATGCACCAAATGTCGTTAAACAAATATAAACCGGTGTGTATAACTGTTAAAGTTGGAAATTGTTTGTTAAGTATGGAAGTTGACACGGGTTCGGCATTATCTTGTACTAGTTATAGTGTTTATCAAAAGTTATTTAGCAACCTAGACTTGAAACCGTGTAGTTTGGCGCTTAAGTTTTACGACGGTTCGACTATTCAGCCTTTAGGTTACATAGAGGTAGCTGTTAATTACAGTGGAACTATCAAAACACTGGATTTGTATGTGATAGACCGGGGAACCACTAGCTTGTTGGGCCGACAGTGGCTATCTGAATTAAATATACCTGTAAAAATACCCAAAGTTAATTTACACACTTTTAAAAACCATGTATCTGTTAGTGATTTGGATAAAAATAAAATCATAAACGAAATTATTTCCAGGCATGATTCATTGTTCGACGGTACATTGGGTAAATACACGGGGGGCCAAGCCGAGCTGTGTGTCCGTGCGGGAGCCGAACCTATATTTTGTCGCGCGCGGCCGCTGCCGTACGCGCTGCGAGCGCGGGTCGACGCGGAGCTCGACACGATGCTGCGGGCTGGCGTCATCGAGCCCGTTGTCCACTCCAACTGGGCCACGCCGCTGGTTGTGGTAAACAAGGCCGACGGTGGCTTGAGAATATGCGCAGACTATAAGGTAACCCTCAATAAAGTCTTAGCTGTTAATAGATTTCCGGTTCCAAAAATGGAGGATTTATTTAGTGATCTCAGTGGTAACAAATTTTTTACAAAATTAGACCTGTCCTAAGCATACAATCAATGCGAACTATCAGAAGGTTCTAGAAAGTACACAGTGATAAACACACATAGGGGGCTGTTCAAATATTCGAGATTAGTGTACGGACTATCTTCGAGCCCAGGAATTTTTCAAAAAATAATGGTAGATATGTTTAAAAATGTGCCAAATGTAGTGATATTCTACGATGACATATTAATTAAAAACAAAGACTTAGAAAGTCATTTAAAATCAATTGAGGAAGTATTAGAGATTTTGTCTAAAAACGGTCTAAAAATAAAAAAAAGCAAGTGTGAATTTTTAGCAAGAGAAGTCAGATATCTAGGCTTTATTATCGATCAAATGGGGGTCCGGGTTGATCCAGAGAAGGTAAATGCAATTACTACCATGCCCTGTCCTACCAACGTCTCAGAATTAAAATCATTTTTAGGCATGGTAAACTTCTATGGGAAGTTTATCGAAAATTTAAGCACACATTTATCACCTCTGTACAATCTTTTAAAAAAAGGAAAACATTGGAAATGGGAGACAAAACAAGACGCCGCTTTTATGAGGGTTAAAGAGTATTTGTGCAGTTCTGCAGCACTGGTCCATTTTGACATATCTCAGGAAACCGTGTTGACAGTAGACGCGAGTTCGCGCGGTTTGGGCGCGATACTGGCGCAACGCTCGCCAGGGGGCGGCAGTCACGCCGCCGCCGCCGCTGAGGAGCGAGTCGTTGCGTACGCTTCGCGGTCGCTAAACACTTAAACTTCATTACAGTCAAATACACAAAGAAGCTTTAGCGATTGTTTTCGCCGTCGAAAAGTTTCATCAATACCTATATGGCAGAAGGTTTGTGCTGCGAACTGACCATAAACCTCTCGTAAGCATTTTTGGACCTAATATTGGCATTCCTAGTGCTGCGGCTAGTCGGTTGCAGCGGTGGGCAATCAAGCTATCAGCATATGATTTCGTTATTGAGTATGTTAGAACCGACAAAAATACCGCTGATGTACTTTCCCGACTAATCAGGTCACAAAAAGAAGAGGTAGTCTCAGAATGGCAGGACATCCCTGAGCAAACTTACCTAAATTTTTCAACAGACTCTCTGTTGCTAGATTATAGTGTTCTTAAAAAAGAAACCTGCCGAGACCCGATCCTAAGTCGGGTAATAAGTTTCATAAATGATGGGTGGCCAGAAGAAGTTGAAATTAGGGAATTAAAACCGTATCTCACTAGGAAAAATGAATTATACTGTGAATTGGGTTGTATTATGTGGGGTCACCGCGTTGTAATACCAGCGTCGTGTAGGAAAAGAGTAATTACGGAACTCCATGACCCCCATATGGGCATAGTAAAAACAAAATCACTGGCACGTAGCTATGTGTGGTGGCCAGGCATTGACGAGGCTGTAGAGGCCGAGTGTCGTGCGTGTGGAGTGTGCGCCGCTGTGGCAGACGCGCCGCCAGGGCACGCCC
This sequence comes from Ypsolopha scabrella, assembly GCA_910592155.1. Classification (NCBI taxonomy): domain Eukaryota; kingdom Metazoa; phylum Arthropoda; class Insecta; order Lepidoptera; family Ypsolophidae; genus Ypsolopha; species Ypsolopha scabrella. The sequence continues at coordinate 50,051,500 of OU342960.1, forward strand.
CCCACTCATGGCCCTGGCCGTCGCGCCCATGGTCTAGGCTACATTTAGATTTTCTAGGGCCTATAAATGGAACTACTTACCTGGTCGTTGTTGATTCATGTTCGAAATGGATTGAAGCGATAATTATGAAAAGAACTACGGCACAGGCAGTTATAGCAGTATTAAGGGAATTATGGGCTAGATTTGGCCTACCTAAACAAATAGTTAGTGATAATGGCCCACCGTTTTTCAGTTCCGAATTCCAATTTTTTTTGCGTCATAACCACGTTGAACATATCTTTTCGGCTCCATTTCATCCGGCCTCAAACGGCTCGGCCGAAAATGCCGTCAAAATATGTAAGCGTGTAATAAAGAAGGCGTTAAAACAAAACTTAGATGTACACACAGCGCTTTGTAGGTTTCTTTTGGCTTATAGAAATACCGAGCATACAACTACTGGTGATAGTCCCGCTAATATACTGCAGAGCCGCAGTCTTCGTATGAGGTTAGACAATTTGAAACCTGATAGGGAGGCACGAGTCACCGCGCGGCAGGCACGCAGCGAGGCAGATGCGTGCGGCACACACCGTCAGCTTCAACCGGGAGCGTCGGTCTGGTACCGAGAATATTCGAGTAGAACTCCTGATAAATGGGTTGCGGGTACTGTTAGTAGAAAGTTAGGAAATACGGATTACTGCGTTAGATCTATTTTTGGAACCGAAATTCACAGACATATTGATCAGCTTAAACAGAGGGTTACGAGTGACTTAGATAAGGGCCTCTCTTCTAGGGAGATAGGATTTGATAAAACACAACAAAATATGGTCAGTAAGAACTCGCGTAAGTCATTAACAATTCCTATGACCAGCGGCGAGGAACCAGAGCGGAACGAGGAGAGTGTAAGGGGAAGCAGTGGCGGGAGTTCACCTCAGCCAGATAATGATGAGCCGGTGGTGGCTGAGGTGGTGGCATCGGCCCCTACCACTCAAACCGTGTGTAAACCCAATGCGTCCGCAACTATACGCGCGTCTAATTCGACCACAACCGTAACCAATGAACCTGAACACGAGATGCGTCAACGTAGGTATCCGATAAGGAATCGCAATCCACCAAAACGATATGGGTTGGAAGAAATAGACTAGATTGGTAATTTGGTTATGTACTTATTGTAAATATTAATTATTGTTCATGTTTCAGAAAATATATGTCACGGTTTATTTGTTCTCCTTTTAATATATGTATTATGTTTGTGTTTATCTAGCCAGCAGTAATATTAAGTTAAAAATAATATTGTTAACTAAGCAGCTAATTATTTGTATTATGTAAGTAGTAAATAAGGGTGAAGGTGTTGTGTATTTGGTAGGGTAAGCGATCTTTATGTTCAGCGGGCAGTCTCGTAATAAACGTTAACCTGGGAACTTGTGTATTATTTAGCACTTTATATTTAGACAATGTAGTACTAGACCTAGAAACGTAATAATATATTTCAACTTAGGTATTAGTCTTTTTCTCTTCGTTGAACCTAAAAGTGTAGGCGCGCTAAAGCTAGTCATACTACATACCATTCACTATAAGAAGTCCCCTGGCTTAGGACATGGTAGCACTGCATATAATGTTGCCAATCGCTCACGTAGCATTCACCCTACTACACATTCCTAATATTTACTTAACTGCGTTCTTTTATAATATATAAATTAGACTACTCTTTATTGAAAATAAAATGTACAGAATCAAAAAATGATTTGTATTTCGCAAACAATACGTATGATCTAATGGTATGAATATCTGTACATGTATCTCTGTACTAAAACGGTATTTTTTATTTCTTGTTGTAGCTCGACGACGTTTGTTCTAAATAGTCGAGCTCCTGTTTTTTACGTTTTTGACAATTATTTCCAGGCGACTTAATGTGAACGCTTTTTCCCGATATGCCTGCAAAAGTAAGTGAATAGCTAATTATTATTTGCCCATAAAATTGGCTTTATGTTTAAAGCTGGTATCCCTATTTTACTAACCCGTAATGGCACTGACACGAGATCGAACCTGATCGAGAGGAATCACGGTGCATTGTTTGCATTTTCTCTTTCACAAAAGGCGTACCTTCAACACAATCTCTTTTGCACTATTTTTCAACGGCTTTGGAATAATTAATCAAATAATTTTGAAAACAAACAACATGACAGCAAAAGTTTGACAAGCAGTGATGCGAACATGACTTCAGGGGACAAGTTATGATGAATGGTCTGTACAGTACCTTAGTATGCTAGTGCTGACTATTTGACGTATTTTAGGTGACATAACGTAACGTAAGCCAAAAAATAGCAATTTAACACATTCTGCAATATATTTTGATGATGCCACCTATAAAGTATTTCATAATTCATTATAATTATTATGTAGGTACACTTTTCAGTCTCGGGCCCACAGAGGCCCGGTCAATTGAAAGGCATTCATGGGGCCGAAGCCAACATTGAAGATTATTATTAATATATCTGAGACACATTTCGTTTGCGTCGGGCTTGGGTTTTTTCTCCATACTTCATGAACATTGTCCTTTGTCATCATTTCACATCATTTACATTATACAAGTAAAGACAAGCAAACAGCGGTAAGTATAGCAGATAGCTTAGAAATCATACCTTTAATAATCTTGATATCTTCGCTGCTAAGAACTGGCAGTCTGGACCTAGGGAAGCCCTGCTTCTTGCTATTTTCTGCAATAACTTCTTTTACTACTTTAGGGAAGTCACCTTCTTTCGAAAATATTGGATTCATGTAAAGGCCGATCTGTAAGAAGGGGGAAAATATTTCATTTTATAAAAAAAAATGGTACGTAATATATTCGAGAATGAAATTGACAATGACGATAGGACTATACCTTGACCGCAAGCGCTATACCACGCCTTAGGTAGCTCCTGTCACTGATCACGGAGGGAGAAGGAGCTCGAGGAACTGTCATTTCATTCGGCAACGTTCCCCCGCCACGTCTCTGTCGCCATCTAAGGCGGTATAGTGCTTGCGGTCAAGGAATAGACCGCGTATTCAGAGTCGCTCAGAGAGTTATTGAGGACGCTATGGAACGGGTTATGCTCAGAGTCTTTTTGGTGGATTATATCACAGACAATCTACTAGCTACGTATCTACTGAGTTTAAGCTATAGTGGATTGCCTTAGGTTATGAAAGAAGGTCATGATAATCGTATGAAGGTCATTGAGTTCGAGTATTCACTTCCCAACTCAAGGGCAGCGTAATGAACCACTGAAGTAAATTACAAACATTAACTAACTATAGTAATTGTAAACCCTACGTTTTATTGTAATAGGCACAAGTGACCCGAAATCGTACCCACGTAGACTGCACTTTGTCTACCTTCGTGAGCCGATCATTCTCAGTAGATACATTGACTAGATCCACTATGGAGTTTTCATGGAAATGGATCGACTGAGAGAACAACTCACCAGATCCATGCAATGTATTTTTTGCCTTTTTATCTGGCTTCGAATAATGTAATACCACACATTAGTTCCGCCAAAGCTGCTCACTGAAGGTTTTTTGACATCTGTCAAAATGATTTGAAATATATTTATAGTATATTTTGGAGAAAGACTGGCAGGGCTGGCTGAACATGTTCACTGATGCCTCTAAGTTATCAAATGAAACTAATGTTGGAGCTGCAGTTTGGATTCCCAAATATAAAATTATTCTCAACTTTAAATGTCCCCCAGAAGCTTCTGTTTTCACTGGAGAAGCAATTGCAATTTTGGAAGCAATCTCATTTTCCAACACTCACAAACTTAATAACACCATTATTTTTTCGGACTCTTTGAGTTGTCTCCAAGCAATTTTGTCTAATCCTTTTAAGAATAAGTCCCGCTTTCCTATCATTCTAAAAATTAGAGAGGCACTTTTTATGTGCAAAGAACAACACATTAACGTTGCTATCGCTTGGATTCCAGGTCATCATGGTATTTCAGGCAACGAAATGGCTGACTCATGTGCTAAAGACGCTGCAGAATTAGGTACTTCCGAACACAATGTTGTTTACCACCATGATCTTCTTCCTCTGGCGAAAACCAATTTAGATAAGGCGTGGTCCAAGTCATGGCAAGAGTCCCAGAAATTAATTGGCAGACATTATGGTGCAAATTCAACGTGATATTCCTCAACGCCAGTGGTTCTTTAAATACCGTGATGCTAATAAGATTTCCACATCCATAGTTTGTCGTCTCCGGCTAGGTCATGTATGTTCTCCCGTTTTTCTGGCAAAAATCAGGGTGAGGGATCATTCCCTCTGTGAATGTGGCTTGTATGAAGGGACTGTAGATCATATGTTCTTTGAGTGTCAAAGATTACAGTATTCTTTATATGATGTTCTCCCTCCGCAAATCGCCCGTCCCGCTAACTTCAGCTTTCTGCTGACTTTTGTATATAGTCATTTTGTATACACGTTATGTAAGTTTATTAAATTAAATAATATAAAATTATAAAAGTAGCATAGTGTGTTGTATAGGTACTTACTAGTGTTTTAATAATATTCAGTATTTATTGTAGGTAACATATTACGGTTTTATTAATGTTTATTTTCCTCTGTGTATATATTGTGTACTTGCTTAGTAATGTTGTTTATATTTTGTTGTAGGTTAACGCTTCAGAACTCAAGTTAACCAAATTTTAACTTGAAAACTTCCAGCAAGTCTATTCACTTAAAACTAGATATTGGCGGAACTAATGTGCGGAGACACATTATAGGAAGCCAGATAAAATGGCTTTGATTGATTGATGTCAAAATGGCAGATGAATAATTTTTTAACTGATGAGTGACTCCTCATTCAAGGGTCAAAACAGGATAGCCCCGAGCAAGACAAAGCGCTGCTCCTCCACCTTCAGACAACGAACGACGAAACTGACTCAAGATTCAGGTCGGACCATGTCTGACTTCTGTAGTACCTATAAGAACTCAGCCCGACTCGTATTTACAACACGAGAGTTAGAGACTTCTTTATCATCTGGGTGTAAAGTCTGGTTCAATAGAACTCGTAAACAATGTAAACCAAGCGCCATATTAGTATTGTATATGAATATATGAACTTACTAGTGATGGGGTTGTAATGTTTTCTTTCTATGCTTTATCACTATAATAATATTCTGACGGATCGGTACATTAATATAGAACGTTTTTTTGCGTTTATTTGGAATTTTAGGTGATACTGTATACAGACGTTTCTTTTTTCATTTTCCTTGTAAAGAGTTTATAAGAGTTTCTGTTTTATTTCGGAGTCCCAATAGTAATGTAAATACTCACAGTAAATTCTCTGAATTCTTCCGTAGCTTGTACATTTTCAGTGGAGTTATTCAACGGATCTGCCCAGTTAATAGCTATTGCAATGCCCACGGATCCTGTAAAATAACATTCACAAATGTTAGTATTACTAACGTCTTCGAAAATGTACAAATGGATATTTCCCAGAATTTCAAGTTAATTTCCAACAAATACAGCGTTGTAATTGACTGATCCATCGCCTAGTATAGCTTAGCAAGGTTTTCTTAATTCAGAAACTGACCCGCTTTGCTTTCTGTTCTTTAGAGTTACGGAAACCTTTTTAGCGAAGCTTCTGTGTACTTATAGCTGTCTACGTCCGTCTGGCGTGGGTAGTTTAAGGGCTTGCCTTTGGTCTTTCAAGGGTTTTTGTTTTAATATGCTGAGTCAACTACTTATCTAATCAATGTAAAACTTGGACACGTGTTTTTTCAGACCTTTGTCTTTCCGTTGTCAGGTCGGTTACCTAATTGGACACCTTTCACTCGTTAGATTTTTTTGTCAAATGATGCCTTTTTAACATTGACCTCTCATAAACCACTAGATACACAGTCTCTGAGAAAAGTTCGTCAGAAAGTGTCCGAACGTGCGACGTGCATAGTAGCGAAAATTCTTAAACCAAATTAAGACGTTATGTCATTAACATAAGATGCAATGTCAACGGTGACAAAATGCATCCCGGACACTTTTTGAGCGAGAATGTGAGTCTAGTTGTTTATGAGAGGTCAATGCTTTTCAAGTTATTAATTCGTTTTGTGACTAAACGGCTGGAGTTTTATGTCTGAAATTACTGCTATAACAAGAAAACATGGTTCATTTTCCAATGTTAGGTGAAAAAACTCCTACATCAAATAATTTTTCGTAAAATCCAGAAAAACCTCGAAAATTCACTGATTTTGCGTGCCGACAGCGTGCGAACCGAGCGTTCTAATGTAGACTTTCTGACAACAAACTGAAGTTCAAAATCGCTCAGTAAGATTATCGTGCACCAGCTAAGGCCATTTCATATCAGTCATGAATTGATCTGAGATCTGAGATTATATGTTATATAGCGAAATTGCGCTTTAGATACTTAATTTTTTTTTTATTAGAGTACATTACAAGATAGAAAAAAAAATCATTAAGAAAAAAATCTCAAGTATGACGAATATTTTAAATCTTAAGTAAAATTTGTTTTTAAATTATCTTTTATATCTTTTAATACACTCTAATAATATTTATTATTTCATGATATGACATAAAAACAATCCACGTCGATGGAACTGTGTTATGTTATGACTTTATGACTACATTTTAGGGACTTTCCTACTGAACCATCATCATCTGCATCAAACAGCTTATGTTCGTCTACTGCTGTACTTAGTATTTCCCATATTTCACCAATCTTGGCGGTTTTCAGTTCCCCTCATCCAGCCGCCAGCCGTGTCCTTCAGATCGTCGTCGGTCCAGCTTTGCTATACGTGGTCTCCAATTTAAGGCGGTTAGCCTTTCGGCTCCAACGGCCATCATGTCGGCGACAAATATGGCCTCCCCACTAACACTTCAATTAACTGATTCGGCAGGCTATGTCAGTCACTTTAGAACTTCGATGGATCTCCTCGTTTCGGATTCTATCCAACAGACATACCAAGCATAGCCCGCTCCATAGATCTTTAAGCGACCTTAAATCGACTGATCTTTAATAAGCCTTATTTTGCATGCATTTTAATTGAACTTTTAAAATAATTCAGAAGATAAATTAAGTAAATTAAGAAGTCTTTTACCATTTCACGCTTTCATGCGAGTAGTCTAAAATTTCCAACGCCTTTTATGCAAATAACATATTCAACAGCATAAAAATCTTTGTTATAAAAGTTAATGTAACCATCTTAAGACCTATACTGTAGAATACATGTAAAAAAAAACTCAACCCTTCGTATTGACATTTAATTCAGCAAAATTTACAAATACTGCTTTGTTTTTAGGGTTCCGTATCCGAAGGGTGCCAAACGGGACCATACAGATAGCGTAATTTTGTGAAATTACTCTCAAGAGACTCGTTTAAAAAACCATTAAAGCTAAATAAATTTGACTTTGTAGCAGTTTTTTGTGGGAACTCACCTCCAAATTTACTCCTGTACTCAGTATTATACAAATGCCAGACCTTCGCGTGTGCCAATAAAACATTCCTCACACAAATATATTCTGCTACCCCTTTCACCCTGACGCCAGGAGCCATACTGCCCTCTCCGTAACCTTCCACGCAAAAGTTCGGCTGATTAAACGTGAGCCAATATTTGACTCTATCACCAAACCTTTCAAAAAGGGTCCTGGCGTACTCTTGGAACCAATATATGGACAAAGGGTTGGCCCAACCGCCCAAGTCTTGAAGCGTTTGGGGCAAATCAGAATGGTACATTGTGACCATGGAGTCGATGTTGTATTCGGTTAATTCGTTAATCAGGTTCTCGTAGTACTGGAAACCAGCTTCGTTCTTTTGGTTTGAGAAACCTGGAATAAGAATTATTTGTTAAACTATTTAGATTTATTTGTAATGAAATATCTTTTAAGAGTTCCGCATCTCAAAATGAAAAAAACGGCACCCTTGGCGATCACTTTGTTGTTCGTCTGTCCGTCCGTCTGACAAGACCCTTTTTCTCGGACCCTGTTAGAGATAGCAAGTTAAATCTACCCCGGCGTAGTCTTAACGCAGAAAGATGTTCCCCTTTACCTTTAACGCAATCGATTTCTTACAAATTGCCTCACCATGAAAACTTATAGGGTACCTCCAGTTGACGTAGAAACTTGAAATTCCACAATTAGGTCTTAAAAATATGAAAATTACCGATATTTTGTTATTAGAGAAGAAATTATAGGTCCAACTTAATTAGAACCTTTGGATATATGGAGTTTAATAAATCGCAAGTGTCAAGTTAGTTTGGTTTTGTTATAACTGCTTGCGGCATACGTTTGTGTTTTAAACGGTATGTACAGAACCTTCAGTGCACGAGCTCTATTAGCGCTTGACCAGTTATTTTATCCCTAATACACTTGCCCTTGGTAAAACCGAATCCCGGTGCAAAATGTACATCATAATATTGTTTTCGTTACTTTTTAAAAAAGTATGCCAAAATTGCGTTTTAAAGCAATTAGCGGAAATTGATTACTAATAGTAGGGTTCTCGCATTAAAATTATGTTATTTATGCCTTACTTTTTGATTACATTCGATTATAAGGATAAATGTACTAGGTGGTAGAGCTAATGCCGGGCTCGACTGTGGAGGTACCACCATCTTACTCGGAAACCCTCCCGAAGTTATTCGGGGGAGAGTAAGAGGACAGCACTCAGCCAAAAAAACCAGGCGGCCCACCATTGCCTGGGACCGATGGATGGCGGTATATCCATCCGCAATTGCCGGGCCTTATATAAATTAGACTGGTGACGGGCAGCGGCGTCACTGGTGCAAGGGTTTCGGCACCGCGCTCACCAACCTGCCTGCCCAGCGTGTGTGAGTATGGGCATTTCTTCCAGGAGGACCGCCAAGAGTGGCGAAATCCTGGAAAGGCCTATGTCCAGCAGTGGACGAAACAGGCTGATGGATGGATGGATGGAATCGAATGCAATCAAAATGTAAATGATAAAATGATAGAATTTGAATGTAAAACCCAAATTATTATAACTAATCAATTTCCGCTAATTGCTATTTTTGCATACTTTTATTCAAAGGAATTAATTCCTTAGAAAACAATAATATGATGTGCATTTTGCACCGGGACTCGGTTTTACCAGCTTAATGTAATTGGCACTGAGAACATCAAGGAAGGTTAAAGACTAAAGAGTGCTGAGTATAGTTCGGACCAGGCCTTCGTTTCCATTTGTCCTGTTTATTCAGACAGAAGGTAGGATGGAAATTAACTAAAGGTATCTAACGAAGTTAACTACACAGCAGTACGCAAAGGCTTTCCTTGTAGTCAGTCTTACTTATCATTATCAGTTGTCCTGACAATGTTATCTACTAAAATCTAACTAAGTGCAAATGTTATTTCAAACTGCTTATTAAACTTGCCATACTTAATGGGTATTGGGTACTTACATTGACGTACTACCAAAGGGACATCGGGTCTGTGCTCAAAAGTGTCCGAAAATTAAAAAAGGGTGTCAATCACACGTCAATCAAAATTAAGCCGTGCAGCAATGACATACGATTCAAATTAAAATGTTTTGTTTCTTAATATTTTGACACTTCACTAAGGACACTTTTTTGGTAAATTTTATACTAGACCCGAGGTCCATGGTTTGGTATGTCAATGGGTACCTACTACTTTTTTTTTTGGCAGCATCTAGCTAGCACCAATGTCACCTGAAGAATCCAACAAATCTAGAGGAATGCTGGGATCCACAGCAAGATAACTATAATGCTTAGTATATCTTCACGACATGAATCCCCGAGGGAGTGTCAAGAGGTGTTCAAAGTGTGAACTGTGAAATGCAAGTCACAGTCCACACTCGGCACACCCGCGTTTCACCGACGATTATTACGTCCCAATGTGATGGGTGGTGAGCCCTATCGCCGTTCTTCGGGCAAAAATATACGCTTTTTAGGGCATGCAGGTTTCCTCACGATGTTTTCCTTCACCGTTCACCAAGTGGTAAGTATTAAATACTATGCATATAAATTCCGAAAAACTCATTGGTGCATGCCCGGCCGGGGATCGAACCTGGATCTCTAAGTTTGAAAGGCCAGCGTTCTACCACTGAGCTACCGCTGCTTATTATAATGTTTATACAGCCAAATTCGTTGTGAGTAGTAACTTTTTAAGATCTAATGAGATTTTCATTTTGGGCTTTTGACTCGTACTGAGAAAGAAAAATATTTTTTGCCGGAATTCCTACATATGAATTTGCCTATACAAGTCAAAGTCACCTTGTTTACCTAATTAAGGTCGTGTTCCAAATCACTTTTCATGATTAAAATATTGCTCGCTGTCAGACAAAAGTAGCTCGATGCTGGTTCCAAAACCTAAAAGTAGATGTTTTAGAACCAGCATCGAGCTACTTTTGTCTGACAGCGAGCAATATTTTAATCTTGAAAAGTGATTTGGAAGGCTACCGACAAGTTTACCTGTTGGTAAAACCCTGGGCCAAGACACAGAAAATCTGTAGAAGTCCACACCAATTTCCCTCAACATCTCAACGTCCCTTTGGTACTGGTGATATGAGTCAGCAGCCACGTCTCCTGTAGAGCCATCTGCTATAGCATCCGCGTTGCGCCGGACAAATGTGTCCCATATGCTTTCACCTTTGCCTGAAAGGTGGAAGGAACTTCTGAATTATTATTATTATTTACCATCTGTAATGAAAACTATCACATGTACAATATCCATAGTTATTTATTAGTTATTAAATTATTATACCCTGATAATGCCGCAAGATGAAACCGGTTGGAGTTTAAATAAAGTTAATGTTCCGGACGACCGGCGAACACGTTAATGTCTATGTACATATAGTTAGGTATATAAGTTATGTTATAAAATAGAAGATAGGTTTATAAGTCATTCTGAACACTTTCGAATAAAGATGTTTTTTCTGTGGTGTTTCATTACCCTTACGGTTGTATTTTGTTCCAATAGATAGATATTAATTTTTAGTATGGTATATAATAATTTTAAATGTATATAAATACTGTTTTAATATACTTTTGTACAAAATAGAGAATAAAATAACAGGCTATAAGGGCAGTAGTCTCCATGCGGCAACGCCGCTTAGATATACCAAAAATTAGATTAGTTCTCGGGCTGGCCGCATGGGGGCTCTGCCGGGAGTATCCCATCTCGCTCTAATAGAGGAAAATCATATAAATATGAGACGCCTAAACCGCCGCGGCTACCCCGCCCAATGTCACCGTTGCCAACTTTATGGCCACGCAGCGGCAAACTGCACTGCCCCTCCAAGGTGCCGTAAGTGCCTCATCCCCCACCTCACCAAAGAGTGCACGAGGAATCGCGATGATGGAACCCCTCCATCCTGCGTCCTCTGCAACCAATCAGGTCACGCGGCCAGCTACAGAGGCTGCCCTCGAGCCCCTCGCCCCACCCAACCCAAAGCAAAACCCCCCAAACAAACACCACTTCCGGCAAAAAGTGCCGCCAACTTCCCCCCTCTACCCAAACTGCCCACAGCTGCAGCCCCCCAGCCGAAGCCGATCCCTACCCAAGCATGGGGCCCCAAAAAGGCCACCACCCCCACCCCTTCACCACCTGTAGCCACCCCAAAAGTGCTCCAGCCACACCCAAACGTCTTCACGCCATCCCTGGCTGATGACATGAGACTCGTCCATGATGTTATATCAAACATCAACATCTCTGAAATCTCAGTCCTCGCGCAAAAACTTCGCGCCTCCCACTCTTCTCAACAGCGCCTTCTGGCGCTAGTAGAGCACTCCCACCTCCTCAACTCTTTGTAAAGCCCCAAATGCAAACAGGTCGTTTGAAACCCAAGGGCATTTCGCTCATCTCATTCAACACCAGAGGATTACGCTCAAATCTCCCTGAGCTAAAACTCTTTCTCAAAGATAATGAAGTAGACTTACTACTACTTCAAGAGACGTTTCTCAAGCCTAAGAACCTTAAGGGTCTTTCGATACCGAAATACTCCCTCCTTCGCAATGATAGGACTGATGCCGACCGAGGAGGCACAGGAATTTATTATAGGAAAGCACTCCACTGCTCTTCCCTCCCCACGCCAACGCTCCAAACCATGGAAGCCACCATATGTAGACTGGCAATGTCAGGTCACCAAACCCTGATCATTGCTTCTGTCTACATCCCTTCGGGCAAAAGCCCAGTAAAAAGAGACTTCCAAACCATTCTCTCAATGGGGGAGTCCGTCATTATGTTTGGAGACTTCAACTCTAAACATACAGACTGGACCTGCCTCAATACCAACCCAAATGGTATGAAACTCCTTCCTATAACCGACGAGCTTGAACTTAACGTTCTATGCCCATATGCCCCGACACATTACCCCGATAATACGGACCACTCACCGGACGTATTAGACTTCGCACTCACAAAGGGTGTCTCCCTAAATCTCAGGGCAATTGAAACACTGGACGACCTTGGCTCAGACCACCGCCCAGTCTCCCTCAAACTAGGTCCCCCAAACAATATACCACCCCCTCCCAAAACCTTCACAAATTGGGAAGGCTTCAAAAACACTCTAGCCTCGGCCATGGATGCCCCTGACTCCCCTCTAAAAATTTCATCTGACTACTTTGATAGTACAGAAAAAATCGACTCTACAATTGATTCACTTACGGAGCTTATCAACTCCGCCCTCAAAGGCAACGAAAAGACCTCCCCTGAGCCATCTGCTCAACAACTTCCCACTGAAATCGCCAACCTACTCAAGGCTAAAAGAGCAGCCCTTAGGAGAGCGGCGATCTACCCCACTCCGGAATATAGAGCGACAGCGAATCAATTGATCCGCAAATTAAAGTCAGCTCTATCGGAACTCAATGACTCCCGAAAAAGCGAGCTCATGGAGCAGATATCCCCTTCTCACATTGCGTTCTACCGAATGGCGAGAGCCCTCAGGATAGACGCAATCACTCACATTCCCCCTTTGACCTGCCCCGACGGCTCAACTGCCTTCGAGGATGAAGAAAAAGCTGAATGCTTTGCGGACAGCATTGCCTCACAATGCTCCCCCAGCTCCCAACCAGTTGTCCCCTCCCATATCCAAGAGGTAGAGGATGAGATTCACTACAGAAACTCCCTCCCACTCACCTCCGACCCCATCACAGTGACCGAAGATGAAATCCTTTCCTTCATCAGAGGTCAAAAGCCCAAAAAAGCGCCAGGCGCGGACGGGATCTCCAACAGAGCCCTCAAACATCTGCCCCAACAAGTACTCACCTTGTTAGCCCTCATCTTTAACGCCTGCTTCGACTACGGCCACTTCCCCAAAGCGTGGAAAGAAGCCATCGTCATAGGCATACCCAAGCCAGGGAAGCCTCTAAACCTCCCCGCTAGCCATCGGCCAATCAGCCTCCTTAAATCAATGGGGAAACTACTCGAAAGGGTTATACTTTCCCGCATGAAAAGGCACCTCTTCCCTACAGACGGTGACCCGATCATCAACTCCTACCAATTCGGATTCAGAGCTAAACACTCTTGCCCCCAACAAGTCCACCGAATAGTAGAATATATCCTAAGCGGATTCTACCCAAAACGGTACCCTACTGTTGCCGTCTTCTTCGACGTAGCTAAAGCGTTCGACAAAGTCTGGCACGAAGGCCTCATCTATAAACTTTATAAGACAGGCCTCTCCGACCGCCTTGTCCGATTGGTGGCATCTTATCTTAAAGATCGCACCTTCAGATTCAGACACGAAGGGCTGCTCTCCTCCCCACGCCCCCTAAGAGCTGGAGTCCCCCAAGGATCAGTTCTCTCACCCATACTTTACTCGTTATACACAAACGACATCCCTATCCCCGAGAACGGGGTACAGCTATCCCTCTTCGCAGATGACACTGCACTCTATACTAAAAGCCGTCTCTCACAGACAATAATTAAAAAACTCCAAAAGTCCATCGACGCTCTTGGAAAGTGGTTCGCACGATGGCGTATCGATGTGAATCCTGAAAAGAGCGTCGCAATCCGATTTGACCATAAACGTAGGATTCACAACGGCCCCCCCCCCCAACCTCCGCATGTTAGGTACCCCAGTCCCCTGGAAAAACACTGCCAAATATCTAGGAGTCACTCTGGACTCTCGTCTATCCTTCAAACCTCACATAAATAGAGTGACGCGTACAGCCCGTTTCTATCTGAACAGGCTGAACAGCATGTTAGGCAGACACAGTAAGATGTCTCTCAGAAACAAGCGAACACTATACAAGGTCTGCATCCGACCTGTATTAACGTACGCTTCCCCCGTCTTCGCACATGCGAAACCCAATATCCTGCATAAAATGCAGGTAACCCAAAATCTATTCTGCCGGAAAGCGGCCAATGCACCCTGGTACGTGCGCAACGCGGACCTCCATCGGGACTTAGAGCTGCCCACCCTCCAACAATTCATGAAATCCCTTTCAGAGACATTCTTCAAATCTGCCGAAGAACACCCCAATCCGTTAGTACGCGAGACAGTTTCGTACACTGCTCCGACTATATCTCGTTACAAGGTTCGAAGGCCGAGAAACGTCCTCACCGATCCCCCTAACAAACTCTCAGAAGACTTAAATAGGCTTCAAAAAGCTCATGATGAGCTAAAAGCTCGAGCCACTCATACAGAGCCTAGCTCTTCCCTCCAACTAGTATAGATCCCTGTTGGGATCCTTCCCAGCGGATGTCCCTTTAGGACCCCGCTAGCACCCCCTTCCCCCCAAAGGTGGGTCGCTCAGATAAAGGTTTTAAGACCCTCCAGGGCCAAACCAACTTACTAGGTGGAGTTTAGTGGGTAGGCACTTCTAGTGAGTCCCACATAACCAATGCAGTCGGCTGTGTTGGTATGCTATGAGCATTCTCCACCTCCCTCCCACCGAGACCTCCGGAGGGTGCCTTTTGCTTGGGCGCAAAAAAAAAAAAAAAAAAAAAAAAAAAAAATCTACTACGACACACTTTTCTACGAACTCTGCCCGGGAGCAGATGGGAACCTCCCTCAAAGCCTTGAAACAGTAAAAGGTGTTTGATTTCTTCTCCAACCCCAGCAACAGTCAAGTACGGCACCATCAACCTACAGCCACTGCAACAGCCGTCCCGTACATTTATGGTCCTTCGAAACGGATTGAGAAGTCAAGATGGTCAACACGAGGTCTACGAGCGAGAGGAATATAGAAAGCTCATCTTCGCGAGCTACAGAAACAACGGCGTCAACAGAAAATACAACATCGACGTCAACAGAAAACACAGCAATAAAAGAAATAGCGAAAACTCATCGACAACAACCACGGGTGGAAAAGAACATGAAAACAATGAGAAAACAGCACCAGAGGCCCAGCTGCAATCCAAGGCAGCATCTAAGAAGTCGAAAAGCTTCAATACGAGCAAATCACAACGTGCTCGCCGCATCGCTCTCGCACGTGAAGAACTAGCACGAAAAGAAGTCGAACTTGCCGCCGCTCGTCTCGCCGTCATAGAAGCCGCCGAAACAGAATCCGAAGACGACGAGAACTCCGTGATCTCCGAGCAAGACACGACACGTCGAGTGAACACATGGCTACACTCGAGCCAGACCCACATGCTAGCGATTAACAACAAACCACACGAACAGCGAACAGAAGAAGCCTGCCTGACACAGAAAGCTGACACATCAGCCCCGCTGCCTCAACCGACTCAAACAGAGAGTCAACAGTTCCCAACGCTGCTCAACGAACAGAACCACACCACGCCCGTCGGTCAACAGTCTTCATCAGCGCCACTCTACAGACAGAACGAGGCACCGCTCGTCGGACTACAGCCTCCATCGGCGCCACTCTACAAACAATTCGAGGCACCGCCCGCCAACCTACAGACTTCATCGGCGGGAGAGGTCGTGCCTGCTACAGCGTATCATCGAAACGACGTCGCACAGCTATCGTCAGCCATCTCCTCCGCCATAAAAGCTGCGCAACGATCGCCGCGCTTCAACGCCGAACTACCTACATTCAACGGCGCTTATCAAGATTGGTTATCCTTCAAAGCCGCCTTCAACGAGTCATCGAGTCATTACTCAGAATATGAAAACATATCAAGACTGAGAAAAAGCTTAAAGGGAGTTGCAAAAGAAGCAGTCAGCTGTCTCTTCATCGCAAACACGAACAGTCAAGACGTCGTGAAGAAATTAGAATCGCGCTTCGGCCGAGCGGACTCTATCGCCCTCGCTGAACTAGAACGCCTACGCGCGCTACCACGCCTCACAGACACGCCCAAAGACATCTGCATCTTCGCAAGCCGAGTCGCCAACAGCATCGCCACACTGCAAGCCCTCAATAGAACTCACTATCTCTACAACCCTGAAGTCACGAAGCTAACCATAGAAAAACTCACATCGACCCTACGACGTCAATGGTTCCAGTTCTCCGCAACACAGTCAAGAGATGAAGCCGACCTACTCAAGTTGGCGCGCTTTCTCGACATCGAAGCCGAGCTCTGCGGTCCATATGCACAGCCAGAGGTAGTTGGACCAGAAAAACAAGAAAAGACAACGGTGGCGCCGCAACGACGAACACAGAAAACATACGCTACTACAGACAGAAGCCAAAGTAAATGCCTAGTTTGTTCGAATACGGGCCACGCCGTTCCTGATTGCAAACAATTCAAAGATGCCGACTCCAACGGACGCTGGGACTTAGCGAAAACTCATCGCCTATGTTTTCGGTGTCTCCACTACCGCAAACAGACACATCACTGCAAGGCGAAAAGATGTGAAATCGACGGGTGCACTCACTTTCATAACAAACTACTTCACTTCACGCGCCAACTAGAACAGAATAATGAAGCGAATACAGAAGCCGTCACTTCTACGTGGACGCCTAAGAAGTCACAGTCATATCTCAAGATAATCCCCGTACGCGTACTCGGACCGGCGGGAGAAGAAGACGCCCATGCGCTGCTTGACGACGGGTCCACAGTCACCCTCATAGACTCCGATCTAGCCAATAGGATCGGAGCCAAGGGCCCCGTCATTCCACTGAACATAGAAGCTATCGCCGACACGAAGATCGCCGCTTCAACATCAAGACGAGTCTCCTTAACTATACAGGGAGCGACTGATCGTCACGAAATCCAAGCTCACACCATCCACAAACTGCAACTATCGCCGCAAATCATCACTGAGACAGACATAGCCAGCTGCCATCATCTACGTGACATAAGCACGAGCCTTCAATACGACAGCGCCACGCCGAAAATACTAATTGGGCAAGATAATTGGCACTTACTACTAGCGACAGAAGTGCGACAAGGACAGCGAGATCAGCCAGTCGCCTCTCTCACTCTACTCGGCTGGGTACTGCACGGCGCACATACACGTTCTCTGGGGCAACGAGTTCACTACGTCCATCACTTAACTACTACAGAAGACAGCATGGACGAACAGCTACGCCACTACTTTTCAATAGAAGCCCTCACGGTGAACCCGAAGAAGTCTCAATCTGATCCAGAACAACGAGCCCTGAAACTACTCAATGAAGGCGTGAAAGAGACAGAAGATGGGCGTTATCAAGCGCCGTTACTATGGAAACGCGACGACATCGAGATGCCTGAAAACTTTGAAAACGCATTGAAGCGATTAGCGACGACAGAAAAGAAGATTAACAAAGATGTGAAACTGAAACAGAAATACTGCGAACAGATGGATGCCCTTATCACTAAAGGGTACGCCGAACCTGCGCCTCTACAGAAGAAAAATAAAAGGACGTGGTATTTACCACACTTCCCGGTTATTAACCCAATGAAGCCGGGAAAGCTACGAATAGTTCACGACGCCGCGGCCAAGACTAAGGGGGTCTCGCTCAACGACCACCTACTTACAGGACCGGACCTCCTACAATCACTACCGGGGGTCCTTATGCGGTTTCGACAGTATCCAGTTGCAGTCTCCGCCGACATAGCCGAGATGTTTATGCAAGTCAAAGTAAGGGAAGAGGACAGAGATACACTCAGATACATATGGCGCGGGGGCGACGAAGAAGCGGGTCCACTGCGCGAATACAGAATGACGTCACTAATATTCGGCGCGACGTGTTCCCCGTCAACAGCCATATTCGTCAAGAATATCAACGCAGAGAAATACAGAGACAGTCATCCCGAAGCCGTGTCCGCGATCTTGAACAATCATTATGTGGACGACTACCTGGACAGCTTCCAAACAGAACATGAAGCTATCAAAACAGCTACTCAAGTACGAGACATACATCACGCCGGCCACTTCGAGCTCCGACAATGGACGTCTAACTCGAAAACAGTCTTACAAGAACTCGACCGCGACGACATACAGAGAAACACAGTGAACCTAGGCGAAGAAACCAAGACTGAACGCGTCCTAGGACTCGTCTGGAAACCCTCTACAGACGAGCTTGCCTTCAACCTAGACTTGGCCCGCATCTCGCCTACAGTATTACACAGCGACGCGCCCACGAAACGCGAAGCTCTCAAGATTATTATGTCGCTGTTCGACCCACTCGGCCTCGCTTCACCTGTCACAGCACGAGCAAAACAATTGCTACAAGAAGTATGGCGCCGCGGAACAGACTGGGACCAAAAGATTGACCCCGACCTAGCAACACAGTGGTCAGACTGGATGACACACCTCGAGCGCCTACGCAACGTCACCGTGCCGAGATGCTACACAGGCTACGCTACCGCCGCCTCGCTACAACTACACGTCTTCGTCGACGCCAGCGAGTCCACTTATGCTGCCGCACTATACTGGCGCATGGTGGGGCCCGACGAACACGTCACTACAGCACTTATACTGGCGAAGGCGCGAGTAGCCCCACTGAAACTGACATCTATACCGCGGCTAGAACTACAAGCCGCGGTAATGGGGAGTCGCATGGCCACCGTCGTGTTAGAAGAACACCAACAGAAACCCGAGTCCACCACCTATTGGACTGACAGCAAGACAGTACTAACATGGCTCAAGACAGGCTCACGTTCATACAGACCATTCGTCGCGCATCGCATCGCGGCGATCGAAGAGCACAGTACAGTAAGCGAGTGGCGGTGGGTTCCCACGAAACTTAACGTGGCGGACGACGCTACCAGAGACGTCCCCCGTGACTTGGACTCCGATCACCGGTGGTTCACGGGACCCGAGTTCCTGCGCAACGACCCATCTACGTGGCCAGAGGACACGACTACAGTAAAGATACAAACAGGTGAAGAGAAAACGAACTACGTCTCAGAAAAACGAAAGCCACAGAAGTTAAGCGAAAGCGTTCCTGATCCCACAAGATTCTCGAAATGGGAGAGACTACTACGCATGACAGCGAGAGTACTACAGTTCATCGATCTATGTCGCGCTAGTAAACACGTCACCCACTACAAGCGCACTAAGAAAAACATTAAAGCGGACCCTACGTGGAAACGACAAGGCCAGCGAAGTACACAGAAACAGAACACGAATTATAAGAAGAAAGAAGGCCTGAACAAGTTCCTGCCTATCGACGCGAGTCTCCTCCGCGCCGCTGAAACTCTGCTAGTACGAACAAGCCAACAGGAAACATTCGCACAAGACATCGAAGATATGAACAACGATAAACCGACGTCTAGTAGGAGCCGCCTACACTGGCTATCAGTAACCTACATCAACGGACTGGTAAGAATAAAAAGTCGCATCGGCGCCGTCTATGGAGTACCAGAAGAGGTGAAGAACCCTCCAGTCCTCGACGGAAACAGTCATGTGACAAAGCTGTGGATCGAATACACCCACCGACAACTCTCACACGCCGGAGTCGAAACTACGCTAAACGAGTGCCACCAACATTATTGGATATTGCGACTGCGCCCAGTAACCCGCATGGTTATACATCGGTGTCTACTCTGCCGTATGAAGAAAGACAAACCGCCACAGCCACCAACAGGTGACCTGCCTGCGTGCCGTCTCGCTCACCATCAGCGGCCGTTCAAGTTCACGGGAGTCGACCTCTTTGGACCACTAACAGTCACAGTCGGCCGCGCCACACAGAAGAGATACGTAGCCATCTTTACGTGTCTCACTACACGCGCCGTCCACCTAGAGATAGTCTCCTCTCTCAGCACAGACTCTACAGTGATGGCCCTACGTCGTATGATAGCCAGAAGAGGCTGCCCTACAGAGATATGGTCAGACAACGGGACTAACTTTCATGGCGCGGACAAAGAGTTACGGCGGACTATTGAGAGGGAAATAGCAGAGGAGGCGAACAAGAAGATGATCGGCTGGCGCTACACACCACCGGGTTCCCCATTTATGGGGGGGGTGTGGGAACGAATGGTGCGTGCAGTGAAGGCAGCACTCGGCGCCACACTACACGAACGTCACCCGACGGAGGAGGTCCTCTCAACCCTCCTTGCGGAAGCCGAATACACCGTCAATAGCCGACCACTGACCCACGTGTCAGTCGACCCAGACGACCCGGAAACCATAACTCCAAACCACTTCCTGCTCGGCGGTTCAGCACGCGTCCCCACGCCCGGAACGTTCGACGACTCAGACCTCATCGGACGGACTCACTGGAGAGCATCTCAACGCCTCGCAGATATCTACTGGGCGAGATGGGTGAAAGAATACTTGCCTGACCTACAATACAGGCGGGAGCCCCACGGTCGAGGTCCAGCGCTACAGACAGGAGACGTCGTACTAATAGCGGACGGCAATCTACCTCGGAACACGTGGCCACGAGGTGTCGTCGTTGCTACTTACCCCGGCGCCGATGGAATCGTAAGGACAGCAGACGTGAAGACGAAAGGCGGTATCCTCCGACGACCCACGAAGAAGCTCGTGATACTACCAACTAGGCCGGACGTCCTGCAGCAGCCGACGGAGAACAGATGTAACGTCGACGCGACGACGATACAAGGCGGGAGAGATGTTCCGGACGACCGGCGAACACGTTAATGTCTATGTACATATAGTTAGGTATATAAGTTATGTTATAAAATAGAAGATAGGTTTATAAGTCATTCTGAACACTTTCGAATAAAGATGTTTTTTCTGTGGTGTTTCATTACCCTTACGGTTGTATTTTGTTCCAATAGATAGATATTAATTTTTAGTATGGTATATAATAATTTTAAATGTATATAAATACTGTTTTAATATACTTTTGTACAAAATAGAGAATAAAATAACAGGCTATAAGGGCAGTAGTCTCCATGCGGCAACGCCGCTTAGATATACCAAAAATTAGATTAGTTCTCGGGCTGGCCGCATGGGGGCTCTGCCGGGAGTATCCCATCTCGCTCTAATAGAGAAAATCATATAAATATGAGACGCCTAGTCTACTACGACACACTTTTCTACGAACTCTGCCCGGGAGCAGATGGGAACCTCCCTCAAAGCCTTGAAACAGTAAAAGGTGTTTGATTTCTTCTCCAACCCCAGCAACAGTCAAGTACGGCACCATCAACCTACAGCCACTGCAACAGCCGTCCCGTACAGTTAATATCAGTAAAAGTGTGCTTATTAATATGTTCTGAATAAGCTGTAGCATTCTTTATCACTCTGCTAGTCTCTCTGTCTAATATGGTATAGCATACTCGCGAAAAGTAAACCAATTAAATTAAAATTAAACAATGAATGAACTATATAATTAAACCAATTTAATCTGTTGAGTTCTCATAATCCCTAAAACACTAAGCAATTGATAACAAACAAGATTACATAGCTCGAATACATTTTACAAGAATTGCAAATTCTAGGACTCATTTTGTGAACAATTCTACATGCAAATTGAAAATTTGGTAAAAAATATTTGCAAAATGATCATGCGAAAAGCAACCTGAAAGATACAAGTATTCGATCCATCTTCTGGCATAATTCAGTCTTAGACACTTAAATGAAATTCCTTGACTTATCTCAATACAACATACTACTTAATTGTAATAACCGTACTCTAGAACTTGTGCTATGCTTATGCAACACACCGTGCAGCGTGGTATTATCTGACTCACCTCTCCTGCCTCCGGATCGCCATCATTCTCCTTGCTATATCAATACTTTTATACAAGTATCCAGCGCAAAATTATCCAGGTTGACGTTGCCTACATATCATTTTTATAAAGCCAGTTACTCAAATATAAATTTTATCAAAAATCTTCATTTGACTGGAAAGCCGAACTATATGGTTTGCCCATAGAAAAGGCAGTCGGTCGTTTCTATGATATTATTAACGACATAATAAAGAATGAGGTACCCTTAGTAAAAATAAAATCTGCTCGCTACCCTCTATGGTTTTCCTACAAAATAAAGGAATTGCGTCGTAAACAATAGGCTTGGCTCAGATGGAAAAACTGCCCTCGACACGCTGATTATCAACGCTACTCATCTATTCGTTCACAAGTTAAGGTACTTCTCAAAGACTACTGGAACTCATATATAAAAATATTGAGGACTCCACTAAAAACAATTGGAAATACACTGCCTCTCTAAAAAAAAGACTAACACTGGCACCCTCCCAAAATGAAGTACCGAGACAATGTTTCTGAGAAGCCATCGGATATATGCGAATTTTTCTGTCAATACTTCTCTTCTGTTTATGAGCCATGCAGTCCTGATTCAGACTTTTTTATCTCTCCTGAGAATGCAGCTTCATCTAATCCAATATGTGATCTAGATTTCACTGAATTCGAAGTAGAGAAAGCCTTACTGCGATTAGAATGTGACAAGGGTGCTGGTCCTGAAAAAATAAGTTCTATTTTCCTTAAATACACGGCTTCTTCCATACGAATACCTCTTACCATACTTTTTAATAAAAGCATTAAAGACGCCACCATTCCAGCTAGTTGGAAAGAAGCATTTGTGACACCTATACACAAATCTGGTACCAAATACGAGGTAGAACATTATCGCGCAATTTGTCTTCTTTCTACCATACCCAAAGTTTTTGAAAGGTTGGTTCACGATAAAATTTAGCCATTTATTGAGCCCACACTGGACCCTCGGCAACATAGTTTTTTTAAAGCAAAATCTACGGCAACTAATATTTTAATTTACAGTGGTTTTTTTTTAAATCCATGGACAAAAGTATACCCGTGGATTCTGTATACACGGACTTTCGCAAGGCATTTGATAAAGTAGACCATAAACTGCTACTTCAAAAGATCTGCTATAATAGGATTAAGGGCAACCTATTAAGGTGTTTCTCCTCTTACTTGCGTTCAAGAAACCAGGTGATACTTGTGAATGGACACATTTCATCCTTCTCCCACGTGAGTTCAGGTGTGCCAAAGGGCTTCATTTTGGGCCCGGTACGGTTTGTTATCTTTATAAACGACATTGGGTCTTGTTTCCGTAACTCCAATATTATTTTATACGCTGATGACCTCAAAATCTACAAGCAAATAACATCTACCGAAGACTGCCTTCAAATCCAGGATGACCTTGACCGGTTAGCCACGTATTGCGAAAATAACAAAATTTATTTACTTAGCTTAAAATAAGTGTAAGGTGGTAACGTTCACAAAAAATACTAACGTACACGCATTTGATCACAGAATTGGTAATTCCCAACTAGAACATTTCAAAGTAATTAAAGATCTTGGAGTGATATTTGAATTGATTGTCAAAACGGCATACCGTATGTTGGGATTCCTACTAAGATCTTCGAAAAAATTTAAACAGTCTTCTACTTATATAACCTTATACCAAACCCTCGTTCGTTCCCACATAGAGTATGCCGCAGTCGTAGGGAATGGAACCCGTTGTACAATATTTACACTGCCAAGGTTGAACAGATACAGAAACGCTTTCTTAGAGCTCTGAGCTGCCGTATGTCCCAGCCAAAAATATCATACCTCGAACTCCTGAAAAAATACAATTTTCTATCGCTCTCTGACCGTCGTCGCGCGTATGTTGACGCTACTATCCTGCGCAACATCTGCATAGGTTCTTTGAAGTGCCCTACACTTTTACAAATGATTAATTTTAAAGTTCCCAAGTTGCTCACTCGTGCGTGATACGATACCCAAATTTGTTTTTGTTCCAATGTTAATAAGAAAAGAATCAGGCAAAAGGATTCCACTCTACCGAATGTGCAAGAGCTATAATAAAAAGTTCTTAAATTAAAAACTATTGTTCCTAAGACAAGTGAAGAGAGCGCTTTCAGACATTTAATAAACCTTTGATTTTGTGTGCATGTTAGTTTTACGTTTTGGTTTTGTAGGCTGCAAGTTTGTACAATACTTTGAACATAAATTGAATATTACTTTTAACTTTATCTCCTGTCTGCGTCATTTCAAACACTTATATTATTAGTGAGTATTTTTAAGGATAGTGAGTGGTACAATGTAAAATTAACTGTAACTTTAATGCTAATTTCGCAAAATAAAATCATGACATATCCCATAGTTGACTCGGAGCTGGGCTTACGTTTGTAAGGAACACAAGAAAAACAATTTATGAATTTCACAAAAAGGGTCATCGAACCTTGTTACTGAGCACTTACTGAGTCTTCAGTAAGAATTTGGCTGCATAAATTAAAGTCACCTTAAAATATTTATGAACTATGAATTCGATAGTTTATCTATATTTTTGATGGTTGGCAATCAATTAATCGATACAAGATACGCAATCTAGGGGCTGGGCCACCAATCAGTTGATGTATCACTCAAGCAGTTAAGAGAACCTGAGTTACATTGCATGACACAAGTGACAGGAGTGAGCATATCTATAAAGTGTGTACTAAAAACCAAACTCAACTGTTCACTCCAAAAAACAAGTACCAAGATGCATCCTTAGAAAAATTACAAACATTATATTATTATTAATATTAAACTGGACCAGATCCATTTTAAGAGTTTCATACTTGAATGGTGCCAAACAGGACCCTATAGCTCAGCCTCTACGGTCTGTCCATCTGTTACAGGGTATATAGCTTCAGAAATAATAGGTAGTAGGTTTTTTTCATTTTCAAGAATTTATTAATTTCAATACAATTCAATCAGTGCTGCTCCGAACTGTGTTTTTTTTTAAATCATATTTTTTGTTTCTTTTTGACTTTCAAACTCTTTTTTTGCCGTTTTTTTTAAGAATTTTCAAAATTATTGTTAGTTATATTTAATCTTTGCAATTAACTGCACCTTCACCAAGTTGACTAATACTAACGGTAGACTCTTAGTGATGTCTGACTCTCACTCTCAACGCCTGGTTTGAACTTGAGATTTACAGCGTTAACCCATAGCCTAGACAAACAACACTCAAACAGCCCTATACATAACATAGATATTTAAATACAAATAGTACCATCAGCGTCCCAACCACCTTCTATTTGATAAGCCGCAGTTGCTGCTCCAAAGTCAAATCCACTGGGGAATTTGCGAATAGTGTTGTCCGTCCATGCCACAGATAAATGTGTAGAACTGAAAAATATAATTTGCAAATTATTATAATATAGGTTAGGTAAATAAAGGATGTGATCCTACTAAAAGTGCCAGGAGACAAAGAGACAATGAAAATTTTGGTCAGTGTTCATAAGAGGTCACAATCTTTTGCGCTGAATGATTTCTAGGTTGTCATTACAAAATAACCATTCACAGAATTCTAACCTAACCTATCGACTTACTTCTGCGTTGAAGGATTTTTGGCCTTTCCTACATTTATTTCCATAGTGCCCCATTATCTAAGCTCCAACCATTCTCAGTACCTATCTACCACCCTGCTGTAACATCACTCTGACCCAGGTTTTACTACTACATAATTTTTTTATTTACCTTAGTAGAAGAAATAGAATTGTAAAACACATCCTCCACGTGCTTCGTTAATTATTCTACAAGGAAGATTAGACAAGGAGTCATTATCTACATCATTTCAGTGTAAATAATAACTTTATCAGTTTAATTAGATGATAAAATTACAAATCTCGCGCCGAACCAACCATCATAGCCATTTAGGATTTAGGAAGCGTTTCAAAACATGCGATCATTGTGCGAAACTTCACTCGTTTATTAGAAGGGGACAAATGTATATGAGAGAATGAGAAAGAAAAATCTGGTTCACAAACACAATTTATCTAATTTAATTAAATATTTTTGCTAGGTAGTTTTAGTTTAGTTTAGTTTATTTCGTAGAGTAATACAGTTTTTTAAATTAGTTTATTTAAATCAGAGGTACAATTGTCAAATGAATACGATTGTCTTGTTTTGTTGTTCACAACCAAAAAAGTTATTTGCTTAGCCGAAAAGCCATTACGAAAATCGAATTTGATTATGATTGGCTTACACAATTGCACCTCAGGTGGCCCAGATGAGTATTCGCCCGGGAAAATTCCCGACTGCGGGAAAATTTCCGGAAATATCCCGTGAAAACATCCGTTAGGGAAAATATTTGGGTATTTTCATAACAACATTTTGTTTTTAATATATTTCGAGATAAAAGCTATCTACCATAGCAAATATGTAGATTTTCAGTGACAGCTGAATGAGAAAAAGTTCTTCGTTTACTTTTTGACCTTTTATTCAATACAATTTCAAAAAAAACATTTACAAAATTTAACAAAAATTTTATTGTTGTAAAACCATACCGTTGTCTTTTTAAGATGATACTTAACGCACTGCCTAAATACCACAGACATACAGGTTGTCCCAAAAGTCAACGTTATCCCTTAGAGGGCTCATAGGCCAGCCCATAACTGTCCAGAATATCTAAATATGACCTCAGTAAAAAGTCGATAGTTTTCAAGTTATAGATAATTTTATGAATTCTACATCTTAGAGAAGTCATTTCAGTGCCACAGCTACACAATTCCATATTCCAAGATTATAATTTTTGTTTCGCAATCTTTAATAGCTCTGCTTTTGATGCTAGTTCAAAATAAAACTAATATCATTCGCGCTTGTAATGAAAAAAAAAATTTGGCACTGAAAAGACTCATATAGGATGTCGGATTTTACGAAATACATAAAAGTGTCGATAACTCGAAAACTATTCACTTTTTACTGAGGTCATATTTTGATATTCTGGACAGCCATGAGCTGACCCATCAGCCTTCCAATGGATAACGTTGACTTTTGGGACATTCTGTATAATTATTACTAAGTAACAAACCAAACATAATTATTAAATAGCGTGGCAACTTTCCATACAAAAAATTAGCTACATTTAGGCCTCATGGTACGAAGAAACATATAAAAATGGGTTGTTTTGGCTAGCCGATGCTTGGAATATTTGTTAATTCCTAAACTAATCTCTAGTATGTATTTTGTTTAGCAACAAGCAATATTTACATTTAAATGAGCCCGAAGTTCACTTTTAAACTTCTCTATTATTTTCAAATTATTTTCGTCAATTTTATTGACATTGATATACTCGTAAAAAGGTAGATACGGTACGTTCTTACCAAAGAATTTGTATACAGAACAAGACTGTGCACTACAATACGATAAACGAGCCGCGCGCGATGGGTGTTGACACTCGTTGGTCCCTTTCTAACACGTTAGAATCTCAACAACACTATATAGGTATATTGTATTTATATTATATACACTGGCACCTTGCTAGACAAGGATACACGAGTAGCGACAGCTATCTTGCTTGTCTTGTTTCTCGCTTGAAAATGGTATCAGAATAATTACAACCTTATTTCTAAGGAAATAAAATCTAGTTTAGTTGAGCAACAATGGACGTAGTTACGTAACAACGGATCAAGCGACGAAATTGAAAAAAATGAGTTATCAATAGGATGTCGTTCTAGACATTAAGATGATTCACCTCAAGTGGTTATTCGAACAAAAATCGATCCTCCTGCCTTAGGAATAAGAGGTGAATCAAGAAACTTCTCATAGTAACGTCTTGAAGTTTAAATACTTTGTGGCTCATTTTCTCATTTTGCTCCGAGTGGCGCTTGATCCGTTGTTACGTTTCTACGTCCTTGGACGGTGCACAGTCTTGTTATTATAACATTTCTATGGTTCTTACATCATCAACTGAAAAATGGACCTCTTTTTTAAGCAAGCGCCACTGAACGACAGAGATAGGCTTCGACAGTGGCGCGAGCAAGACAAGCTTCACAAAACAGGCCCTTTGGGCCTATATCAGCAGTGCCGCGCGAGAGAAGCGGGGTGCATCTTTATTTTGTTCTATCTAAGGTTACAGAGGTTTTTTTCGCTTTTTTAGGGAAATTTAGGGGAAAGGAAAAGCTTAGGGAAATTTTTGGGGTAGATCATTTCTATACTGGAGAAATTGGGGAATTTTAACTTTTAATATTTTTCATTCGTTTCAATGATTCGTTTATACTTTTTCAATTTTTATTAAGTGTGTTTTATGTGAATTTTTTTATAAATATGGCCAAGTTATACGTAGTTTATAACAATAAACAATGTAAAATAATTCTGTGGTAAAAATTTATTTCATTTTTTACACCACTGGCATTATTAACACCATAGACTTAGAATGTTCTATGTCTATGATTAATATGGCAGCCGGAAAACCCTGGTACATATTACATAACATGCAAGCATCGCAACGGTTTATGAACGGTGACCTTGAATACGCTAGTCATTTTTTCTCTATCGCACTTAGTAATTTTGTGCGCGAGTGAACACATGCGCTATAGCCTGGCCGTTACCGCTGTGCACCGCCTTTGCGCCGCGCGGCGAGGCAGGGGGAGGAAAAGAAAGAGTAGCATGAGTTCACATCATTCAAGTTACTAAGTACGATAAATTAAAATTATACCCTTTTATATTTGATTTCGATGCTGATTTGAATTATATGTTTAGTTTTTTAATAAAACACGACATATTGAAATAAAAATTATAATTTTAATATAACGTACTTAGCTACTTATTTCACTTACCTTATAGTAGTATCATATTTCCTAATAAATGTATAAAGTTTATATCCTTAAAAATATTTAATCCAATCTCGTAAAATCCGACAATATCGATCTCAGGTGAACTCATGCTAGTTCCTTTCCTCCCCACGCCTCACCGCGCATACCTCAGAGAGTGCACAGCAGTTATGGCCAAGCTATAGTCCAAAGCGAATCATATGTCTATGCGCTAGTCCCCCACCACTTTCGCCATTCATAGCTCGTTGCACGACTTGTACGAACCTTTTAAAATAACAAACAAAGACTTTTCCAGTACTCTCCACTGAATTAGATTTGGCTATGAAATCCCTTTCACGAAATTGGACTTTCAGATACAGACAAAATAATGTCAAAGTAACGACATGATTAATAAATACACAACATATTCTATGCAAAGACTTTCGTTGGTTGCTGAAATGAATAAAATTAATGATAAAGATGTTCCCCGCCACCTAGAAGAGATACTAAGTAGAAAAGAATTCCATTGTACAAATTCATTAAGATTACATTAGGCTAAATTTAGAAACATAATGTAAAAAATTAAGAAACGGCTTTAGGTTTAGAATCCAGCACCGGTAAAATAAATTTAAAAAATAAATTGAAGCAGTGTCTTCACTATATGGATTTGTCCCTTTCTTATGGAGAAGTTGACCAATATTGTTTATGGCTAACCTAACTTAAGTAGTGAGTCTGGTCTGCCCATATTGTTTATACAGCAGGCCTAACATGGCAAAAATCCTAACTATTAACACCGAAACTCTGAACTCCAAAACTCCAAACTCAACAACAAACTTGTCATATTGGTAGCAAAGATACTAGAATATACCGAACTAGACTGTGCACTGTCCAATTTTTTCAACAAAAGTAGATTTTATTTCCTTAAAAATAAGGTTGTCATTAAAAACGAGCCAAGCGAGAGAGCGAGCTCTCGCCACTTGTGTGTCCTTGTCTAGCAAGTTGCCAGTATATACATATTATATACAATATACCTATAGTATTTTTGAGTGCCAAACGTGTTTGAAAGGGACAAACGAGTGCTTACGCCCTTCTTGCTCGGTTCGTTTTTCGTATCGTAGTGCACACTGTGCAGTCTTGTTCTTTAAACAATGAATTTGATTGTTAACTGATAGCAGCACGGCGGCGGTTAAACAAAATGTACACCGCGATACTCGTAAAAAGCTTCACATCGTCTCAGACTAAAGAGTAACTACTAAGGAAGCGTTTCAAAACGTGTGATCATAGTGCGAAATTTCCACAGACATACAGACTAAACCTAGGGATTTAATAGTGTCGGCAAGTTTCCATACAAAAACCAAGTGACATTTAAGCTACATGGTACGAAGAAACTTATAAAAATGGGTTGTTTTGGCTGGCTTACGCTTGTAACATATTTACAATGTATTATAAAATTATAGATGTATAGGTCGTTTTCAGATTTTTCCTTAAACGACGTAGCTTTATTCTGTGCCTTTACTTAACGTATATGACGGTATTAATTGTCAAATTTCATAGTTCTAGGTCAATGGAAAATATCCAATTTTACTCAAATGACAGCTCTAAATGTGCCTTCAAATTACCAAAACACATATATAGTCTGTCAAAAAAGTGTTGAAATGAAAATGAAACTTTAATGAAATTTATTGGACTTTAAACGTTCAAGTAGTATAATTTAGGTAATATATTTATGAAATAACAACGCGGTTAACTCGATTTAATAGATTTCGTACTTATTTGTTTGGTGTAACCAGGCGAAAGAAAAATAGTTTCTTCAATATTAATTTCAACACTTTTTTGACAGACTGTAATCACTAAGTTGTAGGGTTCGGAAATGAGTACACCGTTCTTTTCTACAGTTTTCGTATAATGAAACACCAGTAAGTATATTACATATTGCACACAGGCACAAATGACACAATGTGAGGTACACAGAAACAGATATCGTACAATACAAATGTCCGCACGCGAGGCGGCTTGTCGCACACTGATCGCGTCCCGCGGGACCGACCGTTACCGGGTAGGTGCGGGGCGCGGGGAGAGAGTGACGCGCGAGTTGTCATAGGTATATACCGCGTTATATACTCCCCCTCCAAGTCATAAAATCGTCCCGATGGTGACTTGGGACAACAATAACAATCAAGGGAAAAAGGAAAAAAGAAAAAAAAAAAAAAGATATATATATACTTATATAATGACAACACTGATTAACAACAGTCACACGGTTTACGAGGTCGACCCCGACGTCTTCGAGGTTGGATCGGAACAGACTCACCAACACTTTGGCCTATGCAAGGTGTTATGTCCCTGGCATGAAACTTTCCTAAAAGTTGACCGTTAGAGTCCTCAACTTCGTAAGTGGTAGGGCTAACGATTTTACGAATGACATAAGGACCATCGCGTAAGGGCATGAACTTTTTTGTTAACCCCTTAGCAGCGTTACTGAGGGCATGTGTTGTCAGAAGTATTCGGTCTCCCTCAGCGTGCGAGACAGACGGGCGACGACCGCTATCCGCAAAATCCTTCCTAGCATCCTGTTGACTCTCTACACGATCCTTGATGTCCTTTAAAGTAAGCAAAAACTTCTCCAAGTATGGAGTAGCTTGTGGTACAAAAGTGTCTTTCGAAAGAATACTACGTAGGTCATGATTGGCATCAAACGGAGTTCGCATTTCCCTAGCAAACGTAAGATATGCAGGAGTGTGGCCAGTAGTAGCACAAGTAGCACTGTTCATAGAAAATCTAATGTGAGACAGAAACTGTGGCCAAGAGCGATGTTCTGTCTGTACGAGGATAGAAAGTTGTGTCTTGAGGTCACGGTTCTTTCTTTCCGCTGGATTTGCTTCGGGGTGATAAAGAGGTATAAGGTTTTGTTTGATACCCAAGAGGTGCATGCACTGTTGCATGACAGCCGAGACAAATTGTACACCATTGTCTGATATAATTCTGCGTGGTAAACCGTACCTTAAAAAGTATTCTTCAATGAGTACTGGTGCACAAGTTTCTGCGTTTGCGTCTTTGAGGGGAAATAATTCAACCCAGCGGGTGGCAGTATCCTCAACCAGTAAGATCCATTTCTCACCGTCTTTACCTTCAGGAAGAGGACCAAAAAGGTCTATAGCCAGTACCTCATTTCGTTGGTTGAGCACGGGAGTTTGCAAAAGGCCAGCAGGCTTCTGGTTGGAGCTTTTGTACCTCTGGCAATCGACGCAGTTCTTTAAGTAGTCCGTGACGTATTTCCGCATACCTGTGAAAAAATACTTACCCTTGATCCTTTGCAAGGTTCGTTCTACACCTTGGTGGCCTGCAGTCGGTGCGTCGTGAAATTCCTTTAACACGGATTCTTTCATAGAATCTGGGACGACCAGCTGCGGCTCCTCGGAATCGGAATCAGGGTCGAAGCGATACAGTACGCCTTGACTAAGTAAGTATCCTCGTTCTAACCACCTGTTTGACGCTAGGGGATCCGGCTGTTCCAGATCTTTGATAATTTTCAATACCTCTGCATCTTTAAGCTGCGATGAACGAAGATCAGCAGCGTTAACGTGAGGAACGTCAATAGTGACAGAGCACACGCCGCAATCGTCCTTAGAATTTCCATCGCACATTGGACGGCTAAGAGTATCGGCTAGAACATTAGACTTACCAGGCTCGTATTCGTATCTGATGTCGTAGCTCTGTAGTTTCAAAGCCCAGCGAGTGAGACGACCACTAGGCGACTTTAAAGTCATAAGCCACTTGAGTGGTTGATGATCGCTCTTGACACACACGGAATGACCGTCAATGTATGGACGGAACTTTTCTGCAGCCCAAACAACGGCAAGAGCTTCGCGATCCGTTGTGCTGTAACGACGTTCCGCTGGCGTCAAGAGGCGGCTCGCATATTCGATAGGGCGTTCGTCGTTTCCTTCTCCTTGCATCAAGGCTGCTCCCACGGCGTATGCACTCGCGTCCGTTCGCAGCACAAACGTTTTGCTAAAATCAGCCTGTATTAAAATTGGTGCTGAAGCAAGTCTCACCTTCAATTCGTTGAATGCAGTTTTCTGCGGCTCCCCCCAGCACCAAGGTTGGTTTTTCTTGGTAAGCAACGTAAGAGGTTGAGCAACTTGGGAGAAGTTAGGGATAAATTTCCGGAACCAGGATGCTGTCTGAAGGAAAGTTCTGAGATGTTTTAAATTGCTTGGTTCCTTCATTTCTGTGATGGCTTCAACCTTCGAATGGTCAGGCTTAATACCTTCGGGAGTAATTAAGTGCCCTAAGTACTTTACCTCTTTGCAGGCAAACATACACTTTTCCCGGTTAGGACACAAACCAAATTGACGTAGTCGGTCGAACACTATGCGCAGGTCATCCATATGCTTCTCAAAATCATCAGAAATCACGAGGAGGTCATCTAGATAAGCCAGAATGATGGTATCGCTAAAACAAGCACCAGATCTGAAGCGGTCCATCAAGCGTTGGAAAGTAGCCGGTGCGTTTTTCAACCCGAATGGCATGCGAGTGAAACGGTAAGTCCCTAGGGGTGAAATGAACGCTGTTTTGTCTCTGTCGGCTGGTGCGACGCTTACGTGCCAGTAACTAGATTTGAGGTCAATAGTGCTGATGACACAATTCCTTTTTGTCGACTGGAGGAGTTCATCGATGACCGGGAGAGGGTAATGGTCAGTTTTCGTAACGCTGTTTAGTTTACGGTAGTCAACACAAAACCTCACCTGATTGTTCTTCTTCGGAACTAAGAGGGCAGGCGAAGTCCAGGCTGACTCACATTCTTCAATTATCCCGTCTTCTAACATTTTGTCAATTTCAGCTTTCATGATCTCTTTCTTTGCAGGTGTTAGCCGGTACGGAGGTACAGAAATTGGTAAGTGTTCACCTGTATCAATGAAATGTTCGGCGAAAGGTGTTGGATCTCCCCCTGGTCTGAAGATTGCTTCGTTGTCCTGAAGAAACTGACTAAGCAGCACGCACTGTTCACTGGTAAGTAAAGTACCTTCGTCCTCGCGCAGTGAGACAGGTGTGGAACACGAAGTGACTGCGGCAACCGCTGTATGGTCCTCGTACTCTAGAGGGTAAGTCATATTGTCATCTGAAAAGCGCCAGGTTGATTTGCTAAAGTCGATTTGAATACCAGCTGCTTTTAGGAAATCGATTCCCAAAAGAGTTTGGCTTGCATCGGCTTCAGGGAAAATAACGAACTCCGTTGGTATAAGCCGATGATTAACCTTTACGTCAACCCGGGTAATTAGCACAATGCGTGATTGTGAAGTTCCATCAGCAAGCTTAACGTTCATGCATTGCTTTTGGAATTTATTATTTTTCTTTTTAAGCAAAACAAAGAGCTGGGAGCCAGCAACGCATCTTTTTGCGGCTGTGTCAATTAAAGACAAACCACGGAGACCCAATACCTCTATGTACAACACAGGCCGTAAATTATTAGGTTGTGATACGTTGGGCTTGCATAAAGCAATACACTGAGGAGGATTAGGCACAGTCTCCCTACCGATTAAACCGGAGTTTTCATCACGGCTTTCAAGCACGGTTTCATTTTTATTATTCAAATCCAAGGTGGGAACCGTATTCTTAAATTTGAGTAAATCAGTTGAGGGAACATGATTATTCAACGGGTCAAACCTACATTCACCGTCGGTTACACTCGACGGGTTAAGAAAAAAATTTCCGGTACCCGCGGTCAAAGGGTTAACAAAACATTCATCCGCGTTTGCAGACAAAGGGTTAACGAAACACTGGCCGGTGTTTGCATACGACGGGTTAGCAAAACATTCATCGGTGTCAGGCAACGGGTTAACAAAATATTCGTCGGTGTTTGCAGACAAAGGGTTAACAAAAAACTCACCGGTGTTTGCAGACAAAGGGTTAACAAAAAACTCACCGGTGTTTGCAGACAACGGGTTAACGAAACACTGGCCGGTGTTTGCATACGACGGGTTAACAAAATACCCATCAGCGTTCGATGTCAAAGAATCAACAAAACACTCGTCGATGTTCGATGTCGAAGAATTAACAAAATACTCGTCGATGTTCGATGTCGAAGAATTAACAAAACACCGATCGGTGCTCGTAGTCAAAGGGTTAACAGAATCTGACGGTGACTTGTTGCTATCACTGCTATCATTATGTGCAACGAGACTCTTAAAATTTTTCGCGTTTAAACTATACTTGAGTGGGGTCACTTGATTATTTATGTTAGTTTGGAGTGGGCTCACCTGATTATTTATGTCGGCGGTTGAAAAGGATACCTCTCTACAGTTTGCACATTGAGACCGAACGACTCCCGGCGTCCCACACCCGTAACACGTTATTGATGACGGCTGCGGCGTCGTTACGAAAGTGTTCGACTGATGATTTCGGAGTTTCTGACACTGCTCACTGGTGTGGCCGAAATTTTTACAATAGCTACACTTGGGGCGAGTGTTGCGGTTCGTCGACGTAGAGCTGGTAGCAACGGCGGCGGTGGCGGGGGTTAGCTCGGCGTGGCGACGTGCGGGGGGTACGCCTGGCCGTGACACGGACGGCGCGGGCGGTGGCACGTTCGCAGATGAAACCGGCTGACGGGGGTCGGGGGGCGCGGGCGCGACGTCGTGGCGCGCGGCGGGGGGCGCGACGTGGCGAGCCGGCTGTTGCCATGACGTCGTCGGCGGCAGTTGGATCGCGCGCTGAAATGGCATGTTTGTTTGACGCAGTGCGCGGGTGGCCGGGGGGGCGGGGGGCGCTTGGGGTTCCCTCAGAGCATCCTCGATGCTTCGCGCCTTACGCAGCAACTCGTCGAATGACGTCAGCGTGTCCCGATCGAGTCTTCTTCTTATGCGGGTGTCGAGGAGGCCGTACACCATGTCCAACTTCACTTTTTCAGACAGGTCATCTGGCGGCAAGCATGACAGAGTAGCGCGTGCTTTTGACACGAAGATCTCAATGTTTTCTTCACCCTGTCTCATTGAAAACAGCTCCGTATAAATGCGGTACGGGGGACGGCGCTCACCGAATGCGCCCCGTAATCTCTGTATAGCGTCCTTCCAGTCACGTACCTCTTCTCTGACTCCCTGCCACCACACGGCGGCAACGCTGGTCAACAGCATGGATAAACCTTTTGTGGCGTTTTCATCGGAAATATTTACACACGACTTGTAAACTTCTACGCTGTCAATAAACGCCTCGAGCGACTCTTCGGTGCGACCGCCATAGCGGGCCGTGCACTGCGCAAAATTTGCATTTGTGGCGAGTGCGGACAAGACGGCGGACTCCGAAACTGTGGTTTCACACGCTCTCGGTGTGGAAGAGCGGGCGTCTGCTAAAAGTCTTTGACAGAATTCTGTTTGTGACCGTTGAAGTGAGGCCACTAGTTCTTGCAGGACTTCCGAGGTCATGGTAATGTTGTTACCAGACTCAGGTTCCGGTGACGACATGTTCAATTGTTGTGGTTGTTTTTTCCGGGGCATATCACTTCACAACACACGTTGGGCAGCCAAATGTAGGGTTCGGAAATGAGTACACCGTTCTTTTCTACAGTTTTCGTATAATGAAACACCAGTAAGTATATTACATATTGCACACAGGCACAAATGACACAATGTAAGGTACACAGAAACAGATATCGTACAATACAAATGTCCGCACGCGAGGCGGCTTGTCGCACACTGATCGCGTCCCGCGGGACCGACCGTTACCGGGTAGGTGCGGGGCGCGGGGAGAGAGTGACGCGCGAGTTGTCATAGGTATATACCGCGTTATAAAGTTGAGTAAACTAGTAGTTCGCCCCGAACTGTGAAATCACGCTCGCCCGATTCGCGCTTGACTGATTTGGCCCATGTTTGAACTTAAAATTCTTTTTGCTATAATTACTCGCCAGCCAAATTTCATGACATTCCGATGAACGATACTCGAGTTATCGTCGAACAAACATTCATACATACAAACGCCGGATTGTTCCAGTACACTTGGAGAACTCAAATTTTTTGTATGTCAAGCTAAGACTTAAACCTTTAAAAATCAGCTTTATGTTATAGTTCAATAAATAAAAATTTACCTTAAATTTTAAAACTGCTTGGTGAAAAAAAATCAAGTTTATAGGGTATTTTCCTCGTATTTTCACAAGGATTTAGGGGAAAATTAAAATCAGAGGGTGGTAACACTGAGCAAATAAAACAGTGGTAACACTGATCTATGAGTGAAAAAGCGCAAGCGCGATAGAAATAAAATCTTTCACCAAAAATAATGTCGTAAATACTTGTTCTTTATTGTTGTAAAACCAAACAAATAAAAGTGTTTATATCGCTCACAATACTACTAATAATCCTCTCTTAGTTTTAAGATAAAAAACCAAAATGCACAGACGACGAGGGCCGAACTTTACCTATGTCAGTAGTTGTGTAAAATACATGATTTTTGTGTTGAATTTTATATTTTGGGTAAGTTATTCTCTTTGATATCTCGTAATAATACTTCCTTAATCATATTTTGCAGAAAGCGTTGCAATACGCCAGGGGAAAGTGATTTTGCATGATATCATTGTGGGCTATTGTTTGTGGTTTGTGTGAATCAGATGGTTCCCAGCTATTATGGAAACTATACATACATACGTAAATAAAATTTTAATTTCTTATCTCTTGTCGCTGTTTTCGATTACTCATGTAACTGATTTCATATTTGACAGGATGTTTTAATAATTTTTCAAATATCCTCACTATCATTGATGCCTTTTCATCCATTCTAGGATGTAAACCTTTTTCCTGTCAGTCAAGTTTTTTTAAGGTTTTCTCTATAGCTGACTTGAACAGTTTCATGGGGGTTGTGCCATCCTGCTGAAGTGCATTCATTATAGAACCGTAGGAGTGGTAGGAACACTGTGGTTGCTGAGTTTTTGAATGGGTTTTGTATGTTATATATGTCATTTTGATGTGCCTATACTAACCTTGCAAACCCAGCCCAGAGTTGAAGTTGATAAAGTCACCGATAGTGTACCAACGACACTGCCATTTTTCAACGGTTGGTTTTGCAACGTGAGTTGATTTTTGAACATGTTAGTGTTGCAGCCCACATAGGAAACCCAACCCAGTGTGAGTTTATAAATTGCTATCTGTATGCCTCGTTGAAATTTGAAGGTGTTAGTTTTTTTAGGCAGTAACTTTCTCATGTAGGTGGTTCAGCATAAGGATATATCTGTTGTCAGTCCTGCAATATGCTAATGCTTGTTAAGCAGGTCATCACTATCTTTTCAGTACATTTTGTATGGTTTATATAATATATGTATGAATTTCTTTACAGGTTAAAATAGAACGAAATACTTTCTATACCTATATTTAACAGAAAACAGGGTGAAAGTGTTGTAGGGCAGAGGAGGCAAAAAAAAATTAGCCAGAACCGAATTTCTTAAGATGCAATTGCAAAGTTATGACTTACTGTAATTTTAGGGTATTCTTATTTTATGGTTGATCAGTCTCTGAGTCAAATGCCTATTCTGTGGTCAATGAATATCAATATAATGGGTTTTCTGAATTTATAGCACTTTTTGATAAAACTCTACGAAGGATAAGGTTGGCCAAAAGTACTAAATCTGAAACTAAATCAAATTTGCTCAAGTGGTTGGTAGAAGTCTAACTTATTTAAGAGTCTGTTTATTAACACGACAAGCACAAGAAGAAGAGTCTGTTGACTATTACTTTGGTGAAGAGTTCATATAGATGTAAGAGTGAACTGATGGGTCTGTAATGTTATATTGTGATTATGAGTGATAATGGTATTATTTCAACAAGATTACAAGATGGTATTGTTCCTTCCAACAAGCATTCTAGAAAGCCATGGTGTCGCTGAGCATCTCTAAAAGAATACCGTCTTCACTAGGAGCAAGTTTATTTTTAAGTTGTCAGAGTGCCAATATCCAAATGAAATTTTTGGTCTTGATTTGATCAAATGATTTTTTAGCAAGACTAATTGAATTGGCGGAAATAGGCATTTATATAATAAATATCCCCATATTACATAATTTTCTTTGTAACATTAAGCTTTACAAAATTTAGGTGTTTGTATACTTACCACTTGCTAAACAATTAAGGAAAACACTGGTAAATCTGAGGTAATTCCATACTCAGAAACACCTGTAACAATATGTGGGAGATATACATAATACTGTGACAGTAACTTGATGTTTGTTTTTTCAAATTTCAGCTGTTTGGTGGTCTGCTGATCGGAGTTGGACTCTATGCTTTTATTGACAAATGGCAGGCTACAGGTCTTATCAAGGTAAACATGAAGTCGGCACTTCGTGGAATTGGGCATATCATGATCTGCCTAGGCATATCTTTTTTTTTTACTAGTGGGTTTGCCTCATTTCACTCCACTTCGCTCGGCTCCCCAAGTTTATTACATTTAAATCTAACACGCTCCTTGCACGGCTAGCCGTCGCATGATTGTCTATCTGCCCAATTCAATGACCTGCCTGTGATACATGCATACATTCTATAAAGATCATTATGTACAGAAACTATCTACTATTATCTGATTTGCTTGAAAATATGCTTCTCTTAAAACCATGTACCTGTTATTATAATTATTAAGCTAGAAATAAATATATATAATTTAGCTATATAAAGCCTTTAGTTTCTTTTAACTTGTATTAATAATGAAAAAAAATATTGATTTTCGAAATATATTTCGGCCCACTATGGGGCCGGCATCAGTCGAAACAATGATGCCGGCCCCATAGTGGGCCGAAATATATTTCGAAAATCAATATTTTTTTTCATTATTAATACAAGTTAAAAGAAATTATTAAGCTAGCATTTACAAATGTAACTTTATTTCTGTATGGGAGATAAAGTTGTATAATAACACATTACTCCCCGCTTCGGTTACATTTTTAAAATACGAGTAGGTATGCAAAATGTATTATACATTTGTGTTAGCGTTTTCCAAAAAGTATAAAAAATATTGGTTGGTTACAAGACATGTACAACTTAATCATGGTGCTTTCCATTTTGAGCGGCGATCGCTGGCAGTCGACGGTGATTACCAAGTGGTGTAATGGAATGGATAAAAAGTCGCTGCCGACTGTGGGCAGGATCCTGCTATTTTAGCAGGATAAGTCCCCTAATTTAGGGCTTAGCTGATTTTGTCGCAGGTTGGAAAAATTTTACAGGATCTAATAAAACAGCAATTTAGCAAGATTTGGCATTTCAAGCTACATTCTCATCTTCTGAGAGCTCTAATGAGTTCTTGAAAGAGCAAACAATGTATGTATGAGTCATGTCAAACATGTATGAACGTGATCGCGCGCTCAACACTTACGCCTGGATATCCTTGAATTTTGCCTCCCTTCCCACTTAATTTCATTTACATTTCAGTTATAATATTGATTGAATGACTGTTCAAATTAAGGGCCGAGTTCAATTTAGAATAGTAATTTGTAAAACATTATTATTTTTTGACTTGCCATGTAACAATCACTGTTATAATTTATGGTTAATAAATGATTACTAATTACTGATTACTGATCGTTGGGTGATGCCAAACTGAATGCAGCCAAGGACATGGTTTTATAAACTTTTACATTATGATGTTACTAGTTTTGTCGAATATAATCCAATATGGCTAGTTTCCATACAAATAAGTTTAAAAAACAGTACACCAAAACAGAAGGGTTGGCAACATGGCAACACTGTCTCTGGCGCCGATCAATAACAATCAGCGATCTCCAGCGATTTGAGGAGCTAATGGAAAGCACCATCAATACCTATAATAGTCAAATAATGCAAATTAACCACTGATTTTTTTCTACGAAGTTAACACATTACTGCCGACTTGATACAAGCAACAATTAATTTGACAGAAAATCTGATTATTAACCTCGCGTGGCTTTAAAATACTTACTTGTCCTTGTAAAACTGTTCCTGATGTTTTATTTACCTTAAAGTATGGGACTCGATAAAAATCATTATGTTAAACCAAAAAAGTAAGTGTTTTGAATTAGAACAGTGTAATTCGAATTAAAAATTCAAATACTTTATTTTGTAAAATGGGTAATATAAATTCTATAAATGTTTTCTACTTTTGTAAATACCTTGCTTGTGTCGCCCAGTCACTGAAAGTGATTTTGGTATTGTTAGAAACTTTTTGCAATTTAAACATTGACCTCTCATAAATGAGGGAAACTATTCTATTTTATCACTTTGACCAATTGAAATGTTGTGCACGCAAATATTTAAATAAGTTTTTGTGACCCTGTTAGTAATTCTGAAATTCTGAATAAGAGAATTCATAAAGTATGATTTTATGAATGCTAGGTTTTAACATCAATTCAAAGCATTTTCGTAGGTCACTTTGTGTGATAAGATAACAATACTATCTCCTATGAATAGAATAATTAATTGTCGTATTTACATTATTGTATTTCATTTTTGAATGAATGATGCACCTGGCATGCAAATATTCATAAAAGTTTGCAGCAGATTGTTTCCCAACAAAGGCTCTAAGTTTTTGTCAATTCTATCCGTAAATACAATGGTGCAGTGTTCTTTAGATGCAGAGGATTCAGACGCGTCGACCGATGCGACGGTGGTTATAGTTGGTTGAGGGAAAGAGTTCGATCACTTGGTGCTATTTGGCAGTTGGTTGGCAGTTAGTCCACAACAGCCAATAGCTTATCACGCGTACCAGACACTTTTAGTGGATTCAACACACTTACAGCCAAAGTACCCCATAAATGGCTCTGAAAGTCTTGGCTCGGATCTCTCCACATAGTGTACCGTACACTGGACCAATAAATTGGTTTAGCCCTCGGTTTTCATTTTGGTTTGCCTTAGACTAAGTACGCAGGAGTATGGTCAAAGATGGCGTCCCAAAGGAGTGGATGCGCGAAGCGATACTTAGCAGCACGCCACCTACCTCATCCTCCTTTAGTTTAACCAAATTGTCCAAAATTTAATCAGTGCGTGTGGAAAGGTCCAAATGTTCCTGCTAAAAGAAAATACGCATTTGTTATTGAAACCCACCGTTTTAATAAGGAAGTTCTCGATTAGGGCAGTGTAATGAGTTGGGGAGAAGTTAATATAGCTCATATCATAACATTGCTCACGACTTGTTCGCTCTGATTGGCTTAAGAGCTGTCAGAATAACAGATAACTGTATGGCGTACATAACTATGTGTGTAAATAAAAACCTTAAAGCAGAAACAATAAAAAAATATTGTAGACCAAATTGTGGAAAGCTTTTATAACTTCTGTGGGTTTTAGAAAAAGTTTTTATTTATTAAACAATTTTCATTACAAAAATACAATGAGACCCTGGTATAAGTTCAAAAAAAAATTTCTTCAATATATGTCTAATAAGATAAAAATAACCTGAGATTTAGGAATCCGCGCTTCCTCCCGGAAGTTGACCAAGATGCAACAGAGATGCTATTGGATCAAAAGAAAAAACATAAAATATGGAAGAAGTAAGAAAAAAAAAGAGAAATTATAAGTCTAGCCACAGAATTTGTTTTTGGCCACGTAGTCAAACTTCTCTTTCTATAACTAAGCAACGGGAAAATGAGTTAGGCTCCAAAAAACTAATTTGTCTTTTTTAAAACGCTAACTATATATTTTAAAGAAAGCGTCAAGTAATGATCAACAAGAGGGCCACCCTAATTGTAGCTTTGAAGGTCACCAGCAGCTATAGCCCTCTTCAATGAGCGCAGTTGTAGACGTACAACATTAAAACCGGCGAGTGAAAAAACATAGAATTGGCGTTTTTAACAAAGTGTCATTCGAAAATGGTGCCAGAGACTCAAAAGGGCATAAAGCTTGATTGGTTCGTCCTTTGTGCCACGCGACACAGGACCAGCCGTGATTAGGTGAATGTTATTGGAGTCGTTACTAAACTGTGTCATTTTTCAGCGCTAATCAGAGATCTATGTTTCTTTCGTTTGCTTCCTAAACCGAGTACTCATTCCTTTTTCAGCTGGATACGGTGTACGACGTGATGTTGAACATCAGTCTCCTGATAGCTATCCTCGGGGGAGTCGTCTTCATCGTCAGCTTTGCCGGCTGCGTTGGAGCGCTGAGAGAGAACACTTGCTTGCTCAAGTTTGTGAGTATGCGTTATACAAGTCAATTCCCGAGCTTAAGTTTGTTGTGTTATTTGGGCGTTTGTTTTAGGGTTTCGTACTTAAACATGAAAAAACAGAACCACTATCACTTTGTTGCTTTTATCAGGAGTAGGTATCGAGTCGAAATGAATATCAAATACTTAGGTCTTAAAGCCTTTTACTTCTGCAAAAAAGTTCTGGATTAACGCAATAGTAACGTATCTTCATACGGCCTTCAAAAGGCGCTGTCCACCGCTAAACATAGGCATTGGCGTAACTAGGGTTTGTAGCTGGGTGAGGGGCGGCCCCCAGGCCCCAACTCATGAAGCATAGGGCACACTACATTTTTTTATCTTTGGCCTTCCTCATTGCGCCACTACCGGCCCGGTGTCTTTGAGTGGTTCTCAAGTAACTCATTTCATTTAAAAGTTCGCAATAATATGTACAGTAATTAGTATAGATACTATTATCTATACAACGTGAAAAGTTAAATACCTACTCGACCAAAATGTATGAAACAGCTGATATTTTTTTCGCGATTTCAGGTTTGGCTTTATAGTAAAATTAGTTCATATGGACGAGTACTATCACCATTTTTCGTTTACAAAATGACTTAAATTTCACGTACCATAGATAATGAGGGTTTTTCTCGTTCCAGTATTCTCTCTGCCTGCTGATTCTGTTCCTTGTGGAGATGGGTGCAGCGGTCTGCGGGTTCGTGTTCCCTCGCTCGCTGCACGGCCTCCTCGAGCTGAGCTTCACGGAGCGAGTCGTGCACGCGTACCGGGACGATCCTGATCTTCAGAACTTCATCGACTTCGCGCAGAGCGATGTGAGTCAACCGTACCTTCATAATATTGTGTCTAGATACCAGTGGCGAAGGGTGGACATTTTAAAAAGGGAAGCCAGACAAAAATTCGCCTTACTCAGAAAAGCAAGCAAGGAAAACATAAAAATATTTGTACTTTGCAACTCCCTGTCAGCCAAGTGTATTTGTCGTATTGAGAGTTTATGGAAATGTTTGATAAAGTGAAGA
This sequence comes from Ypsolopha scabrella, assembly GCA_910592155.1. NCBI lineage: Eukaryota > Metazoa > Arthropoda > Insecta > Lepidoptera > Ypsolophidae > Ypsolopha > Ypsolopha scabrella. The sequence goes on from OU342960.1 coordinate 50,095,374, forward strand.
GCACTGAATAGAGAAATGTAGAATGGATTCCATTTCCTAAACAAGACGATGGGAATCGTGTTATATAGACTGTTCGCCACTGCTAGAAACGCCGTACGCGGCTCAAAAGCGGTCCACCCGTTGAATGCTTAAATACATTCTAAGTAAGCATCCGCGAATTTTTGTCTTCAATCTTAATTTATTGTGATAGCATTAAAATTTCATAAAAAAATTATAATCACCGGACTCTTTGTCATAGCTGGCTGTTTGCGTTTGCTTATAGCGAACTTGACACAAGATGTATGTAGTAACTGTGAATGTACTAGTCCCAGTATAAAGTTTGTTATATAAACATTCCTCATTATGATGGTGAAAACTGTATTGAAATCCATTTAGAAGGAAGTCATAAGCGATTACACAAACAAACGCGGCATGCGACTTGGTTTTACACTATTTAGAGGTTATTCTAAAATAATGAATAACTTACTTTATTTTGCTTATCGCACGCATTACTCATGAAATGCCCGGACAATGCATGATCTCGTTTCAAGAAAATTGTAATTGTTTGTGGTGGCTCTTGTATATGACATACATTTCCTGAAGCAAAGCAAACATAGTTTGATTTGTCATTCCTTTTCATTGCGTCACATTTGTGCTTCTTTTATTCATTCTTCCAATTAAGACATTACTTTGCTGAGCGAAACCAAGATTTAATCCTAATTTAAAGCCGACGATAATAATAATAATTTAGAGCAATAAGTGTAACCTACCTATATTATATTTACCCCAATAACTGTTCTGCTAAGACCAATGTAATCTACTTCAGTTCTACCTGTGAGACTATTCAATAGCTTATTGGTATTCATCTTTTCAAAGTTGTACATATGTTCTCCGTATTATAAAAACAAAATAAAATATATAAGCATGGCCCCTGTGACTGTTGAGGTTGCTTCTGTACCGCGAACCGCTGCGCTGCGCGTGATCATTACACTAAAGCTCGCGTTACAACTACACGATCTCTCTCCCTTAAAAGACCATGTAACCATTCATAGCTAGATTCCTTAGCGCAGCATTGCGATGTGCAGGATAATCTTTGTAACATCATTGTGCACGTTCAGAGTCGATTCGGGCTCTATTTTCAGAAGTACACCCTCTGTAATAATTTAGACGTAAGAGACGCGAGCCAAACAACGGAAGCATTGCCGGAGGCCATCTGTCCACTACTCCGGTTTCGGTTCCGATATCGGATCTAAGCTCTTTTACCAACAACAGTGTAAAGAAAGTAAACAAGACAGACTGGTGACGGGCAGCGGCGTCACTGGTGCGAACAGGTTCTATCAAAAGAAGACGTGGAACCGGCAGAACACGAGTAACTACACCTCGTGATGACAGGTTTATTGTGACAACTTCCTTGCGAAATCGTTTTTTAACGTCCATTAACATCAAACAACAGCAGAATGATGTGCGTGGAGTAGCCGCAAGTACACGAACCATAAGAAGAAGACTGAAGGAGCGTGATATCACCCCTTTCAGACCAGCAAATGGTCCAAATTTATCTGCAGCTCATAGACAAGCTCGCTTAACATTTGCACGTGAACACGTTGATTGGAATGAACAACAATGGGCTTATGGTTCACTGATGAGTGTAGGACATGTTTGTATGGTGCAGGCGGTCGCAAAAGAGTCTATCGTCGACGTGGGGAGCGATATAATGTTGCATTGACGAGCGTATTCCTTTTGGAGGCGTATCGTGTATGGTCTGGGGAGGCATATCGATGGATGGGCGAACGGAACTTGTATTCATCGACATGGTCCCTCAGGCCGGTGGTAGTCGCGGTTTGACGCCACATCGCTATGTAATGGAGATTTTAGATGCTCATGTGGTGCCTTACAGTGGATTTGTAGGCGAAAACTTCATTCTTATGCAAGACAAAGCTCGACCGCACGCCGCCGCACAAGTTCAACAATATCTGGCTGAGGTTGGGATACGCATCATGAATTGGCCAGCACGCAGCCCAGACCTAAATCCTATTGAGCATGTGTGGGACAATTTAAAAAGAGCGGTATTTGCAAGAAATCCAGTCCCCACAACAGTAGTGGAGCTTAGATTAGCAATAACGGAAGAATGCGAAAATATTCCGCAGGACCTTTTTAAAACTCTCATCAGGTCTATGCGAAACCGATTAGAATCGGTAATAATTGCACGAGGAGGTAATACACGGTATTAATGTAAATAAAAAGCTTCCATTTTATTTTATTTATGTTGTTAGACCCGTTATCAAATTAAACAGATATTTGTTCCATTCACTGTTTTATTTAAAAACGTAAATAGCTAGCCTGTTTTAATAAGCAAACTGAAGCTACTCTCAGGACACTACCTTTTTTTGTTACATTATGAACCAATCTTTGCTTTTCCAGTCAGGTAAATCTATGAAGTTTACACATTCGACAAACATTTTTGTTTGGAAGTCATCCTGTACTTTGATGCAGTTTATGTGTCCGTCAGTGTATATTAATTTTGTGAAACAGTACAAGTGTTTTCTTCAACCAACCTTAATGAATGGAATTTGTTGATTAGCTAATCAAACACTTTAAAAATATTATAGCTGCTCAAAGCAGTGACCATTAAAAAAAACTACCATTGAAGCGTCCGAAGCAGACATCTTAAAACACGCGACACAATTTGAGCTTTTCGCCTCATAACTTTTTCAATCATAGCCTTACAGTTAGAATTTGTGGCAAGGCTTAAAGCTGACTATTTTCTCTTGGAGATAAGTCAATAAACATTGGAAAACAAAGGAGTTTGAAATATTCTGGGAGCCATTTTACAGCACCACCGTTATAAACAAACAGCTTCAATTGGATGTCTAAAAAAAAAATTGCCTAACGATTTTACTAATTATTTTGAAAATATACAGCTTAAAATAAAAATAAAAAATCATTCATTTTTATTATTGGCATAAAAATTAACTCGTTTTCACCCATTCCAATGAAATTTTGTAGACCTAAAATCAAACCGTGTTTTTACAGTATAGATCTGCTACTTGGAGACTCGTTAAAAATACATATTTTATAATATTTATATTACAGTCACTTGTTTATTGTAGTTTGAAACCTACTCGTTCCTGTGGATATATATTTGACTTCTAGGGTTTTCTTGGAATCTTAGAATTATCCATAAAAACACGGACAGAACTTATGGCAGGACTAGGTATATTAACATTGTACTGAGGCTAACTAAATTTTCAAGAATTTTTGTCTGTCTGTCTGTCTTCCGTTTTAACCCGAGAACCAATCAACGGATTTGGATACGATACTACTAAAAGATTCGACCTACATTATCCGATTTCGTAGCACGATGCCTTAGTTAACTTTTCAATATTTTCAAGTAATCGGTAATATACGCAAGTATAAACACTTCCACGCGAGCGAAGCCACAGGCAAAAGCTAGTTAAAAATATAATAAATAAATTTTACCGGTCTTTATTCGTTTTAATCCATGGCTCAAATAAAATATTGTTTGTAAAAAGGCTTTTTGTTGATTAGTTTGTTTAAACAGAACCCTTAATTTTAACTGTTAAGATGTCGTAAGCAATTTTAACCTAGAACCTAGAAAATAAATCCCTAAAACGGATCCTGAACATTTATGCAAAGAGTTCTACCACGGCATCCAGTCCAGGATTGGCAATGTCATTCCATATCCATATCAACTCCATGTTCTTATCTCATATAGAGGGTTCTGTTCAGAAGTTGAACGTAATTTTCGGGACAAACTTCAAGAGAGAAGACTCGCAGATCAAGGCATTTTAATATTTAGTACTTGAAAATAAAAGTAATATGACAGGGGAGTTCTTTCGTGAAAAGGACTTTAGGATGAGCTTATTGAGCCCATCTGTGCATTTGCTGATAGCGATTGCGCTGCCAGCCCAGCACTGACATGCTAATGGCTATCATTAATTCCTTCCTCTTTGATTGAGTAAAGAGGCGACTTAAGAAGTATCCACTTGAATAATTTACGGTTGCATCTCGGACACAACATGCTGCTTTTTCATGCTAAAGTTCACTGGTTCTAAAATTAAAATGATCTGAAAGTTTATTGTTATCATTGTCGGCGCTTGATATAACACTTTTCTGAAGAAAAAACTTTTACTTTTCCACAATTTTGTGAATAAAAATATTTATACATCTTCATAACAATAAAATATTTATTCTTCTTTTAGTTCCACTGCTGCGGCCTCACTTCAGATGGCTACATGGACTGGTCTAAAAACGAGTACTTCAACTGCTCGTCTCCCTCCGTGGAGAGATGTGGGGTGCCGTTCTCGTGTTGTATCAACGCCACTGATATCTCCTCGGGGCTGGTCAATATCATGTGCGGGTATGGCGTGCAGCACTATCCGGTATGTAGTACATAGTAATAACAGTCATTATTTCTATGTAAAATGATGTTCCTTATGGCTTAACGTCGGTCCAAAATTACCGTTTATAAATTACTAGCACTGAACCCACAAATACCGAGGCCAAAGACCGAGCCATGATCACAAATGAAACAGGAAATAGCTACTGATCATTTGTAGGCTTCTCTGTTACTTCTGTGGCTCACTGTACTTTAGTAAACAATTGGTGTACATCAGTGGGGTGACTCGAAATTCCCCTTTTTTCTAATTCTATATTGTAATTTATTTATTTAAAAAGTATAACATTACAGCTTACACAAATGCGTCATACAATTATATTATTTAAAATACATTAAATTAATAAATAAAGTAAAATAGAAATTCAATATCTACGTACACTTAACAATTAAGGATATGAAGTATGATATACAATTCATTATAAATAGGGACGTTCCTTTCATTCAAAACGCCCGCAGACCGCCAGACATTCCTCACTCACAGTATACAATTCATTATAAATAGGGACGTTCCTTTCATTCAACACGCTCGCAGACCGCCAGTCATTTCTCACTCGCAGTCATCAATCTATCAGCAAACAATGTAAATTTACCACAGACGTATAATATGGTAGCAGACCTAACATTAATAATAAACGCATAGAGTCGACGCGTGGCAATTTTAGCTCCGTGAACTTCGGGCTCTTTTAAATATAAATATTGCTTGTTTCCAAACAAAATATATACAAGAGATTGGTTTAGGAATTAACAAATATGTTCCAAACATAAGCCAGCCAAAACAACCCATTTTTATACGTTTCTTCATACCATGAAGCCTAAATGTAGCTTATTTTTTGTATGGAAACTGGCCACGCTAATTAATCCTTATGTTGTTAGGTTAGGTTAATAGTTAAATTATATCATGGTTAATTTTCAAGTTTCAAGTTTGTAATATATAATTATTAGCACAAACTTATCCTTCAAATTGCTGTTGACACAATGAAAACGCAAGTCGATTATTCTATAAGCATTCTGTTTAAAATTCGAAAGTACTCCATAGATAGTTTATAAGTGACCAGTTATCTTGTGGTAATTTGGGGATTGAGCAGTTAGGGGAAATATGATCGTGGCCCTTTTAGCGAAGTGGCCGTTAGGAGAATAGACCATCAACGGGAAAAGGCCGTTTAAGGAATCTGACCCTAGGTGACCGGATCCGTTTATTCTGCTATTAGTAACAATTATATGTCTGTGGAAATTCCTTTCTCAAAAGCTCAATTAAAAATAAAATTGAAAATATTAGACTATATCTTCTGCCCCCACATTTGATTCAAAGTATTATTACAAGGTGTAAGTTAGAAAAAAAAGTGTTTTCGTCTGTATTTTGTTTAAATTTGTTTTTTGGTCACAGCCATATGTAAGTTATCAAAAATAAGGCTGTCGTGTTGAGAGGTCTTACTGAAGAAAAATCTTGTGAAAATGCTTTAAATAAGAAATTCTGTGACTTTACAGTTTTTATTTTATTTAACACAGCTTAAGTAACGAATATTTTTTATGATATTCTTACAAATGGCTAATAACAACAAAAAAAGGAAATAAATATAATAATACAAACTAAATAAAATATGGAAAGAATGCTTTTTCTTCCATCCACTTTGTTGAACTTTGAATCAAATGCAAGGGCAGAAGATGTAGTCCAATATTTTCAAAGAATTGCGATTAAGACGCCATCTGTGACTAAATTGTAACTTATATTCGGCCTTTTTCTTTTAAAGAAAAAGTGTTCAAGGCTCTTACTTTGTAGTTTGTAATTACGGTTTTGTGTTAACTGTTGTTAGCCGGCCCCCTCAGTGCATAAAGATGGCAGTGGAACCGCGCAACGTGGTATTGGCAACTTTCTTCCTACTCGTTTACATGAGACTTCTATTGCTTCCCCTACGTGATATGATAGTAGCGGCGGAAGCTCAGGCGATAGAACGCTGGTTTCTTAATCTTGGGACCCAGGTTCGATCCCCGGTCGAGCATGCACCAATGAGTTTTTCGGAATTTATGTGCACATTATTCGTGTTCTTACCTAATACTTACCTACCATTTGCTGAACGGTGAAGGAACGCATTGTGAGGAAACCTGCATGCCCTAAAAAGCGTGTAATTGTGCCCGACGGCGATGGGTCTCACCACCCATCACGTTGGAACGTAATAAAATAACTGTCGGTGAAAAGCGGGTGTACCGGGTGTGACTTGAATTTCACAGTCCCCACTCGGAAACACCTCTGACTCGGGTATTCATGTCGTGAGGATATGTTTATATGATACATCTATCAAAACTACAACTGGTACATCGTCTTTTCGCAATTCCAGGTCGCAGAAGCATCAAAACGAGTCTGGACATCGGGTTGCATAGAAATAGTCCGGTCCTGGGCGGAAAGGAACCTATATACCATCGCTTCAGTAGCGCTGGGAGTGGCTCTGTCGCAACTATTCGTGATCTATCTCGCTAAGACCTTGGAAGGACAGATAGAATTACAAAAATCTCGATGGCAGACATGAGAAAATCTTATAGTGACGTACAGAGGTGCAGCGAGGAATGCTGTTATGATTTAGGGATGCAAACTTGGGTATGTGTTCTTATTCTCTCTTGTACTCTGTTGTGTCGTCAAAGTTGTTCTTTTTGCGTATGATAATAGAGGGAGGTTTAGGTTGAGGAAGGATTGGTCTTTTAGACCTGGGAAAGTTTCTGAATGATCTCGAAGAATTTTTCGTGTATTTATTTAAACTTTTTATGTTTTTATATTTTTGTGAAAACACCGTGGACACTGCCATTGTTTGTGATGAAGAATGCACGCAGTGGGAAGTATATATTTATTTGTTCAAAGTAATGTGCCATTGTATTTTATCGCATTTATTACATCATGTTTACATTATATAAAGAATCGAATGCATGCCCAAGTGCGAGTAGAATAAGTGATAGGAAGGCTCAAAATTGTTAATTCGCATCTCCATAATATAAAAAAACAAACCCATAGTATTGGCAATTCACCTTTATGCCAGTTGGATTTAGGCACATTTATGTGGTTACTAATTTTGGAGATGTTAAATTAATAATTTGGTTTTTATAACTGTAACTTCTTGCCCTAAACGTAAAAGCTATTGGTGTGTAATTTAAAGTATGTAAAAAGGAACGTTCTGTATTCTGTACATCACTCTAAAAATTTATTATGTATTGGACTTTATGTGTAGTAGTAATAATACTCGAATTTAACTAAAATGTATCTCGAGATATTCCAACTTCCATGTCTGTCGATAACGCAGCGTCGCGCACTCACTTTCCCGGATGTGTTCATAGACTATGTTAAATAAAACGTTATGAAACATGATGTAGCACCGCAGATTCAAATCAGTGCGTAAACGCCTGTGGGTGCTTTAGTCCAAGCGAATAAGATTCTCTAGAAACATTTGGTGTTTTATGAACATTATTCTGTATATAATGAAATTACAAATAATTAATATGTTCTTGATGGAACTCCATTATATAGGTAGATTGAAAAATCTTACTTGTACTTAGTTCCACATTATTTATTTTTCCACTTAGCGACCAGTTTTGTTTAATACATCTTAGGGTTAAGAAACATAGTTACGAAACTAAAAATGCATTTGTATACAGGGTTAGTTTCTCAAGTGGGCGTGGACTGCGAAATCCAAAAGTGTAGGGAATATTGTAAAGGGCTCAGAAGGTCTCGGGGCAGATTTAGATGAAGACCAAAACGGCATCATTTTATATTTGAATTGATCTACCCTTCACATTTCCCTTCGAATGATATTTTCACAAATAATTAGCCTTTTAAACAGTTTTGGGTATAAAGATGGAAACAACGAAAATATAATTAGTACCATTTTTGGAGAAGCAGCTGTTGGGTCATTAAAAAGGGATCACAGCTCGTGACTACAGCTCGGATAGCCAATAAATCGTGACCTGTTCATTGGATAACTCCGTAGTGTTATGGAATTTTCATGGTTATGAAAGAATCCGAAAGTTCCACGAGGATGCTGTGACGGATGTCGCTTTCTTCAGTGCTGGGAACTACTTTGCTTCCGCAGCCTGTGACAGAACGGTCAGGTTATGGGGGAAGTAAAATGTCACTTACAGGCAATGAGATCTGTACAATTCTCCCTGGGTACCTAGCATAACATATCGAGCTTTGACAGCTGGACTGCCTGCTTTAGCTAGATAAACAGAGTGAGATAGAGTTCTGTATCAAGCGCTATCGAGCTCAATATGGCCCTTCATGGTATAGGTGCTGATGGCTCTAAAATTTTAACAGCCTCTGATGATATAATAATATAGCTGTGGTGGAGTAAGAGAATGAAGTTACTCTCATCAAGTGTTGGGCATAAAAACTAGATTAGATGTCCCCGCATTTCAAATGAAGGGACTGTTATTGCATCATGTTCTGATGACAAGCTATGGAACCCTGATACACAGTGCATCCACACAAGTAATAATATGAAAGGCCATGGAATTAGTCTGGCTTGGCGTCCCTCAGACTCTTATGTAGCAGTTGGACTATCACATGGAGTAATACTATGATATTAGGATCCTTGCGCTTACACAGTATTACAGTATCCACAAAGATGATTTAACTAGCCTAGCATTCCACCCTTGTGGCAACTAAATTATTTCCTCCAGTAAAGATGGAACAATAAAGATTATAAATCTGTATGAAGGTAAATAAAGCTTCACACTAAAAGGCCATACTGGGGGCGTCAACACTGCCAGTTTCTCACCAACTGGGAATTCCATTGCTTCTGGTGGTGGTGATAGGAAGTTATTCGTGTGAAAACAAATTATACTGAGTTACGGGCTGATGTTGTTGTTGATTGTTGATGTTGTTGAAAATAATAAAGAGAGTCATTACAAGAAAAGAAGATAGTCACTGGAAGAAAAACCCATGTTATGTTTGTTATAATATATATCCACGCGCACTTGAGAAAGTAACCCTGTATAATAATAATAATACATTTTTAATTTCTTTACTATGTTTATTGATTAGTGTAATCATTATAATGTAATTAATAAAAGATTAAGGTTAAGAAGTAATTTATAGACTTTCTAGAAAATAAGAAACTTCTAAAAAAAAAAACAATACTGTGGAATAAATACAAGTAGAATTATTCATTGCTATATTGAATTTACCTTATAAATGTAACAAAATTACGGTAGATATAGATTACAAATCAGTGGTTTGTATAATCTTCATTTCTTACAATTTGATCAGTGAAAGGGGGGCATTTGTACACTAATAAGATTCGATAATTTGAAAGCATTTTAGACATAGACATCATTTATTGGCCACATTATTACAGTTTACGTTATACAAGGTAGGTCATATTATATTACATTAAACAATTCATTCCATTAATAAATTGAATTTCCATAGATTAAAAAATAAAAATGTGCATTCGATTGTGCACTTTTACATTAAGAAGGTCATAGAAGGTGGCGCAAAATTAATAAATTTAATAAATTTAATAAATTTGAATTGGCTACCATTTTGTTACAAATGAAAAAAAAGAGCTCTGTTTTTAAAAAAGTTTTTTAACGTGTAAATAAACTTGATGACATTAATTGGAAAAAATCATATCGCTCAAATGGCCACCTCCCGAGTAAGCAGCTGCTGTAAAGCTCACCAGTCACGGTTACGGTGGTGCCATAGGCGTCTTCAAAAAAACAAGGGTCAATCCCTTTTTCACTGCAAATGCCGCACCAAACAGTCACTTTGAGGGGATGCAATGGCTCTTCATGCATTTCATGTGGATTCTCTTCTATCACCAATTTAGGGCCAGATGGTTTTCGAGCAACAATTCAAAATGCCGTAAACGAGCCCAATTTATGCATCAACTTGGGAGGTGGCCATTTGAGCGATATAATTTTAACCAATTAATGTCATCAATTTTACACTATCAGATAAACTTTTTATAAAAACAGAGCTGCTTTTCTTCATAAAACGGAACGTCTCGCGTAAGAAATTCTGATTCCCATGCTGATTTGTTGTCTAAGTATCGCACAACAAGATTATTTTTTAAAAGCTGTCCCTTATTGTATGTTTTTAAACCTTGGTAGCGTAACCCTGTTATCTGCCATTCTTAAATAATTCTAAATAAAAAATAAACATTTAATTTAGCTTGAATTTCAGAATCTGATGAGAATTCCGCTAACAAATACCATTAATGAAACAATAACCTAAAAGGTTAAAAGGCGCAATGGGGGCATCGTAAAATAAATATTTTATGTAATGTATAACTCTGAGTAGTACCGAGAATCAAGGTTAGAGTATGATATCGATGTTTTTTGGTTTTTACGAAAGAAGATTAACTGTTACATTATTGCTTCGTAGTATTTTAGATACTAGGTTTTTCTTTATAAGTATTCATAGATAATAAAGTTGATTCTGAAGCTCTAATTTTAGTTTTAGTGCTGCCGAAACTTACATTTTTCCAAAGTTATATAGCTTCTGTTGTTTTCACGAAAGGACTATTTTGGAATTTAAAAAAAATTGTTTTGACAGCACTAAAACTAAAATTAAAGCCTTCAGAATCGGCTTTAATAACAGAAATTACTAAAAGATAACATAACATAATAGTAGATGGTTATACAGGGAACACTCAACTTTTCGTCACTCATGCAACTATCTCGCAAAACATTTCGATGCAACTGATGCCGAGCCCAAGAGTGCTCGAAACATATCTTGCTATAATGTATATTATTTGTGTGCATATTTTAATTAATACTGTTATACAAGGTGGCGCAAAGGTAATGTCATAATTTGAATTGGCTGCCATTTTGTTATAAATGAGAAAATAGAGCTCTGTTTTCATAAAAAGTTCATTTGAAAGTGAAAAAGAAAAAATTATGTCGCTCAAATAGCCACCCCCGAGTTAGCATCTGCCTATAATGCTAGCCAGTTACGGTCTTCAAAAAAATAAGGGCCAATCGCTTTTTCACTGCAAATGTCGTACCAAACAGTCACTTTAATTGAATGCAATGACTACACGCATTTCATGTGCATTCTCTTCTCTTCTCTCGCCAATTTGGAGGCAGATGTTTTGCGAGTAACAATTCAAAATGCCGTAAAATGAGCGCAATTATGCATTGACTCGGGAGGTGGCAATTTGAGCGATATGATTTTTTTCAATCAGTGTCATCAATTTTACACTTTCAAATAAACTTTTTATGAAAGCAGGCTCTTTTTTTCACTTATTACAAAATGGCAGCCAATTCAAATTATAACTTTTGCGCCGCCTAGTATAGATCAATATTCCTAAAGATATTAGGTTTCAAACTTAAAACAATTGTTATATTTGGTATCACAAAAAAAAAACATTTTTTTTAATTTATACTTTTGTCGGCACTTGATGAAACATAGACAGCATCTTAACGAAAACACTTGTACACTAGTTTAATTTAATTTAATACAGTTTTACAACCGGTATCAGAAATTAATCCATCTTCAGGGAATACATTAGGTCTTAGTATTATTATTTACGAGCTATTAACGAAACTTTAAATGAAACTAGTGTACAAGTGTTTTTGTTAACAATCAAGAAATCTACATTTGCTTTCTTTTAATCTCAGTTTATTCTCTGTGATCACGTTTTAGCGTTACTTATTTTCTCGTTAAAGGTTTTCCTAATATCATATATTTTTCCTTTAATTGAAACTAATGCAGTTTAGGAAAATACTGTTTCTAATTCTCCCTGTTTGTGTACTCATTGCGCCTTAAATTCTACATTTCCTACATGACCTTGGTTATTTTTTCAAGACAATACCACACCTGCTCAAAAATACTTCTGTGTTGTCCCTGAAAAGCCTTAGATATAATAATAATTGTTAAGTTCTAAGCTGTTAGAAGTTATGAAAAATAATAGTATATGTGCTTTAAGTAAATGTTGAGGATGTGATTATATTTTTGTGATTAATACTTTACTAATTGAAATGTAGTAAAAGACATTTGGCTAGTCTATTTTTGTCCCGGACAATTACGAGATATTGATATCAATTTTCATGATATGTGAGCATACAGAATATAAACAAATAAAAATTAGTAATGACGGCATGAAAAATTGCTTTGCCAAAAAGACTACGTGACCAGTGAATTTATTATAAATTATTTGTTTCAATCTTGAATGTAATGTATATTGACTTTTTATTGACTTCTCAACGTCAGCATTTAAAAATGATATTATTGCCATTATAAATCTCATAATATTAATTAGTTCAATAGAATGTGTAACCAAATAATATTTAAGTATTTCTCTCTTTATTTTATGATAGTCATAGGAAGTAATATGTATAAATAATTATGTTACTGTAATTACAGATGAATACAATAGATGCATATAATAATCATCGCAGACCTAAGGCCAAAAGGCGTACTTTATAAAAGTATAAAAAAATATTTTTTATCTGTTTAAGTCTTACGTCATTTCGTCTTAGGGTTGAAAAAAGCTAACATGCACAATACCATTTTACACATGAAAAGATATTCTTTTACATGATGATATATTAAGAATAATAATTCCTTAAATAAATAGAAAATAAAATGAGATTCAGATAAATATTAAATTGTTTTTGTAAGAATAATTTACCTGGCAAGTTTTCTTGTAATCTTAGTTAAATCTTTATGCATAATAATAAAGCCTCCGAAAAACAAATTAAATCCCAGCGAACTGCTGCCTACTGTAATACTATCTAAGCAGCGGTAAAATTAGTTACCGAAAAACAAATTAAATCCCAGCGAACTGCTGCCTACTGTAATACTATCTAAGCAGCGGTAAAATTAGTTACCGAAAAACAAATTAAATCCCAGCGAACTGCTGCCTACTGTAATACTATCTAAGCAGCGGTAAAATTAGTTACCGAAAAACAAATTAAATCCCAGCGAACTGCTGCCTACTGTAATACTATCTAAGCAGCGGTAAAATTAGTTACCGAAAAACAAATTAAATCCCAGCGAACTGCTGCCTACTGTAATACTATCTAAGCAGCGGTAAAATTAGTTACCGAAAAACAAATTAAATCCCAGCGAACTGCTGCCTACTGTAATACTATCTAAGCAGCGGTAAAATTAGTTACCGAAAAATAAATTAAATCCCAGCGAACTGCTGCCTACTGTAATACTATCTAAGCAGCGGTAAAATTAGTTACCGAAAATAAATTAAATCCCAGCGAACTGCTGCCTACTGTAATACTATCTAAGCAGCGGTAAAATTAGTTACCGAAAAACAAATTAAATCCCAGCGAACTGCTGCCTACTGTAATACTATCTAAGCAGCGGTAAAATTAGTTACCGAAAAACAAATTAAATCCCAGCGAACTGCTGCCTACTGTAATACTATCTAAGCAGCGGTAAAATTAGTTACCGAAAAACAAATTAAATCCCAGCGAACTGCTGCCTACTGTAATACTATCTAAGCAGCGGTAAAATTAGTTACCGAAAAACGGAATAAATTCGGAGCCGAGCGAAGTGGAGCGGAGCGAGGCGTCCCCTTAAGTTTCAACACAATTCATGATATGGTCAGGCAACTTATTCGGAGATCTACGACAAAAAAACCTGACAATAGTTTTCGCTGAAATGTATTTTCAGCTGGTGAAATAGTATTATGTCAGCTTTTTATGACATATTAAGTTTTCGGAATATTCAGTTTTTCATTCGGTAGTTTTCGGTATCCATCCATCCATCAGCCTGTTTCGTCCACTGCTGGACATAGGCCTTTCCAGGATTTCGCCACTTTTGGCGGTCCTCCTGGAAGAAATGCCCATACTCACACACGCTGGGCGGGCGGGTTGGTGAGCGCGGTGCCGAAACCCTTGCACCAGTGACGCCGCTGCCCGTCACCAGCCTGATTTATATAAAGCCCGGCAATTGGGGATGGATATACCGCCATCCATCGGTCCCAGGCAATGGCGGGCCGCCTGGTTTTTTGCCTGAGAGCTGTCCTCTTACTCTCCCCCGAATAACTTCGGGAGGATTTCCGAGTAAGATGGTGGTACCTCCACAGTCGAGCTCGGCATTAGCTCTACCACCTAACGTTTTCGGTAGTTGGTAGTTTATTTATTAGCACAGAAGTTTTCGGTAACTTAGTATTTAAAGTAGTAACATTCATAAATTGAACATCCTCATTTTTAATTTAGTTTTCGGAGCTTTTATTACTAGCCAATTAATTTTCATTATATACTACCTTTTGCCCGCAGCTTCGCCCGCATTCAGAGAATCTTCACCCCGTTTTCGGCTTGATGGTTATTTTATGAACACACCTTATAGCCTATGCGTTGAACACGGTTACTACGATGATAATAAAAAAAACGCATCCAAATCTGTTCAGTGGTTCTCGAGTTATAAAAGCGTTTTTGTATTTGATTTTATATTGAAGACCTGGTTAGGGTTCAGGGATTCAAGGGATCAAGGTTCCATAAACCTTTTAGTAAAATTCGTAAATTGTCGCATGTGCGAGAATCGCCGTCCAGAGCTTCCTGACGTGACAATTAAAATAAAATTCGCGATCGAAATCATAACATTTCCCATTTTTATTATAATTTGGCCAAGTGCGAGTGGGAGTCGCGCACAAAGGGTTCCGTACCAGCATACAATACGGGTGCGGAACCCTAAAAACATTATTGTTAATAACAACAATATACATGCCAAAGCAACACCAAGGCTACAAAAAACAAGGCGCTAAAATGGTAACGCCTGACAAAAAATTGGCACTGTTTGCGTACGGAACCATACCTTTTATTTTCAAATCTTACTAAATTTAAAACTTGTGTGTATTTCCTTCTTTAAGTAAGAGCCAAAACCAATAATAACGTTTGAACAATGCAACTTTTCCGAGGTTTCTTGTTCCTTATTTTTTTTTATGATTTCTCGTGAGAGAGAAGCCATTGTAACACATATTTTTTCTTTAACTTACTACCTACTAGGGTTGAAGGTGTAGACCTTAGTAATAGGGTTCTGTTTGCACCCTTCGGGCACGGAATCTTAAAAATCAGACCTTAGAATATTATTAAAAGTTTTCTAGGTCTATGAACATTTCGAAAGGTTTTTAATTTAAAATCTTGAAGTCACAATATGGTGGTACAAGTGTGGTCATGAAAAGATGAGCCGCAACCTCCTTCGTGATTTTGGTTCTAGGTCATTAATTTTTTTTTATTCCTTTCTCTTTCTTCACTGATTTCAGACTGGTAGTCGGTGATTTTGATTGCCAGTATTTTTCCATGAAACTTGGTTCCATTGCAAAGTTTAGAGGCAAGATGTGGCTCTTCCGTTTCCATTCTTCTTTCTCTTTATCTTCTCTCTCTGTTATCTCGACGTACTCTCTTAATTTAAGCTGTAAGGTTAAAAACTATTAGTTAATCCTATTAAATTGCAACTTCTATCTTCTTATGCATTGCTTCTGGGAACTTTGTAAATGGAAGTATATAATATAGTAAGAGAATGAATGATTAATTTAGCTGTGTACAAGATAATAATGGCGTGCAAGGAAAAATATCATCTTAAATAACATGGCAAACAAATGATTTTATGTCAAGGCTATCGTTTAACTCGTTAAATTTTAACCCATCCCTCCCCACTCACTTATTCACACCTAACAACTTTACCAGCTGAAATAGTTCTGCCAAGGCTGCAATTAAGGGCCTAACCGATGATAAAAGGTCGCCTATGTTATAATTAAGTATCTATGTATTAAGGTGGTAAAACCTAACTTCGTCGGCGCAAAATGCACATCATAATATTGTTTTCCTTACTTTTGAATAAAAATAATGCAAAAATTGCGTTTTAAAGCAATTAGCAGAAATTGATTACTAATAATAGGGTTCTCGCATTAAAATTATGTTATTTTATGCCTTACTTTTTGATCACATTCGATTACAACGATAAATACGCTTTTAAGTTTGTTAATCGAATGAAATCAAAATGTAAATCATAAAATGATGGAATTTTAATGTGAAAACTTAATTATTACTAATAAATTAAAAATTAAAAGGCAATTTTTGCATACTTTTTATTCAAAAGTAAGAAAAACAATATTATGATGTGCGTTTTGCACCGAGATTCTGCTTTACCACCTTAAGGCGGAACGTTTCGAGCTCGGTGCAAAATGCACAACTTATGATTGTTTTTATTATTATTGAATAAAAAGTACAAAACAAATATGATTTAGCGACCATAGTTTAATGTCAATTAGGCTTCTCCAACAAAAAAAATTAATTTTATGCATTTTGTTGTAAATTAATGTCCACACCAACTTAAAACACGCTTTTAAGTTTGTATGGACATTCACGCTAACTATGATCCATAAAATGACGCAACTCTGCTAAAAACCCCTGATAATTATTAAATAATAGTCGCAAAATAAGATGAAACTATTTTATTTCATACATTTTATTTAAAAATGAGATAAACAATCATAAGTTATGCATTTTGCAGTGAGCAAGGGGATGGATCTGAGTATAGAATGTAAAGTAAAAGTCACAGTTCACACCCGTACTCCCAGGGTTTCTTCAAAACCCAGCGTGATGGGTAGGGTTCTGCCGCCGTACTGAGGGCACAAATATGGACCCAAAGAGCGTGCCTTCCGAAACAATGACATGTGCTTACACTCAGCGGGACTCCATGTCCTAAGACGATGTTAGTAGTTGAGGGAGTTAGTTTCAGATTAGTTCTATCGAAGCTAACCAAATTTTTATTTGTTCCATCAGAATGGACACGATTTCACAGGCGACCTCCATTCAGCGGGACGACACTTCGCATTTACAAGGGGATGGATCTGAGTATAGAATGTAAAGTAAAAGTCACAGTTCACACCCGTACTCCCAGGGTTTCTTCAAAACCCAGCGTGATGGGTAGGGTTCTGCCGCCGTACTGAGGGCACAAATATGGACCCAAAGAGCGTGCCTTCCGAAACAATGACATGTGCTTACACTCAGCGGGACTCCATGTCCTAAGACGATGTTAGTAGTTGAGGGAGTTAGTTTCAGATTAGTTCTATCGAAGCTAACCAAATTTTTATTTGTTCCATCAGAATGGACACGATTTCACAGGCGACCTCCTTTCAGCGGGACGACACTTCGCATTTACAAGGGGATGGATCTGAGTATAGAATGTAAAGTAAAAGTCACAGTTCACACCCGTACTCCCAGGGTTTCTTCAAAACCCAGCGTGATGGGTAGGGTTCTGCCGCCGTACTGAGGGCACAAATATGGACCCAAAGAGCGTGCCTTCCGAAACAATGACATGTGCTTACACTCAGCGGGACTCCATGTCCTAAGACGATGTTAGTAGTTGAGGGAGTTAGTTTCAGATTAGTTCTATCGAAGCTAACCAAATTTTTATTTGTTCCATCAGAATGGACACGATTTCACAGGCGACCTCCATTCAGCGGGACGACACTTCGCATTTACAAGGGGATGGATCTGAGTATAGAATGTAAAGTAAAAGTCACAGTTCACACCCGTACTCCCAGGGTTTCTTCAAAACCCAGCGTGATGGGTAGGGTTCTGCCGCCGTACTGAGGGCACAAATATGGACCCAAAGAGCGTGCCTTCCGAAACAATGACATGTGCTTACACTCAGCGGGACTCCATGTCCTAAGACGATGTTAGTAGTTGAGGGAGTTAGTTTCAGATTAGTTCTATCGAATCTAACCAAATTTTTATTTGTTCCATCAGAATGGACACGATTTCACAGGCGACCTCCATTCAGCGGGACGACACTTCGCATTTACAAGGGGATGGATCTGAGTATAGAATGTAAAGTAAAAGTCACAGTTCACACCCGTACTCCCAGGGTTTCTTCAAAACCCAGCGTGATGGGTAGGGTTCTGCCGCCGTACTGAGGGCACAAATATGGACCCAAAGAGCGTGCCTTCCGAAACAATGACATGTGCTTACACTCAGCGGGACTCCATGTCCTAAGACGATGTTAGTAGTTGAGGGAGTTAGTTTCAGATTAGTTCTATCGAATCTAACCAAATTTTTATTTGTTCCATCAGAATGGACACGATTTCACAGGCGACCTCCATTCAGCGGGACGACACTTCGCATTTACAAGGGGATGGATCTGAGTATAGAATGTAAAGTAAAAGTCACAGTTCACACCCGTACTCCCAGGGTTTCTTCAAAACCCAGCGTGATGGGTAGGGTTCTGCCGCCGTACTGAGGGCACAAATATGGACCCAAAGAGCGTGCCTTCCGAAACAATGACATGTGCTTACACTCAGCGGGACTCCATGTCCTAAGACGATGTTAGTAGTTGAGGGAGTTAGTTTCAGATTAGTTCTATCGAATCTAACCAAATTTTTATTTGTTCCATCAGAATGGACACGATTTCACAGGCGACCTCCATTCAGCGGGACGACACTTCGCATTTACAAGGGGATGGATCTGAGTATAGAATGTAAAGTAAAAGTCACAGTTCACACCCGTACTCCCAGGGTTTCTTCAAAACCCAGCGTGATGGGTAGGGTTCTGCCGCCGTACTGAGGGCACAAATATGGACCCAAAGAGCGTGCCTTCCGAAACAATGACATGTGCTTACACTCAGCGGGACTCCATGTCCTAAGACGATGTTAGTAGTTGAGGGAGTTAGTTTCAGATTAGTTCTATCGAAGCTAACCAAATTTTTATTTGTTCCATCAGAATGGACACGATTTCACAGGCGACCTCCATTCAGCGGGACGACACTTCGCATTTACAAGGGGATGGATCTGAGTATAGAATGTAAAGTAAAAGTCACAGTTCACACCCGTACTCCCAGGGTTTCTTCAAAACCCAGCGTGATGGGTAGGGTTCTGCCGCCGTACTGAGGGCACAAATATGGACCCAAAGAGCGTGCCTTCCGAAACAATGACATGTGCTTACACTCAGCGGGACTCCATGTCCTAAGACGATGTTAGTAGTTGAGGGAGTTAGTTTCAGATTAGTTCTATCGAATCTAACCAAATTTTTATTTGTTCCATCAGAATGGACACGATTTCACAGGCGACCTCCATTCAGCGGGACGACACTTCGCATTTACAAGGGGATGGATCTGAGTATAGAATGTAAAGTAAAAGTCACAGTTCACACCCGTACTCCCAGGGTTTCTTCAAAACCCAGCGTGATGGGTAGGGTTCTGCCGCCGTACTGAGGGCACAAATATGGACCCAAAGAGCGTGCCTTCCGAAACAATGACATGTGCTTACACTCAGCGGGACTCCATGTCCTAAGACGATGTTAGTAGTTGAGGGAGTTAGTTTCAGATTAGTTCTATCGAAGCTAACCAAATTTTTATTTGTTCCATCAGAATGGACACGATTTCACAGGCGACCTCCATTCAGCGGGACGACACTTCGCATTTACAAGCCTAAGGAACTCCAAATGGGTGTCAAACTTTAGTTTTATCTCCCTGTATTATGTTTTAAGTTAAAACGATTTTCTAACATGTATTATTCCGATAATAATTTGATTTGAAAAAAACATCAAGCCAGCGGACAACTGAATGCCGCTAAGTGTAGGCACACTTCCGAAACACAAATGTACCCCAGGGAATATAAACCTCCGGGTTAGTTTTCAAGACGGAAACATCACAGAGTTTATCAAGAGACAGTTTAAAAATAAAGAAATGAAGGTATTTACCGCCATCAAAGCATCGTAATCCTTGTATTCTGATGGCAACATCTCCTTTTTCACCTTATTTGGCACTAATTCCTGCTTTTTCTTTGGAGATTTTGATGTCTTTGTCGGTGAGAGGTACAAACTCTTCGGTGTTTGGAGCTTCTGAGCAACGTCGATGGCGATGTATTCCGGTGTGAAGGTGAACACTGAACGGACAAGCTCGTATTGGTAATCGGTGCTGAATCTAAAAGGATAAAACAAATATTTATATAGGTACTCGTACTTCGTAACCATACGTGTGTCTGTCAGATTACGACTTGGAACATAATACTCAAAAATATGTGGTATAATACAGTACAATACTAGTAGTTCAAATAAGTAACGACCTAACTTTAAGATGCATACTAATAATGTATAACGAGAGATTTTTTTTAATATTTGCGTGCATTAATGAAATAAATATGTATATTTGGCCATATAAAGCTTTAATTTGTTTTAATATTTTAAGGTACTTGTGATAATAACAATAAAAATACGTTATTTTCGAAATATATTTCGGCCCACTTTGGGGCCGGCATCAGGCGAATAAATGACAGAATGTAAAAATGACAAAAATATATACAACCTCAGGACTAATTAACCTACGAATCTACTAGCCTACTTTTAACATTAATTATAAAAAAAAATTAATTACCAAAAATAAAAATTGTTTCGGTTGAAGAGCCATCTTGAGATTTCCAGCCGTAACATCCCGACATTTATTAGGAATATCAGCGATACGTACCGAAAACCGCAAGATGTATCCACATTCCAGTCCCATCAGCAGACCCTGGTCACCTTGTTTTACCAAAGCGCTAATAAATACCAATCAAATGAGCGCAAACTCGAAGGGTCTGCTGATGTCCGTTGAGAAGATCCCGTACCCACCTTCCAGTCAAATCATCAGACCCTGGTAACCATGTTTTACCAAAGGACTAATAAATTATACACAAATTCTTGTACTTTTATTCCACATATATTATGTGGAAACTATTATAAACTATATACTATTTCCACATATATTGTTATTATCTGTTTATTTTATATTTGCTTGTTAAAAATGTTTTCTTTTGTTTTCTTTCTGTCATGTTAAATAATTAATAATTTGTTGGCCCGATGATGTGTAATACGAAACCGGTAGCCTAAGTTAGAATAAAAATAAATATATGTGGAATAAAAGTACAAGAATTTGTGTATAATTTATTCAAGATGATATTCCACCAAGAACCATCAATCGAATCCATCCAATATTTAAAGGACTAATAAAAACCAATCAAATAAGCCCAAACTCGAAGGGTTTGCTGATGTCCGTTGAGAAGATCCCGTACCCACCTTCCAGTCAAATCATCAGACCCTGGTCACCATGTTTTACCAAAGGACTAATAAAAACTAATCAAATAAGCCCAAACTCGAAGGGTCTGTTGATGTCCGTTGAAGGGATCCCGTACCCACCTTCCAGTCAAATCATCAGATCCTGGTCACCATGTTTTACCAAAGGACTAATAAAAACTAATCAAATAAGCCCAAACTCGAAGGGTCTGCTGATGTCCGTTGAGAAGATCCCGTACCTACATTCCAGTCAAATCATCAGACCCTGGTAACCATGTTTTACCAAAGGACTAATAAAACTAATCAAATAAGCCCAAACTCGAAGGGTTTGCTGATGTCCGTTGAGAAGATCCCGTACCCACCTTCCAGTCAAATCATCAGACCCTGGTCACCATGTTTTACCAAAGGACTAATAAAAACTAATCAAATAAGCCCAAACTCGAAGGGTCTGTTGATATCCGTTGAGGGGATCCCGTACCCACCTTCCAGTCAAATCATCAGATCCTGGTCACCATGTTTTACCAAAGGACTAATAAAAACTAATCAAATAAGCCCAAACTCGAAGGGTCTGTTGATGTCCGTTGAGGGGATCCCGTACCCACCTTCCAGTCAAATCATCAGATCCTGGTCACCATGTTTTACCAAAGGACTAATAAAAACCAATCAAATAAGCCCAAACTCGAAGGGTTTGCTGATGTCCGTTGAGGAGATCCCGTGCCCACCTTCCAGTCCCGTCATAAGACCCTGGTCACCATGTTCTACAAAAATACTCATCAAGACCGATCAAATAAGCTTAAACTTGAGAGGTCTCTTAAAAACGTTTACCAGTGGATGATATGAAACCGGGAAAACTGCATCAAAACCCATTGAGTGTTTCCCAAGCTATAAGTGACCGCACAGACAGCCTTCGCCTGCCTTTTTTAGGTACATATACAGTGGTGGTCACGTAATTAAAGACACCTCCTAATTGACCACAAAAAGTCTAGTTATGGTACTACCGTTTGCTTAAATAGGTATTTAATCTAGAGTAATTGGTATTAAACCATACGTGACATTGTGTTCTTAAAATATGGGACAAAATATTTACGTGTTCGTTAGTAGTTTAGCCACAGAGCACTCTGGGAAAGTAACACAAACTTTTTTAACTTATTTGTAGCTGGCCAGCTAATTAAAGACAATAAAAGTTGTGTTCTGAATTTAAAAAAGAACTAAATTCTCTTTTTCTTTGTTTTGCCGCGTATTTTCATGAAACGTCGATATTACTGAAAAAACGTAACTTTTTTCATTAAAATTAATACGTTTTAATCCAATCAATATGGGAAAAAACAAGAGTTGCGATTCGACCACTAGAAAGATTATTTTGAACTTTCGAACCAAAGGCTGGTCGTACAGAAAAATAGCAAACCACTTGAACTGTTCTAAGGACATGGTTATGAATGCTATAAAACATACCAAGAAGTTTAACACGACCGAAAACGTACCTAGAAAACCGAGACCAAGGAAAACTACTGTGCGGGAAGACTCTAAGATGGTGTTGTTGGCAAAAAAAGATCCGTTCAAGGGATCAGAACTGATACGTTCGGAGTTGTTTGGTGCAGAAGGGTCAAAGGGTGTGTCTGCAAGAACAATTAGACGGAGACTATGTGAGGCAAACTTGTACGGAAGAGTGTCTCGAAAAGTGCCACTTTTGAAAAAGCAAAATGTTAAGGCCAGATTAGCGTTTGCTAAAAAATATCAACACTGGACTGAACGAGAGTGGAATCAAGTGCTCTTTTCTGATGAAACAAAAATTAATATGATTAATTCTGATGGAAAACAATATGTTAGACGCCCTCCAAACACAGAAATGGATCCAAAGTATACCAAGAAAGTAGTCAAACATGGGGGCGGAAATATCAAAGTGTGGGGCTGCTTTTCAGGACTTGGTGTAGGACCTGTCAGGAAAATAGAAGGCAACATGGATAAATTCCAGTACAAGAATATTTTAGAAAAAGCCATGCTGCCCTACGCCGAGCAAAATTTACCGGTCATTTGGACTTTCCAACAAGATAATGATCCGAAACACACTGCAAAAATAGTAAAAGACTTCTTAAGGAACCAGTCCGTGACAGTTTTGGATTGGCCCCCGTACAGCCCGGATTTAAATCCCATAGAGAATTTGTGGTACCAGGTGAAGAAGACAGTAGCGACAAAGCGGACATCGAACGTCGATCAACTTTACACAGCCTTTACAGAAGCATGGGAGCAAATTCCGGTAGGAGCTTGTACAGAATTGATCGCTTCCATGCCCAAGAGATGTCGTGCTGTAATTTCTGCCAAAGGACATGCGACCAAATATTGATACGTACCGGAATGTTTGATAAATTTGTTGGGAATTTTGTGTAATAAAGATAATTTCAATAACAACATTTTTTATTTTATTTATTCTAAGCAAAGGGAGTGTCTTTAATTAGCTGGCCAGCTACAAATAAGTTAAAAAAGTTTGTGTTACTTTCCCAGAGTGCTCTGTGGCTAAACTACTAACGAACACGTAAATATTTTGTCCCATATTTTAAGAACACAATGTCACGTATGGTTTAATACCAATTACTCTAGATTAAATACCTATTTAAGCAAACGGTAGTACCATAACTAGACTTTTTGTGGTCAATTAGGAGGTGTCTTTAATTACGTGACCACCACTGTATATATAATAAATATTAGAGGTATGTAGGGATTGAATAAATTAATCGACTTCGATTTACCTAATGGATCTCACAACTTTTTACGGTAGAAGAACTAAGTTGCGAGACTTGTTTTTTTTACAAGTTTTGTTTTTGATGGTATCTCATTTCTTTTTGTAGATAGTCCTACTTTTTCCTTTTCGGTACCTTCCACTTACAACTACAAATATAACTTTGTAATCCTATATATTTATATTTATATAGGATTTTATTTATGCAGTTGGTGTATCTAGAAAGCTGGATCGAAATTGCAAAATATTTTATTTTTTCCTTGATTTGTACACTCAACACTAATTGTATTCTAAATTTGAAGCTTCTATGTCTGCTAGAAGTGCGTTAGAGTTTTGATGATCGGTCAGTCAGTCAGTGAGTGAGTGACAAAATTGAGAAACTTTGACTAGTTATAATTCTTAAACTACTGGTTCAAATTGAATGAAATTTGAAATATACCGTGTCTATACAATGCCTGCTTGGTAACTGAAAATTCAGGCTTCTAGTTTTATCCACAATTAAGTTATAGGGGGGTCGAAAACGAGAAAAGGATGGTACGGCCGTGCCGCTTTTTAGCTCGACTTGGCGGGGGCACTGCCGTGCCCCCAGATTTATGTATTTTAGTGTAAATGAACGCTTGTATGTCTATTTATTAATTTATTATGGTTATACTAATCAAAGGTGTTCGCTGGAAGAAATCTCTGCTTAGAGATAAGCTCGCCTATATACATCTTATTTCTAAGTGCAAGTGTAATAATATTTTTGTGTGCAATAAAGTATACAGTACTTAAACCTAACTGTAACCACTTTTTCAAGCTTTATATTAGCAAGAGGTATGTCAGGATCGTTGCAGATGGAAATCTCTAGTTAAACTGATACAGTTTTCTTGAAAAGGACAGATTGTTTTCACCTACATAGTTAATATAACTAATCATTTGGTCAATGCATGCCGATACCGATAAACTAGCCAAGCAGCGCTTTTTCTTCCCACTTGATTCATAAATTTTGTGTTTTCGAACTGAAAACGTATATTTATTAACTTATTTTTATTAAGTTAAATTAATATAGCATATGTTACTCAGCGAAAGTGTATCTTTTAATTATAGAAAGAATTTTTATAATCGGCTCAGTAGTTCCAGAGATTACCCATTATATACAAACAAACAAATCTTTCTTCTTTAAATAATAAAATAATAGTGTAGACAAACTTTAACGTGAGTTGAACCAGACTGCGTTAAAGCATCCGATATTTCAAGATATGCAGCGCCATCTAGTGTATTATAATAAAAACCATTTCAACGCCAGCGCACTGAGCCGTTATCCAGGATAGCTTTCACAGAGATGGCGTTGTCTAGGAACTTGTGAAAATGTAAATATTTTAGTTATTGATCTTTGCATAATCAATACACGGAAAAGCTTAAAAAAGCAATATATATTATATTTATTTCATACTGTTACAGTACAAAATCTACTAAAATCATAATGTACTTAAAATCAGCGGAAACTATCCTGACTGAGCTGTTTTCAGCACCAGGGTAAAAGGATAAATATAATGTCAGTTTAATGTTTTTTTACAAAAGAAAATATTTTTTCTGATCTAAAATAAAAAAATAAAAAGTGAAAATAGATATTACCAGTGGTTGAACCCGCGACGATTGCTACGGCGGCGAACCTTCCACATGTTTCACTAAAATTCTCACTGCGTAGCTCCCTTTAGTCATAGCGTGATGATATATACCCTAAAACCTTCTCGAAGAAAGGAAGAAGAATTATCTTTCAGTGAAAACTGCATTAAAATCCATTCAGTGGTTCTCAAGTTATAAGCGAACAAACAGACAGACAGACAGACGTTGTATTTTATATGTATAGAGATGTAATAGTTTAATGAATAAATATTATACGTATGGACAATTTTTTATTTATTCTTGCTAGTTTTCGAACTGTAAATTGGACAAAATGTATTCAAAATATGTCCTGATTGAAAATGAGTATTGAGTATTATAGGTATATATTTAATATTAATATTTTTGGGTAAAATATATTTTGTATATATGCAAAGGTAAAAAAAATGTTTTTCTCCTATATTAATATATCCATCCTAAAGTTAGGTCGTTAGAGTTTGGTCAGGGAATCGTGCCTCGACTTCACCCTGCACGGATATGGAAAAAATTAACTTTCCCCATACCTGTGCCACGATTCCCTTGCCAAACTCTACTTGAACATGGGATTTTTCAATCAAGTATTCGCGTCCATATGTAAAGTATTATTTTATCCTATTTTTAGGGTTCCGTTTACCCGAAGGATCCCAAACGAAACCCTATTTTACCAAGTCTCCGCTGTCTGTCTGTCCGTCTGTCACAGCAGCCGTCTACTTCTTAGCCGTAAAAGGTAGCCAGTTGAAATTTTTACAGAACACCAATAAGACTCAGAGGGTGTCAGTTTGTCTGGCGTTTTTTGTCGCTTTGATGTTGCTATGGCTACATTGTTGTTATTTACCATGTTTTTAGGGTACCGTATTGGTAGTGGTACGAAATCCTTTGCGCGCGAGTCTCATTCGAACTCGGCCATATTATTCGTTATCTGGAGACGAAGTCGACCCGCCAATTTAGCGTTACTATGCACCTCATTAACTATTGTAAATTTCAAGTGGACTATAAATAACGCTTTTTTTATTTCAGGCTACAAAGTCCATATTGTATGTAAGTGTAATAAAATAATAATATATACAATAAAATTAAAAAAAAATTGCTTCTAGAAAAGTGGCTGTGCCTGACAAACAAACAGATAGACACACGAGTCTTAAGCATAAAGCATCCTTTTCTCATTTTTGGGCCTGGAACTCTAAACATTGTGACCGTAGTTTTTGCGTTGCTATAGGTACTCGCAAAATAATCGTCTCCTATGTTGTCCGAAGTATACTGCGAAAATACCAAATAACTCACAAATCAAAGATATAATGAATGATCTTGACAAGGTCGTGAAGAGAGCACTCGTAAGCCTTTTCTTCAGGACGGAAGGTTACGCGGAGGGGATCCTTGGTGACCCTGTCAAGGTACTCGGAATGGAGGGCAGGAGTCTTCCTGGGGAGGCTTTCCCGGTTGTAGGATATACCTGGGCAAAGGTTCTTGTTCATAAGGCTACGTTGAAAATTCTAACCTTTATTTAGTTTCTATTGGTCAGTGTAACAATGTCACAAAAACCGATCAAATGGGAGTCCTGTACCACTTAAATAAGTTAATAGACAAACTTATCAGTACCCAGAAAGAGAAACTGTGTAAACCAAAACGGCAAAATTAAGTTGTTCGAGTATTCAGGCACGTAACCATCAACTTATATTAAGATCGGTGTTTTCAGTATTTATTGTTTAAATAAAGTATATGGCACATAATATAACTAGTTTAATTTTTGGGATACACCCCGTAACAAAACTGTTCCAAAATTGACAACTTTGATGGGCCCCCATGTCTTTAATTTTAGAGGTTCATAATAAATAAAAATGTAATTAAAGTCTAAAAAAACTTTTATAATACACCGTGCGTAAAATGACCACTTTACGTCCGCATTTTCCGCACTTTTGCTATAAAATATTATACGATACTCGTGCGAGAAACTTTTTCTCGACTCGTGTGATTGCAGCACTCACCTTCGGCTCGTGCCGCAAACTCACACTCGTCAGAAAACGTTTCATCGCTCTCGTATCGTAATGTACTATTAAGATTCCTTTTTCATGTATGGAACCCTTCCCAAAAATGTTTTAAATTTAATATTTAATTCAATAGGTATTTGGTTGGGTCAACATTTTACATAATATATCCGAATTTCATATCTGTACTTCATTCCGTCTGCAAGCTAGAGACCCGTGACATACCAACGGACAGATAGCAGAGTGACATTAACATTACTCACACACACTGGGCAGGCGGGTTGATGAGCGCGGTGCCGAAACCCTTGCACCAGTGACGCCGCTGCCCGTCACCAATCAAGGCCCGGCAATTTAGGATAGATTTACCGCCATCACTCGGTCCCAGGCAATGGTGGGCCACCTGCTGGTTGTGCCTGTCTGTGAGCTGTCCTCTTTATTCTCCATCGAATAATTTGGGGAGCATTTGCGAGTAAGATGGTGGTACCTCCACGGTCGAGACCGGCACCAGCTCTTCGCCTATAATACCATTATACCATACCTATATATAGGTACTCGTACATGCTCAACTCATAAAATATTGCTCATCCCATTTGAGTTTGTTGACAGTACATAATATTATTATTAAATTTATATTATAAAGTGCAACGTTGTCTCTCTCAGCCTATATGCAAGTAACTACTCAAATACGCTTAACCACTAAACGTATTTAATGCAGTATTCGCTGTGCTAAAGGGATTTTCGAGTAAGTTACAATATATGTCATTATGTCGCGACTAAATGGAGCTGAGAAATCACTTTCAAGGGTGTAGCCAGGTACCGGCAGGGGGGAGAGGGGCAGCTGCTTCCCTCTCTAGTACCTACCTACTTGGCAAAGAGTAAATATGCAAGTAACTACTCAAATACGCTTAACCACTAAACGTATTTAATGCAGTATTCGCTGTGCTAAAGGGATTTTCGAGTAAGTTACAATATATGTCATTATGTCGCGACTAAATGGAGCTGAGAAATCACTTTCAAGGGTGTAGCCAGGTACCGGCAGGGGGGAGAGGGGCAGCTGCTTCCCTCTCTAGTACCTACCTACTTGGCAAAGAGTAAATATGCAAGTAACTACTCAAATACGCTTAACCACTAAACGTATTTAATGCAGTATTCGCTGTGCTAAAGGGATTTTCGAGTAAGTTACAATATATGTCATTATGTCGCGACTAAATGGAGCTGAGAAATCACTTTCAAGGGTGTAGCCAGGTACTGGCAGGGGGGAGAGGGGCAGCTGCTTCCCTCTCTAGTACCTACCTACTTGGCAAAGAGTAAATATGCTAATTTTGTTAGGTATTCTCGGATCTCTGACCTCTGAATATTATTATTGATGATATCTATGCTTCGAATGCAGTTTATTTAAGATTAAGTAGGGTGTCAAACGGAACCCTATTACTAAGCCTCCGCTGTCTGTCTGTCCGTCCGTCTGTCACAGAATACGTGTTACTATTACCCCCCCCCCACGACAAATAATAAAACTGAAAACAAGGGGGTTCCCACACAATAAACCTCGAAATCATTTGTTCTAGACGGTAACATATACAACTTTAAAATTTGGTCACATTATTGTACATACTCTAAAGTACAAATTGAGGTTCGTATTCCGAGGGTCCTGAATTGTTTGTCAGGCGCTATCATTTTAGCGCCTTGTTTTTCGTCTATAGCATCTATATAATGTTTTTAGGTTTCCGTAAACGTATTTATTGGGTGGTGGACTCGCACATGGCCAAATTATTTTTTGTATGTAGCATGCGTATTATTCCAGCTTTCCCTTGCCTACCCTCCCACTACACAAAATCCTGGCTACGCCCTTGATCACTATCATAGTGAAATTTGTCTGAGAAGGATTATTTCGACGCGCTCCAAACTGCAAATCTAAAAATGCAAAGTCTTTCCCCGAAGAAATCTAGTCTTGATAGCCCAGAGGACTATACCTACTTATATAAAAATAGCAACATTAATTTCCCAACCAGCTTTTTTTGGCGTAGGTAATCGTTCATCTACAGCCACCACTGATGCGGCTGCCAACATATTTTCCTGAAAACAATGAAGGTGTGTGTGTGAAGCTAGAAAGTACGACGGTGGATGAATCTATGTGATAAAATCAATTTTCTCAAAGATGATTCAAGGGATGGCTATGAATCTAATATCATAATAAATGATTAGAAACTTAATCTAAGAGTTTAGAGGTATACATAAAAACTGGCGCCATTGGCAATTCTATTTTTTATGTGTGCAGATAATTTCATTATCCAGGTTAAATTGAGATTCTAGGCCCGACCTTGAACCGTTTCATCATCCGTTCTCTATCAGCAGCATCGAAGTGCTGCATCTCTTTGATCCACTCGCAGAACCATATCATCAGGATTGCTTGAGTCGCTGCCAACACAAGAGGTACAATATACGATTTTAAGAGTTTTATCTTGCAGTGCTGTATGAAAACCGCATACCAAATAGATGAAAACTGCACCAGAATCTGATTTGGGGATGGGAATCTTTAAGTCATTAATATATATGTACGAACATACTATAGCATTTTATATTTAATGAAAGTTGTCAGATAAGTTAGATATTCAATGCTTTATAAGTAGTACGTCCTAAACATAAAATGAAACACTGTGAGGTAAACTAGCAAAAAAACCGGACAATTGCGAGTCGGACTCGCCCACCGAGGGTTCCGTTAAAGACTCTATTTTTTATGATTTAATTATAAATGTATAGTTTTCAGATTTTTCCCTTTACTTGTAGCATAAGACGGTATTACTCGCCAAATTTCGTAGTGATAGGTCAACGGAAAATACCCTATAAATTATTATAGTGCATTACAAACTAGAAAAGATAAATTAGAAACAAATGTAAAGACATGAATTTGAAAAAAAAACACATAACGCCAGCGTGAGCGTTCAGTGTGTGCATTACAAGCTGGTTAGATCAAAATAGTTACAGAAATATTCGGTGGACAAGTATGGTGGAAAAATTCAACGGTCTAGGTAAGTACCTCGGTGGCGCTATTGGTTGTGCGCCTGTCTTGCTAACCGGACGTCGCAGGTTCGAATCCTGACCCAAGGAATTATTTCAAATTCTAAATATTATTAGAGCGAAAAACAAGAATTTGAAAAAAATCCTCGGGCTAGGATTCGAACCTGCGACCTCTTGTTATCAAGACAGGCGCGCTAAACGACTGCGCCACCAAGGTACTTACCTAGACCGTTGAATTTTTTCACCATACTTGTCCACTGAATATTTTTGTAACTATTTGATCTAACCAGCTTGTAATTCAGATACTGAACGCTCATGAGGTGCTGTCGTTGCTACAATCAGTTAGATAGTTAAGACCAGACAGTTAAGAAATTCACAGTTCTCATTAACTAAAATTACGTTTTTATTGCGAAATCCATCGCTTTGGAATACTCTAAATATTTAGAGTTTTCTAAAGCGATGGATTTCGCAATAAAAATATAATCTTATTTCAAATTCTTCTCTTATCTTTTCTAGTTTGTAATACACTCTAATAATAATATTTAGAGTATTCCAAAGCGATGGATTTCGCAATAAAAACATAATCTTACCCTCTAAATTTTGATTCCCTTGAGATTGTCGAAATATACGTCTTTTGCAGCATAGATGCAACTTGGAAGTTTGATTTTTTCACAGCTTTAAGGGACTATTGTACCAGAACG
Source organism: Ypsolopha scabrella (assembly GCA_910592155.1). Lineage (NCBI taxonomy): Eukaryota > Metazoa > Arthropoda > Insecta > Lepidoptera > Ypsolophidae > Ypsolopha > Ypsolopha scabrella. Next base: position 50,126,835 of record OU342960.1, read on the forward strand.
AACCTCGGATCGAGGCGTTCCGTTAGCACTCACTAACATTTTGTGGTAAGGTGGTGCCACTACCTTCGAATTACTATTGATGTCTTGATATTAGCTGAGGGTGGAAGCGACATCTGCTTAATATGTGGGAAACGCTTGAGTTCGGAGGTAGATTAGGTTCATTGAAAAGAATGTTACAACAAACATAAAAGTATCAGTTGTTTAAGTTAGATGGCATTACTTCCGGGATTAGAAAATAAAACAGACCTTATTTCCTTATTTTACTCAGGAAATGAAGAAATAAAATTCAAATAAATTCCGGATGTTTTATTCTTAATGTTTGGAAGCAGGGGAAGAGTGAAAATTACGTAAATCGAGTAAAGATGTTGTTTCTATACTAAATTACGCGAACATTAAATTCGCGCCGAAAACGGGTATTTCATGGCTATGTATTATGTATGGAATTAGAGATTGCCGGGTGTCTAAGGTTGCTAAGCGAAATGGGTCCACTAAGTGAAAAGAAGTAGGAAATGTCTTTTGAGGAGAGATTTGGGGGGCTTTACAAAAGTAAGGAATGCAGAAGGCGGGCGATGGGGGCGCAGTAGCGGGAAATTGGGTAAACAGTAGCGGGAAAGCGGGGCACGGAGGAAGCGGCGTGGCGAAGCGCCGGGAGAGAGTTGATAAATGTGGTTGTAGGGCGGGAATGAGGCTCAGTCTTCGGAGGTCAGTCTTCGGGGTTCAGTCTTCGAGGTCCGTCAAGCGAGGTACAAGTGCAGTAATTAGTCGCGAATTTATTTTCTTGGGTTTTATTTTTATCAGGGCGTTTGTTTTATAGTTATATTAATTTTCCTCGGGGTTATTTTCTTCAAAGTTCTGTCGGAATTATTTAGAGTGTGGGATACTTTTCGAGAAAGTGCAGTTTAAATTTAGAGATCCGCGAGTGTTTGTTCGAGGTGATTTCCGTAAAAGGACGAATATGTAGATCGGTTATAGGGCATTCCTTTTGAGACTTGTTTCAAATGATTTCCTAAGAATTCTGGGGTCTGCTTTATATTTTAAATAATATAAGGTAAAGCTGGATGTTGCGGCTGTGAAAGGTTTTGAGCCCTAGGTCTCGGCTGGCCGGGGGAAGGATGGAAAAAGCCTCATTAAGAATCGCGGTTATTAATTTGTGTTATATCGTTCAGACTAGTTCTCGGGACGCGGATATCAGACCTGGGCGTGGGGTTTTGTAGTTTACTGGGGTTTGGTAATAGTGAGGGGATATTAGCGCGGGAGCTACTCGGTGTTTCGAGCGTGGCAAAGGTGGGTGTCTCTGGGTTTAGTTTAGGGGTATTTTCAGTAGGCTTGACAGCTAATAGGTAGGGAAAATATGTGATGCTAAACAAAGAGAAGTCTCTTTGGGGTACCAGTGTTGGGTAAACTTAACGGTGACAACTGACGGCCCTGGTACCTTCAACCTCTCCGGAGGGGCAGTCGTTTTGAGATGACGCTGCAGCGGTTTAGTTATACCGTATAATATCTCCCATTTCTGACGTTGCCATGTGATGTTGCCTGGGCGATCACGAGAGAAGTGTGAACCAGACATTGCCCCCCCAGGTTATCATCCGTGGCGCAGTCTTGGTCTTTATGTATATATTAATATATTTATCACACAACCATGTAGGGAACTTCCGGTCAGTTGGGTGAGGCCCTTACCTTGAATCACCCGCTGACTGGCACGGAGAGTTTATAGGCAGTAGGTACACGTAGAGGAGAAAACTCGCCTCGCTTCTTTATTTTAGACTAGTTGAGGGATGTGATTTCCGCTGTGACTCTTTGGGAATCACCGCACAAACACAATTAAATGTAAATGTGAGATTTTATCTCTAGTTTTGGGTTTTACACATTTGGCAGACTAGGAATTCTCATTCTAGGTGCAAATGATAGGCAGGTAAAGTTTGGATAGTCAATTTAGTCAAGATATTTGTTAGGATGCATTACACAATCACACAATTAAAAGTAAATGTGAGATTTTATCTCTAGTTTTGTTTTACACCAAAATAGGCTGAGAATTCTCTTGGCTATTCCCGGGTAGCCAGATCAGTCAAGGAACTTGCGGGAATGCTAGGACGTTACAAGGAATCTTAGGACGTTAGAATTTCACGTAGGGTCGCAAGAAGGGACAATAAATTGATTAGAACACAGTCAGGTATTATAGAAAAATGTAGGACGTTAGAATTGTGCTCGGAGAAAATAGGGTTCTGAAGGTTGTAGGCTCCTGGTAGTGTATGTTTTAGTCAATTATGTTTTGGTGTTACACGTAGGCACGTTCAGGTTAGGATCCGTAGGCTTTGAAGGTTTTTAAGGGGGTAATTCTTGTAGAACCACGGATTGGTGAAATTTAGGTCAAATAGGTAGGCGGATATCAGCTAGGTTCCAGATTTTAGTTTGAAAAGAATAGGCGAATTTCAGAAGTTAATAATGGCAGAATTTGTTTAGATCAATCTTGTAACGACGTGTTGAAAGCATTCAGTGGAAAGCCTCCCTGATTGTCTGGTCGAGAAAGCCCTTTAAATGACTGAAAGTTATTTTGTTGTGAAGTAAAGATAAGTAATGTTTTGCTCTCAATTCTGCTATCACATGGATTAAACTTATGATCACCGTTCTCTGATTAGATAGAGAAAGTTCGACCTCAAGCTCAGAAACACTCCTACTTACATGAGTGTCTAGTTTTTCAAGATACCCTTTTATTGAGATAAACTGTTTTGGTGTGAGAACCATCAGTTCAGAGTTTCCACATTACAAGTTTTCACAATCCCACCCTTTTAGCCAAGCAATGCCGTGCTAATAAGAATCTTCTGTATACCAAACGGAACAGGGAATCTTAGTTCGTCAAGTGTGAATAGATATATCTCTCCTTGAATTAATATTCTCAAGTACAATGTGGCCGAGAGATAGCCTTAAATACTGCTGAAACTATTCTGGATCTAACAAGGAAACCAGCTACTGAAATTATATCTATCTGAGTGAGACATCTTCATATAATTGTAGCTTTGATTCTGAGACATCAGAACGGCTACTTACTAAGTGGAATTCAGAAGAATTGAAATTAGTCGGACTAGTAGAACTGAATTAGTTATCTGTATGACTGAATTAATCCAGTATTGACTGCTAATAAGTTTCTGTTAGAATGAGCTACCTTGTAGGATCCAGTAGGTTCAGAGATTAGACATCTGATAAGGGGAAGTATGCAGCTTTTACTGAAGTAATTAATATTTCACAGAAGGTCACGATATTTAATTACGAGTAGGTACGCCTTGAGGTTTCTTAGTGATTCTTCCTCCAAGGTGTGTAGACAGGGAATCACTGTTCTTAGGTTTTCTTAAAATAAATAATGTACAATAAAAACAATCTAAAGTTTTATCATTGAAAGACTACTTAAAGATTTTCCCCTCAACTGATGAAGCGCGCTGAGCCCTGCCGGAGTTAGCTTGATACCTCGATACGCTTAATTGGGCCGCGCGCCTCGCGGTTTAGTTTTTTGGTTTTTGTGGCTTTCCTGTTTAGAAATACCACACATGTTGTATACCTTTGTATTCCTAGATAAATTGTCTAAAACGCAGCAGTATTTTCATTAAAACACATGGAATGTAATTGTAGTATGATCGAACAGAAGGCAGGTAAACAAAGAAAAAACTTACCCGTATTTTCAAGGTTACGTATTCAAAAGTACGGGTAAAAATCTTTAAAAAACTTTTGAAATCGATAAAACACTTACCTAGGCATGTTTTCCTCGTTTGTTGTAACACTTTAACACATATTTAATTTCCACACACGACACTGCACAAAACTCGACACAGCATTTTCCGCCATCTTGCGCTACCATTCCACAGATAATTCGACTTTTTTCTAAATTCCAACCTATTTTCATGAAACCGACTGTTTACATTGCACATTTATTACCAGTGGGACCATTTAAAATAAACCACAGACCACAAAAAGCCCGATTGTGCATGTGGCGGCGGACCTAAAACACGTGTTCAAATCGGTCATCTGATGACCGCTATCAAAATTAGCGCCTGCAAATTCGGTCATGGATCTACCGCAACCCGGAGAGGGGATAATGAGACTATAGTAGTGTTTGGTAAAAATTAAAGACTTGCCAACATGAACGATTTACTATTACAAAGTAACAAATCTTATAAATATTCAGTATAATAATACTGCCTTATCAAATTACAATATCTAAGTACTTAGTGCCCTGTAGCACAGTACAAATAATGTATCATTAAACTAAATGCAAAATTAAAGTCTATAATAATATAAAGTATTAAATCACAATTTCAAATAAAACTAAATAAAACCTTTGTTCAAAAAATTCACGGGTTATTCCCCATCCGAAAGGTAAAGGCTTTTATGTTCAACTTATACTCTTATTAAGTAGGAGTATAATCTCCTCGTCTATTACTCTACTTAAGCATAACCATAGAAACTTTTGCTTTTACAGAACCCAAATTAACCGGTAGGGGCTATTAAACAAAAAACATAAAATTGCGGTATCTTCTAGATGAATTATATTTAGTTTCAGTTTCTCCTCTCACTCTCTTACATAAGCCTGGTCAATAGGTGATATTCTCTTGGATGTTTCAATTCAGTATTGACATCACATAATAACTTAGCTAGGCGCAGAGGTTATTCTATTTACCGGGGATAGAGGAACTATTTACTTCTCCGATACTTCAGGTAATTTAACTAGACTTATTAGGAAATTTTGAGTTCGGATTCATTCTTATTATCACTAAAAGAACTAGGGTTACTTAAATACGGTTCACAACGAGGGGTCCTATCACAGCTGCTAGACGATCATTTGGCCTAATACTAGACTAACACCCTCCACACCTTGTTTGTATTTATAACTAGTTCAAGCTACATGTGAGAAGGTAGAGTGGGTAGGCAGTGAGACGGAAAGTGGATATAGTTAGCAGAAAAGTTGGTAGGTAGGTGAGGATAGTGATGTAGGTTATGAGAGGTAGATGGGGGTTTGTTTCACTATGTAGACCTGAGTATATGGTTTCGATTTCAACTTCATGCCTCCACGCGTCCCCGATATAAAGGGTCTTGGCAGACAGACGGACGGACGGACGCACGGACAGACAGACGGACAACAAAGTGATCCTACAAGGGCTCCGTTTTTTTTCTTGAGGTACAGAATCCTAAAAGGAACTAACTGTACGTATAAGTATTAGTGTTTGCTTGCTGAGACTAGGTATAATTTCTAAAAACCTAACAAGGAATAGGCCGCCCAAAGCTGACGTTATGAAGTGTATTAGAACAAACATCTCACTTTTGTCTAGTCCGTCCTCTTGAGCTCTCCTCAGCAAATAAGCCATCGTATCTAAAAACCAGTATTCAGCCATACTGCTTTTATAGCTAGTACAACCAACCAATTCGGCTATCACATCTATGTACTTCTGAGCTGGAGTGGTAGCTATTTTTGGAATAAGATCTGGATTTATATCAGTGATAAATTCTTCTGGAAGCACGTGAATTTTGTTCTCTTTTTCAATTTTCCTTACGTGATCTGGTAGGATTTTTCTCAAGGAAGGTGTAGGAAAGATATTCTTTCTTGGACTTTTATCTTCTTCTTTTTGTACGATGATTTCAGCTTTTTCTTCTTCGGGTATTGCTTCATCTTTGGTTGGTTGTTGCTCTTCTGCTACTTCTTCTACGATTACTGCGAAAAAGTATTAAGTGTCAATGCTTTTCTAATATTATTAGTTATATACACAGGCTGAACCAAACGAATGCCCCCTGGACGGAAAGTACCTCAAATATTAGAGATAGCAAATTTTACTTGAAGGAACCTTTATTTTATTTTCAAAGTTAAAGAAAACTGCATTCAAAGAATTAAAAAAAATCACCTGCATAAGCCGAGAATCGAACCGGACAAATGTGAAAAAAAACATTCTGTATTTTTATGACACCGATCCAAAGGGTCAAACATATGAACCAAATTCTTCTGAGTAACATAGTATCGTAAATTAAAGGAAAACCATGAAATTTTACATTTTATTATAAAAACTTTTAAAGATATTTCAAAATTCAATATTGTTAGAAGATAAAAAAAATCTTTGGATGCTGTTTTCCTGAACTTTAAAAATAAAATAAAGGTTCCTTTATGGGCTTGTATTGGGTCATTCAACGGTTTTAGTTTTAATATGCTGAGTCAACTACTTATCTGATCAATGTAAAACTTGAACACGTGTTTTTTCAGACCTTTGTCTTTCCGATGTCAAGTCGGTTACCTAATTGGACACATTTCGCTCGATAGATTTTATTTTTGAAAATGATTCCTTTTTAAGTTATTATTTCTTTTTATGTCTAAGCGGCTTGAGTTTTATGTCTGAAATTACTGCTTTAACAAGAAAACATGGTTTATTTTCCGATATCAGGTGAAAAATCTCCTACATGAAATACTTTTTCGTAAAATCCAGAAAAACCTCGAAAATTCACAGATTTTGCGTGCCGCCAGCACGCGAAGCGAGCGTTCTGATGTAGACTTTCTGACAACATACTGAAGTTTAAAATCGCTCAATAAAATTATCGTGCACCAGGGGTAAGGTCTTAAGTAAAATTTGCTATCTTTAATATTTAAGGTAAGTACGTTTCCTCCAGGGGCAGGGTTGGAAAAAAAAATGATTTTTTTTAAAGATCAAAATATCCTGTTTATAACAAAATAAAAAAAAACATGTTAGAAACGAATATTTACTGATGTTTTTTTTGCGGCTGTTTTAAACATGCTTAAAACATTTTTTGGGTATCGTAGTGGTAACTTATGTACATGTAAAATTAATTAAAAAGCGTTTTTTGAATGTTATTAATTATCATAATCTAATCATGTATTGAGAGAAAAATAATAAGTGCTATACGCAAAAACCGACACCGTCACCGACACGACACCGCCCGTTCTCGTTCTCGTCTTTATGTTCGGGGAAACCCCCGCCCGTAAAGAAATTTTAATGCTTAAAAAAAATAACAACGACACGTTCGATATAAGGAAAAAATTATAATTTATATGCTAAAAACAGTGTTTTATGTATGGGTGTTTTGTGTTTTAAACACGTTTAAAACAATTTGTTTTAAACAGTGTTTTAAACGAGACTGTTTTTTTTCTCGGTGTTTTAAACACTGTTTAAAACATTTGTTTTAAACAATGCCAACCCTGTCCAGGGGGCTTTCGTTTGTTTCACCTGTATAGTAATATTAAAATATTTGGCGTCCGTGGTAATCGGAAGTTTTTTTATTGACAGTATGGCTGGCTTTTTCTCGGGAACTGCTCTTAATTTGTTTTCATTACCATTAGAGCAATATATTTTTTACTACCTTTTACTAGCTCCATGGCTTCATTTGCATAGGAAGTGAATTTGTGACGTTTGTAAACTTAAAATAAATATAAATATTTTGCTACAATAAGCTTTTCATTTGTTTTAATATTTTAGCATAATAATAACAAAAAAAAACTATACCATATTGATTTTCAAAATATATTTTGGCCCACTTTAGGGCCGGCATCAGTCGAATAAATGATAATTTTTAAAAATGACATAAAGATATATAGGGTGACTTTAATTTAAACAGCCAAACTCTTACTGAAGACTCGGTTAGTGCTCAGTAACAAGGTTCGATGACACTTTTTGTGAAATTCGTAAATTATTATTTTCGTGTTCCTTACAAACGCAAGCCCAGCCCCGAGTCAATTACCTACTAAGTGGAGTCACCAATTTATTTTGCGAAATTAGCAAAAAATGTTATCGATCCGTGTTACTGATCACTTACCAAGCCTCCAGTATAAGTTTGGCTACATAAATTAAAGTCACCCTTAAATACAACCTTATGACTAATTAACCTACGAATCTACCTACTTAACCTACTTTTCACATATAAAAAATAAAAATGAAAATATTTCAGTTGAGGAGCCATCTTGCGGTTTCCAGCCGGAACATCCCGACATTTCTTTAGAATATCAGTAACACGTACCAAAAACCGCAAAATGGCGCTGCTGTTTACGGCACCCTGGTCTTAATATATATATGTACTAGCTTTTGCCCGCGGCTCCGCCCGCGTCGAAGAGATTTTCGTGGAAATAAGGAAAACAAAAGAATATGATTTTTTGAACGACAATATGCAACGGTCACCATGTTTTACCAAAGTGCTAATAAATACCAATCAAATAAGCCCAAACTTAAAGGGTCCGCTGTTGTCCGTTAAGGAGATCCCGTACCTACCTTTCAGTCCCATCAGCAGATCTTGGTCACCATGTTTTACCAAAATGCTAATAAATACAAACAAAATAAGCCTAAACTCGAAGGGTCTGCTGTTGTCCGTTGAGGAGATTCCGTACCCACCTTCCAGTCCCATCATCAGACCATGGTCACCATGTTTTACCAAAGTGCTAATAAAGACCAATCGAATAAGCCTAAACTCTAAGGGTCTGCTGTTATCCGTTGAGGAGATTCCATAACCACCTTCCAGTCCCATCAGCAGACCCTGGTCACCATGTTTTACCAAAATGCTAATAAATACCAACTAAATAAGTCCAAACTCGAAGTGTCTGCTGTTGTCCGTTGAGGAGATCCCGTACCTACCTTCCAGTCCCATCATCAGACCCTGGTCACCATGTTTTACCAAAGTACTAATAAAGACCAATAAAATAAGATCAAACTCGAAGGGTCTGCTGTTATCCTTTGAGGAGATCCCGTACCCACCTCCCAGTCCCGTCATTAGATCCTGGACCCCATGTTCTACAAAAATACTCATCAGTACCGATTAAATAAACTTAAACTTGAGAGGTCTCCTAAAAAATACATTTACCAGTGGATGATTGAAACCCCGACGATGAGACTACATACGTACGACTACGCAAGGCGTACATACCACATGATTAACTAAAAATCTTATTGAGTGCTTAAAGAATTTTCATAGTCAGTTCAGTAGTTCTAGATATTACCCATTATATGCAAACAAACAAACAAATCTTTCTTCTTTATATAATAGTGTAGACAAAGTTTAACGTGAGTTGAATTGAACCAGACTGCGTCAAATTCGATATTTTGAAACATGCAGCGCCATCTAGTGTATTAAAATAAAAACAATTTCAACGCCAGCTTACAAACAATTTCAACGCCAGCTTACTGAGCCGTTATCCAGGATAGCTTCCCAGAGATGGCGTTTTCTAAGCACTTGAAAATAAAAATATTTTTGTTATTGGTCTTTGCTCAGTCAAGAAATATAATTTCAGCTTTAATATTTTTTTTACCAAAATAAATATTTTTTCTGAAAATAAAATAAAAGAACAAAAAATAAAAAGTGAAAACAAATTTTACCAGTCGGGGTTTGAACCCGCGACGATCGACTATGCTACGGCAGCTAAAATTCTCATTGCGCTGCTCCCTTTTGTCATAGCGTGATGATACATAGCTTTAAACCTTCCCGAAGAAATTCTTTATCTTTCAGTGAAAACTGCATTATGTGCTATGGTACTCTTTTGTGGGGTAACGCAGCTGATGCTGAACGTATATTTATACTACAGAAAAGGCCACTAAGAGCTTTACTTCAATTACCCTCAAGACATAGCTTAAGACAAATATTTAAAGATATTAATATCATGACATTGCCTTCAATTTACATATATGTATCAATTATACATGCCAGGAAAAACTTAGTTGATGTGTTAAAAAAAACCATGTCCATAACTATGAGACTGGAAACAAACAAAAAATCATTGTGCCCTTTACTAGATTGGCCAAAGTTTCAAATAGCTTCAATAGTATGAGCTTTAAATTTTATAACAAAGTACCAGAAAGTTTGCACAGCCTTAACGAAAAACCTTTCAAGAGACAGATAAAAGCATTCCTATTAAGAAAGGCCTATTTTTGTATTAACGACTTCCTTATGGATAATAATGCCTTTACAGACTCTTGATAACTTATTTGTTAATTTATTTGCAAGTTTACCTATGACAAATTTATTAATTTACTTAATGCTCAGGTCACGGAACATATATGATATTTTATGTCTAACTAATAGGCAGCTAATGTTAATATATCTTGACTATGTATTCGTACAACAATATTTTCAATATTAAGACATTTGATTAATATATTTATTTTATTCATTATATTAATTTTATTAAGGTGTATTATTGTAAATTTTGACTTGTATAAGTGCGAATTATTTCGCCTATGTACTAAAATAAATGAATCTGAATCTAAAATACATTGATTGGTTTTCAAGTTATAAGCGAACGAACAGACAGACAGACGTTGTATGTTATATGTATAGGTATAGAGAAGAGAAGAAGATGTAATAGTTTTGGGAGTCAGGTGTCAGTAGTCTTCGTCTCATGTCAATGTTGTTTATTGAGTCCTGGTCCGTAGTGCGCACCAAGGGACCATATGTAGGAGCATTCCCACATCCTCAATTTTATGTCTGTCAATGGTGGGTTAAAGGATTTTATGACTCTGACGGTGAAACAGTTATTAAAGGTTTGATTATGGGAGCGGACATGGATGGGGATGGGCAGATTGTAATTTTGGATTGTTGATGTGTGCCTGTGTTGATTAATGCGGATGTGTAGTTCGTTCCGGGTTTTACCTACGTAGAATGCCGAACAGTGTCACTGGTGTTGGGTTGAGTTTTGTATGTATTTGTGGTGTGGTGTGTGTTGATCTGTATGTTTTTATTAATGATTGCGCATGTTTTGTACCGTGGTCGTCAGCATGGTGATGTACCAGGAGATATTTTCATGTTGATTTTTTGTTCTAGTTGCTGTTTGGTTTTTGTGAGTAATGATTTAAGGTTATGATTTTGTCTATAGCATATTTGTGGATTTCTGGAAATTAAGTTTTCACGGTACAAAACATGCGCAATAATTAATACAAACATACAGATCAACACACACCACACCACAAATACATACAAAACTCAACCCAACACCAACTGCAAGACACAGAACTGCATTTACCTACTAGAATACCGACACTGTTCGGTTCTACGTAGGTGAAACCCGGAACGAACTGCACATCCGCATTAATCAACACAGGCACACATCAACGATCCACAATAACAATCTCCCCATCCCCATCCATGTCCGCTCCCATAACCAAACCTTTAATAACTGTTTCACCGTCAGAGTCATAAAATCATTTAACCTCCCATTAGCAGACATATAATTGAGGACGTGGGAATGCTCCTACATATGGTCACTTGGTGCACACTACGGACCAGGACTTAATAAACAATATTGACATAAGACTAAGACTACTGACACCTGACTCCCAAAACTACGTACATGTATATATTAAGACCAGGGTGCCGTAAACAGCAGCGTCATCTTGCGGTTTTCGGTACGTATAACTGATATTCCAAATAAATGTTTGTAAACTTAACGATACTATAAAGTTCTAGTCTTTATATTCTTTGACTTGTAGGTTACGTTTTAGGTTTAGGTTACGTAGGTACTTTTTAAAAGTTTTTCTCGAATTTATATAGTATCAACAGTTTTCGGCTTGGATCTTATTTTATTATTAACCGTTTATAATACTAACTAAAACTTACGGTCGATAATAGAGAAAACCGTATCAAAATTTAGATGGCATACTTTGTAATGAAACACTATCTCTACTACACTACATAACCTCACAGGGACAAAAAAAAAGTATTGTTGGATAAAAGAGTGTTGCTACGCCAGTCGTCGAGAAACAGAGATGAGGGCTCTGAAAAGAGCCACGACATGTCAGTCGCCGAGAAACAGAGATGGGGGCTCTGAAAAGAGCCATTTCACGTAGCTGTAGATTGGAGGAGCAAGCGTATTCGATGTAACTTCGAGCCCCGGCGAGAGCAGCGCGCAGACTGTGGACGAGATGTTGATCCATCGGCGGCCGGCGAGGGAAAGAGCGCGCGCGCCCGAACACCACGCTTATAAAGATACGACGCGTACATCGGCTACGTTCGGGATACGCGATCGCGAGTCATCTCCTGGCTCTCTCTAATTGTTGCTGTCTTAGTCTTAAGTTTTCCGTCGTCTCATTTTTGGTGTACGTGCACGGGGTTGTGCAGCGTCTTGCGTCGGCCCCGAAACGACGATGATAATAGCAGACTGTCGTTGGAGAGTCGGAGCGGGTGCGGGAACGTGAAGAGTTTCTTGAGCGCGATGGATAGCGACGACGACGGTAATCATGGCTGTTGTTGCCGTTGTTATGTGACGATCTTGCCTTGAGTTCTGCGATTTCCAGGGATAGTTTCCTTATTTCATTGACCAGAAACTGAGTGTCTGAATGTGGCAGGGATGCTTGTGATGGTCCCGGTGCTGGCGAAACGACGGATACCTCGTGAGAGTTCTCAAGCATTTTGTCTGCGAGAAGAGCCAGTTCTTCGAGTGCTGCCTTTGACTTGAACGTTTCGCTGACGGCGAGTACCGATCGGATATGTGGCGGTAAGAGATTTGCCCACATCATACGTAGCGTGGAATCGGGGAACTTGTCTCTCCCTAGGCTTTGCATGCGTCGGAGTAGTTGTGTTGGCTTTTGCTCGCCGAGTTCCATCTCAGACATAAGCTTTTGCAGCTGCCGATTGTCAGATTCTTCATACACGGTGATGAGACGCTCTTTGATTGCCTTGTAGTAGTCTTCTTCAGGCGGGTTGTATAGTATGTCGTTGATTTGATCGATGTCTTGCCTATCCAGTTGTGCGATGACCATTTGGGCTAATTGGTGTTGCCCTTTCTTCAGATCGCTGGTGGCCGCTTCGAAGGTGATGAACCATAACCGTGGTCGGTCGCGCCAGAAAGAAGGGATTCTCAATGAGAGCGAGATGTTTGCAATTTCTGGTCCTTTGGGTTCAGTGTCTGGCATCTTGAATCGGCATAAGAAGGCTTCCTTGAATTTTAGATCACGTTGGGGTCACCACTTTGGAGGAACTTAGCTTAGGAAATGATACTAGTTTGCGTGTTGAGAATAGAATGATTTTATCTTAGAAAATAGATTATTTATATACAAAAACTTAAGACTAAGACAGCAACAATTAGAGAGAGCCAGGAGATGACTCGCGATCGCGTATCCCGAACGTAGCCGATGTACGCGTCGTATCTTTATAAGCGTGGTGTTCGGGCGCGCGCGCTCTCATTCCGCTCTGCGCTCTCGTGCGGAGCAGTCGGGTTCATTGAATTCCCACCGTACCGCGCTGCCGCGACCGCCGCCACTGTCGCCGGCTCGCTGCTTCCACTCAGTCTCTCTCGGCCTCCGGTCGGGAGCGCAACCGCTTGTTGCCGCTCCCATCTCGCCGCGACCACGCCCTCTGTGGTTCGCGCGCCCTTGTGATGGGTGGTAGTCGCCCTCTGACTACCATCTACGAACAATCAAAACAAAGACCTTTTTATATAAAAAAACAACAATCAGTGAACAAAGTGAAGTGCTGGTGCAAAAAAATAAAGGACACGACTTATTGGACTCTTGGACTTTTGTATAAGGTGAGTGAGTGACTTACACATAGGTACTCATACTAGCAGGCACACACTCCCCTCCCTACCACTAGGTAGGGAGACGGACAGTTTTTATTGCCCCGTCTGAGCTGCCTCACAGCCCAAGATGGACCTGAACGAAGCCGACTTACTTGCCTTCTTTATGAAGAAGTATCCACAAGATGTGGATCACTTCATAAATAACAAAAGACCACTGCCCATGTCCCAGGACCTCTTCTTCTCTCCGGCCTCACCAGCCAATCCCGCCGACTCCGAAATCTCTCCGAACTCCGCTCCTCCCGCCTCGATCCCGCTTGAACCGACAACCAGCAGCCCCCTCTTGAATACTGTGGACGACGATACAATGGAAACTACTCCTTTCTCAGACAATCAGAACTCCTTCAACCTATTGAATGAGCACAGCTCAAATGACGGTCACTCCGATCTTTGCTCCTCGGACGGCGACTTCGAAATCGCCGGCTCGAAGAGAAAAAATCGAACTAAAAAACGGCAGCCGGCTGCCAAGGCCCAAAAAATCACAGTAGTCTCTGAGGATGTCCAATCTGGCTCCTCAGATAAACCGCCCTCTAATACTACAATGAAGGTGCCTGTATCGCAACAGGTTACGCCCCCTCAGGGCCCCCGCAGCAGGCCCCCTAAACTCTGTATAGCTAACAAAGGCGCTTGGGGAATGATTTCTAACGCGTTAAACTGCAGGCGAATTAATTTCACAAGCGCAAAAAATATCGCCCAAGGTATTTTAGTACAGGTTCCCACGTCAGACGACCATAGGGCACTCACCAAATTCATGGACGAGCAAAATATCAAATACCACCACTGGACCCTGCCGGAGGACCGGAAGCTTAGGGCAGTCATTCGGGGCATTCCCAAAGAATTAGAGACGGCTGACATCATTGCAGACCTTAAGTCTCAGTCCCTCCCAGTCATTAATGTTCATAGAATGTTCAATGGAAAGACCAAGGTTCCATATGACATGGTATTAGTCACGTTAGAGCAATCGGCCGAGGGAAAGAAGGTCTTCAACCTTTCATCCGTCTGCCATATCTCTGGGCTTAAGATCGAAGCCCCTCACAAAAAGAAAGGACCCATTCAGTGTTTCAGATGTCAGTTATACGGTCATACTAGAAATAACTGTCACAGAGATCCCCGCTGCGTAAAGTGCCTTAACGATCACCACACCGACGATTGTCCAAGGCCAAAGAATCCTAAGGACTGCACAGAGCCTCCCGGCTGCGTGACGTGCGGGAGACTTGGGCACACTGCCTCCTATGGCGGATGCCCGGGTCGCCCGCGCGTCAAGCCTAGGGCGGCGCTGCAACGTCCGACTCCTCTGAGGCCCTCAGCCGACAAGGGACCGCCAAACGCACAACCCACCAACAAACCGACTCAATGGCCCGGCTTACCGACTCCTAAGGCTCAGTCCAGCCATGGGTCTCTACCGCCACCTAGTGGCACTCCAAATTGGGGTCCTACGCCAGCTCCTAAAGCTGTCTCACCTATTAGACATAACGTCACACCAGCTCTCAGAGCCCCGGCTCCCATAGCTAAATCCTCAGAGTCACTCGACTCACTAGATCGCGTTAGCAGTCTGCTACTAGTTCTGGGTGAGCTAGATCCCAATGAAATAGACCTATATATTAGGAAGTTAGACGAAGCTTCGCAAATCGGGGGCGTAGGTGCGATCCTACGAGTCGAATGCGAATTTAGACCCATGGTTAACAAAATAAGGGCGGCTCTAGGCCGCAAAAACACAACTAGCAATCAAAATGAATAACACACTAGGAAGGAAAAAACCGCGTTCACTGACTCTCGTATATTTCAACGCGGATGGTCTCAAAGAACAAAGAGATTTGATTAGTGAGTTTTTGGTTCACCATCAAGTTGATATTATGTTGGTCCAAGAAACCTTTTTAAAACCTAAAGATCGAAATCCTAACATCAGTAATTACAAAATTCTCAGAAATGACAGAACAAACGCAGCCTTGGGGGGAACGGTGATATATCACCACAAGTCCCTTCATGTAACATCTATTGATACGCCGCCTCTCGAAAACATCGAAGCGACTATTTGTCAAATTGCAATGACGGGACATCAGACTATAACATTAGCCTCTTGTTATCAAAGACATCCACAAAACAACGCACAGGGTCGCATAGCTAGACAAATAGAAGAGAGCGATATCTCTTCCTTACTTAAACTGGGTAATGCCGTGATTTTGACAGGTGACTTCAATAGTAAGCACGCATGTTGGAACAGTAGAGTAAATAATAATAACGGAAATCGACTTAAGAAAATTATGGAAAAGCTCTGCTTTGACATAACAGCTCCTATGACTCCGACTCACTTCCCAAAGAATCGTCCCGACTCTGAGGGAGACATACTAGACATAATGATTATCAAAAACATACTACTCCCCTTGCGGAGTATAGAAGTTTATCATGAACTAATCTCTGACCATCGACCTGTTGTTACAAGGCTAGGCGACCTCAGTGTCACCCCGCCTGAAAGCAAGACTATTACAGACTGGAACAAGCTGCATAACAGACTAAAGTCAGTGACCTCTTCACCAGACTTAGACAGAATACCTACTAACATTACATCTAGGGCTGACATAGATTTGGCTATCGACGCTTTCACAAGCCACTTACAAAAAATGGTAAATGACTGTTCTCGTAAAGTTCCTGTGGCAGATGGGAGACGCTTCCAACTGCCCGACAATATCAAGGAACTCATTCGAAACAAAAACGCCGCTACGCGCGCGCATGACTACTGTCCCACCGAGGAGAACAGAGCTCGCTTACGTTCTTTACAACGGGAAGTAAAGACTAAGATAGCCGAGCTCCGTTCTGAACGTTGGGACGACCTACTTAGCGAGATCACGCCACACCATCAGGCGTACTGGAAACTAGCCAGAAATCTTAAAACAGACACAGTAGTTGACATGCCAGCTCTGGTTCGACCTGGTCGACCACCTGCCTTTGAAGACATGGACAAAGCTGAATGTCTAGCGGAAAGCCTCGAGAAGCAGTGCTCGCCGTCACTTGAACCCGCCGACCCTGACCACGTGGCGTCGGTGGACAGGGAAGTAGAACGTAGGCTATCACTAGAACCGAAAGATTCAGTAGATGCCGTCACACCGTCTGAAGTCTCACACTTGATTAAGGATCTTAAAACTAGGAAAGCTCCGGGCTCAGATGGGATCGCAAACAGGGTTCTCAAAAATTTATCTCAACCTTTACTCCTTATACTAGTCACTATATTCAACTCGGCCATCGCCAACTGTGTCTTCCCGGACACTTGGAAAGAAGCCGACGTTATAGGTATCCACAAGCCCGGGAAGGAGAGGTCCTCTCCTTCTAGCTATAGGCCTATTAGTCTCCTAAAGTCACTAGGTAAACTCTATGAACGAGTTCTCAACACTCGCCTCAGAAACTTTGCTGAAACGAAAGGCCTGCTCATTGATGAGCAATTTGGCTTTCGCTTAGGCCATTCCTGCGTCCAACAGGTTCATCGTATTACTGAGTACATCCTCTCAGGCACCACTAGGGTTACCCCAGGAAATAATAAATACAAACCCCTGGGCACAGGGGCACTTTTCTTCGATGTCGCTAAAGCCTTTGACAAAGTCTGGCACAACGGCCTCACCTACAAACTTTTCAGCCTCGGCTTCCCAGATAGGCTTGTCCTCACCATCCGAGACTACCTCTCGAATCGAAAGTTTAGATATCGTGTCGAAGGAGTTCACTCTACTCCTCACGCAGTCCATGCGGGGGTCCCGCAAGGATCTGTTCTATCCCCACTACTTTTCTCACTATACACGAGCGACATTCCCCGTGATAGTTCAGTTCAGTTAGCCCTCTTCGCTGACGACACAGCACTTTACGTCAAAAACAATAATATGAAGATGCTACGCTTCCTCTTACAGCGCGCAGCGACGAGACTAGGAGATTGGTTTAGGAAATGGAGAATAGAAGTCAATCCCGAGAAAAGCCAGGCGATTTATTTCAGGCGTGGCCATGTCAGGCTCGCCAGAAAGAACTTGCCTGCTATCTCGCTCTTCGGACGTCCTGTTCCATGGACAAGACAAGTCAAATACTTAGGGGTCACACTTGACTCTCGACTCACCTTTGCCCCACATGTCAAAAAGGTCAGGGATCGCGCAGCTTTCTTTTTATCTCGTCTATTTCCTCTAGTAAATGCTCGTAGTAAACTATCGCTACGCAGTAAAATAAGGCTATATCTCACTTGTATTAGACCAGTCTTCACCTACGCTAGCGTGGTCTTTGCTCACGCAGCTAAACCAATACTCAATAAACTTCAGGTCTTACAAAATAGGTTCCTGCGTCGGGCCACGGGAGCCCCGTGGTTCGTTCGCAACTATAATCTTCATAAGGACCTCTGTGTCCCCACTGTTCGTCAGTATATGAAGGAGTTATCCAAAAACTACTTCGAAAAATCATCAAACAATAGGAATCCATTGATTAGGGCCGCTTCAGACTATGTGGCGGATCCCTCAGTCACTTATCATCGTCGACGCCCGCGTCACGTCCTCCTAGACTCAGACGACGACATCACAGCTCGGATTTCAGCATCCAACCCCCCCGACAACCCCGACGACACCTCCTCAGATAATGTTCCTATATACATACACCGCCCCCGTCGTAGGAGACGTAACACTCCCACTACGGGGTCAGCCCAAAATTCAAGGCCCTCCGCCTCGGTAGTAGTCAATTCACACACTAAGCTCTCACCTCACGCTCTGCGCCAACGGCGCCTTCATCTTAGAAACCTCGACACGCGATACAGGTATGTACCTGGTCGCTTCTCTCCTATTGAACACACACCATCAACGTCCTGAGCCGAGGTCCCCCAGCTGGGGGCCCTCAGGTATTTATGTTGATTAAAATTTTCTTTGGCGGTGAACGTTTTCGGCGTTCCCCCATCCCGTCCGGTAAAGTTGTAAAGGCCATAAGGCCAACAGCAAAATGAGTCACTCACAAAAAAAAAAAAAAAAAAAAAAAAAAAAAAAAAAAAAAAAAAAAAAAAAAAAAAAAAAAAAAGCGCGCGCTCTTTCCCTCGCCGGCCGCCGATGGATCAACATCTCGTCCACAGTCTGCGCGCTGCTCTCGCCGGGGCTCGAAGTTACATCGAATACGCTTGCTCCTCCAATCTACAGCTACGTGAAATGGCTCTTTTCAGAGCCCCCATCTCTGTTTCTCGGCGACTGACATGTCGTGGCTCTTTTCAGAGCCCTCATCTCTGTTTCTCGACGACTGGCGTAGCCAGTTCTTAGTAACCAAAGACGGCATCAAACCACCTGAAGATAAAGTCCAAGCAATCACTGATTACCCGAAACCATCAACAATAGAAGAACTCAGGCGTTTCCTCGGTATGCTCAACTTTTACCGAGACCACATTCCAAACGCCGCTACGATACAAGCACCACTGAACAAATATCTACACAACGTTAAGAAGAGAGACAAAACTATAATAGAGTGGGACGACAAATCAACGCACGCATTCGAGATCTGTAAAGAAAGCATCAAAAACGCAACTCTACTAGATCACCCAGACCATCGTGCACCTATCGCACTATTCTGCGATGCATCGGACCTAGCCGCCGGCGCCGCCCTTCAACAATACATCAACGGGTCATGGAAACCACTTGGTTACTTTTCGAAGAAATTCTCAGACACCCAACGCCGATACAGTACATTCGACCGAGAGCTGCTCGCCATATACATGTCTGTGAAACATTTCCGCAAAATGTTCGAAGGAAGAGAACTAATTATATTCACAGATCACAAACCTCTCACATACGCAATAACGAAGCCACCATCGGACAACGACACCCCCCGGCGCACGCGACAACTATTATTTATCAGCGAGTTTACAACAGATTTGCGCCATATCAGCGGAAAAAACAACGTAGTCGCCGACGCACTTTCACGCATCGAAACCGTATCCTGTCCGACATCAATCGATTACGAGAAGATCGCAGAGTCGCAAGAAAGAGATAGCAACATTTCGCAACTACTACAACAAAGTAACATATCGCTCAAGAAAGTTACTATTCCGAATACCGACATCAATATCTACTGCGAAACGTCTACGTCACACATACGCCCGTACATACCCGAAGAACATCGTCGAACTGTTTTCGACATCGTGCATAACATCAGCCACCCCGGCATACGAACATCACGAAAACTCATCTCCCAGAAATACTTCTGGCCTACAATGCAAGCTGACATCGGAAAATGGGCAAAAACATGCACTGATTGCCAAAGAAGCAAAGTTCAACGACACACAACAAGCTGCATAGCATCGTTCCCGCCGTCCGACCGATTCGAACACATCCATGTCGATATAGTCGGACCTCTGCCTACAACGACTCACGGATATCGCTATCTAGTCACGATGATCGACCGATACACGAAGTGGCCCGAAGCAATACCTACTTGCGAAATATCAGCTGAGACGGTCGCTAGATGCATTTATGAAAATTGGATTAGTCGTTTCGGCTGTCCAGCTACACTAACGAGCGACCAAGGAAGGCAGTTCGAGAGCCATTTGTTCGCCAACCTGCTTAAGATAATGGGTATCAAGAGAACACGAAGCACGTCGTTTCATCCTCAATCCAATGGACTTATTGAACGCTGGCATCGTACACTAAAAGCGGCAATAAAGGCAAAAATCATGGAGCAACACTCATCGTGGATTGAGATTCTACCTACTGTTTTGATGGGACTTCGCGCTGCGCTACGCAGCGAAAACGGCGTAAGCGCGGCCGAGCTCACATACGGACACAACCTACGGCTGCCCGGCGATTTCTTCACTTCAAACAATACGTCATTACCGCCGCCAGACGAATATACCTACGTCGAAAAAGTACGAGAAGCGATCGAGTCCGTCAAACCTAGCGCAAAGGCACCGAGCAACAAGAAAATATTCGTGCACCGTGACCTTCTAACATGCAGTCACGTTTTCGTCAGAGTCGACGCAGTGCGCACGCCACTTCAACCTCCTTACACTGGCCCCTACAGAGTTGTGAAGCGAACTGACAAAGTTTTCACTTTACAATTACCAAGACGGCAAGCCAATATTTCAATCGACAGACTGAAGGCGGCATACCTGCTTACCGAAGATGAAACCTTACCTTCCACCAGTACCACAATACCTTCCCAGCAAGACACCAGCCAGGACCATGTTACCACACCACACCAGGTTACCAATACCAAGACGGTTTTACCTCCCAGCAACGTGACAACGCGACCAGCCTTAACACTAACACGGGCCGGGCGCGCCATCAAGAAGCCGGTACGTTTCACTTGAAGGGGAGCACTGTTGCTACGCCAGTCGTCGAGAAACAGAGATGAGGGCTCTGAAAAGAGCCACGACATGTCAGTCGCCGAGAAACAGAGATGGGGGCTCTGAAAAGAGCCATTTCACGTAGCTGTAGATTGGAGGAGCAAGCGTATTCGATGTAACTTCGAGCCCCGGCGAGAGCAGCGCGCAGACTGTGGACGAGATGTTGATCCATCGGCGGCCGGCGAGGGAAAGAGCGCGCGCCCTACGTTGGTTTTCTCACATCCCCCTTTCTGGGGCGTGGGTATTCAGCGTCGGGGCGGGTGCCCCCTTGCTGAGACGTCTTCCGATGCCCATGACTATGGGCATGTCCTTGGGTTGTCTTGTCCGGTGGTGTTTTGCGGCTCTACTCTCGAGGAGCACGGCTCGACTCAGGGAGGAGTTCGGCTCTACTCAGGGAGGAGCCGCGGTTGTCATGTGGTGTCCGGCGTGGGCGCGCGGCGCGGAGGCGCGCGGCGCGGGGGGGCGCGGTGCGGGGGTGCGCGGCGCGGGGTTGCGCGGCGCGGGTGCGCGCGGTGCGGGGGAGCGCGGCGCGGGGGCGCGTGGCGCGGGCGCAGTCGTCGCGGACGCGCGGGTCGCGTCGGGCGGCTCTGTGTTCTCGTCCGGTGGTTTGAGGAGGTCCCGTGGCAGGCGGCGGCGATCGGGGGGGCGCGCGTGGTGCGGCGCCAGCTCTCGAAGATGTGAGAACGGCGCATGCTCTGCGCGCGTAAACATCCCCGTCGCGAGCCGGCTGACGAAGTCGTCCAGGCGTTCGATCCTCAAGTCCCTCGCGATCACGTCGTTCCTCACGTAGCGAGGCGCGCCGACGATGGTGCGAAGGGCCAGGTTTTCTTGGGCTCGGAGACGTTTCTTATTCGTCTCCGAGACTAGAGCGTACCATGCCGGCGCAGCGTACGTGAGGCGGGATCTCACATAAGTTTTGTAGATCCCGAGCTTCGCACGCAGAGGTAGGCTTGAAGACAGGAGCGGTCGCAGTCTTGCTCGCGCTCCTTTCACCTGGGCGACGACGTTGTCCACGTGTTTCCGCATTGAGAGTCTCCGGTCAATGGTGACTCCCAGGTACTTCACGTGGGGCTGCCATGGGACCTCGACTCCGTGGAGTTGGAGTGGTGGTGGTTCCTTGGTGCTTCCGGTGATGAGGGCCTGCGTCTTCCCGACATTGACCGATAGTCGCCATTTGGCCAACCAGTCTGGGAGCAGGTCCAGGGTGCGCTGCATCTTCGCCGCAGCGTGGTAGGGCTTGTATGACGATACGAAGTAAGCCGCATCGTCGGCGAAGAGAGCGAGTTGGGTTCCCGCTCCCAAAGGGATATCATCGGTGTACCGGGAGTAGCAGGCTGGGGACAAGCAGCTTCCTTGTGGAACGCCAGCTTTGATCTGGCGCTCTCCGGAGATGGCGTCTTCCACCACCACTCTGAAGCGGCGGTCAGCTAGGAACGACTTCACGACCCTAACCAGGCGCCGAGGGGCTGGAGAGGTCGACAGTTTGTATAGCAGGCCCTCGTGCCATACTCTGTCGAAGGCCTTCTCCATATCCAGAAGTACTGCAACGGTGTACTCCTTCTTGTTAAGGCCTACCGACATGTGGTGCAGTACTCTGGTAAGCTGGAGGGTCGTGGAGTGGTCAGCTCTGAAGCCGTACTGTTCCGGGCGAGGTGTGATGTGGGGCGTCAGTTTCCCGAGCAGGAGTTTCTCAAACACCTTTGAGACGTTGCTGAGCAGGGTGATAGGCCGGTTGTGTTCCGGCCGTCTGGAGTCCTTGCCTGGCTTTGGAAGCATGATGACGTGGCCGACCTTCCACTGAGTAGGGAAGTGCCCCGTTCGCATGATTCCATTGAAAAGGCGCGTCACGGCAGCGACTATTCGAGGGGGTAGGTGCCGGAGCGCCAGGTTGGTAATGGAATCAGCTCCTGGGGCCTTGCGGGGTTTGGTGCGGTTGATCACCCGCTTCACCAGGCCAGGCGAGAAGACGGTGGGGTCTTCTTCAGCGACTGTCGGCTCAGCGAAGTAGTCTCGCAGGTGGGACTCGACTGCTCTGACGTGCTCCACATCGTTTGTCGGGTTTGGCGTAAATTGGCCTTCGAGGCTCTCGGCGAATATCTCGGCTCGATCTTGGGCTCGGAATCTTGGGTGGCCGTCGCTGCCCAGCAGCGGTCGGACTGGAGTTGGGGTTGTGGACAGCTGCCGGCATAGGCGATGTACAGAGGGAACGTGTTCGCCTATGGACTCGACATGGCGTTCCCAAGATTCTTCGGCGTTGGCGTCGAGTTCAGCCTTCACCTTCTCCGTGAGAGCGTTGAGGCGAGTCTTGAGCGTGGGGCAGCGGGTGTGCTGCCAGCGCCTCCGGATCCGTCGCTTTTCGCGTATAAGTTCTTGGATCCGAGCGGGGAGAGGTTGTAGTCTTCCCGTGCTCGGAACCGTGTGCGAAGATGTTTCCAGCGCGTTTCGGATGCAGCTAGTGAGCTCAGACGTCAGCCTCTCCACATCTTCGGAGTTGGTGACGGGGCAGGATATGGATGCCTCATGGAGGGAGGCCTCGAAGGCGGGCCAGTTGTACCGTCGACGTGTTGCAGGTGGCGAGACCCGGGTGGGCATGTCCTCCACAATGAGAAGGACTGGCCTGTGGTCCGACGGGAGGTCGATAAAGACTTCTTGGCTTGGCGGTGTTCTCAGATCTTTGTACACCACTATATCCAGGACGTCTCCAAGCCCCGTTTGCGGGCAGTAATGAGTAGGCTCGCCGGGGCCGATGACGTCATAGTGGTGCGAGATCGAGTCCTGGAGGAGTCGGAGTCCTTGGGCATTCGCCCTCGCGGAGTTCCACGCTGGGTGTTTGGAGTTCAGGTCGCCGGCTATGATGGTAGGGTGCGGCGCGCTGAGGACATCGTGTAGGTCCCTGAAGTCAAGGCGCCGGGCAGGAGCCTTGTAGGTGGCAAATAGTCGCAGTGTTTCGCCAGCGACCTGGATCTCGACTCCAAGAGCGTATATTGAGGAGTACTCCTTGAAGGCGATTTGCTGGTGGATTATCCTCCTCTTGACCAGGACCGCCAAGCCTCGCCAGACTCGGCCAGTCTCGGGGGAGTGCTCATCCTTCCTGTAGACATGATAGTTAGGGATCTTGAACTTATCTTTGTCTGACAGGTGGGTCTCGCTGATGAGCATCACATCGACGTTTTGTTCTCTGAGGAAGAACTGGAGCAGTCGTCTCTTCCCAGTGAGCGACTGGGCGTTCCAGTGCACTATTCTTAGTGACTGGAGCTCTGTTGTAGCTGGAGGGTGGCTACGCATCTAAGGACGTCCGGGTGGCTTAGAAGGGCCTTGAGCAGTTCCAAGGTCTTTTCTTCTTGGAAGAGCTGTGCCGGAGGTGCGGTTTGGGCCTTTGAAGTAGTGGCTGGGGTAGGGGCCGGTGCAGGGATGGGCTGCTCAGCCATCTTCTTTTTATTTTTCCTCCCTCTCTTGCGGCGTGGCTTGAGGGGGTCCGTTCTGGCCGTAGGCGGATTTGCCTGGGCCGTGAGTGAGGAGGGAGCTGTCCTTTCCTCTGTAGGGTTGGGTTGCGAGGGCAGTGGGTTGGGCTTGGTAGCAGTGCCCGTCAGGGCCACCGTACCGGCTTTCTTATTCCGAGCTTCCCTCCGGAACACAGGACACGACGTGTTGTTGGCTGCGTGGGGCCCTCCACAGTTAGCACACGTCGGCGGCTCTTCCTTGGGGCGTGGGCACTCCTTTGCAGGGTGCTCCTCGCCGCATCGTACACACGCTTGTGTGCGGTGGCAGTGGTGTGAGGAGTGCCGGAACTGCTGGCATCTGTGGCATTGTGCAGGTCCCTTCTTTCCCCTCCAGGCTTCGATTTTGACGCCTGGCATATACATGAGCTCTGTTACTTCATATATAGCCGGCGTCAGTGTTGGGGTTTTCTTAAGTTGGGCATAGAATATGCAGCCCGGGCGACCCGCTCTGGCCCGTATTGGCTTGCAATATTCTGCCTCGAAGCCGAGCTCAAGTAAGGCGTCGGTGAGCTCCTCCGGCTCGGTGTTCACGGGGAGTCCTCGTATCGCCACCTTCAAGCTGCGCTCGGCGGGAAGGGAGTACGCGAACCACTTTACTCTGTGGTCCTTGTCCAGCTTGGTGAGGTAGTGTTGGAGGAGGCGGTACTCTTCGTCCGATGTGGGCGTAAAGCGTACTTCTTGCTGGAAGGCGCGCGCGTTCGGGGTTCTGCCAAGTTGGGTAGCTATTTCACGAATGTGAAATTGCCAGTTTGGTAGTTTATCCACTACGAGCGGTGGATATCTGGCCTTCCTTGGCATGGCCTGTGCTAGGGGGGCAGCCGTGGATGGTGAGGCGGTGGCCGGCACGGCGGCGGGCGGCGCGACGACAGGCGTCGCGGCGGCGGGCGTCGCAACCGTGCGCGGCACGGCGGCGGGCGGCGCGGCGGCGGGCGGCGCGGTGGGGGGCGGCGCGGAGGCCGGCGGCGTGGCGGCGGGCGTCGCGACGGCATGCGGCACGGCGGCGGGCGGCGCGGCGGCGGGCGGCGCGACTACGGGCGTCGCAGCAGCGGGCGATGCGGCGGTGAGCGTCGCGACGGAAGGCGTCGCGACGGATGGCGTCGCGGCGGAGGGCGTCGTCGCGACGGAGGACGTCGCGGTGGTGCGTGGCGCGGCGGCGCGCGGCGCGACGGTCCTCGGTGCGGTGGCGCGCGGCGCGACGGCGCGCGGCGCGACGGCGCGCGGCGCGGTGGTGCGAGGCGTTGGATACCCAAGGGGTGGGCGGTCAGGTCGCGCTCGTTGCGCGACTGGGAGGCGCGATGCCGCTTTTCCCTGGGCTGCACGCGGTGGATCCGGGCATTGCTGCAGGGGGGTGGCTGCGGCGGCGGCATAGGAGTAGGGCACGGGAGAAGGCACGTCGCAGACTCGCTTCTCCGTGCTCTCTGTCCTAGGGCTGCTCGTGTCGAGCGCTCTCTTCGTCCTTGGAGGGAGGGGGGGCAGAGTCAGCGGCATAGATGACGCCAATGCTGCATCTGCCGTTGGGGAGCCTGGGACCGCGAGTTCGAGGCGGCGCTGGCGAAGGTGGGCCTCCATCGTGAGTAGGAGTCCCTCCGTCAAGCAGTTAGCACGTCGCAGTCGAGCCGTCATAATCTCGTCGAGCTCGAGACCACGGCGCGGAGACCCCGGCTGCTCGAGCGCGAACGGCACGGCGTACTCGGTGCTCGTGCTGATGGCCCCCCATTGGAGGTCGTGGAGCGAGTGCGCACGACTAATGGGGGTGGAGTCCGACGTTGATCCCCTGGGTAGACTCAGGAGTGCTGGGTCTACTTCCTGGGATGACGACTGGGTGGTGGCGTGGTGGTAGGAGTCCTGAAAAGGACTGTTGGGTCGCGAGCCCTGAGAAGGGCTGTTGTTGCCGCTCATTGTAAGTGAGCGGCGGCTGCGGGAGGGGTGTTACGCGTGCGACCTATGAATCGTGGCGTGTGCCAGTCCCCATGCCCCTTTCCTCGGTGGTTTCCGCTGGTGGAAGGCCGAGGTAGGAAGCACAGCGAGCGGCGCCACAACTCAGGCGCTCTAAAAAGTAGGTGCTCCCCTCCGCGCAGCTGAGGCGCGGGCGCAATTCGCGATAATATTAATAAATAATATTGGGCGAATTCGCAACCGAAAACAGGTCCGAGCACTGCGAGCGTACAAGCGGTCCAGAGCGCGCGCGCCCGAACACCACGCTTATAAAGATACGACGCGTACATCGGCTACGTTCGGGATACGCGATCGCGAGTCATCTCCTGGCTCTCTCTAATTGTTGCTGTCTTAGTCTTAAGTTTTTGTATATAAATAATCTATTTTCTAAGATAAAATCATTCTATTCTCAACACGCAAACTAGTATCATTTCCTAAGCTAAGTTCCTCCAAAAGAGTTTATAGCGCATTAAATTTTGACTGAAAGGTTCTGTACTGCTAGATTAAAAAAGTAAATTCCATTAAAATACTTTTTCAAATTAAACAATTCCTTCTAAAGTTTTAATCACAAGCTTTCTAACATTTCACCCCAGTCTTCTATAACATCGTAACCTATTCTAGCGTTTCGGTGCTACCTATTTCATGTATGTTTGTATATTTACTCTATAACATATCTACAAACCTTCTTCCTCCACCTCTTCTTCCACCACCTCCTCTGCAGTTTTTATAACAGTCCTCGTACACTTGATCCCTGACTTCGATAGCAGCTTGTCCAGGTCTGTCACGTGACCGTCTTCTACTCTACGTGAGGCCATTACGGCTGATGAGTTGATGACCTATATTCCTTTCAGGATACAATGAGCCTGCAAGATAATCTTCTGATGCTAGATGAGCTTTTTATTTTTACTAATTGTTTGGTTACGTCGCCAACGCTGCTTGCTGTAAATGATTGATTAATGACATTCATTTATTTTATTTTTTCTATTGCTCAAAACAGTTTATTGTTTGCATGCGATCTTTGATTATAAAGGTTTTTAAAGCTTTGTGGATGCAAAAAAAGTGCATTGGCCTGAAAGGAACCTCTACAAAGCTAAAATTACGGTGTCAAGGACAGAAATAGGGGATCAAGGAAAAAAAATGATTATGTGGCCAAAAAAAACAATAACTTCCGAGAATAAATTGTTATGGGTATCCATAGGCCTATTTTCACTTTTTATTTGTCACTGCGAATAAAACACATTTTTTGCGCGTAAGTTTGGTATAATTACTAAAAGGGCACAAGTCCAAAATTTTGACATTGTAAATTCTCCATTTGTTACATATAATTGGAGTTTAATTTACTGTCTCAAAATTTCGAGTTATTCCCATCGGGTCACTGGGCCGTTGCGGAGTTGCTTTTACTTATTTAAAATCACATTCTTATACATTTGAAACGTAAAAACATTCATGAGAATATATATCTGAAATTCTACTGATTACTAATTTGCATGTTGTTATTTTTCAAATGCTTAGGAATATGATTTTAAATAAGTAAAGAAAGCAACTCCGCAACGGACCAGTGAGCTGATGGGATTAATCCAAAAATTTTCGGACTTGTGCCCTTTTAGTAATTAGTGATTCAATTTATTTTGTGTTATGTTTGGTACTGGTGATTTGCATCGATTCAAAATTATAAAGCTCTATTAAAAAAGGTACTAAGTCACTTTTCAGGGTTCTGTGCCTCAAAATGAAAAAATGGAACCCCCATACGATCACATTGTTGTCTGTCTGTCTTTACACTTTTCCGCGAGCTCCGTGAGAGATGTTAAGTTGAAACTAATGCTCTATGGTGCTGTTAAGAAATCTGGCTTCTAATTGAACGCGAAAAAAAGTTATTGCCATTTACGTAATCCATTTCCTACAAATTACCTCAGCATGAAAACCTACAGGCCACTTCTCAAGTATGTTTTATCTAAAAATTACCAATATATGTATAAATATAAAAAAATATTAATTTTCGAAATATATTTTTATTATTATTACAAGTTAAAGGAAACTAAAGGCTTTATATAGCTAAATTATATATATTTATTTCAATATATGTATAGTTTTATTATTATTATTATTAATGAACATACAGAAATAATATAAAGTAAAATGTGCCATATGTCGACCCCTCAGTGGGGTCGTCTCAGGTATATATATGTATAACTATTCAAGGAGATACTAACGAGTATCTTAATTGGATAATACATAGAGTTTAATAGATCGTAAGTATGAAGTTAAGACTGTCATCCAAAACGGCACGAAAAAAAGCGTGTGTTTTAAACAGTATGTACGGAGCCTCAGGGCACAAGTCCTACTAGAACTTGCTTGACCGTCCTTTTTATAAGATATTTTTCCACAGACATTCAATATAAGGGAGATATTTTTCTATGTTTGTCTATAAGAAGTCCAAAATGTTTTCCACGAAAGCGTTCAATTTAAAAACATACCAAAGCTGTCGCAGTTTTTATGTTATTGTAACTGATTTACGTTCAATATGTGCTGAATCGCCTTTCAAATTTCATTTAAAAAATGCTTAAGGTAAAGAATAAGTACGTGTTTGAATTAAGCTCTTCAATTGTTTTAAAATATTTTATGTAACCGATCAAACCTGATTTTATGGGAAAGGCCAAACTAGACGGACAGAAATCCTTCAGCACAGAAGACAGCCGGTAGGTTAGGTTAGTGGCGCGACCGCTATAATACATAACCTTCGCTATTCAAAACTAGATTGTCCCAAAATCGAGTTTGGCCAGTAACATATACATGTGCACCTGCGGTTATTCTTAGGTCACAACCTAGCAAAACTACAAAAAAAAGTTCATTAAAATTCGAACGTGCACTTTACAAAAACTAAACGCAAAAAAGCATGTCCCGTCATTAATTAAGTTGAAGTTAACGCTTCAATTACGGGCTAGTAGTTGGGGACCCCTGAACATGGGGCCCCGGAGGCCCCCAATTCGGTGGAAAGACGCCCAGACACCGACACCCCATGTAATATGAGACTTCAAAGTTCACCCTTAATTTAGGGTTAAGAGAGAGAACTTTACTACCTAGGGTAGGTCAGTAGGAACTTTTCCGCTTTTCGGCAATAAAGGGAATTTTAGATAATTACATCATTTATATATTTTACCAATAATGTGTGTAATCGGATATTCTATGGAATAGTAAGGCATTCCAAACGTTCAAGGTTTAACCATTGTGGTTTTGTATAAATTATAATTTGTTTTATAGGTGTGATTCAAAGTCTGTTTGATAGTTTAATCAAGTTCATGTAGCAAAGTTTTCTATAACAACGCAGTTATCAAAATGCCAACAACAGGAAGGAAGACATTTTGGCCTATTATCTACTTCACAAGCATTCTATTTATACAATACCGAATGTATAAGAATAAGATATTTATTCACCATATAACAATGTCCGTTATAAAAGGTTTGTCAATACATAAGAAATTTACACGAAATACAAAACATGTACAATGTACATACACAATGCAATTTATAAAAATTTACATAAAATAATGGCTTAAATTAAAAATAAATTAAAAATGTCATAATTAAAAATAAATTTATATTTTAACTGTATAATCAGAAAATGAACATGTCTTTAGCTTTAAATTCAATATAATATACCAATATACCAATGATATAATAATTACATTATTTCATCATAACAAAATAATACTTGCAAAAAGTTAACTGTCCCCTAACCTACGATTCGTATATCGTAGGGTCACAGACTTGCCCTTACATTATTTCATGAACGTATTCCAGGGCCTTCTTGGTAAAACAACTAAGGTTACTTCAAGTAAACTTAACACTATAAAGTTAATACAGTATTATCAAATAGTTAGTCATATAATATAACCCTTACAGCAGAACTGATGGAATATAATATTTTACTATTGTTCTTTTCTTTCAGTCCTGTAAGTGTTAAAGTGAAAACCAGTGAAAACCAGGAAAAACAACCCAGGTCACTTTATCAAAATCAAAAATCAAAATCAAAATATTTATTTTTGCAAAATAGATACATTAAGTATACTTTCTACAAGTCAAAGTTAATTTACACAATATAATATGTCTTTAGAATATAAAAAAAATATATAATAATAGTTTATATAATAAACTATATGACAAATTATATAAGACTAAAACCAATTAGTGAAAAACTGACTAAAAGTGACCTTGGTTGTTTTCCCCAGAAGCCCCTGTAACATAAAAACAACGAGCAACGAAAATAGATTTTTTTGTTCAAGGTAAGTGATTTACTGAATTTCGAGGTACTAATGATTGTGGGGTTGGGGTACCAACGGTGTGATGGCTGATATATGACAGTTTGTTAATGTATATTTGAGAGTTAATAGTAAGTATTTCTGTGAAAAGTGCGATAGTGATGTATGTTAGGACGTATTAATGTGAGTTTTTCTTTGATTGAATTAGTAGAAATAAATGTAAAATTACCTAACACTCAAAGTTTATATAGCTTCGCTTCGCTACGATTCGCGATTACTGTAGACTTCGAACCTATTATTTTGGTATCGGCTGAATTGCTTCTAAGCATAAAATATGATATAACAATAAGAACTTCAACATACTTATTACTTATTGTCAGGGCTGGACAAAATAAACGTCAGGTAGTAATTGAAATACTTAATACAAAATACTTATGAATTGTGTATTTAAAATACAAAATACTGTATTTTAATGTAATGTATTTGAAATACAAAATACTTTTTTTTCTTTGATATAAGAACAAAGCGGGAGCAAAAACAATAAAAAAATACATTTCAACTTTTTAGGGTTCCGTATTACCTGAACGGTACAAAAGGAAACTTTATGGTGAGACTTTGTTGTCCGTCCGTCCGTCCACAGCCTTATAACTTTAGCACTGTTAAAGAAAAATTTGAAATTTGCTACAAAAATAGCATTTACTTGCCTACACAATATTAGGTGTAAGAAAAAATTTGAAATTGTTCAAAATATTTCCAACACAAAAGTGATAAAAATAAAAAAACTATCCCAATAACACAAAATGGGTATCAATGGTAGATATTAAAAAGCTGATTACAAAACATGTTACTTTCAGTATATTTACTGGCCCCGATTTCGAGAAATCTTTTACGTCTAGGTTTTTCAGACTGTGTAGGATATAATATTCCCCTGTCTAGTAGTAACACCGTTAAGTCCACCATATGAAGGCAGAGAGTTTAAGCCTGGTCAATCAAAGGATCATCGCTTGCAGGACATTCAAATACATTTCCAATGTACTGTGAGAAAAGATCACAAATCCCCGTTCCATTGGAAGATGCTGTGTCACCGTGTCTCATAGTTTGACGTTTATTACCACTTCCTTTTTTACTTTTAATAAAACTATCCCAATAACACAAAATGGGTATCAATGGTAGATATTAAAAAGCTGATTAAAAAACATGTTCCTTTCAGTATATTTACTGGCCCCGATTTCGAGAAATCTTTTACGTCTAGGTTTTTCAGACTGTGTAGGATATAATATTCCCCTGTCTAGTAGTAACACCGTTAAGTCCACCATATGAAGGCAGAGAGTTTAAGCCTGGTCAATCAAAGGATCATCGCTTGCAGGACATTCAAATACATTTCCAATGTACTGTGAGAAAAGATCACAAATCCCCGTTCCATCGGAAGATGCTGTGTCACCGTGTCTCATAGTTTGACGTTTATTACCACTTCCTTTTTTACTTTTAATAAAACTATCCCAATAACACAAAATGGGTATCAATGGTAGATATTAAAAAGCTGATTACAAAACATGTTACTTTCAGTATATTTACTGGCCCCGATTTCGAGAAATCTTTTACGTCTAGGTTTTTCAGACTGTGTAGGATATAATATTCCCCTGTCTAGTAGTAACACCGTTAAGTCCACCATATGAAGGCAGAGAGTTTAAGCCTGGTCAATCAAAGGATCATCGCTTGCAGGACATTCAAATACATTTCCAATGTACTGTGAGAAAAGATCACAAATCCCCGTTCCATCGGAAGATGCTGTGTCACCGTGTCTCATAGTTTGACGTTTATTACCACTTCCTTTTTTACTTTTAATAAAACTATCCCAATAACACAAAATGGGTATCAATGGTAGATATTAAAAAGCTGATTACAAAACATGTTACTTTCAGTATATTTACTGGCCCCGATTTCGAGAAATCTTTTACGTCTAGGTTTTTCAGACTGTGTAGGATATAATATTCCCCTATCTAGTAGTAACACCGTTAAGTCCACCATATGAAGGCAGAGAGTTTAAGCCTGGTCAATCAAAGGATCATCGCTTGCAGGATATTCAAATACATTTCCAATGTACTGTGAGAAAAGATCACAAATCCCCGTTCCATCGGAAGATGCTGTGTCACCGTGTCTCATGGTTTGACGTTTATTACCACTTCCTTTTTTACTTTTAATAAAACTATCCCAATAACACAAAATGGGTATCAATGGTAGATATTAAAAAGCTGATTACAAAACATGTTACTTTCAGTATATTTACTGGCCCCGATTTCGAGAAATCTTTTACGTCTAGGTTTTTCAGACTGTGTAGGATATAATATTCCCCTGTCTAGTAGTAACACCGTTAAGTCCACCATATGAAGGCAGAGAGTTTAAGCCTGGTCAATCAAAGGATCATCGCTTGCAGGACATTCAAATACATTTCCAATGTACTGTGAGAAAAGATCACAAATCCCCGTTCCATCGGAAGATGCTGTGTCACCGTGTCTCATAGTTTGACGTTTATTACCACTTCCTTTTTTACTTTTAATAAAACTATCCCAATAACACAAAATGGGTATCAATGGTAGATATTAAAAAGCTGATTACAAAACATGTTACTTTCAGTATATTTACTGGCCCCGATTTCGAGAAATCTTTTACGTCTAGGTTTTTCAGACTGTGTAGGATATAATATTCCCCTGTCTAGTAGTAGCACCGTTAAGTCCACCATATGAAGGCAGAGAGTTTAAGCCTGGTCAATCAAAGGATCATCGCTTGCAGGACATTCAAATACATTTCCAATGTACTGTGAGAAAAGATCACAAATCCCCGTTCCATCGGAAGATGCTGTGTCACCGTGTCTCATAGTTTGACGTTTATTACCACTTCCTTTTTTACTTTTAATAAAACTATCCCAATAACACAAAATGGGTATCAATGGTAGATATTAAAAAGCTGATTACAAAACATGTTACTTTCAGTATATTTACTGGCCCCGATTTCGAGAAATCTTTTACGTCTAGGTTTTTCAGACTGTGTAGGATATAATATTCCCCTGTCTAGTAGTAACACCGTTAAGTCCACCATATGAAGGCAGAGAGTTTAAGCCTGGTCAATCAAAGGATCATCGCTTGCAGGGCATTCAAATACATTTCCAATGTACTGTGAGAAAAGATCACAAATCCCCGTTCCATCGGAAGATGCTGTGTCACCGTGTCTCATAGTTTGACGTTTATTACCACTTCCTTTTTTACTTTTAATAAAACTATCCCAATAACACAAAATGGGTATCAATGGTAGATATTAAAAAGCTGATTAAAAAACATGTTCCTTTCAGTATATTTACTGGCCCCGATTTCGAGAAATCTTTTACGTCTAGGTTTTTCAGACTGTGTAGGATATAATATTCCCCTGTCTAGTAGTAACACCGTTAAGTCCACCATATGAAGGCAGAGAGTTTAAGCCTGGTCAATCAAAGGATCATCGCTTGCAGGACATTCAAATACATTTCCAATGTACTGTGAGAAAAGATCACAAATCCCCGTTCCATCGAAAGATGCTGTGTCACCGTGTCTCATAGTTTGACGTTTATTACCACTTCCTTTTTTACTTTTAATAAAACTATCCCAATAACACAAAATGGGTATCAATGGTAGATATTAAAAAGCTGATTACAAAACATGTTACTTTCAGTATATTTACTGGCCCCGATTTCGAGAAATCTTTTACGTCTAGGTTTTTCAGACTGTGTAGGATATAATATTACCCTGTCTAGTAGTAACACCGTTAAGTCCACCATATGAAGGCAGAGAGTTTAAGCCTGGTCAATCAAAGGATCATCGCTTGCAGGACATTCAAATACATTTCCAATGTACTGTGAGAAAAGATCACAAATCCCCGTTCCATCGGAAGATGCTGTGTCACCGTGTCTCATAGTTTGACGTTTATTACCACTTCCTTTTTTACTTTTAATAAAACTATCCCAATAACACAAAATGGGTATCAATGGTAGATATTAAAAAGCTGATTAAAAAACATGTTCCTTTCAGTATATTTACTGGCCCCGATTTCGAGAAATCTTTTACGTCTAGGTTTTTCAGACTGTGTAGGATATAATATTCCCCTGTCTAGTAGTAACACCGTTAAGTCCACCATATGAAGGCAGAGAGTTTAAGCCTGGTCAATCAAAGGATCATCGCTTGCAGGACATTCAAATACATTTCCAATGTACTGTGAGAAAAGATCACAAATCCCCGTTCCATCGGAAGATGCTGTGTCACCGTGTCTCATAGTTTGACGTTTATTACCACTTCCTTTTTTACTTTTAATAAAACTATCCCAATAACACAAAATGGGTATCAATGGTAGATATTAAAAAGCTGATTACAAAACATGTTCCTTTCAGTATATTTACTGGCCCCGATTTCGAGAAATCTTTTACGTCTAGGTTTTTCAGACTGTGTAGGATAAAATATTCCCCTGTCTAGTAGTAACACCGTTAAGTCCACCATATGAAGGCAGAGAGTTTAAGCCTGGTCAATCAAAGGATCATCGCTTGCAGGACATTCAAATACATTTCCAATGTACTGTGAGAAAAGATCACAAATCCCCGTTCCATCGGAAGATGCTGTGTCACCGTGTCTCATAGTTTGACGTTTATTACCACTTCTTTTTTTACTTTTAATAAAACTATCCCAATAACACAAAATGGGTATCAATGGTAGATATTAAAAAGCTGATTACAAAACATGTTACTTTCAGTATATTTACTGGCCCCGATTTCGAGAAATCTTTTACGTCTAGGTTTTTCAGACTGTGTAGGATATAATATTCCCCTGTCTAGTAGTAACACCGTTAAGTCCACCATATGAAGGCAGAGAGTTTAAGCCTGGTCAATCAAAGGATCATCGCTTGCAGGACATTCAAATACATTTCCAATGTACTGTGAGAAAAGATCACAAATCCCCGTTCCATCGGAAGATGCTGTGTCACCGTGTCTCATAGTTTGACGTTTATTACCACTTCCTTTTTTACTTTTAATAAAACTATCCCAATAACACAAAATGGGTATCAATGGTAGATATTAAAAAGCTGATTACAAAACATGTTACTTTCAGTATATTTACTGGCCCCGATTTCGAGAAATCTTTTACGTCTAGGTTTTTCAGACTGTGTAGGATATAATATTCCCCTGTCTAGTAGTAACACCGTTAAGTCCACCATATGAAGGCAGAGAGTTTAAGCCTGGTCAATCAAAGGATCATCGCTTGCAGGACATTCAAATACATTTCCAATGTACTGTGAGAAAAGATCACAAATCCCCGTTCCATCGGAAGATGCTGTGTCACCGTGTCTCATAGTTTGACGTTTATTACCACTTCCTTTTTTACTTTTAATAAAACTATCCCAATAACACAAAATGGGTATCAATGGTAGATATTAAAAAGCTGATTACAAAACATGTTACTTTCAGTATATTTACTGGCCCCGATTTCGAGAAATCTTTTACGTCTAGGTTTTTCAGACTGTGTAGGATATAATATTCCCCTATCTAGTAGTAACACCGTTAAGTCCACCATATGAAGGCAGAGAGTTTAAGCCTGGTCAATCAAAGGATCATCGCTTGCAGGATATTCAAATACATTTCCAATGTACTGTGAGAAAAGATCACAAATCCCCGTTCCATCGGAAGATGCTGTGTCACCGTGTCTCATGGTTTGACGTTTATTACCACTTCCTTTTTTACTTTTAATAAAACTATCCCAATAACACAAAATGGGTATCAATGGTAGATATTAAAAAGCTGATTACAAAACATGTTACTTTCAGTATATTTACTGGCCCCGATTTCGAGAAATCTTTTACGTCTAGGTTTTTCAGACTGTGTAGGATATAATATTCCCCTGTCTAGTAGTAACACCGTTAAGTCCACCATATGAAGGCAGAGAGTTTAAGCCTGGTCAATCAAAGGATCATCGCTTGCAGGACATTCAAATACATTTCCAATGTACTGTGAGAAAAGATCACAAATCCCCGTTCCATCGGAAGATGCTGTGTCACCGTGTCTCATAGTTTGACGTTTATTACCACTTCCTTTTTTACTTTTAATAAAACTATCCCAATAACACAAAATGGGTATCAATGGTAGATATTAAAAAGCTGATTACAAAACATGTTACTTTCAGTATATTTACTGGCCCCGATTTCGAGAAATCTTTTACGTCTAGGTTTTTCAGACTGTGTAGGATATAATATTCCCTTGTCTAGTAGTAGCACCGTTAAGTCCACCATATGAAGGCAGAGAGTTTAAGCCTGGTCAATCAAAGGATCATCGCTTGCAGGACATTCAAATACATTTCCAATGTACTGTGAGAAAAGATCACAAATCCCCGTTCCATCGGAAGATGCTGTGTCACCGTGTCTCATAGTTTGACGTTTATTACCACTTCCTTTTTTACTTTTAATAAAACTATCCCAATAACACAAAATGGGTATCAATGGTAGATATTAAAAAGCTGATTACAAAACATGTTACTTTCAGTATATTTACTGGCCCCGACTTCGAGAAATCTTTTACGTCTAGGTTTTTCAGACTGTGTAGGATATAATATTCCCCTGTCTAGTAGTAACACCGTTAAGTCCACCATATGAAGGCAGAGAGTTTAAGCTTGGTCAATCAAAGGATCATCGCATGCAAGACATTCAAATACATTTCCAATGTACTGTGAGAAAAGATCACAAATCCCCGTTCCATCGGAAGATGCTGTGTCACCGTGTCTCATAGTTTGACGTTTATTACCACTTCCTTTTTTACTTTTAATAAAACTCTAGAAAGCTTTTACAACCTCATGAAGGGACTGTTATACGGAACTGACGAAAGAGTTATTATAGCACTCTTCAGTTAGTTTCTTGGTTCTAGATCTAAGTAAAGAAAATGTATCATAATCCCTAGGATTTGTTTTTTTATGGAGTCTTTGATATTTACCATTTATTTTCTTATGATTTATTTATACAAATTATTCACTGATAAAATATTTCTTATAAATTGATATTATTCGTATTCATGGAGAGTTCCCCAAAAACTATCAAATAAAACACAACCTGCCAAAAAAAAATAAACAAAACCCTTCTCCCTCTATTTTTGGAGGTGTGAACCATCCATAACAAGATAGAAAGAAGGTGCGTACTTACGAATTACCAAGCAACACACGTCATACCCATACATAACCTACGACAACACGGGGCCTTAGTCGTCTGTCGAGTGAGGGTGTGTGTGTGTGCATGCATTTCGTAAGTTCATTCACCTTGTCAGTTAGGGAGTTCAGGATATAGAGAGCGACGGAGAGGTTATTGAGTTGTAAATTGATGCACATACTCACAAAACGTTCAAACCACGCTCGCTGCATATCCATGTAGCTGATTTTAGCCGCTTGCAGCAGCGAAAGTAACTCCACCCTTCCAGTGGATTTAACTAACACTAGTTAGATTGTTGTGATGAAAAACACTTTTACTTTTCCACAAATTATATTTAATATTACATTACTCAACCGGTTTCGCTATACAAGCATCATCAAGGGCTTTAAATTAACGAAAATACATATTTTAAAACAATGTTGTTATTGCTAGAAGTCCGTGCAATAAAGGATATAAATAACTTTTAAAAGTACAAGTAAACTGTTTTTCATCACAACAATATGATAAGTTCTACCTAGTACCGACAATCTCAACACAACAATCAACTTACTATTTTTAGAGAAATCCTTACGTTAAACGTAATTAAAAATATCAGATTCCTCAAGTAGCTTGTCCATCTCTGGAGTTTCATACCCAAAAAAATTAAACCAAAGTTTTGTACTTTCGCGTCCATAAGGTAATAGTATTACAAGTAAGAAAATCCTTTTTCTATTATCCATATATTACAACGACACAAAGTATACAAAATAATTTCAGTAGTTCTAAGTCCTACCCCATTCCATCCTTGTTCAACCGATATTTAACGAACCCGCGGAGTTGCATTTTTGCGCGGCGTACGCACTTAAAACTGCACCGTGTGACACACATGTGCATTATGCGTTTGTGTGTGTGCTGTGTATGAAGCTTTAACATCATTAAGCTCAGTACTTACAGTGTCATTGGTAAGGTGAAGGTTTTGTGGAGATATAAGATTGTGGTTTAATATTTAGATTTATATGAAACTGCTATACGAATAATTGAGATTTGAGTTTATGTAATGATAATTAAAATTAAGAACTTAATGTGGTCGAATGAAATAATAGAAGTCATATTTAGTATGTATAACTTATGTAAGTAGCAACCAGATTCGTCAATTCTGTGAAGAAAAAAACAGCCAAGTGCGTGTCGTGTCACGCGCAGTGTAGAGTTCCGTAGTTGCGCAGAACATTTTATAATTTGGTCACTAATATAGATCGCGCCAAACTTGTAGTCCGCTCGGAAGTTGCTCAAGAACGGCCTATACATTGTCGTGTTTAGACGGGACTAAGAGTTTGACACGACCTGTACTCGTAAATCTGTAAAGCCTACTTAGATGTGATAGTTTTAGCAGGGGGGGGGGGACATTTGACTTGAAAAATTAGCATATTAAAAGTTAATATTTCGCCAGCGGATCCATAAATCGAAAAATGGTTTTCTAACACCCATAATGTTTTTGAACGACTTATCCAACGATACCCTATGGGATAGATGAGAAAAAAAAATCATCCCCAATTTACGTGAATGGGAGATACATGATAATGTAGTAAAAACGCTTTTCTTTTTCATAACTAAAAAAGGTTTTTTAACAAATATTCTTTCGTTAATTTTACATAATATAACGTTACGATTTTTTGAAAATTGCCGCTTTTATTTAAACTGAAATTATTTAAGTTTTTAGGATTATTTAGTTTAAATTTTATAATAATTTCTTTATTATATTACATTACTATAGAAAAGTTATCAATTACTATACAATTAATTAAATTTATAGGTATATTTAATGTATGTATACATTTAACACAAATGTATACTAATAATAAAGTAGTAAAAAAATTATATAATATAATCGACAACATATCATTTTAGTTAATCATTTGTTTCTAATATTTATATTGAAAGTCTACGTAAAAAAGAAGCTTAAGTATTTTTTAATTTTGTTTTATTATTATGTTTTTCCTGCATAATTTAATGTTTTCTTATTCACTCATTCTAAAAGGACGTAAGTCGCATCTGAGGATTTCAAAAGTCGATGTTCATTGCCAATGAATTATTAAAAAAAAAGCTTGGTATGTTTATGTCTGCTGTCACATGGCATGTAAGTTTTTTTTTTAAGCAAACTGAACTTAAAAGCTAAGGAAATTGTTTTTAAAATCGTGTGTTTACCATATTTTTAGTTTTTTTTAAATACCTCTTTACTTAATCACGATTTAATTCTAAAAAAAAAATATGATGCTCAGAAAGCCCAATATCGAAATGGTTTTCAGTTTTGCACCAATTATTTATTTGTAATGTTGTCGATTGTTTTAAACAGGAAGTCCAATTTATACATCATGATGTATGAGGCACACTTGTGAGACTTGTGTTATTGTGCGGTACATCAACAATCAGAGGTGCAATTGTGTATGCCAATCGTATTCAAATTGATTGTCATAGGGCTATTCGGCTAAGCAAATTAGCCCGTTTGACAATTGAAATCGTACATTTTTGGCTGTCAAATGAATAGATTTGTTTTGTTTTGTTGTTGACAACCACAAAAGGAAGTTTTCCATTGTCAAACGGGCTTATTTGCTTAGCCGAATAGCCATATGACAATCAATTTGAATACGATTGGCTTACACAATTGCACCTCAGATGTTTCCGTCGCGTGGCGTCTCCGTCTGTCTGTCTATACAGGACGCGGGTAAACTTTGCTTGGAAAGAGTGGATTTTGCCTCTTTTCGAAGCTTTTACGGCTTCCTTGTGAACTGTAACGTAATCAAGCTACTCATACCGTATTGCATACAGTGAATGAGTTGTTACTTTATTGTTAAGTGTATACATACATAAATATACCTACTCACGCCTGTCTCCCAGCAGGCTAGGCGAGACTACAGATTTCCATCTGCTACGATCCTGACACACCTCTATTGCTTCTACTTCCATCAATCTAGATTGAGATTGAGATATAAGTATATAATATCATTGAGTATAGGGTAATAGGGGTAGAGCTGATGCCGGGCTCGACTGTGGAGGTACCACCATCTTACTCGCAAATCCTCCCGAAGTTATTCGGGGGAGAGTAAGAGAACAGCTCTCAGGCAAAACCAGGCGGCCCATCATTGCCTGGGACCGATGGATGGTGGTATATCCATCCCAAATTGCCGGGCCTTATAAAACAGACTGGTGACGGGCAGCGGCGTCACTGGTGCAAGGGTTTCGGCACCGCGCTCACCAACCCGCCTGCCCAGCGTGTGTGAGTATGGGCATTTCTTCCAGGAGGACCGCCAAGAGTGGCGAAATCCTGGAAAGGCCTATGTCCAGCAGTGGATAAAACAGGCTGATGGATAGTGTAAAGGTTATCGCGTTGTGATAGGGCAGTATGGAAAGAATAGAAATGAAAAAAGAATAGAAAAGGACTCTCCCCACATCTATAATACGTTGATAGGTGTTTTTTAGGGTTCCGAACCTAAAAATTAAAAAAAACAGAGCCCTTATACGATCACTTTGTTGTCCGTCTATTAAGACCGTTTTTCTCGTACCTCGTTGGAGATATCAAGTTGAAACTAATACCTCCTAAAGAAGTCTATGGCCCCATTGTGCTGTTAAAAAATCATCTAACGTATAGGGTATTTCCAATGAGATTGTAGAAGGTCATTGGGTATTTCCAGTTGACTTAGAAGCTTGTCGTTCCGTTCCCAATTAGGTATTACGCACACGTCGGGGAAAATAATCTGAAAATTACCGATATTCAATTATGCAGGAAGAATTTGATTGCCAATTTAATTAGACCCTTTGGATATATGGAGTTTAATAAATCGCAAGTGTCAAATTAGTTTGGTCGTTTATATCTGCTCGTGGAGTACGTTTGTGTTTTAAGCGGTATGTTCGGAACCCTCGGGGCACTAGTCCCAATTGCACTTGCCCAGTTTCTTCTGGAATGCCGGTTTGATCCTACATTTCGGTTATGTGTAGTTAGTTTGGTCTTCTATATCTGCTCGTGGAGTACGTTTGTGTTTTAAACGGTATGTTCGGAACCCTCGGGGCACTAGTCCCAATTGCACTTGCCCAGTTTCTTCTGGAATGCCGGTTTGATCCTACATTTCGGTTATGTGTAGTTAGTTTGGTCTTCTATATCTGCTCGTGGAGTACGTTTGTGTTTTAAACGGTATGTTCGGAACCCTCGGGGCACTAGTCCCAATTGCACTTGCCCAGTTTCTTCTGGAATGCCGGTTTGATCCTACATTTCGGTTATGTGTAGTTAGTTTGGTCTTCTATATCCGCTCGTGGAGTACGTTTGTGTTTTAAACGGTATGTTCGGAACCCTCGGGGCACTAGTCCCAATTGCACTTGCCCAGTTTCTTCTGGAATGCCGGTTTGATCCTACATTTCGGTTATGTGTAGTTAGTTTGGTCTTCTATATCTGCTCGTGGAGTACGTTTGTGTTTTAAACGGTATGTTCGGAACCCTCGGGGCACTAGTCCCAATTGCACTTGCCCAGTTTCTTCTGGAATGCCGGTTTGATCCTACATTTCGGTTATGTGTAGTTAGTTTGGTCTTCTATATCTGCTCGTGGAGTACGTTTGTGTTTTAAACGGTATGTTCGGAACCCTCGGGGCACTAGTCCCAATTGCACTTGCCCAGTTTCTTCTGGAATGCCGGTTTGATCCTACATTTCGGTTATGTGTAGTTATTTTGGTCTTCTATATCTGCTCGTGGAGTACGTTTGTGTTTTAAACGGTATGTTCGGAACCCTCGGGGCACTAGTCCCAATTGCACTTGCCCAGTTTCTTCTGGAATGCCGGTTTGATCCTACATTTCGGTTATGTGTAGTTAGTTTGGTCTTCTATATCTGCTCGTGGAGTACGTTTGTGTTTTAAGCGGTATGTTCGGAACCCTCGGGGCACTAGTCCCAATTGCACTTGCCCAGTTTCTTCTGGAATGCCGGTTTGATCCTACATTTCGGTTATGTGTAGTTAGTTTGGTCTTCTATATCTGCTCGTGGAGTACGTTTGTGTTTTAAACGGTATGTTCGGAACCCTCGGGGCACTAGTCCCAATTGCACTCGCCCAGTTTCTTCTGGAATGCCGGTTTGATCCTACATTTCGGTTATGTGTAGTTAGTTTGGTCTTCTATATCTGCTCGTGGAGTACGTTTGTGTTTTAAACGGTATGTTCGGAACCCTCGGGGCACTAGTCCCAATTGCACTTGCCCAGTTTCTTCTGGAATGCCGGTTTGATCCTACATTTCGGTTATGTGTAGTTATTTTTTGAGATAATTAAACTTATTGAAAGAAAAATTATATTTTATGTCTAAGTTTCTCTGGTATTTATTTTTTTATCTAGCAAATCGTAACTTCTTTATCAAAAATTAATTGCCTTTAGAAATATGAGTATTTGAAACCCTTATAATATATCTAGGTTTAGTGTATATCCGTCGCCCCATGACCTAATTTTAAAAACGACTGGGCCGATTTATCTGGAATTTTAGTTTGGCAAGCCTTCCGGAAATATTTTATAGGCTTCATATGTCATACCTGGTATACCCGCTTTTTACCAACGATTATTTGCCGCCGTACTTCGGACACAAATAAACCAACAGCTTAACGTGCCTTCTGAAGCACGCAGATCGAACACAAATTAATGTGCACCGCGTGGATTGAACCCACGACCTGCGTTAGCAGGCCAGCGCTCTACCATTCGGCCACAGAGGCCGCCAGATTCAGTAGTATTCTATCCAAAAACTTAGAGAGCTGATAAAAGGCTTTGGCATCAGAACTACCACCACTCGAGGAAAAAGTACTCTACGATCATAAAAAACAAACTTCCTGGTCATTGCCCCTTAATCAACCCAGTTCTAGCCCTCCTAGATACGGAACCAAAATGGCGCGCCTATTTACGTTTTTGTTCCGAACCGCGGTGTTGGCACAAAGGGCTTACCTCGTGCTTGGGCTAGGACGACCAATGGTAGGCTCTCCCCACTTTGGAATAGATAGGGGATGATGCGGGCTCGATCGAGCGGAAAGTGCTTCATAGACAAATTGGTCTAGCGGTTTACGCTGTTTCCGCTTTAAGTTTAAAGTACTACGTTTTGTTAAAGAGTCAAGAAGCAGGTAGGGTGTTAGATTGATTATTTCGTCGGTATAATCACAATATTTATCATTAAAACCTAAGAGTAAGTTATATAAAAAAATAAAGTAATCTAAGCACCCAAAAATCAAAAACTACTGGAAAAAACAGTAAAAGCCATCCTTTTGTATTTTTTTTACCGACTTGGATTAAATAAACAGTTTACAAAATAATAGTTACCGATTTCAAACGTTTCAGCTCTCATTATTGATTTTTGTATGGCTGTGTGCTGTATGCGCCAACTTCTAGATAACATAATGATTCAGGAAGAAACAAGTCGGCAGTGTTATTTCGGTACTCATGGGTCTAAATTATTTTAAACTTTTTCTTGAATGTTTGCTGAAACATTTGAACTCGGTTACAATTTTTTTTTGTAAAAAGTTGATTAATTTCAATATTTTTTGTGTTGACGGGTTAAGTTGTGAAATATGGATAGGACTTGTAAAGGCGCTATTCATATGAAACTAAGGTCAAATGGGTATTATGACAAAAGTAGCATCCTGCAATCGCGAATGGTGCGCTGTCATCAACTGAGGAGTTTCAGATTCGAAGGTCAGGTGGCATAATGTCAATTTTCATATAATACCCTGCAATCATCACACTAACACAAAGTGATTGCCGAAATTTCGAGTTATATACTGACATCTGTTGCGGAG
Source organism: Ypsolopha scabrella (assembly GCA_910592155.1). Lineage (NCBI taxonomy): Eukaryota > Metazoa > Arthropoda > Insecta > Lepidoptera > Ypsolophidae > Ypsolopha > Ypsolopha scabrella. The sequence goes on from OU342960.1 coordinate 50,171,377, forward strand.
TTCTATCATGATGAAGCCAGGATCGAAGGTCAGATGGGTATACTGTTAATTTTAAAATAATACCCTGCAATCAGCACACTAATACAAAGTGATTGCCGCAATCCCAAGTTATGGGCTGTCATCCGTTAATGAGTTCTATGTTGATGAGGCCAAGATCGAAGGTCAGGTGGCATAATAACTATTTTAAAGTAATATTTTGCAATCGCCAAAATCTCGAGTTCGATTATCGAGAGATACGCTGTCATCCGTTAAGGAGTTCCCCTGTCTATCTCTGAAGACCTTTATCAGATCATAACAAAATTTTAATGGGACTTTTCTGGAAGCACACCATTCCTAACAAAAAAATATAATTAAAATCAGTTGAGAAATCATGGAATTATGTATTTATATATACGCAATATAGATTACTGAAATCACTTTGTGTTAAGGTGCTGATTGCACTCAAATTTGGCTTCATCGCCATGGAACTCCTTAATGGATGCCAGCAGCATATAGTAACTTGAGATTGCTGTAATAATTTAGTGTTAGGGTGCTGGCTGATTGCAGGATATTACTTAAAAATTGTCAGTATCCCCATCTTCCTTCTGGGCTCCACACGTTGTCATAGAAATATTCACTTTGAATGAAAAATTACACACATTACATTTATTTCTGTTTCCATGTCCATCCATCTATCAATCCATCAACCTGTTTCATCTACTGCTGGAAAACGGCCTTCCAAGATTTTGCCACTCTTAGCGGTCCTCTTGGAAGAAATTCCCATATTCACACACGCTGGGTAGGTGGCTTAATGAGCGCGGTGCTGAAACTCTTGCACCAGTGACGCCGCTGCCTGTCACCATTCTCTTTCATATGAAGCTCGGCAATTGGGGATGGATATACCGCCATCAATCGGTCCCAGGCAATGGTGGGCCGCCTGGTTGTGCCTGTATGAAAGCTGTCCTCTTACTCTCCCTCGAATAACTTCGAGGGGTTTGCGAGTAGTTGTTACCTCCACAGTCGAGCCCGGCACCAGCTCTACCACCTAGGTTTCGCGTGTCTATATTTCATCAAATAATGTTTTTGTATAAAAAAAATATTTTTAGTGCAGAATCCCGGAAACGCAGTTGCGGTTTTTAAATTTAATTTAATTTTCAACCTCTGTGTAAATATTTTGTTCACGACACAGCTCAAACGCTTCAGAATTACGGGCAAACGTACAAAGGCAGACAAAATTTTTAGATAACCAAATAAGTTGGAGTGTTTGGTTGTTACAAGCAACCCTTATCTATAAAGCGCTGGCAGCTAGTTCACCCAGCGCTCCCCTATTTCTATTCCCCTTGCCTATTGCACTAGGTTTGTTTAGACGCATTATTGCAGTTTGATGAATCGCGAACTTGGCCAGCGTTCATAATATCCTTTTTATGTGTGGGGACGTTCAACTCTAGATATTAGCTAGTTGCTTTTTTCTGGAATTACGCAATGGCTTGTGATGGAGAGTTCATTCGGAGTAGGGGTCGGTTTCAATTGATGAATTATAGAATATGAGCATAACTCTCTTAGCGTTAATATAATTTTCATTATAATTTTGAAGTGTCCCTAGAAGGACGTATGCCAACCCAATAGGCGACATAGTACTGAGGAAGGGCAAAGTAAAAAGTACCCGGAATAGAATAATAGCTTGTACGGGTAGATAGATGAATGCAGAAGCAAAAGAGGTGTGTCAGAATCGTAGCAGATGGAAATCTGTAGTTTCTACCTAACCCTCCGGGAGACAGGCGTGAGTATATGTATGTATGTACTTTATAGTTGTAAAATAAAATCTTTCGATAGATATTAAAAACGTTTATTTCAATTTGTAGATCTACTCCTAGATTATATATCTTTGAGACGGTTGCCAAACATTAAAAACGTAGATGTACCATGGAATTTCGATTATTAAGAAGGAGGACGTTCGTACTTAAAGTTACGTTACAGTTCCTGAATAGTTCAATAAACACTGAAGGCAATTTTGAAAGTTCAGTTTTTATCCATGTTTTTAGTGTTTGACAACCAGTTGCAAACCGACACAACGTTACATAAAAGGCCCGTAGGAGTCCGCCGGTAACCTTACGCGGTCGGGTAACAATATGCGAGCAATGTCAGTTGATATTTCTAGTAAAATACTACAACTTGAAGCATTCTAAAGTCAAAATTTGACGAAGCTCCCTGTGTGACGTCAACCAATATTTTTGCATTTTTATCATGTTTATGCCGCTCAATTCATCCATTAGTTTTAAGGTTCATACATACACTTCTGATAGAGGTAGAAAAAAAATGCACAACAGAACCAACCCTCATGTATGTATTACAATTTTTTCTGGACGGTTGCACAAAAGTTCAAAGTACTATAAGAAAAAAATAGTTTAATTTAACTCATATTAAAATGACAACCCTAGTGAATAGTCAAACAGAAATAAAAACCACGTCTGACAAAAAAAAGTTAACTGCATCGTCTCCCACGGTCCCGAACAAATCTGATAGTTTAATAACTGGCCAGCACTGGACATGTTGGTCCGGCGAGGTGGATGAACTTACCAGAAAAAGAGAGCTACATCCCGCCACCTGCCGCTGCAAAAACCTTAACTTGAAACCTAGAACTAGTTGTTGTAGGCTGACCATGGATTAGGAGGTTCTAGTTTAGAATAAAGAAATTAGGCGAGGTAAATACTATACTCAGTGACTCCTACTTTTGAAAAAAAATGAAAAATAATAAATTCTGATTTGGATATCATTCCACAAAATGACAGTGGCGTGCATAGAAATTTTTGCTGGAAATGCAAAAGAAGGCAAAGCCGAACAATAAAAAAAATGTGGAAAAATTTAATGTCACTTTGAATAATCATTATTAGTATGACGCGAGGGTAGGCACTGCCTACCCTAAAGTACCTGATTTCATACAAAATATATTTTTTTCAAATAGGTTTTTTAATTTTTTTCATATTATTTTTATCTTAAAACTTGACCTTTTCATTGCTTTTATAGCAAAAAGTTCTATGCACGCTACTGCAAAATGGTACTCGCAAATTAGTTGTCAGCGATTGGTACTCCGCTAAGTAATAACCACGAATATTTGGTGTGAGCTAATTTTGAAATATTGATATATTTATTAATATGTATTTGGTCATGACCAAAAATTGTCGAAGATAACAATTTTATATCGCAAAATTTTTATAATATTTAATATTTTGGGTTCCGTACCCGACGAAGGGGTGCCAAACGAGGCCCTGTTACTAAGCCTCCCCTCCGTCCGTCCGTCTGTCATGGGGGTCTACCTACAGCCTCAGTTAAAACCGTACCCGACTACGAGGTGTCAAACGAGGCCCTGTTACTAAGCCTCCCCTCCGCCCGTCCGTCTGTCACGGGGGTCTACCTACAGCCTCAGTTAAAACCGTACCCGACGACGAGGTGCCAAACGAGGCCCTGTTACTAAGCCTCCCCTCCGCCCGTCCGTCTGTCACGGGGGTTTACCTACAGCCTCAGTTAAAACCGTACCCGACGACGAGGTGCCAAACGAGGCCCTGTTACTAAGCCTCCCCTCCGCCCGTCCGTCTGTCACGGGGGTTTACCTACAGCCTCAGTTAAAACCGTACCCGACGACGAGGTGCCAAACGAGGCCCTGTTACTAAGCCTCCCCTCCGTCCGTCCGTCTGTCACGGGGGTCTACCTACAGCCTCAGTTAAAACCGTACCCGACGACGAGGTGCCAAACGAGGCCCTGTTACTAAGCCTCCCCTCCGTCCGTCCGTCTGTCACGGGGGTCTACCTACAGCCTCAGTTAAAACCGTACCCGACTACGAGGTGCCAAACGAGGCCCTGTTACTAAGCCTCCCCTCCGCCCGTCCGTCTGTCACGGGGGTCTACCTACAGCCTCAGTTAAAACCGTACCCAACGACGAGGTGCCAAACGAGGCCCTGTTACTAAGCCTCCCCTCCGCCCGTCCGTCTGTCACGGGGGTTTACCTACAGCCTCAGTTAAAACCGTACCCGACGACGAGGTGCCAAACGAGGCCCTGTTATTAAGCCTCCCCTCCGTCCGTCCGTCTGTCACGGGGGTCTACCTACAGCCTCAGTTAAAACCGTACCCGACGACGAGGTGCCAAACGAGGCCCTGTTACTAAGCCTCCCCTCCGTCCGTCCGTCTGTCACGGGGGTCTACCTACAGCCTCAGTTAAAACCGTACCCGACGACGAGGTGCCAAACGAGGCCCTGTTACTAAGCCTCCCCTCCGTCCGTCCGTCTGTCACGGGGGTCTACCTACAGCCTCAGTTAAAACCGTACCCGACTACGAGGTGCCAAACGAGGCCCTGTTGCTAAGCCTCCCCTCCGCCCGTCCGTCTGTCACGGGGGTCTACCTACAGCCTCAGTTAAAACCGTACCCAACGACGAGGTGCCAAACGAGGCCCTGTTACTAAGCCTCCCCTCCGCCCGTCCGTCTGTCACGGGGGTTTACCTACAGCCTCAGTTAAAACCGTACCCGACGACGAGGTGCCAAACGAGGCCCTGTTATTAAGCCTCCCCTCCGTCCGTCCGTCTGTCACGGGGGTCTACCTACAGCCTCAGTTAAAACCGTACCCGACGACGAGGTGCCAAACGAGGCCCTGTTACTAAGCCTCCCCTCCGTCCGTCCGTCTGTCACGGGGGTCTACCTACAGCCTCAGTTAAAACCGTACCCGACGACGAGGTGCCAAACGAGGCCCTGTTACTAAGCCTCCCCTCCGCCCGTCCGTCTGTCACGGGGGTCTACCTACAGCCTCAGTTAAAACCGTACCCGACGACGAGGTGCCAAACGAGGCCCTGTTACTAAGCCTCCCCTCCGTCCGTCCGTCTGTCACGGGGGTCTACCTACAGCCTCAGTTAAAACCGTACCCGACGACGAGGTGCCAAACGAGGCCCTGTTACTAAGCCTCCCCTCCGTCCATCCGTCTGTCACGGGGGTCTACCTAAAGCCTCAGTTAAAATTTTCACAGAATCAATACGCATTATTATGGCTTCTATCACGTAGACCAGGGGTTCCCAAACATTTTTCACCGCGGCACCCTTGTTGTGCTAAAAAAGCTTCGCGGTACACCTACTACTTAGGAAAGCAAAAAAAATACAATGAAGTTTAATGCTTATTTACTCTTAATCCGAAGAATGAAACCGTTTTAATGAATTTTTCATTATTTCCTTTAAGTTTATGAGAAATTTTGTCAATTTTACCCGTAAATCACTTGAAGCTGAAAGTTCGCTCCTGTATCTGTTTAAAGGTGCACTTTAAATGTCTTCACTGATTTCTACCAGATTTTGAAAAGCTTCATTTGTCATCCCAGTAGGTTTACTTTACTAATACTAGACTCGGCATAACAATTGTGTTGCCGTATTATGAAAATGAAATTCTACTAATTCCAAAATTTTAGTTATAATTAAGAGAATGTATCGGTACCGCTGGCATACGCTGGCGGCATCCCAGGCAGACCCCAGGAACCCCGGACGTAGACAATAAAAATTAAAATATATTAAAATCTAATCCATACAAAATACCTTAAAAATATAGCACTTTTTAAGTGTTATTTATATCAGCTCTATCTTGAAGACAAATAAATACTCGCGCATACACACGTCATAGACAATCTTGTCTGTGAATTGAAATGGCATCCTGAAGAAACATTTCAGATACTCAACCAAAGCCCTGTACTTAGAAAATAAAATCCTGACGGTACGTCAACTTTTCATTTTAAAGACCATTTGCATTTTAAAAACCACTTTGGGATCAGATGAATATGCCTCGCTCATTACTAAAAGAGTTTATAGAATTCCCACTTCCACATCCTTCGCACAACGTCTACCTACCGTTATACACCAGTTTGTCTACAACAAGATGACTAAACGACATTAGAAATACTGAAAATACCGAAATACTCAAAACTGAAATAGAACGGTGGATACAGACCCAAAATTACAAAGAAACTGAAGACATACTAAAACACTAAATCTAGGCAGGTTTCACTCCCCTCCTCCCATCCATCCCCTCGCTTCGTCCACCATTTCCCATAACACAAATTTTACTTACATATTTATATATAAACATTCACTTGCGTTCATACATAAACATCCTTACTGACACTGCACACATCACATTGCATGTTTTAAATAGTTTTAGTTTTATAATTCTTAATTAACCATGCACAAAATTGTTAAGCAGGGCATCGAGGACTACTATGTAATTTGTATCTGTTATACGTGTCACCTGGCCCCCAAGTTTCAGGCCTAGCTTACTTTGGGGACCGCTGCATTATATTACTCGTATTGTAAACCGATTTTGGTTGTAAATTAATTTTTCATTTTCATTTTCATCATATTCAAATTTCAGTCAAATGGTCAGGTTTTACTATTTTTATTTGGGTTCCGTACGCGTGTTTTTTGTCGCCTTGACGTTGTTTTGGCAACTATATTGTTGTTATTTACCATAATGTTTTCAGGGTTCTGTACCCGTTTTGTGTGGTGGCTGTACGTAGTCCCATTGCAGTTTAGCCGTGTGGCGACACTCCTAGGACGAGATTCAGGCTGACTTGATGACCGACGAGCGCCTAAGTTTTAATGCTAGCCAATCTGTTAGACGCCATGCTTCTTTTTTAACCTTGCCTGTAGATGTAATATTTACCTGTGGGTTTAGTTTACATTATAATTACCTACCTGCCAACTTTGTAATTTATGTATTTTCTTATAATCATATTATACTTATTTGTCTTTAGGTTATTGTTTCAAATCTGGATTTTATAGAAAGAGATATGACTTGTTTTTAGGGTTCCGTACCCGAAGGGTGCCAAACGAGCGAGACCCTAAGCCTCCGCTGTCTGTCTGTCTGTCCATTCTAACAGAGGGATCTACAGCTTCAGCCGTAAAAGGTAGCGAGTTGAAACTTTCACAAAATATGTAGTACTATGGCTTCCACCACGACAGATAATAAAAAATGACAAATTTTTATATGAACTCTAACTAAAGAAAAAGAATAAAAATAAAAACCAGTGTGCCGTATACAAAGAATGCCAAATTATATCCCCACAGTCTGCGCCCTGGTGTTCAGGAGGTCATACTGAACGCGATGACACCAGATGACACCCTATCAAAGATGACTTGTGCCAAAATCGCATTTAAGCGTCTTTTTTTGCTTTTTTCGATCTACTAAAAACATGGTGACCGTTGCATATTGTCGTTCAAAAAATCATATTCTTTTGTTTTCCTTATTTCCACGAAAATCTCTTCGACGCGGGCGGGGCCGCGGGCAAGAGCTAATCCTAAATAAAATAAAACAAAACAAAAGACAACCGAATCCTTTTTTGAATTAGAATGCCGAAACACATTGGTGTATTTGCGGTTGCAACGCACACTGACAAAAAAGACCATGACCTAACTCAACCAGCCATGTCTTATCATTATCAAACAATCGTAACGTAACTCAAAAATAACATACCGTTACATTAAAATTACACACACATGCATAAATGCACATGCTCAAAAAGGGAACAAGATCACAAAACAAATGCGCACGCATGCATTACGATCTGACAATCTTTATTCAGTGCGTTGAGGAATAATCGATAAACAACAGCAAAGAAATTCAATGGACGAAATCGAAATGAGTATTATATTATCGTCGAAACAATACGTCGATTCGTATTCAAAAAGGATTGAAGATTCGAACGCTTGTTGTTACGCACACATGCACCAAAAATTCAAAAAGCGAACATTGAATGGGAGAATTCATCGCGCACACGAAATCGGATAGGGATTTTTAAAGGAACGAGTGAGACAGTAAGAGTTTGTTCTTTTCGTTTAAGCCAAAATGCGGCCAATATAAGAATGACGCTTTTGAGGTTGTCGACCTTCAGGGTGGAGTCAGTTTGGCTTTATATATATTTTTTTGTTTTTGAGCTTGGTTGGATATTTAAGACGCTCTGTTGTAACATGGGTAAGGTCGGGTATGTATTTTTTTAGTTGTGTTTGGTTTGTAATCTATATAGTTACCTAATAAATATGAATTAATATGAATAAAATTCCCACAAAGTTTTGCACAGTAGGTACGTACACAATCTACTGTGCCCTTGAAACATTTTGATGATGTTTTATTAATATATATTATGTACTTACACATATAAATAATTTGACTGTGGTTGATATAGCCAAATTCATACCGGAGACTTAATAAATGATCAGTAACAATGTTTAATCACCCTTTCAGTAAAAATGCAAAATAAAATTTAGGCTTCCTCTTCCTGTCTATACCTACTACCATGGACTAAGTAATATTACTTAGTCTATGCTACTACTACTAATTGACTAGGGGTCTTATCGTTTTTAATTAAATAGTGTAGGAGCACAAACAATATTTTTCAAATTTTGCAAAAATAATGACTGAAACTTGGTCTTGACCATTTACTGAGTTGCCAGTATTAATTTGGCTAAATCAACCAAAGCCAAACACATTGGAGATTGAAAAAACGTGGGCAGCCGCGAGCAAAAGCCTAGTTTTAAATAAAAAAAACGTCATAAGGCTCAGTTCTGTTCTGATATATACAAAACGAGGTGCTCAATCTGTTTTTATGTCTACAGAATTAGTTTTTAATGCCATGCCAAAAACAGGGCAGATATTGAATAAACCCGGAAAGAGCCGCGGGCTAAATGTTAGTTTGGTATTTAATATGTGGATATTCTATAATATTACTATATACCTAACCGTATATAAACAATATAAGAATTAAAAGGAAGCCAGATTATGAAATGGTCCTCATAATGGGTATTTATAGATCATTGACCTCTCTTAAACAACTAAACACACAGTCTCTTAGAAAAGTTCGTCAGAAAACGTCCGAACGTGTGACGTGTACAATATAATTTTATTATATGTCTGTGTGCATAATAGCAAAAATGCTTCAACCAAATTAAGACGTTATATCGAACTTGTCACGCCATAGCGGTGACAAGATGCATCGCGGACACTTTTTGAGCGAGATTGTGAGTCTAATTGTTTATAAGAGGTCAATGTTATAGATCAGTAAAATTAGGACAATGGGCTTGAAAGGATTTTATCCAAAACCGATAAAAAATTACCAAAAATATGAAAAAATGAATTTTGATTTCTAGAGTGATTGCTACTAGCATTTGGAAAATATTTTAGGTCAATAAAAAGTAAATCGTAGCGGGAAGTAATTGAAACTCCACGGGGTACAAAAACCTCCTTACCTATCCCATAAAGTTATTTATTTTCTAACCGGTTTCACCTTTGTGTCATTTTCAAAGGAATTAGTTACATATTGTTTACATCAGTGCAATCAATGTACATCTTTACTTTACTTCGAAGCAATGCGGTTCGTGCTGGGGACTCGGTTGGTGGTCGGGGCCCTGGTTCGGTGACCCAGTTTGCGATGTACGAGAAATGTTTTTTGTGCCTACATACTTATTTGAGAACAACCTCGACTCAATGAGTGTGTATCTGTATTTTATTTTGCGTATGTTGCGGAAGGGGTCATTGAGCTTTGGTTCTGCAAATTACAATATTAATTTAAAATACATTTTTTTTACATATTCTGTGTTTTTTTTTATTTCATTTGATTTGAAATGCAATCATGGAGATCGACGCGCTGGAGTCTCAATGCTGTTTTAAATCAAATCATATAAAATAATTTATTCCGTAATATTGTACATGATGTATACTTCAGAATCAGAAAGCCGTTTATTAAAAACTAGTCTTTGCCTGCGGTTCGGCCCGCATTTATTTAATCTCTGCCCGTTTTTGGCTTGGGTGTTATTTTATCAGTACCCCTTTTGGGTCAATATTCTCCATAATATATCCAAATTTCAGATCTATAACTCAATCTGTCTACAAGCTAGAGACCCGTGACAAATGGACGGATAGACGGATGGACAAACGTTTGTATGAATGTATGACGACAGCTCTAGATATAATGTAAGTACGGAGTTTTAGTTTTATTCTAATAAAAGTACCAAATCAAACCTATATAATTAATACAAGTTTAAGACAAACTAAATGCTATCTGAGAAAAATTTCAAGACTGACAGAACAAAACATAATAAAAGCCTTGCCACAAACAATATGACTGCTGTATAAATATAGCTGTCTCACTCTTCTGACCATTCGTCTTATTTTCGCGAATAAAAACGAGTCGACGACCGGAGTCAAGGCCGCGACGAATTCACTGACGCTGCGCCCGCGCCGATGTACCGCGGTATTTGCTAAATGCACTAAAATGCAGCACAAATGCTTGAGAGAGCTTGAACAAAAAGATTTGTATTTGTATTTAAATATTCAACCATTTGCTTTATTTTATAAATATATGTATTAGATTGAATTATTTTTATACGTACACAATTTTTTACTAATAGGTACTATTTTTCTTGTTTTGTTGTGATTTTAAATATATAAAAAAAGTCAACAAATACAGAATACACTAAGAATTGATATGCGCCATAGTATGTAGTACTCGTATCTAGGAGCATGCACGAGTAGCATTTTACCGCTCCCGCACTTGCAATTTTCGATGCAGTGCGCGCGCAAGTCTCATGAATTCGTTCCGAGCTATGTTTTCTGATGACATGACAACCTGCACTGACTTCGATTGGATTACTTTTATTTTTATCTTCAAGACGAACGTGATAAATCAACTGAATTGTTATATTATGATTTGGAAATCACGGTAGATACCCATGCGTGTCTCTCAGAACGGTAGGCAGAGTCCAAATATTTCCATCTGCTATAATCCTGACACACCTCTGTGTGAATTCTTCCACACCCATCAATCTAGTCATAAAATGTCTTCTGTTACGGGGGCACTTTGACGTTGCTATTGCCCCACTTCAGTATCTATGTCACTAATTTGGTCAGCCGTCCTCCTAGGGCGACCCGGTCTAGCTTTATCTTCCACTTGTGCTTCGTTTCTTTAGTCAGGACCAAGATTCAATGACACTTTTTGTGAAATACGCAAACTAAAATTTAGACTTCCTCTACTAATTGAGTCTTGTATAGAGGCACAAAAAGTATTTTTCTATTTCGTAAACAGGGTCATTGAACCTTGGTACTGACTACTTACCGAGTCTCCAGTATGAGTTTGGCTATATAAACTAAAAACACCTTATATGTCAAACCACACATACTCCATAACGAAAGCATTTCCACCGCATTCACTCTACTTAGAAGTTTATCTTCTGATACCTAACATTTGCTACAATACTTAAGTTTAGTAACGAATACTCCATATGAACTGCCACAGAATATGCGTGTAATTTTTTTAATGCACTAATCGTTATAAACGATCAATTTAGGGCTATAAATAAGAATTTACAACTAAATTATCCATTTTTCATAGTTATAAAATCAGAATAAGATTCATAATAATCTTCTACAATCCATTACATTTCAAAATACGAACCCGCAAGTTTCATTAGCTATTTAAAAGCTAGGGGACTTGTTTATATTACTCTTCTAAAATTTTGAATTTTACATACTTAAATCATTTTTTTAAACTTTGTCTTTGCAACAAAAGCCTTGTAGGCATAATGACTTTCGTACCAATGCCAGTAACTACTTTGACTGTATTAAAAAAAACGAAAAAATTTACAGAAAAGGCTTTCATGGTCCTAGATACCTTTGCTTGTCCATGAAAGGGGCGAAAGGAAAAAAAAAACAAAATGGCATGACCATAGAGCCATGTCATTGACAGCTATTATTTTTATTTATTGCTAGGCAAATGTATTCTAGCTATTCAGCCCATATCCTTAAATTGTTTTTTTTTCAACATTTCTCTAAAACGAAGGAGTAAAAAAAAAATTCAAACGCTTTTCGGAATAAGAATAAAAAGATATCTCCAAAGTTTTTTTTTTGCCTTAACAAAAATGAAAACTTGTGGATTCAAACGGCTGCCATTTTAGCGCGCATCAAGTGACGTCACATGATACTGCTCTTGGCCGGTTTTTTCATTATTCTTCATTAAAACAACCTATTACAAAATATTTAAGGGTTTTATTTTAAATTTATTAATTTTGAACTTAATATTTTATGATGAAATGTACTCACTTTGTCACAAAAGGCAGTTAGCCAATGGTGAGGCGTTTCCATTTGCGTTTAATATTATCAAAATGTTGTATTTTTTAAATGGAAATAATTACAAAACTATAAAATAAAATAATTTCCCATGGTCGTCATTAAATGCTACTAAGTAAATAGAATACAATAAACGCAATATATTACTTATTTAAACGACATGCATATTCTCTTTAGTGACATTTTGGCTGCCCATAATGCAGCACTCAGTTCACTTTATTTCCGCATTCACTCTTTTTTCAAGGTCACCTTTCACAATTTTCATCACGCGTAAAAAAACAACGTAGATAATAAACCGGTTATCATGTTCTATTTCCTTGTCTCCAATGTTAACCTTGCAATCAGTTACCGCTTCATCCTTCTATAGCACCATAACCTTTGTTTTTCCTAAGTTAATTTTCATTCCTTTCCTTTTTAAACTATCATCCATAGTTGTTACTACCTCTTGGAGCTTATCCGTCGATGAAGCAAGGAGAAATTGGTCATCGGCGTATTAGAAGCATTTGATAAGCATCTCCCCTCTAATCCACATTCACGCTCTTTTAAATCGTTTAAGCAACTGTCCATAAATAGACTGAACTGCCAGGGTAACGTTACATATCCTTGTATAACAGGGTAACGTTACATATCCTTGTATAACAGGGTGACGTTACATATCCTCTAGAGATGGAAAACACTGGAATTCTCGCAGAGCCTTTTAGAAATCCACAAACGCACAAAAAATCTGGTGTTTCTACAGACATTTTTCAGATATGGCTCGTAAAGAAAAGATCTGATCCACCCAACCCATACTTCTTCTAAATTTCATTTGCAGTAAAGAACACAACACACTGTACACATTGGACTTCTTACATATCTTATATCATTCAACGTAGTGGCTGATGTCGTACTGTAGGTGAACAACTTGACATGCTCTTGACTGTGCAAGTCAAATATTTTCTTCCGTATCATCCATACCATAGCCCTCGTAATTAGAACCCTTGCAGACAACTTTGCCAACCATACTAAGAAAACTTATGCCATGGTAGCTATTGCATTCCTGCTGTAAACCGTTTCCTTTATATGGGTCGCGACTATAACAGCCTTGCACCAGTCAGCTGGAACACGACCGACCGCTTGACCAGCACATTTTTAAGGAGCCGGCACAGCAGGCCATCTCCTCCTTTTAGCATCTCTGTTAACACTATCATATTTCATGACTTTATTGCCTGTGTAATTTCGTTCATAATTATCACGATTTATTCATGGTTGTGTATTTCGCAGCTGTCTTGTGGAGTCATCTCCGATTCCTGGTATTCTAACCCACTTTTAATAGTTCCTCCAGCATTCCAATACTTCAGTTCATCATACAACACACATGCATCGTTATTTCTAATAACATCTTCCAAAACATTTTAACTTTGGCCCTAAAGTGATCAGAGAACCCTCTTGTCACACTTTTCTTTCACCTATTCCTTATTTTCTTCAAGAGTTTCAACACAGTTTCTTTCTTTCAACTTTCTTTTAACTTTTGTTGTTAGCATTCACTGAATGACACCTTTCCTCCACCCGTTTTGGATCCCCGCCTGAAAATACTTATAATAATACTCATATGCATTAACTTTCAGGATGACATACGAGTAATATATTCTGTTATGTCTGCTTCTAATTATGATCATCATTATTCAAAACTTGTTTTATTATTTTAACGTGATTTAAGGATTTATTTGATGAACAATTAAACATACATACATTAACATAATAAAATAAAATAAAAAAAACTTATCTTTAAGCAAACTTTAAGCAATGCAAGACATTACGCATGGCCTATAAAAACAACATTTTCGAGGTCGGCATGTTGCATTTTCAAGTCAATTTCAGGAAAGGACAGTGGCCGTGGCATTGGAACGGTCGTCGACCTGCGAAACTTGCATTTTGGCTTCGTCACCTCTTTCTCCTCTCCTCCCGCTTCCCCCTGTCACCGATATGTCACGTGGTGCGCTTGCGGTGGCGACGGTGGCGGCGGCGGCGATGCAGGCGCACATGAGAAGAATATCTGGAAACCAATATCAGTGAGGTGAGATGGTTAGATATAACCTGATTAAGGGGTAGTTTAACCTAAAGTCTTTATAAGAAACTAGTTATCTAAAAAGGTATCTTATGCAATAGATTTGAATCTGTCACAAATCTAAAGAGATGAGCGGGATTGGCTAAAGATAGAACACGAAATATTTCGCTTACCCGCGTAGGCTTGGTCCCATCCCCTGCATCCGGAAAGGAACCAGGACCGTGTTGTAATATCATAGATCCAGGTTTAACCGATACAAAGGCTGAACCAGTCCAGAGTACAAAAATACGTCTCCCGAGTGCAAACACTCAAAAAAATAGTCTTAAACACTCAAAAAAATAGTCTTAATCGTTTACTTCATTTTCACCTAAAGTTTAGCAATTAATAGCTACTATTGAACTATGAACTCCCAAAGTGGTTTAGCTGTCTGTTTATAACTGGGTTAACTACAACGATCTTAGTTCTAAGCAAATGAATACTAAGTAGATTTTTGCTAAACACCAAAGTCGGCTAAAATTTTTCTTCAGAGGTAAAACACCGTTTTAGAAGTCTAGCTAAAGTTGTGTAAGCGAATACTAACCCCCTTGCTCAATAGAGGGCAATGATGTCAAAAGACAAAACAAATCAGTTTATGTATGGATTCCAGCAAAGTTTTTCTGCTTGGTTAGTGCAATTATCACTGTAATGTGTGCGGAAGTATGAGGACTTGGGACATATGCCGGTGTCTCTCTCGTTTGGACCCGCTTTCGGTGGATTACTACTCCCAGAAGGAAAAATGGTGCGATGATGTTCTGGCTATCCACCTTGATAAGCGTCGTTATCATTTCGTTTCCTAGCGCGAGTACCTCACGGACCCTACACGTGCCGCTTGAAGTCCAGCCCATTTTTTCACTTTACTAAATATTCAGTACTCGAAAATCAATTAGTTAGGTCTTCAGTCGCTATTTACACAACTCAAATCTGTGATGCAAGCTAGAACAACTCAACAAATTTAAGATAGCTAGGTAACATTTTTAATACTTGCGATTGTCGGCGCTTAGTGAAACATCATGGAGGAGCCCAAACTTGGTATGTTTTGAAAATTATTTTCATTTTAATTTAAAACAAGTGAAATGTTATGAAGTGATACATTTTAGAACGGGCTCAGAAAGCCCTTTCATTTCACATAAGAAAAGAAAATAAATTTCCCATACAAAAAAGATGACGTCATAATAACACTTCAAATTTTTTCTTTTTGTTTGTGCTACGGGTCAAATTGATTCATATGGCCTAAAGATCTATCGTTCCGATTTTCATGCCTTTAACACCATTTGCAGCCATTTTGGGCGTACCGCTAGGACTATATTTATACTTTTTTAACTTCAACCGGTTTCGCCTTACGGCATTATCAAGGAATAAATATAACAATGTAATTAAATAACTATCACTATTAAGAATACGATTGTGTAATTTTGACTTAATTTTTTTTTAACTTTTGTGTAACGTCTAGTTTCGATACATCCGAGAATGTTTACAGTATGTGTACCCGTACCAAGTTTTGTACACGAATGATGCATGTATGCATCTGATATCCCGTTCTTGATTGTGTTTGTGTGGCTGCATGTTTGGGATCATTGACACCGTTTTTTGCGAACAGAATTCATGTTGGGATAGGTTGTGTCGTAATTTATGTTGAATTTGAAGTGATGATTGTTGAAGTTGAAATTTCTCTGGAGAAGTTTGCAAATAAGGTAATTGAACCTTGTTTCCAATTATGACAACACAAAATTCATACACGTAGGTAGGTAATACGTATTTATTACAATTAATATGCAAAATCGCTTTTAAAAAAACTAGTTCAGTAGTGCTAAGCTAACCTTAGAACAAACTAGACTAACATAAGTATTGGTGCCAGATATTACAATTAGTTTAGCTTCAATAATTTAGTTTAACTGAAAGTTTGTCCGGTATAGGGCTAAAATTTTAAAGTACCTATTAAAAATTAATACAAAATATGTTCATAATAACAGCGGAAGTCACATACGTAGGTAGGTTTGATCCACGTTTGACCCACGTTTGACCCTATAATGAAAAAATACGATTCAGTGTGAGGGATGTGAGGGTGACCGGATGAAGCGTTCGCATAGTTCGCAAAACCTGCTCTACTTCGCTTTGCTCGGCTTGGTTTGTGGACATGGCTCACTTTTTTAGAACGCATATATACTCGTGCTCAAATTGTTTTTTTTTTATTTAATTAAAGATATTATAAATTTGTATATATACAATACATACATTTAGTATAGTTAGTTTATTTATTTTAGAATATTATACATTTTTTTATGTAGACAGATTAGGTTAATTTTATTTATAATATTTGTACAAGTTATAATTGTTCAATCAGTAATAAAAAATATTGTTATACTCCAATTAATTTGCAGATATATATTTTATTTTATATATTTAATGAAATTTTATTTATTTAATACTTTTTATTAAAAATTAGCAAAAACAAGCATAAGTTGGTGGAACCCGAACTGAACTTAAGCACCTAAATTTCATGTTTTTTGAGTGTTAAAGGGCATTCCTTAACATTTTTTTACAGTACGTATCGAATATTCATATCTATACTAATAATAAAGTAGTAAAAAAGTCGTGTCTGTACATTGAATATTTTTGTGAATTTTGAATGAAATGGGTTATTTTATTAGTATTGTACTGAAGCGAAAACTACCATTTTTAGGATTTTTGTCTTTCTGTCTGGTCCGTTTTAACTCGAAAACTACTTGACGGATTTGGATTCGTTTTTTTTATTATCATCGTAGGCATAGTGGTTTTGGTCAACACATAGGCTATGAGGGGTGTTCATAAAATAACGCCCAAGCTGAAAACGGAGCAAAGATTGAATAAACGCTTTTAATTTAAGAACCACTGAACGGATTTGGATGCGTTTTTTTACTATCATCATGGTGACTGGTCACCACATAAGCTATAAGGGTTATTAACTAAATAACGCCCAAGCCGAACACGGGGCAAGGATTGAAAGAATGTGGGCAAAGCCGCGGACAAAGCCTAGCTTATTAGTACATACTAATAGATACATAGTTAGTTAGGATTGTTTAATTAATTAACACCATAACACCATATCATTGCGCTATAGAAAAGCACAAGAAAAGTAAATCTGGATGTGAGGCTCTGAACCAGGATTCGTATCCTGCCCGGCACTTCACTTTTATTGTGATTTTCTATACCGCAATAATATACTTAATGTTAATTTGTTATCGCCTTGCGATAAATCGCCAAGTGTTTACAAAATATAAATTTATTTCTATCATAGTTATAATTAAATTGTTTTACTTGTTTTTTAGAGTCATCAAGGAATAGGCTTGTAGACAGGGTAAACAAAATATTATTCTATTTAGTCCGTCATTTAGATTATCAAAAAATATTGGACACGTATTTTTTCTTTTGTCAATCAAACAAAAAATTACAGAGATAAAGCGCGTCAAAGTTTGGGAGTGGGGGAAAATGACGTCACTTCTAAGTAAAATTGTACCTAGATGTGACGTCACGCGGAACTTCAGCGGGCTATATCTTCATCATTGTTTGTTTAATTGAAAAAAGAAAAAACACGTGTCCAATATTTTCTGATAATCTAACTGACGGACTAATTAATTTTTTTTAAGTCATCATGCCTATTGTCTAATTTGTCTTTTAACATGCACATTTTTTTTTTGTGAAATAGCTCAGATTAGAGGAATCAGATTTGTCAGAAAGGGGCTCGAAGATGGTGCCTTTTCCTTGTCTTAGTTCTTACCGAACTAGTTTATGAACTGTCTGTACTACCGGGGTAAGCTCCACTGATACCATATTTTAATTACTAAAATAACGAGGGTGAAAAGAGCTGCGCAGTTTTCTTTGATAGTATTTTAACACGGTGCTGCTTTCAAAGCGTTTCTGTTTCTGTTGACAGAAGAACAGAATTTAAACGATCCCAAATAGACACCTCCATTGTTCATCATAATTTTTATGACATTTAAATAATGGCGTTTGTTATTACCCCATAGTTTAAGCTATAACCCTTCAAAGAATGCAGCGATTGTCGCACTTAAATTCAAACAGCTTAGAGTCTGAAATCCCTTGTGATATTACCAGGTTAAGGGCAGCTGTGGCAGGTGTGTTTATAGACCGGTTTCTAGTTTAAGCTATACAAGGAAACATAATCGTAAGGAATTAACATTAGTTTCGTTGAGAATATGCAGTTTGACAGCTAAAATAAAAGTTGTTGCATTGCATGCACCATTAACTCGTTCCCGATAAAGTTTCTTCTATTTTTGTTACTTTGTTAAAACGGACATTCAAGGGTCGGTTGGTTCTTAACAATGACATCTCATTGGTTCTTAAAGAAAACGGTTAGAAATAATTATAACGATCCAAAATTATAGCTCTTAGCAAAAGCCAATGTAAACAGATTACATTCTAGATGAAAAAAAATAGATTTATTCATATTGTATGAAGTTCTAAGCAATTGGGTTTTCTGTTATAGTCTAGTCGTGGTTGTAAATTCCAAAAACTTAACTTAATAATTTTTTGTCCAGTTTAAACATAATAATTTGAATAAATTGGTATAAGCTGGAAGTTGTTTTTGTGCTTATTAAAATTATTTCTTACCATTTCGTAACGAAACTGAAAATACGCTAAAGGTGCAACTTCAATAAAAAAACCAATCAAGTGCACGTAGGACTCGCTCTAAGGGATTCATACTAATCAATTAAGTTATTAAACTTAATAAAAAAATACAAAATGTATTAAGCAGAACTGCAAAGTTATATAAGGTGACTTTTATTTATGCAGCCAAACTCATACTGGAGGTTTGGCAAGTGATCAGTAACACGGATCGATAACACTTTTCGCTAATTACGCAAAATAAAATCTTGACGTCCCATAGTAATTGACTCGGGTCTGGGCTTGCGTTTGTAAGGAACACGAGGAGAATAATTTACGAATTTTACAAAAAGGGTCATCGAACCTTGTTACTGAGCACTTACCAAGTATACAGTAAGAATTTGGATGCATAAATTAAATTAAAGTCACCTTATATATTTAGGTATGGAACCGTAAAACTTCTTTATGGATCTGTATTTTCAGTATGTAATGTTTGAATACAATATATGGTACATAATGTATAGAAATTCCAAATTATTAATGAGGTAGATAGACCCTGTAATAAACATGATTTAAAACCATTGACATACTATCAAAGGGTCATCGAACCTTGTTACTGAGCACTTACCAAGTATACAGTAAGAATTTGGATGCATAAATTAAATTAAAGTCACCTTATATATTTAGGTATGGAACCGTAAAACTTCTTTATGGATCTGTATTTTCAGTATGTAATGTTTGAATACAATATATGGTACATAATGTATAGAAATTCCAAATTATTAATGAGGTAGATAGACCCTGTAATAAACATGATTTAAAACCATTGACATACTATCAAAGGGTCATCGAACCTTGTTACTGAGCACTTACCAAGTATACAGTAAGAATTTGGATGCATAAATTAAATTAAAGTCACCTTATATATTTAGGTATGGAACCGTAAAACTTCTTTATGGATCTGTATTTTCAGTATGTAATGTTTGAATACAATATATGGTACATAATGTATAGAAATTCCAAATTATTAATGAGGTAGATAGACCCTGTAATAAACATGATTTAAAACTATTGACATACTATCAAAGGGTCATCGAACCTTGTTACTGAGCACTTACCAAGTATACAGTAAGAATTTGGATGCATAAATTAAATTAAAGTCACCTTATATATTTAGGTATGGAACCGTAAAACTTCTTTATGGATCTGTATTTTCAGTATGTAATGTTTGAATACAATATATGGTACATAATGTATAGAAATTCCAAATTATTAATGAGGTAGATAGACCCTGTAATAAACATGATTTAAAACCATTGACATACTATCAAAGGGTCATCGAACCTTGTTACTGAGCACTTACCAAGTATACAGTAAGAATTTGGATGCATAAATTAAATTAAAGTCACCTTATATATTTAGGTATGGAACCGTAAAACTTCTTTATGGATCTGTATTTTCAGTATGTAATGTTTGAATACAATATATGGTACATAATGTATAGAAATTCCAAATTATTAATGAGGTAGATAGACCCTGTAATAAACATGATTTAAAACCATTGACATACTATCAAAGGGTCATCGAACCTTGTTACTGAGCACTTACCAAGTATACAGTAAGAATTTGGATGCATAAATTAAATTAAAGTCACCTTATATATTTAGGTATGGAACCGTAAAACTTCTTTATGGATCTGTATTTTCAGTATGTAATGTTTGAATACAATATATGGTACATAATGTATAGAAATTCCAAATTATTAATGAGGTAGATAGACCCTGTAATAAACATGATTTAAAACCATTGACATACTATCAAAGGGTCATCGAACCTTGTTACTGAGCACTTACCAAGTATACAGTAAGAATTTGGATGCATAAATTAAATTAAAGTCACCTTATATATTTAGGTATGGAACCGTAAAACTTCTTTATGGATCTGTATTTTCAGTATGTAATGTTTGAATACAATATATGGTACATAATGTATAGAAATTCCAAATTATTAATGAGGTAGATAGACCCTGTAATAAACATGATTTAAAACCATTGACATACTATCAAAGGGTCATCGAACCTTGTTACTGAGCACTTACCAAGTATACAGTAAGAATTTGGATGCATAAATTAAATTAAAGTCACCTTATATATTTAGGTATGGAACCGTAAAACTTCTTTATGGATCTGTATTTTCAGTATGTAATGTTTGAATACAATATATGGTACATAATGTATAGAAATTCCAAATTATTAATGAGGTAGATAGACCCTGTAATAAACATGATTTAAAACCATTGACATACTATCAAAGGGTCATCGAACCTTGTTACTGAGCACTTACCAAGTATACAGTAAGAATTTGGATGCATAAATTAAATTAAAGTCACCTTATATATTTAGGTATGGAACCGTAAAACTTCTTTATGGATCTGTATTTTCAGTATGTAATGTTTGAATACAATATATGGTACATAATGTATAGAAATTCCAAATTATTAATGAGGTAGATAGACCCTGTAATAAACATGATTTAAAACTATTGACATACTATCAAAGGGTCATCGAACCTTGTTACTGAGCACTTACCAAGTATACAGTAAGAATTTGGATGCATAAATTAAATTAAAGTCACCTTATATATTTAGGTATGGAACCGTAAAACTTCTTTATGGATCTGTATTTTCAGTATGTAATGTTTGAATACAATATATGGTACATAATGTATAGAAATTCCAAATTATTAATGAGGTAGATAGACCCTGTAATAAACATGATTTAAAACCATTGACATACTATCAAAGGGTCATCGAACCTTGTTACTGAGCACTTACCAAGTATACAGTAAGAATTTGGATGCATAAATTAAATTAAAGTCACCTTATATATTTAGGTATGGAACCGTAAAACTTCTTTATGGATCTGTATTTTCAGTATGTAATGTTTGAATACAATATATGGTACATAATGTATAGAAATTCCAAATTATTAATGAGGTAGATAGACCCTGTAATAAACATGATTTAAAACCATTGACATACTATCAAAGGGTCATCGAACCTTGTTACTGAGCACTTACCAAGTATACAGTAAGAATTTGGATGCATAAATTAAATTAAAGTCACCTTATATATTTAGGTATGGAACCGTAAAACTTCTTTATGGATCTGTATTTTCAGTATGTAATGTTTGAATACAATATATGGTACATAATGTATAGAAATTCCAAATTATTAATGAGGTAGATAGACCCTGTAATAAACATGATTTAAAACCATTGACATACTATCAAAGGGTCATCGAACCTTGTTACTGAGCACTTACCAAGTATACAGTAAGAATTTGGATGCATAAATTAAATTAAAGTCACCTTATATATTTAGGTATGGAACCGTAAAACTTCTTTATGGATCTGTATTTTCAGTATGTAATGTTTGAATACAATATATGGTACATAATGTATAGAAATTCCAAATTATTAATGAGGTAGATAGACCCTGTAATAAACATGATTTAAAACTATTGACATACTATCAAAGGGTCATCGAACCTTGTTACTGAGCACTTACCAAGTATACAGTAAGAATTTGGATGCATAAATTAAATTAAAGTCACCTTATATATTTAGGTATGGAACCGTAAAACTTCTTTATGGATCTGTATTTTCAGTATGTAATGTTTGAATACAATACGTGGGACGCACTATAAGTTTCCGGAATGAATATGAAAAAATACTATTAAAGGTACAAAATTAATTTATTGTTTTTCAAAATAATCTCCCTTGGCGTCTATGCACTTTTCCATTCGATCAAACCAGTTTTGAAAACTTTTGTGCCACTCCCCTGTGGTGACCTCTGAAACGTGTTTTTCATACTCCTCGACAGCCTCTTCTGGTGATGAAAATCGTTGACCGCGTAATTGGTTCTTAATTTTTGGGAACAGAAAAAAGTCACAAGGTGCCAGGTCGGGACTGTATGCAGGATGACTCATGAGTTCTACATTTTTCGTCTTCAAAAAGTCGTTTGTCTGTCTGGCCGTGTGAGAACTAGCATTGTCGTGGTGCAGGATGATACGGCGTTTACGGTTATTTTTACGGAGTTCGTCAATAACTTCCGGCAAACAAATGGTCGTGTACCAGTCACTATTCACGGTACGACGATTCTCTAAAGCAACAGTAGCCACGTGTCCAGTTTTATTAAAAAAGAAGCAATCATCCGCTTAGATGCACTTTTCACGCGCGCCACTTTGGTTGGTTTCGGCTCATCTTGAAAGACCCATACGCTCGATTGCTGCTTTGTTTTGGGATCGTAGCAATAAATCCATGTTTCGTCACCTGTTACTATGTCCCACACCAAATTTGACGGACCTTCGTTGAATCTGGTAAGCATGGCACTGCACCAAGTGACGCGGTCCGTTTTTTGAGCCTCGGTCAAGTTGTGTGGGATCCACCGCGAGCACAGCTTTCTCACACCCAAATGTTTGTGTAGGATTGATTGTATTTGACTCATGCCTATTTCTAAGGATGCGCGAATTTCATGGTAGGTCACATGCCTGTCTGTTTCAATCATACGGCGCACAGCATCGATGTTTTTGTTGGTCACAGCGGTGGACGGCCGACCATCGCGAGATTCGTCACTGAGATTGATACGACCACGCTTGAATTCTGCAAACCAGCTATAAACAGTCGTCTTGCATGGTGCTTCATTGCCAAAAGCTGTTTCAAGCCGAGCGATGCTCTGTTGAGCTGTCAAATTACACTTAAAATCGTAGAAAATCATACTACGAAAATTTTCCCGAGTTAAATCCATGTTGATGCAGACACACAATTTTTTAAATGGCGCCACAAGGTAAAAACAAAAGACAGTCAGATGAAACAAACTGCATTCTACAGCCAAAGAGTTCTATTTTCAAATGTTGCAAAAATTTTTAAATATTGTTTATGTAAGTGGCCAGTTCCGGAAACTTTTAGTGTTACCTATGTATATGGTACATAATGTATAGAAATTCCAAATTATTAATGAGGTAGATAGACCCTGTAATAAACATGATTTAAAACCATTGACATACTATCAAAGGGTCATCGAACCTTGTTACTGAGCACTTACCAAGTATACAGTAAGAATTTGGATGCATAAATTAAATTAAAGTCACCTTATATATTTAGGTATGGAACCGTAAAACTTCTTTATGGATCTGTATTTTCAGTATGTAATGTTTGAATACAATATATGGTACATAATGTATAGAAATTCCAAATTATTAATGAGGTAGATAGACCCTGTAATAAACATGATTTAAAACCATTGACATACTATCAAAGGGTCATCGAACCTTGTTACTGAGCACTTACCAAGTATACAGTAAGAATTTGGATGCATAAATTAAATTAAAGTCACCTTATATATTTAGGTATGGAACCGTAAAACTTCTTTATGGATCTGTATTTTCAGTATGTAATGTTTGAATACAATATATGGTACATAATGTATAGAAATTCCAAATTATTAATGAGGTAGATAGACCCTGTAATAAACATGATTTAAAACCATTGACATACTATCAAAGGGTCATCGAACCTTGTTACTGAGCACTTACCAAGTATACAGTAAGAATTTGGATGCATAAATTAAATTAAAGTCACCTTATATATTTAGGTATGGAACCGTAAAACTTCTTTATGGATCTGTATTTTCAGTATGTAATGTTTGAATACAATATATGGTACATAATGTATAGAAATTCCAAATTATTAATGAGGTAGATAGACCCTGTAATAAACATGATTTAAAACCATTGACATACTATCAAAGGGTCATCGAACCTTGTTACTGAGCACTTACCAAGTATACAGTAAGAATTTGGATGCATAAATTAAATTAAAGTCACCTTATATATTTAGGTATGGAACCGTAAAACTTCTTTATGGATCTGTATTTTCAGTATGTAATGTTTGAATACAATATATGGTACATAATGTATAGAAATTCCAAATTATTAATGAGGTAGATAGACCCTGTAATAAACATGATTTAAAACCATTGACATACTATCAAAGGGTCATCGAACCTTGTTACTGAGCACTTACCAAGTATACAGTAAGAATTTGGATGCATAAATTAAATTAAAGTCACCTTATATATTTAGGTATGGAACCGTAAAACTTCTTTATGGATCTGTATTTTCAGTATGTAATGTTTGAATACAATATATGGTACATAATGTATAGAAATTCCAAATTATTAATGAGGTAGATAGACCCTGTAATAAACATGATTTAAAACCATTGACATACTATCAAAGGGTCATCGAACCTTGTTACTGAGCACTTACCAAGTATACAGTAAGAATTTGGATGCATAAATTAAATTAAAGTCACCTTATATATTTAGGTATGGAACCGTAAAACTTCTTTATGGATCTGTATTTTCAGTATGTAATGTTTGAATACAATATATGGTACATAATGTATAGAAATTCCAAATTATTAATGAGGTAGATAGACCCTGTAATAAACATGATTTAAAACCATTGACATACTATCAAAGGGTCATCGAACCTTGTTACTGAGCACTTACCAAGTATACAGTAAGAATTTGGATGCATAAATTAAATTAAAGTCACCTTATATATTTAGGTATGGAACCGTAAAACTTCTTTATGGATCTGTATTTTCAGTATGTAATGTTTGAATACAATATATGGTACATAATGTATAGAAATTCCAAATTATTAATGAGGTAGATAGACCCTGTAATAAACATGATTTAAAACCATTGACATACTATCAAAGGGTCATCGAACCTTGTTACTGAGCACTTACCAAGTATACAGTAAGAATTTGGATGCATAAATTAAATTAAAGTCACCTTATATATTTAGGTATGGAACCGTAAAACTTCTTTATGGATCTGTATTTTCAGTATGTAATGTTTGAATACAATATATGGTACATAATGTATAGAAATTCCAAATTATTAATGAGGTAGATAGACCCTGTAATAAACATGATTTAAAACCATTGACATACTATCAAAGGGTCATCGAACCTTGTTACTGAGCACTTACCAAGTATACAGTAAGAATTTGGATGCATAAATTAAATTAAAGTCACCTTATATATTTAGGTATGGAACCGTAAAACTTCTTTATGGATCTGTATTTTCAGTATGTAATGTTTGAATACAATATATGGTACATAATGTATAGAAATTCCAAATTATTAATGAGGTAGATAGACCCTGTAATAAACATGATTTAAAACCATTGACATACTATCAAAGGGTCATCGAACCTTGTTACTGAGCACTTACCAAGTATACAGTAAGAATTTGGATGCATAAATTAAATTAAAGTCACCTTATATATTTAGGTATGGAACCGTAAAACTTCTTTATGGATCTGTATTTTCAGTATGTAATGTTTGAATACAATATATGGTACATAATGTATAGAAATTCCAAATTATTAATGAGGTAGATAGACCCTGTAATAAACATGATTTAAAACCATTGACATACTATCAAAGGGTCATCGAACCTTGTTACTGAGCACTTACCAAGTATACAGTAAGAATTTGGATGCATAAATTAAATTAAAGTCACCTTATATATTTAGGTATGGAACCGTAAAACTTCTTTATGGATCTGTATTTTCAGTATGTAATGTTTGAATACAATATATGGTACATAATGTATAGAAATTCCAAATTATTAATGAGGTAGATAGACCCTGTAATAAACATGATTTAAAACCATTGACATACTATCAAATGGACATCGGTTCTGTGCTCAAAAGTGTCCGAACCAAAAGAGAGTCAAAACCATTGAAAATTAAAAAGGGTGTCAATCACACGTCAATCAAAATTAAGCCGTGCAGCAATGATATACGATTCAAATTAAAATGTTTAGTTTCTTAATATTTTGACACTTCACTAAGGACACTTTTTTGGTAAATTTTATTCTAGACCCGAGGTCCATAGTTTGTAATGTCAATGTTTAAAACTGTCAATTTTGACGGCCATCTATTTCTATATTTTTGAAGATAAAAAGAATTTAAAAAGTACGTATGGGATATGAAATAACCCCCGAAGGGTAATCGGAGGTGTTTCCGAGTGTAGACTGTAAAATCCAAGTCACAGTTCACATACACACCCGCGTTTCACCGACGATTTTTATGTCCAAGCGTGATGGGTGGTGAGCCCTATCAGCGTACGTCAAAAAAAAATTTGACCCACAGCTTGACGTACCTTCCGAAGCACGCAGACCAAAGTTTGCCCCTACAGAGTTCAAACCCCCGACCTTCGTAGTCCAACCAATAGACCACAGAGGCGTATTTATAATTTTCATTTTGGTAACCGGATTTCTTTCTTAAGGGAACTCTAATAAATCCGTTAACCAGTGTACCGTTCTGGGAATCGAACAGGCACCCGTTTATCACAGCTGAACCACTGCACCGCTCAAAGTACACGCGTTTTAGCGCTACGTCGAGTAGCGTCAGCAGAAGTATTAAGGACGACGTCTAAAAACGCAGGATTGTTTGATCTCATTTGTTTTATTCTTAAAGTGAATAATATATAGGCCAAGTGCGAGTCAGACTCGCGCGCATAGGGTTCCGTACCCACATAACACGGCTACGGAACTCTAAAAACATGATGGTAAATAACAACAATATAGATGTAATATCAACATCAAGCCTACATTAAACAAATAAAACCGTTGGTAGTGCCTGACAAAAAATTTGGCGCCGTCTACATACGGAACCCTACTTTTATTTTATTTTACTTTAGAGTATGTCCTACAATCTGACTAAATTTAAATCTTGTTGCTACGACAAATACCGTTAAAATAATGCAACTCTTTCGAGGTTTCTTGTATCGGGCCCTCCTTATATTTAATATTTTTATTATTTTCGTATTTGTCTTGGTAGAAGCCAAATTTCAACATTCTACCTATTACGGAAAAAGCTGTGACAGAAGGACAGACAGACAGCTGGAGGCTTTATTAATAGGGTCCCGTTTGGCACCCTTCGGGTACGAAACCCTAAACACATTGTCCATTTAATAACTTGTTAACCTGTATTCTAATCAATGGGTTCTAGACATTGAATGAAACTCATTTTGTCTCCGAGTTAGGAAGTCTAGGAACCCGTGACATATGGACCGACAGACAAACAGACGGACGGACAGACAGCAGAAAGACATCAAAGGGCTCCGTTTTGCCCTTTGGGTACGGAACCGTAAAATCCCATATCAAACTACTTATCGTCAAAGTAACGACGAAGACTACTTTCGTAAAATAAAATAGACGTGCTACAAAACGATAACGTTTTTAAAGAAACAACCGGTCAAGTGCGTGTCGGGCCACGCGCAATGTAGGGTTCCGTAGTTGCCCAGTACATTTTATAAGTTGGTCTACTAGTACAGATCGCGCCAAACTTCTAGTCCCATACATTTAGAAGATCGGCTCATATATTGTCGTGTATAAAGGGGGCTAAAAGTTTGGCGCGACCTTTACTCGTAAACCTGTAAAGCCTACTTAGCTGTGATAGTTTTCCTTATAGCTTCATTATATATACTACTTCTGTGAATTTTTTCACATATGTATAAACAACCGTTTAGCCGGCAGGGGGGGGGGGAATGTTGACTCTAACAAAAATTATAACTTTAAAGCTTAATATTTCGCCAACGGAACCCTAAATCGAAAAATGGTTTTCCCAAACCCACAATGTTTTAATCGACCTATTCTACGATAACCCACACTATGGGATAGACGTGAAAAAAAGATCATCCCCAATTTACGTGTACCCTTAAAAAAATGTTTGTAGTGAAACACTTAGTTGTGGAGATTTGGTGCACATCAAGACTGCCAAATCTCCACAACTAAGTGTTTCACTACATGGTGCACATCAAGACTGCCAAATCTCCACAACTAAGTGTTTCACTACATGGTGCACATCAAGACTGCCAAATCTCCACAACTAAGTGTTTCACTACATGGTGCACATCAAGACTGCCAAATCTCCACAACTAAGTGTTTCACTACATGGTGCACATCAAGACTGCCAAATCTCCACAACTAAGTGTTTCACTACATGGTGCACATCAAGACTGCCAAATCTCCACAACTAAGTGTTTCACTACATGGTTGCACATCAAGACTGCCAAATCTCCACAACTAAGTGTTTCACTACATGGTGCACATCAAGACTGCCAAATCTCCACAACTAAGTGTTTCACTACATGGTGCACATCAAGACTGCCAAATCTCCACAACTAAGTGTTTCACTACATGGTGCACATCAAGACTGCCAAATCTCCACAACTAAGTGTTTCACTACATGGTGCACATCAAGACTGCCAAATCTCCACAACTAAGTGTTTCACTACATGGTGCACCATTTATTTTTACCAATTTGTGTGCGTAATTAATATTACCCATGCCAAATTACAGCTTTCTAGTACTCATAATCTCTGAGCTAGACCGTGGACAGACGGACAGATGGACATGGCGAAACTATAAGGGCTCCTTGTCGGACTACGCGACCCTAAAAAGACGCGTATTTTGCTACCGCTATGAAAAAACAAATATATTTTGTATTTTTTTACGCACTCCCTTGGTCTATGCTGTCCATACACGGGCGTTGTCCACCGAGATGGAACTTTCGATTGGGCAATTATCCGCCGCACTCTGATCATCACAGAGCTCAATGCTTCAGGCGACAGGCGAGGCGTTTGAACAACGTTTGAACAACGGTGCAATGTGCACAATGTGTGTACCAGGTTACGGAAGTTGAATGACCTACCGCAAGCCTCTGAAACCTTGAAACATATAAAATCAACAACTTTTCCAAACCCAAACAACCAAATTTTATTATTTTATTATATATATGTACAGTCGTATTTGTGTATGATGTGTATGTATGTAAATGATCTAAAGGAAAATACAATAAGTATATATATTGCAATTATGTCTTTCTTAAATAAAATAAATGAAGTAATATAATTAAATATATGCCTAACTCCGCCTATTCGATTATTCTTGCTGAGAAGAAGGACAAGAAACTTAGCAAGACATGTCTACGAACGAAGAGGCTTATATCACGATCGTTATCATCTGGGTCTTCTCGTCATGCACGGTACGGCCAGATTACTCGGTTGATAACAGAATCAGTCGAGACAAATACTCTTTATCGATTACCAAGTTCAAAAACATATTGACGGCCTTATTCTTATTCTTTATTGTACACACAGAAAATAAACATTTACAAAACATATAAAAAAAGTAATATGTACAAGGGTAGACTTATCTCTAAGAAGAGATTTCTTCCAGTCTACCTTTGGGGATAAAAGAGAATGAATTATAATAAAAGTAGACATACATACGTGTACGTGTAACAAATAGATAATAATTTACAAGTATTACAGACTAATATTAATGTAAAAACTTACCTAACTTATAATAAACATAAATACTAATTAGGCCTTATCGCTTATAGCGACTTCTTTCAGACAACCTTTGGATGGAATTAAATTACTCAAAAACACGCGTTGTCGTACAAAATAAATAATAATAATAAAATAGATAGCAAATACCTAATCTAAAATAAATACTTAAGTATACTATCGTATCTACAGATATACGATAAACATAGATACACGCTAATAAATGACCATACAAATAATGTAATAAAAATAAATAATGTAATACGTAAACTAAAAGTAAACAAATATGGAGCAGAGTAAGAGTATTAAATAGAACCACAAAAATTAATTGACTTAGAAGATATCTTAGTAGTATGTCTACAACGAAATTGTTTCACGTACAACAATAAATTCTATAAACAAACCAAAGGTTTAGCTCTGAGCTGTCCATTATCACCATTATGTGCTTAGATATTATTAAATTGCCTCGAAAATTACATTCTCTCTTGTGGACAATATGAAAACCAAATAACTTATTAGCATATATGATGGACATAATTTGTTTGTGGACAGGTTCTTAGTACAAACCAACGAGTTATTTCGTTGTAGGGACAAACAGAATAATTTCTTGACGTTTATAAACTCTCTTAATAAGAATATTGAATTTACATTAGAATTAGTTCATATTGAACTAAACTTTTTAGACATTGATATCAAAATAGAATCGGCGAGACATTTTTTAAAATTTACAGAATTTCTACATATACCGATAATATTATTCATGCCAAGTCTAGACATACTGTTAAATCATAAACATGCAGTTTTTTACTCTATGGTGCACAAGCTTCTTACTTTATCCCTTATAAAACCAGCTTGT
The DNA here is from genome assembly GCA_910592155.1 of Ypsolopha scabrella. Taxonomy (NCBI): domain Eukaryota; kingdom Metazoa; phylum Arthropoda; class Insecta; order Lepidoptera; family Ypsolophidae; genus Ypsolopha; species Ypsolopha scabrella. The sequence continues at coordinate 50,202,473 of OU342960.1, forward strand.
TTTACCACCCATTCTTTGAAGAATATTTTATGTAATAATAAAGATAAATTCAATAAACCGGCCAAGTGCGTGTCGGGACACGCACAGTGTAGGGTTCCGTAGTTGCCCGGTACATTTTATAAGTTGGTCTACTAATACAGGTCGCGCCAAACTTCTAGTCCCATACATTCAGAAGAACGGCCCATTCATTGTCGTGTTCAGAGGGATTAAAAGTTTGGCGCGACTCGTACTCGTAAACCTGTAAAGCCTACTTAGCTGTTATAGTTTTCCTTTTAAATTCATTAAATTAGTTACTACTTCCGTAAAAACACATCCATAAACAACCGTTTAGCCGCCAGGGCTAACTCTAACAAAACTTGACACTTGACTCTAACAAAAATTAGCACTTTAAAGCTTTATGTTTCGCCAACGGATGCCTAAATCTAAAAATGGTTTTCACACACCCATAATATGGGATAGACGAGAAAAAAAATCATCCCCAATTTACACTCCACTCTTACAAAAATTTGCGCTTTAAAGCTTAATATTTCGCCAACGGATCCCTAAATCGAAAAATGGTTTTAATACACCCACAATGTTTTTGAACGACCTATCTAACGATGGAATAGATGAGAAAAAAAAATCATCTTCCATTTATGTGTACGAGAGGTATCCCTAAAAAAAATTTTTTTTATTATTTTATTTTACTATTTTGTCGGCGTGATTAAATATGTATACCTACTACTCATGTCAAATTATAGATTTCTAGTACTATTGGTATCTGAGCTAAGCCGTGGACAGACGGACGGATCTTACATCTGAAAAACCATACATTTGACCCTAAAACTAGCTTTAAACCTCTCGACTTCTTTAACCAAGGAAAGAAAATGGATTCTATGGAGGCACTCGAAACTAATAAATTGACAAAATAAACTTTGTTTAAACCTTTAAACGAACAAGTAGATTTGAATGGATTGTTTAAGTAATGGTAATTTAATAATGAATTCGACTGATGCCGGCCCCAAAACGGGCTAAAAAATATTTCGAAATTATCTTATTTAATATTTTTATTGTACCTTTTAGTGTTAAACTATAAATGTAATTTACTGACATTTATTTGACTGCTCTCACAATCCTTATTATTTATTAATTATGTTATTATTTATTATTTTAATTTCTTAGGACTTACTTTTTCCCCAATTTTAAAAATAAATATTTCTGCGGCTCAACAACAACAAATTTCAAATTTTCTTTCCATTATTATAGGTGTACCTTAATAGCCAACTGTAAGCCCTGAGTACGTAAAAAAGTGAAATCAAGTAGTTCTGCTTAGAACATTAATTGATGTCATTCAAATTGCAGTTCCAAAATAGGTCGAAGGCATACAAGTTGATAGCAGATAATGCCCAAACTTCGCACTTTAATTAAATGTTAATCGAAGAATTTAGTTCAGAAAACAAACCAGATTATTAACAGCATAGTACTTAAGTCAGATAGACACAATAAAATGTTCCATTCAATTCTGCTGACATATCTTACAAGACGCTTAGACACCGACGAACAATTTTATAACATTTTCCATTTATCTAATTGAAAAGGTGGAAAACGTCTTATTTTAAAGCTTATACAGGCATGCTACCGTTTTAGTACAAAATAGGTCGAAGGCATACAAGTTGATAGCAGATAATGCCCAAACTTCGCACTTTAATTAAATGTTAATCGAAGAATTTAGTTCAGAAAACAAACCAGATTATTAACAGCATAGTACTTAAGTCAGATAGACACAATAAAATGTTCCATTCAATTCTGCTGACATATCTTACAAGACGCTTAGACACCGACGAACAATTTTATAACATTTTCCATTTATCTAATTGAAAAGGTGGAAAACGTCTTATTTTAAAGCTTATACAGGCATGCTACCGTTTTAGTACAAAATAGGTCGAAGGCATACAAGTTGATAGCAGATAATGCCCAAACTTCGCACTTTAATTAAATGTTAATCGAAGAATTTAGTTCAGAAAACAAACCAGATTATTAACAGCATAGTACTTAAGTCAGATAGACACAATAAAATGTTCCATTCAATTCTGCTGACATATCTTACAAGACGCTTAGACACCGACGAACAATTTTATAACATTTTCCATTTATCTAATTGAAAAGGTGGAAAAAGTCTTATTTTAAAGCTTATACAGGCATGCTACCGTTTTAGTACAAAATTTGAGACCTATATACTTTAATAAAGGCATTTACAAAGTCACTACTGACTGAAATTAAATCAACCGACCAAATTCATACTGGAGACTCGGTTAGTGATCAGGAACTAGGTTTAATGATCCCACAGGTAAAAGTAAAAAAAAAAAAATATTGTCCCTTAGTCCCTGCACTAGGAATTGTACTTACACTAGTCCAACCAGAAAGGGAGCAAAAAAATTCATTTTTCGAAAATCAAAAGGAATACTGAACCTAGTTCTTGATCACTAACCGAGTCTCCAGTATGAATTTGGTCGGTTGATTTAATTTCACCCTATATATTGCTGAAATGTAAAATTTTGGTATAGGTACAATTTCAGGCAAGAAAACTGTTTCCGATACACCTTCTTGTAAAATTGCATGTTAAGTTTGATTAAAATAAATGTAAATCTGTCCAGCTTGATATTTTAAAACAAAATCAATATTCAAATGTTTGCCAAAATGGTGCATTTTAAAATATCAGTACCAGATGATAGAGGACTTATACTTTGGTTTATAACGAAAAAAAACTGAGAAAAGGGTTACTAAATTTTGTATTGAAATGGTGGCGTGCCTATGCGCCTTAAGGTAGAACTAAGTAGGCTTGGACTAGGTATCGACTATCCACGGATCTGAAAGAAATCGAAAGCTAATTCGACAGACTGAGAATATGGGGGGCAATTCCGGACACACAGTCGAAGAAAGATTCCAATAACTCGAGTCAAAAATGTATGGAGTTTGACTGATAAAATGGGTTTTCACGGTCCAGAAGGCTAATTATACTGACACTCAAAAGGGCCAAAGGCTCATGATTAGTTTGTACTGTGCGTCATGCGACACAAGGCCAGCCATGATTGGCCGACAGACAGCGACAATGAAGGCCATAGGAGCCGACCGACGGTGTACTAAACATGTGCCGAGCACAGTTTTGAGTTTTAGCATTAATCCGTCTTAAGTATTTAAAGGTGCTAAGCAGCTATTACTAAGCCTTCGCTGTATGTCTATCGTTCCGTCCATCCGTCTGCCCCAGAGGTCTACAGCTTTAACTGTAATAGGTAGGTGGTGGAAAATTTTACAGAATGTCTTTTCGTATGTCCTCTATGGCGACAAAAAATATATATATTCAAGACATTAAAACCCGAGTGGCGAGTCTCAAGAAATACTTATTACATCTTGAAAAGAAAAAATATATTTTATCGTTCTTTGTTTCAGCTCTACCTTTAAAACAGTAATATATAAAAGCATCAAAGGTCAGATTGTATAGCACATACTACTATTTGACCGTATATAGTTAAAAAAAAATTAATCAAAATTAAGGATTCACACTCAGGATACCGAATTGTTTGTCAGGCGCTTTTTGCATCGACATTTTTCTTATTTAAATGTTTTAGGGTTTCATACTTATATTGTGTAGTGGTACGGAACCCTTTGTGAGCAAGTCAGACTCGCACGTGTTTTTTTTGTTCGTATCTTATATCAATAGTCCATTTGACGAATTAAAAGCCTCACAGCGAACCCTCTGTGTCCGTCCGTGAACGCGCATAAATAAGAATGGCATAGCCTATTGGCAACTTATTAAATTATTCAGAAAATATGAAATTATTAAAAAAAACTATATATATGTACATACGCTTTTGATGACATCAGATTGAAAGTTTAAAAAACTTGTTCTCAAATAGATTACATGAGTACCTACATAATGTATATATATGAGTTGACGGAAACCGTGTATTGCGAACGACTAACGTATGGACCCCACCATGACAGGCTACCTACTCGTATTGGCAGTTCTTATTATGGCCTTATTCAGGGATAGGATATTCGGATCGATATGTACCTAAAGTTGAAAAAATACCAGGAAAAGTTTGCAACTTTGGAGTCGGCTTCTTAAAATATTATTTATTTATTATGTTTTAATCTACTCCAAAAACGTTATTATGATGTATAGCAGGAATTTTTTTAAATGTCGGTGTTGGCTTATGAAATTATCTTCCAATGAATGGCATTGTTCTATTGTTAAGTGCCTCCACTAATTAGCAGTGCACAACGAAACGCATAAACAAAAAAATATTTTATGTTAATAGCAACTTTAACGCCTGAACAAAAGGGCTCAAATTTGAACGGCAATGCATTCCAGATAGTACTTTTAGAAATTAAAAGCGGAAGCAAGGTACAGGGTAAAGGAAAAAAAGGCTATACCTACGTCATACTAGCAAGTCTGGAGTCAGAGGCAAAACAGAAGGCCGAAAACAACTGATATACGTCATACTAGCTCGGCCAAAAAATATTTTTTAAAATAAAAAAGTGACATTATAATACCGTTAGTAAGAGCCCAAACACCCTCTGCGGCCTTCTACTCTGGTCGACATAAATCTGCTTGTCATTTTTTAATAAAAAAGTGACATTATAATACCGTTAGTAAGAGCCCAAACACCCTCTGCGGCCTTCTACTCTGGTCGACATAAATCTGCTTGTCATTTTTTAATAAAAAAGTGACATTATAATACCGTTAGTAAGAGCCCAAACACCCTCTGCGGCCTTCTACTCTGGTCGACATAAATCTGCTTGTAATTTTGAAAATTTCCTAGGAATTGTATACAATGCCTGAAAATTATACATACATTTACGCTAACATCTATTAAGTATTAGATACATCATCGTCAATAACGGAATTGCTTAAAACGTAATCAATAAATAATATTTAAAGAAGCCGACTCCATAGTTGCATACTTTTTCTAGTCTTTTTTCAACTTTAGGCATACCTCTATATCGATCCCAATATCCTATCACTGAATTATTATCAATTAAAATCTTTTATCTAATTCGGTTTCGTTATATTCGAATTAAAAAATTGACAGCGGTTTCATTATGATACCCATAACGACATTGGGTTGCATTATTGTATTATGCGAATTGTCATAAATTCTAAAACACAAGCATTCTGAACATACAGCCAGGTACCTATAATATTACTTCGAAATCGAGACAATGTAAATGATGTTTTTAAAAATGGAACAAGTTTAGAACAAAAGTATCGTATACTATTTGGCTGTTGCGGCTACAAGATCTTTGCCTTATACTTAATAAAGACTAAATAAAAAATTAATAAAAGAAAAGAGGACGCGGAAAAAAAATTCTCAGTGAAATTTTAAGCCAAATTTTATTAAAAATGTCTTCAACATCAAGTGATATTGAAAATACTCCACCAGATATAACAAATAGAGCAGTTGCGGCTACAAATAATTTACTACCAGAAAAATCAAGACATGTATGTGAGAAATGTTATGAAGATTTCGTGATATGGCGGGAACGCAACAATATTCCAAGCACATCATTTTGTGAAAACGTCTTTTTGGTATATGTTTTGAGGAAATCTCAAAATACATTAAACGAATTTAACATTAATGTACCGCAATGCAATGCATGTCTCCAGGCCCATCTACAAGTTCAGCCTGTAATTCTGCAATTCCTGTTTATTTTAATAATTGTACAATACAAAATCTACATATAAATAAACAATAGTCAGTGTGTAGTTAAGTTTCTATTAAAAAAACTTATTTGTCTATATCTGTGGTTTATTCCTTCCTTCGTAGATAAAATCTTGTATGCAACTGTACGTTATTGGTCTTTTATTAACTCGTGCCCACCTATTTCGACAAGTAAACAACGGGACCCTATTACTAAGACTCCGTCCGTCCGATAGTTAAAAAATTCACAGATGATGTATTTGTGTTGCCGCTATAACAACAAATACTAAAACCGGCCAAGTGCGAGTCCGACCTACGCACTCCCATACAACAGACATGATTTTTTTGCAGTTTTTATAGATAATGGTACGGAACCCTTCGTGTGCGAGTCCGACTCGCACTTGGCCGTTTTCTAAGGAGGAAGTTTTTCTCTTTAGTCAAATGTGAACTACGATTTATTGATTGACGTGAGACAATTTCTGGTCTAACAATGATTGTGTGATCAACTCCATAGCACGGGGTAGTCCAGCGCGGTGAGGGGGGACCGACGTTTCCAGTTTATGTCATCATAAATACAGAGTGCTCGTAACTACGGTGCATTAGCCGTATACAGGATGCTCTACTACTATATACAGGAAGGATATGACCGCTTTAATGACAGGTTTCAGTTTCTTCAAGTGAAAAATCCAATTTTCGGTCTGTGGAAGACGTGTCGTAAAAGGAGTTGGATTAAATTACAGAATTTAAGTTCAGATCTGTTATTTTTATGGTACCTAACCCCTGCAACTTCTGCTTTAATATAAACCGATTTACTTATCTTTTATTAACCTTTAAAGTATATACTTCCCGTTAAGAATAGTCTTAAAAGACACCAAAAATATCTGAATTAATAACTTATACAGAAAACCTGCTTCATAAATTGAGCTATTTAAAAATATAGCATTAAAGGTAATTTCATCAGATTTGCAACGAAATCACAAGAAATAATTTTGATGCCAAAAAACAGCCCCCAGCTTCAAATAATGTTCGTCCATGGTGGAGGTGTGATATTCAGTGTATAGTGTATGGTATGATATTTAGGTTGCTTCAAAACAATTTGTATATTGTAGTAGTATGACATTCAGTGGGTTTCAAAACAATGTGTATATTTTTTGTGGTATGTTATTAAGTGGGTTCAAAACTATGTATATAAGGTATTGGTATGATATAAAGTGGCTTCAAAACAATTTGTATATTGTAGTGGTACGATATTTAGGTGGCTTCAAAACTATTTGTTTATTGGTAGTATGACTTAAAATGGGTTTCAAATCAATGTGTATATATATACCTATATATATTTTTTAGTGGTATGTTATTGAGTGGGTTCTGAACAAGTGTATAAGCTATTGGTATGATATAAAGTGCCTTCAAAACAATGTGTATATCGTAGTGGTGCAATATTTAAATGGCTTCAAAATAATGTGTATATTGTAGTAGTATGACATTTAATGGGTTTCAAAACAATGTGTATATTTTTTAGTAGTATGTTATTAAGTGGGTTCAAAACAATGTGTATAAGGTATTGGTATGGTATAAAGTGGCTTCAAAACAATGTGTATTTTGTGGTAATATGACATATAAATGACTTCAAAACAATGTGTATACTGTAGTGGTATGATATTTAAGGGGCTCCGAAACAATGTGTATATTGTAGTGCTATGATGTTTAATTGGCTTCACAACAATTTAATTTGCCGTAAACGTGAATATAGCTGTTAATTACAAAAAAAACTAAATATATGACTTTCACAATTCCAATTTTACAACTATTTAGTAACTATTTGTATAATTTCTGTTTCAGCATAGCACATCCGGTGCAAGAAAGTAAAAACTGAGAAAAATGTATAAAAACGTACATAATTTGACCATATACCTGGTGCGTAGTTTTTTGTCTGAGGGCTCTTTTGTCTTTGCGGTTTCGGCGCAATTTAGCGAGTAACTGGAGATACAACGTCTTAGGGTCAGTTGTTCCTCGCGCTCTCGGATGTACATGTGACGTTCTTGCACTGGATGTGCGAATATTACATAATTTGTGCACATTGTTTCTTGTTTTCAGCTGGGCATTGTGTTTTTGTACATTATGATTATTTCTAGTGATTTTGTGATAAATCCGCAGAATCGATTCTTAAACCGAAACCGCTTTTGAGTTAACGACAGTGAACAACAACAACAACTTATACAAAGGATTTAGCGAGTAACTGGAGAGACAACGTCTTAGGGTCAGTTGTTCCTCGCGCTCTCGGATGTACATGTGACGTTCTTGCACTGGATGTGCGAATATTACATAATTTGTGCACATTGTTTCTTGTTTTCAGCTGGGCATTGTGTTTTTGTACATTATGATTATTTCTAGTGATTTTGTGATAAATCCGCAGAATCGATTCTTAAACCGAAACCGCTTTTGAGTTAACGACAGTGAACAACAACAACAACAACTTATACAAAGGATTTTTGCAGCAAGAAAAGGAACATTTTCTTATCATCACACTCCTCTTTGTTTACCACAATATGAATAACCTATCATACATACATATAAGGTTAGCTGCTAATAATGACCTGATTTTAACAATACCACCCACAGACGATAAATCGAAATGGGAACTTTTATTAACTCAGCCCCCCTCCCCTCTCCCTGCAATATCGCAATATCCCCTTACGGAAACATACGAAGTTGCACGACGATTTCCGACAGCCTGCGATAGTGTCCGGCAAAAATAACGCGATGCACAACTATGAAATGCAACCTCTATGTCTGGGAGTATGGGACTGGAATACATTATGGATTCTTGTTTTTAGGGTACCTCCGCAATATGGTCATGTAATTAGAGAGCTTCACTGCCTTAATAATGGGAAGGGTTATATTTAGACTGAAAACATTTTCTAATTGTTCACGAAAACTCTGGCGAAATGTAATTTTTCGGGATTTACAATATTTTAATTCATATTTTTATATTTTTAGGGCTCCGTACCCAAAGAATAAAACGGAGCCCTACGAATGTCATTTGCTGTCCGTCTGTCTGTCCGTCCGTCCGACCGTATATCACTCACGGGTCTTTAGTTCGTAGACGTAGAAGGAATGAGTTACAGACATTGACCTCTCATAAACAACTAAACTAACAATCTCGCTCAAAAAGTGTCCGGGATGCATTTTGTCACCGCTATGGGGTGGGATGACGCGGGACCTTAGTGGTGGCGCGGCAGTAAAGTATGTATGTTAATCCATTATTGCATTGTGTAGGACAATAATGGATTTTCATATATACTTTTCTGCATTACATTGCTCTGGAGCAGAAAAGTGCTGCTTTGTGCACACTATTTAGGCTAGTAATGCCCAAATTAATGCAAAGTTGGAAGAAAAACATATTATATATAAAGGAGGCCTTTTCCAACATGACAGCATAGCCCAAGACGTGATAGAAAAAAATGCAAAGTGAAGGCTGTTTTTTCAGTTCAAATCAGTAGTCCGTACAAACTAATAAAGTAAAGTAACAATAATTTCTGTTGTTAACATATAAACCTATTATCTAAAACATAAAATACCGTTTTTTTAAAAGCACTCATGTGAATTTATTTGAAACATTATTATTTAAAAAACAGCATTGTCCAACCTTTTCTTGATTTACCGCACTACTCGGACGAGCACATTTTCAGATATATTTAGCTCTTTCGTTGTGCGATGGACCCATTTTGCCATAAGGAGGGTTATCCCGATTTTGTCCCTTTTCAAATTCATTTTAAACCAATAACAGCGATGTTTAAATTTTATAAAATATATGTCATATTTCACTCTTTGTTCTTAATATTTCGGCCGTTGGAAACACGATTACTTGCATTTCTCCTGATCCGATCAAATCGCAAACATAGGTCTAAACTATAATCTAAAAGTGATTTCATGTGAGCTATATTAAGTTTTTTTTTTTAAACAATTACTAAAATAAATGTCGTGAAAAATGTAATATAAAACGGCCGTCATATTAAAAACCCATTCTTCTTATTCCAAAATAATAAATAAAAACACCTCGAAACCGCGAGTTTCGGAGCGGCCCGTTTTCGCGGAGCAGGATAAATATGTGTTAAATGAAAGCAGGACAGATTTCTCTGGATAACCTCGCCTTAATATGGGCCAAAAGATTTTGAATTCCAAATGTCAAATTTATGAATTAGTTTTGAATGCAACAGGGAACTATCTACTAGAACAACGATGATACGTTCTACAAGACGTATACGCGACAGACTTTTCTATTTCTATCGTCGACGTTATTTATCCGTCAAAGAAAGCGCGATATAAAACGGAGATGGTTTGAATAGTGAGGTGAAATACATTTTAAAAGTTCTGTGAAACAAGAAGCCCTAGAAAATCACTTGGGCGATTGAAAAGAATACTCCATATATCGGCATTCTGAGGTAAAGATGGACTTTTAGCTTGTTCAGAATTTTAGGGTTAAGGCGAAGGGGTGTTAGGAGATACAATTTAATATTTAAATTTTTTTTATTGGTCCTAAAGTCTTTATGAGGTGGTAACCTTTATTAGGTGGTAGAGCTGATGCCGGGCTCGACTGTGGAGGTACCACCATCTTACTCGCAAATCCTTCCGAAGTTATTCGGGGGAGAGTAAGAGAACAGCTCTCAGGCAAAAAACCAGGCGGCCCACCATTGCCTGGGACCGATGGATGGCGGTATATCCATCCACAATTGCCGGGCCTTATATAAAACAGACTGGTGACGGGCAGCGGCGTCACTGGCGCAAGGGCTTCGGCACCGCGCTCACCAACCCGCCTGCCCAGCGTGTGTGAGTATGGGCATTTCTTCCAGGAGGACCGCCAAGAGTGGTGAAATCCTGGAAAGGCCTATGTCCAGCAGTGGACGAAACAGGCTGATGGATGGATGGATGGTCCTAAAGTCTACAATTCAATCCCTAGTGATATTAAATTTGGTTTTGAAAACGAACTGAAAATGTATCTTTGCTGCCATGTGAATTTTATTTTAAGTTAATCTTGATTGCAGTTCGTAAAGATAAACCAACAGCGAAACTCCTTAGATCTTATCATCATGTTCCAAGTACATTAACATGAAAATATGTACGATATCTATATTTATTATATAAAGTGAAGCTACCAGTGTAACGGCACGCAAAATAAATTAACTTAACTGCAACCGAGCTGCAGCAGAAGCCTTAAAACTACGTTAATTCCCGACTCCGCCCGCCCGCCCTGCCTACTCCGCCCGCCCGCCCTGCCTAAAGCCGGCTCATGCTAAATATCACGCGTTATATAAACAAACAAATACGGGTGCCTTACTACTATCGCGGATAGCCCTGATTAACCAGTGTGCACTTTCTTCTATTCAGAACCCATTCAAATTACAAGAATTGTGTTTCATCCTCTTTTGTTATAGATCTGTTACATTTTTGGACGAATATAGTCCAAGATTACATTAGATGATTCTTCATGTACCGGAAAGTGAGCAAATTTATTGTTGTAGAATAAATTTAAATATTACAAAATTGATTTCTGTACATTATGTAACTATTATTAAATTTGCTTTTTTCGGTGATAAATTCTAATTCCACGACAGATAATTGGATATTGGCTCACAATCTGAAAGTCAAATATTGGAAACTAATTCAGACGTGTTCCTCGTTAATCTATTTTAGTGAAACCGTATGTTAATTTTACTGTTGCCATTTTGAGGGTTCCGTACCTTAAGGGTTCAAAACGGTGTCCTCTGTCTGTCTGTCACAGGGGTCTACAGCTTCAGCCGCAATAGGTAGACTGTTAAAATAATCACAGAATACATGTTATGATGGCCTCTATCACAGAAATTATAAAGTATTTTTTATGTCATTTGTTAATATTAAAGATGGTGATACTCTAATAGACCCGAAAACACCTTAAAAAGTATCTCTCATAAACTCTAATTGGTAAATAAAATAAAAGGCGGGGCTAGCTGAGATCGCCACATGCAAGCAATAAGGTTTTGAAACTGGTCAGGCGTGAACCTTGGCGACTGTACGTATTCTTAAGTACCTATAACAACAAATAATAAAAATTTGGGTTCCTTACTCAACGGAAACCGAATTATTTCTCAGGCGCTACCATTTTAGCGGCTTGTTTTATGTCGCTTATATATTATTTGGAATGTTTTAGGGTTCCGTACTCGCATTGTGTGGTAGTACGGAGCCCTTTTTGCGCGAGTACGACTCCCACTTGGCCCATTTATTTTATTTTATTGTAATGACGAATTTTTTAACTGGTGTAGTTACGTTTGTTGGGTGTGCTTGTAAGTACACTATACGTAATATTTGGTCCATGGGTGATTATTGTTATTTTTATGTTTTAACATTGATAAAAACTAAATAAATGGCAAATTAATTGAAATAGGCGTTACCTTGCGGAAGTCCATCACTAAGTTATGTATATATGAATATAATTTGCAATATTCCGCTAAACAAAATTGCATAATTTTGAATAGCACAGCAAGAATTGTTTAGCGGAATATTGCAAATTATATTCATATATCCATTACTTAAATATGTGGCGTAAAAATTGTGGCATGTGGCAACGTCATCTAAAAAGTTTATTATCACTCCGTGTCTTTTCGTGGATGTCGTAACAAGCGACTAAGGGATTTTAAAAAGGTATGCCAAGAATCTATGTCTCTCTAGTAGTTAGGTCGTAAGGTCATCGGATCTTGGCCCCAATGCACCTATTTACTGGTGGTAGGCTTCGGCCATGGCATGTCACCACCCTCATGACGTAACTATAGTGGCATGTGGCAACGTCATCTAAAAAGTTTATTATCACTCCGTGTCTTTTCGTGGATGTCGTAACAAGCGACTAAGGGATTTTAAAAAGGTATGCCAAGAATCTATGTCTCTCTAGTAGTTAGGTCGTAAGGTCATCGGATCTTGGCCCCAATGCACCTATTTACTGGTGGTAGGCTTCGGCCATGGCTTGTCACCACCCTCATGACGTAACTATAGTGGCATGTGGCAACGTCATCTAAAAAGTTTATTATCACTCCGTGTCTTTTCATGGATGTCGTAACAAGCGACTAAGGGATTTTAAAAAGGTATGCCAAGAATCTATGTCTCTCTAGTAGTTAGGTCGTAAGGTCATCGGATCTTGGCCCCAATGCACCTATTTACTGGTGGTAGGCTTCGGCCATGGCTTGTCACCACCCTCATGACGTAACTATAGTGGCATGTGGCAACGTCATCTAAAAAGTTTATTATCACTCCGTGTCTTTTCGTGGATGTCGTAACAAGCGACTAAGGGATTTTAAAAAGGTATGCCAAGAATCTATGTCTCTCTAGTAGTTAGGTCGTAAGGTCATCGGATCTTGGCCCCAATGCACCTATTTACTGGTGGTAGGCTTCGGCCATGGCATGTCACCACCCTCATGACGTAACTATAGTGGCATGTGGCAACGTCATCTAAAAAGTTTATTATCACTCCGTGTCTTTTCGTGGATGTCGTAACAAGCGACTAAGGGATTTTAAAAAGGTATGCCAAGAATCTATGTCTCTCTAGTAGTTAGGTCGTAAGGTCATCGGATCTTGGCCCCAATGCACCTATTTACTGGTGGTAGGCTTCGGCCATGGCATGTCACCACCCTCATGACGTAACTATAGTGGCATGTGGCAACGTCATCTAAAAAGTTTATTATCACTCCGTGTCTTTTCGTGGATGTCGTAACAAGCGACTAAGGGATTTTAAAAAGGTATGCCAAGAATCTATGTCTCTCTAGTAGTTAGGTCGTAAGGTCATCGGATCTTGGCCCCAATGCACCTATTTACTGGTGGTAGGCTTCGGCCATGGCTTGTCACCACCCTCATGACGTAACTATAGTGGCATGTGGCAACGTCATCTAAAAAGTTTATTATCACTCCGTGTCTTTTCATGGATGTCGTAACAAGCGACTAAGGGATTTTAAAAAGGTATGCCAAGAATCTATGTCTCTCTAGTAGTTAGGTCGTAAGGTCATCGGATCTTGGCCCCAATGCACCTATTTACTGGTGGTAGGCTTCGGCCATGGCTTGTCACCACCCTCATGACGTAACTATAGTGGCATGTGGCAACGTCATCTAAAAAGTTTATTATCACTCCGTGTCTTTTCGTGGATGTCGTAACAAGCGACTAAGGGATTTTAAAAAGGTATGCCAAGAATCTATGTCTCTCTAGTAGTTAGGTCGTAAGGTCATCGGATCTTGGCCCCAATGCACCTATTTACTGGTGGTAGGCTTCGGCCATGGCATGTCACCACCCTCATGACGTAACTATAGTGGCATGTGGCAACGTCATCTAAAAAGTTTATTATCACTCCGTGTCTTTTCGTGGATGTCGTAACAAGCGACTAAGGGATTTTAAAAAGGTATGCCAAGAATCTATGTCTCTCTAGTAGTTAGGTCGTAAGGTCATCGGATCTTGGCCCCAATGCACCTATTTACTGGTGGTAGGCTTCGGCCATGGCTTGTCACCACCCTCATGACGTAACTATAGTGGCATGTGGCAACGTCATCTAAAAAGTTTATTATCACTCCGTGTCTTTTCGTGGATGTCGTAACAAGCGACTAAGGGATTTTAAAAAGGTATGCCAAGAATCTATGTCTCTCTAGTAGTTAGGTCGTAAGGTTATCGGATCTTGGCCCCAATGCACCTATTTACTGGTGGTAGGCTTCGGCCATGGCTTGTCACCACCCTCATGACGTAACTATACCGCCAAGCGATTCATCGTCGTGGTCGGGAATGACGTCATGACGCGACAGGCAAGTCTTGAGGGCAGTTGCGTAGTACCAGCCATCCGTTCATTACCCACTTCCGTAAATTTTGTGGAAGTCTTTGCAGACTAGTCACCTCGTCATCTATTTACTAAAATATAGCACAATAATACTTAGTTCATGAATGAATATTGTTTTTCAATGCAAGTGCTCGTAAAGCACTATTTTATATGCATCAAAACTGTTGTCAAAGTTAACTTTACCACACTAGTATTCTTTTAATATTGAAAAAATGTTCTCGGTCTTTTCTTGTTTACTATAAATATAGACTTGACAGCAGCTTATTTCCGTCAAGTTGGCAACTTGCGTGCAAAGAAAAAGAATGCCCGAATGAATTTATTATTTGTTTGTTTGATTACGTTTCATTTATTTACTCACACTATCCATTAAAAAAAGTAGTATGATACATATGGGTAAGGGCAATAACTTACTCGCAACGTTTAAAACACTCACTTATCGCTTACCGCACTTCTAGCATAAAGCCATAAACTACTGTTTTTACATTGTTCAAAACTATTTGTTCAAATCAATAAATAAAATGAACTAAGGAATTGAATAGCGCTCGAACTGTGCGTTTCGTTGTCATTTACGATTAAGAAACACTTTTCAGTTCAGAATCATGACGAATATTAAATATAACTAACATATTACCCGTATGTATATATGTATGTAGGCAGGTATCGATTGACCAATAAGAAACAACGTAATCATAAAACAGTTCCTCAATCCTGTGGCCGTAAGTACAAATAATTAGCTTGTGGGCAGCAGACATGCGAGGTGACATTCCAGCCAAATTGATTCGTCTGTCTGTTCGTTAGCTATTCTTAGACGAATTGAGACAATTTGCTACCACCGACCTACTCTAATACCTACCGATTTCTTAGAATTTATTGAGGAACGGAAACTGCTCGTTTGGCTAAAACTACTGGGCCAA
Organism: Ypsolopha scabrella; assembly: GCA_910592155.1. NCBI lineage: Eukaryota > Metazoa > Arthropoda > Insecta > Lepidoptera > Ypsolophidae > Ypsolopha > Ypsolopha scabrella. The sequence goes on from OU342960.1 coordinate 50,217,905, forward strand.
TTGGGCTGTTTGGGTGTTGAGCTTAACGAGGTTTCTAGAAAGTTTTCAAAGTATCTGTTTTTCGTTTTATGAATCTTTTTGTCCTTAATTTTGTAAAATTGTTGCGTCTGTTCCCTTTGGAAGATAGAGAGAGACGACAGAAGTTTAACTCAAAAAATAATTCATTCCTATCTCGACTCAAATAATTAAAGATTTGAATTTTCATGCACACTCTCTTATTTAACAATAACTATTATTGCAGCCCACGTAATCGTAGTAACACTTAAAAAAGGGATGTCCTAAATATGCCTTTTTATTTGTTTACTAACATTTTTCTCAATGTTATAATCCTACTATATTATTTTAAACATATTTTTTACTCTTTGTTAATTTTAATTGTGTGTAATTTCTTATATCTGGAGGTATTTAAAATAAATTGCTTTTCTTTCTCTCTCTCTATATTGTTTAATTAAAATATTTAAATCTTGGTCGGCATGGAAAGGTCCTCTTTTAACAGTATAAAGTTTATATAAAACTAATTACACTATGGATTATATGATTTATAACGAAATACATTGATTTTAGTCACAGGTTCAAATCCTTTTTTAAAATATTTGTCTTGAAATTTATTTTTAATTGAGCTTTTCTAGTTTTTATGAACACTGAATAATGTTTAACTTTCACTTATGTATGTACCATCGATAAATTTGTCTAATAAAATCGTTATAAATACCGGTAAGTGGATCAGAACAGTTTTCCTCGATTATAATAATAATAATAAAGACTTTATTGCACAAAAAACACAGATAAATAAAATTCACAATATTGAAAAAACATGGCAAAGGACTTATTTCTAAAAGAAATCTCGAAAGAGATTATGAGGATATTGTGGTTATTTCTTTGCAAACGATTTCGATAAATCGTAAAAGGCAAAAAATTAAGAAACTGTGGTAGACTAAAATGCTTACACTGCAAGAACATCCAATTAAAAAAAGCTCCTATTACAAGTGCATAAGGTTTATGCAGCATCAAAGCATACCTGAATCCGTGATAGTCGTAGTTCTGCTGCAACTAATTGGGAGGTGGTCCCGTACGTTGGACTTTCACCGATGCATCCCACTTAGGGTGACCATGGATTCATCACGCAGGTAGCATTCAGTGCAAACTGTCAACTTCAACGTTTGAATACATACATGTTCATAATAGAATTTACCGTTGAACTGAGTAAAAAAAGGAAAATAAATTGAGGGGCATCGATCGTATAGTTTCACCCCTGCCGCACCGCCCCTCTACCAAGCGAACGGACTGAGCTACTCGTAAACAACATTGGACCGTTGGACCTAATAGCACAGTTTAAAATCCATTCAGTTGTCCAACGAAGGCGCTCAGATAGAGCATTTATGCGTGGCCTGCGGGGCGAGATGCGGGAGTTAAGCCATCGAGCTACATACAATTTTCGAATGAGCAGTTCGGAGTCTCAACACGCAGGCCTAACCGCTCTGTCGGAACGCCTTCGTTGGAGAACTGTATGACTTTTTAAACTGTACTAATAGTGTCAAACAGGCACTAACTCTGATCTTTGATCTGTTTACTACATTGTGAGTAGCTTCTGAATTCGGTAGTCGATTTCGGGTTCGATTGAAAAATTTGCAATATATTTTTACTACAGACTTAATGTTTAAAAAGTGATCCGCCTCGATGCAAACCACCGGTAGAACGAGGAAGTACGAGAATTTGTCGCTTCACCACAACAATCAACTCGGAAATGCGATTAGTGGTCCCGTAGGACTTATTGTAGCATTAAAAAGACATCAACGCGAGCTCGTAGTACACAAAGCTACGAAAATCGTAATTCATATAAGACTCCTTTGAACTGTTTATAAACAATTTACGTAGTTGATCGTTTAGTTATTATAATAGTGTCGATGTCACATGGTCACCCTGGTATAACTGGTGCTGTATACCAGCGACCTTTAGCGGCATTTCACTGGTTTTATTGTTTGTTCTACAAGTTTCCATAAAGGTTATTCTATCACACGATTGTGATTGTAAACAGTCTTTGATGGTTTTTGGATTTTGTATAACCCAAAAAAACATCAAATATATATGTTAGTTAATCTTAACATGAACAAAAACTGCAAAAAAGGGGATTTTAGACGGTCTAACATTTTTTACTTCCCTCACGGAGAAAAAAGTTAGTTCTGTTGACTAGATTATTGTTTTAGAATATTTTGTATTGATATGTGACAACTAACAGTCTAGTTTGCATATTGACAGATTTATTAAAATCTAAAAAATTGTCAACAGATCACATTTGTCCGGTCGATTCCCGGTTTATGAGGAATTTTTTTAAATTATTTGAATGCAGTTTTCCTTAACTTTAAAAATAAAATAAAAGTACATTTAAGTAAAATTTGCTATCTTTAATATTTAAGGTACTTTCCCTCTAGGGGGCATTAGTTTGGTTCAGCCTGCATATGGTGTACGTAAAGTGTGGAAAGCTTTAAAAATACATATGTGCGTAAAATTGCTAAAATTCGAAAAAGTGTAGATGAGTTTTGGACCGAAAGTAATTTCATGATATTTGTTGAATTTGTTAGTGAAACGTGAAACTATAAGAATGCGGAATAACGTATGAGCAATATTGTAGAAAATTTTATAGGCTTAATTTTATTCTTAACCACTTTCTAGTTACAGCGCACCACGTTTGACAGAAAAGTGATAAATCATAACCACCTTGACCCCTCCCTTATTATTTTAACTTATGTACATTGAATAGATTATATACCTATAAATGTTATTACTGACGTGTAATGGATATTACAAATACAAATATTCTAAATATGTTCCCCTGGGCCCCTCCCCCACCACAAGCTCAATTCGTTGGTCTTAGCCATTTGATTAGTGTTTACCTCCTTGATACTCTTACGACTCTGAAGACAAAATCCTGATCGAACCATTTCTATCTAGAATGATTCATTTTGATTCAAAGTGTTTTTTACCTACCTAATTGGCCACATTTTTTTAATAAGTAGGAATAATTCTTATTATTAAAATAATATCTTATGATACATTTTTTTGTGCTTTCCGTCTTTGAAAGGATCGCAGTACTTTTCCTAACATCCTGTATTGGTCAATCGTCAAGTCAGTAAGGTTTACACAGCAAAAGATATTCAAAAGTGGTAGATCGCATATGCGGCCAATAATCCAACATGATATGGTCATAAATATCATACATACATATACTCACGCCTGTCTCCCAGAGGGGTAGGCAGAGACTACATATTTCCATCTGCTACGATCCTGACATACCTCTTTTGATTCTTCTACATCCATCAATCTAGTCATACAAGCTCTTCTATTCCGCGGACTTTTTACTTTGCCCTTCTTCAGTATGTCGCCTATTTGGTCGGCCATAAATATCAATACCACATTATAACGTATACGTTGCGTTAGGACACTATTTTACTTACATATCTTCACGACTAAATCCCCGAGAAGGTGTCAAAGGTGTTCGCAAGTGTGAACTGTAAAATGCATACAAGCACAGTCCATGCATACATCCACTTTTCGCCTACGATTGTTACGTTCCAAAAGTATCGATGAGTCCTATCGCCGTACTTCGGGCACAAATTGACCGAAGCACGCAGACCGAACACAAATTATCGTGAGGATTGAAGGATTTAAGTCACGAGGATTGAACCCACGACCTCTGGGCTAAATTTAAAGAAAGACTACGCTCTACCAATGGGCCACAAAGGCGGTCTCATTTTACTTAAATGAGGTTGAATTGAATAGTCTCAAGTATCGGTAAAATACCCCTACGTTAAGTATAAGAAATATCTGGAAAATTCCAGATTGTAGAAAATCCTTCACTGGCAACTGAAAGCCGCAGCTCAAAGTATCTTGTCTATCAATCGGAATTTTAAAGAAAAGTTATGTAATGAGTTTTGTTATTTTGAATGGGATTTGAACAGCAAACTAAAAAAAAATTGTTTGCTGGATTGGCAGCTTTGGTTGTAAATTCGCAACGAGGTTATGTCAGTAAATGGCTCTTTGGGTGGTTTTTCCAATAGAATCCGATTTTTTTGTTCTTATATAGACAGTGTCTTGTGTTTCTAATAAGTATTTACAAGGTCTTCTGAATAAGAGTTTATCCATGAGGCAAAAATCCCTATCAAAATATACATGTGTAGTATTGATGTATACCTGGACAAATATTTCGTCACTTCTTTAGTAATAAAATAATCATAGAGGTAAAAGAATAATTAGTACTAGAGCTACAAAATGATACAGAAGTGATACCAAAGTCAACACAAACAGATTCAGATTTATGTTGTAAATAACGTTAAACTTAAACGTTAATCGAAAAAAAGGTTTTCTTTGTTAATACAGACTATGCATTTTAACAAAATAAGGAAAAATCATAGCGTTTTAAAATTATCATATATTACATTGTGTCTCAAAAAACATCAAAATACGTTTTTTTTTGTTGGTTCGAACAGTTTTTTTTTCTCAGTTCGAAAGCCATACAAAAATGGCAGGTTATATCCCTCTAGGTACTAAATGAAGCCTTTAAAGTCCGTTCATAAATACGAACGTGAATGTGAATAAACTCGCTTCTCCAAGGCACATATCTGCTTGAAGACATAAGAACAATCAAGTATCGGCTCAGTAGTAAATTTTTATTAGCTATCTGTCAATTCATTTCCATCAAATAAAATTTGACATGCAAAATGTTGGGCATTAAATATAATTTTTACGAGGCTTTATTTAACAACAAGAAAATAAATCTATCTAGCGTTGATATAAAACATAGTTTGCTTAAAAAACTTATATGAGTCTACAGTAAGAACGGAACTACGAAGAAAATAATCACCCAACTATCCGTTAAAACCATGACGTCACCGTACTCTTGAAGTGGGTACTGTCGCCTCATTAACTAAAAAGTCGCGTTAAACTTGATATTTAGCGCAACACAGAACAGTAACCCACACATTGTACTGCAGGAGTACAGTCGACGAACAAATGCCCCGTGTCAGGGTGAGACAGTGACGTACGCCGATAATTAGTCTTAAAAATTGCGAGCAACTGTACACTGCCGGTCAAAAAAAGTGGGGTTAAAAAAAAAGAATGGGACGTGGTCTCCAGTCGAGTGCCCACACCATGTTCCTAGATTGGTGATGAATAGCACAAAACCTAGCATGATTTTTTTGAACATAGGTATATTTACAGAAGTCGGTCATAAATTGTTAAGTTTGTAATTTTTTTTCTTTTTATATTTTATTATTGTAAATATTATTTAATTCTATATGTAACTGAAGCCGACCACATCGAGTGGTCGGAATATATTTTACAGAACTTACCCTTGACTGTATCTCCTTATATATACATAAATACTAATAATATAAAGACAAGAAGTCAATTATATTTTTATCAAGTTTGTAAAGATTATTGAAATCTCGAACAATCTCTAGAATCTTGTCTCACAAACACAGATAAAAGCTCGATATACATAATAATTAATAGACCGTCATTATTCACATCAAGGAATCTTTCTACAACCATGTACCATCATCAAGGCTTCCGCCTATCCAGTTTCAAAACCTTATTGCTTGCATGTGGTGATCTCAGCTAGCCCCGCCTTTTATTTTATTTACCAATTAGAGTTTATGGGAGACACTTTTTATGGCGTTTTTGGGTCCATCAGAGTCCATCGGTCACTTTAGTCAGACTATTGGTAGACAAACACTAGTAGGGTAGGCCTAGCGGAATTGGCCGCGAGCCACTGAACACTAAACTGGCCCTTAAGGTGGTCAGGCGGGAACCTTGCTGACTGTACGTATCAATAATCGTTCTGCAAAAATCCGTCACCTCGATACAAATTAATTTATAAATTTACCAGGCTATTTCGAACAGAGTAGATTTACCGATAGCTGAAGTAAGACCCATTTCCATGCCCGCCACTATCTAAGGAGCACTGTAAAACGTGGAAAACATTGAAGTGGCGAAAAGTAGCGAGATGTGTGTGTCTCACAACTACGACTGTGTGAAGGACTGGGGGGAACACTTCAGACTGTTACAAGACTGGTTTATTAGTGTGCAACTTTACATCTGTATCTACTATCTACTAGTCGTATGGGCTTATAATCTAATTAATGTATTGCACGAGTAGGTACGTTTAAAGTTTAAACGTTGGGTGGTCAGTAAAAAGATGAATGACTATCTTTCTTCTTATTCCCATATTAATTCGGCAAAATTAATATACCTTATATGTACGGTCAAATATGGTAAAATTCACACAGAAAGAGCACACTGAAGTCTATAAAATTCCGATTACATTTGGTGTAACGTTCCAATACTTATACAGAGTGACTTTAACCTAACACCGATAATTTAGTATTTTGTAGAAGAATACAAACTGGTTTTATTAAAACCATTCAAAATCATATTCGAAATTATTTTTAAAGTTGGAGCCCTTTTTTTTCGTATAACCCAAAGAAATCATGGTCACCCGAAGAGATAAGATAATTATATAGCGCGAAGTTATTTTTATTATTGATCCCACTATTTCACTTCTTGGACTATTTTCATTTTTTCCATATGGGAATAACTAGGATTGTATTTCCAAGTAACATTTTTTAAATAATATTTTTACTTTTAATTTTTAATTGTTTTTACATTTAAAATGTGTTCTACTAACGTTTCTCAAATTATCGGGGTTTGTTTGAAAGTCACCTGTTTAATATCCACTAATATGGCTCAAAGCGACTTTTTCTAGAACACCTGTTTTTACCTAGTTTGAACTTGTTTGAACCTAGTTTTCTAAAAAGGCGACGCCACGAAATTTTGGTGACATGGATCTCCATTTTTCTCAGCAATAAAAAAACCTATGTGATTACCAATTCATACACTAGATTAAGCATTTCATTGACATCATTTTGCCCGAAGGTTTAGTTGATTGATTAATTTTCATAGCAGAGAAAAAATATTTAGGAAACCTCTTATAAAACAGAGATTTCTATTTTACTGACAAACGGGAGCGAATTAAGCCTCTAAGTTTTTTATTTAAATTAGTCTACAAATACACTTCAATGTGGCCGATTGGATTTATTACATTACTAATAGTTGTCATTTTAAATGAAAAATACTGATTTGCCACATACGGCCCTACGGCATAAGCTAGTTCGTGAGCGCATATTTGTATGGAGTAAGTCCCCCTCACTCCACTCCCCTAAGGCGCCAATTTGAAATTAAAAGTTGATCAATGCCTCACCTTAAATAAAGTTCTCTTACACCATAGCTAGTGATCAGAATATGTAGAGCTAATATTAATATACCTAAAGATGACGACAAGATGTTTCAAAATAGTACAAAACCTCGAAATAGCTTAGTCAATTTATTTTTATCGAATCCCCGAATCCCGGAAATCGTTTTCTAGGACTAATTATTAACCTAAGAACCTTTTGTGTCCCAAAAAGACTTGAGATGATTTTGTTGCAACAATTGGCATACCCAATATACCCATAGTTATCAAAAATAAATCTCTTTTATTCAATAATTTTCAACAAACTGCGTCAATTGATTAATTTATGTACGGTAAATACAATATTTATGATTATTCTCGATTCTTATCGGTAGCGTTACAGGTTGTACGTAGGGTTGCCATTCGTCAGGAATTTTCCGGACATGTCTGGAAATTTGGTTATTGGTTGGAATGCGGGAGGGATTTCTAAGTTGATCGGAATTTTTCAGGAATTATCTCACAAATAAATGAAAATTTATAAATATAAGTATATTTTTCAAATAACTCAACATTAACAGTACCGACGAGTACTATACCTATTCAACACGTAATATAATTTTCATGTTAAGTAGATATGTATTTATGTAAATGTAAAATGTATTTTTTTAATAACAAATTTTATTCTAAGGTCTCGTAGATAATGCTAATGCTCGTGCAGCATTTCTATTAAATTTATAATAATTTTACAAAACATTTCACAAATAATATCTTCACTTTACGCAAGCAATCGACATGCCGACAAAATATAAATTTTCTGCAATTGTCCGGAATTTTCTCCGGACTTTCTTTTTAGGGCTTCGTACCTCAATAGAAAAAACGCGTGGAGGTATCGAGTTGAAATTAAAACCATATCCTCAAGTCTACTGTCCCTTGAAGCTGTGAAAATATAAAACTTCTAAGTTAACGTGAAAAAACAATACGGCCGTTTATGCCGCAAAAAACATGCATTTAGACACTCTCAAGGGAATCAAAATTCATAGGGTATTTCCCGTTGACCTAGAACTACGAAATTTGGCAAGTAATACCGTCTTATACTACAAGTATAGGGAAAAATCTGAAACTATACATTTGTAATTAAATCATAAAATCATCATAGTCTTTAACGGAGCCCTCGGTGGGCGAATCCGATTCGCACTTGTCCGGTTTTTTTGATATGGTAAGCCTAGCTGTACGTAGGTACGTTGTGGCTTACTTCCTGTAACTTACAGGACTAAAAAACATATTATTACCAGTACCACTTAAATAAAAAGAGATTTAGAAACAAATCACCAAAATAAACAAACCAATAAATAATTCAAAACGCGACCAGTCGGACGCCTCTATTCATTAAATGCAAATGATCACGCACACAAACAAGAAAATATACGCACACTTCCTATTTTTAAAGGAACACACACAGATGTTTGCTATGCTGTGTGAATGAGTATATGACCTCGAGACGTTAGATTTTTGGCCACTCAGGCGCATTTCTAAATTTGGAACAACGTGATTGGTTCGAATGGAATTAGAAAAAAGATTAGAACTACGCTTTATTGGTTGGTTAGAAAAGTGTTTCGAAATTAAAACGTTTTAAGTTATTTACGTTTTGCTTTATGGGGTGATTTAAAAACAAGTAGTTTTAATAAAGTTTTCATATAAGTACGCAACTCAATTAAAATATTATCTACAATTTCTTTAAAAGCTTTAATAATATATATTTTTTATAACTTTTTGAAACTATGTAGTGTTTGGTCCGTACAAAAGGGTACAAAAATTAAAAGTAGATCCCCGATTGAAATATTTTTGTTACAAAATTATTGTTCTGTTTATTTATTAGGATTAAATCCTAATCTAAATGTTTGCTTTGGTATGTATAATTAAGAACTATTGTTACTAACAAATTATGGGTTTTTAAATTTTAGCCTGAAATAAATGAATCTATTATTATTATATTATTATAATTACTTCCCCTATGTGTAACAAACAGTATGGTGGTGCGTGATTCACGTAAAAACTACTGGATGAATTTGGATGGGGTTTGAATATTGCGTAACTCAATATACTAGGAGTAACATAGGGTAAACAATTATTTTACAAACACTAAAAAATAAATCACAGTAAATGAAGTGTTCAGTAGTTAATTTTTCTACACTAGATGGCGCCACATATATATTTTCCTTTTAAGGTACTGATTAGTTTATTCCGTCCGCTTTGTCGATTTTTGCTTTCCCGCCAATTTTGTTTTTGGCTATATCTCCGAAAGTAGTTATCAGATTCTATTGCGGTTTTCTTTTTCTAAAAGTAGATTGAATTACCTACGTTAAAAAAACAAAAAAAAAACTTTTATTTGAGAAAGTTTTGGTTATTTAAATGAATATATATTTATAACCTATACCGGATGTAAATAGAGAGCGACCTTTATTTAAATAACTTGATACCTACTATCTAAACTTACCTTTGCAGATATAGCTATTGGTAATTGCATTTTGGCCAAAACTAAAAGAATAATACAATGTATCCAGAATGCCGCGCTCGTTTCTGTTTTTATATCCCTCGTAGAGCCCTTACTCCCTACCTAAATAACTTAATCAATATTGAAAATGAGCGTTCACTCCATTTTGCTTGCTTTATCTTTGGTATTGTAAAAACACATGGTCCCCCATATCTGTACAATAGATAAACTTAACTTTTCTTCTCGTCATATTAGACATGCTCCTTTTCTGATCTATCCAAAACATCATACAGCTGCATTTTGTGTCAGTTTTCGTAATTCTTAAGTATATAATAATATACTTCCGCCGATGCGTAACATAACAACATTAAATTGTTTAAAGTTAAAATATAAAAAATTCCTTATTGATTCACAAAATATTAGGTCACTTAATTACACTACCCTCTTGTTTTATAATATTTTCTTGTTGTTTCTGTTTTCTATAAACATTACTGTGTTATGAATAAATATGTTATAGTCTATTTTGAATTAAGATAATTAAATTTTCTGCTACTGATGTTTCGTACCATGTAACGTTACCCTGCGAGGTGTCCACGGAAGACCAGTGTCGTGGTACAGAATGGTGCCCTGACACATGCTGGGTGGAGGCCTTGTGGGTGTCACTTTTGTTTTGTTTAGTTTATTATATTATACCTAAGTTGTGTGACACCAATAAAGCTTTATTCTATTCTATTCTAAATAAAACCACATATTCTATCGATCATACTGAATAACTCTTTGAAAAAAAAACCCGCGCAAATCATCAGAGAAAAATTTATTCAACTGTAACTCAAAGACTTTATCTCGTAGGAGGAAGGTCTATTTCAGAACGCTGCACCGTTACAGCTGTATCACGGACGATGCTCTCTCTAAACTCGTCCATATGTCGGTGCGTTAGGGTTCACGCATTTTTGTTTGAAACTCAAATATCTCCCAAACTATAAGGGTGGCCTCGGGTATGATTCTTGGGAAAAGTGGTTCAGTAGGGTCGGTTGAATATGTGGTTTCATTTAATGGTACCTAGCAGTCTATTAACACCCGGTATATATATGTCTGTTCAAATTTTATAATATTGTAGAAAAATATAAAGAATAGTTAAAAAATAATATGTATGTATAGATATACATATATAAAAAGCGGGTAGGTGTAAAATATTGGTGTCAAATTACAAACCACAACTTTTTTTAAATTATTATTATAGGTATATTTATTTTGCTGCTCATCTTTCTAGCTTTCCAGCGATACCCATATTACTATGGAAGTGACTTAATAGCCGTTAGTGGCTCCCTTAGTTTTAATGTATTTTATTTATTAGGGATAGGGATTAGGGATCGACGAGCGAAGCGAGGAGGAGCGGTTAGGCTGACATGTAAGTAGATATTAGGCAGCCGAGTGAAGCGAAGCGGAGCGAGGCGACCCCCGGTAGTTGTAACAGAATTCACGATATGCAGAAGAAATCATTTTCCGAGCACTTTCCGATGACTTACGGTTCAATAATTTATAAAAGTAAAGGACCGCTTCCCTTTCCGCACTGTACATTGCAAATTGAACTTTATTAGTTCGTACTAAGCAATATATTCTAACAGCTAAATAATGACTTACGGTTTGAATAATTTTTAAAATCAAAGGACCGCTAGCGGTCCTTTAGTCACTTCCTATAGATATAGTTTAATATAAGGAAGTGCCGAAATAGCCGTTAGTGGCTTCCTTATTTTTAATTTTATTCGACCGCTAGGGATAGGTTGCGACGACGAGCGAAGCGAGGAGGAGCGGTTAGGTTGACATGTAAGTACATATTAAGGAGCCGAGCGAAGCGGAGCGGAGCGAGGCTACCCCCGTAGTTTAAACAGAATTCCCAATATGCAGAAAAAATCAATTCCCAAGCTTTTTACGATGACTTACGGTTCAATAATTTATAAAATTAAAGGACTGCTTCCCTTTTCGAACTTTATTAGTTCGGGTTAAGGAAGATATTCCAACAGCTAAATAATGACTTACGGTTCAATAATTTAAAAAATCAAAGGGCCGCTAGTGGTCCTTTAGTCACTTCCTTGATATAATAACTACTCATAAATATTTTTCTTGTATGAGCCGGCAGGCACAAAATAGATAGATACAGAAGGCCTGCTCCCTACAACCAGCGATTTCAGGCGCACGCACACATAGACGTGTACGTACGACGATCTCGGTAGGATTCAGTCGAATGCCAGTACGACTAGTCACGAGTGCTTGCGCTTTGCGATACATATGATGAGTAGGTATTCAAGGTCAGCCGTAGCTGGCCTTCTGTACCTATCTATTTTGTGCGGCAGGGGTGTGTCGATCGACACACTCATGAGTCGGCGCTAGGCGTTGATAAAATAAAATAACTAACAAGCCAAAAAACTATAATACTACTCAAAGATTCGAACCACATAATATAATAAAAGATACATTGGCGATTCGGTGTAACACGCCTTGACTTTGTTTTATGCGTCCTGTCCTTGTCTTTTCGATACAGAAAGAAAAAGACTGAATGCTTAAATTAAGTTTAGTCCTGTCAAATAAGTTAAGTCGTGTTACACCAAATCGACCCCATTAATTGACAAACAGTTAGTACACCCAAAGCGGCAAAAGTTAGTACACTATATTAGGAGGTTCACGCGGAGGAAGCCGCGGGAAAACGTTAGAATCTAATATGAGCTAGTATAAAAACACATATCAAACCCACTTCCTGACTAGTATCACGACGAATAGACATATTCTTAGAAAACAACTAGAGACAGAACATGTTTTACAACAATTCATGAATAATAAATACCTTCCTGCACAGAACCCCAATCCAAAACGTATTTTTACACGCACACACCAGCACAAAATCTTGTTTGAATAAAAATTCAACCCGTAATGCGCTAGCAATATGTGATATATTTCAATGTTAAATAATTGTGGGTACGTGTGCGTCTAACGCTCGCGCCCCACTCCTGCACATCCCAAATTTAAATAATGTTAGATGATTGGTCGACGACTATTGTGGGTCTTTTCTTTCGCGTCAAAACCGGTTAGTTTAGTTGTTTGTTCAATCTATTTTATATTCTAACCTTGTTAAAAGCGTAAAATATGTAGTGGGTTGTGGAAAACGATGAGATAGGTAATAAAATCTATTATGGAATCTTTTAAAAAATATATTTCACCGTTAAAAATGTACATTACCCACTTTTCACGATGAAAGCCATTCTTTAATTAAATAGCTTTCAAATTGAGTAGATACGTATGTACTTATGTAGGTATGCAGCACATGCAGCCTTCATCGATTAAATAAAAAAATACAATATTACAGAGTACAGACTAGGTTCATAAGTTTAAAAGATTTTAAATGAGAATTCCTTAAATAACGTTCTCTAATTTGATCAAGTAGGTAATTTATAATTCTAATAAGTACATTTATTCTATAGGTATTTCGATTAGTTTAATATATCTTTGTTCTAAATTACCTGCTTGTCAGCGACAAATCGAAAATACACAAAACTTAAATCTCATTTTATTACTTATGTATATGTATTCTGATTTAATGTGATTCATGAATGTTTGTCTCTTCACAAACACAGAGAAAAATGGCGACACAATCACCGAATAACATGAACGTCACACACATTATACACACACAATCAAAAAAACACCAAAATAACTCTGCCCCTTGTTAACTTTTGTACCTAGTGAATAAGACTGAATTTTGTATAGAAAAGTATAAAGGTAAATTGGTAAAACGATAGGCCTCAATTTCGAATTCCAAATGCGCGCAACACAGTTTCCGCAATGGCGGGAGGTCGACGACCCCCAGTTTTGGAGGGCGCCAGCCACGTGACGTCACGCGGCGACCTGCCTCAACATGACCTTGAATCGAGTGAGCCAGACGATTTTCGGGGCTTTGTCCCCTTCATTTACTTTGTGCGATTATTCGGCCAGTAGTCACGTCAACGTGTTTGTTTGAATGTGGAACGTTAGCAGTGCCGTGCCGTGGCATGGAATTTAAAATATCGTGGGAATGAAGAAGATAAGCGGGATATGGATATTCATTTTATTATCCTTTCTTGGATGAAAGAAAATAAAATACGTATATTAAGTTAAAATATAACGATTTTCCGACTTTCCATAAATTTTTGCAATTTTTTATAAAGTAGCTAAAGAACTGTTTTAATAATACACAGGTAGATTGCTTCGTTTACGTGAATTTAGTATTTAGGTTAGTTAAAATAATTTCAAATCTTGTTTTCTATGCAACATTTATTAAAATGTTTAAGAGTACCTACCTACCTATATCTTTACCAAATCTGAGTCGGTATTCTGTAAATCCATCAGAAGAAACTACGTAATTTATACAAACAAAATTATAATAATGATAGTGGAAACCAAAACAGCAACAATAGCTTTCTTAAAAATATTTCCCCTTGCTGAGAATCGAAACCGATGATTTTAAAAAATCACACCGTATACTTATAAATTACTGCACAGTCGGTTATACCGGTTGTAAAAGCAAAAGCAAGAATCCTTTAAGGGTGTGTTAGTATGATCGGTAAAGATATTATTTTAAATGCTGGGATCTCTAAATAAAGTACCAGTACTTCATAATAAGACGATTTTCTTTACTCATAATACACTAATCGCGTGGACACCCTCACTGGTCGCTTGCCCCTCGGATGGGGGGTGCGGGTTGCGGGGTGCAATTAGGTGTGAGGGGAGGCCGGTGAGCTGCGTAGCCATAGCTTAGAAACATTATGGAATTTTTGGTGAAAATTAAAGGTATATTTTTTTTCTCGTAATGACATCAGAATCGTGTATAGTTTTATACCCTAAACGGATTGTTGACTTTGAATTTACAGCCATAGTGTATCGCTTACAAGAAGTAATATATGACAAACGTACGACGAACTAAAGGAATGTGGTCATTCTTCTAAAATGCTTTAAACTCTTTACTGCAATTATGCCCATTACTCCAATATGTAGGTACATAGCCAGATTCGGCGCAGGATTGTACTGCACTCAACATCACATACCTACATATCGGTACAATCGTAGAGTATGTTGAAAAGTCAGCGCCAAGAATAGTTAAGGAACACGTTCCTTAACTAAAGCATGTAAATTTCAAAATGAGTAATTTTATTATAAACGTTTTTACTTCAACTTTTCTACTACAGGTGAGAAGATAAGTTCCTTAACATGGTTTAAATAAGTAATATAATAAAATCGGTTTCTCCATACAAGGGAAAAAATCAAAACTGATTTCTTGGGGCCATCTTAGACAACAAAAATTTAAAGTTTATTTTTCTTTCTGTCTCTAATAGTCTTATTGCTGAACTACTGAATTGCGTTGGGTTTTTACTTTAGTGTAGCTTAATGTCCCGGAAGTAACTGGTTCCTATTTTTTTTTTTAAAAGAGCACAGCATTTTAGTTCGTTCTGGCTCCACTATTAAATGTTTTCATTGGTTTATGGGGTTAACAAATAGATGGCGCTATATACAATGAGTCACATTTGGAGGTCAGGGCAGCTATTCCGGCATTATTGCGCATTTGCAATATCAGTCATTAGATATTTGTTAAAAGTTTGATATATGCCATGCGATGTAAATTAGAGTCAGTAAAACCACATCAAATAGAAGCTATATGATATCAGGAATGATTACTATACGTTTTCAATCAAAAATGTATAATGAAATTTTGCCCGCGGCTCCGCCCGCGTGTTATTCGGTATAACGACATGCTTTTTTCCGGGATAGAAAGTAGCCTTTGTGTTAAGTTAGGGTATAAGATAGATCCATTCTAAATTTTATCCAAATTCGTGCAGCCGTTTCAGCGTGAAAGAGTAACAAACATACACACACACACACAAACTTTCGCATTCATAGTATTAGTTTGATGTGATGAGCACTTTAATTTAGTTTGCCGTATGTAATATCATAACTTCTCAGAATTCGATCCTTAAAAGCGATACTATCGGATGATGCAATAATATACAGTGTGATTTTTTTAAAGATTTTTCTGATGCAGTCAAAGATTTGGTCTCGCTCGCTGTCACTTTATGGTAGATCTGTTGTCTCGCTCGCTAGCATAGGATTTTTGGGCCACAATCCATTGCGCAATTTTTCTGTGCGGTACACCAAGTCTATACATAAAAGTCTTAAGATGCAGTTAAGGTTTTTATTATTTTTTAAATAAAAAGTATGCAGTAAATGTGTTTTAAAGCAACTTGCGGAATTAGCTTACACATAATAAAGTCTTCACAAAAGAATCACGTGTTTACAGTTGTAATGTAATGCATCTAAAATGTAAAGCATAAAATTGAATAATTTTCATGTGATCACCTAACTATTAACAAGCAGTTTGCGCGAATTGCTATAAACGCATTTATTGCGAACTTTTTATTCAAAAGTAAGGAAAACAATATTATGATGTGCAATTTGCACAGAGATCCTCCTTTACCACCTTAAAATCGAGCAATAAAAATTAAGCTATTTTCGCTATTCCCTGTAGTCTAGGATTTGGCCATGGACCCCCACTTGAAAAAGTGTAAAAAAAACAAAGATATTTATTTATTTATTTATTTTATTTATTAGGAAAACCAGTAGTTAGTAAGCTAATTTTAACACTACACATTGAACATAAATAACTGCTAAACTTCTAACTTATTAAGGTAATCACAGCTTGCATTTTATATAAGTGACTTATAACATGTAAGTATACACATATCTTAAATTCTTAATTACTAAAATTATATTAATAATTTACAAATTCTAAATTTTATCTTAATATCTAACTACTAAAACTAACAAACATCATTTAACTTTAGATAGAGCTTTTCTACACAATAATTTAAAACAACCTAAACTATCTGCATTAATATCACAGGTGTGACTCACTTTATTATAGGTGTTTAGAAGTCGGGACACTGGAGCAAATTGACCCAGAACAGTCCGGGATAAAGGCGGAGAAAACATTCAAAAGATTATTATTAAAGACTATTATGTGGAATTTTTATGTTAATTTTACTTAAATTATTTGTTATTAATTATTGGTTTTTATTGTTACCTAATTTCAAAACGCTCACGAAATATATTCTATCTCACAAAGTCCGTTTAGCCTTTGGTTGTGTAGTGATGTGTACATTTCTGTGCGGGGCGTGTTTTGTAGCGCAGCCGAGGTTACGCACACTACAAAAGTGCATGCACTGCCTATAGCCAAAAGGATTTCGCGAGGAAGGAGTTCTAGGTCTACCTCTAGTGCGTTCCGATTCAAGACATAATCGATTACATCGCATCTATCGTCATTCCGAATCACTGATGGCCGTACGGTGAGTAGTTTGATGGTACTTTTAGTGCTGTTAGCGCCATTCGGAACCCGGCCCTCGATACTCGCTCTAGTGACTGTGTAAAATATTTATGTATATGAGAAATTTGTACACCAGCTAGCAAGAAGAAGAAGAATTTCTAGTACAAAATTATTTTACGCAGTCGCTAACGAGCATCGAGACCCAAATCCATAGAAGGCCTACTGTACCTAGTGCCGTCAAATATTGTCCAATTTTACCTGCCTCTCAAATTAATTTAGATGAGAATTCTGATTTCCCATTTTTTTACTCTTTTTACGATATTAGGTCAGCCGCACAATACTGATTGTTGATAGTTCAATGAACTCTCCTCGGTGATGATGTCACAGCATAGTGGTTATACTGTTATGATAAGTGTCCGACTGAAAATGCGGTTTCGGCTTAGGTTGTCTTCGGCAGAAAATACTGATGTGGGCTTATATTTCGGTTTTAACGAAAAAGCGCCCAATTTCAATTTCTTGATTTTTTGCAGGATTCTGCACTTGGTTGACTCAAATTAATAAAAGTTTACGAAAAACGAAAAATCACCGTCACATATCAGTTCAGAGTAGTACAAATATAAAAAATCTTATTTCCCACATTACTTTAAATCTTACAGGACTATTTCATAATTGAATAAATAAATTGACAAAATTTCGTTTTTATTTCAGTTACGTACGATCGAAACTGGGATGAAAACCGAAATTCGGTTTTCGTTGTAAGATGATTGTAAATCGGACACTAGCGATGATGCATAATTTTATTGTTCCGGATCAGAGTTTGTTGATATTGTCTACATATAAATTACATAATTCAAATAGGTTTAAAAGTCACGTACGGTACTCATCCTTTTTGAAGGATAAAATCGATTTTATCAAATTCTTAATCATGTTTCAACTTCCTTGCTTGATTGCTAAAAATAAAAGTTGGATCTATTGGTTTATGGTTTGTTATTGTTTGGATGGTATCATCACGGTGGTGGGTGGTAGAAACATACAGAACTCACCGGAAGATTGTTGATGTAGGAAAATATTAATAACCCTAAGAAAATTGTAAAAATCTAACAAACTATGCTAGAGTCGATATCAGTTTTGTGACGTTTTTCTTACCACGTCATTCAGAGAGCATGTATCAGAATGGTCTCTATCGCCTGTCATTAAAATTCATGTTGAGGTCGTGCAAATTTTGTTAGTATTTTGTGGCTCATCAAAATTTAGCTCTAATACAAGTCAACAAGAGTTACCCAATGAAACGTCAAAAGACTGATAATCATAAGATAGCGACCCTAGTATACCTACCAGATGACAAAATATTGTAATCCTATGTATTGCGTACTTATTAGGAGAAATCAACGAGTACAGGATTTTTCAAGATCGTTTTACTGCCTGGGCCTATTCTTTAGTTTTGTATCAAATGGATGTGCTTAAAATAATAATTATTTATATAAATATTCCAAATAATTTTTTTTATTTACTTCGAAACCCTTGGTGCTTGCGTTGAATTCGCACTTGCCCGAGTATTACACAGCATATTTCGTATTTTCTTTGTCAACCACATATCCATTTATTTACCCAAATATTTATAAGCTGCAAATACAGTATTATTTACTCGAATATTTGTTATCGATAGAGAATTGACTGAGCCCTCTGTTAGAGCAGCTGTGGTGTTAATGTACTTTTGACATTACATGCGCGGGCGCACAAATATGAAGTTCAAAATACTGTATCTTAATTGTGTAAATAGTTTCAATTCAGCAATTTCGTTCTATCAATAATCAATAGTTTCAAAGACTATCTCTTGTCGGTATAGCAATATTGTCTCTTTCGTGGGGCCACGCGACGAAAGGGCAATGAAGTGTCTCTTTGGCAAGAATTTTTGTAGTTATTTTTTATATATTATTTACAATAATTTAATAGGAATTGTTCGTGTCGAAATAATAAATTATTATCTCTCTTATAATTATAATTGAAACAAGTCAATACAGTTGTCCCTTTCACAATTTATCAAGGTAAATCCTCGGTGCGGTCATTTCCTTTGTATATTCTGAAGTTATATTAAAAGTTATATATTATTATAACAATTGCTCATTAAAATATATTATGTTTATAAATAATATATTTATTTAGGTTATTTTTTTTTCAAAATGCAAGTTTAGTAATTCTTATTGTTCGTATTGGGGTTTAGAGAAGAAATGCTACTTTTGTAGTCGTTTTACTACTTTATATAACTAAAAATGACTAGTTCGACAAATAAGTGTAGGTAGGTATAACATTTTTAGAACTTTTTCCTAGATTGCTGTAGTACAGAAAGTGAAAAATTGTAAACACACGCTTTCTCATGTTTGATGAATAAGAATTATTTACAGAACTAAAAACATATTTTATTATTTTTTATATGTATAAAAATCTCGCTCTCGGCCTGCGATATTTGGGTTCCGTACCCAAAGGGTAACATGGAGGCCTATTAATGTCGCTCTGTTGTCTGTCCATCTATCCATCTGGGTATGTCGCGCGGGACTCTAGCTTGCAGACGGAATGAGTCACATACTTGAAATTTGGATATGTTATGTAGAATGTTGACCCAAAACCGAATTATTTACATTTCCCGTACATGAAAAAAGACGAAAGAAATGATTTTTTTCTTATTCATTAGGGTGTCATTACTTAGAACTCAAATTTTATCCCGAAAGAAATTGTTTGCCATTAAAGTTGTCAGTTGTAGAGCATTTTTGTTACGGGGTCTATCTCAAAAACTGATCTAGTTGGGAATTTGGAATTTTGTGTATATTACATAATAATAAACTGTTTTTAAACAAATACCTAAGAACGTCGATTTTTATTGTAAGATTAAGTTTACCTACTCGAATACTTAACCAACTTACTTTTGCAGTTTTGTTTCATACATTTTCTAGATAGTGATAGCTTGTAATTTTTATTTAAATCACTTAAGGCTATTAACTTATTTAAATGATAGAGAGCCCTTAAGGCACGAGTCCTACTTGCACATGAGCGGTTCTACTTCAACAGAAGTTTTACTTTGTGTTTTTATTTTTCCTTAACGCTGACTCGATGACACAATGTAAGTACGTATTTGCCAGTCGCCCGGGTATCGGTCGAAGAACCCAGATAGCGATGTTTAAATCACTTAAGGCTATTAACTTATTTAAATGATAGAGAGCCCTTAAGGCACGAGTCCTACTTGCACATGAGCGGTTCTACTTCAACAGAAGTTTTACTTTGTGTTTTTAGTTTTCCTTAACGCTGACTCGATGACACAATGTAAGTACGTATTTGCCAGTCGCCCGGGTATCGGTCGAAGAACCCAGATAGCGATGTTTAAATCACTTAAGGCTATTAACTTATTTAAATGATAGAGAGCCCTTAAGGCACGAGTCCTACTTGCACATGAGCGGTTCTACTTCAACAGAAGTTTTACTTTGTGTTTTTAGTTTTCCTTAACGCTGACTCGATGACACAATGTAAGTACGTATTTGCCAGTCGCCCGGGTATCGGTCGAAGAACCCAGATAGCGATGTTTAAATCACTTAAGGCTATTTACTTATTTAAATGATAGAGAGCCCTTAAGGCACGAGTCCTACTTGCACATGAGCGGTTCTACTTCAACAGAAGTTTTACTTTGTGTTTTTAGTTTTCCTTAACGCTGACTCGATGACACAATGTAAGTACGTATTTGCCAGTCGCCCGGGTATCGGTCAAAGAACCCAGATAGCGATGTTTAAATCACTTAAGGCTATTAACTTATTTAAATGATAGAGAGCCCTTAAGGCACGAGTCCTACTTGCACATGAGCGGTTCTACTTCAACAGAAGTTTTACTTTGTGTTTTTAGTTTTCCTTAACGCTGACTCGATGACACAATGTAAGTACGTATTTGCCAGTCGCCCGGGTATCGGTCGAAGAACCCAGATAGCGATGTTTAAATCACTTAAGGCTATTAACTTATTTAAATGATAGAGAGCCCTTAAGGCACGAGTCCTACTTGCACATGAGCGGTTCTACTTCAACAGAAGTTTTACTTTGTGTTTTTAGTTTTCCTTAACGCTGACTCGATGACACAATGTAAGTACGTATTTGCCAGTCGCCCGGGTATCGGTCGAAGAACCCAGATAGCGATGTTTTTACGCAAGTTTGTGCAAACTTTTATTCATTTCTCAACTATTTGCAGCTATTGACCCTGTTTTAGGGCGCAGTTTTTACTGTACGAAAAATGTATGCTTTTTATTGAGTTCCGAACACAGGCAAAACAGCAGCGCATAGTCATCATCATCATCATCGTTTAGCCTTGGTATCCTGCTTTATCTATTATATATACAGCTACAATTCTAAATCCAGGTTTGATAGCCATACTGTTGCCTGAGATGTTAGCTTATGTAGCTGCTTCAGCCAATCCGAAGGAGGGTGGTATAAACTATTTAACATATTTGATCAGGTTAAAATTAGTTCTGGTATAATTATGATTTTTATTAAATGTATTTTAGATATTTAAATATTTATTGTTGAGAATATCAAGAAAAATGCAGGACAAAACGGTAAGCTTCATTTTTATAAAAAAAAACATCAAATGTTTGTTTTAAATTGTAATAAAGTAATACATATCGAATTAATGCAGTTACTTAATACGAACTTAAGATAATTAGCACCTTTAAACAAATGGTACATTATATTTAACTACTACGTAAATACATTTATTTCTAACATTGCGGTTTATTTACTACAAAGACAAAAAATATATATGACATGAAATACAAGTTATTCACAAAAATGTGGCTTAAAATCTGTCAAACATGTAGTAAATGTAATGACTTTTTTCTACTAGGTACCTAATTTTCTTAGTCCTGTTAGAAAGGATAATAATTGAGACGAAGTCAGTTTAACAGATCTGTATTTGTCGCTTTGCGTGATATTTTTCGAGTATGATTCCATCTAAAAGCCTGAATACATATTTGTGTTGGTGTCACATGTCACAATTTCATTTAGGCAATCCGAGTGTTTACCAATAAGTCTTTCCTTTGATATTGTAGATTGATTCCAGAACACGGATAGATAATCGACGGCAAATATTATAAACAAGCGTTTTAAATGTTTACAGTCAACAGTTTCAACATCAGGAATAGACGGAACTAAAAATCCTGAAGCCTTCATTTACTGTATTCATCCAAGCTCCAAATATGAAGCTTGGATGAATACAGCATCAAACAAATCATCTAGTAACAGAACATTCCACTAAAGTACCTAAAAAAACAAAGGTTAAAGATACAAAATTCTAG
This sequence comes from Ypsolopha scabrella, assembly GCA_910592155.1. NCBI lineage: Eukaryota > Metazoa > Arthropoda > Insecta > Lepidoptera > Ypsolophidae > Ypsolopha > Ypsolopha scabrella. Next base: position 50,240,286 of record OU342960.1, read on the forward strand.
ACAGTATACTGTATGTATCTATTTTACAAAATAAATAATTTGATTTGACATCACCCATTAATTCGCGAAATTACTACGACAGCCTAGAGACTTAATAAAACACACAGATGCAGGTGAACGAACCTGAAACTATGTGTTTTTGAAAGCTTGAGCGAATAGATTTTGTCATGCTTCACGTGAATTGTTTCATTTTGCATCGAAAAAACTTAGCCCTATGGAAAAAAAAGTACAAAAACAATTTTAACGAAACATTTTACATAACTGCTACCAATCAAAATATTAAAACGGTAGTATCAAAAACACAAAAAATCAGGTAAAAAAATAAAACATACCCTTTTCTTGGAATATCATTGGAAAACAACAGACATAAAATCCTCAGAAACTAATAGCGAAACTTTATATTTTAATTTTAAACACGCACTGAATACGTTAATTTGCAGTTTTGCACTTAGGAGATGCTTTCACTTCGGGTGCCGATAATGAAATAATCCTTTTATTTATACCCAAATTTAGCATGTCTAATAGTGAGTGCTTATGCTAAGAGATAATCACATGCCATTACTAAGACGAGATTTGTTTTTTGAGTGTTGGCCTATGGCTCTCCCTTAGTGCAGCGGGTTGTGTCAAAGATACAACCGTAAATTATTTAAGTGGACACTTTTTATGTCGCCTCTTTACTCAATCACAGAGTAGAAGTCAATGTCAGTGATGGCAGCGCATTCGCTTACAAAGTAATTTCAAACTTTTGATAATTCCGATCAAATAAGCATTGAGTTATCATAAATAAAAAATGGATGGATGGATGGATGGAAATAAAAAACGTTAAAATCTATGAATAGAATTCAAATTATCTTTCGTTAAAAAGTTGTTTCGGAAGTGACTTACAAGTTCTGTCTAAACAGGCCCCGCTATGCTATGAAATCCGAACAAAGAAGTCTCCACTTCAAAATATCTTACTTCATCAGTCAGTCCGTTTGTATAACTTTAAAGCATGTTGTAAAAAAAGGCTTGGATTTGCCGAAAAAATATTCAAGTTGACTTTATTAAGCTAAAAGTAAATATATTCTTTATTGAAAATCTATTAATTTTAGACCACCGACCGTTAGAAAATTCTCAGTTGATAAGTGTTTGATAATGCGGTTGGGGTCAGACGATAGCGTAGGGGTCAATGTTAGTTTGGTTTGGACGAGTAGATAACACTAAAAAGTGTCTAGAACTCGGCAATAAATTATGTCAAAAGTGATAGATGATAGATGTCCTCACGGAAGATACAAATTTCATCACCTGAACCTCCTTGGTAAGGACAAAGAGACAAGTTTTATTTGTTACCTTTACTTAGCGACCTATCGTTGCCTTAACTATAGTAAAAAACTCTTAAAATGTCTTTCTTTACCTAATTTTAAAATACCTATATCTCTACCACAGACGCGAGAGCGGTGCGTGGTAGCGGCGAGCGAGCGGTCTAAAACAAACGTACCGGAGCGTTCCAGAAAGCGGCGATAGTGGCATAGTCGCTACGGAAGTTTTGGGACTTCTTGGAGTCCTCTAAAGCTGATCATCGCATATTTGGCAGCATCGCATCGTACGCGCCGTAACTATAGTTAAGACAAGGAATAAAGCCGAATTTATCGAAATTCCCATGGGACTGGAAAAAACGGAATCCACGCGAGCAAGGTCGCGGGGCGTCCGCTTTTGCTTATATGGGAGCCACTTGACTTATTTTGACGAGGGAGTTTTGTTACCTACAAGGTTCTTTTACAGGTTTGAACGCATGAACATAATATGTATGTTACCAACATAGAAAAAAATTGGGTTTCGAGTCTTTTATTTTTATTATTAAATTAAGATTAAGAATTGGTAGATTGGTAGCCCGTAGGACAGAGGAGACCTAGATTAAATTTTGGACTCTCTCAGCAAAGAGATGAAGGCGCTGTTGAAACTGATGTGGAAACATATAAAGCAAGAAGGTCATAACAGTTAGTTGCAGCCCTGTGTTCTTTGGGGAAGATACGACCATGTCGACCATGGTACTTGATAACAATACCAAACAATATTGTAAATTTGCATCTACCATCATTGATAGATAAATCAAAATAAAACAATATATGCCAGAGGGAACTCATGTTTCTGGTGTTTTCCCCAATATACCTAATTTGGGATACATTCGAATGATATGATGCCAGCTCCAAAGCATAGTATAAATAACAAATATACTGTGTCCAAAGTGGGTCAAAATACATACATCTCGAAAATATTTTGTTTTGTTAAATGTTTTCCCCCATTGTAATACTTATTTATGGTACCGAACGGTTTCTATTTCATTAACAAATTTTACTCAACCGCAAAACAATTAGATATTACTCGTATACATTTTTTGGCAGTTCGGGGAATTACGTGACTAATTTGAGTTAGGTATATTTTATGTTCGAAACATGAATAATTTGTTATTTGGCGAGCGAGCCACTTCCCATACATACAGCGTGGAATGATAGTACTCGGAGAGTTTACTCAATGGGGATATTTTATTTATTTTTTACGTGAATTCGATAAACGTTTTTCTATGTAAAAATGGAACGTTTAGGAGTTTAAAATACAAGATTTCTGAGCTCTTACTTGTATTTTTATAGAAGTTGATAACCCGAAATTTTAAGACGAATAGATATTTATCCGATTTTATGTATTAGTGTACAAATGAAATGACAAATCTTTTTGGATGGCATCAAAATCTGACCCCCTCCCTTTCATTTGTTTCGTATCATTGATTCTGTCGATTGAAACTATAGAATATTTTCTTTTTACACAACTGACCCCAATTGTTTTCAGGGTTTCTTAATTCCACCATAACTTCTTAATGCCTGAACCGATTTCGAAGTGTGTGGTATCTTTAGAATCCTTATAGCATCCTGAGTGGAATAGGCTATAAATATATACAAAAACTTTAAAATTAAAATAAATAATAAAACATATTTCAAAACACGACAGCTGGAATAGAGATTAAATTCAGATTTCAGTGCAGGCGGAAAAATTGATCGATTAAATTGGATACATGTTGTTTTGTATGTCCCCCGACTGCACTGAAATCCGAGTTAAATCTCTATTCCGGCAGTCGTGTTTTTTATTACTTTTTATTATTATTCTTTAATCTTAAGAATTCAATGTTTTGGGGATTGTCAGGAAAAGTATTGCAGGCACAATTTTTGCTGTTACTACAACGGTAATAAGGCCGAAAAGTGTGTTTGGCTATTTTTCTCGTTGGCTTTGATATTGCCAGTGACTTACTTTTCCGTACCCAAAAGGTGCCAAACGGGACGCTATAATTAAACCTCGCGCTGTCTATCTGTTGGTTCGTCTGTCACAGAGGTCTACAGCTCCAGCCGAAATAGATAACTAGCCAGTGGAAACTTTCACACAATACGTTTTACTACGGCCATATTACGGAAAACAACAAAAAAATAAATACGCCAGACTCCTTTCATTGAAAAAATATATTTTTTAACGTTATTTGTTTCAGCTCTATGTTAAAGACGGTAATATACACAAGTTTCAAATTTGGTCAGAATATATTGTACATTGTCTAAAGAAAAGAAAAAGAAAGCGGTGGTAGCCCACGCGGTAGAACAGCCAGCCTCTCAATCTTGAGACCCAGGTTCGATCCCCAGTGGCTTGCATTTCACAGTTGACACCGGGGAACACCACTGACACCCCCTTTTAATTTGATATTTGCGGATTTCACTAGATAGAAGTCGTACTGAACTGAACAAAAGTCAATTTATTATTGAACTATTCTCCGCAATATGTGTAGTATAAAAAAGTTGCCTGAATTACATCAAACCATGACCTTACACAACACACCACTAAAAGGTCGGTAACCCAAAACACAGTTAATCTTTGTGCAAACTGATGATAAGATAGGCAAAATTTGGGTGAGTATTACGCTTAACAAAAATACCTACGCATTTTATTTGGAAAAGATAAAATGTTGTCATAATAAAATAAATAAAAATATTAGAGGCACCTATAACAATATTTAGCACTAGCATTTGCCCGCGGCACCGCCCGGTTTAAAAAAAATCTTTGCCCCGTTTTCAGCCTGGTGGTTTATTTTATAAACCACCTTTATAGCCTTATGTTGACCAGGGTTACTACGATGATAATAAAGAAAACCGCATCTAAAGCCGTTGAGTGGTTCATCTAAATTTTCCATCATTTAAAATTTCCAAAACGGAACATTTATTACATTCATTTATATAGACAGACAAACAGACAGAAAATAATCAAAAAAATTTGGTTTTGGGCTCAGTACAATACTAATAATAATAACCCATTCCAATTAAAATTTCACTTCTCATTTTTTTTGCTACTTTATTATAAATATAGATTTGCTGCGATAGAGGCCATTCACGTATTCTGTGAAATTTTCAACTGGTTAGCTATTACGTCTGATTCTGTAAACCCCTGTGACAGATAGACGGACGGATGGACTTAGTAATAGGGTTCCATTTGATACACTGCGGGTACGGAATCACAAAAAAGGACCCGAAAAAAAAAATATTTCCTTGATCTGCGGGGTGTCGTGGTCCAGAGCCATATACCTATTTTAAAAGTATAAATAAAACAAAAAAGGTGATTTTTATTCTTTTTTTATATTACATATTTTTTATATTTTATATTACTTTTTTATACATTATTATATTTTTTTCCATCAAATTATTGGTTCCATCAAAGTTCACACTTTTAGACCATTTTTGTTACCGGGTCCCGTAAAAAACTCTATTACTTACAATTAGTTATGAATTTAGAATTTCTGCACATTATTAACCAATCACACTAATATTATAAATGTGAATGTTTGTGCGTGTGTGTGTGTGTGTGTGTGTGTATGTTTGTTACTCTTTCACGCTGAAGTGGCTAGGCGGATTTGGATGGAATTTAGAATGGATATAGCTTTTACCCCAACTTAACACATAGGCTACTTTTTATACCGGAAAAAAACATTTCGTATTACACGCGGGCGGAGCCGCGGGCAAAAGCTAGTTAACCATATTTTTAACAACAAAAACTGATTACGTCGATTCATTATATAGCGGGAAGGCCTATCTAATACTGCACGTAATTATCATTTCGGTTAAGAAGTTAACCTAATTTAAAAAAATCGTTTTTAGAGGCAGATCATGGTGCGACAGATAATCAATGTTCATATTTTTAATGGTATCTACCTTAATTAATGTTTGTTATGAGATTCGATTTGTTAAATAAATATCAGTAAAAATATTTTTATCGTTATTTTTCACATTTTTCGGTTCTAGACAAGGGGGGAGTGGAAATATATTGAGGATTTTTAGAGTTACCTTGAAATCGGTGCGAGCAAATATGGCTTACCTATGTATTTTACAATCGGCTTTGATACTTAAATTGTATTTTTACGAAATTATTTTCTTTTACTTTTTTATGGTTTCTCATCTATAGATAAAAAATATCGCTTGGTTTTCCTAAAATCTTTACCTAATGAAAAAAAACCTCAAACTTTTTCCATTATTTTTTGGTGAACCAGTTTCAGAGATAAGGGGAGGTAATAATTCTTCGAGGTTTTGAAAAATTTCATTTAAATCTGTACAAGTAATTATAGTAAAACTATATAGGTATATTTGAAAAAACTATATTTGAAAATCTGCCAACAATTTTGAATTTTTAGGTGAAAAATTGTTTGTTCTTTTTGATTGTGACAATACATAAAAACAATTTTATGAACCAATTAATATTTATGTGGTAAATTTCAAGTTTTTTAATTTAACAGTTAAAAGATATGAGGCTGTGACGTTCGGACGGACAACAGATCTCATCTTAAGGTTCCTTTTTTACCCTTTAGGCACGGAACCATAAAAACAGATCCCTTTTATAGGATCGCTTTGTTGTCTGTCCCAAATCACTAATATTACCTTATGTCACTGGAAGATTGTCAGCGAAAGAAAATTACAATAAACAAAGAAATATTGTAAAAAACCGGTCAAATGTGAGTAGGCACGCGCCCTGAGGCTTCCGTGCTAAACATTCTCTGTCAAAATACGTCATAATAAGACTCATACATAACCACAAATAAAAATAGGATTGTTTATGAAATAGAGTGAAACACTAAGTGAAACAGTTGAACCAAAAAACGCATCAGTAGATTATACATGGTAACATTTAAGGCTGCATATAAGATCGGATTGAGCACCTCATTTTGCATCAATCAGAACAGAACTCTACGACGTTTCATTTTAGTTTAAAATAGCGCGCTCTCGGCCGTGGCTGTTACGACCACCAAGAAACACGCGCCCACAAAAATCTGCGTTTTTATTTAATAACTCTGCTTCTAGATGAGATTTTTTAAATATTCTAAGACGAGCTTACGCCATTTGTTAACTTATTTTTAATACAAATTTCAAGGCTGTATGACTTAAGGAAGGCCCTTTAAGGGCGGCTTGCACAAAAATCTTAAATCTCGATTTTATCGCTAAACCAGGTTTACGATCTGTCAGTCAATACATTTCTGTCAAATTAAACTCAGCTTAAGTCCTAAATCTAGATTAAAATATTGGTGCAAGTCGGCCTAACACTCGAAAAACATTAAATTTAGAGGTAACTTCGTAATTTTTTTCTATTTGCGTTTTTTCCAAGATCAGCCTATCAGCCATTATAGTCTACTTTCTATATTATTTTTACTATACCGATTAACCAAGTTACACAATGTGATATGCTCATTTGAAGTTTACAGCCGGTATAGTTTTCACATCGTTTATTGGTCAAATGCGGTATATTTTTAGCAGAAACAAGTGCATTGTCCGGTTCAAGGAACGCCAATGTCCTCGTCTGAAACTGATAGTGTCTGTCGAACAATCAATAAATTCTGTTTAATTTTTGCATTTAATATTTAAAAAAAATCACGACTTTGGATTCAAAAATAAAACCAGCCAAGTGCGTGTCGGGCCACGCGCAGTGTAGGGTTCCGCAGTTGCCCAGTACATTTTATAAGTTGGTCTAAGAAGTCTTGAAGTCTTGGAAGTTGCTCTCCCGAAGAACGGCCCATACATTGTCATGTTTAGAGGGGACTAAAAGTTTGGCGCGACTTGTACTCGTAAACCTGTAAAGCCTTCTTAGCTGTGATAGTTTTCCTTTTAAATTCATTATATTTATGTCATCAGGCAATCTGTATAATTCAGGTATTGTATAAATACCTAGGTAATGTATACAATGCCTAGGGCGTCCGGGCAATGTATGAAATATTATGAATATTACTGTCCGTTTCATACTTTACCTAGGCAATGTATACAATTCCTAGGGATTGTAAAGAGTAACTGCTGGTCCACCGGCAAAGTGTAAAGTTATTACTAATCAATGTGATAATATTAAGTTCGCAGTCAAAATTAGTTTTTTGGAAGTCCTGCAGCGCAGAAGAGAGCTGCTAGGTTAGGTATGGCGAGTCGCGCCATAGAGGCGCGACCGCCAGACATAACCTTCATGGTTATTTTTTTTATGAACACCTATATATACCATTTATCCAAAAGGCTAAGCTTTGTTCATAAAGGCTCATTTAAATACATGCCCTAATCAATTTCCCACTCCCACTCCCACTCACGTCTTTTATAAACATTACCGGCTGCGCATTCGGTAATGTATACAATACATAGGCAAAGTATTAAATAAATAAAATAAAAAATAAATAAACGCTCATTCCATGGCAGAATGGTCGCTCTCTGGTGTGGGACGCGACGTGCGTGGATACTCTCGCTGCGTCCCATATCCAGTCGACCGCTGTCACGGCTGGCGTGGCTGCTGCAACGGCGGAGCGCAAAAAGCGGCGCAAATATGCAGCTTTAGGAGAAGGCTACATTTTTGTGCCGTTTGGAGACGAGACGTTTGGGCCGTGGGGGCCTGACGCTCGACTGCTATATAAACAAATAGCATCTCGTCTGGTGGATGCTTCAGGGGACCCAAGGGCTGGAGCTTATCTCGGGCAACGCATCAGCCTTGCTATCCAGCGAGGTAATGCGGCCAGTGTCTTGGGTACTCTGCCCAGTGACAGCGACGACTTAAATAAAGTCTTTTATTTAATTTAACTTTTATGTTTATATGATTTAGTTAAGTTAAGTTAAGTTTAGTTTAATATATTATAATTTTAGAATAATTTAGTTATTAGTAATAAATTATAGATAATGTGTCAATAAATAATATTTCATACATTACCTTACATACCATTTACCTTATGAGGTGGTAGAGCTGATGCCGGGCTCGACTGTGGAGGTACCACCATCTTACTCGCAAACCCTCCCGAAGTTATTCGGGGGAGAGTAAGAGGACAGCTCTCAGGCAAAACCAGGCGGCCCACCATTGCCTGGGACCGATGGATGGCGGTATAACCATCCCCAATTGCCGGGCCTTATATAAAACAGACTGATGACGTGCAGCGGCGTCACTAGTGCAAGGGTTTTGGCACCGCGCTCACCAACCCGCCTGCCCAGCGTGTATGAGTATGGGCATTTCTTCCAGGAGGATCGCCAAGAGTGATGAAATCCTGGAAAGGCCTATGTCCAGCAGTGGACGAAACAGGCTGATGGATGGATGGACATTACCTTAACCTTTTTGGCATTGTATACATTACCTAGGTATTGTATACATTACCTAGGTATTGTATACAATACCAGATTATATAGATTGCCCGTAACATAATATACTACTTCTGTAAATTTTCCCACATATCCATAAACAACCGTTTAGCCGGCAGGGGGGAAACACTTGAATCTAACAAAACTTTGCACTTTAAAGCTCAATATTTGGCCAACGGATCCCTAAATCGAAAAATGGTTTTCACATACCCACAATGTTTTTGAACGACTTATCTAACGATACCCCACTCTATGGGATAGATGAGAAAAAAAATCATCCCCAATTTACGTCTATACCCATACACATGATTGTATTTTACCGTTTTGTCGGCGTGAGTAATATGTATTGTACCTATATACTCATGCCAAATTACAGCTTTCTAGTATATAATAGTCTCCGAGCTAAGCCGCGGACAGACGGATGGACGGACAAGGCGAAACAATAAGGGTTCCTTGTCGGAATAAGGAACCCTAAAAAAGCAAAATTCTGTTTATTGGCTCATCACGATATCTCCGAAACAAAGAACCATATAACGGGCATAGTTTTTCCAAAAGAAATCAAAACATTCTAGAAAGGCATTTAAATTTTAAAAAAACTTAAGTGCGGGTCGGGCTCGCGCAATTAGGGTTCAGTATATCGTCAATTTCGGGGAAAGTGATAAAAACGAACTTTGTCCATAACTGATTTTATAAGTAAAATAAGAACCAGTCGCAGTAATTTTGCAGTTTTGTTTGATATATTTTGTAGGTCTGATAAGTTTGTAATTTTATATTTAAATACTTAATTTAAGTCTATTAACTTAATTGAATGTTATGGAACCCTCGGACGCGAGGCCAACTCGCACTTGACCGGTTTTTTTTGTTACGTACATATTTGTTCACAAAGAATTTGATCCAGTAGAGTTCAGTTGCCGAGGCACACAAAACAACGTTGTGCTCTAAAAAACAAACAACATCTACTGATCATACTAAACGCTTCTCTAAGAAAAAAATTACAGTGCGAATGAAAAAAAAACCTTTAATACTACTTTATTATAAGTTTAGTATAGATTATTATATTTACAATATCTAACGACACATCGCTCAATATTTTAAAATAAATAAGCCCAACAGGTTTATTGCCATGCCAGCTCCTCCCAAAATCTTTCGACGGAAGTACTAAAAACAAAAAAACGTTGAAAGTAAAAGGAGCCGCCAGACGTACCTCCCAACATATGTATACCTACCTACCTGACCTTACCCAATGTAATGGCACAATGCATTCAGAGTTCTGACGCCCGAATGCAAAGGTCAATGACTCCGATCCCAACAAGGCTGCATGTGCAATGCTCCTTTGCTTTTTAATGTTTTGTGTTTCGTATAACTTTCGCTGAATGAAATTGGGAAGGAGCGAAGCGAGTTTTCTAAGGTATAGGTACATCTATATACAGTAGATATATATATAAGTTTTTTATATCTACTGTGCCACGGATCTACCCACGCTGAAAAAGTACTTCAGAATCTTGAATACTGTAAGTATATGAAAATCCTTTCTTAATGAGTACTTAAACAGTATTTATTATGATCTAGGGGTTACAGCACTAAGGGCAGTTACGCCACCTACAAGAATACGGCTTTTGTATGCTAACCATTACTTTTGGGGCATTTAATTCTGCATTCACAGATTTCCGAAAAAAATTACAGACCGAGAAAAACGCCAATTTTACCAAAAAATACGTTTTCTCTTATTAGAATTATTACAATAAAAATTATTAGGCTATATTCTTGAGTTCTACCCATTCGGTGGAATCGTCATCAGTAGAATGAAATGTACCTATTGTTTCACTATCATTTAAGTATCCCTTTAAAAATATAAAAGTGGGGTTTTATTGGTTTGTTACCTAAGACATAGTAAAAACTAATATCTCGAAAACTACTTGATAAATCGACACACAACTTTCACCATTTTATAGAGTATGTCCCAAATCAACAAATGAGCTATATTTCCTCCAAGATTTTAAAAATTTTCTAAAAATTAATTGTTAATTAGTGAAATTTTATTGACTTGTTACTTAAGATCTCGAAATGGTAAGTCGACACGCACGAAACTTAAGCCTTTTGTAGAGCACGTTCTAAATTTAAAAATTTATAATATTACTGTCTACGTCACATTAGGTACACATATACCTACATGTAATATTATAGATAGATTACCTTTTCATACATGCCTACAATACTTATTTTATAATATTCTTAAAATCCGAACAGATTTAACACGTTGCGCGCCCAGCACCCCAAAAACCTGTTTTGAAAATAAGTACTTATATATTTTGTGAATATAATTTATTAATGTAATTATTTAAACTTGGAGTTTCTCCAAGGGCAGAGTTATTTAATTAAATACCTATGTTTTAGTTGTTAACTAAAGATCGCTATCTCTATAAACACAAACAACTGCACGTCATCCATTGTTTCCCTAAATTCCTATATTATTTTTGTAAAAATAATGTGACTCTCTTATTCGTATTTCTAAAATATGTGACCAGAGGTACAGAAAAAAACAAATGTAATTTTTGCTTTGTGGTTCGAGAAGATGATATTCTTATATGTGTGTATTGTATAGGCGTAGTGATATAAAGTTACATCGTTGGCACATTACATCGCCGGGCAGTTTGTGGACGCGGTATCCGACGGCTGAACTTGAGTAGGTATATGCCTGTGAATGTCATCTAGGCAAGTCCTCAGTGCAATTGCAGTTCCGCACACGCATGCACGGTAATCGCGCGCCACAATGCCGACAAGACCATTGCCTTTACACAAAAACTAAATTAAAAACGTAAAAATTCAATTTGAAATTTTGAACAACGCCGTTGTGCAGTGTGTCTGACAGAGACAGATATACGATTCTCAGATCGTGCAGTAGGTGACGTCGCCCGGTGCATAGCGAAATATAATTATGAAAAGTGGCATTCAGTAATTTCGTTGTGTTTACGCGAGTTGCTAGTTTATTTGGTGTCTCTATCGGACAAGTTTGGGACCGTTTCCGTATCGTAGTGCAAGTGCAGTCGACTAGTGGCGCCATCTGGGACAACAGTGTCCCACATTCACATACTACAAAGTACACATGGTTGTGGTTGTAATTCATGGATCTGTCAAAACAATAATAACGTCTCGCATGAAGGATTGAAGGACGAATTCAAAGAATTATTTAGTGATTAAACTTTTTGGTGTTTGGGAACTTATGTGACGATGTTTAGGGATGTGTCACTATTTTGGAACAGCGGAGAAACGGCCGCGGGCCCGTAAGGCGGAAAATTGAGCTAGTAGTGTTTTTTCCAAACTTAACCTACGACGACAATCTTCAGTTGCGCGCGAGCGGTGAAGCCCGCACGCGCTTCGCGTTTCTCTCCACCCGAAAATCGGCGAAAATCTCCCGAACGAATCCCGAAACCTGTGCAGAAACTGTCATATTTCCCGCCGAATTGATTTTTCAAACTTTGAATGAGCGAAAACGTTTTCGAATGCTTTGAAAATAGTTCGCGCGTTCGATGACCTCTTAAAGTGAAACTATTTTTTTCTTTCACTTTGCTCAATTTTGTGATCCACTTTAGACATAGTGCCTTTATTGTACAAATGTATGTAAACTTGTGATGCAATAGTGCAAAATTAGAAAAATTTAACTAGGATTATTATGAGACAGTGAATATAAAACTATTTTTGAACACTGAAATGTTGAGAAAATAACTGTTTCGAGCTTATGGATGAGCAGAAGAGAGGAAACTTTATAGGTGAGTTTTAATAATTATTTTACTATTCAATAGTCCTATTCTATACCCTAAAATTCAGGTAAAAATCAAAAAACGAAAAACGAAAAACTTTTCATTTAAAATAAATGCATGCATCATCATAATCTATGAACTTGATTGTGTAGAGCTCTGAAGTTGGCTACGTGACCGTTGCATTCTCGTCTTGCGACTTCAAAACCGCTAAAGCACCATCAGTTAACGTCACATCAGACTTGAAGTGAGTACTAAGTCAAACAACTTCGGACTCAAAATTCTCCCTTGTAGAGTCCCATTTCGTTTTTAAGGTGTAATTTTGGGGGGAATAAAGTGGCGAGCTATTTTTGTCGGGTAATGATGTTTGTTACATAGGTCTTTTTGCACTGCGCTGCCTCGCATCGGGTCCAATGGCCTTCATTTTGCTATCACTAGGTACGCATACTTATAGCTCTACTCTAAACATAACGAGTTAGTTAACACTCGTATATTGTATTATGTAGAATTACATACAATAACTTAGGACCTTTAACATGGGTGTACCTTGACACTTTAAGACGATATTATCAGTTGTTTTTGAACTTTAATAAAATTGATCTGGCCAGCCTTTCAATAATTAGTCTCTATGGTAGATAATAATTACGAAGATCAAGAAAGATCTATGCCACTGAAGTTAGGAACATAATATTGGAAATAAAACTCCTGAAGTTACATTTTTAATTTTTCGGGGGCACAAAACGGCAATTTTTGCATGCATTTTGTTGTTAATTTAAAGATAAGTAATTGGATGTTATCTTAAAAAAAACACTGGTGTTAAAAAGGACACAGCAGAAAAGGTGTTAAATGTGTAAAATTATTAAATATTATTGCAAGTATTGTTTATTAATGAATTTGATGTGCTTATTCATTATTTTAATATTACAACACCTAATCTAGAAACATTTGCACTGCATAACTATTTGGTAAAAAATATGACCTTTCAGTCCTTTTTGGTAACACGACGTCAGATTCAGAAGGTAAGTAATTGAAAGAGACTAAATAGCGAGCATGCATGGTATCCGGTAGCTGCAAGCGATACTGATCTTTAACATAGTAATAAAGACTTTATTGTTCTATTGTACTTTTGACTTTAGTGCTCATTTCTGCAATGCGAGTTCATATTCCTAGCTTCAATATGAATAAAATATTTGGACTTATGGTGTTGCTGAAAATTGTTTTTATGGAAATAATACTTACGATATAAGTTTACATTGCTACAACACGGTGTAGCTAGGGTATATATTTCTATAGTTTTAAGAAATGTGTCTGGATTTCCCTGGATGTGCTTTCCAGATTTCTAAAAATATTTATTATTCATTCTCGAATCTTTTTATAGTTGGTGATATGAAACGCTTACTGATTTTTTTTCAAGCCGCAGTAATGTACTTCGAATAGTTATATTGTAAAACTATTAATTCTTATTACACTTATTTTAATTTCCAATACTTTAATTATCAGATCATCGTCTCCTTTTGTAAGGCTCACTTGGAAATTTCATAGATAATAATTAGGTAAGTTAAGCCTTCCTCTACTATTCAAGCCTTATATAGGAGGACCTAATATCGAACATAAAAAACAAACAAAGAAAGCATTTGAAACACTGATACTGGTGGTACATTAGGACAAAGCATTTCGTGCGGCGCCGGTCAGCCATCGATTGTGTATGCATGTCCGTCCGAATTTCCGACTGGTGAAATATTAAAAAGCTGTTTGGACATTTTTGTCGTCCGATCGATATTTGTCGAAGACTAGCATGGCGCTGTTTTTTGTAAAAGTCAACAAAAATAGCACCAACCAAAAAAAGCAATAACCAAATTATGAAAAAATAATTATCAGTTTATAGAATAATTATTACCATTTACAACAAATCATGAATTTTATCTTTTTATATATAATTATTGTAAATATTATTTAATTCTACGAGTATATATGTTACAGAACTACCTTTGATTTATGTGTTTCCTTATAATATAAATACTAAAAGACAAGAAGTCAATTATATTTTTATGTTGTTAGAATAATAAGGCAAATTTATTTATTGACAACACTATGCAGTATTACAAAGATCAAAAGAATATTTAGGTTTATTTTAAATATAATAAACATATTTTTACTTAATATAAGCTTTTTTAACAGTTTTTTTTACATAAATAAATAAACATAAGGTCCTACAAATCAAAGTGAAAAAATAAGAGTTGATAAAGTATCGCTAATAGACCACTTTCCACTAGAAATCTGTGCCTCCGGTGAAAAACCCAATTTTACAGGAGAGCCGAAAAACATTTTTTGTCAACCATTTACATTTCGTACACAAAATCAATACATAACAATAAGTTATATTCCTGTGTATCCGTTCAGCCCCTAGAAAACATACCATATTAGAGATATATCGTTCAGAAGCCGAATTAAACCATTTGGCACAAAAAAATGCATTGTTAAGTGCATTACGATTTAAGTCGAGTTTGTCCCTTTTGCCATATGAAGTAAACGTGTAATAAACAAAAAAAAAAGAAACGTGAAAATCAATCTAATCCAAGTTACATCTAATTCATATATCTATATCCGATGTTTTTAAACATATCGAAATTCCAGTTAGACCATTTTGTAGAGAAAAAGAATCGAAGCAAAGTGGTTAAACAATCTTATTTTATTTTGGGTCTAAGACGAGTTATACCGTTATTCACCGAACCCACAGAAATATATATTTTTTGCACGAACTTTAACTTTTTTTTAACTTTTCCATTAGAAATTAAGTTAGCTGATTGAACCATATTGTACTAAGAAGTAAAAAAAAAATCTTGTTGAATGTGATCATCACAATCTTCTGTGGAATTATGTAACCTAAATCATTTTAATATCAACCTATAATAAAGTATATATCACACTAATATTATAAATGCGAAAGGGTGTGTGTGTGTGTGTGTGTGTGTATGTTTGTTACTCTTTCACGCTGAAACGGCTTAACGGATTTTGATGAAATTTAGAATAGATTTAGCTTATACCCTAACTTAACACATAGTCTACACTTTATCCCGGAAAAAAGCATGTCGTTAAACCGAATAACACGCGGGCGGAGCCGTGGGCAAAAGCTAATAGGTATATATAGATTAATATAAAATTATTTAGGTCCATACTTATACTCTTCTTGTCATTGGTCACAATCATTTTTTTACGTGGTATTTCTTATCCACATATTAATACCTATACATAGTTTGTATGCAGCCTTAGCAATTACATAATATTGAATTTATATCATTGCGGTAAAGAAAATGAGAAAAGTAAATCTGGACGCGAGGAGCTTTGAACCGGGATTCGAATACCCAGGACCTCTTGCTTGCCAGGCAATTGCTCTACCAACTGAGTTATCCACTTCTCAACACTACCTGCAAATTTACGCATCTGCTTTCCCGTACCGCAACGATATGTATAGATACTCACTTGATAGTAAGCATAATAGTAATTTAATTTGTTATCTCCTTGCGATGCCGATGGATAAATTGCCAAGTCTTTAAAAATATAGAAATTCGAATGAATAGACACTTTATTGTACACACACGAAATAAAAATGAAGAATAAAAAGTAAAGAATACACAGTATTGTACAAAGGCGGGCTTATTACTAGAAGCAATTTCTTTCAGCCAACCTTTGGGTGGTGAAGAAATAATTATTAATAAAATGTACAGGTGGGGCAAACAAATAAATATTTGATAAAGAAAACAATAACCTATAAAATGAACCTACATAACTAAATCTACATCTTACTACTACTTATTTACATTGTGTCAAATAATAAATATGTATAAATTTATATACACATATATATATATACATATATTATCCCACTAATATTATAAATGCGAAAGTTCGGATGGATGGATGGATGTTTGTTACTCTTTCAGGTTAGGTAATTCTTTGAAAGTTTTAAATCAAGTATTTATGATATTCAATAATTTTCGAATATTATTATCTTCGAAAACAATGTGTATTTTTTCAGTTCTGTATTAACATTTTTTTGGAAAACTTGTTTGATGTTGTATTTCCCACGCCTACTTCGCCTTAATTTGACGACATAGTTACAAGGAAATGAATCTTGAAAATAAGTCTACATCTAATCTAGGTCATCGTCCCCCTATCCACCTTGACATGACATACGTCCATGCTAGCCCTATAACAAAATTACCCGGACATGCTCTGAGGTGCAGCGGTGTTTGTGTGACTTTTAGTTTTTTTTCCCTTTTTTTCTATTAATATTAGGGTTTGTCACGAAACTTAAACGTTTGTTCATGTGGTACACCTTAACGACCCTTTGTTAGTTTAGGTTCAGCTTGCACGCTTTTCGGCTATCTACAAAGATGAGGACTAAAGTTGTGAACTTTATGAACCTAATTTTAAAAAGTTGAATCGGTAAGTACAGTTTGTGCCATTTTAAAATGACAGTTTTATTGCATCATTATTGAGGAACAATTGGAATCACAATGTTATAGTGAAATATTGCATGGAAATAAAACTTAGGTTACTAAAATTGGAACTTAGAGTGACAACAACATGACAACAATCAAATTACTAGAAATCTACCAATCAGTAGAAACTAGAAAGTACGCCAAGAATTTTGTGCCTAGGTTATTTATTTTTTATAAAAATATCGTCACGACATGAAACCCCGAAGGCTGTCAGAGGTGTTACCAAGTGTTAACTGTAAAATGCAAGTCACAGTCCACCCGCTTTTCACCGCCAATTATTACGTCTCAAACTTGATGGATGCGGAGCCCTATTATCGCTGAATTTACCGAACACTAACGAGGATTTAACCCACGACCTCTGGGTTAGCAGGCGAGCGCTCTGCCACTTGGCCACAAAAGCTAACAATTGAACTAAATCAAAAGAAATGTAAGTTTATTAACGATAAGTATTATATACAATGTTTTTTCAATGCAAGTGCATCGTAATAAATATTTAAAAAATCAATATAAGATAAAGAAAACGGCATATTTCTTAGAGATTGCGAATGTATTTTATACTCTTGCGAATGAAGAGCACCACATATTAATTTCAAGCAATTTCAAGTCGGCGGCGTAATTTAGCAGTAAAAGTTGCGCTTGTATGTACTTACATCTAACAGCATTACACAGCAAGAAAACAGCCATCAGCAAAGATGGCGGCGGCGGTTTTTTGTCATCGCCAACGGCAGCCTGAATGCCTAGAACCAGTTTTATGTTCTTAAACCTTGTCATTAGACTTGCCTAGTCATTTTAAAATTTCGAATTACTTTAGCTCCATAGCCTTTGGAATTGCGACCTTATTGTGCAGAAATTAGTGCCAGGATTCATCGTCTGACTTTACTGACTTTAAGGATATAATTTTTTTACCGGTTGCTCTAACGTCTTTCACAAAACAATAATTAGTTAGGCTTGCTATCTTCTTTACTAGCTAGCCTAACTATAAACTCGTCAGTATACACGTGTATACGAATATTCGTGAAGTTTAAGAAAATAGCTAGTATATAGACGGAAAAGGGACCAAAATGAGTGCAAGTGCGCAGTTAAAGTGTTAACTACTTTTACGAGATTATATATTTATGTAGGTTTTGTCAAGGCCTCGATTTACAGTGCGATCTATGACAGATGACAAGATTATAAAATGGAAAAATACCAGAGAAGCTTGGCGCATAGTAAGAGGAGCTAATCCGAAGTGAAAGAATTAGATCGATCGATCGGTCGTATATCCATTTCTATCACTCTTAATAAACGATCGACCGAATCTTTTTGGGAGTACTGGGCCTGCTCGATGTGTTTCGTTACGAATATCGATAGAAATGACATTTAGGCAATGAGGCCATAGTCGCTAACCTTAACTCATCGAGTAAAACGGTAAAAACGGCGATTTAGGTACCGTAAAATATAAGACGACGTGATCGGCTGTACATACCTGCCAGGAGACTCGCGAAATCAAATAAATGTCTTGTTACGTTAGTACCTAAAATATTTAATGCTATCCCTGACGACATAAAATGCGCGTCCAGTGAAACTACCTACATCATTAAACTTAAAGAGTTGTTGGTCGGTATGGCATGTTATACTACCGCAGAGTTATTTGACTGTATGAAATAGTAATATTAATTGACAAATATTGTATGAAAAATTTTAAATAATTATTTCAATGGCATGTATAAATATATATTTTATAACGTATCCAATATACAAATCTGAAATCATTGTTACCATTTATCTTTAGATAAATAACTATATTTGTACTTTTTTGACGTGTAAATATTTATTTATTAATAAATGAGTATTTCGGTACCAGCATGGCACAGTGACTGTTTTCATGACTGTACATAACCTGCCTGGTTTCACTAAGGTCGGCCAGCTTTTTAAAAGCTACTTTTTGTTCTGCTTCCAATAGTGATAGTGTAATGCTGGTACTCGATGAGTTAAGGTTACCAACTATGCCCTCATAGTCTAATTGAAATAACGTTCATATCTACGGGTATTGCAAACTACCTGTTATGACGATTGCTACGTTTCCAGATATCGCAAAATAGGAGAAAATGAATACTTTTCACATGAACGCGATTGTTAAATTGAGAAATCCTACGTTCTGTTTTATAGCTGTCAAGTATCTATAAATGAATTAAATCGACCAAGCCGCTCAGGAGAGTAGTAGGGCACCCAAACCAACAAAAATGGTGTTTTGTTGATAAAAAAAGAATGTTTTCCATTATGTTGCCTGAGAGGTGATAATTCATATAAATTTTATAAGCTTTTTGGTACAGTCATAAACGAGGACTTGGCTAGTGAAAGTACCCATTTGACGGTATCATAAGCGCCTTTAACATCTATTTTATGTACAGTCAGCAAGATTCGCGCCTGACCACCTTAAGGGCCAGTTTTGTGTGGAGTGGCTCGCGGCAACTACCGCTAGGCCCCACCCTGCTAGTTTTTCTCTACCAATAGTCTGACTAAAGTGACTGATGGACTCTGATGGACCTGAAAACACCTTTGAAAATGTCTATCATAAACTCTAATAGGTAAATAA
This sequence comes from Ypsolopha scabrella, assembly GCA_910592155.1. Lineage (NCBI taxonomy): Eukaryota > Metazoa > Arthropoda > Insecta > Lepidoptera > Ypsolophidae > Ypsolopha > Ypsolopha scabrella. The sequence continues at coordinate 50,259,760 of OU342960.1, forward strand.
AAAAAAGGCGGGGCTAGCTGAGATCGCCACATGCAAGCAACAAAGTTTTGAAACTGGTCAGGCGCGAACACGGCGTGAACCTTGCCGACTGTACGCTCCCTATGGTCGCGTACGTCAACCTATCCAATATCATTTCTTAATTTCTTGTTGTACCGCTACACCTTATAAATTATTTAGCCAACTGCAAGTCGAACTTGCGGACAAAGGGTTCCGTACCACCACACAATACGGGTACGGAACTCTAAAAACATGGTAAATAACAATAATATAGATGTCGTATATAGCAACATCAAGGCGACACAAAACAAGCAGCTAAATGGTAGCCCCTGACAAACGGTACGGCTCCCGAGTACGGAATCCTAATTTTAGTCATCAAATTTTGTTATTTCACTTTGGAATAGGTATGTACAACAATCTGATTAAATTTTAAAACTTGTTGATAAACTTCTTTAGATATAGAGCTAAAACAAATAGTGTTAAAAAATTCTACATTTTCGAAGCGTTTTGTATGGGTTTTTTAAATATATATTCTGTGAACACTTTTAACTGTCTACTTATAACGGCTGAAGCTGTAGAGCTCTTTGACATACGCATGGACAAACGGACAGTCAGACTGACGGGCAACAGCGGAGGCTTAGTAACAGTATCCCGTTTGACACATTGGGGTACGAAACCCTAAAAACCAGCAAGTGCGAGTTGGCCCTGTGGTATATAGTGAGTCGATCTTTCACTTTTTCATATTTTTGATGCAGTGCGGCAAAGATAGTTCAGGAGTTTCAGGACAATATGGTATTAAAATGAAATGATATAGCAGTTATTTCTTATTTTTGGGGTAAGAACTGCCTCAAGGTGGTTTAAAACCTTATTTAAAGTAAAACTTCATTAGATATTACAAATTTTTACATACATTTTTCATTTACTTTATAATTATAAGTCATATTATCCAGTTCATAAAAAAATTAATAAGGAACTTTAATACTGGTTAGCTCGTGACATTTTAAGTACACGGTTTTTTTTACTTTGGAGACGAATATTGCTGTTAGTAGTTTCAGTAAATTCTAGCATTTTTATTTGCTTAACTGCCATTTTCAAATGTTTTTTGTGTCAAGGTACTTTTACGTTTCTGCGAATAAGTCATTAGCTAGCATAATGATAAGGCGGCATTGATCAATTTTAAATCGATAAATGAACCGAAGACGTCCTCTATTGTATCTGTATTTTATTAACTCTATGAGTTGTCTTACCAATTAAATCTTTATTTAAAAACAATAATCATTCTTAATACTTCAATTTCAAAGTCGAAATTACAATAACTACCCGAAACGTGTCGAGTATAACCGGAGTTTTGCGAACGAATACAACATGGCCGCTTCATGGTTTTGAGGTTAAGGTTTGACATTTCCAACCGTATCATAGACAATTTACCTTGCATGGCCACAAAATTAAATTTTCTGCTTTATTTGTTTGAAATAAGAGCTATTGGTTCTGAATTAAATTGCACATATAAGTTTGTGGAGCTAAAAATGGCGGGAGCGGCTGTCATTTCTACGTTTGAACGTTGTAATAGAAGGTCTTGATCTTTGCATTGAATTCGCAGTGCTAGTGTTAAGGCTAAGAAGAACTTATGCTTTTAGGAGCATAAAAACGAATCTTTATCTTTTACTTGGTACCTATAGTGTTTCTAAGAACAATATATGCCACCCGAGTAGAGACACTACCGATTTCTAACACATTGCTAGTGAGGTCTTTGTTGACCAGCATGCCAACTCTACCGACAGACAATTGATCGCCCTCTCGATAGTAGAGCAGGTGTCCTGACTCTAGGGTTATGGTATCCTCACCTGTTCGTCGGACTTCCGATAGCCCCAGAATATGCCAGTTGATTCTACCTAACTCTGACTCGAGCTCAGCGAGGTGTCTGTCTTCCCGTAACGTCCGTGTATTATACGTCGCCAAAAAGAGTCGCCGGTGTTGGTGGCCATTCAACCGGAGACTCTTAGCACCCCCCGCCCCACCGTAGTATGTACTTAACGTGTTAATGATCCAAAATTTAAAATCATTCACAATCTTCATTTAAATTAAATGTGCAACTCTAACATTATACAGGTGAGTTTAAAAGTAATCTCAATAATTTTAGGGTGTATTTAAAACATTTGTAGGAAACACATTTCAGATGAGAAAAAAAATTAGTAGAGAAAATGTTATTTACAAACATAAGTTATAGTTATCCTAACGGACCAACATGAAAATAGTGCAACGTCACGTTACGAATCAAGAGGTGATTCCACAGTCTCAGTGGACACGCGTACACCAACGTTTCACCTACGATTATTACGTCCCAGCGTGATGGGTGGTGAGCCTTACCTGCATACTTCAGACACCCACAGCTTATCGTGCCCTCCGAAGCACGCATACCGAACACGAATGTGCTCCCACTGGATTTGATTTCGCGAGCTCTAGATTAGTTGTCGAGTATTCTAACTATTAGACCACAGGGGCGGAAACGTAATTTAAATAATTAAACATAACATTTCAACATTTTAGCAACTAAACATTTCGAAATTAGTTATTATTTTTATAATATATTATATAAAAGGGTTAATGTTAGGTTAAAAATCATCCTGTATGTATGTATATGTATAGGTTATACGTTAAATTTAAAACGTCACTCGGGACAACTCAATTATGATGTACGTACACTATGGAAAAGGACCATGGATGAAATTAAAATTTTAATTCGTCCATGAAAATGACCCACTTGGCCCTAGTTGGCACTAAGCCTTGTTGGCACTGAGCCTTAAAACTACGTAGCCGTGCGTATTTCTCACGGATGTACTTCTATAGAAAACCGTAAATTTAATCTTTATAATCCTTATGTCATTTAAAATAAGAGTTTGAATTCTGTATACTGCCTGTTAGTACCTGGTATTGTAATCTGTTATTCACAAGTGGCATTTAGTAGCTGTTAAATGCAGTGTATGATGGGAGATTATTGTTCAGTTCAGTACTATTAATTTGCGTCCTGTCTGTCGCTTCTTTTAGGAGCACTGCCCTTACAATAGCCTCTTAAGGCCTTACCCATGGTGCACGATAATCTTACTGAGTGACTTTGAACTTTAGTATGTTGTCAGAAAGTCTACATTAGAACGCTCGCTTCGCGCGCTGTCGGCACGCAAAATTAATGAATTTTTGAGGATTTTCTAGATTTTACGAAAAAGTATTTGATGTAGGAGTTTTTTCACCTGAAATAGGAAAATAAACCATGCTTTCTTGTTAAAGCAGTAATTTCCGACATAAAACTCAAGCTGTTTAGACATAAAACGAATTAATAACTTTAAAAAACATTATGTTCAAAAATAAAATCTGTCTAGTGAGATGTATTCAATTAGGTAACCGACCTGACAACGGAAAGACAAAGGTCTGAAAAAACACGGGTCCAAGTTTTACATTGATCAGAAAAGTAGTTGACTCACCATATTAAAACAAAAACCGTTGAAAGGCCAAAGGTAAGCACTTAAGAATAGCCATCAAGCGCCAACCTCCATACAAACGCAAACACAAAATTGTGAAGTGTCTATATAATGTTTTTATAATATTTTAGGCTGAGTCTATTTACATTATCTAGATCTATGCCAAATTAGAACTAAAAATAAGGAAATTTTAATCATATCTTAACAACAAACGTCTAAAAACGTAAATTTAACGGGTTTTTACCGAAGTGTGTACAGCTGAGTTGCTGCGCTCATGACGACCGTTCTTAAATGGGGTATTTATCACCAAATACTTCGCTTGCTTACTATAGATACATGATACAAGTTATTGTATAATCATAAGTATGTATACAATGTAGCAGGCATTTGGTTAAATCAGGCAGAAGAGAGGCGGTTGGTTAGGTTAGAAATGAATTAAATCGGATTTTAGTCTTAAATTGTCTTAACTTTATCTTGTTTTGAGTATTTATTTAGTTCAAGTTCTTGATTAAAAGCTATACTTAATACTAATCAAGACACATTATTTCGGCTATTCTGTAGCTTTTTTTTTTGTTGCATATATAGCGTCTGAATTAAACCGTCCCTTAAGTGTGGCTTTCTAGGTCACCAGTAGCTATAGCCGAAAAAAACACAAATGGTATATTTTAGTAATAGGTCTTTACCTTGAAATTGCTGTGTTGTATGGAGAATTTGAAGGAAATTTTGTTTTCAGTACAAAAGTTTTTCCATTTATTTTAGGAATGACAAATCCAAATTTTGTAAATAGAATTGTATATAAATGAGACAACATTAAGCTAACATAAAATACAATAAAATTTTTGAAAAATGTCAACTTTTAAACGTTTTTACGAATCTTATCATGAAAACGGATGACACTTAAGACGAACTATCTTTAAAGCAGTGGCGTGCATTGGACTTTTTGCTGGAAATGCAATGAGAAGGTCAAGTTTGACGATAAAACAACAAGAAAAAAATGAAAAACCATTTTAATCTTTTTATTTTTTTGTTTGATATCGTTACTCTAGGGTAGGCAGTGCCTACTCTGGCGTCATACAAATAATGATTTTTCAAAGTGACATTTAAATTTTTTCATATTTTTTATCGTCAAAATTGACCTTCTCATTGCATTTCCGGAAAAAAGTTCAATGCACGCCACTGCTTGAAAGACTTTATTTTAGTAATCAAATTGAAAATAAAAATGAAATTTAATACGGAAATATAAAACCTTGAAATCAACTTTCAAATAAAAAACAAATAATTTAAATGGCTATTGATTTACAGGAATTATGAATTCATGAATCTATTAGAAAATTTCGGCAACTTCATAGGTAAAGACCTATTATAAACCCAGTATTGGGAGTAACAAAACCGTGAAAGAAAAAGTTTAGGGGGAATTCGAAAGTGTGTTGGATTTGTTGTGGCCTTCAGCCAGAGCGGTTCTTGCGAAGAATAGTCTTAAATTGATGTTTTGCCATTTCATTCATAACGCCGTCAATATAATGTTGAGATCGACCACTTGTGTGCTTACTGCAGCACAGGTCTTGTAATGTCATGATAAGAGTTATAATAAAAATAATATGTCCTAAATAATATTCAACAGATAGCGGCCCCATACCGTGGGCAAAAGTATATCGAGTACTTTACTCAAAAATATTAATATATATATATATATTTATTCATACAAAAAATAATATGTGTATTTAAAAATTACGGATTATTTACTTCAAACTTATACTTCTTAAACGGATATTTTTCCGGACATAAATATTTATTTTTAGTCGTCTTAGTTAGACCATTTAACACGGGACCTGGCAAAGCGCGACTCTTAGTACTGAAATTATTCTGCAATTTTCCACGGGAGGGGAGGTAAACACGCACAGCACACATTTACTCATTCACACACACTCCTGCGAATAATTGATGTCACAGTAAATCTAAAGCTGCAACACAAACACAAAACGCGCACACAAGCAAACTTTCATGAACAAATCGTTCATGTACTTCGGCAGAAGGGGATAAGTGCGCTTGCCTAGTCCCGTGTTATATGGTCTAAGTTAGTCGTTATAAACTCGCATTAAGTAGTGATCTGTACAAGGAGAAAAGAAACTAAACGTCTATTCTTTAAATCGCCAATAACTCGTAAAAAATCTCGTGCTTTGCCTGTCTGTATGCTCGCGATTAACTTGAAACTACTGAACAGATTTGAGTGGGTTTTTAAAGCTTCTGTCACGAGAGTAACTTGAAGTACCTATAAATGAAAGAAATTGAATGTGTCATGTACTCAAATTATTAACAAGGTTCGATGACCCTTTTTGTGAAATTCGTAAATTATTCTTTTCGTGTTCCTTACAAACGCAAGCCCAGCCTCGAGTCTATATGGGACGTCAAGATTTTATTTTTCGGAATTAGCAAAAAGTGTTATCGATCCGTTTTACTTATCACTTACCAAGCCTTCTATATGAGTTTGGCTGCATAAATAGTCACCTTATGTAGAAGATCAGCGCAAACGAAATCGCAGCCCAAGACGTGGACGTCAAAGTCCCACTTTTCGTTGCATTTTAAACCCTATGCTCAGCAGCAACAAGACCTGTCGTGCTTAATATTATTAAAATGATAATACTGTTGAGCCGAAAGTATTATTCATGCATTGTGCACTCTTATCAACGTCATATGAAACTGGGTCGCTAAGATGATACTTTAATACAGTTGTCAATTGTCATTGGAAGGATTATAAGGATAAAATAAAAACCGGACAAGTCCGAGTCAAACTCGTCCACCGAGGGCTCCTTTAAAGACTATATTTTTTTTGATTTAATTACAAATGTATAGTTTTCAGATTTTTCCCTATACTTGTAGTATAAGACGGTATTAATTGCCAAATTTCATAGTTCTAGGTCAACGGGAAATACCCTATGAATTTTGATTCCCTTGAGAGTGTCGAGATGTACGTTTTTTGTGGCATAAACGGTCGTATCTTTTTTTCACGTTAACTTAGAAGTTCGATATTTTCACAGCTTCAGGGACTGTAGACCTGAGTATATGGTTTTAATTTCAACTCGATACCTCCACGCGTTCCCGAGATAAAGGGACAAACAGACGGACGGACAGACGGACAACAAAGTGATCCTATAAGGGCTATGTTTTTTTCTATTGAGGTACGGAACCCTAAAAACTGTACTGTTCGTTCTGCACAATATATGGGACGTATTACTATTACTTCTTCTGTGGTGTCGGTTCCGCAAATGCTAAAGGTTCTACTTACAAAATACAGTATAAAAATATTAAATTAAACGTACAGGGCAAGAGGAACTACGATATTTAAACGAAAAGTTCATAAAAACATTGTTCAAACCGAAATCAATATAATACCAAAGAGATTATCTCTCTTTGCCGTCCTTTCCTGTCTCGGAATATATATTTTATATACATAAATTAATATCAACTTAAAATTATTATACAATTTATACATATATTATTTTACGAGGCTTAAAAGGATACAATACAATTATGTTTAATGCCATCATATATATTAGAGAGGATAAAATACACAAAAATCAAGAATCGAAACGCAAAATATGTTTTAATACTTTATTGACAATTATGGTATTTACACCAAAAATAACGACACCGCAAACCGCACACTATCATTTGTGAGAACGTGTAAAAACAGAATTTGACTTTCTACATATTCCCACAAACATAAACGCGCAAACTGCAGCGCAACTACACCTCTAGCCTCTGGTAGACTAAGGGCGCACAATCGGTCCTTACGTCATCGAGTAACAAGATGTGGCAAATACGTAGTGTACTTAAATATCTATCTATTAGTTTGAAACTTTAAACAAATTAATAAGCTATGAGCTTCACCACATATATTCTTCAAGTAATTCTAAGCATTTTGCCACAAAAACAAAAATGCTTCTGCCAGTGGGGTGCAAAATTGCCGGCCGCCCACCTTCTTTTAATACAATATATACGTTTCTAGCTGGCTGCTATGGCAAGTTTGTTATCATTTTCGTATAAATTGAAGATGTAGAATTCAGTGCTGTTATTTATTTTAATTAGTTTCATAGTATTTTTTTGAATAAATCGTAAAAAGTAAAAAGTTTGCATTGTTTTTTTTTTGCTTTGAGAGCTATAACTTTTAATATCAGAAAAAAATACCAACAAAAAATACTCTGGTAAAGCGAATTTTATGCAGATTCTTAAAAATATTAACTTCAAGAACCTCGTTCTACAAAAAGTTGATGAAAAAATCTGTAACCTCGCAGTGGTGGTGACTCACGCTAGGAGGCGATCTACCTATCTTATAAAATATTAATTATTTACGATACCATTCTGGATAGTATTTGTATAATAGTCGATAATTCATGTCAGGGGACTGAAAACTTTGACCTAACCAGGAAACTTTTTGAAAAAACCTATATTTACTTACCTTTAATTAATGTTCTCTGGTTCCGGCACAGATACATAATTCTGTGCAATTTAATATTCTTTTATAGCAGTTGCAACGATTTTTAATCCTGTCTTGCACCAGGAACAATCTAAGTTCCAGGCACATACTTGCGGCATCTGGTAAGTCTGACCAATGAGAAATACAAATACCTCTTCCATACTCCAACTCCAAGAAAACTTACCTGTAATTAATGTTCTCAGTTCTGACACAGATACATAATCTGTGCACTTTGATTTTCTTTTATAGCAGTTGCAACGGTATTTTCATCCTACCTTTCTTGCACTAGGCACCGTGTAAGTTCCAGACACACAGTTGCGACATTTGGTAAGTCTGACCAATGAGAAATCCAAATACCTCTTCCATACTCCAACCCCAAGAAAACTTACCTGTAATTAATGTTCTCAGTCCCCGACACAGATACATAATCTGTGCACTTTGATTTTCTTTTAAAGCAGTTGCAACGGTATTTTCATCCTATCTTGCACCTGCACCGGGCACCGTGTAAGTTCCAGACACACAGTTGCGACATCTGGTAAGTCTGACCAATGAGAAGTCCAAATACCAATACCTTCTTCCAACACTCCAACCCCAAAAAAGACTTGGAAGGTTTCGGTTTGGCACTAAGGCCTGGCCCTAGACCAAGAACTTTTCCTACATATTTATATGAAGTAAAAAAGTTACAAGTGAGATTTTTGAAATGTCTAGTAAGTAAAAAAGAAAAATTGAGGTGTAATAAGGAATACCAAAAATTATTTAAAATTTGTAAAATCATGCCAGTAGATGTAAAATTAAAATTTCTTATAGCAATGGAATCATTTCAAAAATCTCATTTAAAAGTTAAGAAAACACGTTATTGTTCAGCTCGGGGAAAGGGCAAATCAGTAATTAAGTATGTTGTGCCAAAGTACAAAAATTATTATGGAACTAGGACTCGCGAGTATTTAATACCGAAGATATTTAACTCAATAGGGGAAGAGGTTGACGAAACTTTAAATGGCAAAATAAGCAAAAACAAATTTAAAAGTATTTTGAAAGGGTGTTTTCTTGGCTTTGTTTAGATTTTTAAAAAGCTGTGTTAAAAATAAGTTTAAGATTTAGAAGCTTTTGCAGAGGAAGACATGTTTGGATACCGAGAGCGGTAGCCGATAAACTGCTGAGCAGTTTGGTTTAAGAAATGTAAAAGAAAAACATGTATTGTCTTTGGTGAATAAACTAAATCTATCTATCTATCTATCTACATAACGTATACACGCCTTGGTACATTGCGCGAAGTGTGTTCTAGTGAAAAGCGGCCTTTGTCGGATGAATGTTTTCTTGTTCATCCCTCATCGTAAATATATATTTTCTACATTCATTTACAGGAGTGCAGGGGCTTGAGCTGAAAAATTAAATCTTGGAGTTATTCTCACGTTTCTCGCTACATTTTTTCTATCGAGAAAATTTAATGGAATCAAGTTCTAACAACAGCATGGATATAGCATTAGTCCTCAACTTTATCATATATTAATTTCAGAGTGATTGTTGCAGTGTTTGTTGGTATAAAACAAGATCATGCGAAGCAAATTGAGGTATTATACTCCCTTAAAGGTAATGTATGTTTTTTTCAAAAAGTTTCCTAGTTAGGTCAAAGTTTTCAGTCCACTGACATGAATTAATGACTATTTGGACTTTAACTAGGTTTTAAGCGTCTTTTTAACTTTTTAAACATTTCATTTAGCATATTCAGTACCTTATAATAAAGTAAAATTTTTCCAAAATGTTAATATACTTAAAATACAGAATAACAAAATAAAAGGAGATTAGACAGAACGGATATTTTTCATTGCCATTTAGCTAGACTAGTGACTTTCTAGTTAGTGAATGTAAAGGAGCCTCTTTGGATTTTCATATTTACTTACCCCCCTAGGGCAATAAATCCAACTTACATCCCGCACTTCGAGTTTCAATACAATAATAAATAATTACATTCAATTTCGTCCAAATTAATGCGACTTACATTCAGAGCATAAGTGATGAAAAATATTTGTACAAAACATTTCAACTTTTCTTATTTTGTGACATGCTTTTTAAAATTGTTTATCCTGTGGTATTGTCACGGTATTGTATAGTCCAATTTTGCTAATTGCAAAGGATATGCCAAATGGTTAAATTGGCATTCCGTATTTTAGGAAGTTATTCACGTCAAACAGCAAGAATAGAAACTAGTTTTAAGGGTTCCGTACCCAAAGGGTAACTAATGGGACCCTATTACTAAGTCTCCGCTGTCCGTCTGTCTGTCTGTCTGTCCGTCTGTCACCAGGCTGTATCTCATGAACCGTGATAGTTAGACAGTTGAAATTTTCACAGATGATCTACCTATTTCTGTTGCCGCTATAACAACAAATACGGAACTGTCGGAACTGCGCACTCCCATACAACAGGCATGATTTTTTTGCCGTGTTTATAGATAATGGTACGGAAACTTTCGTGCGCGAGTCCGACTCGCACTTGGCCGGTTTTTTATTTTGTAATACCCTTAATTTTTTGCTGATATTTCTACTAGGTAAATTCAACGGCAAGCAGCAACATTAATCATGTATAAAATAAGGTATATTATTTAAAGTTCCTAGATACTTATGCCGGTGTGCGAGTAAAATAGCATTGTATCGTTCACGCTTTGTATTCTCAATTTAAAAATCCGTTCGAGGAACACGAAAAGATAACAAAAATTTCCGCGCTACTTCCACGACGCGAGAAAGTCGAGCCGTTGTTTTTCAAATTCAGAACCATTTCGGGGAACGCGTGAAAAGTTCTGAATTTATAATTTGTAAACAGCAATTGTTTATTTCACTTTTTGCCCATAGATTTTCGCATCGAATGGGTTCTTTGGAAATAATGCTTTAGTGGGAAGATTTTACTAACAAAAACAACATAAGAAAGTAACGAGGTAGCAAAAAGTAAAGTATTATAATCCTGTTTTAAATAAAATACTCATGATGGAAACATTAAATGTATTGACAATTTTTTTAAAGATAATAGGTCAATGTTATTTGTGATTGAGTTACCTATGACTTATGCATCGATTAGAGGTAGCGCTTTACACCTACAAAACTTCAAATGTAACCAACAATAATATAAGTTCTTCCCAGACGGTTTGAAGGTTAATTTGCAAACATATCACTTTTAACCCTCTTGCCAACGAAAACATATATAATAAATAACAATAGAAATCTATTGTTATGTTGGACAAATTTGCCCCCTACAAGCAGACTGCTTAATGAAAACATGTAGTTTATCAGTTCATTACTACACCCACCGACAGTTATTCAATCTCTGCCTCGTTTTCGGCTTAGGCGTTATTTTATGAACACTACTTATAAAAATATTTCATGTATAGTTACGACTTTTTAACTTAATTATTAGTATAAAATCTATAAGTGAAAAAAAATTAACAGGTGATAGAGTCTCCATAATAGAGCACAAACCACCGAAAAAAAATTTTTTTACGCGTACTTTTTTTAAATCTTTCCACAGAAATTTAGTCAGCTGATTGAACCACTTTGTACTGAGAAGTGAAAAAAATATTTAAGCAAAACAATTTTTTCTTCACCTCGAATTTGATCAGTGAACGATAGATGATCCACCCTAGAATTATTTTCACTTATTATTGTAGGACCTTATATATCTATATATATACTCGTTTATTGTTTTAACTATACTATATCTACAAATAAATGAAAAATACGTAAGTAACGGTTCTTAGATATTCGATAAGTGCCTGTTGCCGATGACTTGCCATTCAGATTAATCAAAGCCATTCAGCATTTTATTGACGATTTTTGAGTGATGTCATGTATGCTTTTCTTTCGTTTTTTGTTTCTTTAGTTCTTGGAAATTATAATTTCATCACAAATATTGTATTTTCTTGCGCCCTGAAAATTTATGTAAATTGAAAACATATTTTATTTTGGCAAACCGTATAGCTACGACTTTTTTATTTTATTGTGTAGGATCTATTTACTAATAATAAAGTAACAAAGTCGTTACTATACATGAAATATTTTTATAAAGAGTGTTCATAAAACAAACTACAGAATAGTTAATAAAAAAAAACTATATGTATGAATAAAAAAGTATCGGTTTGCCAAATTGAAAATGTTTTCAATTTAAATAAATTTTCAGGGCGCAAGAAAACACAGTATTTGTGATGAAATTATAATTTTCATTAAGTGACGAAACAAGAAAATAATAAACGACGTCACTTAAAAATTGTCAATAAAATACTGAATGGCGAGTCATCGCATCGGCAACAGGCACCGATCAAATACCTAAGAACCATTACTAACATGTTCTTCATATATTTGTAGATATATAGTTAACACTATAAAGGAATCTTAAATCAATTCCTAAACGGCTTTTCTAGAGAAACGTTTCGAAACACGCATTAAGTAACCTCGAAATTAAATGAATCTCAGTGGTTTGGCATAAAGCTCATTTTCCCGTGTTTGTATCGTCTTATTAACCCGGTATCCGACCGATCGGCATAAGTTGGTTACCCGCTTTCGCCTAACTGGCAGGATGTGACAAATTACCTCGTAATGGTGGTTGTCGGCACGGTAGTTAGGTACTCATCAGAAAACTAAGCAAATACATACGCATACGTGACTGAATAGATAACGTAGGTACAGATTTATGTTCCCACGCTTTAATTTCTTAGAGTTCGGTCTAATGCCTGTGCCCATCAAAAAAGAATCTCCATAATGATTTCTGTATGTATACGTAATCTACTAATAATAAAGTAGTAAAAAGGTCGTGTCAGAACACTGAATATTTTCGCGAAATTACAAATGAAATGTGTTATACTAGTAATAAATTAGTAAAAAGGTCGTGACTGTACATTCAATATTTTCGTGAAATTTTTACTGAAATGGGTTATTAATATTGTACTGAGGCCAAAACCACAATTTTCAACATTTTTGACTTTAAAATATACAATGTACAGAACACGACTTTTTTACTACCACTTTATTATAAATAAGTAAAGATTTAGTGCTAAAATTGTGCAAAACTCCATGTATTTAAATAAGAAACATTGTATTAATAAGCAGTTCGATACTTTGGTTCGTGTATGTAAATAACTGGCGGTATTTATTATTTAATTAAATGAAAAGCTTATTAAAGCAAAGTATATATTATTAAAATGAAATATGAAAGCCGCACAGAACAATGCGAAACGTTTTGTTTCTGAAATGAACTGCCAAGTTTTGTCACTGCTAGGAAGCTTCATTTCCTCTCGGTTTACAATATTAACGGTAGAGCTGGGTGACCAGTTTAAATATTATTTTCTCCCTTTGTCGCGTTTTTTTGCACTAGATTTCTAACTCTTTTATTCTGTGAGATTGACCCAGGGCACAATCAGGATTCAGCGATATATTGTTAAAGAGATAGTTAAGAATTAATAGCCAAAGCGTTTGAATAAAAGTTTTCGATATCTACTCGTATATTTATATATTGGGAACATAAAGTCAATGATTCTTTTTAAAAGAAAGTTTGTTAGGCACCTTGCTGCTGAATGTATAGAACTTGGCTAGTTTTCATAATCAATTATTTGCATGTAAGACGTAACTTTAAAACGTTTAAACTTTGAAAACGAGCCTCGGCGCCCAATTTGATCTCAATCCTTTTTTTGGCGAAGCCGACGATCCTGCACTGTCTTTGTACTGACTCAGCTCCTTTTTCACATTTAAGTTTTTGGTGGGACGCACCATAGTGGGGTGCTACAAAGCGTGCATGGTGTGTGCAATTTCGCTCCCATTAAAACGATCCAGGTAAAACTTTGGTTGCTTATCTTTTTGAAATGTGAGATTTTACAAGGTTTTGTCAAAGAATATTCTTCATTTCTATTTATTTCTGATTTTTGTAACAATTTATCGAGGTCGCCATATCGAAAAATAAAATAAAAATTGTTGCGTGATGTCCTCAACAAAATCTTCAAACCCCTTTGACTAATGTTTCAAAATAGATCATCATACAAAAATCGTAATACCATAGATTAAATAATATAAGTAGTGCCACAATTTATAAAATTTTATTGAAAATGAGGGATTTTCTAACAAGTAATTAAAAATATTAAAAGGTTGGATCTAAATATTTTCCTAGATAACATTGACTAGATTAAAATCTCTCATTACTAATAAATACTGTTTATGTGTACACTGGCAACCCAAAGCAGAAGCAACAGGCTCTCGCAGCTGGTAACCCCTCGCACCTGTTGTGGGCCAGACGAAAATGTCGCCACGTGGTCGGATCGGAACAGACAAAGCACAGGATATCGTACATTTTGACCTCATTGATAAGAGTATAAGGTATTATACTCACAACCAAGCACTAAAGCAGGGATGGCGAACCTTTGGACGCCTGCGTGCCGTTTTTCTCCGAAAACATTCAATAGCTTGACGAGCTTACTTAAAAATACAAAATAAAACCGGCCAAGTGCGAGTCGGACTGCGCACGAAGGGTTCCTTACCATTTTCTATAAAAACGGCAAAAAAAATCACGTTTGTTGTATGGGAGCCCCCCTTAAATATAAGTGAATATATAATAAAATATTCAAGCGTTGCCGTTATCAATATCGAGCAAAAAATCACGTTTGTTGTATGGGAGCCTCCTTTAATATTTATTTTATTCTGTTTTTTAGTAATTTTTATTATAGCGGCAACAGAAATACATCATCTGTGAAAATTTCAACTGTCTAACTATCACAGTCCATGAGATACAGCCTGGTGACAGACGGACAGCGGAGTCTTAGTAATAGGCTCCCGTTGGTTACCTTTTGGGTACGGAACTTAAAAAAGTAGTAAAATTAATAAATCTTGTACTGTTTAGATATACGAATAAAACTTTAATTTGTCTCGCGTCTAATGGCGTGTCCTAGGTTTGATACTTCTGACCTAAAGGTTCCAACTATACGGATAAAATCTCACAAAACTGCTTTCAAAAATGGCCCATCACTTGCACCATATTCACACAAGTTGAAGTTCGCAGACGTTTTGAAGTTATCATAGTGTGCGTCTTTCTAGTGTTCCTGTTCTTTCTCGAGATCTTAGGTATCCTTATCACACAAAAAAATGCCACGTTTTCTCCAAAAGCGAAAAATGTTACTGTGGTAATGCATGCATGTGCGTCTCGTTAGCATTATGTAGAAATTCGCAAGGGTCGATCGGGGAAATATCTCTGGAGAATTCTTTAACAATCATTACAGCGGCTAAAAGTGCATAAGCGGTTGCCCCGATAAAACAAACTAATCATGCGAATAGTTAGTTATTTGACGCACATATTTATAGTTTTAATCAAAACTTACTTCTGGCATACCTCGTTACGAACAAAACCTCAACGATATTCAAACTGATCATCCTTTCATAGACGTCCCCGAAAGAGTTTGCACCAACTTCACCGAAAGCCGTGCATACGAAAAGTACGGTCTGCAACGAAGTTGAATCGGATCCATGGCAAGCGGCCGAATAACCGCAGACACAATACACGAGACACCGGAAGTTTGATAGCGTCAGTAAAGCAAACACCTTACCATCAGAAAAGGCTTTAAAAAATTAAAGCAAAATAAACTAACAGTAACTTGAGCTTTTATCAGGCACTACATCGTTGTAGAGACTATTATTAAGACGGCATATAAAAACCAGGAAAGGCTGTTACTATAAAAAGCAAACAGAAAATGAAAATCATATACCACCATCACACAGATTCCTGAATTAGATAACGAAAAATATCAAGAGTAAAAATAAAAGATTATAGGCACTTCCACTGCTATCGCTACACATTTAAGGCTTGGCTCTACTAGCTAGAGTATCATTCCAGAGGCGATTCCGACATGAGATTAGCCGAACTGAGCTGAAAGTCGAAACTATTAGATGTCTATATAAAGCGGTATTAAACAAAACAAGATATCATTTAATTAATAAACATTTCAAGATAGTTGGGAATCTGCTTAGGAAATCAACATTTATAATAAACATTACGTACGTTTTAATAATACCTCGTCCCCCGTGTCTGTTTGTAATAACCATCAAATTCTGGTGATTATAAAATAAATTCAGATTTATTTATGTATTACGTCAATCATTTGCGGTTGTCCTATTGGTAATTGGCTACATCTTGATGGGTCGCGGGAAAGTGCGCAAGGCAATGTGACGTCACAAATAGTCACGATACTAGTGCTCCGTTCAGAGTTCATTTAGCTTGGATTGGTTATAATATAACTTGAGAATTACTTTTCAGATATTGATGCGGCGCGGCGTTCATTGTTCCTATAACGTTTATTAAATAGGTTTAAAGGTGGTTAAAGGGAGCTGAACAGTTATTATTTTTAAGAAACAAGCTTTTTTAAATCAGTGAACTTTTGTGCTACAATAACATTCATATGAGCGCGTATTGCAAAGTGGCTGCTACGACGATCTCTGCGGCTACGGATAGCGCAAAATAGGAGAAAATGATACTTTTCACACGGACGCGATGGGCGGAAAAAACGTTAAGCGATTGTTTTGTAGATCTATAATTGTCTTTAGTACAGTGAAGGAATCATTTAAATCGTTTCAAGCTTTTAGAAAGAGTCGAAAATGTTTTGCGTAAAATAGAGCTTTCGATAACTTTCCATTGGTTTTTGTCAAAAGTAAAGAAATTTTTTTTATTAAACATGTAATTTATTTTTGATTATGTTAAGCATATAACGTATTTCTTTTTCAAGTGTTTTGATTACCAGTGTACGAGTAGGAGGATTAGGCCTTGAAATAAGGTCCAAATTGCAGTTTAAATGTGTACTCATACATTCCTTAGACAATATAGCACGGGACTAGGCAAGCGCACTTATCCCCCTCTGCCGAAGTACATGAACAATTTGTTCATGTAAGTTTGCTTGTGTGCGCGTTTTGTGTTTGTGTCGCAGCTTTTGATTCAGTGTGATATATCAATTTTTCGCAGGAGTGCGCGTGAAAGAGTAAATGTTTGCTGTGCGTGTTTACCTCCCCTCCCGTGGAAAATGGCAGAATAATTTCAGTACTAAGAGTCGTGCTTTGCCAGGTCTCATGTTAAATGGTCTAAGATACATTCACCTTTAATTCCCAAACAAGAACATCCAACCAGTAGTTTTAGTGTGAAAAGGTAAAACAATATTACGAACACTTTTAAGATCATAAGGTACAGGCATTTAACTATGTAATAGAAGACCTTACATGTTTTTATTAATGTACAAGCTATTTCGTAATACCCTCAGAGTTAATTCTGCTGATAGTAAATATCACAAAACAAATAGCCACTCTCACAAATCTGTACTAATAATAGTAGTAAAATAGTCCTTTAAACTTTAAATGTAATGGGATATTAGTATTGTAATGAGGCCAAAAATACAATTATTAGAAAATTAAATTTATATCACTTCGCTATAGAAAATCAGAAAAGTAAATCTGGACGTGAGGAGCTCTGAACCGGGATTCAAACCCGGGTCCTCTCGCTTACCGGGCGGTTGCTCTACCGACTGAGCTATGTTTCAAATGGCTAATGGTTCGAATCCCGGTTCAGAGTTCCTCACGTTAAGATTTACTTTTCTGATTTTCTATACCGCAATGACATAAATTTAATTTGTTATATCCTTGCGATGGATAAATCGCCAAGTGTTTAAAATATGGAAATTTATTTCTATCATAGCTACAATTTTTCGAGTTTTTGTATGTGTGTCTTATCTGTCTGTATGTATGTTTTGTTTTAACTCAAAAACCACTCACGGATTTGGATACGGTTTTTTTATTATCATCGTATTGACTCTGGTCAACATAAATAGGTAATAAGAAGTTGTTAATTAAATAACGCCCAAGCCGAAAACGGGGCAGGTATTGAATAAACGGAGCGCGGGTGAAATTGCGAGCAAATCGTCACGGCGGCGCCGCGCGCAGGCGATACTGGGAGTGTATTTCTGAATCATTCGAATTTCAATTCGCATTTGAATCCGCATGATTCACATACGAAAACTTAAAATTAGTATTGTATTCGTATGCGAATCACGCGGATTCGTATGCGAATAGAAATTCGAATGATTCAAAAATATACTCCCTGGTCCCATATCACGAAATCGTCGACTTAGGGTTAGACTACTGACGCTATTACAAACACCTTTTACTGACGTACTTTTTCTGAAATATGCATTACTTTCAGAGAAAAAATAATTAAGCTGACCAGGGCTGGACATTGCTATAAAAACAAATGCCTTAAGCATTTTACCGACAAAGTAGTGATGAAGAAATTGTCCCTGCGAGTGATACTTATGAAATGTACCTTCAAAATGAAAAAAAATTGGTACATTAGTACCGTGTATAATTTTAAATTAGGCAAATAATTTATAAAAACAATTTTCTCTATACAACAAAGTATTCAATATTTTCAAGTGCCTGTAGCTTCCAAAGCGCAGATTTTCGCAAATAAGTGGAAGGAAATAAAATGTTGGCCGTGACTTCTTCAATGACCTGTACTAAGTTTCATTTTAAATGAGCATGAAACACGCAAGTAATTGACAAAATTATAACTTTCTCTATACAAAAATTAATTCAATATTTTTTTCTCTGAAAGTAATGCACATTTCAGAATAACCACGTCTGTAAAAGGTGTTTGTAAAGGCGTCAGCAGTCTACAAAAAAAAAAAACCAGTTCGATTCCTTGACCTTCATATTGACTTAACCTAAGTCCACGAATTCGGCGAAGCGCTTGTCGGCAACTGACGTCACCATCTCAGCGTTTTGTGCGCGCTTGACTTTAGATCTATGTGTTTCAGTAATTTTTAGATTTATGAAAAAAGTGATTACACAAGTTTTGTAAAAAAATGTACGAGATGAAAAAATTACAGTGTTGACACTTAATTGACTAACTTAGTCGACTAGTAGGTGGTAGAGCTGATGCCGGGCTCGACTGTGGAGGTACCACCATCTTACTCGCAGATCCTCCCGAAGTTATTTGGGGGAGAGTAAGAGAACAGCTCTCAGGCAAAACCAGGCGGCCCCACCATTGCCTGGTGGGACCGATGGATGGCGGTATATCCATCTCCAATTGCCGGGCCTTATATAATACAGACTGGTGACGGGCAGCAGCGTCACTGGTGCAAGGGCTTCGGCACCGCGCTCACCAACCCGCCTGCCCAGCGTGTGTGAGTATGGGCATTTCTTACAGGAGGACCGCCAAGAGTGGCGAAATCTTGGAAAGGCCTATGTCCAGCAGTGGACGAAACAGGCTGATGGATGGATGGATGACACTTGGTGATACCCCTAACATGCTTTCGTTGATACGAGTCGTAACGATATATCTTTTTGTATCTTGTATATTCTTAACGCCTCCGAATATGTAACTTGCATATATGTATATACCTGCAATTCACGTTACCTGTATTTAACATGATTTTTTAAATGTGTTGTTTGTCACGTATGTCACAGAACCAAAGATATTGTCGTTGACCCACTTATCGCTTTTATAACGTGCGATTGAAAAGAAAGGGAAAAGTGGGCCTTCAGATTTTACTTCCATACAGCTAATTTGGAAATGCTTAAAGTTAGAAATCTAGATTTAGGCGTTAAATTGAGTTGATGATTTGCCAGCCGATACTTTTCTATCACAGTAAACTCATCGCACGTATACTAAGTGTAGATTTGAATGTTGCGTAATGGAAAGAAGTTTAGGTAAACATAACAAACATTTAGTCATTCGGAAATCCCCTAGAACAAGCGGGTCGATGTAAAGTTGGTTTGCACATTACATTATCTAATACTAAAAATACGACTGTCTGTTTTGAGCATGGTCTTTCCATTAGTCAACTCCAATTTTGTAATTGCGTCAAAGGACAAAAAACACGTATATTTTAACCATTTGCTTATATAATCTGAACACAGATTATATTTATTTTAACTCTCCTTTTTTTCTCTCTTTTTTATGGTAATCTGCCATTCTTAAGAATCACTGATATATTGTCATAAACTTACTTGTTTCTATAGGCCAAACTAAGTGACTACTTTATTCATTAGTGGCAGTCTTTATCGCCGGAACACGTTTGTTTGTGGCTAAATGTTGTTGTGACTGTTTTCGAGAGAATGAGCTTTCAGTAAAGCATATTAGCGGCTATATCACGCTGCCGCGGTTGCGACGAGCGGCTAAAACAAACGTACTGTCGTTCGACGGCAGCTCGCACGCGTACGTACATGGCGTTCTAGAACACACCGGTACGTTTGTTTTAGACCGCTCGCTTTCCGCTACCACGCGTCGATGTCGCGCGCCGCTCGCATTGTCATGAGTAATCGTGACCACCGAGGCCTAAGAGGGTGGGCTTGCATCAAAATTTAGTTTTCATGGCTTACGATCTGTCAGTCAGTACACTTCTATCAAATTAAACTAAAATTACTAAATCTCGATATACATTTTGCTGCAAGTGGCTTTAATTTATCCTGCATATAATATATGCCATATAATATTATTAGAGAAATGTCGCTATTTTATTTGCATTTTTACGAACTGTCAGAAGTCATAAATGTCATCTACATAAATGATGTACCAACCTATGTACGAGTATTATTTATTTAAAATTTTACATTTAGCGCCATCCTGTGGTGAAGTGTAAAAATTTACAGATTTGTGTGTTTATATCCTTTTATCTTTTTCCATAAAGCACCTTTTACTCTGTTTAACTTCCAAGAGATGAAGCTATACGGATATACGTATACGACGGAGCCTCAGACGACGGATTTCCTCGAAACCAGTTAACATTTTGCCGACTATTTTCTGCTAAACTATGCCTACAGCAATTGTCTTTTGGCTGTAATTTAAAACCGAGAAGCCCGAAGTTTCAACGTAATCACAAATAGTGCAATTTCAGATTTTTGAAACAAACGATCCAGTTGCCCAATTTTCCCAAATTAAGATGATTGTGGACAAAAAGCAATGGAATAGAAGTTTAAAAAAAAAGTAATAAATTATAGTTTTATTTTCTGGTTCCTAATTTGTCAATGCCTTTACCAAGCACTAGATTGCTAGATTTAACCACTATGGTCCTTTTTTTTGACATTCAACTACACCTAATTTATTAATAAAAGCATAGGCTAGTAAACAAATACTGGTTAATCTGGTTAAATCCAGAGTAGTTCCGCGTTAATTTTATTTGGTACTAGCCTATCGCGTTTATTAAATTTTTGCCCCGTTTTCAGCTTAGGCAGTATTTCTTATATGTTGGACAGAAAATGAAAATGTTGAAAGAAAACTGCATCCAAATCCGTTGAGTGATTCTTGAGTCAAAATAAAACAAAAGATAGACCGAAAGAAAAAATCTAAAAGTGGTAGTTTTGGGTTCAGTAAAATAATTGGTACAAATGTTAGATAAGGACTTTTATTTCTCTCTGTATTGACTTTACCTACTAACTGGAGATTAGAAAATCTTTCCGTAATCATATGGTTTCGACTCCACGTACATTTATTATTTATTTACCATTTGGGTTGGTAGTAAATAATAAAAGCACAAACACTTTGTTGATTGGACCTCTTGAATTTGTGAAGGCGTCCACTGTACCTCCACGGCCATGTTACTGATGCAACACAATTTTCTTTTTTTGAATTTTCCTTTCTTGAATCCACTTCTTCGTTTGTCAACACAGTGAGAACGAGGTCGAAAAGAGAAAAACGAGTTTATGGAACAATAGCGGCGTTTTCGTTTATTTGTTAACGAATCTAGTCCACGACACTCTCTGTCTTTAGTAACAGGTTTTAGGGATCCGGTAAAAACGGCATTACTGTGGCTGAATCCTATTTTAAACATATATTAGCTATTCTCAATATTATTAATACGCAAATTATTGTATCAGCGTTTGCTTTATGACAACGATCGATTTAAAAGTATATAGCTTCTCTATTAGTTGGCGTAAAAGTTGGCATTTTCGAAGACGCAGAATTTTACAATCACGTTTTCAAAATCCGTGAATTGGGATCAGTTTTAGGAATTTCGACGGAACCCGTTTATTTTGTGCGTCGTGTTCTTGACGAACTTGTTTAATAGCCAACGTACTGAACAACGGTGAAATTTGTGGAAATACACAAAACAACGACGGAAACCGTTTGCTGAGTAACTTGCGTTGAGAAATGCAATGGAAGGGCACTTTCACAGGTAGAGTGGTTCCATAGATCGTTATTAGTTGCCTCTATCTGTAAGGTTAAGTCTGACGTTTTAGCAGATAGCAGAAATTAGATTTAAATATCATAATAATAATAAATAATGGACGATTAAAAAACGTAATAATCTAAAAATCAAATTATCATTCGTAAGTATCCGGGCGTGACGTACAGGTTCTGAACATGCCCACTTATACGAAATAAAAAGGAGTATCCACTTCAAAATTTTTGTTGTGGCTTTGCTGTCAGATTTTGAGTAATTTTACCGTGTTAAAAAGGCTTTCAAACTCTTAACGAAAGACTCCCAACACGTCAATAAAGAGTGAAATACCGCGTCGCTGAATAACGAAAAACGTCAAAAATAACAAGTTGTGGAGCCTAAATTGGGTCTGCAATTGAAACTAGCGCCTGTTTCCTGCACGAATATTGATCTTATTGGATTTTCACTTAATGATGTTACTCTTCATAGCTCCGCGCTCAATATAATTCTGTCATAACTACCAAGCAAATAAATTTATTTATTCGTGGTCCAGATACAGGAAAAGACAAAAAAATATATTGGTAAATTGTCAAGCCGATTTAATATGAAAATTTGTTATAGGAGGTCATAACTTAAAAGAATATGTTGTGTTTTAAACTAAGCTTCAGTTTCAAACTCAGAAAGCGCCTTATTTATAAGAGAATAAAACGCATAAATCTAAAACGATTTTCATTCATTTGTTCATAGAAATGTGTGCATTGGGTTTATACTTTTCAGTAAAAGCCTTATTCAACGATAGGTTTTACGTTTTGACTACACTATCGTGACTACAGGCACTGAATTTGTTTGAAATATGCGACTGGATTGTAGTTTTTTTGCATAGTTTGTGACTAATATGGATTTATGCTGGAGTTGGTGGGTTAATGTGTTTGTGCACAGTTTTTATGCTAACACACGATATATTTATTTTTAGTACTCGTAACCTACATGTGTATTAGTTCTGCCTGTGATTAATTAGTTCTGTCCGTCTGTCTTTATATTTCGCTGACTATTGGCTGAATCGTTATATTTACAACTTTGTTTTATATATTTATATTCATTGTCACGACATGAATCATGAAATTGAAGTCACTCCACAATCGTACACCTACGCTTCATCGACGATTATTACGTCCCCAGTGAGCATAGGGCTCTTAGAGTTATAGGGTACTTCTGTCACAAATACTTATATAGATGCTAAACACGGAGATCGAACACAACCTTTACGTCCACATTAGTAACTGATATGTTCGAACCACTAGACGAGAATCTAAGAATCTAAAGAATAAATTTGATGTATTTGAAATGAAATGAAATGAATACTTTATTTTTGCAATGTAGTACATTTTGATGCAAGTGCGTTAAGGTTGATATTTAGAGTCACGATTGACTTTTTTTGCCGAGACGCAAAGAAGAAGGGCAAGAAACTTAGCATGATCATGTCTTTGTTTTTCGCAAATCATTATATTAATAAAACATTGTTTTTGTAAAGAGATAGAAAGTATAGGCACAGTGTAAAAACATACAGTGATCCTAGGACTTTGATGTCTGCTAAAATGCCGACAGCGTCTAGACAGTGGCCATATTGCTAGGGTTGTCACAGTTCTTAACAATAAAAATAAAACCCGATCGTGTATTTATATTAAGTATATTTTAATAAGTTTACACATTCATACACTAAGACTAGCATAACAAAAAAGTACTTACATAACTTAGGTGAAATTAAATCAACCGACCAATTTCATCCTGGAGACTCAGTTAGTGATCAGAAACAAGCTTTAATTAACTTTTGGGAAATTAGAAAAAAAATGTTTTGCTTCCTTACTGGCTGGACTAGGAATTGTACTTAAACTAGTCCAACCAATAAGGGAGCAAAAAATGTTTCTTCCGAATTTGGCCAAAAGGATTACTGAACCTAGTTCTTGATGACTAGCCGTTTATTTATTTTCACGCTATATAATATTTAAATAACTTGAGACTAGACACTTAACACAAAACCAGGTATTGCTGTCAATGAGATCCAGTAGCCATGTCTCTGCTCCTCATTAGACCCCCATAAGACCCCTACCGAGAAGCAGCACCCTGAGACTACAAAACTGGATTTTTCTAGGTATAGCCATCACTGAGACCTAGTAGTTTTAACTCTGCTCCTCATCAGACCCTCATAAGACCCTACCTAGAAGCAGCACCCTGAGACTAAACACTTAACACAAAACTGGATGTTTCTAGGTATCGCCATCACTGAGATCCAGCCAGTAGCCATATCTCAGCTCCTCATCGGACCCTCACAAGACCGTATCTACTAGAAGCTACACCTGCTGTAACTATTTGACATACCCAAAACCCACCACTCCGATTTTGTGTCGACCGCTTCACAGCCATTTTATTCCTTAACTAATAACTATTATGAAATTACGTATGTACTGTATATGTTACGGGTAAAGTCCGAAAAAATAGGTGCGACGACGAGATAAGTAAGGAGGAGCGTATTAGGTTGACATGTTAATAAACATTACCCGGGTAAATCTAGGTTTACCCTATCTTCTAGCATTACCCGTAACAAATATACGACATACATTACCAACAATTTTCATTTTTTAAAACCTTCACCTGTACTTCTCCAGTGGAAAAATGGGGAATCTCAATTCCTTGTTAAGTCTGAGTCTTACACAAAACAAGTATTAAGCACCATTTCTTTTTTAAATAAAAAAATATGTTTACTGTTCAAAACAGAGCATGCAATTCACAACAAGTTAACCAGAGAGACCTAGATATGGCATCGATAATGTTACTGGGTTATTTTATTACACTTGCGAGTTGGGACGCGTCAGCCCGGAAAGACGCGACCCCGACTGCCTATTCGAAAGTGAGTATGCAGTCGGGGCCAATACCTCCCGCGTCTTGCCCCGCAAGCCCCGCACGATTGCCCTGTCTACATGCGTTCGTTGGACAACTGTACGGAAATATGGTACAGGACAAGAGAAAGTCGGATGATTTTATATTATGCTCCAATGCAGGGGATTGATAGAAGAACAACGATAATTATATAAGCTATACCTGCATCGGTTTATGAACGTCACGCTTCTAGAAGCCCTCATAGTCTCGTCAAATAATAGTCTCCGTTCACTGTGCAACCTAGACGAGAATAACCTAGATACCGCACGAGTTAGGCACCAAATCGCCGAGTCTAGCGACATAGATCCGCAACCTTGTCGCTCAGGCCTTGACACACATGCTGACTTGTTTAGCTGATAATTGACTTCATTTGCTCAAAGTTAGCTGCTTTTAGGATTTTCAATTCGATTTTATGGTTCTAGACATCGGTTTTGCCCGTAGATCTGCCCAAGCAATTGGCCTTTTATTTTGCCCGCTCAAGTCTACTGCAATTTCCAGATTGGCAAAATTAGCAAAATGAAAAAATAAACTGTATCATACAGGTTGAAAATCAGCCCCCTAGCAAAGGAAACTGTTCTATCGAAATAAAAAATACGGGTTTTGTTTTGTGTCATTTTTTTTTTAAATTTATAATGTCGACCTTCAAAAGAAGCACTAATACTCCGGTGATAGAGATGACGCTCTACAAAGGCGAAACCATAGCCTTATATATGTGCATTATTTACCGCCGGGAATATGTACCGTCTATTGTCAGTCACATTTTACGTCGCAGATTGGCCAATCATTTGAAATTTGGGAACCAATAAAATATATGAAAAACTAGCTTTTGCCCGCGGCTCCGCCCACGTGTTATTCGGTTTAACGACATGATTTTTTCCGGGATAAAAAGTAACATTTGTGTTAAGTTGAAAAATAAGCTATGTTCATTCTAAATTTCATCCAAATCCGTTGAGCCGTTTCAGCGTGAAAGAATAACAAACATACACACACACACACACGCACAAACTTACGCATTTATAATATTAGTAGGAAGTAGGATAGGAAGTAGGATAGAAAGTAGGATAGGATAGGAAGTAGGATAAGATAAAACTTTTTTTTACAGTTTTGTGTTCTATTAAAGATTCTGATTCATAGATTTTAATAAAGCTAGGGGTTCATTTTCAATCTGTATTGCACAGTCCTACTGGTTGATTTTAAAATATTAAATTCGGTCTTATTTATACACATTTCAATTAACCTAGATCTAGGCAAAGCAGCGGGAAGCGATCAATCTTTGAAAAACTATAAATAATTTGGCCAAGTGCGAGTCGGACACGCGCACAAAGGATTCGGCACTTTTATTATTTGTTGTTTTACTTTGGACTTACAAAGTTTAGAGTATGCACGATTGACCACATTTAAAACTTGTATGTATCACAGTCTGTAAGATAGAGCTGGAACAAATAACGTTGAAAAATGCTATATTGTATGTAAAAGGTTTTTTGTATGGGAACAGCCATGTAGGTAAAGGATGACTACTGATACAAGATGTTCTTACACTATGCCTGAAGTACGTTTTTTATTAATCCATTAAAACAAAATCTCTTAGCTCCAAGCCTGGTGTCTATCCACCCATCGATGGCGTGACCTATGAGCTCATCAGTTCTGCTTCTAAACTTGCAGGTCAGTTAGCTCAGCGGCAGAGAATATAAACTATTACTCTCAGCGGTTTGACAGACAGCAGACTTGGTGTATATCAACCCATCGATGGTGTAACGTAGTGCTTCATCGGTTCTGCTTCTAAACTTGCAGGTCAGTTAGCTCAGCGGCAGAGAATATAAACTATTACTCTCAGCGGTTTGACAGACAGCAGACTTGGTGTATATCAACCCATCGATGGTGTAACGTAGTGCTTCATCGGTTCTGCTTCTAAACTTGCAGGTTAGTTAGCTCAGCGGTTTGACAGACAGCAGACTTGGAGTCTACCCACCCATCGATGGTGTGACGTACAGTCTGTCAAAAAAGGGTTGAAATGAATATTGAAGGAACTATTTTTCTTTCGCCTGGTTAAACCAAACAAATAAGTACAAAATCTGTCAAATCGAGTTTACCGCGTTGTTATTTCATAAATATTTTGCCTGAATTATACTACTTTAACGTTTAAAGCTCAATAAAGTTTATTAAAGTTCAATATTCATTTCAACACTTTTTTGACAGACTATAAGAGCTTCATCGATTCTGCTTCTAAAACTGCAGGTTAGTTATCCCAGGGGTTCGACAGATAGACAGCAGACTTGGTGCCCATCTACCCATCGATGGCGTGACGTAAGAGCTTCATCGATTCTGCTTCTGAACTTGCAGGTCAGTTAGCTCAGCGGTTTGACAGACAGAGAGCATACTTGGTGCCCATCTACCCATCGATGGCGTGACGTAAGAGCTTCATCGATTCTGCTTCTGAACTTGCAGGTCAGTTAGCTCAGCGGTTTGACAGACAGACAGCATACTTGGTGCCCATCTACCCATCGATGGCGTGACGTAAGAGCTTCATCGATTCTGCTTCTGAACTTGCAGGTCAGTTAGCTCAGCGGTTTGACAGACAGCAGACTTGGAGTCTACCCACCCATCGATGGTGTAACGTAGTGCTTCATCGGTTCTGCTTCTAAACTTGCAGGTCAGTTAGCTCAGCGGTTTGACAGACAGCAGACTTGGAGTCTACCCACCCATCGATGGTGTAACGTAGTGCTTCATCGGTTCTGCTTCTAAACTTGCAGGTCAGTTAGCTCAGCGGTTTGACAGACAGACAGCATACTTGGTGCCGATCTACCCATCGATGGCGTGACTTATACATATAAGCCGTGATTACACCATCCGATATATCGGGACCCTAAATAGTGTCAATTGATTTCGGATCGCACCCGCGATGGAAGCGCTACGCTGCGGTGCCTGAGAGGAACAAGGCGAACAGCTGACAGTTACGCACGTTGTTTGCCGGTTGCGAAATTGTTTTTAAAGTCGCGTCTCTCTGTTAAATACGTCGTGAATAGTGTTGAGTGTGAGTGGTTTGCCCTTCCATCACTAGTATTATAATTAGGACGCACTTTACACTGTCCTAAGTTCTGTCTTATCCTATCGTAGGATAAATCGGATAGTGTAGTCGTGGCTTTAGACATGGATGAATTCAGTGAAGCTAACTAGGTAATCAACATAGAATGTTATCAGACTCGTTATCACCCTAATTAGCGTATCTGAGTGGACTCTGACACTGAATTCTCCCCGCTATCCCTAACTGATTTAGTGTCAGTATTTATCATCGTCTAAAAGGGCTAATACCCTTAATTAAGAGACACCTGGTATATGTATATATGTACATATTTTTGTAGAGCGGACCTAACGCTATGCGGAATTGAACAGTTTTTATAAACACATGACGTCATCTCATTGAAACCGTCGTCGCGCCATTAAGCCCCGAGGAAGTACTTTCAAAACATCTATTATTAATTTATTATCTATTATCGCATAACTTCGGCCTATTTAACCGGGCCAGGTATTTCTCAGTGTCTAGATTTTAAAAACAACCTTTGTTGGGAGCCCTTTTTCAATTATTATCGACGTTTGTTTGATTTTTGTCCACCTTCTACTGATTGTTTTAGAAAGAGATCATAAAAGCAGAATATATTAAGACCCCTGTAACTTATCACACGCGTTTGATTTCTCACGTACCATTATAGAAAAAAATTATTGTCCGTCACAAAATGTGTAAAGTTGGCCGGGTTAAGTGAAATCTCGACAACATTGTGTCTTCTCGTCTCTGTATCAGCTATTAGAGAAAATGCCACTGTTTCAACCGTAAGTATTCCTGCCAAATTTTCGTTACAGATTTTGTGAATTTCCTGCCACTTTCAAGGCAAACTTCAATTCATTCATGCACCCATGTTTCGACCCGGATTAAATATAAGGTGACTTTAATTTATGAAGCCACTCATACTGGAGGCTTGATAAGTGTTCAGTAAAACGGATCGATAACATTTTTTGCTAATTTCGAAAAATAAAATCTTCACGTCCCATAGTAATTCACTCGGGGCGGGGCTTGCGTTTGGAAGGAACACGAAAAAAATAACTTACGAATTTCACAACAAGGGTCATCGAACCTTGTTACTGGGCACTTACCGAGTCTTCAGTTAGAATTTGGCTGCATGAATAAAAGTCATCTTGTATATCCGTGTAAAGTTTATGTTTGTATACAGGAATTATTATACTTATTTTATTTATTTTAAAGTAAGTTATTATTTGTAACTACACTTCTCAAGTGTGTGTTTTATTATTAGAATAATTTTGTATTATACGGAAAAAAATTAAATGTCGTTTAACAGTAGGTAGGGTTTCGCATTACAAATAAAATTATTATTTTTTAAGAATTAGTCCTCTTTTTGGTTATTTGTCGCCAGGAAGAAAGTCTTGGTAGTGTTTTGTTTTTTTTGATGAGAACTTTGCTTCAAAGGAATCTTAAAACCTCGGTATTGTGCATACCAGATATTGTGACGTACTTTAAAACTTAAACATTTTTTACCGATCACACTGAGCAACTTTCTGTAAGACTTAATAATTTGGCCAAGTGCGAGTCGGAATCGCGCACGAAGGTTTCCGTTCCACCATAGAATACGGGTACGGAACTCTAAAAATATGTTAAATAACAACAATATAGATGTAGTAGTAGCAACATGAAAGTGATACAAAACAAAGCGCTCAAATAGTACCGCCTTACAAACAATTCGGCTCCCAAGTACGGAACCATAATTTTTATTGTAATTTGTTGTTTTATTTCAGAGTATATGTTAATTATACTGACCAAATTTTAAACTTGTGTGTATTACCGTCTTTAAGATAAAGCTGAAACAAAAAACGTTAAAAAAATGCTAGATTTTCGAGGTTTTTTGTATGAGGACTTTATATATTTTTTTTATTCTTTACCGTGGTAGAAGGTATAGTAACACGTATTCTGTGAAAAACTCAACTGCCTACCTACGTATAATGGATGGACGGACAGCGGAGGCTTACTAATAAGGTCCCGTTTGAAACCCTTCGGGTACGGAACCCTAAGAACTCACTTCCTGCCATAGAATAAATAGTGGTACTACGCTCTAGGGAAAAGTTTTGGATAGAGTAGTGAATTATTTCGTGTTCATTTCAAAAGTCTTGAAATAGGTTGCCCGGTATGGCCAGTAACATGCATTTTACAAGCAAAAACATACCTTCGTATATGGACCAATGATATTGTAATCTACTCGTATACCGATATCAAGGATTTCTTTACCTAGCCATCATGTTATTACTGGAAGCCTATGGTTCTTATTGCTCAGTAACAAGGTTGAATTTTATACCTTCATATTATGATCCCGTAAATTGGCATTTTTGTGCAGATAACAACAATACAGATGATGACATAGCAATATCAAAAAACAAGAAACAAGGCGCTGAAATGGTACCACCTATTCGGCCAAACTTTTCGGCCACATTTGAGCACGGAACCCTAATTTTCAAATTATATCATAGAGCATTTATGTACATATATGTATGTTGAGTTTCATATACTATATTTGACAAATTTTTAAACTTGTAGTATAAACGAAATGCTAAGATAGAACAAAAAATTATGATTTATTTTTTCGAGTATTCTGCTATGAGGACCACTCCTCTGTATAAATTCCTTGTATTTTTTATTTTTTGCCGTGATAGAGGCCACAGCAACACGTATTCTGTAAACATTTCAACTAGCTACCTATTACAACTGAAGTTGTAGACCCCTGTGACACACTGATACCGGAGCTTTAGTAATAGGGTTCCTTTGGCACCTTTTAGGTACGGAACTCTAAAAACAATGCTTTTACTAACTATAAATGGTGCCTTTTCTATTAATTTTTATAAATTTCCCTCAAAAATCCATAAATTGATGATTAAATCACGTTTAATAAGCCTAGGGAAGCAGAAAATATGTTGCTTTTGGAACTTGGGCACCATTTTGAATATCTTCCTTTTGGCCGGGATCTCGAGTGGCCGAAAAAGTCTAGACTATATTACGGTTGAAGCTGTAGGCAGACCCCTGTGACAGACGAACAGATAGATAAACAGATAGCGAATAGTAGCTGCTTTCACGGCAAGTGCGCTACGCTGCGCAACTGAAATAGTTGTAAACAAAAACGTAAAGGTCGTCGAAATAGAGCTTATTCAAATGTAAACTAATATGGCCTACATGATTTTGTCTATGCCTACATGACCACACCCACCCACATATTGAGTATGTCAAATAACCTGTCACACGAAAGTTATTGTCAACTTTGGAAATGTGATAGCGGGGCATTTTTAGTTCGTTTCTTTTTTTAATGCGACAGATTAATTTCTATTATATAAATGCTGATCAATACACAAAGTAGACATAACTATAGTGATTCATCAAGTATAAGTAAACATATAAATACTTATCCTTGTTGTTGTGATCAGGAACTTGGCTTTAGTCCGAATTTAATGACAAATAATTTGGCCAAGGGCGAGTCGGACTCGCGCACAAAGGGTTCCGTACCACCACACAATACGTGTAAGAAACCCTAAAAACATCTGATGAACAATTCAGCTCCCGTTTACTAGTGAAATTCGTTTTTTTCATAGATTACAAAGGCTGGAAGCGGTAAAAAAAATGTGGGCACTACAGGCGGGAAGTATTGAAACGATGTCAAGGAATCTGTCCTGCTACAACTGAATTGCCCAAAGCGCCACTTTTAACATGGCCGCCATTGGTGACAAAGCAATCACATATAGCACTAATTAGGGATATAAAGGTATCCGATACTAAAACATATTTTCTACTTATTTTTGTTTACAAAAAGATGCCAAAATTGAGGCGAATTAAAAATTTAGTTTGAACAACCTACCAGTTACTTAGTAAATTTCACACCGCATGTTCTAACACCGTACAATCATAAAATCACATGTATTTAAGTTTTTATATTACCGTCTAGAGTTAGCGCACGCCATTTTATATAGGTAATAAAACACAACACTTGCCGTGGTAAACAATACTGTCACTTTTCTTTTGAGATAGACATAGATTTATATAATATATCTTTTCTTTGTTTTATAGCGATGATTTTGACACTGGTTCAAAGACAAGTAATGTAATTATATGATCTCAGTGACAGTATAACGCTACATACTGATATAGAGACCGTTGGTACACTATTTTATTTTATCACAGAGTAGTGGAAAGCTGTGACTATTTATCACTGTTATAGAAGTTAGTTATATTTCAATAGAGCTAGCTAGTATATCGCTACAATATCACTATTAGCCACGTAAAGTGCGCTTTTTCCTGGGGATATAAACGCTTACAGTATTGATATAGAGCTGATTCCATACTCTATTTTACAGACATATAATTATTACTAAGTAGCAGACCAAACATAAGGATTAAATAGCGTGGCAAGTTTCCATACAAAAAATTTAGGCTTCATGGTATGAAGAAACGTATAAAATGGGTTGTTTTGGCTGGCTTATGCTTGGAACATATTTGTTAATTCCTAAACTAATCTCTAGTATATATTCTGTTTGGAAACAAGCATTATTTATATTGAAAAGAGCCCGAAGTTCACGGAGCTAAACTCGTCACCCTTGTTATTGTGCATTGTGTCAAGTTTATTATTGATGTTAGGTTTGCTACTATATTATACGTCTGTGCTCTATTTAGTTTAGAGGCATCAACTTGCTTACAAAGCTTATATGTAACACCTTTTAGGTTCTTGAGTAGTCTAGTCAAACAAATACGTGTCCGTCCTTCTGTCCTTCCGTCCTCAAGTTACGAGACACTTAAATTCACATTTATGACTCAATTTTATATTTAAAAGAGCCCGAAGTTCACTGAGCTAAACTCGTCACCCTTGTTATTGTGCATTGTGTCAAGTTTATTATTGATGTTAGGTTTGCTACTATATTATACGTCTGTGCTCTATTTAGTTTAGAGGCATCAACTTGCTTACAAAGCTTATATGTAACACCTTTTAGGTTCTTGGGTAGTCTAGTCAAACAAATACGTGTCCGTCCTTCTGTCCTTCCGTCCTCAAGTTACGAGACACTTAAATTCACATTTATGACTCAATTTTATATTTAAAAGAGCCCGAAGTTCACTGAGCTAAACTCGTCACCCTTGTTATTGTGCATTGTGTCAAGTTTATTATTGATGTTAGGTTTGCTACTATATTATACGTCTGTGCTCTATTTAGTTTAGAGGCATCAACTTGCTTACAAAGCTTATATGTAACACCTTTTAGGTTCTTGGGTAGTCTAGTCAAACAAATACGTGTCCGTCCTTCTGTCCTTCCGTCCTCAAGTTACGAGACACTTAAATTCACATTTATGACTCAATTTTATATTTAAAAGAGCCCGAAGTTCACTGAGCTAAACTCGTCACCCTTGTTATTGTGCATTGTGTCAAGTTTATTATTGATGTTAGGTTTGCTACTATATTATACGTCTGTGCTCTATTTAGTTTAGAGGCATCAACTTGCTTACAAAGCTTATATGTAACACCTTTTAGGTTCTTGGGTAGTCTAGTCAAACAAATACGTGTCCGTCCTTCTGTCCTTCCGTCCTCAAGTTACGAGACACTTAAATTCACATTTATGACTCAATTTTATATTTAAAAGAGCCCGAAGTTCACTGAGCTAAACTCGTCACCCTTGTTATTGTGCATTGTGTCAAGTTTATTATTGATGTTAGGTTTGCTACTATATTATACGTCTGTGCTCTATTTAGTTTAGAGGCATCAACTTGCTTACAAAGCTTATATGTAACACCTTTTAGGTTCTTGGGTAGTCTAGTCAAACAAATACGTGTCCGTCCTTCTGTCCTTCCGTCCTCAAGTTACGAGACACTTAAATTCACATTTATGACTCAATTTTATATTTAAAAGAGCCCGAAGTTCACTGAGCTAAACTCGTCACCCTTGTTATTGTGCATTGTGTCAAGTTTATTATTGATGTTAGGTTTGCTACTATATTATACGTCTGTGCTCTATTTAGTTTAGAGGCATCAACTTGCTTACAAAGCTTATATGTAACACCTTTTAGGTTCTTGGGTAGTCTAGTCAAACAAATACGTGTCCGTCCTTCTGTCCTTCCGTCCTCAAGTTACGAGACACTTAAATTCACATTTATGACTCAATTTTATATTTAAAAGAGCCCGAAGTTCACTGAGCTAAACTCGTCACCCTTGTTATTGTGCATTGTGTCAAGTTTATTATTGATGTTAGGTTTGCTACTATATTATACGTCTGTGCTCTATTTAGTTTAGAGGCATCAACTTGCTTACAAAGCTTATATGTAACACCTTTTAGGTTCTTGGGTAGTCTAGTCAAACAAATACGTGTCCGTCCTTCTGTCCTTCCGTCCTCAAGTTACGAGACACTTAAATTCACATTTATGACTCAATTTTAACTAACAAGAAAAAGGCAACTGACATGAAAAGCAGAAGCTTTTTGTTTGCGTCCCTACACGCGTTGAAAGCAAAATTGTGTTTTGGGAATTTTGCAAACATTGCAATTTAGTTCCACTTACTAACGAAGCCTCCACTACATATGAATTTGGCTGTTTAAATCATAACCACACAGATTTCTTTATTCTGTGTTTCATATTATTAATTATGTATTTTATTTTAAACTCTGTGACATACTCTAAGGCGACGCCACGAAATTTTGGCGACACGGATCTCCATTTTACTCAGCAATAAAAAAAACATATGCAATTACCAATTTATATGCTAGATTAAGCATTTCATTGACATCATTTTGCCTGAAGATTTAGTTGATTGATTAATTTTCATAGCAGTGAAAAAAATATTTAGAAAACCACTTTTAAAACAGAGATTTCTATTTGACTGACATACGGGAGCGAATGAAGCCTCTTAAGTTTTTTATTTAAATTAGTCTACAAATACACTTCAATATGGCCGATTGAATTTATTAAATTACTCATAGTTGTCATTTTAAATGAAAAATACTGTTTTGCCGCATACGACCTTACGGCATAAGCTAGTTCGTGAGCGCATATTTGTATGGAGTAAGTCCCCCTCACTCCACTCCCCTAAGGCGCCGATTTGAAATTAAAAGTTTATCAATGCCTCGCTTTAACTAATTGTCAATTTTGCCATCATAGGTATATTGTTGTATAGGTCAGTAGAACATATAGTGACTAAGTTTAACAGAATGTTCGACTATGCAACTAATTTTACTGCCGAGGCAAACATATTTAAATATGAATCAATCGAGTCAGCTAAAACTTCTAACATGTTGTTCAAATTGTTAAAAATAAATGAATAAGGACTTATGAAACATTCAAGAACAACCTCGACTCAATTAGTATAGGAAGTAAATAAATATTGTGCGTATTTCACAGAAAGGGTGACTGAACCATGGAACTGGCCAGTTACCGATTCTCCAGTATGAATTTGGCTGCATAAACGAAAGTCACCTTAAATTTAGGTACTCGCATATTTAGATATAGGTGGTAGAGCTGATGCCGGGCTCGACTGTGGAGGTACCACCAACTTACTCGCAAATCCTCCCGATGTTATTCGGGGGAGAGTAAGAGAACAGCTCTCAGGCAAAACCAGGCGGCCCACCATTGCCTGGGACCGATGGATGGCGGTATATCCATCCCCAATTGCCGGGCCTTATATAAAAGTAGTGACGGGCAGCGGCGTCACTGGTGCAAGGGTCGGGTTGCGCTCACCAACCCGCCTGCCCAGCGTGTGTGAGTATGGGCATTTCTTCCAGGAGGATCGCCAAGAGTGGCGAAATCCCGGAAAGGCCTATGTCCAGCAGTGGACGAAACAGGCTGATGGATGGATGGATGGATATTTAGAGTTTTCAAAGCGTTGGATTTCGCTATACTAGATGAAATTAAATCAACTGACCAAATTCATACTGGAGACTCAGTTAGTCAACAGGAACAATTGTGGTTTAATGACCATCCAGGTGAAATTCAAAAAAAGTATTTTTTTTGCCTCTTAGTGCCTGCACTAGGAATTGTACTTAAACTAGTCCAACCAGTAAGGGAGCAAAAAAAAATATTTTTCGAAATTGTACAAAAGAATTACTGAACCTAGTTCCTGATCACTAACCGAGTCTCCAGTATGAATTTGGTCGGTTGATTTAATTTCAGCCTATATAAGGTTAAATAATAATAGTTGGCGAAAATCAAAACATAGGTAGTACTCGTCTCTGTGAACAACTTTTTCTATGGGGACTATGCAAAATTCTCAATTTCTTTTTCGCCTTCTCATAGTAAACCAGACGACTGATATGGTCAATTTGTATGAGAGGAAGTGAAAAAAAATTGCGAATTTCGCTTAGCCCCGATAGAAAAAGTTATTCATATAGGCCAGTACTACCTATGTTTATAGTTTCGCTAACTATTATTATTTAACCTTATATACCGTATTATTCTTACTAAAGTTTTTTCCTCTAGCAAACTATTCATCGATTTCTATTTTTTATGGAATCCTAAAAGGTTATTCAATAATGCAATTCCTACACGGAACAATTTATTTTCGATAGCAAATGCACTGACCTTGTGAAAATGCATCAGTGTCTAGACGAATAAAAAAATGGTGGTAGACAGACCCAGTTCCCGACTGAAAAGTGAATACATTTCCCATGAATAAGGTTCCCTAAAAAAATTTAAACCATTATAGCGAGAATTCAGCGTCAGTCTTATGAACGCAAGAACTGGGTCCAGAAATGTACATTTTGGTTACGCGTGACGAACGAAAACAACATACCTAAATGTTACGTAGTGCGCTGAGTAATTTGGCCAAGCGCGGGTTGAACTAGCGCGCAAAGGGTTCTGTACCACCAAATAATAAGTTTACGGGACCCTAAAACATAAACAGGATGTTAGGAAAAGTACTTCGTTCCTTTAAACCACGTGTGCTTTAGGTATAAGTTTACCAGAATCTCATGGCAAAAAAAATGGAATCATAGAGAATTTTCATATGAATTTTTGCCATCAGATTCTGGTACACCTATACCTATAGCACACGTGGTTTAAAGGAACGAAGTACTTTTCCTAACATCCTGTATATCAAGGATATATGTAGATGCTATAGCAACATTTAGGCGACAAAAAACAAGAGATTTTCCCAAGTGCGAGTCGGACTTGCGCACAAAGGGTTCCGTTCCAACACAGAACACCCGGAACCCTAAAAACATTATGGCACATAACAACAATATAGATATCAACATTAAGGCAACAAAAAACAAGACATTGAAATGGTAGTGCCTGACTCCTGACAAACAATTCAGCACCCTCTGAGTACGCAACCCAAATTTAATTATTTGTTATTGTAATTTAGAGTATGATCAACAACGTCACCTTTGAAATTTGTTTGTATTACCGTCTTTAAAATATAGCTTAAACAAATAACGTTAAAAAAATACTATTTAGAGGTTTATTATATGGGGACACCCCTTGGGTTTCAATTCTTTTCATTTTTATTATTTGCCGTGGTGGAGGTGATAGTAACACGTTTTCTGTGAAAATTTGGTCTACCTGTTACGGTTGAAGCTGTAGACCCCTGTGAGTGACGGACGGACAGACAGACAACGGAGGTTTGGTAATAGGGTCCCGTTTGGCACCCTTTGGGTACGAAAATCCAAAGAGCTCCTATAAAGCCAGCCGGCTGGCTCCGTGTCGCATCAAGTCACATGACACACAATACGAACCAATCATGAGTCATAAGCGTTTTGCCCATTTGACTGTTTGATATCATTTGCGAATGACAATTTGTTAGAAATGAATCTACTATGTTTTTTTCGTTTGCCGTTTCCAAACAGTTTTTTAAATTTTGGGTTACCTCTAACGCGCCTTAAGAGGCCTAGAAGTAAAATAGAAATAGCAAGCATAGGGATCCCGTGCGTGACTTACTTCAAGTCGGCGGCTTGAAGTAAGTCACGCACGGGATCCCTATGCTTGCTATTTCATTCTACATTCAACTTCGGATTATAGAGCACTGACTGACTGTTATTGGTTGGCGAAAACGTTCATTTCCCGAGCTCGTACGGAACTAACCGAACACTACGCTAACGCGAGACAAAATTCATGTCTTGAAAAAACTCGAGAATGGTTTTGGGTCTTCCTAAGATTTCAGGAGAAATATCCCAAAAAACGAAATAAAACAAAAATATTTTTGAATAGTTTAAAATGTACTATGCCGTGAACTTAAAATTATTTGATTTGTTGTATCGCTTCTAGGACATTACGGTACATAAATATTCATGAAAATATGTGTAAAATCCAGGACTTTATACGCTTGTAACTTATGTATGTATTTGATTTTGATAAATGTTTTAGGTTCAAGTCATGGAAGTTGTATGGGATATGTTGAAAAAGAAAAAACAATAAGAGAGTATCTATCAATAAGGATATTATCAGCGAACAGCGCTAGTATGGGAGTTAAGGCGAATAGATTCGCCTTAAAGAAAGTCGATAAGACAGAACGCAGTTCTCTATATCTCTCATGACGTCATATAACACGATTCCCATCGGCTTGTTTAGGAAATGGCATCACATTTCTTTATTCCGTGCTGTTTGCTTTGTCAAACATTTCCATAAATCTCAATACGACAAATACACTTGGCTGACAGAGAGCTTCAAAGTACGAAAATCTTATATTTTCCTTGGTTGCTTTTCCGAGTAAGGCGATTTTTCGTCCGGCTTCCCTTTTTAAAATTCGCCACTGACGTCATGCCAGAACACAACATGGCACGGTTTCGTCATGAGGGTTGTGAAAAGCTAAAGCTACCAGTCGGAGACTCGATTACAAAACGCCCTCAAGCAAAAAATATCAGAATAGGTAGAACCCGCTCACTACGTACGAATTGCACTTCGTATTTTTTCGTATAAAATATCTATTTGGAAAATAGCAATAGGGTCAGGTAAATAACGTTGTAATGAATGAATCTGATACTCCCCTGCGTATCTTCAAAATGTGACGCCACTAATGGTACGCGCCAGATTTCAACCAGGACGGCTAATCTGACATTATTTCTCAGCCGCAATATCAGTCGTTCGACTTTTATTTATAGCATGATAAATGCCATTCGATGTAAGAAGAGTGATAAATCTCATCAAATTAAATTTTTGGAATATAAAAAATGCTCACTACAGTTTTTCAATCAAAAAACTCGATACACATACGTAGAACATCTCTTATAAAATTGGTTTATGGGTTAACGTTCTATATAAAACATCATTTCTGGGCGGCAATTCCGGCATTATTGCGCATTCGCAATATCACTCATTAGATATTGGTTTAAAGTTTGATGAATGCCGTGCTATGGAAATTAGAGTGACTAAAACACATCAAATAAGAACTATAGGAATGCTCACTATAAGTTTTCAATCTACAAGATCAGTACATATTCGTACAAAATCCCTTTTAAAATCACCAGCAATCTGCCTTAGATATTTTTGCGCACGTGCGAGAATTGAAGGCCTGGACTATTTTTTCTACTCGTTATATCAGTAGTTTGTAAAGTGAAGTGACTAAATTTTGACTTGAAATTGAAACTGTAAAATGTAAGGAACCCTTCTAAAAGGTTTTTAATTTAAAAACAAATATGTATCCGTAGAAAATCCCTTTTGAAATCACTCGAAATCTATCTTGGTTCCGCACGTTCCAGAATAGTCACCCACCCAGGCCGTTTTCAACATGTGCATTGCGGTGAATAAACGAACGGACGTACAGCAAGCTTCGGTTTAATGATTTCCGTTTTTTTAACAAACAAATAGATATCCTAAATACCTAAATAAACTATTTAGTTTTCCAGTTATAGATAGTTTTCCAGGCACCAAACAAAGCAGCTTTTATTACTGAAGAAGATAATTTTCTATTCTTACCAGGCTCCTTTCATTCATAATATGAAATTTCTCAATCGTTGTTATTATAAAACAATAAATAGCTAAACAATAGATAACAGATACTGGTATATTTTTCAAATGTTCCAAGTTATAATTAAAAACTACGACTTAAGTTAACACATTACTCAAAGTTTCATGCATCACATACATTAACTACGCTCTAAAGCCCTATACAGTTTGCGTTCAAAAGGAAGCCATTTTTGCATAAACAAAATCCAATATTGCTCTCCTAAACCTTTTTGTGTGTATGCGTGTGTAAACGCATAAACTTGTGTGTATAAACAGGGACTGTAGCTGTGTGGGAGAACGCATAGCTTCTCTTCGTAGCCAAAGGTGATGACCGTATTCTTAGTCAAGGTATTAGCTGTCAGTCAGGTTCCAATAGTCGTGTTTGTTTGCGGATTTTTCAAATTCAAATAATAATAAAAAGCTTAAAGCATACTGGTCGACCACGAACCAACGAGTATTTCGAAAAACTCGGAAAAATGTATGCTTACATTTTTCTGACGATAATAGACAACACTTTAAGATAAACTCTCTAAACTCTCATATTGGTTTTTATTTTTTTATGTTGCTATACTATAGGAAATGTGCCGACTTCTATATACCATTTTTCAGGATGAAAATAGTTGGCAAATGTGTAGTTACGGTACACATATATCTTAATAGTATTATTCTTTTCGGTACCATTGGGCAATATACGGGCTGTCCCAAAAGACAACTTTATTCCAGTAAAAAGTAACTCGAAAACTATTGACTTTTTACTGTGGTCATATTTTGATATTCTGGACAATCACGAGCTATCCTATCAGCCCTCCAAGGAATAACGTTGACTTTTGGGACAGCCTGTATAATAATTTAAAACTTTTTAGCGAATGTCTGCTGTAACATTTGGAGTCGGTTACATTTGTTTTGTTTAGGTTTATCCATTTCACTTTTTTCGTGTTAACGGGTTAAATTGTGAAATACGGGAAGGTATTGTAAACACGCTGTTCATATGAAACGACAGTAAAGCGAGTATTATGACAATGTTTAACTATTATACTACAATGATCACCCTGACAAATAGTGATTGCCTGCAAATGATCATCCATTGGAAAATTGAAATTCGAAAGTCACGTGGACTTATGTCAATTTATAACGAATGACAGCATATCACTCGATCGATATTGAAGCAAACGCTTTGTACCAGGATGCTGATTGCAGGGGTATTACTTAAAATTTTTGGAATAGAGATTTAATTTGGATTTCAATGCAGTCGGGGGACATACAAAACAATACGTATCCAATGTTATAGTACCCCGCCCCCGACTGCATTGAAATCCGAATTAAATCTTCCGGCAGTCGTGTTTTTTAACATTTTTTATTATTTTTTTTTATTTAATACATTTTTGTATATATTTTTACTTTCTAGTCAGGATGCTTTAAGGATTTTAACGATACCACACACTTCGAAATCGGTTTAAGCATTAAAAAGTTATGGTGGAATCAAGAAAAATACCCACGTGGACCCTGAAATCAATATCCTCTTTTGGGGTCAGTCGTGTAAAAAGGTCATGCGTACTAGGGCTTATATAATTACTACGCAGCATAGTTAATGCGACGCAGTAATCCGCGGTAATAAAGCATGCTACGCCGGGGCCCGTAGCAAACATTATCGTCAGCCTACAAGGTTATATTTTTTCAAAATTGATGAAGTATTCCGAACTGGTATAAAATAAATATTATAAATATTTTTTTTTCAATATATTTAATGTATAAATTTAATGTGATGATTAGTGTAAAAATATTCGGTGTTATTATTTTGGTCCTGAATAGTTTCAGGGCCCCGGACCAAAATAATAACACCGAATATTTTTACACTAATCCTATCAAAGCTGAAAACATTTTAATGATTAATAAATTTTCCTAGTATTTCAATGATCATTTAGAGACATTTAACAAAAAAATTCATGTAATGCGAGTGATATTGTTAGATTATTAATTAATCAAATAAAAATGTAGTAAGGCCTGGTTAGTTTTTACGAGTTTATTTATAAAATCAGTATAATATGCGGCTTTTATACATATTCGTACGTAGGTTGATTATAATGACACGCTATTCTCGTGTAGCAAATATTAGATTTAGAGCTGCCATAACCTAAAACTGTTCATTGCAAAATGGGCTTTAACGCAGATGGATAAAAGTTAAATGAGATGTATTTTTTTAGGTTTTTCAACTCTAAATTTAAGGTTTGCTACACAAGAATAGGTCACAATGTGTGTTTTAAAATTTAACCTCTAGGAATGTATGACGATAGCTAAGGGTCCTAAGTTCGGATCCATACTTGTTGATTCAGACAGGCTTCTTTGTAACGTGCTCATGTTTTTTCTTACAATATGATAAGTTGCTATATTTTACTAGCTTTAAGAGTTTCGTCAATAAGACTTTGCTTATCTGCTTTATATTTTGGTAATATAATATACAATTCTAACTTGAAGACTAAAGATTTTTTAGTTCGATACAATAAAATCGACAAATTTACATTTCAAGTTCAGTCTAAAATAAATGGACCCTCTTCTATTCTCTACTTATGTATGTATGTATGTACTGCACAATGAATACACAGGAGATAATATCCGCAAAACAGGAACTACTTAATCTCAAAATCTGGCCCAAATAAGCCGAATCGCTGTCAAAACTCATCGCGTCGACATTTTAAAAACGGTGGCAACAACATAAAAGTGGAACGAACAAAATCAATACAGGGGGAAGTGGGGCGCGGGGTGGGGGGGCTCCTTAGCTAACTGAGTGAAACGGATAGGGGCTAGACGATTCGGAAGGGGCCGGTCGACGCACTGGACACTCTTTCCTACTCCTTTTAGGGTTCCGAAAAGAATCGGATCCCTTTTTGTGTAGACTGAGTGGCTGATTGTCTGTCTGCGGTTTACAATTGCGTAAATTGGTGCACGTTAGATAATTGGCCAATTTCATTTTCGTCAATAATTTACGAAAACCGTTCGTATTCTTTGTTACGGTTTTTATTAGAGAGATTTAAAAATAAGCGTGCATCCCATTTATTATATGAAAAAAGGCGATGTCTTTCATTTTATTTGACCTTGAGTGACGTCATCACCACGGATTTCTATAGGCTTATTTTTTTCTTCTACGCATCGGACCGATCATTCAACTTTATATGATTACATAACTTCCTGTGTATTCTAAAATACTTATAAAATCGGTTTTAATGCGCAAACAAATGTATTATTGAAATACCTTCATTGATGATACTAATAATAAAGTTCTTTATTGCACAAAAATACAATTAATGTACAAAGGCGAACTCAATACTAATTGTTATTTTCTAAAGGCCAACCTTTGGCAATTTTGATCATACGATGAAATAATTTAAAGTAAATCCTAATAAACATTTAAAGTAAAGCTATAATTTACAATAAAATAAACAACTTAAGGTGTTTACATAAATAAATTCGTAATAAGTACATATAGTGACGAGAATTCAATAATTAATCATAATAAAATAACAGAACAATCTGTAGAAGAAACTTAGTAATAAATCTGCAACTCAAGTATGTGTTGTGGGATCTTGTTCTTAAAGACTGATATTGACGGCGCTTCACGATTGTGTAACGGCACATTCTTCTATAAGCGTATTGCACTCACAGTGAAGGAATTGGTGTACCAGCATAACTCTAAATAAGCTCAGGAGTGTACAGAAGACAGAAGCCAGACTTTGCTGGATCGTCGATGACGATCAGGGAACGAGAGGAGTACAAATCGTTCTATTGGGATATTGTTCTTAAAGACTGATATTGACGGCGCTTCACGAATGTGTAACGGCATACTATTCTATAAGCGTATTGCACTCACAGTGAAGGAATTGGTGTACCAGCATAACTCTAAATAAGCTCAGGAGTGTACAGAAGACAGAAGCCAGACTTTGCTGGATCGTCGATGACGATCAGGGAACGAGAGGAGTACAAATCGTTCTATTGGGATATTGTGGGGAATTATTTAGGATTATAGAGAATACCAAATACCAAGGAGGAGTGAGAACGTGGGAATGTGTAACGGCACATTATTCTATAAGCGTATTGCACTCACAGTGAAGGAATTGGTGTACCAGCATAACTCTAAATAAGCTCAGGAGTGTACAGAAGACAGAAGCCAGACTTTGCTGGATCGTCGATGACGATCAGGGAACGAGAGGAGTACAAATCGTTCTATTGGGATATTGTGGGGAATTATTTAGGATTATAGAGAATACCAAATACCAAGGAGGAGTGAGAACGTGGGAATGTGTAACGGCACATTATTCTATAAGCGTATTGCACTCACAGTGAAGGAATTGGTGTACCAGCATAACTCTAAATAAGCTCAGGAGTGTACAGAAGACAGAAGCCAGACTTTGCTGGATCGTCGATGACGATCAGGGAACGAGAGGAGTACAAATCGTTCTATTGGGATATTGTGGGGAATTATGTAGGATTATAGAGAATACCAAATACCAAGGAGGAGTGAGAACGTGGGAATGTGTAACGGCACATTATTCTATAAGCGTATTGCACTCACAGTGAAGGAATTAGTGTACCAGCATAACTCTAAATAAGCTCAGGAGTGTACAGAAGACAGAAGCCAGACTTTGCTGGATCGTCGATGACGA
Source organism: Ypsolopha scabrella (assembly GCA_910592155.1). NCBI lineage: Eukaryota > Metazoa > Arthropoda > Insecta > Lepidoptera > Ypsolophidae > Ypsolopha > Ypsolopha scabrella. Next base: position 50,304,402 of record OU342960.1, read on the forward strand.
TCAGGGAACGAGAGGAGTACAAATCGTTCTATTGGGATATTGTGGGGAATTATGTAGGATTATAGAGAATACCAAATACCAAGGAGGAGTGAGAAATTTTTTTTTGAAATCCGATGAACATTTTTTTGATCAAAAGAGTTTACTTAAATCACGTAATAAAAAAATATTTCGGTATTTTCATTTCCGTTGGCACTTTACTATGATTAGGATGCCAACAAATAACCGCCTCTATCAAAAGGTAATAAAGTCTTTGCAATTAGCCTTGGCAGTGTACAGTAAATTCGAATTGCGGATACTAATTTAAATGAGACTTTGTGATTTGGTAAGTACATTTTTGTCTCCCTTAAATTAACTTGGTTTGGTTTTGACGCCACGACTTTGGGTTCGGTACGAGGCGCCATATATTACGCGGCATTCTCCTTTACGAAACAAAACTGTCAAATTAAGTTAGTAGAGTGTTAACCCTAAGACTACAAAATAAATCGGCGATTTCAGTATTTTTCGTTTAAATACAATACCTATGTGGCACATGATATATATGTTTTTGAGATAAACTCGTTACCAAAAATGGTTTAAAACTGACTACTTTTATGGCCCACCATTTATTTATTAAGAAAATTAAAAAAAGTCCTCTATACTCAATAAGCTCTAGCTAGACTATGATACCCCACATGCCAGGGCAAGAAAAACGATTTTTCGTGTCCTTTTTCATCCCGACCTGAAAAACTAACGAATTACGAAACCCGATCAGCTCGCTTTAGCCAGAGCATAATGGTGTGAATATCTAAACCTTTCTCAAGAAACCCTTTCGGTTAAAACAGAAACTGTTTTATTTATTTATTAAGACATTTTGCAAAACTAGCGACTGTATAACATGCGGTAGTAAGCTACATGAATAACGTTAGCCAGTAATTAAAAGTTTCCAAAGGTAGTAATAGAATACATTATAAAGCCCATGAAACACAAAAGATAAAATAGTATTCACACTAAGAAAAAACATTTAAAGAACATGTTCCTTATAACATGTTCCTTAAGCTTTAAGGATGTCGGGATCCTAGCAGCTGGAAATCTGTAATCTCTGCTGGACTCCTGCCGGACTCCTCTGAGAGACAAGCGTGAGTATACATAGGTAACACTAAAAGTTTCCGGAACTGGCCACTTACATAAACAATATTTAAAAATTTATTGCAACATTTGAAAATAGAACTCTTTGGCTGTAGAATGCAGTTTGTTTCATCTGACTGTATTTTGTTTTTACCTTGTGGCGCCATTTAAAAAATTGTGTGTCTGCATCAACATGGATTTAACTCGGGAAAATTTTCGTAGTATGATTTTCTACGATTTTAAGTGTAATTTGACAGCTCAACAGAGCATCGCTCGGCTTGAAACAGCTTTTGGCAATGAAGCACCATGCAAGACGACTGTTTATAGCTGGTTTGCAGAATTCAAGCGTGGTCGTATCAATCTCAGTGACGAATCTCGCGATGGTCGGCCGTCCACCGCTGTGACCAACAAAAACATCGATGCTGTGCGCCGTATGATTGAAACAGACAGGCATGTGACCTACCATGAAATTCGCGCATCCTTAGAAATAGGCATGAGTCAAATACAATCAATCCTACACAAACATTTGGGTGTGAGAAAGCTGTGCTCGCGGTGGATCCCACACAACTTGACCGAGGCTCAAAAAACGGACCGCGTCACTTGGTGCAGTGCCATGCTTACCAGATTCAACGAAGGTGCGTCAAATTTGGTGTGGGACATAGTAACAGGTGACGAAACATGGATTTATTGCTACGATCCCAAAGCAAAGCAGCAATCGAGCGTATGGGTCTTTCAAGATGAGCCGAAACCAACCAAAGTGGCGCGCGTGAAAAGTGCATCTAAGCGGATGATTGCTTCTTTTTTTAATAAAACTGGACACGTGGCTACTGTTGCTTTAGAGAATCGTCGTACCGTGAATAGTGACTGGTACACGACCATTTGTTTGCCGGAAGTTATTGACGAACTCCGTAAAAATAACCGTAAACGCCGTATCATCCTGCACCACGACAATGCTAGTTCTCACACGGCCAGACAGACAAACGACTTTTTTAAGACGAAAAATGTAGAACTCATGAGTCATCCTGCATACAGTCCCGACCTGGCACCTTGTGACTTTTTTCTGTTCCCAAAAATTAAGAACCAATTACGCGGTCAACGATTTTCATCACCAGAAGAGGCTGTCGAGGAGTATGAAAAACACGTTTCAGAGGTCACCACAGGGGAGTGGCACAAAAGTTTTCAAAACTGGTTTGATCGAATGAAAAAGTGCATAGACGCCAAGGGAGATTATTTTGAAAAACAATAAATTAATTTTGTACCTTTAATAGTATTTTTTCATATTCATTCCGGAAACTTATAGTGCGTCCCACGTATTTATGTAACTTTACACACCGTATAAATACTACACCTTATTTTTTACGCGCGCTCTTAAAAAGTAGGATTTCCGGACATTTCGATATTTGCCTCCCAGACTCAGCAACGCAGCCCAAACAAACGTCAGTCGCCACGTCGAGGCATCGAACCGTCGGGAATCGATACGAAAGCTCTGTTTTTAACGACAATGCCTGTCGCCGTCTGCCGAGGCCGTGCCTCCGAGCAAGCAACAGTTACTGTACACTCAGCCACACCCGTGGTACTACATTTCATTTATTTTGAACTTTATCATTCATTTATTTTTATTACTATGTAAGTCGTATGACCAAAGTCAATTGATAGAAGATAGAAGCATTAAGTTTTACTTCGCACCTTGTAACTTTTTGAAGCAAGTTTTTTTTGTAATAACCAAGGAAATCCGTCATTATTTACCGCTGTATTTTGTTTTATTTGTATCGGTTGACTGACAAAAAGTTTTATACATTTTGTTTTTCTTATTTTTCCTGGGGTCACAGTTTAAACATTTTTAGAAAAAGTTTAGCTTAGGAATATTAATGAAGTATTGAGCTTGCCTTGTAAAGTAATAGTATTTTTGTGCAATAAAGAATTCAGTTATTATTATTAAACTGCTTGTCGTTTTATTCCGTAAGATGAACAGACAACAGAGCCTTGCATACTTCACGAATATAATATAACAAAATTTTCTCTCAATATCACAATGGTCTAAAATATTTTAATACGAAGAAATTTTAATGATATATAAAGTGAACGTTTAAATGCAAAAAGGTTCTCGATAATACGAGTGTACCCATAATGCGACTGGAAAATGAAAATTTAAATGGCAAACCGAAATAACTTCCTCTATGTCGTCAAAAACAGACAAAGATCTATTGTAGTGAAAATCATTATGAGGTTGCTCAGACAATTAGCTCACTCGTTGAATTTAACAACTGCTACTTACTTCGTGTACTATTATATATAAGTATAATGTACTAATCGACTGCTATTCATAGAGCTCTTTTAGAAGTCTTGATATATAGGATTGAAGGCTTTTTTCATCAGTAGGGCTGTCTAATTGTAAAGGAGAATGCCGCGTAATATATGGCGCCTCGTACCGAACGCAAAGTCGTGGTGTCAAAACCAAACTTAATTAATTTTAGGGAGACTAAAATGTACTTACCAAATCACCAAGTCTCATTTAAATTAGTATCCGCAATTCAAATTTACTGTACACTGACAAGGGCAATTGCAAAGACTTTATTACCTTTTGATAGAGGCGATTATTGGTTAGCATCTTTATCATAGTAAAGCGGCTACGGAAATGAAAATTCCCAAATATTTTTTTATAATGATGTTAGAATTCCAGATTTAAGTAAACTCCTTTGATCAAAAAGATGTTGATCGGATTTTACAATATCTATGTAATTTTATTACTTTTATTTGGTTGTGACGCCATTTGGTACGATCCGTGGCATTCTCCTTTAATGTCTTACGAGTACATTCCATGGTCCAGTAGGTCTCTTCTCAGTCTGTCGAATTAGCCTTCTCGATCATAAAAACCCATTTTATCAGTCGAACTCCACACATTTTTAGATCGATTTTTTAAATTTTCTCCGGAATCGCCCCTCCAAGCCAGAGAAATGGGATTCCTTTGTAATTGAATTAAGCCCAGTTTCTGTTTGAAGTCCTCTTCATTGAGAGATTGTTCCCATTATTTTTGTTTGTTTTTTGTAGCCAATGTCTGCCTGCGTCTAGGTATAAAAAATGCAAATCATCATAATAAGACTGTCAAAGTTAAAACTTTTATACCATTTTTGTTAAGGGTCTATCTCAAATACTGAACAAGTAAAAAAATTAAAATTTCTTTATATTATGTACCTACTCATAATAATATATTAAGATATCTATGCATAAAAACTATACTTGAACAAACATGAACTGAAAACGTCGATGCATAACGTAGTTTTAGGTTTCTCCGTACCCGAATACTTAATAATATAAATTTTGAAATTTTTTTCATGCATTTTTTAAGTACCTAATGACAAATTTGTAACTTTTATTTAAATAACTAAAGACAAATAACTTATCTGAATGGTACGGAACCCTCAGGGTGTAAGTCCTACTCGCACTAGATCGGGTTTTTTTCGTACTGAATATTAAAATTGAAAACTAACACTTTTCTTTATACCAATTTATATCTCTTTAATAAAGCTATTTTGAAGGCTTTAGTTTTAGTTTAAGTTTGAGATATATAAAATTAAACTTAAGTATGGTTAAAACAAAGAGCTATTTTCAACCATTTTATAAACGTCAAACTAAAATTATTTGACAGGCATAATTTACTCAACTTAGTGATTTTCACTTGTTTTGGTAATTTCAAGGCACATATCAGAGCTGTCATTGGATTGAATTTAAAAAAAAAATAGTTTGGTTCAGTAGGGTTATAAGACTTGCTAATTTTAGTTGGTGTGCCCTTCAGAATAGCAAAATATAGTGCTGTCACTTAAAATTACGTTTTTTAGTAAGTTTCTTAGCTTAAAATTTAAACCTTCAAAATCGGATTTAATATGGTGATACACTCGTACCGGATTACTTTTTAGTTTGGATAAAAACGTTTAAATTAATAAAGAAAACCTTTTAAATAAATATATTATCACGTGACCTCATACATTGTTTCATACGAAGTTCAACCTAATCAGAGCGAAAGCGAATATCAGGGGTTGATAAGGCCTTAAATATTAACATCACAATTACTCTTACCCCATCTACTAATTTCAGAAGGCGCGATCTGGTCTAGTATCTATTGTTCTTCAATTGTTATGGAAAATCTAAACTGAACGGTACTAACTTCTTCCAAAATGAATTTAAAACCGACTAACGAACACACACTTTTTTGCAATAATTTACTGGCTACATACTTCATCCGTAATAAACTTGCTAGTCAGTCCAGAATAGGGCAAGTCTATTACCATTTTGTCAATGACACATCGTCGAGTGCACCTGCCAAGGTTATACGTCTTATCTTACTTCTATTTATGCATTTTATTTGTCTACGTACGAGTATTCGTGTTATAATAAAGAGGCAAAGTTTTGATGGGTGGGTGTGTTTGTTAGATCGAGGGAAACTCTGGTGCCAGGGAACCGATTTTAATAAATATTTCAAAGTAAAAATGACAACAATCTCTACTAAAGCAAAGGTTATTTTCGGTAGCTCTCTAGTAAAACAATGTTCATGCATGATAAATAGATCATAATTTATAATAACGGGAAACGACAGTTGACTAGTCAATATCATCATTAATATCTATATTTATAATAAAACAGTAGAAACCGCTGTGTCTGTACATTGAAGAAAAGTAATAGAAATAGAAAGGGGGTGACTAAAGAAGAGTAATATGAGGAGGGATAAAAAAGTAGTAAGAATGTGATAGAATAAAATGACAATTGATAACTTTATAATTTATTTTTCTACATAGTCTCCGAGTCTCTCTACACACCGAGTCCAGCGCTTTTCCAAGGCTTTAATCCCTTTAAAAAAAAAGTTTTGTCTTGGTCCTGCAAAAAGCTGGGACTGGAATATGGGTACGGGATCTCCTCAATGTACAACAGCAGACCCTTCGAGTTTGGGCTTATTTAATTGGTATTTTTAAGCACTTTGGAAAAACATATTGACGAGGGTCTGCTGATGGGACTGGAATGTAGGTACGGGATTTCCTCAACGGACAACGGCAGACCCTTCTAGTTTGGGCTTATTTGATTGGTATTTATTAGCATTTTGGTAAAACATTGTGACCAGGGTCTGCTGATGGGACTGGAAGGTGGGTGCGGGATCTCCTCAACGGACAACAGCAGATCCTTCGAGTTTGGGCTTATTTGATTGGTATTTATTAGCACTTTGGTAAAAACATGGTAACCGTTGCATATTGTCGTTCAAAAAATCATATTCTTTTGTTTTACTTATTTCCACGAAAGTCCATCCGACGCGGGCGTAGCCGCGGGCAAAAGCTAGTGGGTAATATTACTCTCAGGACGAAGCTAAATCCTAGTCTTTAATGGTGAAACGGGGGCAAAAAGGACGCAAGTGATAACCTAAATAAGCAAAACACATTTTATAATATTTACTACATAATTTTGAAGATAATGAATACACACAGCATACAAGTGTAATAATTTGTGGAAAAACATTATCATAGTTAACCTTTTTTCACTAAAGTTTAACAAAAATTATGCAAATTACATAATTACTAGACACCTGTAACAATTCCCATGAAGCCATTGCTTTAAGCCTTTGAAACTTGATGACCTCATCGATTTTCTAAGCCTCGAGCTCCGTTAGAAAAATGGCAAATAATAAATGACTTCTGTCATTATGGGTGATTATTCTAAAACGTATTTTTTGTGCTCGTTTGGAAATGATGTTTAAAATATTTGAATAGCTTTAATTTTTTGTGGAAGTTATCACTCAAATTGTACCGTTAATTTAATTTGACTTCCTATTTTACTCACGTTATCGATATAATTTCTTTTCTTCTATTGCTTTATTTTTTTTTTCACTTTCAGTGAAATGTACTGAAGAACGTTGAAAATGTGATACAATATACTGTTATTTGGTTAATTCCTTTTAACATACATTTTTCATTATTTATACATGTAGAAGTTGAATTTTTTTGGGGGATCACCTGTCGCCAAGCCGTCTATTTGGCCCGCGTATTTCGTTAAATTTCTGTATAGTGCACACGTATCTGACTGTCTGGTTTAAACTGGTACCTCTTATTAAATCATACTGAAGCTTAATAATCTGAATCGGTTAACAAAACCCCTGTGACCTCCGACCTCCCTCACAGTCACCCCATTCCTCACAACTGATCTGGTACTGATACAATCGCCGCAGCGACAGACAACATACTCGTGAAACTGATTTATCTGACATTCACTAATTGCTCAGATGCCTTTTTGAATATCATTATCATACACAGGCAAGAATATTAGTACAAGAATCATAACACTGATTCACTTACCAGAATCATCTGAGAAACTCTTTTCTTATCTTATCACACAGCTATCGTCGACCAGCTTCTAGGCGCCATCTTATTCATCACTTCTACGCGGAATGCGCGGGAGCTCCAACACCATTCTCAACCTCATTAGCGAGTAGCCTGACTGCCCGATCCTGCCACACATGATACAAAATCATGTACAGGTGGCAGGGTCGAGCTGTACGGGCAAATATTTAAATTAATTTGATTTAATATGATAAGTTTTGCTAACATAGCTATAAGGCCTACTAACATCTCTATGGACTGTAATATTGTCTGCAATAAAATCATTTTATTTATTTATTTATTATTATTATTTATTATTATTATTTATTCTTTTCTTGTCCAAGAGCCCTAAAATCGCTGTCATTTTCATCTAGCCAGGTGTTGCCAGTTTTATAAATTTGCTCGATTATGAAGGAATCTACGGAAACCACTAAATATCGCGACTATTTGCGACATCAGCGGCCACTATCACCTTGATAGATATTATTACCTCTCAATAGTATTTTAGTAGAAATATAAAATGAAAATCTCAGTAACCACTACAGCCTGCGTCTGTACTCAAGGTGCATCACAACCTGTGGCTTCGTAAATTTCGTCTATCGTCCTCCCTCTCACACTCACAACAAAGGTCTTTTCCTTTCTCTGTCTCACAGTATTTTCACAAACAAGTTGAATCCGAAAACAACATAGAAAACTACAAATGCACTGTCAAAGGAATTCGAACCTTGGCTGCGTAGTTTGAGGTCTATTTTTGTTTGCCTCACGAATTGCCTCTGAAAGTTTTAAGCCTGAAAGTAGGAAATGCTCCGTCACGTTGTATTCTCTGATTGTAATATAACGCGATTTAAAACATATAGAGCTGGACATTTTTATTGTCTGTCTGTAGTATTTAATATTTTTCTTTTTGTCCCACTATATACTGATTGTATTGTATTATACTTATGCCTATAGGTAGTTAGTGCATTAAATAAAGTCATGTCATTTTTTAACTTTAGAACATATCAACATATATCGCACGAGTACTTACAATATACCTACAATTGTGTTTATTATTAGAAATAGATCCATAAAGACTCAAACAAACCCTTAAATTAATTTCAGATATTTTTTTGTTTTATTCCACAAATGCTCGCAATTTGCGTAAAAACTACTGAAAGAATATGTATAAGGTTTTCAGTCTTGTGTAACTGAATGTCCTAAAATACGTATAGGTAGATACTATTTGTCAAAACTAAAAAAACGTACCATATCAGTAATATATATATTATACATACATTACCATATTAGTAATGTGTAGATTATTCACTACTTGGTCATTATATTCAATAATGCCTCGAAATGGTTGTTACGTAGATGATCGTCAAAGAAAAATATGTTGTTTGCTACGCAAATTTGAGATAGGCCACTGACAGAAAAAGATTTAAAACTACAAAATTAAACTTTTATAATATCTATATATTACTATTTTATGCTCCTTTTTTTTCAGCAGAATCCTAAAATGTTGAGTAATATACTAATAACATATCGATATTGCCAGCCACTGCCCCATCCCTATGAGTTTACTGGCTCATTGTGCTTTTAAATCTGAGTGTGAATTATAGTGCTGTAACGCACTAAATTGAGGATCAAACTGTATCGATGCACGGTGCGTTAGTCAATTGATATACATAAACGCTGCTCTATTTCGGTGATATTGTTTTGAGATTTTGTTTTGTTGTTATTTTCCGTTTTTCGTGCGACATATACACGTTTTACTGAGAAGATAATGATCTTGTCAAAAACTCACATAAAGATTTTAACTGGTGCTAAACCCACTCAGTACCTGCATAAGGTGACATTCGTTTACGTAGCCAAATTCATACTGGAGACTCGGTAAGTGCTCAGGACCAAGGTTTAATGACCCTTTCTGTTTACACAAAATGGAATGTCAATTTCCTATACTAATTAATAAAAGGTTGTTGTTGTTAAACAAGTAACTATAGAGGCCATATTTTTTTCGTATTTCGCAAACCGGGTCATTGAACCTTGGTTCTGACCACTTACCGTGTCTCCTGTATGAATTTGGCTTTATATAAACGAAAATCATCTTTTAAAACTTAAGAGGTAATCCTGGCGACGAATTCATTAAATTAGATTTGCTCAATATCAATAATATTCATATACTCGTAGTGATCTCCGTTATAGCTCCCAACGTGGTTTTATTAACAACTCGTATAGTTGCAAGATTCTTAATGTAAAACCTTATTGGTTCCTCAGGGCTCAGCTGCGTCACCCATAAAATGGTCTTGTGACATATTTTCTCTTTTGCGACGTAGGATAATGGAATATGGGCCTTTGGGTCAGCAGAATAATCTAGGAATACATAAAACAGAGAAGTACATATTGTTTGGGCTGACAATAAACCAGCCCATAGCATTAAGGCAGATCTCCGGCCCTCGGTACAAAACAAGCCTACACGGGCACCAGTCTGTCTGCACGTATTATTCTAGGACTACCAGCAACTACAAGCGTGCGTAGCGTTGCCATCCGTCCGGATAAAGCCGGACAGTGTTAGGCTTTTTGACCTCTTGTCCGGCCAAATTTGACTGCGTTCGGCTTGTCCGGCTTTTGTTAGGCTTTATAATTTTCTAACTTTTCACACAACACGGCCGTGAGTCGTATCATCCCCGCAAAAATGGGTCACATATTTTAATATTATTTTGCAATACCGGGCCATAACGCCAATGTAGAAAGAACAGTAATATAATACTCTTAAATATGACAACAATGGATGAAACAAAAAAACAGGTTAACTGAAACTATTGCAAACACGTTATTTGGGGGATTTAATTTAAGACATTTAACGTGTAATAACTTTTTTTGCGATATTATTAAAGAAACTAGCAGGTTTCTGGCAAAGAAAATATGTCAACAGCACTGATTAAAACTTTTTTATGTTTAAGCGTCCGGCCTTGAGACCCAAAAGTCCGGTTTATTTTGCGGCTAAGCCCGGCTTTCTGCTTTTTAGAGATGGCAACGCTAAGCGTGCGAGCACAGCAGATCGGAACTATATTATACCTCAGCAACATAAATGCTTCTATCAGCTTTGCTGCTGTGCATTTTACTGAATGAAATTTGTAAACCGATCGTCAGAACAGGAGGCGACGAACGGGCGGTACTCACTCACGCGCTGCCCGCTAACCACGTTCAACATGCCTCTGAAAGCTAAGTGCGAGAAAGTAACTTTAATGCAGCGTGCAGCCGCCCCTCTATTGTCTAACTTCAATATCTATCTCTTTAGCCATCAAAGGGGTCGTGATTGACTAAAAATTATGTGTGATGTCATTTTACTGAATGAAATTTGTAAACCGATCGTCAGAACAGGAGGCGACGAACGGGCGGTACTCACTCACGCGCTGCCCGCTAACCACGTTCAACATGCCTCTGAAAGCTAAGTGCGAGAAAGTAACTTTAATGCAGCGTGCAGCCGCCCCTCTATTGTCTAACTTCAATATCTATCTCTTTAGCCATCAAAGGGGTCGTGATTGACTAAAAATTATGTGTGATGTCATTTTACTGAATGAAATTTGTAAACCGATCGTCAGAACAGGAGGCGACGAACGGGCGGTACTCACTCACGCGCTGCCCGCTAACCACGTTCAACATGCCTCTGAAAGCTAAGTGCGAGAAAGTAACTTTAATGCAGCGTGCAGCCGCCCCTCTATTGTCTAACTTCAATATCTATCTCTTTAGCCATCAAAGGGGTCGTGATTGACTAAAAATTATGTGTGATGTCATTTTTTGCCAATCACGGTGCCTTTGAAGGCGATCGATCAATTTCTATGTTAGACAAAAGGCGCCCCTGGTCTCCGGCGCGTGTTTTGACCTACACACTGCACAAAATAATCTACACAAAATACTGTTTCGCTACACATTTTTGTTGATAAGTTTGATCTCCTATGTGCCTAGGTTTTATTCTTTGGATTGGGCGAGCGAATGAAAATACGCTGCGGTATGTGAGGCGGTATAATAAACTATGCAAACGCCACTGGCTGCGCTCCCTTTCGTTGCGATGCGTACAGTTCAGGCCAGTACAAAAGGCCTGCACAGCACAGTATAACCCTTCCTCGTCAAAATTCTGGGAATGCGCTATTGCGGCGCCATTTTTGACTAATTTCATGCCCGCCTTCTGTGCTGGCTCAAACTTTATAGTGTGTGACTTTTACCTAACCTCAATATCCTATCAAATGAAAAACATTCAGTAAAATCTCCAGAAATGGGAAGTGCAGTAGGTGCGGGGATAAGGCGCGAGCGCATGTGCTGTCTACCTAACTTATCGAGACGATCGTAGATGTACAAACTGTTCTCGATTCCAAATTCAGTCGTTTTAAATTGAGCTGAATGTAGACCTGTCCTACGCGGATGGTCCAAATACTTAAAATAATACATGCTAGGCATAATTTAATTGGAGTTAAATTCCACGTTTCATAATTTTTGTATGACTTTACTTTTGACAAAAACAAATCGAAAGTTGTCGAAATTTTCCTATGATTTACGAAAACATTTTCTTACTCTTTCCGAATGCTTCAAGCAATTTAATGATGCTTTCACCATAATATGGAGAATTTACAGATCAAAAAATCTATTGTAAAAAAAAGTCGGCCTTTGTGTCCATGTGAAAAGTATTATTTTCTCCTATTTTGCGCTGTCCGGAGATGCAATGATCGTCGTAACAGCCACTTTGCAGTGCGCGCTGATATAAACGTTATTTCAGTGTCGTTTCTGTCGATATTTGTACCGACACACGTTGAGTTATAGGTGGTAGAGCTGATGCCGACTGTTTAGGTACCACTATCTTACTCGCAAATCTTCCCGAAGTTATTCGGGGGAGAGTAAGAGAACAGCTCTCAGGCAAAACCAGGCAGCCCACCATTGCCTGGGATCGATGGATGGCGATTTATCTATCCCCAATTGCCGAGCCTTATATAAAAAAGACTGGTGATGGGCAGCGGCGTCACTGGTGCAAGGGTTTCGGCACCGCGCTCACCAACCCGCCTGCCCGGCGTGTGTGAGTATGGGCATTTCTTCCAGGAGGACCGCCAAGGGTGGCGAAATCCTGGAAAGGCCTATGTCCAGCAGTGGACGAAACAGGCTGATGGATGGATGGATTGAGTTCCCAATTTAGGATGTGCATACGCCTTAAAAGACTACTTTTAACTTGGTCTGAAATGGTTAGGATAGATGACCATAAATTATGTTTTAAAACTAAAATTTCAATTGATTTCTCAAATAAAACGTATTCTTCAAATTTATAAATACACCCTAAATTTATTGGGGTGAGTTTAAAGTCACTAGGTGTATAGGTAGGTAGATTTGTACCGGCGCGGCGCCTAGGACCACTTCGTGCAGCATAGCAAGAGTTTATTGTCATTACGGAAGTCTTCTTATATTATGTTAAGTCACTCTTAATATTATTTAATAAATATTGATTAATTCCTGTCTGAGGCCTTTTTTTACGTCGGCCTGTAACACGGAAAAAACAAAAAAGTTGCAGTATAGGGTAAGACTCTACAATATGCCCCACTTTTTTTAAAATTTAAATAAAACAAAATTTATTATAGATATAAACGTGGACTTTATTAAAAATCAAAATTTGTTGTTTTAACTACAATATGACACTTGTTCATATTAATAGGAACAAAATAAATCGTTTTTTTTAAATATTTTTTTTAACTAAGGGTGGGGCGTTTTGTCATGTGACTTCGAGGTAATGTGCCTCACTAGAGTTATTAAATGCCCCATTATTTTGTAAAATGCCCCAGTATTTTTATCACATTCTTATTTATTATAAAACAAAATTTGCACAAATTTTAAGACCAAAGAACTTTAATCCGAGCTATGATAACATTAAGCAGTCAGCCTCAGTCAGTTATTTATAAGTCTTGGCAAATCTCTTTGTTGAATCAGTCTCTTACAAAAATCAAGTTAAAGTTAATTAGAAATATAACAAAAAACTAACCAAATAACACAGAAATCAAGAAATTTTTGGTGTTTACAACACAATACTTTGAGTAACTAACAGATAAAGAAAATTTAGTTTTAAGTTTAACTAACTAACCAAATACAATAGAAATCAACAAATTTAGGTGTTTACAACATAATACTTTCAGTAACTAACAGATAAAGAAAATTTAGTTTTAAGTTTTAAGAACACCGCAAAGTCCACCTACTTCTTAATGGATTCTCTCTTTGCTTTTCGTCCACAACGATTGCACAAATGGTTATATATGGTACAGAACTCGTGTAACCATGCTAAGCAAGACGTACATTGAAGCCAATCTTCAGTAGATTGTGTCTGGTAATAGTCTTCAGTGCATTCTGCGCATTTGTTTATGTCATCTTCTGAGACTTCTTCTTCAGATGTATTCATTTTGAGTTCATTTTCATCGTTGCTTTCGGAAGACGATGAACGTCTTACTCTTTTAATTTTTTTGTTTCTCGTAGGTCCCTTTCTTAATATTTTTCTACCCTCCTTTGCATTACCCATTTGATAGCCATCTTCTTTCTTGGTAGCCTTGGTTTTATTTGTTTCTGATAATTTTTTATTCTTAGTATTCTTAATATGTTTCAGTTGCTCAATTTTATCCTTTGGTTTTTTTTTTGCTGCAATCAGTCTTCGTTTTTCAATATTTTCAGGAGAAGTAAGAATAATAGCTCCTTGTTTTCTTTTTGATAATACTACTGGGAGTTTGGGCACTGGATGTATTTCACTCAAAACCTTAGATGGTGTTGTTTGTAATTCCGTTATCTTTAGAGGTGTTTTGTTATGAATCATAGCAGTACAAAGTCCTGAAGGTCCTGGCTTAGCATAATCAACATTCCTTTCCTGATTTTTTTGAGGTGTTTTTAGAATGAAGTCTGCTTTATATGGTTTAGTGATTTTGTGTCCTGATGATCCCGACTTAAGTCCAGTGGCATGCTTTTGTGGCAGGTGTATCATCTCTATTGTGTGAGTTAGTTCGTTTTCGTCTTGATTTAATGATGGCGACACTGTTGAAGGTTTATGTTGTAAATTTTCATCAAAATTTTGATCTAGCATCAAATTGTCATCAAGAATTGATGGAGTAGACTCTCTTGAAATTCGCTGTTGGACATTTTGATCTAAATTTTGACTCTGCTGTGAATAGCTTTGAAGCAGTGATGGAGACACACTTGAATGTTGGTTTTCTTCATTTTCAACTAAATTCTGATTTTGTAGTGAATCGGAAACTGAAAAGTAATGTTTGGGAACAGCACTGGGGTTATAAGGATAAATTCCACATGATTCTAAAGCAGAAATGCCGTTATTTATAGTGGCAGCTTTAACCCAAGCTCTCCCAATCAGTTCAGACACGTCGTAGCGAGTCAATTTCTTGCTTTTGCTCCTCACCATATATGCCTTTGCTTCTTGTGCAAAATAAATCTTGAGTGGGCTAAAAAAGGCCCTGTCAAGTGGCTGTAGAGCATGCGTCGTGTGACTCGGTAGGCACAACAGTATAACATCATTATCCCTAGCCACTTCCAGCAGGCGTATGTTGTTGCTATGTGAGCTGTGACCATCTAGTACCAACAGCGTCTTCCGAGGGCTTTTGTGGCGCAGAAACACTTCTTCAAACCATTTCATGAAGAGGATTGCATTGATGTACGAAGATTTTTTGTTCATATTAACTTGTGATCCTGGTGGTAGCCCTTTGATAAACTCTGGTTTATCGTAGGTTCCCTTGTATATTAAAACAGGGGGAAGAAAATTGCCTTGGGCATTACAGCAAGCAACCACAGACACATTTTCACCCTTTTCGAGGCCCGTGAGTGTGTACACATCTCTTGCTCCTTTTGTGGCTACTACGGTACCTGGCTTGTTATTCACTTGAATACCAGATTCATCCATATTATAAACATCTTCAGGGTGGTTCGCTAAGTCAATTTCTTCATAGATTTTGGCCAGCAAATCGAAAAAGTCATGTACGTCCTTTCTATTTACACCGTATGCTCGAGCTAGTGATAATCCTTCAGATTTTCTTTGGCTTAATTCAGAACTACGAGCCATAAACCCATTGAACCATACATCACCAGCTGATTTTAATGTCGTTGAAAAGGGATTCTTAATATTGAGTTTCTTGGCTAATTGAAAGGCCATTTCCTTAACATCTTTGCGTTCAGGTGCAAACCCAACCTTTTCTAATTTTTTTATGTGTGCAACCAGCTTTTTTTCGTGTTCGCTAGAAAACACTGGAGTGCGACCAAGAGGACCATTCGATTTTCCTGTCAGGAGATGTCATCTGAGTGTCCTAGATGGGATCCCAAAATGTTTTGATGCTTCATTGACTCCCATTTCCTTATTACGTACACTCCGCATGGCCTCTTCTAAGTCTTCCGCAGCCCATGATGCTCGTAACGTCTTTATTACATAATTACGAGACATCTGTAATAAAAATAAAACAATTAATCGCTTCTTTGTGGTCAAATTACTGGGGCGTTTTACATATGAGCAAGTGGGGCATATTGTCAATTCAGGTTTGTAATATGCCCCACCCACGCCCAGGCGACAAATTCAAAGTTATAACGTTCGGTATAATCAAAACCGAAAGGCAATTTCATATGTTGCACCACTGTGCGGGTGAGTTTGACACAAAATATACAGCAGTCAATAAATACAAAATCATATGAAACTTACCGCAAATTGTTTAGACGCCGAAAAACTAGATTTCTAAATATTTTCTATACTAACAAAATAAAACACGCGCGGACGTCAGCCATGTTGCCGGGTGACTGTGGCTTGCCGCGAGTTTAGTAGTGTGCTGCGTAGCTTTGTTTGTATGTGTGCTAGAGAAGTGGGGCGTTTTGTCAAATGGGGCGTTTTACCCAGTTTTACCCTACAAGGTTTCTTTAATTTTAAGGAACCCTAAACATTGAATCTAAGATCCGTAGAGTCAAAATCATGTTGTCTTCGTCAGTTAGCCAGTAGGTATGGTAAAACAAACAGGTAAACCCTAAAGGAGTGAAAGCCTAACCTTATGCCCTTAGAAACTGCGCGCGCGCCTCGCGAATCGGTAATTTGTGATTTTATACAACAAACGTCGGTTACTACTTGTACAGTAAATGAGAGACTTATATCTGCATTTGACCTAAAAGTTTGTGGGAAATTGCTAGGAATGTATGTGCAGTTTTCGAATTATTATTCAAGATATTGTAATAAAAAATGATCCTGTGGCAACGGAACATGATGTAGAAAAGTGGTTAAAATCGAGTGTATGTAGAAGATGTCTAAGTCTGGCCTACCAGGGTCTGAAGTTACTTAGTTTTGTAACTCACAAAAAAAAATATTAAAGTACTTAGCTAAATTTTGCAACTCAAAAATAAATCTTAGATATTTTAGTATAATTCAAGGAGACTCCTATATTTAACATAAAAAACGTTTAGTATAAATGCAGCTTGTATCAACATCATAACAAATTTTTCCAGCAATCGCCCGTAAATCAATCTAAACAAGGCAGGCGTTCTCAATGTCAAACTATTCGTTATTGGACAAATCAACAAGATGGCTTCCAAACTGTTATCTATTATAGCAATATACATTGGCCTAGCTAAACAATCTAGGAAGCGTTGCTACGATAGCGTGAGTTTTGACATTGCGCGCGACCTTGACGTCCCGGCCTCTCATTGGTCGAATTCCCAAAATGGCCGTCAGCGCCCGCGCAGCCCATGTCATTGTTTCCGTTAATTAGATGACCGGTTTTAGAAGTTTTTCAAACACGAATGTAAATTTACCTCGCGCTAGAACGCTAATGGCAAGTGCATTAGCATTTTTATATTTATCCAACTGCGCAGTTTCAAGTTTTTGTTTTGAGTCTCTGTTTCTAATAAATTGTTGATTAGATAATGTTTGTTGCCTACGAGTATTCACGGAATTTTAGATAACGATTTCAACCTTACCTACCTAGCTAAATTTCACATAGATTTTTTGTTTGTGTTGCATAAAACTATATTTTTTGTATTACAATATATCGGTCAGCGGTCATAGCCTCATATACTCATTGGAAAGAACATTAGATGTACAGGGTGATTCATTTGTAAACGATTGCAGTAAATAGTACAACCTTGCTGTACTCAACAGTCACTTACGTAACTGTCTCACATAACATAACATAATCATAACTATGTGTGATGATGATAATAATGTTACGGGTGATATTTACTGTTCGTGTATTAAATTGTTCAAAAAGGGAATAGCTTAGTTGGTTGAAGACCAAGACTCTTAATAAGAAAATCCAAGTGCAGTTTCTTGCTAAAAGAGGCCCTGTTGCCCATTTTTCAAGGAATAAAAATCGCGCAATGAAAATTATTTTATCACCCTATGATGATTGTAATTAATATTTTTGATACAATTAAATACATTGTAAAGGTTGGTTAGGATGTTTGATTCAAATTTAATTAATCAATTGAGTTCTCATTATCAGTAAGCAACAGTTAAACAATAGATAGCAAGCAAGTTTGTGTCTCAAGCTAGACTACATAAGACGTTGTATCCAAATATTGATTATTACTTATGAACATAAAATATATATTTTAGTTACATCTATCAAACCATAAATACTTACACTAATATTAAAACAAAAGAGTTCTTAGGCATGTAAAGTACGCTTCTTTATTTATTTTTTATTTGTCTATAGATAATGTAAGTATTGGTCACAAAATTGACTTGAACTGTAACATTCAGAGGCAACTATTTACGATTGCAAATGTCATATTTATCGTAAATTAATTGAAGCGTTACAAAGTGCCTTTAAATTTTCTCAGTAGGTATCATTATGTTACTTTGAGGAAATCGTCATCACCTCAATCACTATTGTAATACGGGTAAAGAGTGGGCCTGGGTGTTTTTTCCGGTTAGTACCATGTTTATTTACATATTTATTTCTTGATATCAACTTGAGGAACTCGATTTTGAATATTTCATTTAATAACGTAAATTTAAAACATTCAGTGCATTAGTAGGAAACTTTAATATCTGTAAGCTTCAGTTTTGTAACGTTAGTGCAAAAAAAAGGTATCACTTGTGGTCAGAAAAGCAAAACTCATTAACATTTTCTCTGCAATTTCTTAATTAATAAATAATTTCACAAAAATGTTTCACCTTGTATATTTAACACAAAATATTACAGACACTTTAGATCATTGGTTTGAATCACCGAGTGACTATTTGAGGCTGTATGAGACGGCAATAGTGATTAATGACTACCCAGGTATCCCGTCATTTAACTTTTATTGAGTCGAGTATTGTATTTTAGTTTGGAGAAAACTTATGATTTGGTCGTGATGAAATGGGTCCTATGATTTTACATTTTACCACGACATTTGGGTCATGAAGTTTACCAAAATATTCTCTATCGCTTTTCATTAAAGGTCAGGCAAAGCAAGTCCGACCACATTCTGGTTGTATTTCGTTTAAAATTTGCCTCTAATTCTGGTTAATAAGAATAATGAAACGGCATAGGAACAATAAAATCGTGACAGACATTCATACGTATTTTAATGTAACTTGCGCCGGAGAGTGTTACGTATCATATCGTTAGTCATTACAAGTGAAAAATTTCATCAAAAGATCAAAGTTGTCATTAAGTAGACACCGTATGAAAAAAGTAAAGTTGGTCTAGTAAAATATGATAAAAACATGGATTCTAAGAAATTTCACAAATTTTCACGAGATAGCAGGACTAACCTATAACCCAAAGATTGAGTCGTATTGTTTAAATTAATTAATTTGGAGGCGGTACCCTTTTTAGTATTGGATAAGAAAGTTGATTTTGATTATATTGTGATATTGTGATAATTGTGATAATTTTCTACAAAAGTAACATATTTAATGTTCATTTTTATAACCAGAGATGAAAGGATATATCTGCAAAGGGTACGAAAAAGTTAGACGTACAGCATCGACCGTCATATTTCTTAATTAATATTTGAGACTAAAACATTTGGAGCGGACCTAAATAAAGTTTAAGTAAAAAGTAGCATCCATAACGCCACTTTACCCCTGAAAAGTGTCCAACGTAGCACGAAACCTGTTTAAGGTGCATTACGTGATAACCTGCCCCCATGGGGGGCCACGGGAGGCATTCAAGAAAAAAGATTAATTATGCCAGACAAAAACTTAAGGTGCCGTATAATAACGTTGAGAAAAACTAAAAGAGAACTCTACGAAAAATTGATAAAGGGTGGTTGATAAGGGGTGGGTGTGTTACCCCCCTTCTATTGATCGGAGCCCTCTCCCCCTGCAGTGTATAAGTATAAAAAGCGTAACAAATTTTCGTCTTAAGAAAAGGAAAAGAAAAAATGTATACAGCCACCCGCGCTGCACTCGGGCGGGACGGGGCCCCCCAGTGGGGGGTTAGGGTGGGGGGTTGCATTTTTCTCGTGGTCTCACTCGCACGTTTTCCGGGTCCAGAAAACGTTAAGACGCTCGGTTACAAAGCCCCTTTGTGCGTTATACACTTAATTAGTTTTTGGTTATGTTTTATGCAATTATTTGTGATAAGGTTTTGTTAGGTGATGTCTTGAGGTTAGTTTTGTTACATACAATCTATCTATCTATCTATTTCTTGTAGAGTAACTTAAATTTAAGGAAGGGTGCGAAAGATTGGTATGAGTCTCGGAAAAAGATTTCCTTGATACACGTAGAAGACGGAGGGCCGAATCTTAAAATTCC
The DNA here is from genome assembly GCA_910592155.1 of Ypsolopha scabrella. NCBI lineage: Eukaryota > Metazoa > Arthropoda > Insecta > Lepidoptera > Ypsolophidae > Ypsolopha > Ypsolopha scabrella. The sequence goes on from OU342960.1 coordinate 50,324,586, forward strand.
TCAAGTTCCAAAATGGTGTTTTGAGATAAAAGACATGGAACCTTTAATATCCGTTTTTTTAGGCTCAGGTTTGACACTCTAAGGGACACCTTAGATGCAGGGAAAAAATAGCATAAGCAAACTGTGAAACATGATTGAAATTTAAGATCAAAATTGGATAGAAATGTTTTAATTTTTTTATGTTACATCTCGTTGTGGTACACAAATATGCATGTATGATTATTAATAAAAATTATTAATAACATAATATTGAAATCTCTCTTTTCCCGTTAAGGTTTGCTAATTTCTTTTCAGAGATAGCTCGTCTGCCTGCATACTTCCTAATTTATTAATATTTTTCCTGGGTCCAATAAGGCCCTTCGCTAATTCAATAAAAGTTCTGATTAAGGTAATTGTGGCAATTCTCGTTCTCAAACGAAGAACTTATGTTTTTTTTCTTATTCTTGAATTAAAAGTAATAAATAAATGTGGTTTATGTCAATTACGAGTAGGTTTTTCTAAGAAACTTGTGTTATTTTATGCATAACTTTGTTAATGGTCCTGCAAAATAACTTTAAAGCGTGTTTATGAACTGCCAATAATGCCTTTGCAGTCACAATTTGGCTGCCCATAAAAGAGTGCAGAGCTCCGTTCACGTTATTTCCCGCATTCACTCTTCTTTCAATGATCTGTTCAGGCGTTGTTATAGTTATAAAGGGTGTTTTTTTTAGAGGTATAGAACTTTGAAATGGAATAAAACAAAGATGATTTTTTTTATTGATATGAAATTTATTTTATTCGAAAGACAATCTTCTGGCATTATAATTTAAATATGACTTCTGGCATATGTCCGCCACGGCTGGCTCGGAGGTAGTCTAATCTGGAGGTCCAATTTTCGATGACTTTTTCCAACATTTGTGGCCGTATATCGGCAATAACTCGCCGAGTGTTGTCCTCCAAGTGGTCAATCGTTTCGGGCTTATCGGCGTAGACTTTTTTCGTTCATCAATTGAACAACCATGATGTGCAGGAGTTGTGGTTTCAACAAGACGGCGCAACATGTCACACAGCTCGTGCCACAATTAATTTATTGAAGGAAACGTTTGGTAACCGCATAGTTTCACGTTTCGGACCCGTAAATTGGCCTCCAAGATCGTGCGATTTAACGCCACTTGACTATTTTATGTGGGGATATGTGAAGTCGCAAGTCTACGCCGATAAGCCCGAAACGATTGACCACTTGCAGGACAACATTCGGCGAGTTATTGCCGATATACAGCCACAAATGCTGGAAAAAGTCATCGAAAATTGGACCTCCAGATTAGACTACGTCCGAGCCAGCCGTGGCAGACATATGCCAGAAGTCATATTTAAATTATAATGCCAGAAGATTGTCTTTCGAATAAAATAAATTTCATATCAATAAAAAAAATCATCTTTGTTTTATTCCATTTCAAAGTTCTATACCTCTAAAAAAAACACACGTTATAAAGTGTCTATAACTATGTTAAAGAGAAATAGATTTAAAGGATTGCAAGACATCGATATCAAGGATGAACATAAGAAGAAACAAAAGGCAAATTTAAATTATTTTAAACAAAAGGATAATATATGAAAATCGTTGAAAATTAGTATCATGGATGTAACCATCAAAGTTTATCGTGTATCTAGAAGAAAGAATAGAAGAAAAGAGAAATCACAACGATATAATAAAAGAGTCCACATCCGACTTTAATTGTCTTATTGGTTCCAGAAAATGCTGTTAATTTCGACGAAAGAAAGTGGGATTAGTTATCAATTATTATAGACAGTTAAATAACAGAATGCAAGATGATAAATTTCCCTTTCCAAACATTACAGATATTTTAGATTTACTATCAGGTAGTACATATTGTTCGAAATTAGATCTGTCCCAATAGTACTCTACCAGTTATCGTTGGAGGAAAAATCACGAGAATGTACAGCTTTCACTATTGACAAACAATATCAGATGAAACGCTGCCCAATGGGCCTGAAAAATGGCCCTACTGTGTTTTCAAGGGTAATTACTATAGCCATGTATGGACTGGACTAAACTACCAAAAACATTTCATTTTTATACTCGTAAAAATTACAAAAGAGTTATTATGAACGATTTTCACATTTTACTTACCAGTGAACTTGCGAGGGTAAATAGAAAGTTAAAATAACATTAAAAGATTGTATTTTTGGCCCGGCGTAACGAATGAGGTACAGGAATTTGTAAAGCATTGCAAACAATATCAACTACATCAACACAGCAATATTCTAATAGTAGTTTATGAAACTGGTACATAAAAAGGTTTTAATACCTAGTGATGTATAGTTTCATACACTACTTTATCTAAACTAATGTCTAACCTGCTTCCATAATTTTTGTAAATTTGTCGTAAGCCATTTTTGATTATTCTTGTAAAAGCTTGTTCTAAAAGTGTTCGTTATTTCCGTCGTTATTTTCAGAATGTCAGGTGGAGTCAAATATCATCACCATCTCTGCTGTTATTAATTTTAGGGCAAAATAATTCTTTTGACCCATAAAACCACAGTAAGTAATAAATAAATTTCCTCGAAAACTATGGCGCAACAAACAGTTCATCCATTGACAGACCGAGTCCAACGCGCCGTAAGCCATATACAATACGTGGCTAAAAATAAAGTTGAACTGTAGCCTCGTTGCTGTTTTGTACATATTGGAGAACATTATTTAAAAACCTCAATGGTATTTAATATTAAACCTCAGACATGGCTGTATGGGCTTAGTTCCCTTTGCCTTCCTAGTTAGTATCACATGTACCGTAATCTCAGAAAATTTTATTTATTAGCATTATGTTGTTCGGAGACCTATACTATAATTTTTTTGTGTTTTAGAGACGTTCATGAAACATATTTTTCATTATGCCAGTAGTTTTGAGTCCGTAATGAGGATTTTACGATGTGAGGTTAGATAAAAATATTAATTATATTAATATTAATAAATATTATTAAACAGGTCAAAGAACCTATGGTGATAACAACAACTGCCAATGCAGCATTCGAGCGGGTTAGCTAAGGCATCATGGAGCCGCTGCCAGCTGATAATGTAAACATAAGTATATTCTCACATCGCAATGCTACTTTACGAAATTCGTGGAGGCATATGTTTTAGAAAAGAAACAGACGGAATCAGTTGCAAAAGCTTTATTAATAATTTTGTATTGTGGTATTCTACACCAAAATCAATGTCGGAAGTATATTCCTTGTTATACGAGTATATATTAAATAAACCTCACTGCTTACCATCACGAGACTTTGGGCTCTTTATCATTTATCTTTGGTGCTTATCTCAGAATTCAATGCGAAAATAATAATTCAGACTTGAGTAGTGGTTACCGTACTAGTGTTTCTCATATAAGACTACCGTGTATTCTGAACTGAAATTTACGCCTTAAGAACAAGGCAGCCATTCCGGCATTATTACGCATTCGCAATATCAGTCATTCGATATTTGTTTAAAGTTTGATAAATGCCATGCGATGGAAATTCCACATCAAGTAAAAACTGCAAGACATAACAAATGCTCATTATAAGTTTTCAATTAATATATTTTCGTACAAAATCCCTTTTAAAATCACCCGCTATCTGCCTTAGCAATTTTCGTGCACGTGCCAGAATTGAGGGCCTGGTATTTGAACAGTTTCCTTACTTTCCTTCGAATTTGATGTTGACTGTAGATCCCTTATATAATTTTGATAATTTCCTTAAGGGCTTGTATTGGGTCTTACAACGGTTTTGTTTTAATATGCTGAGTCAACTACTTATCTGATCAATGTAAAACTTGGACACGTGTTTTTCAGACCTTTGTCTTTCCGTTGTCAGGTCGGTTACCTAATTGGACACATTTCGCTTGATAGATTTTATTTTTGAAAATGATAACAATCGATAGTGATAATAATTTTCAGTTATTATTTCGTTTTATGTCTAAACGGCTTGAGTTTATGTCTGAAAACCAGAAAACATGGTTTATTTTCCGATGTCAGGTGGAAAAACTCCTACATCAAATACTTTTTCGTAAAATCCAGAAAAACCTCTCAAATAACCAAAACCTCTCGCGAAGAGCGCGTTCTAATGTAGACTTTCTGACAACATACTGAAGTTCAAAATCGCTCAGTAAGATTATCATGCACCAGGGGTAAGGCCTTAACGAGCTTTAAGATAAATCATAAGAAAAAATATATTTAACAGATAGCTCAAAATGAAGCAAGAAAAATCTATTTTAAAATCAAACCTACAAGAAAACTTACTCAGGAGAATGACCATAACTTTTGGAGTATTATGCTTCTGTGTTCACGGATTAAAAGTAAAACCGGCCAAGTGAAGGGTTCCGTACCAATATCTATAAAAACGGCAAAAAAGTCATGTCTGTTGTATGGGAGTGCGCGGGTCCGACTCACACTTGACCGGTTTTAGTATTTGTTGTTATAGCGGCAACAGAAATATATGATCTGTGAAAATTTCAACTGTCTAACTATCACGGCTCATGAGATACAGCCTGGTGACAGACGGACAGCGGAGTCTTAGTAATAGGAACCCTAAAAATCTGCTCTTTCATACATTAAGTTATTATATTCGAGTACGAATAGGAAGTTTTTTTCAACGTTATTTGTTTCAGCTCTTTCTTAAATACTGTAATACATAAAGATTTTAAATTTGGTTAGATTGTTGAATGTACTCTAAAGTAAAACCAGAAATAATAAAAATTATGGTTCCGTACTTAGTGGTAGCCGAATGGTTCGTTAGGCGCTACCATTTTAGCGGCTTGTTTTGTGTTGATGTTCTTACGACGTGTGTATTGTTTTTACTTGCCATGTTTTTATATTTCCATACCCATATTCGCGCAATATTATAATAGTACCGAACCCTTTGCTAGCGAGTCCGACTCGCACTTGGCCAAATTATTTATTTTTAACCAAATATTGGGTAACTGGGATGAAATCACGCTACTCTATCTTTCTCTTTCTGGGAAACGATTGGCGACGAACGCAATGTTCAGGACAGCAACAAACCACACTGCGTTGATATTTTGGGTCAGAAGCTTTGAAGTAGAGCTATTTTATTCGGGAATAAATAGTACGTGAAAATATTTATTAATTTATGCAAAACAACGATAATCATGGATGTTATAGGATATACGAGTAACTACACCCAATTCTTAGAATTCCGTACTTTAAAAAAAGAAAACGGAACCCTTATGGTCGGAAATGTCCATCCATCTACCTCAGCCACTTTTCTTTGGACGTATCAGACTATCGACTTAAGGGTCCGTATAAGACTAGATGCACAACTTCAAATGAGTAACTTGGTTAATCGATATGGTAAAATAATAAAGACAGTATACTAAAGGGCTAATAGATTCATCTTATAAAAAACCCAAATCCTTAAGTTCGCTCGATAGAAAAAAATTACAAAGTTACCTCTAAGTTTCATGTTTTTTGAGTGTAGAAGGGCCTTGCTTAAATCAAACAGGCCTGAAATTTGTAAAAAAAAAAAAGTTGACAAATGACATCGTCAGCTCGTCTTAGAATATTTAAAAAATTTCATCTAGAAGCAGAGTTCAGTTCTGATTGATCTAAAATTTGGTGCTTAATCTGACTTTATATATGCAGCCTTGTCACATAACTCACCTTGTCCAATCCAAGTTGAAGATAAATTATGGAAGATAAAATAATTTTCTTTAGATAAGGTACGTAGATAAAATTGGCAAATCTTATAATCTTCGAAAGAAAAAGGTATATTAGTGTAATTTGTCTTATGAGTAATTCTCTTCTCTATACATATAAAATGCGAGGTAATTTGTCTGTGTGTTTGTAATTACATTACGTACGACATAAGAGAGAACCATCACTGAACCAATTGGTTAATGCGGTTTTGTAGGCCTTTCTTATAAGACTTAATATTACGTATAATTTTCAACGGTTTTATTTATGGAGACTCAGAATAAAAAGTGTAATTTAGTATGTGTTTATATTCGCTTAAAATTTGAAAACGACAGAGTAACCTAGAAATCGGTTAGATTTTTTTTTATTCGAATAAAAGATTTGGTAATATTTTATTTCTAAAATAACAACAATTATTATTTCTTATAATAAGTTATAAAGTTCTTCCGATTGTTAATAGACAAACGAGGCAAGATCTCTTATAGCTTAAACTTCTATCCTGCTCCAACGATTTTGTTTTTTAATTGTCTAATCCTACTCTAATTATCTGGCGCGCACCTAAAACTTATTTTGAATTTGTGGCTACATTAGGACATGAAATAAAAAATCCTATCTCTAATGTCTTAAGGAATATGTGTAGAAAAATTTCACAAATTTTGAAATTGATACCTTTTTTCTTACTTCTGAGTACGCATTTATTTTTCTATCAAGCAAATATATCAGAATTTCAGATCCATAAGTGTGTTAAGTATTTCCTCTATTATAACATACATATTTATTGTATTTTAAACATGATAAATAACTGAAAATATGAATTGAACAAAATGTTCATTTAGCATCGTACGGGGCCTTAAACGTTTTAGAACAGAGCACATGCCACGAAAGAAGTCCCGTTTATTGGATGATTTTGGTACTTATTCCAACGTAATACGTAATTTCCGATTTCCACATTCAAAGTTGTTGTCACCTGTGACGCGTTAATGCTACGGCGTAGCGGGAAACTGTCACAGCAGCGTAGCAGGTGCGTATTCGTTTATTATATGTATATTCTTATACGTATCTACACTTATACTTACTAATAATAAAGTAGGTAGTAAAAAAAGTCTTAAAATTAAATTTTTCAAAAAAATATTGAAATGGGTTATCTTGAAGCCAAAAGTATTTATTTTTATCTCTCTATCTATCGGTCTATGTATATACCGATACCGGTTTAACTCGAGAACCACTCAACGGATTTGGATGCGGTTTTCTTAATTATCATCATAGTGACTCTGATTAATAAGGCCAGGGTACCCAGTGAAATCTGTCCTGCTCCAACGCTTTCGTTTTACACATGGTCATCCTGCTCAGCGAAAGCGCGTCGCTTAGAAAACTCGCGGTTTCGAAGTGTTTTTATTTATTATTTAGCAATTAGAGGGATTAGTTTTTCATGTGACGGCTGTTTTATATTAAATTTATTAAGACGTTTATTTAAATGTAACTTTTAGTGTTCAAAACTTAACATAGCTCAAATGAAATGATATTTAGATCATTGTTCAGACCTATCCTTGCGATTTAAATGGACCGAGGAAAATGTAAGTAATCGTGTATCGAACGGTAGAAATATCAAGATAAAAGAATGAAATATAACATTTATATTTTTTACAATATTTTATCTTTGCTATTTATTGGCTTAAAATTAATTTGAAAAGAGACAAAATCGGGATAAACCCCTTAATGTAACCGGGTAATAAGACAACCCTAAAACTACATAAATTTATCTTATCTTATCTTATCTTATCTTATCTTACATTCTTAATCGAGGTTTTCAGTATTTGTTATTCAAAACATGCGGAAATCCCATACTATAGTTAAGTTTTTGAAACAGACTCCATAACAAAAATAGTCTAACACTGATAGCTTTAACGCCCCTCCCCCCCATTTCTTCGTTTTTGAAGATAAAAATATATTTGTATTCTACCAATTCCGAGGTACAATTGTGAAAACAAATGGTATTCAAATTGATTGTCTATTGAGTTTGACAGTTGAAATCGCACATTTTTGGCTGTCAAATGAATACAATTGTCTAATTTTGATGTTGAGAACCAAAAACGTACGATTTCATTTGTAAAACGGGCTTGTTTGTTTAGCTGAATAGCTATATGACAATCGAATTTGAACACGATTGGCTTACACAATATCAGGTCAGGTTAAGAAAACAATTACTGAATTTTATTTTGTATTGAATAATCCGTTTTGGGTCAATATTCTACATAAAATATCCACAGCTCTCTAACTCGTTCCATTTAACGCGCTAGAGCCCCGTGACATACAGACAGACAAGCAGCGTGACATTAATAGCCTTCCATTTTGATAGTTTATGTACGGTACCCTAAAAAAGAATATGTCTAATTCCCATTTCGTTTCCAAGAGAGCGGAACGCCGAACAGATACTCGTATTTTAATTATATAAGGTGAATATAATTTATTTAGCCAAATTCATACTGGAGGCTTGGTAAGTAATCAGATCAGTAACACGGATCGATAACATTTTTTGCTAATTTCCCAAAATAAAATCTTGACGTCCCGTAGTAATTGACTCGGTGCTGGTCTTCCGTTGATAAGGAACACGAAAAGAATAATTTACGAATTTCTCAAAAAGGGTCATCGAACCTTGTTACTGAGCACTTACCGACTCTTCGATATGAATTTGGCTGCATAAATTAAAGTCAAGTTATATATAATGTGGTATAAAAATAAAGCGCTTATAAAACAGTCACTGCCAACAGCCGATTGCAAATAAAATCAATACTGTGTTATATTGACAAAAAAACGACTGCTGCGCCAATGTATTTACACTTTTTTTTAAGGCAAGGGTTTACTTGTGTGTATTAAAAAATTAAATAAAACAAGTCTGTAAAGTATGCGTAATGCGGAGTATACGAGTCCCGTCAACTAAAATAATGATTAGGGACTAGCTAAAAAATAAAGCGAATGGTCACGGTATGAATCTTCGAGGGGTTGAGGTGTTGCTAGGTATGCATTGTGAAATGCAAGCCATAGTCCACAACTTCACTCACGTTTCACCGACGATTATTACGTCTGAGCTATATCTCCGTACTTTGAACACAAATATGGACTCACAGTTTACCCGAAGCACGCGACCGAACGCAAATGTGTCCTTACGCGATTTGAACTCGAGACTTCCGGATTTGAAGCCAAATATTGGAACATTATTTAAACCACAGAGGTACTACAGATAGCGTGCGAGTTAAATGCAGAGCCAAGGAATGCGCTATATACATACACACGCAACCATTCTCTCTACACACACAGCACTACAAAGCAGGCGTGCGGGGGAGGTGTGCGGACGGCGGGGGGACTTGCTGCCGCCCTTCGTCTCAGCCCCGACTGCATTCAACACGCGCGCTATCTGTAAATTTATGTGATTTCGTTAAAAATCCACATGGATTCAGAATGTGACGTCTCCGAAGGTTTAACTTTCGTTTTAGAGTGTAACTCTACAGCGGCCTACTCACCGACCGAATTATCGTTAAGTCGGTCAACACTACCTATATACAGGCTGGTCCAAATAATCACGTCAAAGAATTTTTCATAGATTTCTCACACCTAGGTGTATCCGAAAATATGCCATGTATGTTCCACGATTTTTGGTAGTTTAGAAGTTATGATTTTTAATGAGTCTTTGCGAATTATCTACCTCAGCGGCTTCAAAAAATCATAACTTTTTTTTTAGTAAGAATTTTGTACATATTTTTTTTGTAACATATATGTCTTGAGTCATTCTTATTTACTGTAAAATAATCGGATACAAAAGATCCATACGAGTTACCAAAAAAAAGTTCAAACTGAAATTATTTGGATCGAGTTGGACAAAGTAAAATTTTTAAAATTACAAAATGGATGTTTCATAGGTTCAAACTAATTTTAAAAACTTCAAGTGCTTCTTATAAGGCCATTTTACGATGATATGGGCTTCCAAAGTTTTGTAAAAAATTGTTTAAGAAAAAGTTTTGTATGTAAAAATTGCTTAAGCTATTTTTTTCATTCTTATGGCCAACATTAGTAAGAAATCACCAGAAGCATTTAAATAAACTCAAATTGTACGGTTAGTGAACAATAAAAAGAAAGTGTTTTTGTAAATCCTTTTATTTCACAGACATTTGGTATTAGTTTAAGTTTATATTTATGTGAATGCTTCTGATGATGTATTACTAATGTTGACTATAAAAATGAAAAAATAATAGCTAAAACAATTTTTACAAACAATGCTTTTTCTTAACCAATTTTGTACCTAACCAACTTTGGAAGCCGATATCATCGTAAAATAGCCTATTAAGAGCACTTGTTTTTTCATTTCTTGGTAAGCTAATAAACCATTGAAGTTCTTAAAATTATTTGAACCTATGAAACATCCATTATGTAATTTCAATTCATTTTTTTGTAAATTTTACTATTACCATCTTGATCCAAAAAATTCACTTTGAACTTTTTTCGGTAACTCATATGGTGTTTTTGTAACTGATTATTTTACGTAAGGAATAATGACACAAGACAGTTGTTACAAAAAAAATTGTACAAAATTCTTACATGTTTAATCCGCTGATAAATAAAAAATCATAACCAAAAATCGCGGAACATACATGGCATATTTTCGGATACACCTAGGTGTGAGAAATCTACGAAAAATTCTTTGACGTCACTATTTCGACCAACCTGTATAGATCATAGATATCTTAATAGTATTATTCTATTACTATAGATCAGTGACATAGACGCAACAGGCAGATAGACCGGTCAGACTTTGAATCTCCGCAATAAGGTTTTCCATTATTGACTGGACCCAAAAATACGAGTGGGAGTAAACCACGAGAGTTAAGCTCATTATATCGCATTAAGTATCCATCCACTTATGGTAAAAACGAATAATATTTGTATATATTATATGTATATAACCATATTATTTATTTGTTTGTATTTCGGTACTAGAAAACCGTTCTAAGGATTTATACATATTTACAATATAGTGGTTCCCGGTGGAAAAAGTACATTTTGATGATCAAACGACGTTTTTTAATACACCTGCGAAAACTTACATGAAACAATAAAATAAAAGCAATTTTGTTGAGAATCAAGACAGATACAAGTCGACAGAAGAACACGCAGTGTCTGGTTGGCGGCAGGCCAATGTCTCTTTCTAAAATATTTTTAATAAGAGTAAATTCTAGATAGATATATTTTTGACATCTAAAATCGTTTTGAATTTTGTTGAGAATCAAGACAGATACAAGTCGACAGAAGAACACGCAGTGTCTGGTTGGCGGCAGGCCAATGTCTCTTTCTAAAATATTTTTAATAAGAGTAAATTCTAGATAGATATATTTTTGACATCTAAAATCGTTTTGAATTTTGTTGAGAATCAAGACAGATACAAGTCGACAGAAGAACACGCAGTGTCTGGTTGGCGGCAGGCCAATGTCTCTTTCTAAAATATTTTTAATAAGAGTAAATTCTAGATAGATATATTTTTGACATCTAAAATCGTTTTGAATTTTGTTGAGAATCAAGACAGATACAAGTCGACAGAAGAACACGCAGTGTCTGGTTGGCGGCAGGCCAATGTCTCTTTCTAAAATATTTTTAATAAGAGTAAATTCTAGATAGATATATTTTTGACATCTAAAATCGTTTTGAATTTTGTTGAGAATCAAGACAGATACAAGTCGACAGAAGAACACGCAGTGTCTGGTTGGCGGCAGGCCAATGTCTCTTTCTAAAATATTTTTAATAAGAGTAAATTCTAGATAGATATATTTTTGACATCTAAAATCGTTTTGAATTTTGTTGAGAATCAAGACAGATACAAGTCGACAGAAGAACACGCAGTGTCTGGTTGGCGGCAGGCCAATGTCTCTTTCTAAAATATTTTTAATAAGAGTAAATTCTAGATAGATATATTTTTGACATCTAAAATCGTTTTGAATTTTGTTGAGAATCAAGACAGATACAAGTCGACAGAAGAACACGCAGTGTCTGGTTGGCGGCAGGCCAATGTCTCTTTCTAAAATATTTTTAATAAGAGTAAATTCTAGATAGATATATTTTTGACATCTAAAATCGTTTTGAATTTTGTTGAGAATCAAGACAGATACAAGTCGACAGAAGAACACGCAGTGTCTGGTTGGCGGCAGGCCAATGTCTCTTTCTAAAATATTTTTAATAAGAGTAAATTCTAGATAGATATATTTTTGACATCTAAAATCGTTTTGAATTTTGTTGAGAATCAAGACAGATACAAGTCGACAGAAGAACACGCAGTGTCTGGTTGGCGGCAGGCCAATGTCTCTTTCTAAAATATTTTTAATAAGAGTAAATTCTAGATAGATATATTTTTGACATCTAAAATCGTTTTGAATTTTGTTGAGAATCAAGACAGATACAAGTCGACAGAAGAACACGCAGTGTCTGGTTGGCGGCAGGCCAATGTCTCTTTCTAAAATATTTTTAATAAGAGTAAATTCTAGATAGATATATTTTTGACATCTAAAATCGTTTTGAATTTTGTTGAGAATCAAGACAGATACAAGTCGACAGAAGAACACGCAGTGTCTGGTTGGCGGCAGGCCAATGTCTCTTTCTAAAATATTTTTAATAAGAGTAAATTCTAGATAGATATATTTTTGACATCTAAAATCGTTTTGAATTTTGTTGAGAATCAAGACAGATACAAGTCGACAGAAGAACACGCAGTGTCTGGTTGGCGGCAGGCCAATGTCTCTTTCTTAAATATTTTTAATAAGAGTAAATTCTAGATAGATATATTTTTGACATCTAAAATCGTTTTGAATTTTGTTGAGAATCAAGACAGATACAAGTCGACAGAAGAACACGCAGTGTCTGGTTGGCGGCAGGCCAATGTCTCTTTCTAAAATATTTTTAATAAGAGTAAATTCTAGATAGATATATTTTTGACATCTAAAATCGTTTTGAATTTTGTTGAGAATCAAGACAGATACAAGTCGACAGAAGAACACGCAGTGTCTGGTTGGCGGCAGGCCAATGTCTCTTTCTAAAATATTTTTAATAAGAGTAAATTCTAGATAGATATATTTTTGACATCTAAAATCGTTTTGAATTTTGTTGAGAATCAAGACAGATACAAGTCGACAGAAGAACACGCAGTGTCTGGTTGGCGGCAGGCCAATGTCTCTTTCTAAAATATTTTTAATAAGAGTAAATTCTAGATAGATATATTTTTGACATCTAAAATCGTTTTGAATTTTGTTGAGAATCAAGACAGATACAAGTCGACAGAAGAACACGCAGTGTCTGGTTGGCGGCAGGCCAATGTCTCTTTCTAAAATATTTTTAATAAGAGTAAATTCTAGATAGATATATTTTTGACATCTAAAATCGTTTTGAATTTTGTTGAGAATCAAGACAGATACAAGTCGACAGAAGAACACGCAGTGTCTGGTTGGCGGCAGGCCAATGTCTCTTTCTAAAATATTTTTAATAAGAGTAAATTCTAGATAGATATATTTTTGACATCTAAAATCGTTTTGAATTTTTAAAACATCTTTTACAATTTGACATATATAATATATTTAATAATAAAATATATATGTTTCAAAATACTCATCTTAAACAGTTTTTAGTGTATCTGGTTACTTCCAGAAATACCAACAAAACGACAAGTAAAACAAGTTTTCTAGACTGCTTACTAAATGATGTCGCCAGTTTTTCCTAGATGGCGTTAGTAGTAGAAACAAAAAACACTAGTGCGAAATATGTAGTTTTACGCACGCCAAACAATTACGTAATCTATCATATTTTGAGCAGGTTTATAAAAAATTGCGACGACGACGTCATTACGTTTTGGTTTCATGTGTGTAAAAGTCGGTTTCTGCAAGTTTTCAAAGCAAATCACCCATATTGTCTTTTCGCCTAAGGGGGTAACAGAGTATCTCGGTGCAAAATGCACATTATAGTATTGTTTTCCTTACTTTTGCGTTTTATAGCAATTTGCGCAAACTGCTTGTTAATAGTTAGGTAATCACATGAAAATTATTCCATTTTATGTGTTACATTTTGATTGCATTACATTACAACTGTAAACACTCCTTTAATGTGATGCAAAAAAATGTAATACATTAAAATATGTAATTTTTTTATGAAGACTTTGTTATTAATAAACTATTTCCGCAAATTGCTTTAAAACGCATTTATTGCATACTTTTTATTCAAAAGTAAGGAAAATAAAATTATAACGTGCATTTTGTACCGAGGTAAAAAGTTACCCCCTTCAGATTGAGAATTTCGTATCATTTGTTGCACATCAATAGCTCAGTTGGTAAGGTATCCTTTTTTCGTTTTCTACATGTCGCTAAGAATTTGTGTGTTTTTTATTTTATTTATTTCTTGTTAAATACGTATTTGTCTTCGATCGAGCGAAGCTCCGGTATCTATGAAGTAATAGTTACGTAGCCACTTAAAGAAACACTGTATCAAGTTAACGAAGGATTAGACTTTATTGATTTTATATTATTACTTCCCTTTTATTGTTGAAGTCATATTTTGCACCAAGTTACAGGATGTTCGGTCAACAGGAAGTACCGACACTGTTGGTAGTATTTGTCTTCGATCGAGCGAAGCTCCGGTATCTATGAAGTAATAGTTACGTAGCCACTTAAAGAAACACTGTATCAAGTTAACGAAGGATTAGACTTTATTGATTTTATATTATTACTTCCCTTTTATTGTTGAAGTCATATTTTGCACCAAGTTACAGGATGTTCGGTCAACAGGAAGTACCGACACTGTTGGTAGTATTTGTCTTCGATCGAGCGAAGCTCCGGTATCTATGAAGTAATAGTTACGTAGCCACTTAAAGAAACACTGTATCAAGTTAACGAAGGATTAGACTTTATTGATTTTATATTATTACTTCCCTTTTATTGTTGAAGTCATATTTTGCACCAAGTTACAGGATGTTCGGTCAACAGGAAGTACCGACACTGTTGGTAGTATTTGTATTCGATCGAGCGAAGCTCCGGTATCTATGAAGTAATAGTTACGTAGCCACTTAAAGAAACACTGTATCAAGTTAACGAAGGATTAGACTTTATTGATTTCATATTATTACTTCCCTTTTATTGTTGAAGTCATATTTTGCACCATGTTACAGGATGTTCGGTCAACAGGAAGTACCGACACTGTTGGTAGTATTTGTCTTCGATCGAGCGAAGCTCTGGTATCTATGAAGTAATAGTTACGTAGCCACTTAAAGAAACACTGTATCAAGTTAACGAAGGATTAGACTTTATTGATTTTATATTATTACTTCCCTTTTATTGTTGAAGTCATATTTTGCACCAAGTTACAGGATGTTCGGTCAACAGGAAGTACCGACACTGTTGGTAGTATTTGTCTTCGATCGAGCGAAGCTCCGGTATCTATGAAGTAATAGTTACGTAGCCACTTAAAGAAACACTGTATCAAGTTAACGAAGGATTAGACTTTATTGATTTTATATTATTACTTCCCTTTTATTGTTGAAGTCATATTTTGCACCAAGTTACAGGATGTTCGGTCAACAGGAAGTACCGACACTGTTGGTAGTATTTGTCTTCGATCGAGCGAAGCTCCGGTATCTATGAAGTAATAGTTACGTAGCCACTTAAAGAAACACTGTATCAAGTTAACGAAGGATTAGAATTTATTGATTTTATATTATTACTTCCCTTTTATTGTTGAAGTCATATTTTGCACCAAGTTACAAGATGTTCGGTCAACAGGAAGTACCGACACTGTTGGTAGTATTTGTCTTCGATCGAGCGAAGCTCCGGTATCTATGAAGTAATAGTTACGTAGCCACTTAAAGAAACACTGTATCAAGTTAACGAAGGATTAGAATTTATTGATTTTATATTATTACTTCCCTTTTATTGTTGAAGTCATATTTTGCACCAAGTTACAGGATGTTCGGTCAACAGGAAGTACCGACACTGTTGGTAGTATTTGTTACGTATCAAATACATGATTTGAAAGGATATTTTTATGTATGTTTTGCGTTAGAATATGATATTTGGTACAAAATTCACTCGGGATCTCTCCTGTTTCTTAGAAAACGGTTTTTGATGCGCACAGACGGTAATAACAGGTCATCCTATAAGGGTTTTGTTTATCATTAACGGAACCCTAATACAACTACAGAATATGTGCTAATGCACGAGAGTTACGTCCGGTTCACAGACCACCTAATATCCTCCGGTTCCGTCTAAAATATTCACAGAACACCACAAAATTCAATTTGCTTGGCGCAGAAACGGCCAGTGTTTCCACCATGAAACTTCCCAATATATTTTTTTTATTTGTTTATTTATTCTTTTGGAAAACCAAACTTACATATTGTTTTGTACTTTTTCACTTGGATTTTCGATATTTAAATTATATATCTTTTCCATGCTCTAATCAGATTTAAGTTAAATAATGGAAAAACCGTCGAACGCATAAATTATGCGGCATAATGTACCATCAATGAAATTGCCGCTGAACTACTCATCGCACATACATATTACAATCGAATTATGAGTGATAAGTAGGGATGCAGATTTTTTCTTCGATAATACATGGTCCGCCAAGCGATATGTTTTAGGATTCCACATCAAAATCTGCACTTAGTTCAAGCAGCGCAGAAATTCGGACAGCAAACGAATAGACAGAGGGTTAAAATAAGTTTAAATTTATTTGACACCCTAAAAATACAACAATTCATCGTACCATTGTTAAGTTTGCAACACTCGATCGGGCGCTTCCTTGGTCCACGGACGAAGTACAAAATGAAAACAGGGTTCGGGAAAAAAGTGGGGTGTTATACCAGGAATTAAACTTGGGGGGTTAAGGTGGTGGGGGGAGGGTGAAGGAAAGTGGAGAAGACGCTGGATGATTAATTATTAGTTTGTGTGTGTTGGAAGATAGTCTGAAGGGGTGTGTGTTGAAACGAAATGCTTCGGCGGTTCTCCGATATTGGCTCAGGGGATGCTACGATTTTGCAGCTTTTTGGTGCTTCTTTGTCTTTGGCTATTTAATTTTTTTAACGTAATTTTGTTTGGTTTTTGTTGCCTTTTACTTTGAAGTCTTTCTTAAGTGTAAAATGGTATTAAAAATTTGCATCTTCGTTTATTACCATAAAATAAAAAACTTGTTCGGATAACTTAATTTTTAGTTGATAACAGATATTTATGAACTTAAAAAAACGTTCTATGAATAATTTTTAACTAAGTTGGATTGTGTCTCTAGTCAGGAGAAAAAAATATGAAAATGTTTCCTCGTGCAGAAAGTTGTACTAAATAAAAAAGTGATGTTAAACTCGCATTAAATATCTCTTACACGTGTTTTGTATTAGACACGCGGTAGCGTGTCCAGGGCCGAGTTCGAAAAAGAAAAGGCCGTCGCACCAGCTACCATTTCGAGCTACTTTCGACGCCTCATAACTCATTTCGTATTTGACCTACGAGGTTACAATAATTTTACATATCTGTTAAGGTCCATGCAAGAAGGTACCAAAAATCCAAAATTTCATAAATCAACTTTTACAGTAGTCGAGATATTCACTTCTAAGAATCACTACTTTTATAACTGACCGATTGATGAAATGACTTGACTCCACTCACGCATATAAAATAAAATACTTCCAGGAGACTTAGGAATAAAGGAATTTAGAAATTAGTCTATTTTTCTATAAATTTAGAAAATTACCTATAATTATTGATTTCAGAAAGTATTTTTTAATTGCGTTATTATTATTACCTATTATTATTATTACATACACGTATACTCCAACTTTATTAGACCGGATATACCCAATGCGTGAACCCTAACGCACGGACATACGGGCGAGCTTAGAAAGAGCGTCGTACGTTAAACAGGTTCAGTTTAGGGTTCACACATTTTTGTTTGGTACTCAATTATTTCCTAAACTAAGGGTGTCCGTGTGGTTCAGTAGGGTTGGTAAAATATGTGGTTTCATTTAATGGTAGCAGTCTATTTACACAATATATAGAAGTTAATAGATCGTACGTGTCAAGTTAAATTGGTCTGTAATATTTGCACATTTCATTAATTTGTGTTTTAAATGGTATTTATTTACAGAACTCTCAGGGCACGACCCTTATTTGCAATTGACCCGTTTTCCTATCTTCCAACCGACACTAATATTATAAAGAGGTAAAGTTTGTTTGTTTGTATGTAGGGGCAATCTCTGGAAATAACTTAAAACTCTTTCTATTAAATACATAATGTTATGTTTATTTATAACTCATGTACTTGTCCACAATATACTTATATTAAATATTATACCCAACATCACAACATCACAATCACAAGCATCAACTATATATAAATACATAATGGAATGGTTAGATTCTTAACTTTGAAATAAACTACAATGTGTTTCCCGGGGACGGCCAGTTCCCTAGGGACATAGCCATCAATTACAATTACTTTTTCGGCAACAATCCTGCACTGCCTTTGTTTCACATTTATATTTTTGGTGGTACATTATATTAGGGCTTGTATAGTAGAAAGTAAAAGGTTTGGAATCGATCACACAATAGCCTCTATAGGTATTTTTCCGGAAATCCCTGTGATATTCTGATAACAAAGATCAGTTATTACAGTAGGCATTAAGACATGCTGCGAAAAGATTTTCATTTTTGTTCGCACATCTCTTTATTCTTTATTGCACATAAACATTTAATAGTAATACAATACAAAATACCAGAAAAATGTACAAAGGCGAGCTTATTTCTACGGAGAAATCTCTTCCACCCTACCTGCAGGTGTGATGAAATTAACATTATAAAAGGCAGGACATTGTGTACAACAACTTAGAATAACTACAGGATAAATGAAACTGCTACATAAACTGCTACATTCCCTGTTCCACTTGACGGACAACTTACTGACCAACTGAAGCAGCCCTGACCTACGCAATACGTCCAACTGAGCCTATCAGCACCGGCAACTGATTCCCAACCGTATTTGTATGAACTAAGAGTCGCTTGTGGACTGTACGGCCGGGACGGCTTCGATACAAAGGGCATTGCCCGCGCGGATTTTGGGGAAACTCGATTTCATACATACATAGATGTAAGACGGTGCATGTAGTACCAAATCTAAAGTCTCAAGGTTATTCTAACATCAACTCTTTCAGTAGAGTCATTAAATATTGCTATTGACAGTAGACATAGAGATATATAAGAGCATGAGTTGAATGGGTGGTAAAATATATTAAGTATCTATTTACAGTTGAAGAGTATGGGGTAAGTTATGAAGGGTATGGGGTAAGTTCTCACAAAAATTGCGTTTTTCATGTGCCTACAGTCATACAAAATTAAACTAAAAATAATTTAAAACTGCTCATTGTTTTCTGTGATGAGTTACAAAAATGTAGACGACCGAGGTGAAAGCAGTTTTCTTTGCTTCTAGTTGGAATAAAAACACCGAACCAAAAGGTACCGCTGTCCGTCTGTCACCAGGCTGTATCTCATGAACCGTGATAGTTAGACAGTTGTAATTTTCAGAGATGATGTATTTCTGTTGCCGCTACAACAACAAACACTAAAAAATAGAATAAAATAAATATTAACAAACTTGATTTTTTGCCGTTTTTATAGATAATGGTACGGAATCCTTCGTGTGCGAGTCCGACTCGCATTTGGCCGGTTTATTCAAAATTGCTAGATATAATTCAAACAATGTTTACACGAAAAACAACTCAATCCCGAATCGATACTCGAAAATCAATATAAGTTTAAAAGAGAGTAAAATAGAGGATTACGATTTTATTTTACAGTAAATAAATCAATTAATTGACGTAGTTTATTCAAACTTACTTCATAAACGTTAAAAAATATAGGTATATTTTTTGTTATCTAATGTATTATGTATATTTGCGTTATAATTTTCTTCATTAGGAGACTATAAACTAAACTTCTTATGTTTTAATAATATCTTTCTACAATAGCTGAGTTGAATTTTATAATAGCCATCTTAAAATAGACTATTATATTATACATTTAAAGGTTTGGTAGGTAAAGTCCTGTCTCACGTATAAAAGCGGCTCAATATATCTTCTCGTACGACGCTATACGATCATTGTTGCTTTTACAAACAATGCGTGTACATATACTAGTACCTTGATCAAATGGGATGAAGGTGAATCCAGTGGGCAGGTTGCCAAGTAAGAGTAAGGTCTGAAGTTCAATTCCCGACGAAACAAATAACTCTCACTATATGTCTGGATTTAGATACAAAGGATAAAGAAAGCTGATATCACTCTCTGCAACGTTAGAATGTGAAAAGAAGATATAAAGATATACTTACCCATACATACAGAATTTGTAGTGTGTTACATAATGAATGACTAACTTATGTTTCTTGAATTATGAATAGGTGATTTGAAATTTATTTTAAAATTTCTTGAATGTAATATCGTATAAAGAAAACGTCCTCCACATTTCAAATAAATTAAAGTCCAAAGCTGACTTTAAGAATTCTTTTCTTGAGCAATTTCGCGTTTTGTCTCTTTCAAGAGAGCTCCATTTAAAATTTTACTTTATTTTTATTTCTGTGACCCAAAGAAGTGGAGACTCGGGAAGACTCATTATAACCAATTTTTCCTTCAGTCCTTCCTGGTATTGTTATTGTTGTGGTGGCCCATTTCTCCCAACTGCCCCCCGTCTCTTCTCTTTGTTAAGGAGTTGGAGCGTGAATAAAACATAAGGCCTTGGTTGCTGCTCAATTTTAATTTCACTTTTCCATTTTACACAATTAAGTTTTATTTATAACACGTTACACATAATTTATACGCCAAATATACGGGTGCGGTATAGTGGACATTAATACCGAGATATAGTATTTTTTATTACACCTACTCAAAATATGAAAGATTACGTGCCTGTTTAGCATGCGTAATATGAATGACATATCGTACTCGTGCTTTTTGTTTTTACTACTGACGCCATCTAGGGGAAACCGGCCACATCATTTAGTAAGCATGTAAACCTTTATTCTAAGGGATACACTAAAAACTGTTTAAGATGAGTATTTTCAAACTTTTATGTTTTATTACTATATATAAAAAATTACAAATTGTAAAAGATGTTTTAAAAATTTAAAACAATTATTTTAGACCACAAAATTTGTATTCTTATTTTACTTTCTTTGAAAGTATAATTAAAAAGATTTTAGTACAGATTGGCGCCAACCAGACTGCGTGTTCTTCTGTCGACTTGTATCTGTTTTTATTTGCAACAAAATTGCTTTTATTTTATCATATCATGAAATTTTTCGCAGGTGTATTAAAAACGTCGTTTGATACACGTGCGAAAGTGTTGATATTTCTCGTCCCGACTGTTTTTTGCCTCGATTGCGTCTCGGCAAAAAAGTCAATCGTGACTCTAAATATGAACCTTGTCGCACTTGCATCAAAATGTACTATTAAGTACCTATGTATATGTAATGTCGTAGCTATATCGTAGAATTGATCATTTCGTGATCTGCAGCAATATTACGAGTTCAAACTAAGCTCCGCTCCGCTTCGCTCGGTTCCCGAATTTATGATCACAAGAAACCTAACACGCTTTAGCCGTTTGACATTACTTCTCAGAATTGAATTCTTATATTATAAGCGACATTATCGGACGGTGCAATCACATACAGTGTGTTCTTTTCTAATCATCGGGAAATTATAATATAATCTTATGATGCACTTTTGGTTTTCGTCAAAAACGGCCCTGGGACTCCTTTGAGCATTTTTTGCTATTTTCTACAGTTTTAGATTTGGCCATCTACGCCCACTTGGAAAACTAATCATGTATATACAGTTATATTCCTCACTTTTGTGCTGAAAGAAAACCCAGCAATATTTACATTTAAACTCTGAACTTTAACTATTAAGTTTGTTGCTAGTTTCGCTGACACGACTGATTGAATTTTTGCCAAATTATTACCGTTCAAATAACACCTTATACCTGTTACTGTTCTTTGTAAAATAGATAATTAAGGCCCAGCTTCGGTATTAAAGAAATCTCGTCAAGCTAAGTAGTTTAAGAAACAGCCAATCACAAGGATGCTTAAACATAAATTTCCTATTTTGTGAAATTGGGTGTTACATTTGTAATTATTTAAAAAAAACTTAGTGTAAGAAAAACCCAAGAAAGACCGCCATAAAAGGGTCACCAAAGTCTGTAGCCAATTTAATGAGAGAGCTGTATTGATTCCTGCATTCTTTCAGAGCGCAAGACAACGCCCCCCGCGCGCCCCACCCCAGGACGCGCGGGGGTAAGGAAGATTTTGGGGATAACTTCGCCGGGTGATTGGGTTTTTTCCTCTTTTTGGATGAAGCTGTTAGGTTCAGGGATCTGATGGCTGTCTGGGAAACTTATTAAGAGTTCTTTTTTTTTTGGATGTAAAGGTGAAAGACGTGACGATTTAATTATTTTTCCTTATGAAAATATAAAAAGGGTATTTCTAACCAACGACGTCCTTAAAGAAATATGCGTAGATAATATTTGGTAAAGTGATCCAAGTGAAAGTCACCTTAGCAAAACTTTTCTCTTGGGATTTATTTATTTATCAATATCTAAAAAAAACGAATTGAGTTAAACTTGAAAGAAACCTTCCCCAAAATTATCAAATTTCCGGCCGGTAAACACGTAGGTAAGGAAACATCAAAAACCCTGCAACCCATTTAGAACTATAAAGTCCATATGGCGGCAGCGTAAACAAAAACAAAACAGCGGCTCAGACTGAGCGCAACAGGTCGACGCGATCATACTGGTGCAGCGCAGTTCGCTGTTTATTTTGTATAAACTCTATTCGGAATGCAGCTTGCCACTTTGAAAATGGAAGCCTTGACTTGGATGAAGCGACGCCTATTGTCAAGTACTCTCAAATACATACATTAGTATAGCAGGAGAGGAGATCTATACTATCATACTGTACAGCCGATTACGGCCATTCATGAATACGGAATATCATCCGCGCAGGATAAATTGTTAGAAACCATTGTTTTGGGAAGAGGAGCCAAGTGCCACACTCAATATATTGAGTCAAACACGTAATGGACAGCCATCGCAAACTGTAAGGGATCAAAAAGTTTACAAAAGTTGGACGAAGGTAGCAACAGTTGTTTTATTCGTTTTTTTCTAATTGCAAATTTTCAACAGAAACAAGTAGAAATATCGATCCTCCTCATATTAAGAAAGATATTTTAAAATTCTAATTGATACTCATAATTATTATACAATCTTTTTTTCATTCTGACAATTCCTTTTGCAGATATTTACAAAATGCAATGTATCTGGAAGCAATAATAATAAAACAAACTTTTAGATATGGGTTAATAAAAGACTAGTGTTGGCTTTTATTTATTCGGATTTATACCTATGTAGATGTGCATGATGTTAGTGTCGAATTTGTCAGGTTTACGAATTACAGGTTCATCGTTATGCAAGTTAAGTGGATTGTGAACTCCATACCAATGCATACTTAGATATATCATGAGGGTTACCATACGTTCAGAAATTTTCGGAAATATTCACAAATTCGGTTCTTTGTCCGGAATGCAGGGGGAATTCTAAGATGTCCGGAATTAATACACAAATGAAAGAAGAGAATTACAAATGACATGAAAAAATGTTTTTAATTAAATCAACATCAACTGTACCTATAATAATACCTATTTAACACAATAATAATTTTCATATTTATAAATACAGGTATTTATGTTAATGTACAATGTACTATCTTTGTAAACGCAAGAAATCGACATGCTACGAAATTATAAATTTAAAAGAAAATTGTCCGGAATTTTCTCCGTATGCTCTTTTTTTGATATTGCTAGCCTTCATACAGTCGATTGCTTGTAGGCGAGATTCTACACACAACGTATTATGTAGATTATTAATCGATATAATAAGTTTAAACTACAGCCAATACATATACAAGTACGTATAGATACAATAACAATAACCTGTAATGTGAAAGTGAATAAATAAATTGCATAGTTTCCTATTGAAAAGCAGCGCTCGCCAGACAGATAAATATCAATGGAAACCTGCCATAACCATTACATTCTTTTAAAATCCCAATTCCGAACCGAAACAAACGAAAATATCGAATCCGACCGTTTACAAATAAAACAGTAGAAACTCCATCCAATTACTATAAAATTCATCGTGCATCGAACGGGTATCCAATCGAACCCGCCGGTCAACGACCTTACCGAAGAAGCTTACGAATTTTCACGAAAAACCTCCTCATCAAGGAGACTGCACCCACCGAATGTGCCCGCCCGAGTAACCCACCCAAACCCCGAAAATTCTTATTTCAATCTCCAGACGTGGGGAAGGGGGATATCGCGAAACTATTCTTATTTCAAAATCTTTCCCCGCGGAATACTCCGCTTCTTTTTAAAAATATCACGCTCGACCGAAATTCTCTTATTTTAAAAAGGGAGGTGCGAACGTTCTTATTTCGAAATCCTCCCTCACCCCAATGGCCAGTTATGGTATTCTTATTTTAAATCGCTGGAAGCGTTCGGATTTTTCGTTTATAAAGACGTTGGTGGGCCTCAGCCTTTATGAGGCTGGTAGAACGTGAGGATCTTGTGTTGTTGTGAGGCACAAAAGAAATCGCCTTGGTCTTCTCCGGGATACTTTTATTGAAAATAGTGCACAATTTTAAATACATATGAAACACAATAGGCAAACTTGTTTAGTTCGTCGCATTTTTTTTAAATATAGTTTATTATTATCAAATAAAGTGACACAATAAAAAAAGGATCACTTTGGTGTCCTGTCTGTCTTTCCGTCAATACCCTTTTTTTCGGGGCCCAAGAGGTAGGTATCAATTTGAAACTATTACCTCCTGCATGGTG
This sequence comes from Ypsolopha scabrella, assembly GCA_910592155.1. NCBI lineage: Eukaryota > Metazoa > Arthropoda > Insecta > Lepidoptera > Ypsolophidae > Ypsolopha > Ypsolopha scabrella. The sequence goes on from OU342960.1 coordinate 50,349,222, forward strand.
CAGTAAAATTTAAGGATTCTATCACGACACGAAAAAATTTGCCGTTTACGTAATAAATTTCATACAAATATGCTCAACATGAAAACATAGAGCCCTAGCGCTTCCAGTTTACTTGGGAACTTGAAATTTCGTTCAGTAGGCCATACACCACTCGTATAGGAAAACGTCGCAAAGTTACTTAAATGTAATTATTCAAGAAGTTATCAATGACCAACTCCAACCAAATGTTTCAGTTTTGCTCCATACATTTTATAAGTATACAATGTATTAAACAAAACAGCAAATAAAAATAAAAAAATAATTTTTGTTTACCTTTATTCAGGTGTACTAACTTATTAGTTACGCACTTAACCGGTTTTATTTGAAAGCTGAATCCGTCCAAACAATTGATAATGTTGATAGATAATTTTAATGAGATTGCTTGGTGCAATGTCCCTGCCCCACATTGATTATTAACTATTTGCAACTGGTTTCATTATTCGAAGGATATATTCAGGCAAACCGCAAAGCCAAATAGTCTAATTAGTAATATCATTACAGTGTTAACTGTATCAAACTATTCAAAGGAGGTAAGCTGAAAATTGTAATCGTTTGTGAAACCCAATCGCAGTCAAAATCGATTGTAAAACTCAAAAGCGTTCGAAACAAAGCAGTGGCGATTCCAAATTCAAACATCAAAAAGAAAAAAACCACGTTAATAATCTTTCTCGCCAATTTCCATCGCTGTCAAATTGAACGTCAACCACTTCCCCACCACCCCTTCATCTAAGGGGATAACATTACATTACGAATGTCTGAAATGAGCTTTTCTCATATACGAGTATGTACGGTGTACGACGAATTAAGCCGTTATAATATTATAATGAATTTAGTTTGGTCCCTTGCCCAGGAGCTTAAAAAGTTTCAAGTTTTTAGTGATAGTATTCAGGCATTCTTTGGCCCATTAGTAGCTCCATGGCAGCCACCCAGATCAATTTGCGATAACTCCATTCTAGCGTTCCGTCTCATTCCGTCTTAAGACACTCACCTATCCCCGTTTCGTAACTTCTAGAACTATGCAGGCAGCAACAAAATAGTTTTGCCCTACCCTAAAAGCAAACGTTCAATTTAGGCACATAGGTACCTTATTCTTTTTTTAAAAGACGGTTGAATTCGAACGCCAAAAGATTTGTCCTGTTTTTGTTTTGATTTTGCGGCATCTTCGTTCCTTCCAGCCAGTCTCAAAGCGGATAACGTGGATATGGTGTGGTGGTGCGGCACTTATTTTTAACCGTTGTTTGTATGCGTCTTAGGTGCAGATGTGTGCGTTAGGGTGGTTTTATATAAGTGTGCGTGCGTTTGAAATATTCCCCCGTAGTCAGGCTCGGAATTGATGTTTTTAATTAGTCGAATCCTTTTTAGTATGTAGTTGTACTTTATTACTGTTTTGTACAAAAATTGAATTTTAAAATGGAATTCCTCAGTTCACTTGATTTGAAAGTGTTGCATTGTTAAGTGTATCCAATAAAGAGTTTCGTGAAAGTTGCACTTAAACATGAAACGGGACGCGACGAAACCTAGAACGTTTCCGGAAAAGTTGCCTTTTGTAAGAGAAAATTCAATAGGCGACAAGTTGGTGCTGGTATCAGCTACCCTCCGGTGTCAAAGGGATAATGAAAAATGAAGTCTTCGAATGTAATGAGAAGTAACTTCAGTTATGTCTCAGAACTTTTGAGGAAAACAAATCACATAGGTAACTATTATACCATTGCTAGTTTAAGCCAATTGAGAAATACTTGCAAATATGTAGAGGAAAAACCATAACTATTCACGATACAGTCCACTTAAATTCAAATTGTGCACTATGAAATGACAAGCAAATGTGAATACCGTTTTATACCTCAAATTTAATTATAAACTCTGATAATTTATCCAAAATATAGAATTTATATATTTTTATTATATACTGATTTGCTCATGGTATACTAACCACTCCTTTTTGACACGATAAGCCTTCATCATGACAAAACCACACTATAACACATTCATTCACATTGCAAATTCATTCATTTGTTAAATGAATTACAAAATAATGAATGAAAGTGGCAACTTAATTAACGTATGTAGGTTATGGCCTGTTATGGCACATTAAAATGTTTTGCTTGAATTGTGTTGTCTGATGCCAAAAACCTTGTTCCCTCAGCGAGTGACGTCGAGGCAAGGGCGGAGGGGGGAGGGGGGGGGGGTAGTTAGTTATCTTAAATTTAAGCGATATTAAAACGTATTTTATTTTTGTTTAAAGTAAAGTTCAACGAGAATCGCATGCGATATTCAAAGTAGAATGAAAAGCAGCATGGCTGTAGGATGCTACCTGTTGCGCGCGGAGCCGGTTGCCTTTGTTTTTGTTGATCATTCCTGCTACCCACTAGTTTCGGTTACGGGATGGTTCTACTCTGACTCCGGGTTTCGGCTCTTAAATTAAATTAGCATGCATTCAGTTAAACAGATAAAACGGGGTTTAATCATTCACGGCATACAACAGTGCCGACAATCGCAAGTATAAATTATGTTAAGATATAAATTTTAAATCCTTTGAAAATGACATAGAGGCGAAATCGGCCAGGAAATAAATAAATTCGTAGGATAATATGTAAAAGTGATTTTCTGTTGATTATTATGTGTTTAAAGTTCCACCAACTGCTAACAATAAACAGTAAAGCCGATTTTGAAGGCTTTAGTTTTAGTTTGACAGACATAAAATTAAACTTAAGTATGGTTAAAACGAAGAGCCATTTTGAAGTCACCATTTTATAAACGTCAAACTAAAATTTTAGTTTGACAGCCATAATTTACTCAACTTAGTGATTTAACGTGTTTTGGTAATTTCAAGGCACATTTTAGAGCTGTCATTTGATTAAATTTAAAAAATTTAGTTGGATTTTATAAGGTTGCTTTTGAGGTCCTTCATAAAAACTTATTAAAATTTCTGACGAAATTTCCCTTATTATTCTACAGTTTGGTAATAGAAACAGATGTGTACTGTATTTAAAAACATCAGTCGAGACGTAAACACTTCAAGCAAATAGATTTTTATGTAGTAATTTATCCAAAATTTGCATGAAAACCTGATACACATTTAAGTTTTTATTTCTAGTTGAATCATTGAAAATGCGTAGATAGGCATCTCCACATAAAGCTAGCGAGAAGTCTAAGAGACTCGTCCAACTCTTCAGAGCTCAGATTTGAAGCAAAATTTTCTTCACTGACATGCTACCTGAAAAACAGTCTTCGTTGCTTGTTAAAGCACCAAACTCTGGAAGTGTCAATATTCTAGCAGCAATTTTTTTGGTCTACTGTCCTCTGCACCACATTCATTAATCACAAGACAGATGAATTTCATTTACCAGGAATGACCATTAAGCCGAGGTAGAACAACTCGATAATGAACAGATCGACTTCAGCTGAATGTCAAGCAACATGTTGGCGAGTCAAATTGAGACGATGAGAGCCAAAGTGGCCTATCTTTTCCAGACAATATTCTGGAAAAGATAGGTTGTTCTGGCTCTCATTGCCTTAATTTACTAATAGAATAGAGAAATGAAAAAAATTTACTTAACTGATTTAATTAATATCACTTAAACACAAAATAATAAAACAATAGGTAGATCAATCTAGATTGTTGCTCAGACCTAGGTATCTGACTCATGGTTTCTATAGTCTTCTGCCATGTTTGGGCACACCAGCCTTGTATCAACTAGGAGTCAGTTGTCATTCATGATCTCTACTGATAAATAACAGCAGCAGTTCACCAGTGGCTGCAGATCTAAGGGAGCACTGGCGTTTGGTGGTGTCTGAAACTCGTCCAACTCATCCAAGCTCAGATTTAAAGCTAAATTTTCATGGCTGACATGCTACCCAGGAAACAACCATTCAGCCGAGGTGAGCCGAGCTGAATGTTGAATAGATTGACTCTTGTGTTGATCATAGAAACTTTAACAAGGTGAATTTACTAATAAAATTTAGGCAAATAAAAAAAATTTAATTATTATCACTTAAATACAAAATCATAAAACAATAGATCAGTCTAGGTTGTGGCTCGAATCTATCTGACTCATGATTTCTATAGTCTTCTGCCGTGTTCGGGCACACCAGCCTTGTATCAACTAGGACTCAGTTGTCACTCATCATCTCTACTCATAAGAAACAGCAGCAGTTCACCAGTGGCTGCAGATCCATGCGTTGGACTGAAAATAAATAGATTAAGTTTAATTTATAAAATAATAATTTTTGAGCCAACTACACAGAGTGCATTTTGCGTTTGAAACAAACAGGATGCATATTCTCCTTAACTTCTGCAGTCTGTGTGTAATCCAACCCATTGCATAGAATACCACTAATACAGAACACTGCTCTAGACGTTCTGCCCATTAGGAACCAAATCAGATTTCTGCAATCAGTTTTTGAAGTAGATAAATAGAAAAATATATATTATATAATAGGTTTGCACGTATCGATAGGATGAATTAGAGTGATGAAAGAAATTAATGCTGCACAAGTTGAAGGTAAAGCTTGATCGGGCCACTCTAGAAGGATGTATGCCAACCAAATAGGCAACATACTGAAGAACGGCAAAGTAAAAAGACCCAGAATAGAAGAGCTTGTATTACTAGATGGATGTAGGTAGCAAAAGAGGTGTGTCAGAATCAGAAATATGTAGTCTATGCCTACTCTGGGAGACAGGCGTTAGTATATGTATATAGATATTAAATTCAATTTCACAGCGACTAGCATAATTTCAAGACCTGAGTGATTGGGACAGTGTTCATAATTCAAATGGCATAAAGAAGGAGTTATGCACAGAGCACATTTTAACCTTATTATTAGTTGGAAGAAAGGTCAGAGTGTCGATAAGGGGGCACGATTTTCATCAGAAAATCAGTCACATCTCACAGTTTCAGGATTTGCCCCCTTTCCTAGAAAAGCAGATAGGTAGAAGAGGTTCCCGAGAGCATCCCGTCCATTGGAGGTTTGCACAACGCATAGCATTTTACAGAGACTTGTATTCAAACTTTCCTTATGAAGAAAAAGCTAGCCTTAATGTAGTTTGATTTCATCGGAATCAAAACATACCATGCAACAAAATCATATGGGCATTTAGACACTCCTAAATGAGCTCCGTCTATTTCTTGGTAGACCTTTTTCTGCTTCTGTTATTGAAAACTAAAACAATTAACATACGTAAAGTTTCTGTACAAAGAATCGATTTTCCAAGAAACAATGAAACAACATTTCGTCTGTCATTTTTTATTTTTATTGTTAGTGCTGCCAGCATGAAAACCTTAAAAATAACCTACAACTATGAATTGACAGAAAAATTTATTTATGGTCCTACAATTCAAAGAGAAAAAAAATTAACAGTTAAATATAGGAACCTCAAAGGACCGCATTCCACCGAAAAAAAAAAATTTGCGTGCTTTTTTTTTGCCTTTCCATAGTAGTCAGCTGATACCTTTGTACTGGGAAGTGAATATAAAATTTGATTAAAAAAAAAAATCTTTACTGTGATCAGTTAACGATACCTGATCTACCCTAGAATTATTTTCACTTATTATTGTAGGTATCATAGATGGTAGAGCTGATGCCGGGCTCGACTATGGAGGTACCACCATCTTACTCGCAAATCCTCCCGAAGTTATTCGGGGGAGAGTAAGGCTGAGATTCAGAGTGCATTTTGAGTCCGAACTCAATCTTACAAACGTCAAAAAGCGACGTGATCTCATACTAGAGTGACGTTTGTAACATTGAGTTTGGACTCAAAATGCACTCTGAATCTCAGCCTAGGAGAATAGCTCTCCAGCAAAACTAGGCGGCCCACCCATGCCTGGGGACTGATGGACGGTGGTGGTATATCCACCCCCAATTGTCGGGCCTCCTCATACACTGGTGACGGGCAGCGGCGTCACTGGTGCAAGGGTTTCGGCATCGCACTTACCAACTCGCCTGCCCAACGTGTGTGAGTATGGGCATTTCTTCCAGGAGGATCACCAAGAGTGGCGAAATCCTGGAAAGGCATGTCCTGCAGTGGGCGAAACAGGCTGATGGATTATTGTAGTACCTTATATTTAATTTTGATATTAATTAATTTTGGTAGGTACCTAATCTTTTTTGAGGAATTATATCACGAAGCTGTCCAAAAACATTGTTCCAGTGTGTGAAACCACGTAGAGAGGCTAAGTCATTAAAATGCAATAATATACAACATACTCATAATTCTACCAAGAAGTAGAAATATAAAAGTTTTCAATACTGACCGAATGAAATTACCGGTAATATTGCATTCGAATCTGTGGTTTATTAATCCGATTTTGTCTGTGAATTCAATTTATGAGTGTCAAAAGGCACCTGCTAATTTTAGTTGGTGTGCCCTTCAGAATAGCAAAATATAGTGCTGTCACTTAAATTTACGTTTTTTAGTAAGTTTCTTAACTTAAAATTAAAACCTTCAAAATCGGCTTTAGTATCAACATTATTTTAATAATTCAAGGCAGCGTGGCACATACTACACTTGTTATATTGTGAATAAATGTATATTTTACTCTGTTTGAGTCTTTATTTACAATATTTATACGTAAAAACACGAAAAAAATATATATACTTACAATTTTAGATATATTTCGGCTCACGGTATGGGGCCGTCATCAGCCCAATGAAGATATTTACATATTGACAGATAAAAGTAAACAAATAAAAAAGTGAAAGTGACAACTGTTATAAATAAGTTTAGCTATACTGATGTCGGTAATGCTGATCACTGCTCTTCTTAATTTTCAATTAGATTGGCGACACTCTGTTATTACAGCCATCGAGAGGCCGTACCGGCTTACATTTAGGTAGCAAAACAAACCATCAGTTAGATACCATCCTTTAAATGTTGTAGGATACTTGGAAAAACAAATTAATGCAAAAATTCTCCGAATAATTAGAAACTTTCTGTTCAGAACTAAAGCGGTCGCCTCGTTCCGCTCCGCTTCACTCGGCTCCCGAATTTATTTACATGTTAACCTTACACGCTCCTCCTCGCGTCACCCGTCAATATTAACTTTTTTTTATCATCCGGACCCTTTCAATTATTCTAAGTATTTAGGAAGTTCGCGTTAATTCACTTCTTCCCGATTATCGTGCGAGAAATATGACAAGGGCGACTCCTGAAGGGCTAATTGGTCTGAAAGCTCTGTTGAGCACAGTTCCGCAGTTCGGATACGAAACAAGTTTATGAACGCGGCCGTGGCAGTTAACGTTTTAACCGTATATTAGCTGTTTTCAGAACTCTCAGACCGACTACTGTTGAATTTTAATAACTTTGATAAAAGGGTTTTACGAACACAAAAAAAACCTATCGTATTTGTACAACGTAAATATAAGATGGCATAAATTTATACTGCCAAATTCATACTGGAGGATTGGTACGTGATCAGTATCGCGGATCGATAACACTTTTTATAAATTTCGTAAAATAAAATGTTCACACGAGGCTAGAATTGCGTTTGTACGAACAGGAAAAAAATAATTCACGAATTTGACATAAAGGGTGATCGAACTTTGATAATCCAGATAGAGTTCCTGTAGGGACTGTTCCACCAAAAACATGAATATGAAAAAAGTGACAAGTTCTCTTTGGATAATCAATTATTGAGCTGGTACAATTGTCAAAACTGTTTTATTATTTACCTCAATATACCTAGTCAAGTGTCTTATCAGAACCATTATTCTATTTTGATTAAAATACCTCCCTAAACCCTTCAAATAGTATATATAGGGTCTACAGTGATAATGCTTTCGTTGTTTGACGAAAATCTCTAGCCACAGAGCCGTTTTTGTCATCTTGAAATAGCAATTTTATATCTGTCACTTTTGACATGTGTCAGTTTGGACATCGCATCGGTCACTTTTAATATCTGTCACTTTTGGCATCTGTGTGACAAGCGTGATTATATGTACGAGGTAACCCCCTTGTATCACAAATACTCCATTCAATCATTAGTGTCCCATTACTAAGCGAAGCACTTCAAGGGCTGTCATTAGCTGTCAAGCTCTAAATTATAGACCAGAAGCTTATAACCAGTAATATTTGCGTGCGAATCTAGTCTGGTTACAAGATTCTCTGAGGTATAGACTAAATGCATAGACGAATCCTTTTTTATTAAATTTTCTCAGCACTATCTGTGGGTGAGTGGCGTATGTTAGGTTCTTAATAGAAAGAGGTGTTTATGTTTGGTGTTACATTAATTATGCTGCAATGCATCCAACCCACATTTAATACTTTATTGATTTTATTTTATAATTGCTGTATAAAAAACTCCGTAAGTACCAAATTTCATAGAGCAAGAATAAGTAGAAGTGATGATGAACTTTTGATTTGTGAGTGAATGAGTGTCAAAACAAGCTATTTTCTGAAGTCTTTATCTCAGGATCCCAGTGGCTTGCATTAATAGAAAGAGGTGTTTATGTTTGGTGTTACATTAATTATGCTGCAATGCATCCAACCCACATTTAATACTTTATTGATTTTATTTTATAATTGCTGTATAAAAAACTCCGTAAGTACCAAATTTCATAGAGCAAGAATAAGTAGAAGTGATGATGAACTTTTGATTTGTGAGTGAGTGAGTGTCAAAACAAGCTATTTTCTCAAGTCTTTATCTCAGGATCCCAGTGGCTTGCATTAATAGAAAGAGGTGTTTATGTTTGGTGTTACATTAATTATGCTGCAATGCATCCAACCCACATTTAATACTTTATTGATTTTATTTTATAATTGCTGTATAAAAAACTCCGTAAGTACCAAATTTCATAGAGCAAGAATAAGTAGAAGTGATGATGAACTTTTGATTTGTGAGTGAGTGAGTGTCAAAACAAGCTATTTTCTGAAGTCTTTATCTCAGGATCCCAGTGGCTTGCATTAAATTTTTTGCTGGAAATGCAATGAAAAGGTCAAATTCGACAATAAAAAAAATATGAAAAAATTGAAATGTTACTTTGAAAAATCATTATTTGTATGACGCCAGGGTAGGCACTGGCTACCCTAGAGTACATGATTTCATAAATTTTCTTTTTAAAATTGGTTTTTTATTTTTTTATTTTATTTTAATCGTCAAACTTGACCTTCTCATTGATTTTCCAGCAAAAAGTTCTATGCACACCACTGCAGGATCCAATGAATTAATGTTTATGAAATTTTGTATTCCGCGTAAGGACAAGTATATTTTAAAATAAGTATTTTAAATACCCGTGTACCTCAAATAGGTACTGAGTTACATAGGGGTACAAACTGGCTCAAAACGGTTCGTGTAAATATAGTCCGGTCTGGTGTGCCTGACGCCGCGACGCACTCCGTGCTATTTAATAATATAATTCTATGAATTGATTTTTTCTGTTGCCCAAAACTCAGCATTTTCCTTGTAAGTAAATCCAACGCTGAAGTAAAAGCCACGTGCAATTTGTGGCATCACATCAAACAGACAGCATCAGATCAGAATATGTATACATCAGATGGCTCCAACGTACATGTGGTCACCTTGATAATTGCATATATGATACTCGTGCTATGACGGTATAGACCAAACCCAATTTTAGGATAATCTAGTTATTCGAGCTGAGTTTATAGACACAATGTAGTAGATTCTGTCTTAGAAATGCGGAGATACTCGTTTTATTGTAAAATAACAAGAAACATTGTTATTCTCAGGTCTTATAGCCGGGTGGGGGGGGGGGGGATGTCAGAGAGGTTTCCGATTCTTATCTTTCACTGAAACAGAGAACACTCGTATACCCTTTTTTTACTGACGATTTTATGTCTAAACGCGATTGGGTGAGCCATATCGCCGTACTTTGGATGCAAATAGGGCATTAGGTTTACCTTGAAGTCTTTTCCATCAACTTTAGTAAGCAAGTACACAAATTAATATTAACTCATCGGTGCATGCTGCTCCGCCGCATAGGTACGACACGAATACGAAATTCGGCGTATTGTTGACGGAGGTACCTTTCTTGAAAAATAAAAGAAATACTATTCATAAATTGACGACCGTGGAACTAAACTGGTCTATCCAATATCCAACAAAAATATAGTATATGAGAAATATACCAGTATAACTGTGCACTTACCAATTATAAAAAAATTCAATTGAAACTTAACATTTTATGCTAGTAGACTTTTATTTATCCACATAGACCGGTTTGACATGTGAGTTTAACATTTTAGGGACAAAAATGCGAACAGTTGAATTTGGCAATGTTATACCGGATGTAAATAGACTGCTACCATTAAATGAAACCACATATTCCACCGATCCTACTGTACCACGTTTCCCGAGAAACAGCTTAAGGTTTCACGGATGACGCTCTCTCTAAACTCGCCCGTATGTCGGTGCGTCAGGGTTCACGCATTTTTGTTTGGAACTCAATTATTTCCTAAACTAAGGGTGTCCGCGGGTATGACTCTTGGGAAAAGTGGTTCATTAAGGTCGGTAGAATATGTGGTTTCATTTAATAGTAGCGGTCTATTTATACCCGGTATATACCGGTTTAGCTCCACTGTCGTCAATTATACACAGGAGAAACAGAGGTGTCTTTCCGGGAGTGGACTGTTATTTAATCGACACTCGTACACTTTCGTTTAACTGATGGCTTTTATGTACCAACTATCGTCGAAAACGGAGAAAAATACATGCATCCAGGGCATGCAAGTTACATCGCAACGTTTTCTTTCACTTTGTAATTTATCAAGTGGTAAATATAAAAACAACATATTGGCGCTTGCCGCTTGACGCACGCTAGAGTAGCAACAAGTTTTATTGCTAAAAACACTACATTATTTTTCATTGAACCTTTTTCCTCTTATGACGGCGTAACGAGAGAAGAAGAACACAAACCTCCATTTTGTTGTTCTACAAATTTGTTCTAATTACCATCCCAAAAGTTCCTTTTTGTTATTTCACAAAGTTGTTTAAAGTACCCAAAACCTAATTGTGTTGTTTTTGTTGAGATATTCGAGAAAACCAAAAGACTAAATTTTGTTGTTAAATAAAACCGCAAAATATATTTTTTTGTTCCTCAGATTTGTTCACATAACCACAAAACTCAATTTTGTTGTTTCACAGAGTTGTTCGTCCGCCATGGCGGACTGCACGTTCGCGCGCTGCCAACAAGAGCGACGCGCGATCCGGAAGGAGCTGCAACGTTGGACTAAGAACATGGTCTACATATTGGGTGAGTTACCCACGCATCAGCTAAGAAGACGGGAGAATACAATGTGAAATTAATTCAACCGCCCAAATTTCTTTAGCAGGTTCAGTAGGTGATAGAGACTATACATGTGAAGTTTCAGGTGGATCAGACAAGTTAATGGCAGGTCACCCGATCTTGAGAATTGTATGCATGTGACACCGTATGAGTGGACACCGTGTGTGTGTATAGCCTTGGATTAATTTTAAAGTTATTTCATTATTAAGTTTGTGTGCGTGTTTTAACTTTGCTGATTTAATCAGTGTTTCTAAACCGGTGTTTTCCTTTTATTAAATTGCACAAATATTGGGTTGATCCACCTGAAACTTTACTTAAGTATTGTCTATAATGTGCTGAAACTCCAATAAAAATTTGGGCGGTTGAATTATTTTAGCTTTCTACCGGTTGAAAATGAACGCCTGAGCTAAAACAAAGGAAACTGTTCTATGTTTGAAATAAAAAATACATGTTTAGTTACTTAATGTCATGATTCATAATTAAAAATATATATATCGACCATCAAAAGAAGCACTAATACTCCGGTGACAGAGACGACGCTCTGCAAAACCTATGTGTATATAGCCTATACGCATTATTTACCGCCAGGAATATGACAGTCTATTGTCAGTTATATGTCACGCCGTTTGGTTGGCCATTTTGATAACCAAAAATAAAAATGAAAAATAAACTTCTTTTACCGCTTTTGTGTTCTATTAGTGATTCTGATTCATAGATTTCAATATGGTTCAAGGGTTCATTTTCAACATGTACCTAAAATAGTATCCGCATATGACCGGATGATATACTATTACGTTCAGAGCTGGCAGCAAGTCTTACACCCGCCTTCTTTGCTATGCTTGTGATCTTAACAGAAAGTAGAATTAGGATTGTGCATACATTTTCGTCCGCTGAGCGAAGCACTTTTTAAAGACATTCTTCCCGCATCCTAGTATAATTAAAATCACGAAAAAGGTTTAAATCTCAAGTAAATTAGTCAAAATTAGGTCATATTGGAATGGGAGAAACGCATTTTTTCGAAGTGCCTAGATATTTCCAACAATTTCTATACACTTTAATGACATTACAATGAGAAAATAAAAAAATGAAAAATACATTGCGAGCTCTTAACTCACTCACATCATGAAGGGATCCCAAGAGATGCTCAGTCATGGCCTCAACAATAACAATGGAAATAAATCTGCAGCAGCAGTCTGCTCCCAGTATAGATCCTGGAAGGGTGCACATGTTCCCCAGAATTGTAAGATGAATCTGTCTCCGTACGCATTTTAACTTCCAATCAAAATAAGAAAGGTGTACAGTATAGTGTACAGTACAGTGTACTCGTATGTTTATGTAGAAAAACTCATCAGGACTAAGAAAACAATGAAAAATTAGGAACAGTTATTCTTGTTGACCTTTTTAGAAACATTCCAGGTAAATGGTAAGACTTAGGTGCTCTTCTAGAACGAAAATGGTAAAACCGTGGGTCTGCCTATTACCGTAACAGATTTTAGAGTAAATAATTCAGCGAACGTCATAGGTAAGTACACAGGAAGTCTTAGGTTGCAGTTCTGAACCTAGAACAAAAAACCTTGCCCGGTACATATAAGTTGGTCTACTAATACAGACCGCGCCAAACTTCTGGTCCCATACATTATATGGGGACCAAAATTTGGCGCGACCTGTACTCGTAAACCTGTAAAGCTTACTTAGCTGTGATAGTTTTCCTGTTAAATTCATTATATATACTACTTCTGTGAATTTTTCCAAATTTCTATAAACAACCGTTTAGACAGCAGGGGGGGACGCTCCACTCTAACTAAAATTTTCACTTTAAAGCTTTATATTTCACCAACGGATCCCTAAATCGAAAAATGGTTGTCACACACCCACAATGTTTTTAACGGCCTATTCAACGATATCCCACACTATGGGATAGACGAGAAAAAAAATTCAACCCCAGTTCATGTGTAAGAGAGGTACACCTAAAAAAAATTTTTGGGATTTTATTTTACCATTTTGTCAGCGTGATTAATATTTATATCCATGGCAAATAACAGCTTTCTAGTATTAGTCTTTGCGCTGTGCCGCGGACAGACGGACAAACGGACATGGCGAAACTATAAGGGTTCCTTGTCGGACTATGGAACCCTAAAAAGAATTGAAGACTAACATTTTTAAAATGCCTGCTTGGTTACTGAAAATTCAAGTTTCTAGTTTCATCCAAAAATAAGTTATAGGGGGGTCGAAAATGGCCTGTACTGTTTCGAGAAAAGGATGGTACGGCCGTGCCACTTTTTAGCTCGACTTGGCGGAGACACTGCCGTGTCCGCAGATCTATCGACGTCCCTTCGAAGGAAATGCCATGGTACTTCGGCTCCATCCATTTATCAGACTGTTTCGTCCACTGCTGGACATAAGTCTTTCCTAGATTTTGCCACTCTAGGCGGTCCTCCTGGAAGAAAACCTCATACTCACACACGCTGGTCAGACGGCTTAATGAGTGCAGTACCGAAACCCTCGCACTAGTGACGCCGCTGCCCGTCAACAGTCTGTTTAATATAAGGAGTGGCACTTGGGGATAAAAAATATCATCATCAATCGGTCCCAGGCAATGGTGGGCCACCTGGTTGTGCCTGTCTGCGAGCTGTCCACTTATTGTCCCCCAAATAACTTCGGGGGGGTTTGCGAGTTCACAGTCGAGCCCGGCACCAGCTCTACCACCTAGCTCACACCGAGTTAATTGACTACATGGTAGACCCTTCATCGAATATCTACAGTCATGTATGTTCCTTCTGAAAGAGAAAATTGACGAGTATAATACAGAAGTCGGACTTGCGTAAACACGAGAATCGTACAAATTGTATACAGGAGAGTAAATAAGGATAACTTAACTCCGAAGTAATCGTACGTATTTATTTTCTATTCTGAATATCGATAACGTATACAACTCAATTTACAAATCAACTGTTTTAGTAACGCCAATGATTTTTACTGTATAAATCGTGTTTGAGAAAATTGGACAGACATAATAATGATGACGATTTTCGAGGTTCCTGATGGAAAACAAACATACACGAAGTTTCGTTATTTATGACCATTACATCGTTTTTTCGTTATTAATTTAAAAAATGTCTGGTGTAAAATAAATTCCATTTCAATAACGTTACATCTTTACACCAATTTTTATTCAAAATTAAGGTTGCTATTATTCTCGTTCCCAAACGCACAACTTATCATTGTTTTTCTTATTTTTGAATAAAAAGTATTAAATAAATGTAGTTTATTGCACTGCGCGACAATAGTTTAATGTTAATTGGGATTTTCTAGCAAAATTGTGTAAATTTGTGCATTACTTTGTAAATGATTTTGTACAACAGCTTTCAGGCATTTTCCATAAACATGTGCACGATTAATTACAAAGTACTGCATAAAGTAACACAATTTTTGCTAGAAAAGCGTAATTGACATTAAACTATTGTAGCGTAGTGCCATAATAGTAGTTTATGAAACTGGTACATAAAAAGGTTATTAAAACACGAGTGTCAGTTTAAGAAATGAGTCGAAGGCGAGTTTTTTAATAGAACACGAGCGTTTTAATACCTAGTTATGTATAGTTTCATACACTACTTTATCTAAACTCATGCCTACTAACCTGTTTTCATAATCTTGGAAAAAATTTCGTTAGCCATTTTTGATTGTTCTTGTAAAAGTTTTATTCTTAAAGTGTTCGTAATTTCCGTCGTTATTTCCAGAATGTCAGGTGGAGTCAAATATCATCACTATCCCTGCTGTCGATAATTTTAGGGAAAAATATTCTTTTGACCTATAAAACAATAGTACGTAATAAATACATTTCCTCGAAAACTATGGCGCAACAAACGGTTCATCCATTGACAGACCGAGTCTAAGGCGCCGTAAGCTATAGACAATACCTAGCCGAAAATAAAGTTGACTGTAACCTCGTTACTGTTTTGTATGTATTATGTACTGGAGAACATTATATGATAACCTCATTGGTATTTGATATTAAATCTCAGACATGGCTGTTTGAGCTAAGTTCCCTTTGCCTTCCTAGTTAGTATCACATGTATTGTAATCTCAGAAAAAGTTTTTTATAGCATTACTTTGTTCGGAGACCTATACTATAATTTGATTTTTTAGAGACGTTCATGGGAAATATTTTTCATTATGCCAGTAGTTTCGAGTTCGTAATGAGGATTTTACGATATGGGGTTAGATGAAACACATTTATTTAATACATTTTATTCAAAAATAATAAAAACAATCATGAGTCGTGCGTTTGCGAATGATACCCGGAGCAATCACCTTAACTTTAAATGCTCTGTCCGCGTCATGCCAAGATTTCATTGTATATAGGTAATTTCTCCCATTTGGGTTAATTCGTGGAAAAGTGAACTTTTGCATCCTATTAATCCCAATAGAAACCATTCAAAATATCATAATAGAACCATAGTTTCTGCATAATTCTCACCATATGTTCTAAAAATGTGAAGCCTTCGCAAGGCGTTGGGCTTGCGTCGCGCTGCATCTAATTCTATACTCGGTTATAGCATTGTATGCAGGCGGGGCCGTCTACAGTGGTTGCAGATCGATATAAACTTGTAACATTTTATGACTAACTACTTAAATTGTTCCCTTTATGGACCAGCCCATTTGTTTAATTTGTCATTTCAACTTGTTTATTTTTTATCTCTTGGCTGATTTGATTGTGCTGTGGGTACTTCGAAGAAAGGTACAGCAAGCCGGGTTCTGTAACACAATCGCCACGTTCCCACTATAGCCACGTGACCACCACTCTCAAAGGACTCGAAGGGAAGATTCCGCAGATACAAGTAACAAATAACCGTCCTACCTTTTAGTGACTAATGTATTTCGACAGTAGCCACCGGCTACTTCCCCTATGACACTACATAGGATCTCTCAAATCATTTTATTTAGTATTATTTATGCTATTTAAGTTTTGTAACACCTAAATTACATCAGCCGATTGCCTTGTAACAAACTTGTAACAATCTGTCTGTATCACAAAAAATTATTTCCTAGCCATTGCGCAAAATATAATGTTTAAAAATGAGTGAGTGAGTGGCATATCCTCACAACATGAATTCCGGAAGGGGTGTCAGAGGTGTCCCCAAGTGTGAAATGTGGAACGCAACTCACGCGGATGCACCCGCTTTTCACCGACGATTATTACGTCAGGAACGTGATGAGTGCACGCGAGCCCTATATCGTCGTAATTTCGGCACAAATGGACCAACAGCCTAGGGAACACATGACCTCTGGGTCAGCAGGTGAGCGCTCTATAATAATAGCCTTTTCTCCCACAGCTCCGCCCGTGTTGTTAGATTAACAATTTGATTCGATTTTTCACTTCTCATATGCGAGTATGTGGGTCCGCGTGCACAAATGCACCCAAAAACTTTTTTCTAAATATGATAAACCTCTTGAATTTGTTAAACTTTGAATTTTAGGACAACAATATGCAATTTTTTTAATGTACGTGTATCCTGAAAATTTTATGAAACTTGCACCCCCATTATTTTCAATGAGAAACTTGTTTTTGTGTTATTTTAGTAAGACGGGGAGCGAGAGTTTGCAACAGGGGTTGCCGTTTTTTGTTAAATCTCGGTCGTTTCCGCGTCCATTGTAGCGAAATGCATCGGCTGGTTTGTACGACGCATGCGCGAAAGTGGCGCTCCGCCAAACAACCTGTTGCAATTGGGCCGCGTGCAGCGATGCACCCAGTTTCGTCTCTCTAAGTTACCCAAAATTATAAATTAATTACTTGGCACGGTCTAGCTGAAATAAATAACACGACTCGGGTTTTGCAAACGTTAAATCGAAATTTGTAATCAGAACGCCTTTAAAATTTTGTCACATAGGAATTTTCTTAACGTCTTGAGACTAGTAGATTAAGGGGCGCAGTTTAGTGCAGTGCTGTGTACGGAATTGAGTTCGCTTGGTGCTTGGAAATCGTAATTTTTATAAAGGTTTTAACGTACAGTTGTAATAGTTTAATCTATTCCGTGGCGGATAACTTTTTTGGGAAGGTATACAGTTCCTGTTTTAGAAAGTTACAGTTTGACTTTATTGGCTTTTAGGCTTGACTTAGATGTCACATCCGCGCAACTAGACTTCCTCAGAAAAGTGTTTAAAATATTTATATTAAATTATAAAATCGCACTTGTTTTTGTTCCCAAAAATTAATCGCATTCGTAAATCAAATCGGCAGCGTGTGCGTGAAGCTAGCGAAGCAGCGGCTGAGCCGAAGTTGTGCGGCGTACTACCTCAAAGTTGGAGCTTGGCTGCAACAAGTGGTCGACTGATGCTTTTCCCGGTAACTGTGCTACTCTTATACAGGCTTTGCATGCCGAATCTGGAAGGATTATGTTGAGCTCGTACGTGTCCTGTGCGCCGTGAAAATGCGAGGTTTCTGCATTGTTTTTGTTGATTTTATGTATTGGGTTAGTGTTTGTAGTTTCACTTTTTGTACATCTGTATCCGTTGCTATTGCACGTTTTTTGACAATTTTGGTTAAGGTGTTTTATAGTAATTGTTTCTGATTAGTTTCTCTTACTTTTAAAATATATTCCAAACACTTCTCGAATTAGATTAAGAAAAGATGCGATCGTTAAAAAGGGCGGGGCAGTCGATGGAACTTCTTTTGTTTTAGGAAGCTTCCGCAGTGCCGCCATCTTGAGCAAAGAAAAAAACACATCTCAAGCAAGCGTTCAACTTTCTTAATTTTCCTCAAATTTTAGTTAAAATAGGTGTTTTGTAGAATTGGCTAATAAGGGCCTGATTTATATCATCGTTTGTGTCGTAAACATCAAGGCATTTACAGCTAAAGAATTAATGATTATTTCGGGATAATCTGTATTTTCAATTATATAAATAAAGATATTTCTTAGTTAAAGGACTTCTTTTGCAATTTAACGTAAATTAAAACTTATCTTGGATTGATCTAAGCCAAGTTACAGTTTCGCTCTCACCCTTACTTAGTTACAGTTTAGTGCGAAATCTATAGCTTCGGTGCCCAAAATATTAACAAAGCGCATTTTTTATCAAGAAAGAAACAAAAAGAAACAAATTTTCAAATATTTTTAGATTTTTTAATTTTAATCAAGCATCTTTTATTTAATTTAACTTTTATGTTAATATAATTTAGTTAGGTTTCTTTTTTTATGTATCATAATTTTAGAATAATTTAGTTTGATAAATTTAGTAGTAATTATAGTATTTTAAAATCAAGCATTTCAAATTCAGGTACTGGGTAAAAATATCTTTTGAAATCTCTAAAAATGATGAATGACGTAATAAATGTGTTTATATTTTAAATAATGCTAAAAAACTCAATCACATTTTCCGGAAATGTCACAGATGAGTATCAAACCCACGACTGTCAGCGGCAGGCGCGTAGGATGTAATTTAACCCACTGAACCGAGAGAGTTTGTCAATATCTGCCCAAAACAATTTGAAAACGGAAAAAATTGCTTGTTTATGAAAGGTATAGGTAAACATATTGTTAATATTCTTTTAGATTTTATCTGTCTATCTGTCAAACACACTTCTCTCCGATACGGGTAAAGGTTATAACCAAGGACTGCTGTAACTTGCAAATACTTATGTTATGAAGCTTACAACTTCGAATGTAGTTCAGGAGTCTTTTGTTTAAAAATATATTTCCTCTTTTTAGTGAGGGTGTAAAACGATGTTGCAAGTGTTGTTGTAGTAGAATTTCAAAAGGCATGATTAGTACGTGCATATTAAAAGTGTGTGTTAAGGTGGCGTGGCTTAACTGATTTATATTTTTCATTTCATGGTTGTGAGGATCGCAGAAAATAGGTGAATATGGCGTTGCTTGCTGCATTTGTCATCTAATTTTTCATTATTCTATTTAATAGGCCACCTCCACAGAGTTGTCCCAAGATCCACTCAAATGTATATGTTTTATATTTTAACCGTTTATTTTCAGTTTATTTTTAGGAAACATCATGTAACATACAAAAGACAGTAGAACCAAACTGTTGTCTGTCCGTAAACATTGATACGTTCAAAGTCAAAGCACACGTTTACTTCAAAGTCAAATCAGATGCCTACCACGTTTTTGTGCGAACTATCATCATTAATATACTAAAACGAGTAAATTGCCAGGCGGCAGCACGGTAAGTTAGGTATTTATATAATTATTGTTTGTTACACACATTTTCCTCTAGAGTTAGCCAATTAGAGGAACTAGGTATGTAGAGTTTTTATTTTGTATGATTTATTTAATTTTAATATTTACAAAATTCTGCCATGAATTGTGTTGATGTCTGTCTGATGAGACGATTAAATAGATGCAATAATGTTTAGGTATGCTGTGGTCCACGAGAACTTGCAGATATTTTATGTCCCTAGGGAACTGCTTGTCAGTTCCCAAGGAAAACACTGTAGTTTTTGTACAAATGTATTAGCTTCGCTTCGCTTGGCTCTCGAAGTTATGATCACAAGAACCCCATCACGCTTAATTTCTAATTTTATAATTTACGATATTGTCGACTAGAGGTGCAATTGTGTAAGCCAATGGTATTCAAATTAGATTGTCATACGGCTATTTCGCTAAGCAAATAGCCCGTTTGACAATTTAAATTGTATGTTTTTGATTGTCCACAACAAAACTAGACAATCGTATTCATTTGAAAGCCAAAAATTTCAATTTTCAAACGGGCTAATTTTCTTAGCCAAATAGCCATATGACAATCAATTTGAATACGATTGGCTTACACAATTGCACCTCTGGGCGGCTATTTCGGCATTATTGCGCATTCGCAATATCAGTCATTAGATATTTGTTTAAAGTTATATAGTAATATTATTGAAATTGAAATATGCCACGCAATGGAAATAAGAGTGACTAAAGTACACCAAATAGAAGTTAAAGGATATAAGAAATGCTAACTATAAGTTTTCAATCAAAAAAATCAACACATATCTGTACAAAATCCCTCTTAAAGTCACCCGCAATCTGCCTATGCAATTTTTACGCACGTGCCAGGATTGAAGGCCTGATCATGAAATGATCAGTTCTACGATATGGCCATCACGTTACCATTACAATAGCGAAAAAAATTGAATGTCAGTTCAGTGGTTCCAGAGATACAATGCAATTAATAGCTGTGTCCCTAGGGAACTGTCCATCCCCAGGGAACTGACTATAGCCTATGTTTCTTTACGACAGTGTAGCTTTCTATTAGTGAAATCATTTTTAGAACACAAACAAACAAATTTTCGCTCTTTACATATTAGGTAGTGTAGATTTATAAGAATAAAATATAAAAAGATTTATCCACACGAATTATAAACAAAAGGCTAAAATATTGAAAAAGTATGTAATAAATGTGAAATTAAAACTTATGTTGTACTAAAGCAAATAAGTCACTGATCTGTTCAAAAAATTACAGGAAGTATTGATGTAGGTCCCTCTGTGTATTGTGACTCTATTCATTCAAGTTTCACAAATCTGCTGGCGGACATTACAGCAGGACAGTGTCATTTCTGTATATAAAAAAATATAAAAAAATATATAGGTATATAAGGTGACTCTAATTTATACAGCCAAACTCTTAGTGAAGACTTGGTAAGTGCTCAGTAGGTTCGATGACACTTTTTGTGAAATTCGTAAATTATTCTTTTCGTGTTCCCTACAAACGCAAGCCCAGCCCCGAGTTAATTACTATGGGACGTCAAGATTTTATTTAGCGAAATTAGCAAAAAGTGTTATCGAGCCGTGTTACAGATCACTTACCAAGCTTCCATGGAAATTTAGTCAGCTGCTTCTGGTTGAATTTGTACTGGGACGTGATAAAATTATTTATTTTAAATATAGTTTATTTCTGTCATCGGTTTAAAATTTATAAAATAAATTATTTGAGCAAAAATTTTTTTCCTTCTGGAACATGATCAGTTAACGATACATGATCTACCCTAGAATTATTTTCACTTATTATTGTAAGACCTTATACCGGGTGTAAATAGAGTGCGACCATTAAATGAAACCACATATTCTACCGACCCTACTGAACCACTTTTCCCAAGAGTCATACCCGCGGACACCCTTAGTTTTGTAAATAATTGAGTTCCAAACAAAAATGCGTAAACTCTAACGCACCGACATACGGGCGAGTTTTGAGAGAGCGTCGTCCGTGAAACCTCCAGCTGTTTGAGGTCATTTAAATTAAATTAAATTTGTAAAAAGAAAAGCTTTCATAATATACATATTAGTTGCTGGGACATCCTGTTGCCAGGAAGCCCCGCTCTTCCATAAGTTTTATTATATTATTAATTATTATAAATTTCAAAGTAAAAATTAATTATTAAACTAATGCGTTAAAGTGTGTGGAGTGATGGAGTGGAGAGGGTGTGAGTAGTTCTGTGATTGTGTGGATTTTGACAAGCATAGAAAAGCAAAATAATATTGCTTTCGTTACTTTTGAATAACAAGTATGCAATAAATGTGTTTTAAAGCTATTCGTAGTCATTTATTTGTTATAAATTAGCCTTTCACCAGAAAATTATGCCATTTCAGGCATTACATTGCAACTGTAAAAACAGGTTAGACATCGAGTTCCAAGAAAATACAAAAATAAGGCATTTCTATTGTTTCGACATAGTGAGGTGGTAGAGCTGATGCCGGGCTCGACTGTGGAGGTACCACCATCTTACTCGCAAATCCTCCCGAGGTTATTAAAACAGACTAGTAATGGGCAGCGGCGTCACTGGTGCAAGGGTTTCGGCACCGCGCTTATTAACCCGCCTTATGTTTTAAATAAAAAGATTGACTTGCATAATATCTCACAAGTAATACATATTATATTAAATTAGATTATTTAGTGCGATTGCCAAGTCAATCTTTTTATTTAAAACATAAAAGATTTTTATTATTGATATGGTCACTATAAGATGTTGTTAGGTTTAGGTTAAATTAACCAACTTGGATTTATATGGATCTCACAACTTTTTACGTTAGAAGAACTAAGTTGCGAGACTTGGTTTTTTTTACATTTGCATTTGCTTTAATTTTTTTAGCAGAATATTCAAGAATTTTATTTATAAGGTTATTATTTAGATTAATATATTTAGGTGGTTTTTCATTATATTTTTTTTAATTTAAAATTATTGCGAGACTTGGTTTTTTTACAAGTTGTGTTTTTGATGGCATCTCATTTCTTTTTGTTAATAGTCCCACTTTTTTTCCTTTCCGGTACCTTGTATTTATATAAGATTACAAAGTTATTTATGCAGTTTGTGTATCTAGAAAACTGGACCGAAATTGCTAAATATTTTAGTTTTGCTTTGATTTATACACTAAACACTAATTGTATTTCAAATTAGAAGCTTCTATGTCTGCTAGAAGTGCGTTAGAGTTTTGATGATCGGTCAGTCAGTCAGTGAGTGAGTGACAAAATTGAGAAAATTTGACCAGTTATAATTCTTGAACTACTGGTTCAAATTGATGAAAATTAAAATATACCGTATTTGTACAATGCCTGCTTGGCTAGTAAAAATTCAGCCTTCTAGTTTTATACACAACGAAGTTATAAGAGGTCGAAAATGGCCTGAACTGCTTCGAGAAAAGGATGGTACGGCGTGCCGCTTTTTAGCTCGACTTGGCGGGGGCACTGCCGTGGCCCCAGATTTTATGAAACCCCCATGTAATAGAGAGATACATGAAAACCATGCAAGAAACGCTGCGGGATGTAAACTTATATGAAATTGAATAAAATAATACTTTCTTAAACATTAATGTTTTTTTGGGGCAGCTGTCATTATTGGATTTTTTCGAGCAACCTTGTTACAGAATATTCTTAATATTGTTGTGTTCTTGTTTGTATATAATACGACATAAATATAAGAAAATAAAGATATATTTTTTATTATGATAATATTATGATTTTCATCAAATTCTCTTCGGTTTCGCATTTTTGCATTGTGACAATAGTTCTACAAAATACGAATAAACTGCAAAATTACGACTTGAAATACATCGCCTATAAAACTGTTTTAATTACAATTTGCTTTTAAATCTAATGCAATAATTAATTCTAAGAATGGCGTGTAATTGGTGATTTCCGTGATTACGTCATTGTCACGTGACTGATTCGGCCAATCAGCGCGCAGCGTCGTGCTGAAATATGCGCGAGACCTTCCCGATGTTTAATGAGACATTTTTTAACGACTCGTCATTCATGTCTTGATACACACAGACGCAGGAAGTTATCTGGTTTTTGCAATATTTTCAAGGTTCCGTATCCAAAGGCAAAACAGAGCCCTAGATAATGTCACTCTTCTGTCCGTCCGTCCGTCCGTATGTCACGGGTCTACAGATCGTAGACGGAATAAGTAACAGACAAGTTACTTAACTGAAATTTGAATATTTTATGTAGAATGTTGACCCAAAACCGAATATGGATATAAAAATCAAGTTAAATACATTTCCAGGGAGGGTCCCATACATGAAAAAAACATGTTTAATCTATAGGCATTATGGCATCTTTTGCACATAGCGAGAATATAGAAAATAATTAAAAAAAAAAATTCGTGCAAACCGAAATCTATCCTAGTACTCACCCTTCCCTATTAAGACAGTGACATTGAAATAATTTTTGTGTAGTTTAGTTTAATAATTATTTTTATTAATAAGTTAGTTACTTTTAAGTGTTAAATATATTTATGTACCTATAGGTAGTTACGACGTAAGCTTCGTGTGTAAGAAGTGATGTGTAATTCTTTAAGTTTTTTTTGGTGGGCCCTTATTGATATATCCATCTATGCATCCATCAGCCCGTGTTCGTCCACTGCTGGACATAGGCCTTTCCCAAATTTCGCCACTCATGTCGGTTCTCCGTCCTCCTCATCCAGCCGCCACCCACAACGTCCTTCAGGTCGTCGGTCCAGCTAATTTATTGATATATAGGATACATTAAAGTTATTTTAAAGTCATTTAAAATCAATTACAGTTATATTTTTGATTATCCTTTAATGTCACTTTTTAATGAGAATCTAATGTAGTCATAAATAAATTCTAAAGCATATAATAATAATTTGTAAAATTTTAACCTCCAACTTAACCTTAATGAGTGCACTGCAAATGTCAAAATACCTATCCCTCTATACAAATAAGATGCATCTGAATCAATAAATTGTCGTTCAAATGTGTCGAAAAGTGTATATTTTAGAAATAATTGTGTTACTCTTTTGAGGTCACCTCTTTTAGTCGATAGAACTGTTTTGTTTCGAAAAACCTCATTCATATTATATAGTTACAGCATGATACTTGTAGAATATAGATGTATCGCATCGTAGCAAAAAATAATTGAAAGCCTTTTAATATAATTATGTTCTTATTTTTTTATGAGGGACCACATTTTGCGCATTCGTACCTGTATTTCGGAATTGTAAGATTTTTCATGTTTAATATGTCATTGCCTAGTTTTATCAGCCATCTTTCTAAAGACATATTTAAAAAAATGTGTAATAATTTAAAAAACCGAGTAAGCGTTAATTTAATTGCGCATTTTAGTTCCGTACTTAAATTGGGTGAATGAAGACAAGGGGAGGGAATGTCGGAGATGTTTTATCTGTTAAGCAAGCGACAATGGAAAACTAAATAAAAAAGTATGTTCGATTTTGTATTTTTTTATATAAAATAATTATAATGTAGTACGCTCTGATAATCCAAGGTGGAATGATAGTATAGTTTTTAAAATTAGTGCGGCATTTACCCTGAGTCAGGCACTTTGGCTTCTAAACCAAAATAAACAAATTTGAGACTAACTAAAAATATTATTAAATGTATTAAACAAGGATATTATCCGAATTATTAAGTATTTTTTTATACAATCATATGCGTAAATTTATTATACGTCACTGCTCTATAGGTACAAAATGTGTATTTTACAAAATTTTTCATCTTCGATCTTGCGAATGTGAAACAGCAAAATCAAAGATAAAAAAGCCATTTCTATTTCCTTCTGCTTCAAAAACAAGTAAATGCGTCTCCTACCAAAAAGCAAGTTGTTAAAAAATCAGCCCTTAGGCATGATTTACTTGAGTAGGTATGTAATTTATGATTTTGTATCAAATGCTTTTTTTTAAAAGGAATGTTTGCTAAGTTTTTTGCCCTTCTTCTTACCAATACTAATCTAATAGTGCGGATGGTTAGGCATTATTTTTATTTATGGTTTATTTAGTTAATTTTTCAACACATTGTTCATTGCATTATGTATATATATTATTTTTATTCCTATTTTTCTATATTTTATGCAGGTGTATAACTTTATTACATTTTACTAGCCCAACCTTAATATTTTTTGTATGTATTTCCCGTGTTTATTTATCAACCTAATTGTTCATTGTATAATACTTTTATTCTTAGATTCCTCTATTTTATGCAGGTGTATATTTTATTTCCCGTATTATTGTATATTTTTTTATATTCTAAAGATACATAATGTTAAAATTAAATTTGACTTGTAAAAAGTTTACTTTATGTATCTATTTTGCAAAATAAATATTTTGATTTGATTTGCTATAAGGGTTACAGTTTCTCAATGGAATCCTACTAAACCAGTTACGTATATGAATCGCTGATAATGTTCCTGATTTTTTTATTTTCCTAAGCTCGTCGCCATTTTGTTAGCATGAGTTTTAAACATACACAATCATATCCGCAGTTTCGAGGTTGCTGTAACCTGATCTGCCAGTACGTAACTAACAATGAACTCTGACTCTTATTTCGACACTATAAAATCCATTATAGTTTGAGTTTATCCTACACAAGTTTACCGATTTGCTAGTGTGCGAATATCGAGATGTGGGTTGACCTTCATATTGGAGCCTAGATAAAGTGCCTAGCATTTAATTTAAGAGAACAACTGGGCAAGTACTTTACAGCCTACCCTGCCTCCCTCCAACGTATTAAAAAAGGAACTCTGAGAGGCAGGAAGAGGGTGGTTGTGGTTCTAGGCTTGTTGGTAGGATTATTGTTTTATAAAAGCCAGATGTTATAGGAACAGGCCGACAATGATTTGATTACTGAAAGGAATGTGGTTCATACCCACCTATGTACTTCTGCGCTTAAATATACAAATTTTTGCAAATTTATTTATGTACTGGATAAACGTATCGAATGTAATGGTTAATGAAACTGTTTTTAAAGTAGCTAACTATTGGGAAAAAATGGTCTTAGAACGCGAGAAGACGTGAAAGCCGAATAATTTAGAAATAAGAAATTAACAACAGACCAATTTTAGGAATAGTATACCAAACTTTTTTGGTTTTCAAAGAATTATTTACTGACAGTATTGGTGAATAAAGAAACAATCAATCTGTGTGAAATCATGTCATTATAGGATACGATAATTTCTAAAAAATCTCTATGATGTCAAAACACGAATAAGAAACCGGTCAAGCATCTGGGGTTCCGTATTTTGTCAGTTTTAGAAAAAGTCAGGAAAATGATATCAAAAATCTTGCCCATGACTGTTTATAATGGTTAAAACAAGAATTGACTCTATCAAATAATTACAAAAAGGATAATTAAATTTTTTGATTACAATAGTTATAATCAGCTATTACCGAGATTTTATTTTTTTATATACGAGTATTTTGGTCCTCTAGTTTGGGAAATAGAGGGCGACAATTTTTTTTTGTGTTTTAAGTTTTCTCTAAATTGGTGCAAGTAAATTTAACTTAACTATATATTTTTACAATCAGCTCGGACACCTACCATTTTTCATTTATACGTTTTTCTCATTTATTTATCGATGCTTTAATCGAGTCTCACGGCAATGGTTCCTTTTTAACCCGGAATCCTAAAAATTTTAAACTTTTATCAACAAATCCTTTACAAATGTCTGTGATTACAACGATAAAATACATTAACCTCTCATAAACAACTAGACTCACAATCTCGCTCAAAAAGTGTCCGCGATGCATCTTGTCACCGCTACGGTGTGACAAGTTTGAATGACGATTCCGTACAACTGACATTGCATCACGATTAAGACGTTAACATTATAACGTCTTAATTTGGTTGAAGCATTTTTGCTATTATGCACGTCGCACGTTCGGGCGTTTTATGACAAACTTTTCTTAGAGACTGTGTGTCTAGTTGTTTATTAGAGGTCAGTGATAAAATAGTAATCAATATCTTAAGGGTGTGCCGACCAAAATAAGCTAAATCGGCAGTCATGGTTAAGTTGATTTAATGACTATTATTTCATTAATAAAAATAAGAAAAACATATTTAGTATCACAGAAAATGTATGTACACTTTATCCGAAGCAAAAATTAAAAATAATTTATATTTCATAAAACAAAATCATTTAAACTAAGCCCAAAATGTAACAAAGGCGTATTGGCGTTTAAGTCATTTAAACAACTTAACTGTAGAATTTTATCTCAAACTTAATTTTAAACTATCACCAAAGTATAAACTACAATTTGTCCGTCTTACATTTTAAAAATATTGCCTGGCAATTTAAATACTATTTATTGCATTACATTTTTAGTATGGCCGGGTAGCATTTACCACGATAAACACGACCACGAGAGTACAGAGCGAGGTGTCTAATCGTCGTACGCTCGGCGCAGCCTTAAACAACAGAACTTCAGTCTCTATTTGGACTTTTTTTTGTGTTAGGTCACATTAGTTACGACCATTAAATAAATATGGCATCATGATTCATGTCATGATATACGTATACCAAGGTATAAACATCATGATAATATATCCTTGATCTTTGAACCCTGCTTCAGATGAAAAAACCGGCATGTACCCATTGGTCTCGCGCGCCAAAAAAGTCCTATCTGTATGTAGAATATTTTTTCAAAATTTTAAATGAATTTAGTTATTTTATAAGTATTGTACTGAAACCAAACCTCCCATTTTTATAATTTTTGTCAGTATGTATGTTACGTTTTAACTCGAGAACCACTCAACGGATTTGGATGTGGTTTACTTTATTATCATTGTAGTGACATTTGTGAACATATTAGCTATAAGAGGAGTTGATAAAATAATTTCCAAGCCGAAAACGGGGCAGAGATTGAATAAAAGGCAAATTCTGGAAAAATATTTTAAAAAAATCCCGTTCGAAACCTCAAGCAATGCTTGCATATGAAACCTGCTGGCTGGCAACAACTTTTATAGACGTACTTTAGTACCCTATAGAAATAAGTTGAAAAAAATTGTCGGGTAACCCAAAAACTAGGAGTGACTATTCCAAATTTTAAACTGACTCTCGGAGAAAAGTTACTGAAAATCGGACAGACAGACACACGAGACAAATCATGGAGGTTTCCATTTCTCTTTTTTAATACGGAACCCTCAAAATGAACACGCTTGCGCCATCTAGATGGTCATAGCGGCAGCGGACCGAAACACGAATTTGTTTCTTATTGCCGTTGTAAGCAGGATGCGGCGCTAGTATCGCCAATGGAATAACACAAGTGGAGACACGAAAGATTACAAACCCAAACTAAGGCTTTCTGTCCATAACTCTCGGTCTGAGGTAAGTTACAATAACAAGTGTCAAAGTTATTTGCACACGTTTTGTAAGTGTCATAGTTGCGTGCTGGCATAGTTACTATGGTGCTGGCCACGATCTAGACTGCGATCTATTGTTTTACTAATAATAATAATAAAAAGGGTTAATCACGTACCTGTAGTAAGAATGTTCGTATGAACTTGCTGTCTACTCGACATTGATTCGATAAACAAAACTGTGACTCTTATTCTTTTACAATAAGGGTTGTCTTTAGGATTTCAACGATTTTATCTGTCAAATTTACCGAATCATTGCTTACGTACTTAACTTACACCGCTATTATACTTTAAGCTTTCTCATGATTTGTTTTTAGAGAGCACCTAATTTGTTATTTTTAAAAGTTATATACGTGTAATTGATTTAATTTATTATAATAGTTTTATCGAAACTATTAAAAATTGATTATAGTCACAAAGTTTCTAACAGTTTCAAAGTTTTTAAAAGAACACATCACAATAAAATACAAAACACACTTGACAGAAATAAGAAAATTTCAACGTTGTGAGATTATAATGAGAGTGAAGATACTAACTACAATTAATGTGTAATTTAAGGGACCTTGCAAGTCAGCAGCCCAATTTCCGTATTTTTAAGAAGCGTACGCGAGTCTGACGTGCAGGAAACGTAGAAATACGCGCAGGTGAGACTTGGTATAACTTCTTAGTAGTAGTAGCTTTAATCCGTATGGAATGCTTTAGATGAATAAAAAAAAGTAAAATTACCAAGTTTTGGTTGCTTGTGTCAACAACGCGTCGCGTCAAAGAAATACGGGCTGCTGTTCGTGTTAGGTCTGCCAGATCAAATAGACATAAATTCCTCACATTGTTTTTACTGGAGGGAGAGTACTGTCACAAGTAAACTTCTGTCATCCAGCGTAGAGCTCAAAGCGTAAGTTAAGTAAAACTATACGTATTTATATTTATTGATAGAATTATCTATGTTTGAATTCAATGAAGCAGCAAATATTAAAACGTATAATATACAGGATTAGTGTATTCAAGAGGGCGCAGGTGGCCAAATCCAAAATTAGGATATATAAATGATGATAAACGATGTTCCAACTAGTCCCAAAGCTAATGAAAACCAAAACAGCATCTTTAGATTTTTGTAAAAATATTTTCGCCATCTAAAAATAGAAACATTAACTTTCAATAAAAAAAAACTATATTAATTTGCTGATATGTAGTGTCGCTTATAAGGATTAAACTCTGGGAAATAAATGTCAAAAGGCAAACATTAAACTGTAACTGATCCATTGTTCGAAATAATGCCTATATTATGCCCATACTAGCCTTTGCCGCCCGCGTGTTTTAAATATCTGCTCCATTTTCGGCTTCAGCGTTATTGATTGAACACCTCTTATAGCCTATATGTTAACCAGGGTCACTACGATGATAATTAAAAAAACGCATACAACTTCGTAATGTAGTTCTCGAGTTAAAACGGAACATACATTCATACATACAAACAGATAGACAAAAATACTAAAAATGGTAGTTTTCACATCAAAAGACTTCCAATAAGTATTTGTAAATCGTCGACGTCGAGTCCAAATATTTGTTGAAAAGTAAACACCGAAAATAATGAAGGAACAGGTAAAGAAAGAAAATACAAATAAATAAATCAGTAGACTAAAATGTGTATTATTATTACACGTTTGGATTGGGAATGAGGTACGATCGTCAACTTTACGCGAATGTCTGAAATGACAGTTACCAAAGGTAGGATGTGCAAAAATACGTTAAAACTTTTTCAGTACTGCGAAAGTATAATTTGAATAAAATGTAACATTTTACCAAAATAATATTTCATGGAATTAAAATAAAATTTTATTCTTAACAAAAAAAAATCAGCTCGCCATGATCAATCACTCACGGGTTCATCAACTTCATCATCAATGCCAAATAGTGACAGATTTGTCAAATAAAATTTAAAGATTTCATTTAAACAACAGTTGAAAATAAATTCAGCAAACAGTTCAGACAAGTAAATCAGCGTACATTTAATTTTTTGGAGAAGCAATATTATTGATCAATAAACTTTTATAAACATCAATAAGGACGTAAAACTCAAAAATTTGATAATAATTATTTATTGATGGTCTTAAGTACCTAAGTAATCAATTCACTTGTACTATTATGCAAACGGTACATATGAATCCCAATCCAACCGTGGAAAATAATACATTCTTTAGTTTGCCTTTTGATATTACTTTCTAGATTTCGATCCTTCTAAGCGTCTCTTTAGGATTGTATAATAACAGTGTGTTCTTTTTACATCAGCGGATTCGATTCAAGACTAGAAATATATTTTTTTCATGAATTTAGTGACGAGGTTTCGGTTTTTATCAAACTCGACTCGGGATTCCTTTGAGCATTTTTCACTATTCCCTTTGCTATAGTTTTGGATTTTGCCCACCTGAAAAACTAACCTTGTATATTATTGCTAATAAACAGCTTTCAGCAAATTATAATCAACCCAATATTTGATACTACAAAATATGAGATGGATACAAGCCATGATCTGAACTGCGATTTATTGTTTTAGCTAAAATGGGAATAAAAAGGGTGAATGATATCAATTTTATTCTATTAATCAATAAATAACAAAAATAACATAACGAACACCGAACATAAGACTGAAATACCGAACAATTCGGCAAAAAACGAAACATCTGACAACCCTTTGTATAATTGTTGTATGTATATAGAACTTTGTTAATTATCACTGTTCAAAACTACATAATATATATGCTCAACTACTTGCTATGTATTAATTAGTTTAAACTACAACACGTAACAACGTTCAACGATTTTTTACAGATAATTTAACTTTTGCTACGGCGTAGCAAATGCTGGCGGCGAATGCGTGAAATATGTATTTAATTTTATGATTGCCTAACTGTGTTTCTATGGAAAAATTCCATAAAATATTATTTCTTAACCTCTTTTTTGACGACAATAGAAACAGTAAAGTTAAAATTCACAGATTTTTTAAAAATAAGGTTCAGATGGAATTAAAATGCAGACTAAAACAATAAAGGTTTCTATGGTTACTAATATAAAACCTATAAGAAGATATGTTAAATAAAAAATATTTTTGCGTAGGTAGTACCTCCAGCATGTCCAGCAAGCCATGGCAGTTCTTACTGTGTAAATGCCTCCATCAGCCTGTTTCGTCCACTGCTGGACATAGGCCTTTCCAGGATTTCGCCACTCTTGGTGGTCCTCCTGGAAGAAATGCCCATACTCACACACGCTGGGCAGGCGGGTTGGTGGGCGCGGTGCCGAAACCCTTGCACCAGTGACGCCGCTGCCCGTCACTAGTCTGTTTTATAAGGCCCGGCAATTGGGGATGGATATACCGCCATCCATCGGTCCCAGGCAATGGTGGGCCGCCTGGTTTTGCCTGAGAGCTGTCCTCTTACTCTCCCCCGAATAACTTCGGTAGGATTTGCGAGTAAAATGGTGGTACCTCCACAGTCGAGCCCGGCATTAGCTCTACCCCCTAACCTGTGTAAATAATAATAATTAATCTTATATACCTATAGATAAAAGTAGCACATCGGTCGGCAACAGGCGGACCGTGGTCCAGATCCGGATCCGGACCGCGGAACGTCAAAACTTGCACCGCCGAATATTGTTTAACATAAACAAATAAAAAAAAATTTTTTTTTTATTATTTTTTTATTTCTTTATTAACTTTAAATTAAATATTTAAATGGACCAGTGCTGCTGTAAGATCACATGTGATCTATCCCAGCATCACAATACGTTATACAGAGAAATTAGCCAATAACCAGTGTGCTAACTAAAGTACAAAAACTTTAACACCTATTTAATTTACTCAAATAAACCAACATAAGCAATAAATTATACAATAACCAGAACATTGTGCTAACTAAGGTACAAAATCTTTACATTTATTTAATTTACTCAAATAAACCAACTTATGCAATAAATTATAAAAAGTATAATGCAATAATTAATTATAAAAAATACAATATTACTGCCACGTAGAATGAAATTTGATTTAATTGTAATAATAAGTCAAAATAAAAGTTTTCAACTAGTAAGTAATATGAGCTTTTTTTCTGAAACTAAATGAAAATTTTCAACAGTATCCCGGAACCCCTTTAAAATTACTTCCCGACCCCTGCCGTAGCACATAGCCAAGGGTACCGTTGTAATTTTAAAGCTGCGTACAGACTTTCTGCAAGACAACATGCAAGGTAACGTGCAAAGAAACATTTCTCATGCATTATAACGTGATCGCGAATATATTTAAAACAATTGCGCCCATACTCTACGAGCATTCGTAGCGCGTATGCGACCCGTCGATTGTCGGTTTTTCGGACGAACACAAAGGCGCGAATACTGACGGAAATGGATGTTTGTAGGTAAAGCGCGCAAGAAGCGCATAAACTGTCCAAAGCGTTCAAATTACGTTGCGCATTTTCTTGCATGTTCAGATGCAGATAATCTGTACGCAACTTAAAATGAAAAATTGAGGTGGTACTTTTTGTATCCTACCTTATAATGTAAACCTCGGTTAAAAAGCCTCCAATAAACAGATGGGAGAGAATGTAAGCTAGTAAACTGATGTCATAAGCTCCTTTTTACGCTTGGGAAAGCAGCCAGTTTCCTAGGGATAACAAAAATCAAAGATTACGCGAGCGGGGCTACTATAAAGCATGTATAACAATTTCATATAGTTAAAGAAAGGCTAAGGCACTGACCTTACAAGCCAGCGGTTATTACTTTCGATCGCAACAATTTAAACCCTCAGCCATCAGCCTGTCAGTGCACATCTAGCAGCGACTAGCGCCATCTGTACGAATTCCTACAAAAATTCACCGAACCATTTTCTTACAAGAACACAAACACAACTGCATCCGCTTTGCACACGAATGCAGAAATGAAACGGCTATACAATCGAACGCACCCACACGCCGAGAAAAAAAAGAAAAAAAATCACACACCTACACAATTTCTTATCCAAGCTGACGCACACCACAATCGACATTTTAGGGTTGGAATTTTTCTAATTCTAGTTCTAAATTCATAATCTAAACCACTATTTTGACTTAGGATTTGAGGACCTGATTAGTTTTGGAAGTATAATGAGTAAGTTTGACTAAAATGCATTGGTTCGTTTGATGGAGGGCACTCACACTAGTGCAATTCAATACGTAGACATCGTTGCATTTTTGCCGCTGTAGTGGTTTGTACTCCGACCGCTAGGTTTTGATACTAAGACCTAACTTAGTGTTTTCAAGTTCGAGGTATAGCTTAATACTGATAACAACGTCACTCACAACTTTATTTTGAGAAATTTACTTATTTTATTGAACCAGGATGCTCGTATAGGCACTTGCTACGAGATTTCGTAGCAATTTATACTAATTTTAAAACTACTTAAATGGTGTGACCCTGATACAGCTGCGTTTCTCTAGATTAAAGGATTGATTTTTTGGATTAAAAATTTGCCCAAGGTCGATTATTACTTTTCGTTTTACATATGAAAGACCCGTTAAAAGGCGAAAAAGACAATTCAAAAAATTCCTCAATCTTGTTAGCGTGATGGAAATCGCTGAATTGTGGTATAAACAATATTTTTCCGAAAAAGTAATTATATTCAAGTGCAAGAAGTATCAAGATTGTCAGATCCAGCCCTCTCGGTCGCAGTAAATACAAGGTAATGGCTAAGTACGCACGCTGCCTAGTACGCCGCGCGCAGTCGATGCAGTACCGCCTATGCACAAACTGAAAGACGTCGCTTTCTGTTCTCGCCACACTCTAGGACCACAACACGAAAATAACCGCTAAAAACCTCCAAAAACACAGGAACTAAAAAAAACTTTAAAAATATTTTCAAATCGGAACTCTATTTACTAAAATAAGCATATCATTACCTTTCGTGAAAAAAAGTATTTTGCGATTTAGTGAGTTTTTAAAACATTTTAAGCAAAATTTTCTTCGTGCGGTGTTACGGCGATGCCTAACGACACATATCAAGAAACGTAGGACCCGAACTCTATATTTTATTTACCAAAAAAAGTAAACAAAATATTTTACTAAGTGACTTGACTATGGTGATGTGTTTTTTCGAAACTTGTGCAAGTGTTTTTTTTGTGAAGTACGGCTGAGTCTAAGCAGCGACAGTGTGAATGACAGAGAGGTGACAGCGATTTCAGATAGGACTTATTATACTTTTTCAAAAATTACTACCAAAGTATCAAACTGGAGCGAAGAAGGACAGGCCACCTCTGACGCATGTAAGTTACGAAAACTCTTGAAAGAAACTTTGAAGATATTTAAATAACAAATTCTATTTCATCTTAATTTCTTTGCTTCCGCTTTTCAAAGTCAATTCAAATACATACGTGCGCTTCCTTAATCTCGCATTTTTCTGAACTTAAAAGGTTATGTATGTGTGCATGCACCGCATAGTTTAAGTGCCCGCCTAAACTCGGTAAGTGTGCGTAAACCTCACGCACATTTTTTGTGTTTTTCTTACGTATCTCCCCTCCACCCGGCCCCACCTATAGTGGTATAGTTTATCTATCCCACTCTTTTTCTATGACGACTCGCTATCGCGAACTGCATTTTGCGTTTGTGTGCGTGCACTACCAATGTGTGCGTCAGTAAATTGCAACCTATATTTTGATCGAAGGCCATGATGGACCGCAGAGAATACGAACTTATATCTTTCTTAAAGGTTATTTAACATTTGCTGTTTATTTGTCATAATCTTTTTGTGAAACGGTTATTTGAACTACAAGATTCAAAACTCATAATATACGAGTTTAAAAATGTACATTTTATTTAAATATTTATTTTCTATTTCACGAAAATGTTATTATGGTACTTTAAAACATAAAGAAATATGCAATAAAAGACGCAATGCAAAGTAAAAATAATAATTTATCAAAAAAGTTGAATTTAAAACTTCAAAGTATTTTATGCAGCCGCTACGGAGTTGGCCTACAATCGTAGGCTAAAATATTGCCGACGGAACGATAATGTATTTTTGGAGGAACTTTTCTGTTTTTAAATCTGAATATAAATATGAGTAGATTTATCAATGTAACATCTTTGTTAATATAAATTTATATATTTAAAATGGGTGCTACGGAAATCGATGTTTTGAATATGTTTCTTTGTTTTTGTTTAATAAATAAATAATATCTTTAAAAAAATACTATTTCTATTGAAAACGTTATCTTTTTCATAAAGACATTTAGAAATTGATTACACTTACTCAATACTTGGTAGAGTTAATGAAGTGATTGAATTTATTTAAAAATATTGTTTATGTATTTGCTTTGAATGCTCATGTTTTTCATGTAATACAGTTATTTTTGTTTTGCGGGAATGCAATAAATATTAAATTTTATTGAAAGGAGGTCACCGCTGCATTCAGGAAGTTCGATAAGACATCTGGTTTGGCTCAAACTTTATTTTTGTTTTTGACGGTAACACAAACATTTTAACCTATTTATTTAATGTATAGTTACATTACGTTATATCTAAATAAGCTCAATATACTATAATACTCAAAGTTATATTTATAGCAGGCATAATGCAAAAAATATAGTAAACCGCTCAAAAAACGCATAACTCAAATTCGTAAAAGCAATCTCAAAACAATAAAAGTTCAAAATCAGAATACAATAAGAAATTGCAAATCGTATAAAAAATAAAAGTTCAAGGCTGTCGTTGAAATACAATTCGAAAATCGAACGAATATTGCGTTTGCAGGGTCCTTGTGCGCCTGCGCGCCGCGGCCAAGGCAATCGCTTACACAACATCGACTCAGGCGCCGACTGTCAATGTTACTACATAACCTACAAATGCCTACCGACTTTAACTTTAGTTAGATAGTTGATTGTGCCGCCATCTTGGAATTAGGATTAGCCTGGTTTGAAGGTTATACTTCCATTTTCCTTGTAGGTATGTGGTTTTGATACTTCACTTTTTGATTTTATTGACCATTTTTTCATGTTTAGTACTTACGTAGTCATTATTTCACAGCTGTTCTCATTTTAAGAATTCAACTGCCATTCATAATGTAGGCAGATTATTTAAGCATTCAGGCGACCCTATTTTTGGTGTATTGTTTTTAATCTACTTTACATTTTAGGCTATTGTTTGTCTGTACATTATGTACAATCAATATACTAACCTACTCAGGTTGTTTTTGTTTGTTTGATTACAAAAAAGCCACTGGACTTACGAGCATGTTAATCAACTTTATCAAGGTAAGTCAAGCTCTAAACGGAGGTGCGCGAGCGGGCGCAGCGGCCAAGGCGAAAGTCACACTTGTACAGCTCAGTGTTGCCAACACAACGGATTCATAGAAAAGTCTAGCGGTTGAAAATCATGCGTTCCCTTCCAGTAAAATTAATACCATTTACAAATGAAAATAGTATCATATAAGTTAGTGGAGCTATCAGTAGGACGCAAAATTTATCCAAGTTTGGATCCTTTTGTTGAACCAGCAACATATGAATAAATCAAACTATAGAATGGCTTTGTCTGAAAATTTCAATATTAATTATTACTTCCGTATAGTATGTGATCAGCTATTGTTTAATAATAAAATTTATTAGCAACACTGGCACATTCACTAGTAACGATAGATGGTGAAGCGCCATCTTGAATTTATTCCGGTTCCTGTTTTAGATAGATCGGTCCTATCTCTGCTTTGCAATATTAGAGTTATTAAAAATTTACTTATTTAATACACCAATACTGGCGTTTTATTAATTTAAGCTAAACTTGGTTAGATTGTTATTTATTCCATTTTATAAACAAGTTAACTAAGGATAATTTCAGATAAGATATTCAGTAAATATATGTATTTTATAGGACCATTTCGTTATCGGTTTGTGCATTAGCCTTGTAATAAAATTGACATACTTAAAACAAAGATAACTTAGTACTTTATTATACCCATTACATAGAAACAAATATTTAATCAATAATAATTTAATTTCCATTGTTCAATAGCGGAAAGTCAAGCGTTTCTAGTTAATACTGTCGTGATTGCTTCTATAAACGTATTCAGATAAATACTACACAAGCTTTCAAAAAATTTATTTATAACATATTTTTTTAACATTTGTCACACAGTGTAAACAGAAATAAAGTCATAAGGCTGTGCTTTTAAAGTAACTTCGAAATCAGAAATAAACGAACGAGTCGGTTTACGCGGAAAACATCTGCCCCTCTTAAAAGCATCTTGGTGTGTGTACGACAACAATAAAACCGCATTGACCCTGGCCTCCAGACGCCGAAACGAAATGAAGGGACAAAAGCAAAAAATATGAAAAAGCGACTTGTGAGTTGCGTACTTTCGCTCTCGACTGCCAAAATTGTCTGACCTGAATTGGAGAGAAAAAGCGATGCGCTGTAATGCGTCATTTATTTCCTACATAAAAATACATAAGTAGTTCTTTGAACAGAGGCAATTCAGTCAAATGGGCACTCAAATATAGAGTACTTTTACTTTTACCGCGGCTTCACTCGTGTGCAGTGTTTTTCAATGTTTTAATAGTATCAACCGTTTTCGGCTTGGTCGTTATTATGTCAATACACCCCATAGAATACTGTTGATCTGGGCCAAATTGCTTGAGTCGTTCTCGAATTTAAACGGAACATACATACAGATAGACAAGACTCTAAAAAAATTTGGTTTGGCCTCAGTAAAATAGAAATAAACAATTTGTTTTTACTTGTACTAATACTAATAATTAAGTAGTAAAAAATTCTGAGAGAATGAAATGTGGCATTTGTTTTATCAGTATTGTGATGAAGCCAAAACTATCATTGTTAGAATTTTTGTGTGTCTATATGTACATATATTCCAATTTAATTCGAAAATCAGTCATCAAATTTGGAAGCGGTTTTCTTTATTATCATTATAGTGACCGTGGTCAACATACAGGCTATACCTACGGAGTGTTGATTGAGATTTACATTGACAAATCGTGGGTGAAGCCGTGAGCGAAAGGCTAGTTATTAATATATTCGAGTAGTGATTCCCTTTCTCTGTTTAGCATTCACACCTAACATTATGTTATTTTCTTGTGCTGCCTTTGTACACCCAAATGTTCGATTGTTCTTTCTCTCTTTCTTCGAAAACTGTAACAGAAAATAGGGTTCATTATTTCATTCAAGGTGACAGTTTATGCAGCCAAATTTATACTGAAGACTGGGTATGTGGTCGATATCAAATTTCAATTACCCTTTTTGTGTAACTGGTAAATTATTTTTTTCGTTTTCCTTACAAATGCAAGCCCCGGGTGAATTATCATAGGTATAATTATGTAATTATACAGAGGTCAATATTTTTTTTGCAAAATCAGTAAATGTTTTATCGGTCCGTGTACTGATTACTTACCAAGCCTCCAGTATGAATTTGACTGTATATATTCGCATATTTTACAGCAACGTCGCTTTGTCATGCGTAATTAATTTGAGTTCAAAGAAAGCTCTCTATATTTTTATTGTTAGGTATTAGGTGTGTACAAACAAAGGACGGGAATGGCAGCATCCTAAAGATTAAATGAATAAATAATCTGTAATCGATGTTGTAAGAACATCGCTTGTACATACATTGTTTGGCAATTCATCAAATGTATGAGCGATGCAATTTAACATCTGATGCGGAAATAGTAAACATTCTCGTTAGTAATATTTGTTTGTATCATCTAATTCCACCTGATCTGTGGAACTTGGCCTCATTGACTTTTTTTAAACATCTGCGTTAATATACTTGTATATTAAGGTCTGATGCATTCTCGTGGTATTCGAAACAGCTTTATTTGTTGTAAGAACTAAAAATTACTTCAATAGCCATCTTAAATGCAAACTTTCTTAAAATGCAAGCGAAGTCCAGTTCAACGACTCTTACCCTAGCTATTTTAATAAAAACAAAATGAAACGAGCATCATAAAACTATAATCAAAATGGCGTCTTTCGCAGATCAGGTTATCTATTGCCACAGCGACTAAGCAGAAGCGAAATTAATTCCTCCAAGTAAAAACTGATGTGCCTCGTCCATTCCCTGCTTTAAACAAGAAATAAGACGCAACAAAAACCCAGTAAGTCCCCTTGCAGAATTCTCTAAGGCGAATGTACCATGTTATTTATTTTTCAGATCCAGAGTTTAGGCGCATTTTTTTTCGTGGTTTGCTACCTATTTGTTTTTCATGACGTCAGCTTTGTGCAACAGGAAGTGATGCGGCGAACACCTTGGACGATGGGATTGGATGCAGATATTACCTATGCATTTTATTTTTAGTATATCTAAACGTCCGCTGTACGGTGTATTTTGTGTTGAAATTCACAATTATCCGCCGAAAGCCGGCCATTCACGCATGTACGGCGGAATCCTATAGGAAAAATGATAAAGGCCACCGTAGCCATCCATTCTGTGCATGCGCGGCGGAATCCTACAGGAAAAAAAATATAAGCCGCCCGCGCCTTCGCAAACGTGATAAATTTTAAAACCTTTGCTTGATTAGTCGCTTCAGATATCGAATCGTTGGCGCAGCGGGTAAGAACTCTTAATTTAGTAACCAGGTTTTGTGGTCCGAATCTATGTCAAAAGATTTTCCTTTTTATCAGAGATAGGTTAAAACAAAATTTTAACAAAGAGTCAATATTAAATGAAACGACGAGCAAAGTGTAGCAAAGGAGGAGGAGCGTGTTAGGTTTATATGTAAAATAAATAAGGGAGCGGAGCGGAGCGAGGCGACCGACCCCTCTAGTTTTAACAGAATTCGTGATATAGGCAAAAAAACGGCGGTTTAATGTGATTCCGCCGGCGGACGTACAGACAACCGTTAATGTTTTACCAAAATGCATACAATAAATAATAAATAATTATTGTAACTTTTTGGAATGTTCTGCAGAATTTTTAAATAATAACTCAAAATGAAAATGTTTAATTCAAAAACACTAAAGTTAATCACAGGCGCCGTGGTCCGCGAGGCTCAGGCTACCGGACGCTTCATACATCAACTGCATATAAGAATCCGGCCGCAGACCAGTTTGGTACGTCAGATACGAGAGTTATGCTTTATATTTATATCTAAGAACGCACTTATTACGTCTCTGTACGTATGCATTTAGTTTGTATGCGGGTAAAAAACGAAATAAATCAACGGTGAATGACCGAACGGGCATCGGGTTGAGGCAGGG
This sequence comes from Ypsolopha scabrella, assembly GCA_910592155.1. Classification (NCBI taxonomy): domain Eukaryota; kingdom Metazoa; phylum Arthropoda; class Insecta; order Lepidoptera; family Ypsolophidae; genus Ypsolopha; species Ypsolopha scabrella. The sequence continues at coordinate 50,390,312 of OU342960.1, forward strand.
CAGGTTTCAGAACGTCGTCAGACGCGGGCAGTTTGACAGCTTTTGAGATGGGTTCTCTTTTTGGATTGTGGGCGGCACACTTTTTCTTTTTAAATTTTGATTGGCGGTTTGGCTAGTCATTTTCACTTCTTCTCAGAGTTATAGATTGTCTATCTACATGTGAACTTTTTAGTTTACGATGCTGGAAATGTTTGTTTGTCCGGTGTGTGCTGCACAAAATACAGTGTGTACTGTGGGCACAAGACGAGCCAGAGGAAGCGGGGCACTACGTACCTTTTCTCGAAACGTATTGTCATATTTTCGAACCCTCATAGCTTCGGTCTGGATAATACAAGAGATACCAAATTCTCAAGATATGATGTAGATCTTAGTAGTAAGCAGTTTTATTAAACACAATAGGTTTCATTTGTCTAGCTTTTATACCTTGATTTTATTAATACCTAAAATACGTCGATTTCGTCACTCACTCACTCACTCACTGATGATCATCAAAACCTCTAGAGTACTTCCTGAAATCCTAGAAAGCTGGGATTCGGTAGAAAGGCTAGAATTAGCTTACAAACAACAAATAAATGAAGAAATCTGTAACTTTCACCCTCCAACCCTCTTAAGGAGGGGTCCGGTTCTGTATTATTAAAAAATATATTCCCAACTTCCAAAAGCTCTAGAAATCTGAAATTTGGTACAAAGGCTACGATTTGCACACACCTAAAGAAAATATTAAAATATCTATTAATTTTACCATCCTACCCCTCACCCCATAAAGGCGACAAAAAACAAGGCGCCAAAATTCTTGTGAACGACAGACGAGTTATAAATATTTTTAATAACTGTAAAGTCTGTAAAAATCAAAGTTTGAGATAATTTTTAAAAACTTCGTCCACCGTGAGCAGTTTCCGATCTGTATTGCGTATGCTATCACTATCCGTAAAACCGAGGGCTAAGTTTAAATAATGTTCTCATTGACATCGGGTCAGCGACATTTTCTTGTGTGCAGGCATATGTAGCACTTTCGAGGAGGACTAGTTTGATAGGGGTTCTCCTTATTAATATTGACTTTGGCAGTATTAAAGCACAACAGTCAGCCATAGTTGAATACAACCTCTTAATAACTAAGTACCGCCCTTGTCTATTGCTTATTGCAAATAATAAGCCAACAAGAAACAGAGGCCAAGAGTGGGCTATTAAAACTCATAGCTGAGGCACAAGAAATGCAGCCTGAAAAAATAAAAAGAAGTAGAGCATCTTACAAAAAAAAAATCCCATCAAAACATTTCATGTAAACTAGGTCGCCAAGATTAGAACGCTTTCACGGTTACAAATTTATCATATCTCATGTAGAACCAAGCCCTTAACTCTACAAGGCCTAACTCTACAAACCCTATATCTTGGTCAAAAAGTATGGCTTGGCCGATTCGCGATGGATTTATAATATTATGTGATGCAATACTTCCATGAAACTGTAGTCTGTTGTCTCTGCCTACCCCGCTTGAAGACAGGTGTGAGTGTTTGATTTTAAAGAACACTAGTTTGAATTAAAAACGGTAAAACATTTTTGTCTCTGAAATTGTGCTATTTTGCCGTGTGTATAGATAGAACAGCAGAAATAAAAAATCTAGAAAAGTGTATGAAATGAAATGAATACTTTATTTTTGGAATATAGGTACATAAATACACTTACCTATATATATAACATCCTTATAGGTGTATATATATATATATATATATATATATATATATATATATATATAGTTCAAGTGAGATCGAGATTTATTTAAATTTTCGAAAGAGTATGTTGTAGCACGGGGGCCTCGAAATTCGGGAGCACATAAACGGGTTATAAAATTTCTAAATATAACTTCAGTCTTGTAAGCTCTTGTAACTTTTGCATTATTATAATTTGCTGATCTGATGGTACAAATAACAAAGCCGTTCTCTAAGAAACTAAAGATCTCCAAAAGACATTGTCAAGACTCGTGACATGGTACAAGAGTCATACAAGCTCTTCTGTTCGGGATACTTTTGACATCGTCTGTTACAATTTGGTGTAAAATTTATCATTTCATGATCACAACAATATCGTTAAGTATGAAATAAGAAATTTACGATTGACTTCTAACAAAAAGTCAAAAATAAATAAGTGTGACGACGAGTGAAGCAAGGAGGAGCATGTTGGTTACTTGAGAACTTGTGACCATAAATTCGGGAGCCGAGCGAAGCAGATTGCATGATATTTACGATATGACCACGACATACACCTATAACTAATTAAATACAAATTTTCTGACTTTTTGATCCTTTCAATATAGCTAGTTAACTGGATAATATATATAGAAACAAACAAAAAATATAAAGATCGATATATATTTCCGTATATCTATGTGTATATATATAGCAATCTGCTTCGCTCGGCTCCCGAATTTATGGTCACAAGTTCTCAAGTAACCAACATGCTCCTCCTTGCTTCACTCGTCGTCACACTTATTTATTTTTGACTTTTTGTTAGAAGTCAATCGTAAATTTCTTATTTCATACTTAACGATATTGTTGTGATCATGAAATGATAAATTTTACACCAAATTGTAACAGACGATGTCAAAAGTATCCCGAACAGAAGAGCTTGTATGACTCTTGTACCATGTCACGAGTCTTGACAATGTCTTTTGGAGATCTTTAGTTTCTTAGAGAACGGCTTTGTTATTTGTACCATCAGATCAGCAAATTATAATAATGCAAAAGTTACAAGAGCTTACAAGACTGAAGTTATATTTAGAAATTTTATAACCCGTTTATGTGCTCCCGAATTTCGAGGCCCCCGTGCTACAACATACTCTTTCGAAAATTTAAATAAATCTCGATCTCACTTGAACTACAAAAAGAGACAACAAAGTAACAACCACAAGTAGATTTCGTTGTCAGGGGATGACCACCCGTAGGTGGAGTTGTCGTTTAGAGGTGGTATACCATTTTGTGAGCAAACTCTCTGTAATAGAGCTATCACACATAGTGGTCAAACAGTGCAGGCCGACTAAAAGCTTTTAAAAATCCATTTGAAAATTTCTTTTTCAAATTCCTAGTGAATGGAATAATATCCGGGTTCATTCAATATTCTCGTATTCTCAAATTTAAAACGATCTGTATTCAATGGCACATCCCTTTCAACCGACCACTCAGTTAAAACAATTTTATTCACCGGACCTCTCACCTAAAATCAAAAATTTTCCAAAGCATATTTTAGTAACTGTATTACAAGGAATATAGGGCCAATGTAATGATTACACGGGATTTAGGGAAAGGTCACATTGTCAAAGTCCTCTTTTAGTCCCTCTCCTCCCCTGCAACAGTAGATAATATTTGGATTCAACACAAAGCTACTTAAATAAAGTTTCAAGCTGAATTAGTTAAATATGTATATACAATATCGGTACTGAAAGAATCTCCCCCCCCCCCCTTATCTCCCACATGATATTCCGATTAAAGAATTTTTGGAAACCAAAGATAATAATTTATTAACAATAAACTAACTATGAATTATAATATAAATATTAAAATAACATAAATTAAGTAATTCTAAAAAAAAACACAAACCAGCATAACACACAATTATCATAAAAAAAGACTGCCTCCAGATCACTGCCCTGCGGGAGAGTGCCCAAAATACTGGCCGCGTTACCTCTCTGTATGGCAAGACTTATTATATATACTTATTACTAACCATCAAAATTATATTACCAAGTCAAACCATATCATACCATAGTACCATAAGTATATATATATATATATATATATATATATATACGTATATATGTATATCTAAATAATATCCACCTATGCAAACAACTTTTACTTAGACGCCAATCTGGGAATCGTGAAAATACGTTGATACTTGCTTATCTGTTCATAATTATGGCTCAGTACGATGGCTTATGCTGCTTTTTCATGAAAAAGCAGATATCTCACGAAAAAGTAGATATTTCACGAAAAAGCCAGATTAAAACAAATATTAAAGTATTTCAACAAAAAGTCAAAAATAGGTGTGAAGACGAACGAAGCGACTAACATGACACTTACGATCTATTAAACTCCATGTATCTAAGGGATCTATTTAAGTTGGTCATGTATTTCTTCTCGAATAATTAAATATCTGTAATTTTCGGACTTTTCCCAAGACCTGTGCTATGAGACCTAATTGTGATCGAAATTAAAGTTTCTACGCGACTCAGAAGCTCATAATTTCTGGTTTAAAAAGTTATGAGATCTCGTGTAGAGCCAAGCCCTTAACTTTACAAGGCTGAACTCTACTAGCCCTAACTATATTAGCCCTAACTCTACAAACCCTACATATTGATAAAAAATTATGGCTTGGCCGTTTCGCGGGCGTCAAACAGACACTCCCATGGACTTATGTCATGCAATAGTTCCATGAAAACACAAAGCCATACTTTTTGATCAAGATGTAGGGTTTGTAGAGTTAGGCCTTGTAGAGGTAAGGGCTTGGCTCTACACAAGATCTCATAACTTTTTAACCAAGAAAGTGTTATGAGCTTTTAAGTCTTGGCGACCTAGTTTACATGAAATGTTTTTGAAGGGATGCAACTTACCCGCCTAGCAAAAACTTTTTATTTATAGCCTGGAAAGTTCCACTTACATTACTAAAACATAAGTGAAAACTTACTCGAAAATTATAATACATATTTTTTTCTGTGAACGACATAGTTTGTATAAGCTTTAATGGATCCAGCTGGTGAGATGTTTCATACGAGTAGTTGTCGAAAAACTCCATAATTTATATCAGCATTTTCACAAAACATGACTAAAAACCGAATTTATCTATCTTGTGTGAATTAAAAGCAGTTAAATACATAAACATTAATACACACCATGCACGCAAACATTTAATGTTTGTTTTGTATTTGAAATTTTTATTATTCGCAAGGAACAATACGCAATTTATAATTTTAATTAGATATTTCTCTCTCCATAAACAAAATAAACGGTCTGTTTTGTCGTTTTGTTGACTTTTTAAGGTCATATCGTAGTTTTATCAGTTCAATATACTTTTTATGAGCCGATCCGATCATTTAGTGTGAATAAATAGTACTATTATTGAAATTGCGATATAAGTGAATTATTGCAAGAGTATTGAACTTGAGTTAAGAAAATGACGAGAATTTTGACCTTTTCGCGGAGCCGTTGATACAATAAAATAAGTTGCGATTTCTTCCGCGTTAACAAGAAACAAACAAGTGGTTTTTAGCCTGATAGTTATACGCGTACTTTATTGGACGAAATATTTTTTTTAAGCATTAAAAAGGTCGGTGCAAGAACAAAAGAAGAAGAAAATGGCAACGTCACAAACGATTCATTGCCCCTCGGGCTGTGCCTTGGGCCCAAAGCCTGCGAGCAGTATTGGTCTTAAATGTGATCTAAATCTTTGATAATCGTTTGCACAATCGGCTAGACCCAACTCTTTCGTGTGCCTATAGCCCTTATTGGGGCGCAATATGGCATGGTTTGCCGTGAAATAAATATTGTGGACGTATATGGGTACACCTGAAAGCAATTCGTACGAAGATGAGACCGTCGGACACAACACGTGCGTTTTATCTGACTCAGTAAACAATAAACAATTTATCATATTACGACTTCATGAGGAATTCCGGTGTTACTGTTTGTTGTTTGATTTTTAATGTTTTGTCATAATTTAGGAAGCAAACGAAAACAATTCGTTCCGGATTTGTTTATATTCAGTAGTTATTGCCTGAATCATGTATGATTGAGATTTGTGTAAATATTTTTTTAAATATTATACTCTTAGCATTCTGATATAATTTAAATTAAATCGAATATTCAGTTGAATGTTTTACGTGGGAATTATAACTAAAATTAAATTTCGAAGAAAAATTCCGTTTTAATTTTAACATGTTAATGGACTGTCGCGCAGCGATATTCACGACCGGCTTATTAAAATAAAACAGATAATAATCAGGAATTCCATTTTAAAAGATGTTGAATGCTCCTGGACCTTCTATAGATTATTTTTACAAATTAATCAAAAATATATCTCAATCTAAAATAACAAGTATTTTTCAAAAATGACATTACATATTTGAAAATGTTATCACCGTTTGCACCTTGCTACTCATGCACTACTAAAGTTTACAGGGAATTAGGCTAAAAGCAGTTTTTAGAAACGGTACTTCAAATTAGTAGACAAAATTAATTAAAATTAAAATCCTTTACTATTTATCCTTATTCTATATTATTACCAACCTAAAAATCTTAAATTAATTAACTGTACCAACCTAAAGACCCAAAAGCGCTCTTTGTCTTCGCGTGGAAGGAAGACACAATTTACTTAGATCTTTGACCGTCTGGGTAGGTCCTTCACCTCCTAAATGAGGGTGGCGGGAGGTGGCAATCTTAGGGTTCCGTCTTTAGTGGGAAATCCTGTTGATAACAATTTATTATCTATTTTTTTGTTATTGCCAAATAAAAAATGTCCTTGGTTATTTATACAAAATCTATGCCAAGTAAACAGATTTGCGCTCTGTTTATTTTTTTTATCATTTGTCTCAATTTACTACTATTCAAAAGGTAAAAGATTAAAAACCAAATTGTCAGTTTAGTAATTAATGCCCGTAAATATGAAGTAAATAGTCTTTATTACGGGGCGTAGCGAAATTAAGATTGCCCGTGTAATACGTCGTAGCACGTTTCTATTTACCAAAGTTCATGAACATTGTTCCGCCAACTGCCAAACCAACGAAACAAAAACTCCGCTTCCGTTAAATCTTGAAACGGGAAAGATGCCTTATCCGAATTTCTTGATCCCCCTCCTCCCACTCTCCAGTTTTATAGGTCGTCGCCAGAAGGTCCACTGGACGCATCCTCAAGGGTATGGATATTGATCGGGGAAAAATGGACGATATGGCGGAATTCTTTAATGGAAATGCGTCTACTTTCGGAGCTCGTTGGAGAAGTTTTTGATGTAAATAGGAGCCTATGGGTAATTGTACTCCCATGTCTTAGGTAGTTTTCTCCTTAGTTCTTTCTACTTTTAGTTTAATCCTGTAATAGTTACTAAGCAAAGAAATACTCCATAGATGCGCGACTGTGAAAAAATAAGGTTTCTTTAACGTAAATATTCTCTGATTCAAAAAGACTTTGTGAAAAAGGTTATTTAAATATCTTGTTTTTGAAATTTTTATTAATTATAAGTATACATATATTATATTCTATTTTTTTTTTCACTAGGTCGGCGTCGTCCTTTTACTGTTTTATATTAATCTTATTATATATAATTTATAATAGCATTATAAATAAAAGGAATGGACCGTGTTTTGTAGGTGAAGTCCGCAACATGTTATAATAAACTTTATTATCATTTACTCGTATAATACGGAAAAAGACTTTTGGCAGTTTTAATTTTTCCGATTTTTCCGTTTTATTAATTCACTTATCTAACATGAAAATATTGCAATGACATAATACTATAACTAAATACTAATCAGAGAGTCTTACTACAAAAGATTAATTATAAGTTTTTTATTTTCACGCTTCTATATAGACAAGAAACCAAATCAAACATATCTCTTTTTAAATAGATAGGAAAACTAAATCAAAAATACCTCTATTTAAATAAAAAGGGAAAGAAAATCAAAAATATTTCTATTTAAATAAAAACTGTGCAATCGGGAAATGTCGAAAAATAATATTTTATTGTATTTTCATAAAATATTAGTAGTAAAAAAATTAAGCATGAAGTCTTTGAATTATTGAAACAATTACACAATGCCTTTAGAGTTGGTACTCTAAGAACGTGATTCACAGTAGTTAGATTATTTTTTATAAACTTCCTCTATTGTTCTGAATTAGTATAGTTATAGATATAGTGGGTACATTAGCATAGTTTCGAACCGAGCACATACTGTTTTTCCTTTAACTGAGTCATGAATTTTTTCCTATTTTGATTTGTATGTTTATGATTTTAACAACAATGGCCGAAACTTGAACTTCGAAACGATCATCACCATTTTTTATGATAAAGGTCTAGTTCAGCTCTATTTCACAGAATTTCTTGGTTCTCCGAATTTATTTCAAGGAAATGCTTCACAACTTTTTTAAATGTCTCTTGAAATGATTCCGAGGTTCATTCAAACACTACAATTGTATGCTCCCTAAAAGATTTTTACCTTTATTTGCTGTACCGGAAGAGTGGTTACATGCGGTTGCGTTGTATAGGTCGCTCAACAAAAGTTGAGGCAAGAAAAGCTTAATGGAGTCACTATTAAATTAAATTCAGAGTATTATTAGCTGAGGTGAACACTTCTAGTACAGAAACCAGAACATTTTTCTATTTTAAATTTGTTAATAAAAAACAATCCGCATAATTTAAAAAATGTGTCTGTGTGAGTAACTATTTCCGCTTAAACTCTTGTTGAGCTACCTGTATCAGTCGTTCTTCCGTAATCGACTTCCTTATAGATTATCGTAGTAACCTTTTTGGGGAACCTCTATGCTACCATAAAGAGTACAGAACGGAACGTTTTGCATCATCATTGATCTCATCCAGATGGTCCATCAGTCTATGTGGGTTCTGGATGTTGTTCAGATTGATTTTTTTGGACCTTCTACTAACAGTAGATAGATGGTTTCATCCCCGTTGGGAACCTCCGACCACTGTGTCCCAGTACTTGCCTCTCGATCCCAGCAGTAAAGGCACGAGGCTTATATGTTCGATGGTAGTTTCGGATGAGATGCGGCATTTCTTAGCATCTTATTCATGGCGGTAAAGCTGCTCCTCTTTTAATGTCTCTTCAAGGCACACTTACGCAATATCTGATGTGAACGTCAGGCCATAGAATTTTATTTTGTTCTTTGACGAACCCACTCCAAGGCAGTTTACGTTCATATTTCAACTCCGGCTGTCCACATGCTGTGTCCCCGCCAGATCCTGCAAGGGGGTTCTACCTTGGGCTCGTTATAACCACATTAGCCACATGGAGTCCTAGTTGCCTTCTTATACTTCGAGAAGGAAAATTTTCTATTCCCTGGTTTGGCCAACTTCTGCCACTAAACGCTATCATCTCTGCTGCAGCTAAACAACCTAACTTATTCACCCTGACTCCGACTTTCTAAGACATACTTGTACCGATCACAGATTATCTCGATTTCTTAGGTATGCACTTGTCTTTCGTACCATTTTGTTTTTGTACAGATGTCAAGTTCGGTCACGTATGCAGAACTGCAGCCGACTTTGGAACGGATCTGCCAAAACTTTGCTGACTGCCATGGATTAGATTGAAGGCATTACGACTTGTTAGCGATAAATCGATAATGGGTGCCGAAAGCCTCAAACACCGAAATTAAAATTATCGTCTCTCGCGTTCTTATAGTCTGCAAGGACTACTTCCCCCCACCCCTTCACTCACCGAAATAGGCAGCGCGCAGCAAAGTTTCACCCTTAGGCTCTTACTAATATTTCATCCATGCTTCTATCCATCAGCCTGTCTTTCTTCGTCCACTGCTGGACATAGAGCTTTCCAAGATATCGCTACTCTTAATGGTCCACTTGAAAGTAATGCCCATACTGACAAACGCCGGGCAAGGTAGTTGATGAGCACGGTACGCAACCCTCGCACCAGTGACGCCACTGCCCATCATCAGTCTGTTTTGTTAAGGTCCGGCAATTGGAGATGGATATAGAGGTACATACCGCCATCAATCGATCCCAGGCATAGAGTGATTGTACCTCCATAGTCGAGCCCGGCATTAGCTCTGCCACCTGTATATATCCGTAAATAAGTAATTTTTGGGTAAGCTCGCTTCATACTTCACGCTTTCCGTCAAGCGTAGTAGAAGCCAAGAATGTAAAAAAGGGTCCTTTTTCTTTTTTCTTGATGAAGAGACGCAAAAATATTGAAAAGTTCCCTTTGTCGAAAAATCTACAAATAAAAACGTTTAAGGTAAATTCGGAAGAAAAAGATTAATATTTTTCGATACCCACCATGAACATGAACTGTAAAAAATGATTTTCTAAACTATTCATGTAGATTTTTGTATAAACGGTCATTCTAAAACTAATCTGAAATGACTCTAAAACTTTTTTAAATTTTAAGCACTGATCCGTGATATACGTCCATCCATCAGCCTGTTATCGTCCACTACTGGAAATAGGCATTTCCAATATTTCGTCACTCTTGGTGGTCCTCCGTCCTCCTCATCCAGCCGCCAAGGAGCTCGGTCCAGCGGGTACGAGATCGGCCTACGCTACGCTTTGCTGTACGCCGTCTCCATTCTAACGCCTTACGGCTCCAACGGCCATCACGTTAGCGACAGTTATGTCCTGCCCAGTACAACTTCAACTCACTGATTCAGCAGGTATCGTTCACTTTCGATCTCCGACGGGAGATCCGTCGTTTCGGATTTTATCCATTAGAGATATCCCAAGCATAGCCCGCTCCATAGCTCGTTGTGCGACCAGATCAAACCCTTTGTAAGAGTCCACGTCTGAGCGCCGTACATAATCAGTCGTCACAGGAAAGACGCACTGGTTGAACATCTCATCCTTTAAGCACTACGGTATTGGCGACGTAAATATATGAGGGATCTTTCCGAATTCTGCCCACGTGATATACTACGTTCCGTGATATACAAATCGTAGAATAACGTACAAACAGTATATACCTATACTGTTATATCATTTACATACATATATCATATATGTATATATATTATATGAACATAACTACATATTATGTAAAAACTGATAAGTAGTATGATTTTTATAAGAATACCGCATTGATTTATTTCTCGTATTAGGGCGCAATATGTCCATCGTACAACGAGAGATATAAACATATCTGAAAAAGTGCGCGGCTGAGTAGTGCGGTGAATCAAGAAAACGTTGGATTTTCTGTTTTTTTTTTAAATAAAATTTAATATAAATTCACCAGAGAGGGTTTAAAAAAACGCGTCGTTATGTTTTAGGTAACAGTCATTATTGTTATTTTTACTTTATTAGTTTAGATGGACTGCTGTTTTGAACTGACACTATGCATTTTTTTTGATGCAGTGAATTTTTCTCTATCACGTTTTGGGCTTTGTTATTGTCGTGGAAAAGGCCTCACTTATAACATGTTTTTTTTTTCAGAGCCCTATCTATTTTAGTGTTAGTTCTCTGTTTTAAAATCTCTTTCTTACCACCTTTGTTGTCTTGTTGCTACGAAGCCCTAATCCCATGCGTGTATTATGATACGAACTTGGCTAATTATTATTACCTAACAGGTTCGGAGCCGATCATTGGATAAGATTAACGGTTGGCCTTTTCTGAATAATTATACCTTGGATTTTATGAAAAGAAATACGAAATATTGTAATTAAAAAAGAAAACTGTTAGACGTACTATACCTATATATATACCTACTTCTTAACTAGAATGTTGCCCACGTCTCCGCCCACTGTTAATTAGTAACAAACTTGAACACACTGTATAATTTAAATGTCGATAAATCCTTTCTTAAAGGGTTTCTGCGTGTTATAAGGAATCTTCCTGCCACATTTCAAGACCAAGGCTCTTTAGTTCAGAAGAATTCGTGATGAGTCAGTAAGTGAGTGGTAATTCATACGTAGTACTTTGGACCCTCCAATATAACTTTTTAATTCCTGGAGGGCGATTCTCGCACATGCAACAATTTGCGAAGGCCGAAGGCGGGTGATTTTTACAAGCTCTTTATAAAGAAACGTATCAAGCTTTTAAAATATAAACCTTTTGTCCGTATTCATAAAATGCTTGACGTGTCTTTTTAGGGGTTATAATTAATAGAATTATCATCACACGGCATTTATGACACGATAAACAGAGGCGTATGAAAAGCAAAACGTGTGAAAAATGTTGCGAGAATCGCCGTCCTGGGCGGCAATTCCAGCATTATTGCGCATTATATGTAATTAAATATTTGTTTAAAGTTTAATATGTGACATGCAATGGAGATTAGAGTGACTAAATCACATCAAATAAAAACTATAGGATATAAGGAATGCTCACTATAGGTTTTAAATAAAAATATCGATACATATCGTGCGCCGCCTTAGCGATTCTTCGAGACGAGTGGGCCTGCGGATGAATTTGGAGAAGACTAAGGTCATGTCCAACTGTCACGTCATCCAAGGGCCACTAACCGTCGACAATGTCAGCATCGAAGTTGTTCAGAAATATATTTATCTGGGTCAAGTCATACAGCTGGATAAAAACAACTTCGACGCCGAGGCTGACAGAAGAATATGCTTGGGTTGGGCAGCATTCGGAAAGTTGCGTCACATATTTACGTCATCAATACCGCAGTGCTTAAAGGCTAAGATGTACAACCAGTGCGTCCTTCCTGGGATGACGTATGGCGCTGCTTACAAAGGGCCTGATCCACCGATTTAAGGTCGCTCAGCGAGCTATGGAGCGGGCTATGCTTGGGGTATCTCTGATGGATAGAATCCGAAACGAGGAGATCCGTCGGAGATCGAAAGTAACCGACATAGCCTGCAGAATCAGTAAGTTGAAGTGGCAGTGGGCAGGCCATATTTGTAGCCGAGATGATGGCCGTTGGGGCCGAAAGGCTCTAGAATGGAGACCACGTATAGCAAAGCGTAGTGTAGGCTGACCTCGTGCCCGCTGGACCGACGACCTGAAGGACGTTGCGGGGGGCGACTGGATGAGGAGGACGGAGGACCGACATGAGTGGCGAAGTTTGGGAAAGGCCTATGTCCAGCAGTGGACGAACATGGGCTGATGGATGGATGGATGGATGGATATCCGTACAAAATCCCTTTTAATATCACCCGCAATCTGCCTTTGCAATTATTGGGCACGTGCCAGAATTAAGACGATATCAGTTGTTCGACTTTTGTTTAAGTACAGTATGATAACTGCCTTGCGACGTACAGTGGGGTTACTAAATCTCAACAAATAAAAACTATACAATATTAGGAATTTCGAAATTGGGTTTTCAATAAAAACATTAACATACATCTATAGGTATACAAAATTCCTTTTAAAATCACCCGAAATCTGCCTTAGCAATTTTTTCACACGTGCCGTTGCCTTCCTGTTCGACCAAAATGAATGGAACGACTGAATTATTTCTCGATTCGATTTCTGTTTTGGGAAAAAAGTTAACTTGTGGACCACAAATTTATTCCAAAAATAATTTAAAATATATCAGTAATTTCTATCTGCCAACGTAATGTCTGTCCCCAATAAACTACTCAACTGATTTGGATAGGGTTTTCTGAATTGCGTGTTTAAAAACTATTTAAAAATATAAATATAAATCAGTACAGTTAAAATTTCCCCTTTTTATACGATTTTCACTCTTACTTATAACGTAATAAGACTTTTGTATGGGTAGATTAACGTGCGGGTGACTAGGCTGTCTATTGGGTCTTAGCATACGATGAAACTCAATAGGTCTTAGCTTGATACCACGTGACGTGAAATCACGTGCTAAATGTAGACTTATTAGGTTAAACAGACTATACGAGCATTAGTTGGGCTTCATTTAGTTAAGTTAAATTGGCTGCCACTAATATTGCAGAACTTAGTCTTGTAATGATGGGTGCTGGAAACCAGAAATCATATTTACAGAAACCACGACGAAACCTAATTCTAATCAAGTTAAATTCAATTTAGGTTTCCGTCTAAGCACGGAGATCTCCATGACAAAACTGGATGTTTGTTTCCAACTCAGTGCCTATTAGTGATCCTTGATTTTTTTCTAACGAAAATCTTTGATGACTTCCCATTCTGCAAACTGAACACTATTTTAAGCACTGTATCTTTGGCAATGTACCATCAAACAAATTACCGCTGATCCACTTATCGCACTATTGCTATATATGTACATGGGTGATAAGTGGACATGCAGATTTTTCTTTGAGAAAACATATGTAAAGAGAACAAAACAAAAAGTGTTTTTCACTTCTCATGCTCTTAAAGTTCTTGCTTATGCTAGGTGTAAGCGGACTAAAACTACTTTTTATGTTCTAGTGCATAAAAGTGTTTACTTCTTCTAAGACTATGGCAATAGGCCTTACAGCCAAACACAATACAACTTCATTGACAAACTCTTTCAAACTCAATAAGTGTTCGCGCTAAGATTCTATCATTTTAACGCGAACTGACAGGACAGCGGAACACGGACTCTTCAAACGATGCTCAGAAGGATATACAGTGACTTAAACAAATATGATATAGAATAAATAAACCACAGACATACATGTCTAATTATTTATTTACGTTATTTAGGCATGGCTGTGCGGGCTAAAATACCCATGCCTTCCCAATTAAAAAAATAAAGAAGTGGCGGGAAATGAAAGAACTGCTGTTTTTTCTCAGCAGTACATATTTAGTTGTTTGATTATTTAAATTTGCAATAAATACAACTGAAAGTTAAATATGTCATCAAGTAATGATGATATAGTACTTACTCCTATCTTAACACATTAATGGAAAGAAACGAAAAGAAAGTTATTCAGCAGATATTGCCACCAAAATCTAAGCAAATATATCTTAAAAGTTACTGTCAAAATTTTACTTTAAATTTTAATTCAATAAATATTTGCTAACAATATCACAGTTTCATTTCCTCACAATTGAAGTGAAAAGCAGAGTGTTGAACTTGGCTACAAACGAGCCATATTACCTCGAACTATAGCTGCCTTCACCAAGGCTCAGACAGCTAAATATCTCGGTAATATGGCTAGTTTTATGCACTCTTATAACAATCTACTATAGTTAAACTAGGCCTTAAAACTTAGATTTCATAAGAGATGTTAGACGCACAAGCGGACCTCGTGCGCCTTAGTTCCAGTGTAAAATTCAGAATTCCATCTCGACTTCAGGGAAAGATGAGGTACGTGTTTTTTATCTTATGGGATGAAATCAAGAAGCTTTAGACTAGCCAGTATGGTTTTTTGAAATGGGAGGCCTAGTACATACATTGGTTTGATTTCGCGAGGATTGCTAGAAGATTTGTTTGGTCTTCAAATTACTTTTTGGCCTTAAAACTGAAAAAGGGCACTTTTAACCAGATATTTAAATTCCTTAATAACTCGAGGTGCAAAAGGTTTTTTTTAGCAAGAGATAAATGGACAACACTATTACATTTAGGCCGCGATTATACGATCCGTTTCACCGGAACCCTAACTAGGACAGAGTAATTGCTTCAAGAACTGTAGTTCTTATGCGTTCTTATTAGGATAGGATCCTAGTCAGATATCTGATAAATCGAATAACGTAATGCGGTTTTACTTATAATCAGCCACGGCGTAACGATTAGAGCCTGTAGTTTCGTAGCATTTCCGTTTCGTAGCTACGCTGCTGCGTAGCAAGCGAGCATGTGGTATGCACAGTTGCACATTGAGGAGGCATGATTTCTTTTACGTGTATAAATGGCACCATTTGATTTTCTGTATGTTTGCTTATAGGTCGAAACCCACATAACAGAATAAGAGGCTTTCTGCGCTAAGTCTAAAGAAAGCTAAGCATTGGTGACTATATTATCGGACTTAAAAAATAAGAATATCGAGGTGTTACGGAGTTCAAAAAAGTCTTGTATTTCAACACATATGTATTATGTTTTTATTCTATAATTTTCATTTTATTACACCCCTGACATACTGGTAAAAGACAAAGTTTTTGCTTTTTTAGATATTTTTAGTTTTGAAGTCTGTGATATCGAGTACTTATTACATAATGTACATACATATGTATGTACATAACAACATGACTGCCTCTGTGGTCGAGTGGTAGAACGCTGGCCTGCTAGCCCAGAGGTTGTAGGTTCTATCCCCGTGGTGCACATTAATTTGTGTTTGTTCTGCGTGCTACGCAATGTACGGCGATAAGTTTCACTACCGATCACATTTAAGACGTAATAATGGTCGTTAAAAAGTGGGTGTACCAAGTGTGGACTGTGACTATCCAAGTCACAGTTCACACTTGGAAACACCTCTGACAGCCCCTAGGGATTCATGTCCATATGTATAGGCATATAACAACATATTTATGTAAATTTGTACAAAGTAATAAAATTGTTATCAACATCATGTACCTGATATAACGATACTTTTGCTTGCTTCTTATCAGTTTTGGAGGGCTTCATTTTATGTGGATTTCAGATAAATATGTAGATATGGCCCAACCAACCATGAGCCAGTTTTGATGTTATCTTTGTGTATTTGAAACCACAATCTATGTACAAAAGCCCTTTAAAAATTTGAAATTCCTTAGTTTGGATTTATTTAGAGATTTGTAGTCATATGAACGTTGTTTAATGTTGGTAGCATTAATTTCACCAAATAATAAAGTTCTTTCAAATTTCTAAAAAAATATATTATTGGAGGCTCAATATCGATCAAAAATCAAATGCATCACAAATCCCACGAATGCGACAATAAAACGCGGTTACTATCAGAATAAAGCATTGAGGCTTTCTGTTTTCTATAAATAAATAAAAGTTAGTTCAGCCATTTTGGTTCATTAAAAACATTTTAGAAGGCGTAACTAGAACTGGTTTTGTTCAAAATTCGAACAGTGCGCCCTCCAATAGCGTGCTCGGGCGGGGCCTGTCAATTCTACTGACTTGACTTTATTTTTTTTCGGCAATGATTCCGGCGGCAACTGCCAGTGCAGCGCCGGCGTTAGTTAGATTTTACTTTTTTGTGGCCAGTTTCATTTTGACCGTTTATTCTTTTTTGTAAGCAAAACAATGACGATTGTGTGTCGTTTTTCGTTTGTTTTCATCATAGCTTTAATACAAAGCTTATTTTTAAGGGTTTTCAGGCGAACAATTTCGAAACGTGCTTTCATATTTCCCTTTTTTGTAATTTTCTCACAAAATAGCAAACAATTTTCAAAACTTTTTCCTGCTAATTGGAAAATGTATATAATGTGACATGTACAAGCTTTTACTTTAATTATGGTGGTGTGGGCGACACATTAAAAGGCGAGGTTACATATATATAAGATAAACGTGTGACACACAGAAAATCAATTTAAAAAAATACCTTTCTTACGAATATTAATTTCATAATATTGTGTAAACCATGCGAATTGTGAGATTAAATTAAGAAAAATCTTACAACTGCATCCTACTAGGACACATTAAGAAGCACGGGATTATTACTAAGCCTCTACTTTCGTTCGTTTTCGTTCGTTTGTCACAGGGGTCTACAGCTTCAGCCGTAAAAGGTAGCCTGTTGTTTTCATAGAACACGAGTTACCATGGCCTCTACCAAGGCAAAAAAAGAAGCCCAATGGGGTACCTGCTACAAAAACCTCGCATTTTTCAACGTTATTTGTTTACGATAACACATGTAACTTTCAAATTTTTTCGTAATCTAAACAACAACTAATAAAAATTGGGGTTCTGTACTGAGAAGGTGCGGAGGTAATTTCGTAGTACAGAGACCTAAGTGCGAGTTGCCATCGAATAACTTTACTACCGCGTGAATCGAGTTAAGCCGGGTTTCCAGCGCATGTTTTGTGCCACACACTAAACAAAAACGTGTACACAAAACATTGTCTCGCTACATATTTTTGCTGATAAGAATGCAGTTGACACGGCTTATCAACAAAAATATGTAGCGGAACAATACGAGTATACTGTGTAGACGTTTTGGTGTAGTGTGTAGGACAAAACACGCGCTGGAAACCTGGCTTAACTCGATTCACGCGGTAGTTAAGTTATTCGATGGCAACTCGCACTTAGCGTTCAGAAGGGCCCCCTTTCCCCCTCCCCCAGTCATGCACCCACTCCCCCAGATTCGGAAGTCTGGGTACTATGTTGCAGCTGAACCCTGGAACCAGGAGTAGTAAGACAGTCGTACTTGACTCTTTTTTGTAAAAAATTATGAGCTGGTTCCGCAAATTTATTGTCACGAGTTAGTGATGGAACAAGGACTTTGAGACAGTACTGGAACCTTGGTATTAGGAGTAGTAAGACAGACGTGTTTGGACTTTATTTGTTGGGGATGATGTGCTGGTGTCGCAAACTTTGTGTCATGAGCTGGTGATGGAATGAGGACTTTGAGTCAGTACTGGAACCTTGGTATCAGGAGTAGTAATAGAGTTGTGCTTCGACTATTTTTTGTTGAGAATGATAAGCTGACTTCGCAAACTTATTGTCACGAGTTAGTGATGGAACGAGGACTTTGAGCAAGTACTGGAACATTGGTATCAGCAGTAGTAAGACAGACGTATTTGGACTCTATTTGTTGAGGATGATGTGCACCACCAGGAGCGAGTGGCCTGACCAGAGTGACGTCATGACACGAGCAGATGTTTTACAAAAACATTTCAAAACGTTTCGGAAAGAGCGTTATGTTTTTGGTCATCAAAACTTCGGTAATACTGTGACTATTAAAATAAAATAAAAACTGGTGTAAAGTATACAAACCTGGCCTTAATATTAAGTTTGTTTATTTTTTTTATTTTTTCAGGCGCAACCGTTTTTGTTGTTTTTGGTCACCTTGACGTTGCTATGGCATCTATATTATGATTATCGTAATGTTATTAGAGCTCCATACCCATATTGCATGGTGGTACGGAACCCTTCGTGCGCGAGTCCGACTTGCACTTGGCCGGTTTTTCTTGGCAATAAAGTTAACTTAGAAACGAGCTCTTATGTTGGATGTCCCCCTTCTCTCGTCAAGTCGGTTCCCGATGACGTGACTTCGTCGGTATCTGTCTACAGTCGCAGCCTTATTTGATTTTGTGACGTCATCTGCCCCGTGGTACCCAAAGTGACTGGACTAACCCAATGATAGTTTGTTTGCCGAAATTGGTGCAGTAGTTTTGGATAATTTTATAGATACTATTATGACACGATTTAATAATTCATGCAATCACGGTTTAGGCGTTTGATGCTGTCAAAAAAGCTTATTTTTAAATAGGTTCAAGGATAGGAAGTTATGTAACACCTAATTCAATTTTTTATATAAAACTTGATTTTCTTCATGATTTTCCCTAAATTCATTAACTTATGCGTTTTCTCAAAGCACCTGCTCACTATTTATTTATATTTTTTCTCATATATCTTTCGCGAAAGCTATAAAGAACAAAATAAGTATGTGCATTGAAGTAATCCGAAACCGCGTGGCGCACCCACAGTGCATGCTCGCATCGTTTATATGTGAACACACCTTTATTTGAACATCCATGTTTGCGTTCATGTGCGCATGGCCTTACGCTAATTGTTGCGCTTTACCAGAAATGCATCCGCTTTCTTAGATTGATACAGTAAAGTGCTTTCATGGTATATGTCTAGTGAAAAATAAAACTAGAATGGTTACCTTGAAACGCAAAAGTACTTTAAATCGTCCACCTTAAAAATAATAACAGCTTTAACTGCTTTCCTGCTGCCCATCTAACATTTTTCCCGACATGCCATTCCGTTTCACGTAAAATTAGAGCCTATTACGTTCCGAGGTAACAACAACATAAAGCATGGCAATCGCAACAATCCAAT
The DNA here is from genome assembly GCA_910592155.1 of Ypsolopha scabrella. Taxonomy (NCBI): domain Eukaryota; kingdom Metazoa; phylum Arthropoda; class Insecta; order Lepidoptera; family Ypsolophidae; genus Ypsolopha; species Ypsolopha scabrella. The sequence continues at coordinate 50,409,835 of OU342960.1, forward strand.
GTCGGTAATTTTGTCCACATTGTAGCCTGTAATGACAAAATTAAGAGCAAAATGCGTAACCCGCCTGCACGCACACGCGTCTCATTACGCACACTCGCAAAAATGCGCACACAAAACGGATGCTATACTTTTATACGCACCTACGCACACAAACGTCTTCGAAGGACACGCGGCCCGGTCGTTAACCCCAGTTTTTTGCGACCGAACGCAAGCCGCACCGCGTACTGCCTTCAACGTGCATTGGCCGCTGACTATTTTTTTATATTCATTTTTTTTCTGAAAGATCGTTCACTTTGCCGCCTCAGTTGATCGCTGTTGCTATTTTATGTAGGTACTGTGGGAATACGGCTATGATGTCAGAACTATTTTGCCTTTTTGTAGTCGTTTTCTAATGGTTGTTTTAATGATTCTGCATTTGAATTTTTTTTTGGGTTATCAGATGCTTCCTTTCGAATGTGTTTGATTTATTTGCGTCTGTTGGATTGTATGTAAGTTCAATGTTGTAAACGGTTTTGATTACTGACTTAATGGGTTTAGGAAACCTTTCTATCTAGCTTAACCAGTTGAAGGTGTTTATTTACTGAGTTAGTTTTTCTTTGAACCGTTAAGTTGTCAGATCGACGAACCATGTAACTTGAGTCTTGAATACGAAATTGAAACGGCAGTTTGTTGTAGTCTCGTCTTTCCGAATCTTGCATTTCAGTACTTACTAAATTTGTTTGGTATATTAACCAACTTCCATGGCTATTTTTCACTAAAAATATGCATTGCGTTGCTATCAAAATAAGTTATTTTACCGATCAGATTTTTCAGGCTACATTAACTTGCTTGTAATCGATTAGAAATTTGGAAAACAGGTCTTTACATATTCAAAATTACGTAAAAATATCGCACAATATTTATCTTGCTGTTCCATCCATTTTAACATCAAACAAAAACTCTCTCAAAGCAACTTCGCACAAAACAAAAAAGCCAATTCATCGGCACCCTATCATAAATGTGAACAACGACCTAACCCAAGTTTAGCTATGTGAGTGAGGCGGGCTTGGCCACCCCAATTCGGAACCTAACCTACCCCAACTGGGCCGTACGCACCGGGCCTAACTGCGGGTGTGTGTGTGCCTGAGAAATTGAGAAGACGCCGACGTCGATGTGTGCGTGTATGGATCTTCCTTTTTATTATTTAACTTGTTATGTTCCCAGATTTATGTAATTACTTTTTATGTTCTTTTGTAATGCACATTTAATTTCATTTCGAAGTAAAAAAAATCATTTTTAACATGTGCTGGCCGCAATAACCATAATTTCTTATATATTGAAAATTTGAGGTGATTTGTATTTTACTAAAAAGATATTCCGTGTATATTTCGAACCCTCTACATATTTATTAATGATATTTTCAAACCAATTACTTAAAATTGATATTTATTTGGTTCCACGCACCGGTATAAAATCTAGTCATTCGTTTCAAAAATCTAAAGGAGCGAGTTGTTTTAAACAGCAACTGAAATATTTTCAGATGGCTGATGTTGTATACAGCATAGCTCTTCACTACTCCGCTACATTTTCATGTCTGTCAAAAACTAAACTTCATAAATATGACAATCTCCTTGTATTTGTTTTGCCCGACCTATATAGAGTGTGCCTGTGTATGCGTGCGTGCATGCACTACACATAAACACAGTTTAGCGCCCAAATCCAATGTGTGCGTGCATTTAGAATGTGTGCGCAACTTCTTCACTCTGGTTCATAGTGGCGTATATTCTATGTCTATGCTCTGGTTTTCGAAGTTCGAAATTGGAATAAATAGAGCGTAAGGTCGTTGGCCGGTAGAAAGTATTTTCATTGCAAAGAAAAAAAACTCTTCGATGGACCCACACCTCAACATACTTTCTCGCGATACGCCTACAGTCAGAAATAAATAGTCCCGGTATATACCTAATAGCAATAACAACATTCATGTAAATTATATTATAGTTATTTCGACAAACCTTGAACGAGTCGGATTTAATACCTGAAATATAACTTTTTTTGTATGGGAAGTATTAATAAAGTAAAAATATATTCAGGGTAACTTACAAAAAATTGCCAAATACTATCCATCCATCCATCCATCAGCCTGTTTCGTCCACTGCTGGACATAGGCCTATCCAGGATTTCACCACTCTTGGCGGTCCCAAGTATCCATACTCACACACGCTGGGCAGGTGGGTTGGTGAGCGCGGTGCCGAAACCCTTGCACCAGTGACGCCGCTGCCCGTCACTAGTCTGTTTTAAGGCCTGGCAATTAGGGATGGATATACCGCCATCCATCGGTCCCAGGCAATGGTGGGCCGCCTGGTTTTTTTTTGCCTGAGAGCTGTCCTCTTACTCTCCCCCGAATAACTTCGGGAGGATTTGCGAGTAAGATACTAAATTTCATCCAATTCGGTTCACTGGTGTGATGAATGTCATACACTAAGGAGCAATTTATTAAGAAAAACTTTAGTTGAAATTTTTGATATGTGTAAGCTTATTATTTTTGGGAGAACATGATCGAAACTTAAATTTTTGATTCGATTCTGTTTTTCGAAAAGCATATCATTATCATAATGGTTTTTATTGTAAGACCACTTGTAATTTTTACATTAGAAAAAATCGTAAGAAAAATCTTAACAATAAATATTACATTTAATGTTGACGCGAGACTGCGTGACTAGGGTTACCAGATGACGGGAATTTTCCTGACATGTCAGGAGTTTTAGCCCTCTCTCAGGAATGTTTAAAATAGAATGAATAAATGCTTGAATTTAGTATATTTATTCAGTTGTGTTCGAAACAAAACCTGTGGAAAATCGCGCTGCCTCCGCTTTAACCTTAACGAAAATGTCAGGAAATTGATTGAATAATTAGGAATTTTGTCAGGAACTCAGGTTACTGGGTTTGGTAATCCTATGCGCGAAACACCCAGGTATTTACACAAGCACTTGTCCACTAAGGAGCTATGTATGGATATGTAAGGGTTAACTCCCATCGGTCGCTTGGAAATAAAAAGAACACTCGTTTTTTTGTCATGACTGGCCTCTCGCCGGCGGCTCCGTCCGCGTTTATTTAATCTCTACCCTATTTTCAGGTTGGGCGTTATTTTATCAACACCGTTTATAGCTTATTGCTGTGACCTTGCTCAACATATAGAAATATAAAATAACACCCTAGCCGAAAACGGGACAACGGTCGAAAAACGCGAGCGAAGCCGCGGGCAAAGGCTAGTAATCTTGTATTAATGTAAATTGTGGTTTCATTTAATGTTACCTTCATATTTAAACCCAATTTTTTTACAAATTAAAACATTCGTTCTAGGTTCGAGAGGAACCCGCGCGTCCTTTTGTCTCTTGCCTAGAGAGTATTTTTTTATCAAACAAAAAATGAAAATATTACGTAACAATATTTTTTGTACGCATATATTTTTGGATCTCTGGAAATTGCGATAGATCAAAAATGTTTTATTAAGAATAGAATAGTATTTTAGTACGGTTGGCATCCTAAAATAATTTTGTTGATTGAAATTAATCTGATGAGGAAGCAGTCCAAAAGCCCCGATGATATTTTCTTCAATTATGTTACAATGAGGAAGGAAAAGATAATAATCTTTTTAGGAATATTTTTGGAACAAACTTTTCTTACGGTACCATATGTACTCAAAGTGTAAGAAAAGGAACCACTGATGTGATTTCGTCGGTAATCCGTGTACTTACATATTTATTTAAAAGTTTTCATAACAGATACGGGACGGATACCCGGTTTGGATCCGGTAACTTTTTTGGATCCGGCTGGGTACCGGATACAGCGACCCGAATAGTAACGGGTAATTTAACCAGAAGAAAAAAACAGTTATTAATAACAGAATAAATCTCTTTAAAAAATCGGTCCACCTTTGTAGAAGTACTGTGACATAAAAGTTTAAAGGGACGAAAACCACGCATGTTGCCGCTGCCGGGTACCCGGTTACCCGATACCCGGCAAAACCACTATCTGGGTCATCTCTACTTCATTACGTTTTACCTGTTTATGGTAGAAACTTAAAATTTGGTAAAATATATTACTAAATAATGTTATTACTTAATGTAAAATATAAATACTTGTCCAAACATTCAGATAAAATAATCATATAGTCATAGCTATTAGAGAAAATTATTTTATTTCCTAAAAATATCCTAATAAATATGGGTATCAAATTGTAGATATTTGACAAATTGAATCTTATTTCCTAGTTACGGTTCTGTGTGTATGTTTCCCCTGTGTGCAAGAGAGAGAAGGAGGTATATGACAAAATAGAAAAAGACAAGGATAGCAAGAGGGCGACGACCTCTAAAACAAATCGGCCGATGTGAGGGTTCGGTTTCTGTAGAGATAGGAAAAAAAGTTATCATATTCATGTTGAAAGTGTTTATGAAGACCATTCGGAAAATAATTAAATATTTTTATGCAGTTTAATTCTTACTTATGGTACCTCTTTGGTGTCTCCGTCAAATACTTAAAGCTTGGGCAAAAGAAAACCGTTACCTACACGTGGCTATAAACCTAAACATAACTAGAGCACCCGCTGCAAAAGGTTCCACTACTTAATAAAACTATGACCAAGGGGCTTGCTGAATATCTGCGCAAAAGAAATTTTCGTTGAAAATCTCTGACGGCAAATGCTGAGCGTGCCATCTTTTGCCAAACTAAAGCTATTTTAGTATGAGCTAGCTTAAAAGTGTGTGATTAACCATGGGCACAGTTAAGTGTTTATTTCTTTTTCTTACTTGCTTCCATAAGAATTCAAGTTAGTATAATTTTTGTTTAATTTATATTGTTTGGCAATAAATTGCGAATTAGTTTATTATTTCTGTAAAAAAACGGTTAATAATTCTTTTGTCTTCTAAACTTATCGCTTTTTTACTCTGAAACTCGGCTGGAGTGAGTAATAAGCAGATTCAAAAAACCGGCCAAGTGCGAGTCAGACTCGCCCATCGAGGTTTGCGCTCGTCTAGAGCTAGTACTTTTTATGATTTAATTACAAATGTATTGTTTTCAGATTTTTCCCTATAGTTGTAGTTTAAAACGGTATTACTTGCCTTTCATAGTTCTAGGTCAACGGAAAATACCCTATAAATTTTGATTCCTTTAATAGTGTCAAAATATACATTTTTTGCGGCATAAAAGGCTATATCTTTTATAGAAGTTTGATTTTTTCACAGCTTCAGGAGACTGTAGACTTGAGTATATGGTTTTAATTTCATCTCGATACCTATACGCGTTCCCGAGATAAAGGGTCTTGACAGACGGACTTGACGGACGGACGGACGGACGGACGGACGGACAGACGGACAACAAAGTGATCCTAATAAGATCATCCTATAAGGGTTCCGTTTTTTTCTCTTGAGCCCTAAGATTACGCCTTTTTCATCCCTTAAAAGTATTGTTTTGCTGTCACTACATTGATCTAGGCTCGCCCTTTTCCCTGGCCTTGTTATGAACCTAGATAGGGACCTAAGCGAAAAATTGTGACTACCCACACAGAACCATACACTCACACACAAGATGTGCTTATTAGTTTACTGTGTGAGTATATAGGATGTTGGGTAAGTGATGGGAGCTTATCTTTGGGATTTAATGAAATTACATAAATAAAGTGAATCTGATAACTTTAGTTTTTCGACTGAAAACGTTTCTATTTTAAAATGATAGCACATAATTGTTTGAAAGGTTTTATTTTTCATTCCGATGATTATTACCGACAATGTTTCCCATGAATAACAAAAGTTTGCCAATAAATATACTTATAATAGAATCTCATGGCTTGACACGTGCTATTCAAGCTTTTTTACGAGTAAATGTATAATTTGTTCAATGTTTTCACGTGGCAAGCGAAAGCAGAAAAATTTGCTTTGATGCAACCCGATTTATAAGCTAGCTACATTTTTCAAATTCACGTTACTTTTATACAGCGTGATCTAGTTATTGAAACTATATATATATAAGGTAACTTTGGGTGATATAGCTAAATACATACTGGAGACTCGGTAAGTGGTTAGGACCAAGGTTCATTTGAAAAGGTGATTGAAAAATAATGAAATGCGCTAAATAAAATAAACTTTCTATACCGAGCCTAGGTTGTTTCACGTCAATATAGTTCTTTACGCCTCTACTAGATGGCGCTTCGCGTGTCTGCCGGGTATATTAACCACTTTTACAGAAAAACGTTTGAAATAACAGAAAAAAGTTTTTTTTTTTTTTTGAACGGTTTAAAGGAATTCCCTTCCCAATAGAATATGACTAGTAAGTATTAAACATTTATATAGGGCAGTAAATTATTATTTTCCGCTTTGTTTCAAAAGTTTTTATATCGAAATAGTTCAGTAATTGGAATAGCCAGTAGAGGAGGTGGTTTAATTTTTTGAGCACGTCGCAAATAAACGTTGCAATTTTTACAATGTTTTAGTTCATAGGATAAAGATCAAGACGATGCTATACACTGAATCACGTATTGGGAGTTTAGGAGTCACGTAAATCACGGGAATATGCTAGTAATTAAGTGGAAAAATTCGCCTTTCGTTCAGGAGTAATATGACTCTATAATTTTGTACGGTACGTAGACTAAATCATACGTAACTTATATACGAGGAAACTCTGTTAGCGCTCTTTTTACTCAAACACAATGTCGTTTTGACGCACCCGCTTTTATGCTTTTATGTATTTTATATAATCTAATTCAGTTGACAAGCAGATAGACCATGATGGTACATCGCTTGACTTTTAAACAAACCCCAATAATTTGAGAGGTTATTAGGAAACGTTAGTGGAACACATTTTAAATGTAAAAACGATTAAAATTATTAGATATATTATTAAAAAATGTTACCTACTTGGAAATAAAATGTATGGTTATCCTAGCCACTCCCATTAGGAACAAATTTAAAATAGTGGAATCAATAAAGAAAATCACTTCGCGCGATCAAATTTTCTCATTTTACAGGTGATCTTCATTTCTTTGGATTTTACGACAAACCTCAAGTTGACTATAAATAAAAAAAAATAAAAAATTTTGATTGGTTTTTATAAACACCAGTTTTTTTTTCTTTTACAATATATTATATTGTTGGGGTTAGGTTAAAATTCAACCTGTAGTTATAATATTCAGAAAAATGGTGGCCATACTTGTGGCCGAGTCTACATAATCAAAGGAATTGAATAACAAAATAGGAAAATACATTTATGTGCAGACAGAACAGATCAAAAATAGCAGACCTACCACATTAATTGGTTTGTTTCCATTTTTATTCCAATTAACGAATATGTGCTCGGGCGGGAATAAGAAATAATCGACTTGAAAAATATGTGGAGATTGACTGCGAGAGGTTTTTTGACATATTTTCGTTGATCAAAGAATTTATTTAAACTCGGTGGTGTCAACCTCTTCTCAAATATGTACACAGAATCGAAAAGGCTTAAAATGTTTCTTAGAAATCATGATAATCATAAGTACTGAAACAGTTCCAGCTAAAGTCCTAGAAAACATTCCTTCGATTTTGTGGCAAAAATATTAAAAAATAACGGTTTTTTTCTACAGATTATATTACTTAAAGAAACTCAATACCGTATTATACACGCAATGTAAGGAGCCGAGAAATATAATATGTAGTATTAATAGAAAATGTAATCCTTCGATTATTTTAATCCTCGTAATCATTTTAATTTCAAACTCATTATTACGGAGCCCGCCGTGCCATAATTCAAAACTTTTTTTAAACTCACAATACAGACTAATTTGGCTCCACTCACGTCACTGTTCCCGTAGAGTTCACAAAATGGGTATTTGTTAATTAGATCAGAACGGCTTAATAATTGGACGGGTGCAAAAGAGATGCAAATACAATCTTTGAACTGGAGGAAAAGAGAAAACAAGCCCAGACTATTGGAAAAAGTTCGAAAAATATTCAAAAACGAAGTCCCGCATAGAATTTTAATAAGATTGAAACTGGAATATTGCATTGAAATTGGCTTATTATTTGTGTATCGATCTGAATTTTTAAATTTGCGTATTGTACACGTGTTCAGTGGGAAATAGTTTGTATTGTACACGTGTTCAGTGGGAAATAGTTTGTATTGTTTTTATAATGTTTGTCATAGGGATGCACTGCACATTACTGATCATTGTTCAAAATTATTTCTTATTTATAACTTATTATTCTTAAACCACTCAGTTTATTTTATTTGACCCAAATTATTCACTGTCCGGCACACAAACATTTTACCATAAAAACAGACTTAGTGACAAAAAGGCCATCGCGATTGATTGAGAATCTGCACGCTGCTGGTTTTCAGCGGATCCTGTTCTCACTTACTTAGTATTTACAATATGTTTGAAGCAGAGATGTGTATGTCAAAAATATTATAACGGAAAACTTACTCATAAGAAATTATAAAAAAAGTATAGCAGCCGCGTAACCCCGTTTTGTGAAATAATTTTATTTGTACCAAGCTAATCATGTTCAGACACATCGATGGATAGATAAGCGTTAGTTTTTCGTTAAAACCCTAGGTAATTAGAGAAGCACAATACATGAAAACTTTAATAATTAAAAAAACAACTGCCAATCTACCCATTTAAAATGGGAATGTAGCAAAAAACCAAGCGAATCTCCCCACGGCTAGACAAGCAATCTAGCCAAACTAGAAAATAAGACACTCAACTAAAAAACCAAACGAAAACCTTCCAGAGAACAAAATTAACTTTCTTAAAAACTAAACTCGGACCAACGAAATTGCTTCCTTCGGACAGGGTAATAAAACTCTTTGGAGTTTTCTGAGGTCTGATGGCGAAATGGTACAAGTGGATATAAATTGTTTTTTTAATTAGACCGCGCAATGGTGTTTGTACATGTTCTATAAGTAATTAATCAGGAAAAAATATATAATATAACTTATTAAACGTTTATTAGATGCTTTGAGAAAAAAAATTAATACTTAACCAAATATTATAAAATTAAATATTCGTAACACATGATAAACTGTTTTAAATTTAATTAGTTAGTTTTTGGCTTCTGAAATCAAGACTGAAATTATACATAAATTTAGATGGAAATTTTAATGTTGAATGGGCCCATAAAGATCAATTGAAAATTATTCATTTTTAGCTTTCTTTCTACCTACTTATTTGTAAATTGCAATACTTTCCTATGAATTACTTCAAAAAGCTGTACACCCTTTTAGCTTATAACGGCAGTACGAATCCCCTTTCTCTGAGAAAAACGGAGAGGGGTGCGGGGGGTAACGTAATTGGGACTTTTTCCTTAGTTGACTTTTGTTCTTTGTTTCGCAAAGTGACTTTTTTCTGGATCAGGAACAGGAAGCAGAATACTTTAAAATAAAAATATATAAATTTGATCGTGTGGCAGCAAACATGATATTATGATCTGAACATCATTAGCTCTATCTACTCTAGCTCTCGTAGACATAATAAATAATTAGTTTATATGTGCAGCTATCTATTTACTTGAATTCGAAACAAACCTTAGTGGCTTATTAACTAACTTTTGTCCACGGGTCCGCCCGCACTGACATGTATCATAAGTTCATAACTTTACAATTTGAGTGTTTTGTAAAAATTCCCAAAATTGTATTATAAGAGGCTTGATGATTTTGTTTCTACTTATGTCAACCATAAATTTTTATAAGCAGAACACAGGGCCGCCATATACAAAAAAAAACTAAATGAAGGGAGTTTGGTAGGCCAGACACAGACACCATACTAAAACCTTTTGCTCATTTTTCTCATGTCACGTGAGTTTCTTCTGAGTTTGTACAGGAAGCAAAACAAATTCCAACCAATAAAATGACTACACACGCCTTTCAAAGTTAGGGCTTTTGAGAGATAAATTTTTGGCCAACACCTTTTTTCTTTTGCAGGTTATTTTCCAAAAATCTGTTTATTGATTATGTTGATTTAAAAAATGGAAAAAAGAGTAGACGCGCCAAAAATACTTTCCAAAAAATCATAAAAAAGTGGCATTTAATGGTGGAGGGCAATTGGCTACGTACTGGTTAAAAAGAAAAGCAAGTTGAAGCTTAAATAATTATTATTTGCTAAGATTATAGGAGCCTGATATAAAGTTCTGATCGAAGGGAGCTTACCTATTAGAGCAAGCGGCGGCGTAGATACCCTGAAAATAGTGTTCTACCTTACCTTCAGACAATAGTTCACTTTTGGATATTGTTTTTGAATATCTTCAGAGATGATAATATACTGATTTTGATGGTTATTTTTGTCAACTCTCACTTAATTCTTATTATCTCTATAATAATAGCAAAACAACAATCGCATCCACATCGTGATTTGAAGTCTAAATAAAAGGTTACATAAAATATTTTAATAGTAGTTATTGCTGTAAGTGAGCAAACATACAAATGTACTCGCAAACAAGTTTGCACTCAAATATGAACTTCCTTTTTATGAAGTCAGTTAAAAATTGTACTGCAGCCTTGACCAGAATTATTACAGGATGTTATGACTCTCGTAAATTTGGGTCACCAGACGTGTTTTGGGTATTAATATTAAAGTATGATTTTGGTTATTGTGGTTAAACCAGTTCTTCCCCAACCGATTGAATTTATGAAAATTTTGCACACATGTTTGGTTTTGGTGACAATGTACGATAAGCTAAGCGACGTCATTCTAAATCCAGTATAGCAGAATCCCTTTACGTGGATATCAAAAAAAGGATTTGATGAGGAAACTGCGATAAGCTAAGTGACGTTATTCTGAATCCAACATGGTGGACGTTTGCCATGCAGAACAAGTGACGAGATTGGGCACACCCAAAGATATATCTAAATTTATTTTACAATCCTCTTTGATATGGTTCAATAATTAAAGGGGTTGACTATCAAAATAACGTTATTATCTAAAAAGCACAAAATATAGTCATGAAATATAAATCCTTTTTAAAAATAAGCTTTTATTTAAACCCTGGACTAAAACGAATAAAATAAGTTCAGACCACTGAAACTGATTTAATATTTAATATTGAATTGTTTATTTTCAAAAAGCGTGTCACGTTAAATATTCATAAAAGTCGGTATAAATTAGTTTTATTGGACTGTCAGTCATTGATTGGTAAGTAAATACTAGCAGAAGTATGTATGTATTTTATTTACAAAAATATTAAATCAGTTTCAGCAGTAAACTAATTTTATTAGTATTAGTCCACGGCTCAAATAAATGCTCGTTTTTTTTCAAAGTTTTTTTTTTAAAGAAGATGCCTAATTGCTGGTGGTCTTTCAGGACTTCGAAGAGGAAGAGGGAGTAATAGTACAGCACCAGCGTTTTCCATAAAAAAAAATACCGTTCTTCCTTTGTTTTTTGTCATGTAATACTTAAGAATATTCCAAGGCCATAAAGTTTTTGAATTAATGGATTCATTAATTTGAAATTCGTTTTTTTATATACACCGTCACGCGTGACGTGATAAGTTTTGTATTTCATGTAACGTGTGTTAGACTGTGTGTAGTCCTACCTTAAAAATCTTTCTAAGATATCAAGCGAAACCGTCTATTAAAATCACATCAGCGTAGCAGTAAATTCTTAGTTTATTTACTCTTGCAACTCCCAACGTTCGACTTACGGCTATTGATTAATGTTATAAGATTACCGCCGCATTTCCATATCCAACGATGCTTGCCAGTCTTCAGTTGGATACGTGCTGTAATAAGAACTGCGGCTTGTTTGCTCTTCCAAGAAAGTCGTGATGCCGCGAGATTGTGACTGGTTACGTCACCATAACAAAATCGGGCTCTTATGACGAGGTGCATCCACGCGTAGTTACTGATGAGAACGGAAAACATTTTTAACGGTCACTGCTTAGAGTAACATTTTGTGTAGCATAAGATAGGAAATTTCTGATGCACAATACATAAGAACTATATTATTTCACAGGGGATTTATACTTTAATGTAAAACTAAGTAGAATTCAAGAAAGTGCTCAATTTTGCATTTACTACAACAGTATAAGGTTTTCAACTCAACTTCATTTTCTTGATGAAGTATTTTAACAATAATAGAAAAATATTGAACTTCTTGAACGTTGTCCGATTGATATATTTGACAGATCGATCACGATACCAGTTTCATCGATCAAATCGACACCATCAGGTAATAACAATTGGACACAATAAATGCAACGTATGAACTTTTAATATCTTCCTACTCGTGACAGTTTAACCTACATAGCCTTCGTTTTTCTCTTGTTACATATACATTTATAACTTTGCAACGTAGAGAAGATAATAGTTATTGATAAGAAAATTTTCTAGAGCTTAGCGATTCATTTAGCTATAAACTAACTTGCCCTTCCTAAGGATTTATAAGTGTAAAATATATCATACAGGACTTGTACCAAATTAGGTGAAAAATAAAACAAGCAGCTATTTTAGACTGAGCCTGATAAAATACCACTTGGGTTTTTAACCGTATTACAGATGTAAGATCACCTGCAGTGATATAACCAATGGCAGTTCTAAGATTCAAAATTGTACGAATTAATAACGAAAATATTAAAATCAAAAATGTTATCTACTGTACAATATATATTTTACAGTAGCCCCAATATAAAGTGACTTTTATTTATACAGCCAAACTCATACTGAAGGATTGCTAAGTGATCAGTAACAAGGATCGATAACACCTTTTGCTAATTTCGCAAAATAAAATCTTGACGTCCTGTGGTAATTGACACGGGCCTGGGCTTGCATTTATAAGGAACAAAAAGAGTTAAGCTTGTTACTGAGCACTTACCGAATCTTCAGTAACAATTTGGCTGCATAAATTAAAGTCACCTTATACAGGCAAAGCCTGTCCAAAAGTAACTTTTGCCATGGTTAAGATGGCACGTTTGGATACCTAACAAAACAATTTTTTTTTAATATGACGTGTTCTTTAAAATTAGCATACGCCTCGTAATTATTTACCGATATATTACGGGTTCAGATTACTTTAAATGAAAACAATAAAAATAAATTCAATGGATTCCTTTATTGGTTTCTTTGGTTCAAAATTATTCACAAAGACTAATATTTTATTCGCTATTATGAAATGAATTATTTACAAAAATAAAGTTTTGTCGTTTGTTAGAAAATATAACGACCCCAAGTATCGTATTTTAAAATCCACAAATTGCCAGAACCGCTTGCGTAACCTCATACACAGATAAAGAGTAGTTAGTAGTTACCCAGTAAATAATAAAATCATGCACCAACCTTGCTCATCACGCCCCGCCTGTTATCATTATCTAATGAATAGCTAGTATTTAATACATTTATCTTATCAGTAGGGTGGCCAGGGGATTCGTACTACCCAAACTAGTTCTGATATATAAGGTGACTTTCGTTTATATAGCCGAATTCGTACTGGAGACTCGGTAAATGGTCAGGACCAATATTCAATGACCCTGTTTGATAGTTTTTGTGCCTCTATACTTGTTCAAGAACAACCTCGACTCAATTTGTATAGGAATTCTAAATTTTATTTTGCGTATTTTACAGAAAGTAGGCTCCAGTATGAATTTGGCTATATAAACGAAAGTCAACTTATATAAGTGTATTTGTCTAGGAGAAATTGCAGGTTCTAAAATATTTACTGAGCTCACATTCTCTATTGAGCCACAACTTCCCAATAAATTCATCTGGCCGAGTAATATGTTGGCTGACTAAAGATTCTACCAAATCGACTTTTGCTGTTTTAATTTTATTCGTAGTAACTGCTCAACTAAATTATAACTCTAAAAAGTAATAACTGTGTCTCTACAAATTGTCTAAATGTTCCTCTACAAATCGTCGCTTTTACAAAATTGTCCTTCTGCTAATTATCCCTCTCCAAATAATCCCTCTACAAAAATGTCCCTCACAAAATTGTCCCTCTACAAATTGGTTCACAAACGCATACGTGCTTGCGTGTGCACATAATGTGTTTCGGTATCAAAACTGTGTTGCACTTGACTCGATTATCTTCTCTTATCTCTTAACTACATATGAATTTTATGTTCATGCTAGCGTTATTATTGTAGATAAGAATATTCATATCTAATTTGTCCTAACTTACGAATAACTTATTAAATTGTTTGAGTGCATAAGTTGTTACTGAATCAGACAGCAGTATTTAGAACCTTCTTAAGAGTATGGCATAGGCTAGGAAAAATTTTTACTACCTGTCCAACACAATAAGGCCAAGGAAGACTTTATTTGCTTTTGATAGAGGCAATTATTGTTTGGCTCATTGGCCTATTTGTCTTGGACGGGTAATAGTAATATAATCTCGCAGCGAAACAACAGATTAGAGGTTATAAGCTATTTTCGTTTCATATGCAAAAATAAATAGGATTGGAGTAGATTCACTTCATATTTCAATTAACAATTTTGTGAAAAAGAAAACAACAACTCCATCCCGTAACTAAGTTCTTGTGAGGAACATTTGAAACCTAAAAACATAGGGTTTAAATAAGCAACAATAATACGAGCCATCCTACACTTATAAATTAAGTAAAATGTATAAATTTACACAAAAAACATATAAAGCCACAAGATGGTCCTCAAAGCAAAGTTCTCACTTAAAGCATTCAGCATCCAAGGTCTCGGTAAACTGCTATAACTGCCAACATAAATCAGCCATTATTTTGTTTAAAATGACCTCTATTCGTTCGCAACAAGATTGCTGCCACAAGTCTAATAATATTGGCAATTCAGTATCTCTGTATTTATAACATACACGTACTCGTTCAAGTCACTCGACCGGTTCGATTCACGTATTCGGATTCATTCGGCCCGATAAATTAACTTGAATAAAATCTTGTTCAGATAAGCATGCACAACATTATAAATGAAAACCATCTAAGTTTAAAAAAATATAAGAAAAAGTTTCATTAAAAGAGGCTTTTAATGATGCAATATAATTATTACTATATTCTTAAATATTTAGAGATTTAACGGAAAACATATTTATAAAGGTATTTTGATAAACCTACATTTTTCTTTCAATTAAGCGGTTTTTATTATAGATTTTAATCTGAAAAGCGTTGCAACAATTTTTGTTTATTTGACAAGTTTCTAAACCGTCTGTGATATGGATCACAAGATTTACTGAAACTACTATACTATACATAATACAACTTAACTTATTTGACAGGACTACGCTTATTTTTGGCATCCTATCAATTCCTATCCTTGTCTTTGACAGAATGCTTAAATTAAGTTTAGTCCTGTCAAATAAGTTGTGTTACACCGAATCGACACCAATACTTAGCGTTACTATAGCGTTACAATAGTGTTAACGCGTAAAGTAGCAAAGAAAAGACATCAACGTGCGCCCGTAATAGTGCCACGAAAGCAAGTTTGTGGCAGGTATAAATAATTTGTTTTCAACATCTATCACGGTTGGTGTATGGGAGCAGATTCACTGACATCATATACCTACAGGATTTTTTAACTTTATCAAGTTAGTAATAAAAAAGTAAACAAAGGTGCTACCAGCATACAAGGGTGCTATAGCGGCATCTAAAAATGTTGAAATTTTATTAAAATTAAAGGCTCTCCGAGGTTGGAGTGTACCTGGACCGCTATTCTGGCACTTGTTAAAAAATTTCTAACGTAGATTTCGGGTGATTTTAAAGAGGATTTCCTATGAATATGTAGTGATAATTTTGATTAAACACAGCGTGAGCATTTCTTTTAGTCCATAATTTTTCTTTGTTAAGGTTAATTTAAATCATTTCACTTTGAATCGCATGGTATTTGTCCTACTAGAAACAAAAATCGAAAAACTGATATTGCGAATGAAAAATAATGCCAGAATAGTCGTTCAAAAGTTGTTAAAATGGCTGTTCGGCTCCTCTACCGCCAGAATAGTCATGAGACCTTTTTACTTCATTTTAATCCAATATTTTATGTGTATATAAAAGTGTGTATATGACATGGCCATTGCCATATCTTAGACTTAACCATTTCATGATCTGATCGGCCATATCATGAAATATATTAAAACTGAAGGGGTCGCCTCGCTTTGCTTTGCTCGGCTCCCGAATTTGAGATATCCAGCAGCCTAACTCATACTCCTCGCCTCGTTCGTCGTCCCACCTTCTTTTGAATTTTTTTGTTGAAAAGCTATCGTAAATTTCTTGTCATACTTCACGATAAGACAATGGCCAATTTTATGGGCCAAGATATATCCAAAACAAATGAGCCAAAATCAGTTATTTATTTATTTTTACATAAGAACCTTAGCCTACTTACAGTGCTTGTCACCAACTCGTAAGCTAAAACAGTCTTGTTTTCAACAACATATATTATATGTACATATATAATATATATTACCAAGTTAATATTTTTAAGAGCGTTAAAATCTATAATGTATCTCAAATAAGAATACGACTGTCAGAATGCCATTTTCAGAACGAAAAAGGGATATGTCTATTCCATTATTAATCGAGTGAGACGCTTAGTAGATTTTAATGCGCCGCCGCCGTAGCATAAATTATATTGCATAATATACATACGAGTTTTGGTAAGTACGAGACCGATTAAGCTTGATTCTGATTCAAAAACTACTTATCCTTATAAATAAACTGCAAAAATTAAATTAGGTACATTCTGTTATACACGTTTACATTAATAATAATATTAATAGTAACTAGTAAACATATTTTGCCTAAACTAAACTACGAAAAGTAGCCTGTATTTTAGGCATAAAATGAACTGAACGTAATGAAAACTATAATAACAATTTATAAGCTTAAAAATTACACAAACGTTTGAAAAAAGCAGGAGTCGTATAAGTAGAGTATTAATTCAATATTACACTTAAAATAATTTGTTTAAACTAAAGCGGAATAATTACATTTAATTTACTACTGAGAGTAAATTTTCCGTCTCATCGTAGGACAGACATTGTAACCATTCAGAGACTCAATTTTTGCATTTAAGGCTGGTGAGGTCAAATAAGTTGATTATTTTATTAATTTTATTGTAAAAATGAAAAGAATTTATGCGCGAAAGCGTGTACGGTGCGTGTTTAAGCACATGCTATGTCCTTGCGTCTTTTGCTAGTGATTTGTGGGTTGTTTGCTGTGGATTTGTGCTGCATTAGGACTATTTTCAGAATGAAAAGTTGGCGGACGGTTGATTTTATACAAGCGTTTTTAGTTAAGTACAAGAAAGTAGTACCAACAATGACAAATTAAAATAGTGCTCGTTTGATTACCAAACTTTTTCGTCGGGAAAGTCTGTCGAACGGAGACGCCGCGCGCCGCGCGAATTGAACGCGAATAAGTCTGAACCAGCTTGAATGAACGTCTGTAGGTTAGGTTCTAGACTTCTAGCGCTAGGTCATTGCGAGTGAGTGTTACGTTGTTCGCATTGCCTAGACTTCGCGCCATATTACTTGTCCCACATTTCAGTGCGTTTTGTTACGAAGCCATGAGGTTCTTTTTTTATTTACATGGTACTTGACTAGAGGCGTTCAATTAATTGGTTTGTCTATGGTTTAAGTGCTTATTCCTCGGTTATAAGAATCACACCGGGGTAAATAAACGTGGCGTACTCGTCTCGGCGTACTTTCTCACTGACGGCATTCACTTGGCTCGCTTAAACCAGTAAGATTGCTAGAGAAAAATAAGTATTTTGGTTATTTCGTTGTATAAACCAACCTCGTTTGAGGTAACATGATATTTCCACTGTACTGAGTCGGTGTACGTCTTGTGAATTAACAAAACATATTATAATAAATGTCTCTTTCTTTGTTTCAGGTAATTGTTTCATACTATGCACCATTCCGGTTTACTGGCACCATCAATTTTAAATTATTTTGTATTTACTTATATTAAAGTACCAAAGCAAATTATTTAAAATTCCGTAAATGGTAAAGTCAAGAGCACGTTGAGTTGTGCACCTGCAGTGCGACATTAGTCACTATAGTGAAGGATATAAGATAGGGTTGAAGTCCAATGTATATAGCTTGATGTTTTCTTGACTGTACCAAAACTCTTAATAATTAACGAGCTACTACATTCCTCTCTTGCGTTAACTAAACAATCACATGTGCTTCCTCTCTGCTTCGTTGTTACCAAATTCATAATGGAGACTGTTGAGTGATCAGAACCAAGGTCAATTAAAGTAATTGTGAAAAAAATATGATGGTACAAGTATGAATTTGATATCGACTTGACATCGATTCGATGAACAAAAATGTGAGTCTTATTTCTTTACAAGGAGTTGTCGTTTCGAGTTTACCGATTTCATTTGTCAAATTTACCGAATCGATGCTCAATGCTTACATACTTTTACTACAGTTTCGGTTTCCAATTCTGTTTCACTCGGGGTTGTACTTGGACAAGACTTCACATAAAATGTTTAAATAATTTTATGTAAAACTGTCATGAAACAGAATTCCACATTCTTTTCTCCTATTTCGCTATTCTTTTCCCCGTTGTAATCACTTAAAGTGACATTAATTTGTTTCTGAAGACACGGTAAATTAAAAATTAAACAACTACTTTTCCTGTTTTCTAAAAACGCAAGCCCAACCAATCAATACCATGGAGAGTCGAATTTCATTTCGTAATTTTTTCAGAATTTTTTTTGATCTTAATATTGATAACTTACCAAGCCAGTATGAATTTGGCTGCCTAAATTAATGTCACTTTGCACAGTATCGAGTTTCAAAATACCTAGTATCAGTAGTAGTAAATTAGAAATCAATATCAACGAAGATTTGTGTAAGATAGTTGATCAAGTTTTGGCGTCCCTTCGAGAGGCACATTCAACAATTTAGGCACAAAAGTAAGTAACTCCTCACATCATATCACATTTGTTCCACACGCTCGCGCTAGCGACGGTTAACGCTCTGATTGCTCCAGATATTGTCGTACCGAAACAGAGTGTCACCATGTGAAAGTAAGCCTGAATATCTAGGTTAGGTTAATTTTAAACTTTAAATATTATGTATATAAATAAAGGTATAGTGTAGCTCTATAACTATTGCTCTGCGAATGTTTTTTGGGAATTGTGTTTTGTAATGGTGGATAAAATACGAAGAATTTTTGTAAAACTGTTTGTTACTTTGAATGATCATTTAATTGAATCTAACATTTGTTTAACTGATGACGTAAAATCTTCAAACATCACAAGTTATGTATTGCTTCTCGAAATAAAAAATTAAAACATAAACTTAGTATCAACTTTCTAAAACTTGTATAAAGCATCTTGTACGTGTTCATCATTTTGTGAATTTATTCATTAAACATTTATAACCGATGAATTTCCTTAATAAGCGCGAGCTCAAGTGACAATTTTTGATATGAAATAAATCCTCAATTTAGGGCAAGCAAACACCGCTGTACAAAGCCACACCGTCACAGATAACAACATTATAAAACGGCGTACAAATAAAGATGTAGACATCCCTTTCTATCACACGTTTACACAGCTGTCTATCTTTGTCGCGCGATCGAAATACCGTAAGCGATGCAGTGGGCGGGCGGTGTAGGATTTTTACGGTTAGATAGATAACGGGCCCAAACGGTTTATATCTAAGTTTCCGTGAACAGAGCCTCGGCTTTTGGGCGAGATAAATTAATACTTTCTTTCCTTAACCCATACTCGTACCAGGTGCACGTGACGTGATTCGAAACTTAAATCACTAATGATCATACTGAACGCGGAAACTATCACTTCCAAATACAATATAATAAAACCCATGTACGTGTGCCTACTGGCTCTATGTTTTCGTCAGCAAACAAATTTCAATTACAAAAAACTTCTTTTAAAAGTAATCCTTTAATAGGAGAAACTAATGACGATATACAGGTTCTGTAATTGTTTTCAGAACCAGTTCACTCTTTGGCAGAACCTTGAACATTTACCATAAAACTCTAATTTATACAACTATTTAAAGTAGGTATAGCTTTGAGGTAACCGACGATGATTTGTCATTGGTTAATTTGGATTTTCCGCAAATTGCGGTTATAATAGGTACAAAATTAAATTATTCATCAAAACAACTTGCAGTATTCCGACTAGTTATTACGTTTAAAGTCTATTTTGTGCTATTAACTGTAACAAGTAAATAACTTCAGCAGAATGTGATCGCTTCAAATATTTTCACAAAATTTTATGACTTATAATCTCACACATATCATAGATTTTGAGCTACTAGCAGTACCTACATTATTAGGTATATTTTGGCAACTACAACAGAAGGGATATTTTCCCCATATTTTCGAGTATCTTTAAAGTAATCTTAACATATACTCGTATTAATACTGTACGACATCACAAAAGTTAGATAAGTGGATAAACTTATTTTAAAATCTTTGTTTATGTCGTGGTATGATAGCGTAAGCTGCATTTTCGCGAAAAAGCGCGCTTTTATCTCTTCGCTCGTCGTCGCACCTATTTTTGATATTTTGTTGAAAGGATTTCGTAATTGTTTTAAAATATTTTCTCATATCTATCTCTACACTAATCATCGAGAAAATCTCAAGAAAATCTCTAGCTTTGAAATAATTTCATATAATCCTGTAATGGTTTGGCCTTTTCCGCGAAAAACCCGTTTACGCCATCTAAGGTGACATTATAAGGTACAAGTCGAGCTTTCTTTAGTTACTAAAGAAAAGTCTGTTTGATTCAAGTACAATCATATTTCTAAAAGAAAAGTCTATTTGATTCCAGTACAATCATATTTCTAAGAGAACTAACTCCGTTAGCTTTTATCGTGACTTCATATGAAAATTTGCCATCATTAATCCTCTTTCATAGACTGAAAATGAATATAAAATACGTATGTGAATTGCTCTTGAATAAAAGGTATCATCTTCTGAAAGTTTTTTACCACATTTCGGTTGTAATTTGTGCGGTAATTCCTTTTTTTTTTCAATTTTGCTTTTACTGTCTACTTTGTGTATGTGCAAACTTTTCATTCGTCAAATTCAAATTATAAATAAATATATTTAAATTTTTAGGTGTTTAGATTGTTTGAGTTCTTAGGATTATTTAGTTTTAATTTTATTTATTTATTTTTCAATAATTGTACATACAATACATCTATCTGGAATAAATATATTATAGTCTATTTTAATTAAGATAATTAAGTTTTCAGCAACTGATGTTGCATGCTAAGTAACGTTACCCTGCGAGGTGTTCACGGAAGACCAGCGTCGTGGTACAGAAGGGTGCCATGACACATGCTGAGTGGAGGCCTTCTATTTAGTTTATTATGTTGTGTCACACCAATAAAGCTTTATTCTATTCTATTCTAAATGTTATTAATGTTATCAAAATCTAAATTTTGACAAATATTGGATAATTGAGTCCACGAAGTAAAACAGCAAACTTTTAGGCTGGTCACGCGTTTAATTTAAATTGAGGACTTTTAAGGCGAGATGCCGCCACGCATACACAAGAGTACAAAAAAATTCATATATCGAATATTGTGTGGTATAAGTTAGAAGATTTCCGATGAAAAAATACATAACTCACGTGAACTGAGGATTAATTAAGAAAATACTCGGTTTTTATGCAATAAAATAAGATAGCAATGGGGTTTTATGAAAATAAACAGCAGATGTCGCTTAACATATTCTGATCTTGGTAACAAAAGCTTATTTTCACGGGGTTGGTTGCAATTTTTTTAGTATTTCTGTCCGGTAAACGATTTAATAGTGTTCTAAGCTAACCCTGTATGCCAAGACTTTACAAAAAATCGAACAAATTCAAATTTAAGTATAATGAAGACTGCACCCGCCTCAAAGGTACATTAATGATTCACATATTATATAGAGCGGTTTATGAAATTGATATTTAGATTTTAATAACAACATGTTCTTATATTAATACCGGCTCTTTCTAATAAACCATTAAATAAGACACAAATATTTAACCTTAAGGCTAACTTAGGCGTAACCAGTCAATACCTAAGTAACCCAACCTGCGTATCAAGGTCTTATCCTTGTCCCGGTTAGATCTCAAGTTAAAGTCGAAACCTAGAACTGTTCAAAGTGTGTAATTACATAGTTTGTGAGTGGTTTCATTACAATTGTTGTTGATTTTTGTGGCGATATGAGTTATCTATATATGTAAGGTGACAATTATTTGTACAGCCAAATTCATACTGAAGACTCGGTTAGTAGTCAAGTGAAGGTTTGGTGACCCTATTGGGGAAATTTTAAAATTATTTTAGTAACGCAAGCACAGCCCGAGTCAATACAATAAAAAGACAAAATCTCTTTTTCAAATTACGCAACAAATGTTATTGATCCGTGATGCTGATCACTTATCAAGCATCTAGTATGAATTTGGCTGCACAAATAAACCTCACCTTGTATGTAGGTATTTTTTCTGATTTGTGTTGTCACAACGAAAATTACAACGAAGGCAATTCGACTCTATGAAAGCTTGTTACCTATTGTATTTTGATACTAAAGTTTAGTATATGCTCGACCAAGGGAAGTTGTTTCAAAAAACCTCGTGAAAAGGTTAAAGTGATAAATTGAATAATTAGTTTTTTTTTATAATGTAACAATAAAATGTCCCTGAAACTTTTGTAGCACTTGTAAAATGAGCAAAGGCAACATTTAATTAAAATATACACTGACATTTAATTAATTAGAAACTAAACATCTGTCTGATTACGAGTGTCTATCACCTTTGAAAACAACTTTTTATCAGTAATAGACTAACTTTAGACCTATCTAGAGAATAGATATATGTACATACATAAACAGAGCGGCTTGCACCTGCCTTTTCCGCCATAAACCGGTGCGATCACATCTGTTGCCCATTGAACCTTGCTGTAGGATTCTCTAAACTTCTGCTTAAACTCTATACAAATCTTTGTATCGTTTGATTCACAAACTATTCAAAGTACTGTTATTAACATATATTTGTATCATTAAAAGTAAAAATAGACTCAAGATATAATATTTTAGGCCCCACTCAGCCAGGCATCAGTTGAGAAGAACTGATACACAAACATTACCTTACAAGAGGAAACTGAGTGGTTGACCTGCTACAACTCAATTCAAACAAATTTAAAGTATTGTAACGATAGATAAAATAAATATGATTATACTACTAGATTTTTGTAGATTTGACTTTTGGTTAAAAGCTAGAGCCCCCCGTTTGACAGCCTCATAAAGTACCGAATAAATTCGGGTTTTTTACGTACTTAATAAACAATTACACTGGGTATATATCGTAAAACTTACGAAGACACCGATAGAAACTCTTATTGCGACGTCTTAAGATTTTTATCGGCTTGATTTTCGCGTCATCGTGAAATTAAGAACCTATACATAAAAAACAAAGCAAGTGTTTGTTGTCTCCACAATAAAACTTAAACATATCTCGATTACAGAGCCTCTTCGTCGCACACAACGGATACAACAGTATTATTTTGTGTATTCCTTTAAAACTAAAACAATTAACAAAATGAATAAATAATTTTTATTGAAAAGGGAAAATTAAGTATAAATTGAATGTGTTTCATAGGCGTGTATAAGGTGGTTTTAAATCCCCCAGCCCCTTTATGTCTGAATTTAAGTACCTAGTAGTGGGTTAAAAAATCCCCCCAAATGTTTTCGAGAAGTTGTGATTGCGTCCCTTCAAAACCCAAGTCTTTGCTGCCAAAATATTGAGTTGAAATAAAAATAGTCTTGGGTAACCTCCCTTTCCAATGTACAAACTATACATAGATTTTTTTTTAATTCTTCCAAGTTAGTTTTTTGGATAGCCAAATACACTCGATTTAAAAAAAACATTCGCAGGCTGATAATCGTACAAGATTATTAAAAAAATAAAACACACTATTTGTTTTATTGCACCGTCCGGTAGTGTCGCTTATTAGGATCAAATTCTGAAAATGTCAAACTAAAGGAAATGGCTTATTTTTAATAAATAGATACAAATTTTAAAATTTTAACACAATTATCGAGCCTTAACTATTATTGGCGTTTACTTTTCAACACATCTTTACTCAACGACTTGAAATACTAAGCCTGTACATAAACAAGGTGACATTTATTTATAAAACCAAATTCACACTGGAGGTTGCTAAGTTATCATATCAGTATCACGGATCAATAATATACATATTCTTCTCGCGTAATTTTAAAAATAAAATTTTGGCTTTTGGGAGTATCGGCTTGGGACTGGGTTTGCGTTTGTAAGGAGCAGACGAAAAATAATTTTGAATTACCCCAAAAGGGCCATCAAAGCTCAATATCGACACTTACCGAGTCTTCAGTATAAACATTTTGATATAGTGGAAGTCATCAAGAACGATCAAATGATAATAGTGATCTATCGAGTGTTATAACTGAGTGTATAAGCAGTGTGATAAACTGGTTTGAAACTCTTAATCTAAATACAAACGTCAATAAGACCCAGATGCTATATTTCCACAATTATAATACTCGTAAACTGGACTTAAATGTAGATATTTACAACAAAAAAATAGAATTTGTTCCATTTGCAAAGTTTTTGGGAATTTATGCTGACGAAAACATGAACTGGAAGAAACATGTTGAAATTCTTGGGAATAAGCTGAGTAGCTTCTGTTATGCTTTAAGGACCTTGGCAAAAATTGCAACGAAAAAAGCTGTTCTACAAGCATATTTTGCTTTCTATCAATCAAGAGTACTGTACGGTCTTCCTGTATGGGGAGGAAGTACAGATATAGAGAGTATATTTAAACTTCAAAAAAGGTGTATCCGCATAATAAGCGGACTAAAATCAAGTATGGATTCCTGCCAACCATATTTTATTACGTTAAAACTACACACACTTACTGCCTTATACGTAATCGAATTATGCAAAATTGTCAAGCGCTTTCCTAGTAAATTCCCCAATAAATCTCTATGTCATAGCAATAGACTTCAAAAACATTTTGAGTTTGACCTCGAAGTTCCTAGGAAAAACACTACTTCTTATGAAAAGTCTACCAAATTGGCTGCCATTAAAGTGTTTAATAGCCTACCAATACAAATCAAATGCCTTTCTGGGATCGAATTTATGAATACCCTGAAAAGATACTTGGTACAGATGTGTCCTTACAATTTAAAAGATTTTTATAAGTTTAATAAAGATTATAATGGAATTATATTGTAATTTAATTTTGTATTGTGAATTAACATTCATTTGATCTATTATATTTGAAAATTTTATAATCAATGAGAAGTGTTAAATTATGTAGAATAGTAAAAGTAGGTTTAAGGTATAATTAGAGTCTAGCTGTAAATACGAATTATACAATTTATTTTAAGAATTACATTGCTACACCTTATTGGTAAAATTACATTGTAACTTGTATTTTTAAAAAACACCTTTTATGTACATGTGATTTATGGCAATAAATGAATTGAATTGAATTCATGCGACCAAAGAATATGTCTGCATAAATAAATATCACCTAAGTTCCTTGACGATACACAGGTACATAAAAAAAATTGTTACGTATAAGTAACGATCATAATTATTATATTACCTACATACGAGTATATATACTCGTAAATTGGTCACGAAAAATTTACATTCGTATTAATTCAAGTAAAGCTGTTATCTAAGGCGTAGTGTTATCGTTACACACACAAGTGTAGTGGTAATAAGCGGTATTCCTTGAACTTTGTGTTTGTTTATATATAGCATACAAGATATATATGTATTAGTGTAGGTACATGAACATCACGTAAGCGTACTTATCTAATTAAGATAAAATAGGTAATTATAGTTGAAAACCTAAAGGCTTAAGGGAAGTCTTGAGGTAATTTTACTATTTATAGTCACTTACATCTTAATTATGTATGTATTATTGTATACACACGACTGAAGATAGTACAATATGGACCAACATTCATTTTAGAATTAAAACTAAGTATCAACTGCAAAAATAAGGAGCTTCGAAGTTCCGTTCTTATTTTATTAATGTTTAGTTATAGCCACTGAGCCAATCATGTTTTTAGGGTTTTATTACTAAGCCTCCGCTGTCTGTCTGTTTGCCTGTCCGTCCGTCTGTCACAAGGATCTACAGCTTCAAATGTACTAGGTATTTAGACAGTTAAAAATTTTCACGAAATGGGTCCATTAGTAGGCCGTCCATTACGACCACTAAAAAAATATTTTTAAAATTAAATTCATGGGGTATTCTTCATACAAGGTACCTTGGAAAAATTGCATTTTCTTAACTTTTGTTTTTTATCATTGCATTTGTTTTAGCTATATCTTAAAAAGGGTAATACATAAGTTTCGGTCAAATTATTTTACAGTAAAACAACCAATAATGAAAATTAGGATTCCGTACTCAGCGGGAGCCGAATAGTTTGTCACCTTAATGTTGCTACGACAACTATAATGTTGTTATTTACCATATTTTTAAGGTTCCGTACCCATTTGTGCGCGAGTCAGACTTTGCCAAATTATTTGACTAACGTTTACATAAAGCTTCTCTCTACGCCAAATATCTTGAACTGAGTAGCTTCGTAACTATTTTATGCAGATACCATAGCATTTTTTTAGAGAAGTAAAATACATTTTATTCAATCTACATGGTACGAAAAGTTATGTGGTTTCTCCTGAATTTAACTTTATTATAAAATGAAACAGAAAACGAAATTCACCTTTATTTCTCTATTTTTTTTAGTGCATTTGTAACAATATTACTGTTGCATTTTTTATCGAAACAGAATAAATATCATATATAATTAATGCTATCTTTTTGCAGTTTTCAGCCGCCGCGCCATTTTGGAGTGCGGACTTTATTTTTATGTGGTTTTGTTCGAAATTTAAGCCAACAGAATCGGGTTACAAATAAAAGGTCTTTCACGCTTTTTCAGACATTACGCTTTTTTTAGGGTTTGAGAGGAAGAAACAGAGCCCATATAGGATTACTTTGTTGTCCGTCTGTTGTCGAGACCCTTTATCTCGGGAACCCGTGGAGGTATCGAGTTGAAAACAAAACTATATACTCAAATCTACAGTCCCTTAAAGCTGTGAAAAAATCAAATTTCTAAATTTCAATTTAATTAACGTAAAAAAACCGGTGAAGTTTGATATGCATTTTTCGTGGTTTTTCAAATATTTCTCGAAATCCGTGCCAGTATATATAGTAAAAGTATAAATTTTATAATCAGCTCTTTAATATCTACAATTTGATACCCATATTGTATTTTTATAAAATATTTATTTTATTTTATTTTTTATATTTCTCATTTGTTATCAACTTTTTTTAAATCGCGATAGTTTTCCTGTGATTGACCAGTTAGGGCCTATAATTTCATTATTTTCGGTCCGCCAGTTTCGAAGATAAGGGGGTGAGACATGCATTTTTTGTGGTTACATACATATTGTATTTTTAGGATATTTTTTTTATTTTTCCCCTCTTCTGTATTGGAGCTATTTTGAACAATTTAAAGTTTTCATTTTTTTATACCGTATTATGTGGGCAAGTGAATGCCCTTTTGTGGCAAATTTGAATTCTATATCTAAAGATAAAGATAAAATAAGAGGCTATGACATACGGACGGGGACGGACGGACATCGGAGTCTGACCATTAAGGTTCGTTTTACCTTTCAGGTACTACAGAACCAAAAAAGATGTGTCCGTTTATGCCGCAAAAAAAGTATATTTCGACACTCTCAAAGAATCAAAATTTATAGGGTATTTTCCGTTGACCTAGAACTATGACATTTGGCAAGCAATACTGTCCTATACTACAAGTATAGGGAAAAATCTGAAAGCTAGACATTTGTAATTAAATTATAAGAAAATATAGTCCTCAACGGAATCCTCGGTGGGTGAGTCCGACTCGCACATGTCTGTTTTTTTAAGAACAGCGTGCCTACTTATGTAATTTAGTGTCGGTTGCCATCTGGTTGCTAAACACTAAAAACATAGATAAAAACTGCACTTTTAAAATTCCCTTCAATGTATATTGTACTGTTCACGAACTTTGACGTCACTTTAAGCACGAACATATCCTTAGATAATCGGAATTCGATAGTATGTCTATGTTTTTGACGTGATTTTGGCAACCGAATCAACTTAATATAACCTAGGGGCAGGTTAAATGCGAATTGAGCTCGATCGGTATCGATAAATTATTGATGAATAAATTTGAAACTACGAGTACGATGATTACAAAAAAATTGTAAATAATTTTGTAGAGATGTACACCGCCAGAATCATAAAAATAAATCCACTTACTATTTCCACTAGTGAATCAGTTCTGAAGATGAGCTTTATTAAGAGTCCCTAACGGAAAATGGGAACTCTTTAAAGATGCATAAAAAACATTTGAAAACTACCTACTATAACGAAGGGGAACAAAGTTATTACAGCATCATAAAACCAGGGAAGTTACAATATAGAACATAAAGATTTTGTTTTATTTAGGTGCTGTCAGGTTTAATAATTGCAAAATAGTCCTTAAGGCGGTAACGGAGGATCTCGGTGCAAAATGCACATCATAATATTATTTTCCTTACTTTTGAATAAAAAGTTTGCAATAAATGCGTTTTATAACAATATTATGATGTGCATTTTGTACCGAGGTAAAAAGTTACCCCTTAAAAGAAGGTAATTAGATCTAAATGAGATTTCAACATTTAATTTCTTATGGGAAAAAAAATAAAGTGTTTAAAATTTTGCTGCAATGATAATGACATACCCATAGTTTTGTTAAAAAAGATAATGAAACTGGATTTATCTACAAGGCCGTGGTAATACTACCAACATTAACTAAACTGGCGATAGTATGTTGACACTTCATAAACGAATAAAATAAAAACGACTCGCGCCTCCATTTTATGTTTTTATTACGTTTTATGATACAGAATTACTCGTATGTATGTATGTAGACTTGTATGTGTGTGTGCTGCCAAATTATGCTATTAGTGTGATGGAGTAATTATTTAATGAACCATATAAATCGCCACGTAATAATGTTGCATGACACTATTATTATCTACATAAGTTTTTTATGATAGGAGTGCAAAGTGCACCAACGAGAAAATTATTAATACAATTTATTTCACTTTTGTAGACTTATTTAACAATAAATATATATTAGTTGGATTATACTAGTATCTTTATTTCCTTTCCAGTAATAGAGGAACCAAATAATCAGAATACTTATATTTTATATAATAATTCTTTTAAATTTACAGGAAGTAACAAACATTATAGATCGTTTTTGTGAGGAGACAAGCCTGAATGTTAAAATTTGATCAACAGTCACTTGTTCGTTGTTCTTATTTCAAACACATTCTTTTTTATGTTACCGTGTTCCGTATTTGTGCCTTTTAGTTCTAATAAAGCTCCTGCAAAGCAGTAATTGTTGAGTAATATTGTTCTTATTCTCATTCTTTATTGTACACAAAAATACGCAATGACACAATACAAGTTATTAAGCTGTGCACAAGCAAGATTGTTGAATAGATAGAAAATGTTCAGCATGAAAGTTTCCGTTTTTTGACGGAACTCTAGTTCTATATTCGTGAAATAGCCTTAGTAGAATATCGTCATACCCAACAAGTTTCCCGGAAAAAGATTAAAATTCCAACGCTCATCTAAAACAGAGGCTATTGCAAGCTCATGGCACTTCCGGGTTAATTATGTTTATGTTAATTCTATTTAAGTTTAGCATCTGATTCATTTGTAGGCGGACTAGGTTCTAGCACTAAGTACCTAACCTAGTTTTATGAAGGAATTCTAAATACTGTCAAGTAATTGCATGCACCTTTGTTTGAATTTGATTGATGGTTCTCGGTGAAATATCATCTTCAATAAATCATACACAAATCTTGTAATTTTATTTCACAAATATTTATATGAATGTTTTATTTGTGGTGATTCACCTCTGTTTACCAGGTATGATATATTTGCTTAACATGTTTATTTTAAATCACTATTAAAATTAATAGTTTGTTGGCCTGATGATGTGCTATACGAAATCGGAAGAATAGGTTAAATAAAATAAATACCTATTTGTGTTATAAAAGTACAAGAATTTGTTTATAATTTATTAAAATTTATTTGATTTATTAATTGTACCTTTTTAGTGTTATGTACCCAAAGCTGAGCAAAGCCAAGTCTTTCTGCCTTTGACTTACACAGGCTATTACAATTGCAATAAGGGTGAGAAGTGGGTCGCTCAATTTTTCCCGATGGTACATCAAACATTTCTATGTTTTCTAACGTTGGACCTACCTGACTTTAATATTATTTTTCTATATTTTTTCTTAGATATAATACCGACAGTATACAAATAATGCTACTTCTGCTGGTCTAATAATGTCTATATTTCTGTAAGTATGTTCGATTATCAGATTATACCACAAACACCACTGAACACAATTTTAAAGGAACTTCAAAAGCAAATAAAGCCTATGGTTCAAAATGACAAATTGGCGGCGTTTTCACTATTTTTCTTTTTTGTTGACAGCTACATTCCCTTGTTTGTACTCGATTAGAGTGTGATTCATCAAGCTGTCGCTGTTGAATGGTCCGATGTGTAGAGGGCGCTACTCTTATCTAGAAATTTGCCTATCAAGTGCACTTTCATGTGATTTAATAATAGTCAGTACGTTGTAATGATAATTAAGAAATAGTTTGTCACGAAATAGTTTTAAGAATACCGACAACAAGCATCAAAAAGCTTCATAACCAAATGATTTATCTCTTAAAACACAATATCTCTATGTAGAGCATGTTTTCATCTAAGGAAACTTTCAAGTACCAAACCGATTTCTAGAGAATATTTTTTGGAAGGAAGAAATCAGCCAAAGATAGCTTTAATGTCGGTAGGCTTTTTACAGCTTTTCCACTTTACTGTTAAAATCTTTACAGATGGACTTTGATTTAATATAAGTCATACTTGGTAGCTTGGTGGCAAATGATAAAATCCTCCATAAAAGGACTCTAGTTCCTATGAATTGATTAAATAAATCTCATACTTTACACAATTACATTAGTTGTCAACACCTACAGTTGTCCATCGCCAGGAGCCAGCAATAACAAAATAGAACTAAAATAAAATGAATATTTAATAGAGCTAGCTATAATGTTTGAAGATACAATTTCTTTCACGACATTAACCGCTTTAACAATAGTCTCTATTACATTACAATAGGTCTCTAGCTATGCGTCTATATGTTGTGTTAGGTTGGCTCGCGCATGCGCTGTCTAGGACGCGTGCCAGAAGCGACGCGGGAGCAAGGTTACTCACGATACTGACCAGTGTGGTGACCATCATTACTTGGAGAGATTGTGAAGAAACAGTCCAGTCCAAAAAGTACAGTTCTACCGGATAAAGCAGTCTTCGCCCGCGAGGTTACAGGGACGCGGGGGATGACGATAAAGGGGATTGCGCGGGGAGCGAGCGGGCGTGGGCGCACAGAAAAAAATAGAAGCTCTCCAGTCGAAGGCTGAGTCTGGCCCGCAATATCAATATAATACTATAATGAACCTATTTTGATACGACAAACTAAAATCTTAATAGCGAAGCTCAGTTTTGTCCTTAAATTAATAGTTCTTTAATTTTTCTTCGTTATCAAATGTTACCTTATCAGATTACCAAAATATGGTTTGGCAGGACTAAAAAGAAACATTGTTACCCTGAAATTGGCTATAGAAAATACATTCTTCACACTCATAAATGGAATGCAAGATACTAGACCACAGAGGAAAATAACTCCTATGTGTACTAGACCACGGTAAAATTGTCAACCTACTCTCTCCTATTTTGTCAGACTCTAAAACAAGAAATACACTCTATTTTGCTGCATTTACAAACACAAGTCTGGTTGTTGTATGAGAATTTGTGTCTGTATGCACAAACGTTTATCTGTCTAACAAACACATACAAGTTCAACCATTCAAATATTTAGTCTATGACCATTGCTAAAGAGTCCATTTTTCCTAAGCAAATTTTGTTTAATCATCAAGGAAATATTGCAGCGGGTCCACTCTGATTTTCCGGGTGAGTCAAGGTGACTGTTCCGTTTATCGCGCGCGCAATGACTGATTACATCGACCGTTGGCCTCGGTGCAAGTTTGCATCACTTGAACCAAGATTCTATTGAAGGAAACACTAACAAAAAAGGTCATTTTTTTGTGTGTATTTCAATATTTATTAAATTATTTCATATAAAACTACCGCAACGGCTGTTGCTATTTGCTACGCCGTATTTAGCGTAAAATTCCATAATGGCTACGGTGCATAGCGTCTAGTTACTACTTTTTAGGAAGGTAAAGGTTTAGTTTAAAAAAAAACACAAATCAGCCAAAATTGTATGTGTTTCATTAAACAAGAATAATTATTATATTATCTGCGGCCTCTGCGAGTATCTTGCCGGAAATTATACACGTTATACGACATATCTAATGTCTAATTGATTCACCTTTATAACAAAAATATAAATTTGTGTCTTTATTATACTGGCTTCGTTATTATATTTACTGACTTTATTATTTCTGGAGAAACATACGTTTTTTTCAAGTTTTCTATATACCAAAGGCTAACTTCTAAAAAATTACGACGAGGAATTGGACGTTTTGTCGTCTAGAATATTTGTCGACTAGGGTTACTATACTATTTATGACTGAGCACACATTTTGATGGTCACATATAGGCGCATAGTGATTATAACTACAAATAAGCACACATACTTGGATGTAACACGGTAAACATATAGGTGGACACAAGTTTAGCACAAGGGCGTCATAATTGTAATTATTATTTTATTGTTATTATTGTTTAAAACGCAGGAATAATAAAACTTGGAAGACAAATTTAATTAAAATATTGACCTAATGTTCACACTTCTCCCTAAAAAAATATAAAATATATATTTCAAATACTTTATAAGAAAAACTTTCTTTTTATGCAGAGGACTATCCCTATTGTTTTTAAATTAAATTACCAACTATATGTATGTACAGATTACAAATACGACCAGTGTAAGTTTTTTGAATTTGTTATTTATGCGGGCCCTGCTCGTTTTGGTATTCTGTCAGTAAACAGAAACCGTTCATTTCTAGGTTCTGACTTAAATTAATTGCTGACTCTATGGAAAAAAAAAACACTAAATCACAATCTATTTACTGAAAACAAGGATTAACCGTGATATCGCAGGGTGAAAGCAAAAATAGTTGAAGAAATTTTTAGGACGCAAAAAAATCATTTTATTTTTGAAACAAACGCATAGATCCAGTTGAAATTTAGCAATCATAGCTTGTAATTTATGAAAACAGCTTGCTGTCAAACAATACCCATACTAGTGGATTATTATATTGACCGGAAAGTGTTTTGTTATTTCCTCGAGCATTAGTTTGGAGCTCAAGCGGTAGCTACAGCTACTCGTATATATTGCGTGATATATCACGCAAAGTTAATGATCTGGTTTTCTTTCAACTATATTAAAAATAAATGAAGTTAAAAGTATCTTGTTGCTTGGTATCAAGTTGCAAGCAATGTGCAAAGTTGTATAATTTGACTGTTAATTTATTTAATTTTCGTGCGTTCTCACCAATTCATCGGTTAACAGTCAGTTAATGGAAGCGGGAAGAAATTATTTTCGTGGTTCATGGTATTTATTAGACATTAATATTTATATTATATTAATCTCTAAAATTATTAATTTAGTTCTACACAAGCGCTTAAAATTTAGTTGTCATTAAGCTATTTTCACAAGCGCATAAAATGAATTTTTCAGTATATATACATATGTATATCTACCGCTGCGTAAAATAAAAGCAGGTAAGTTCTAGGACGTCTTGCACCATGATAATTCCGTACTATCCTAATATGTTAGTAAACATAAATAAAATTGCCAATAATGTTGGTTACAAAATCTATGCAGCAAAAGAGAAAAATTAAGGCTGTCATTAATAACTTCATAAATAAATAAACATAAGTATTTTCTGATTATTTCTTATACGTGTGCTATAAACTTACAAACGGAGTTCTAGGTCAAATGAACTCTGGTGAACACTTGAAATTTGACAACGACAATTAACGCCGTTTCGTCGTCCTATATTCGAAATTGTATCCCTGAAACAGTATAGTAACTCATCCGAACCATACCAGATACTAAATTCGAGCTAGTCAGCTTCCTTATATGTCCGCCACCCGATGCTTTTACATATATAGTTAGTTTGTGATACCTATGCATTAATACACCACAGACTATAATAGTCTATGCTATTTGATATCACAAGACCATAGTATCCATCTCAAAAGGCCTTGAATTTAAAAACTGTGACACTGCATGCATAGATGTGGGTAGAAGCAACGTGAAAAGTGGTTAGCAAGGAAAGAATTATGTATTTTCTTTTAAAACAATGTAGCCTAATATTCCATATGTTAGCCTGGTTAGCTTTATGTGAAAAATCTCCTTATATAGTTTCATTTTTATGTAGTTCAAATATTACGTAATAAATTTTAAATCTTAAAAATGTATGTTAATGAGAACTTTCTAAGTTTTTGATTGAATGAAGTTTTCAATGCGAGGCGCACAAGTTTGTGTGTTTATTCTCCTAAATATCAGAAAATGCATGTTTAGTTTCACTAAAACCATTTTATCATGGTAAATATTACTGAGTTAAGGGTTTACTTTAATATTATAAACGGATTTTTAGTTTTAAATATCTATCCCATGATTATGACCATGAGGTTTTTCAATGTCCTTTTAAAACTAAAATTTTATTAATTCAAGATTTACTTACTATTTGAAAACACCAACAAATTAATTGTACACACTTCAAAGTTCCATTAAGTATTAAGAAAAATCTTTTACTCCTACTATTTTATTTTTCTTCGGCTTTCTGTTCTTAGAAATCGGTGTTGCTGGAAATAAACAGGATGGAGTTCTTTTTATTAAATTCAAGGTCACAAAAACCTCTCGGAGAGTTCTCGATCATTTTTGAAAACCAGAATATGTCAAATTTCGTTTTTGTAAATCGTTTAGCTTTAGCAGATATTTAAAAAGATAGAGAACCATTTGAGTTATCAATGCATCACACGGAGACACATAACAAATCATTTTAAGAGGACTCATTATGTAAGAATTATTTTTCCAAAATTCTACTTCAGACTACTTCAAAACTGTAAAACATAAGTTATAGTATGGATAGTAACATTATAATTCCAGGAATCTAAAATTATCCAACATAAAATTGCCTCGATAGAATAAAATTGAAGAAGTTATTTCTATGGTTTTGACCAAGTTTCTTTTTGTAAGTATTATGTATATTGCAAACAACAAGCGAAAAATTAGGTAAATAGTATCACGTTCATATAAACATGAGTCTTAAGAAGCGACTTTGTAAACATAACTTTACATATTTAAAGAATTATTTAATAAAAACTCAGTTTTTGGTAATTGCGGGTTTCTTGGATATCGTGACAGCACTCAGCAAAAAAGAAACGTCATTTAGTTCAGTTCTGATTGATAAAATGAGGTGCTCAATCTGTCTTTCGTACCCTTGAGCTTTTGTGTGAGGGTTTTTACTGTCAAGTTTGTCGCTTATCATTTAGGTTACACGGCCGCGCGTGGTTTATAATTGTATGCAGTATTATGTATTTTACCAAAGTAATTAATTTCGTACCATTGTCAGTTTTTACAAAATTTTGAGAATCCTTTCTTGGTACAACTATGTCATAGTTGTAAAGTTTATGAGTCACTTCGAACGAAAAAAAAAGACATGCATGTTTATTTGCCTGCTCACTGCTCAGAAAACTACAGAAATGACCGAGGTGAAATTGGATTCATTAATTAATTAGAGCGTCCTAAAAAACCACTGCAGGCGTGTGTCCGTAAATTGTACGCCGTACGCATTGCAGTTGTGATATAAACTCCTGCAGACAATTTGTTAATACAATTTTGCAGGGCACTGTTTAAATGTATGAGATTATTTTGTGTTGAATAATTTAAATAAATAAATAATAAACGCAGTGTCCACACTTCCGTCAGCGACTGTACACGGCGGGTGCATAAAAACGTGTCAGTTCAGTACATTCAGTGAGACACACTCGCTTTGTGTGTCGGGGTCACCGGCGCCGGCGCACTAATATAGTTATGTATCTAACACACTAAAATGTGCAGAGTTCTCTATATTCATTGGCCTAGATTCTGGTTGAAACATATTTTCATGTGGTGTTTGCTCGTAAAGAATTTTCAGTATTTTTGGTTTCCAATGTAGACTTAGGAATGTCGATTTTTTCATCAAAATGAGAGGTTGCACCGAAACACTGTCGGCCATTCTTGCGACGTATTACCTGTACTTTTAACTTAAAGAACACTCAACGAACTTTTATACAGATATGCTTCTACTGTTTCCGTGAATTACCTTTTATAGATAAATTTGTATTATCGACGATGATATATTTTTATTTTTCAAGTCTTTCTTTATAAAAAATAAATAAAACCACTATCGCAAACAATTAATTAAAAGCCTAAAGGGACCCAACGATTAAAGTAATAAGCTAGATATTTTACCATGTGCATGTTTTCCCATATGTATGGCGATGTTTGTTATTTAATATGTAGAAGTACCTACATGTATGTATGAGTTTGTATATTTATACTAAATAGCCGTCGTTAGCCGCTATAGCCAATAGCCGTTTATGAAGCTTTGAATAAAGTCTTTTGGTATATGGTACAGATATTTTAAACTTGTGATATTAATAACTTAATATTTCTTAAATTCTGCACAATTGGAAGACTGTTAGGTGGTAGAGCTGATGCCGGGCTCGACTGTGGAGGTACCACAATCTTACTCGCAAATCCTCCCGAAGTTATTCGGGAGAAGTAAGAGAACAGCCCTCAGGCAAAACCAGGTGGCCCACCATTGCCCGGGACCGATGGATGGCGGTATATCCATCCCCATTTGCCAGGCCTATAAAAAACAGACTGGTGACAGGCAGCGGCGTCACTGGCGCGAGGGTTTTGGTACCGCGCTCACCAACCCGCCTGCCCAGCGTGTGTGAGTGCGGGCATTTCTTCCAGGAGGACCGCCAAGAGTGGTAAAATCCTGGAAAAGCCTATGTCCACCAGTGGATGAAACAGGCTGATGGATACACTGAAGAACGACCAAGTCAAATGTACCCCGTTTTGAAGAGCTTGTAGTGTATAGTCCAGCTAATGAATGATGAAGCGAAAGTATGGTATTACAATCGTAATAAATAGTAGTTTATAGTATTGTCTACTTTGTTCTCTAGGAGATAGTCATCAGTATGAATTAATAAAGTGTTGACTGAACAAGACAAAAAATTTCTACGTATTTTCGCATCACTATAATAATGAGAGCTTTTGTTTCCAAAAAAAGAAGAGAAAGCGTGTTTTTTATTCAAAGTAAAACATTTCATACGAGTTATTTTAATAACAGGATGAGACATACAAAATTATCTTTATATTGAGAAATCCTTCAATTATGCACGACAAAAAATGATTTTTTGATAAACTGTTAACATAGTAGTCTTTCCAACGACCATAGTTAATGATGACCGTGACACGGTTTTAAAATAAACGCTGTATTTTAAATTACGTGTTTAACACGGTACAATGTTCGAGCAGGTATAATACGCAGTTTTGGACACACACTCGTAACAACTCGTAAGTTACCTATAAATGTACCGATTGAGTTTCAATCAAGTACGTTCCAAAAATATTTTATCTGAATTTATGATCACATACGGGAACTGAATGAAATTATGTGTTGATTGAAATGAATGAAATCAACGTTACGGTATACCGTACCAGTTCTTGTTGCGCCGAAGTCAATGTGAAAATAGTACAAAAGGTAGAGTGTAGCGTGTGACCGTGTGTACGGTGTTATTGTTTACACATTATTTCAGGTCAATAAAGAAGCCTCTCCGAGTGGAGTAGTCCGAGATACTAGCATAAATTAGTAACAAAAATACAACCGGCGACCTTGTGGCAGTTTGACTAAAGGGGCTACTAACTATGTAATAAATTTTACTGTTTTTTTTTCAAATTTAACCTTGATTATCGGAATAAAAATAATGCTGCGTCATTTATTATTGTATGTTTTTCCTATTAGTATGATTTTTATTCAATTGAAAATGTTATTTATAATGACTATGAATTTATTTAGCCGGTAAATTCTAAAGGAAAGTGTTACTTGGTTCGCCTATTCTATCTGTCTGCAACAAACTTGGCTTGGCTTACTCATTTTTCAAACGTTTTTTGACTATCTGATAACGTCCAAAATAAGTCGTAGCGAGCGAAGTGGGAACTAGTAGCGCTCGCTACGCCGTAGTAAAAAGTGGCAGTAGCAGTTGCTTATCAAATTTATTGCAATGAATTTGAATAAATCGAAATAATAGAAGGAAGGACGTCTTGTTGGAGATAGTTGAATAAGGCACTTTATGTACTCCCATACTACAATAGGGTAATTACAACATCAAAAACGGTTTTATTAGTACCTACATTGTTTGTCCGATGTTATACAAACGTATATTAAATAACTTTGAGCTAAACAAAGGTATCTTTGCTATGCAGCCTCAAACGCTCCCAAAGAACATCTTCAATAACTAAATTACTGACATTTAGGCTGAACAAAGATCGTTGCCTAAGCTCATAGGGCTGAAAAAGAAAAAAAGAACGTCGTTTTATATTTGTATTTTTTCACGACATTTTTACTTGAAAATGATATAAGAATTACAAGTAATGTCACGTTATTACGATATTTTTGATAGTGGTAGATAAAGTATTATGTCTAACTGGACATAATTAGTTATTGGACACTCTTGCACCTACTACGTACAAACAATCACTAGTGTCCCAATGGCTCTTAATTTGTCACGTTATTATTTTTATAAAGATGCGGCATTTAAAATGGATTCAATAGAAAGTTCTTGATAATTAAAACGCATTATTGTGAGTTTAATTAAGCTGGAATCTGTTTTATTTATTCCACACGTTTCCATATTAAGCAACCGCCTTATTTATTTTTTGTAACATGATAATATGTTCATATAACAATACAATTTCATAGCAGAGTAGATCAGAACTTATTACCACATATTCGTACAAACGAAGAGGGTAAGTTCATGAACATGTGCATGTTAGTTTTACGTTTAATGTTTAGGCTGTGTACATTTCAGATTGTTGTATGTTATTTGTAGTAAACTATTAGTTATATTCATATGTATCTCATGTTTGCGTCTATCTAAAAAATATTAATGTATTAGTGAGTATGTTAAGGAAACTGATATATTTATTTAATTACCTGTATCAGTTCTATCTTATAAAATATGTATCTTTTTCTGTTTTCACTCCTTGTTCCAATAAATAAATAAATAAAAAAAAAAAAAGAAAAAAAAAAACCTCCTTTTGGTTTAGCTGTGATCAGGTCAAAAGAGGGGGACTGACTGTAAAGTCTACACAGCGGGCGCAGCCGCGAGCAAAAGGCTGTACCCTGTTCCTAAGGCAAGTTTATTTTTAAAACGTTGAATCCCACACACCTCATCAGTCACCATTATCTTATAATGCGTTGAATTAGGGAGAAAGTCTGTCTGTCTGTAACCTTTGACTTGTTTTGACGGATCCGATAGTTCAGCTGGCGAAGAATATCCCACCTTGTTTTTAAGGCATTAAGGACTATTGTGGTAAATTCTCAGAGTACAGAAGTTAAGACGAAGGTTTTGAGGGAAAATTATTTATGATTAGACGTTTCGCGTGGTTTTGTCTGCGCATGCATAAGGTAACTTTGTATGGATATTTTCTTTTCCTGACCTAGCCCGTTGTCAGGGGATGTACATATTTTATGAGAATACCTTTAAAGGCCTAACTTTAACGGTTACTGTACCTCAAACTGTTCATGTCCTGCTAACTGGTAACTGCAATTGTCTTGCACTCGAACGTGTTCCGGTTATTAAATATCTTGGCGTTCACATCGATGAACAATTAAATTTTCATCATCATCTTCGTACCCTCTCTGGAAGGATAAGAAAACTTATTCTAATCTTTAAAAAGCTCAGACATGTTGCAGATCATAACTTGCTTGTCACAATCTACTATGCACTATGTCAATCGCTTATAAAGTATTGCATATCAGTCTGGGGTGGCTCAGACAAGTCTTCAATGCTGCAGGTCGAGAGAGCTCAGAGAGCAGTTTTGAAGGTGATGTTTTTTAAAAAGTTCATTTTTCCCACAGACCAATTATTTGCGGAATGTCAGGTCTTGACTGTACGACAACTATTTATCCAAACCGTGATTCTCAGACAACACAGATTATTAACTTATGACCCTCAGTTTCTAGAGTCAAAACGACGAAGGGACCGTGTTTGCGGAATTATACTTCATAAAACGAAATTTTATTCTCGATTTTTTTGCATTCTTGGTCCTTATTTGTACAATAAACTAAGCAAGAATTGTTCTCTTTTTGAACTTACATTTATAGATTGTAAAAAAACTCTCTTTACTCTGCTTAAAACTTTTAGATACGATTCCACAGAAGATCTTTTAAAAATTTCTGAATAAATTTTATATTTTGTTATAAATTCATTAACCTAGTTACTTACGCACTTCAAAATCACCTTTTTCGAGCTTTTTTCACTTACTGACTTACTCACACTGACTGACTGATGTACTTACTCAATTCCTCACTCATAACACACACTCACACACACAAACACACATCCTCTTTCATCACTCTCAAAAAACACACACTAATTAATCAATCATACAGTAATATAAGATTTGTACCTTTCGTTAGGAATTTGCATGCTCTTCTCTTTTTGGCTAAATTCAACCTGTATCACCTTGAGTAGAAGAAACTGACTTTTAAATGACAGGCCTCGCCTTATTAAGAGTCAGTTGATCACTTGTACTGTTTATATACTTAGCCTTAAAACAATATTGTTATTCTAGGTTAAGTTTTTTTTTTTTTTTTTTTTTTTTTTTGTATCAATAAATAAATTTTGTATTTGTATTTGTATGTAAATTATTAAGTGGTATGTACACTTATGTTCTCAGAGCATCATTAATATTGTTGCGTCACAACCTACATAGGTTCTCTTAAGGTGGGTACGGAGGATCCCGGTGCAAAATGCACATCATGATATTGTTTCCTTACTTTTGAATTAAAAGTTTGCAATAAATGTGTTTTATAGCAATTCGCGCAAACTGCTTGTTAATAATTAGGTGATCACATGAAAATTATAAAATTGTATGCGTTACATTTTAGCTGC
Source organism: Ypsolopha scabrella (assembly GCA_910592155.1). Lineage (NCBI taxonomy): Eukaryota > Metazoa > Arthropoda > Insecta > Lepidoptera > Ypsolophidae > Ypsolopha > Ypsolopha scabrella. The sequence continues at coordinate 50,451,105 of OU342960.1, forward strand.
ATTACATTACAACTGTAAACAAGCTTTTAACTTTGTTAATGTAAAGCAAACAAAATGTAATACATTAAAGTACGTAATTGTTTTATGAAGACTTTATAATTAATGGGAATGCTCCTACATATGGTCACTTGGTGCGCACTACGGACCAGGACTTAATAAACAACATTGACAGACTAAGACTACTTACTGACACCAGACTCAGACCAGACTTAAGACCAGGGTGCCATTTGCGATTTTCGGTACGTCTTATCCCTGGTATTCTAAACAAATATCGGGATGTTACGGCCGGAAATAGCAAGATGGCTCTTCAACCAAAATTGTTTAGGTTTTCATTTATTTATTTTTTCATTTTTTTTTCTTTTTTTTTGTTCTGTTTATGTAAGAAAGTAGGTTAATTAGTCATAAGATTGTATATATTTTTATGTCATTTTTTAGATTTGTCATTTATTCGACTGATGCCGGCCCCAAAGTGGGCCGAAATATATTTCGAAAAAACAATATTTTGTTATTATTGTCTCAAAATGAAGAAATAAAAAGCTTTATAATTAGTAAACTATTGGCGCAAGTTGCTTTAAAACACATTTATTGCATACTTTTTATTAAAAAGTAAGGAAAACAATATTATGTTGTGCATTTTGTACCGAGGTAAAAAGTTACCCCCTTAACATTAAGCAGGATAATCATTTGGACTGTTTTATAGTATTTAGTGTGAACGATAATTCATTCTAAAAATATCCGTCGTATTTTATAGTTAGTCTAAAATACGACATTGCCATATTTTCCGGGTTGCCGGACCTCCAATTAAAGCTATTATACACACTCACTACCCGGCTATGACAACCTGAGACCTGGCGAGTGAGATGTAAATATTTCCTGTAGCTTGAGCGATCCCAGGCAGGACAAGAAACGTGGGATCTCAAGTAATCATAACCGGGTTGTACGTGTATGTACGTACTCAAACGTTTTGTTGGTACCTACGTGACAAACAAACTTACTCTCACATTTATATCAAGTAATAGTAGAGATTGACCTTTGATCCTATAGAGATTGATGTTGTTGTATTTTTAAGCTCCCTTTGTTTTATGGGCATTGTAAATTACCATTATTTTAAGGACTGCCTCTGTGGACTAGTAGTTTGAAAGTCTCAACCACTGATCCAGGTTTAAATCCCGTAGGGGCATATTTGTGTTTGGTCTGGGTGCTTTGCAAGACACATTAGGCTGTGGGTCCATATTATTTGCGCCCGAATTACGGCAGTAGGGTTCACGACCCATCATGCTGGGATGAAAAATCGTTGATGAATAGTAGGTCTAAGAGTTTGGTCTGTGACTTGCATTATCCGGATGTCGTGAATATGAGTGTTAAGGTATCCTGATTTTATTATTGAGCAAGGCGAGATTGTCATTATTTCTCCATGCTACGTTGCTTCACTTAAAAATTACTGAACAAAATCCTCGGAGTATCTGTAGTCTCAGCTTACACCTTTGTGAGGCAATCGTGAGTATACATATGTAAGATAAAAACTATTGTACTATAGAAACACGTGCGTCCCAAAAGAACTGTCATACCTCACCCACCACGTGCAAGATTAAACTACACTTGCTGAAATAAAGCGATACACGTATTTATGAGTCAAACGTTCTGATCGCAGGTTTGAGAACAATTACACAGCTAAATTATTAACCCAAAATAACGATAAGCAAGATAAATGTGAAATTAAAAAGGCTAAATGACTGATATGTATTTTATAGAAGAATACGATATAAGAACACTATGATTAAAAATACAGAAAAGGCAACAAAGAATTATATCTCTATAATGCTCTAAAAATCAACCAAAAGTCCTATTGATCCTTACTGGACACTTTTTGTTGTACAACTTTCGAAATTACGCATAAAGAATTATTTCCTCAAATAAAATGCAGTGTGATGGCTGATAGAAAGTGATTAGTTTTTGCCTAAAATAAATGATTGTAGAACAGAAGTGTTTCTGCATAATCAGTAGAACTAGGGTTCATGTCTGAAAGTACCTTACAGATAAACCTTGTTTATTTATACATAGTAATCCATCCAATACCATTCAACGAGCAATATAGGTACCTGAATATTTTTAAATATTTCTTGAAAACGGCTCCAGGAATATCGATGAAATTTACAGTATAGGGGTTTACGGAGGTGAAAAATCGATCTGGCTAGGTCTCATTTCTGTTAAGTCGTTTTCCTGTGAGTTCACAGCATGAACGAATCCCCTAAAATCGCACAAGATTGAAAATTACTTATAAGTTGATAAGCACGTCCATAGCTTAGTTGGTAGAGCGTTTGCTTGGCGCGCAAGATGTACCTGGTTCGAATCACACATCTTTCATCCTTTATGTCCCCGAAGATTTATAAATTTTCCCTTTTTTTGTTACGTAGGTAGGTAGGTAGGTATTTGTCACGGAAATATTTTGATCGAGCAAAGGTCAGTCGCCAAGTACTTAATATAATATGTGTACATAATAATCCATACCAACTTGCAGTTTTAATCAGTATTAATAATTTAATATAGCTTATGTGAACCAAATTGTTATTCCTTAAATTAAACAAATGTGGCCCAAAGTAAAAACAAAATTTTAATCATCGCATGAATAACCTGCAGGTGTTCTGAACATTATGCAACAGCTTCTACCGACAACTATACTAAGTGACCTGGCAACACTCTTGACAACTGGTCATAGTGGTGAATATTGTAAAATGCAAGCCCCGGTTGGTCACTATCGGAGAGTATTGGTCAAAGTATTTTAATAATAAAGTCTATTGTATCGCTTCTAGTTACCAACGAGGAATATGTCTGGGTAGGGTGTGTAAAAATAAATATTAAATGTCACGTGTTCGGTCAAAATTTTTTGATGTTCTTCGTTTTGCACTGCATCTTTACCTTCATGTCAAATTTTGGCGCACTCATACTCTACAAATAATACGACTTTTCGTATACTGTGAGCTGTGGTTATATATTATAAACAATGGAAATTTAATTCTTTCATCAAATTTACGATTAATTGCACAATGCAGCCGCTTAAAAGCAAAAAGTTTTCATGCAGCTAACACGCACTAAATAACGGTACAGACATTCTATCTCACGAAGTCCGTTTGGCTATGATTGTAGTAGTGACGTTTACATATAAGCACGTGTTGTGTGTGTGGCTGTGTGGCGTTTTGTAGCACTCCCGGGGTTACGCAGACTAGAAAAAAGTGCGTGTGCACGCACGCACTACTACAAGCTGCGGGTAAGTGGGTCTGTGACTACAACCATAGCCAAACGGACTTCGTGAGATAGAATCACATCCCAACAAAAAAAACTTATTTTTTTGTTGTATGAAATATTTTTTAGTATTCTTTGTAGTAATTTGTGTACTCAATCCGAATCTGAAGATTTTATCTATCAGCGCGTTTGTCTAAGACAGATTGATTTTTGAAAAATCGTGTTTTATTACTAGGGCTCCACGCTTAATACAATTTAGTTCTCCGTCTTTTATGTTCAATGATACTCCTCCTCAGTACTTATTTTTAATAGTATGATAAAAATATTCATGAAACCAAGCGTAGTTTTTAATTTAAAAGCACAAAACAAGCCCACCCGATTATGTATGGACAGAATAAGATCTTACAAAATATTGTTTATTTTGAGAAATGGGGCCAAATCTCAGATTCTATTATTTTCGCCATGATTAATATAGGCTTGTAATGATAAAAAATAAAAGTAAAAATTGAATTAAATAGAGACAAAAAAACATACAATTTCAATATTTAAAGTTAAGTTCACGTAAATTTAGAGTTGATAGAATAAATCTGGGTTCAGATTTGGATTCAGCACACAATTTTGTACGAGTATTACAAAAAATATTCAAACAAAATCACTTTTTTGCAACATTTTTACGAATCACCTAAAATCTATAAGTCGTACTTTTTCATGAATATTTAATTTATTTCTATAATGTTACATCTAAGAAGTTCAACACAGTTCGCCAAACTGCAAAGCACAGTTGTTGGCGTAGCGCTTATAGATGTAGACATTTTTATTTTCATTTATCTATCTATCTATTACATAGCAAAATCTCAACAACACATAATTCACTCTTTTAATTTTAACAATATCCTGTTAAATGTTGGCTTCAGGGTGCTAAGCAGTTTTCTTTGTCATGTTTTTTCATGTGTTTCTATGGTTCTGAAATATGTTTTGTCACTGTAATGTTTCTAATTGAATCACAATACTGAGAAAGCGGCAATACTATATGATGGTTTTTCTTGAAATTCATGATTGTTTTCTGAAGTCACTTATATATGATCTTACAGCAATTTTTTTAATGATCTCTTCTTTATTTTATGTGATATTTATTTTATATTATAATAGTATTTATTTTGTTTAGAAATTGTTATATTTACTATCATCTCCAATGAGAATGCCTTTGTTTCAGCGGTGGGTATAGAACTTTTTGCTGGAAAAGCAATGAGAAGGTCAAGTTTGGCAATAAAAATAACATGAAAAAAACTAAAAACCAATTTTTAAAATAGAAATGTATGAAATCATGTACTCTAGGGTAGGCAGTGGCCCTGTAGTAGCAGACCTACCCTGGCGTCATACAAATAATGATTTTTCAAAGTGACATTTAAATTATGTCATATTTTTTAAATTGTCAAACTTGACTTTCTCATTGCATTTCCAGCAAAAAATTCTATGCGCTCCACTGCTTTGTTTGTTTCCCGATTTAAGGACTCTGACCAACGAGCTATAGCTACTCCAACCCCATGGTTTGTGCACATCAGTGCACAGAGTTGCTTCCCGAATACGGCTTTGTTTTATGACCTGAACCCATTTTAGACAATGGACGTGATATACTGCTCATCTTGGCTTGTCGACCCTAGCTTTCTTACCATCTATGTAAAAATGAGTAATAAGTTAGGAAAGAATTGCAGGAATTCCGGCACGTTTCTAAATATATTCTTATCAAAATAAATATAGCCGAAACGCCACGTTTCCGAGTACATATCGTTTTATAACGCCGCCGCCGTTTCTTTGTATGCAGCTTTAGCAGAGAGATGGACCAATAACAAACATTGGAACGCTTGTAACCAACTGACATAGAAAAAGAAACCTTACTTATATCATATATTATATATCTCATCCACCCTTGGTCTGCTGGACGAAATCTCATTATTGAGATAAGCACGCCATTGTACATAACTTTTCAAATGTATTTTTATTATAAAGTTTTCTGTGTACATTAAGAATAAATATAAAAAGAAACTGGGTCTTAAACCTACCAACAATTTTAACACATGCAATAAGCGACTATCGATACGCTAATCGGATAAGTGAGATAGTGAAGCTTTCCTTGATGATCCAAAACACAGGGTGTAAGCTTTACGAGTAATATCAGAGAGTTTGTAACAACAAACGTGAAACAATTTTGATTAAAATTGTTAGTGATAGTGACAGCGATTGGTCAGCATATTGGATATTTTATCAGTTCTACATTACGAAGACTAGATGAACAAGTTATTTGATTTTCATCTCTATTGCGAAGCAATAAAAGTAAGCCAAGCGTCATAAAGATGAAGTTGGTTGGTTATCGGCAACACTTTGCAGGATCTAAATTCCAAATACTTTATGGCATGGTTGTGTGTGTTGGGGGTTACGTGTTAGTTTACAGTGTCGCGTATGTATAATATATAAATATGTGAGAGATGGTGCTTTTGTGGTCGATTTTTTACGCCCCCCTCACTTACTGACCTCACGTACCCCTTACACACTGGCGTCGCAAAACTGAAAAAATTCTCTCTATAGGGTGAAATTAAATCAACCGACCAAATTCATACTGGAGACTCAGTTAGTGATCAGGAACTAGATTCAGTTATCCCTTTAGCCAAATTCAAAAAAAAAATTTTTTTCTCCCTTGCTTTTAGACTAGCTTAAGTACAATTCCTAGTCCAGCCAGTAAGGAAGCAAAAAAATGTATTTATCGAATTTCACCAAAAGAGTAATTGAAGCTTGTGGTCAACTTGAAGGCAACTTTACGCGAATGTATGAAATAACAGTTACCAAAGGTAGGATTTGCAAAAATACGTAAAAACTTTTTCAGTACTGCGAAATTATAATGTGGAGAAAATGTAACATTTAACCAAAAAATACTTCATGAAATTAAAATAAAATGATACTCTTTAAAAAAATCGTCAATCCGCCATTTGTTTTGATAATCAATTACTCATGGGTTCATCAACTTCATCATTAATGCCAAATAGTGACAGATTTTTCAAATAAAATATTAAGTTTTCATTTTTACAACAGTTGAGAATAGATTCAGTAAACAGTTCAGAAAACTAAATCAGCGATCATTTTATGGAGTTGATAGTTGTGATTGTTGGCACTTGGTGGAACTTTTGAAACATTTTTGTTTGATAAACACTTGTACTTTTCCACTTATTTATATTATTTCCCTTACAGGTTTCGCTGTTATAGCATTATCAAAGGTTTTTTTTAAAGTAATATTAGATATAAGTACAAGTACAAGTTAGTGTTTTTCAATCAAAAACGATCATTTTATATCTTGGAGAAGCAATATTATTGATCGATAAACTTTTTTAATAATCAGTAAGTTAGCTCTATATAAGTACATAAAACGCAAAAATTTGATTACTATTTTACTTGATGGACTTTAAGTATCTAAGTAATCAATTCATTTGTATACTATTATGCAAACGGTACTTTTGAATCACAATCCAATCGTGATACAATAATAGTTTTAGTACTGTTAGCGCCATTCGGAACACGGTGGAAACCATGCCGCCAAGCGATTCGTTGTGTTCCGGTATGACGTCATGAGCACCCGTACCGGGATAGTGGTTGTAGGCAGTTGTGCAGTATCAGACATCAATCCGTTACCAACTTTCAAGGAAGTTTCTGGACAGACTGATTATCGCCCTACCTGCTTTGACTCTCCTGATTGCTGGACAAGCGCGCTTCATCCTAGGTCTTATATCGACGCTTTCCATCAGGCGTGGTAATAGCAAATCGTAAGAACATAGTGGAATATCTAAGCCATACATCTTGTATTAACAAAACAACCATAAGTACGAAAATGTCCCGGCAATGCCAAGAATGCTCAAGCTACAACGATCTCAAAAGTAATTGCTATAGAAATGAAACAATCAGTTGTATAAATCTGAAATACTGTTCCCATCCGATCCAATAAATCGTATGAAAAAAGTGCAATTCTTAAACGTCATAAACAATCCACGCATCAGTTGGTACGGAGTCGGCCGTGAGAAGCACGCAAAAAATAATTAAATATGTACATCCATCAACATTTTCTTATAGGTTTTAATTTTTTTATAAGTTTACATTTTTACCAAAAATATTGTGTGTGGTGTTGGAGAGCTATTTACACAAAAAATGTTTTCAAAAAATCTTCGAAAAACAGCAATAATATTATGAAGCTACCCCCTATCCTCTAGGGAAAAGTTATATCGTGCAAAATACAATACTAAATCATAATTAAGTCTTCATTTCGTACCAGACTTTACCGAAATTGAGATTTTGCCGATGTTTGAAAACAAGAAAACCGCATGCATATCCTTTGAGTGGTTCTCAAGTTTAAATGGAACATATAGACAGACAGACAGACAAACATCCCAAAAACTTTAATGATGTACTATGTTGATGTTTAAAAATATGTTGTGTTAGTAATGAGTGGGGAGTTCAAGCATAGTCAGTCAACTTATCTTCTTAGACCACGACTTAACATATGTATTCCTGTGAGGAACACGGTAGAGTGCATCCAATGCAACTCTAGTTGGAGATAATGCAGAGATAGATGCAAATCGGATGCATTCTACCGTTTTGTCCTTTAATCATCCATAAATGTATTGACATGTATCCTGTAGGTGTAGCTAAACAAATAAACCTAAGCGCAGAGAAAACCATTGTATTTTAAGAAATTTCGGTACGGCTAGAAACCTCGAAACCTAGATTATAGAGACCTATGTGTTTTCAAACTTTAAAACGTTCCGATGTACGTGCCGAAAAACGCAATTTTCTAAATTTGTAACGGCTTTTTGTTACAATATTGTTAGAATAAAACAACTTGCTTCCTCACCACGCTATGCGCGCGCGCAACCTTTGGTCGCGAAAACAAAAAGGCATTTAATTTTTTCCACACTGCAGTTCCCATCCCCGTATCCATCTCCAACTAGAGTTCCTAACATAACTATCGATTAACGAAGCTCTAGCATCGATTATTTGTTGATTCGATATGTGATATGTTCGTGAATAGTGGCCATTAGTTCGTTCCAATTGGTTTGGCCAGATAATTAAATTAACTTGCCGTATTTACAATTGTGTTGATTTTGTAGCAACTCTGTTGATTTGGATTTGGATCAGTTTTTGTAGTAAATCGTGGGAGACTATTCTATACAGTGTTTCAAGAAATGAAAACTGTAAATCTAGAAACTTTGGTAAAAAAGGTCATTTGAGAAAACAACATTTTAAAGACACAGCACAAGTATCAATAGGTAACGATCACTTTGGTAACCCTTACAAGCTTAAGATTCTTGTTCTACCCGTTTACGCTGAAAAGTGAAACAATTTTACTGAAAAGTATTTTACGAAACCACAGAGCATGACAGACTTAGTCAATTACACGTTTCAATTGCTTCAAAACTATTTTGCGACTACTAACATAACAAAGAATATTCAACTCAAAGTGAGTAGACACAAAATTACAAGCCAACCAATAATAACCATAACTCAAAGCTTCAACGATACAAAACAAGTTTAAAACTGCCAATAAAACAGCCTAAGGTGATTATAAATAACCTATGCGGTATCCATCAGCTGGCCAATGGCCATACAACAATATAAAAAATTGCAAGCAACCAACAAATGCCGGCCTTATAAGGATCCACATTCAATAGATGTTTTAAAGAAGATGATAACAGTGTATTGGAAATACAATTTGCGTCCAACGACCTAAAAAAAAACTAAAAAGACAAGTACAAATCGAATCGAAAACAAGATCGTAGCTTGATAAATTTAAAGAACTATTTCGAATAAACATTAGCGAGGCAGATGGTATTCGAAAGAAGATTAGGGGAACTAAGGCATAAAAAGTGGCTGGCCAATCACATGCCTCGGTTATTCACCTTCCTTGTTGCTTTATTCTCTGTCTCGCTCTTTCTAATGTTCTTTTTTGCCATCTTATTCTAATTCCTCATTTAAATCGTCAGCGTTCGATTCCAGGGAAACTCAACCTTTTGTACCGGCTTTTTGTCTATTGATTTTCTAACTGTAAGTTTGAATAATTTATTCATGTTTGTTAATTGACTGGAAGCGGGCATTGAGAAAGTAGGTAGATATAAAGTAAAAATACACAGCATTTATACATGAGCTAAAGTTTTTAGAATATAATATGGTTTCAGGTAAAGATCACATTGTGGAACGAAAAAATACGAGTACCTAGATATAATTTGGATCATTACTCATTTGATTACTGTAGATACTGTAATACTGTAGTTATCTACATCGTCGGACACGGGGAATTGGTTCAGTCGACGCAGATGAGATGGTTATTAATTTGTCAAAACTAGGATTGTTTTTCAAAAGTCATATTTAAATTAAACCGGCCAAGTGCTTGTCGGGTCACGCGCAGTGTGGGGTTCCGTAGTTGCCCGGTACATTTTATAAGTTGGTCTATTAATACAGATCGCACCAAACTTCTAGTCCCATACATTGTTGTGTTTAGAGGGGATTAAAAAATAGGCGCGACCTGTACTCGTAAACCTGTAAAGCCTACTTAGCTGTGATAGTTTTCCTTTTAAATTCATTATATATACTACTTCTGTGAATTTTTTCACATATCCATAAACAACCGTTTAGCCAGCAGGGGAGGGAGGGACACTCTACTCTAACAAAAATTTTCACTTTGAAGCTTAATATTTCGCCAACTGATCCCTAAATCGAAAAATGGTTTTCATACACCTATAATTACGACCTATCTAACGAAACCCAACACTATGGGATAGATGAGAAAAAAAATTCAACCCCCATTTACGTGTACGGGAGGTACCAGAAAAAAAAATTTTTTTCTTGTTTTTATTTTACAGTTTTGTCGGCGTGATTAATATGTATACTGATGCCAAATTACAGTTTTCTAGTACTAATAGTCTTCGAGCTAAGCTGCTGACGGACAGACAGACATGGCAAAACTATAAGAGTTCCTTGTCGGACTACGGAACCCTAAAAATCGTGCATTCTGTAAGCATTTTTTCGAGCTGATTACTTGTAGACATACATCCTCGTATATGGGATTTGGACAAGTGAATTTACAGTACCTACACTGTGAATATACATTAGGTACTTAGTTTAAATAAAATGTGTGCTGAAAGGTACGGGTATTATATAGCCATGATAGAAAATGAAATTATTGAGTCACCATTTCTCTCGTGTCAGTAATGTTCAATTAAATTTTGATTAATGATAATAATAATATATTATTATAATACATAATACATTTCGATGTTTAGATGTAATTGGTCGTAATTGATTTTAAAAGGGATTGGCATACACATTTTTGCAAAATTCTTGGGAAGCAAGAGCCGACATCGTTACCAGATACTTATTAGTCCGAGCGTACTAAGAACGCACGTTGACTGATGTTCTTAGTAAAAAACCGATGTTAGTAGTAAATTACATTTAATGTGACTGTCGGAACGCGAAGTATCATGGATACTCCCCATTTTCGTCCTATTTTTTCTACTTCTTCTAGCGCGATATCTAATATTTTAATCTGAGTAAATTATGATTGTTAACAATTATTTGGCGGCAAATTTTTATGTTCAGATTAGATTATTTCACATTATTTACTGTTTACTATTATTTACTGTTTCGAGATAAGGACATTTATGATAAAAATATTACTTAGTAATCCCATCTCATATTTGCTATCTTTTTAAACTCAAATAGCTAAAAAGACTCCTCATTAAAATGTTCAAAAAAATATACTTGCTGTTATCTTAATTATGTAAAGTTACTTTTTATTTTATTAGTTTATTTTATAGAAAAAGATTCTACTAAAGGATTTGTTGCCGTCCATAAACGAGAAGATTCCAACAAAATAAATCTAACGTAATTCCTTTAACCTTTCCATTTGACTAGTACCTATATAATACAGGATCAGATATTTCGTTGAAATGTTATTGAATCTTTGGAAGGAAGTACATTATTAAGTTTACACCCACTATTGTTTTCGTTAAAAAAGGCAATTTTATTTATTATTACATCTTTTCCTTTTTTCCTAAGACGGAACAGAACAGGTAGGTATACCTATATGCTTTTGGGGTGAAAGGTTGTTTGTTTGTTAAAATGTGTGTCTGTTCAATCCAATTGCAATCCGTTGTTACCTAGTATTTCTAAAAGGGCTGAACCAATATTAGATCAGATTTTTTGCAAATCGCTAGTGCCATTTTAGGTATGGTTAGGCTATCGCTCCGCGCCAAACAGGGGCGCCGCAGTAGAAGAATATTTAAATATCTTATAATATTTTCAATAAATACTATGTAATTGACTTCTGGAGTCTTGAATTTAGTGAGATTTTATATATATTAATATAAATTAAAAATATATATAAATATATAGTTACATATAAATAAAAAAGTTTTGCAATAATTCCAAATCTATTTCGACCAGCTTTTGGTCGTCGTCTGTCGATTTATAATATTTTCGTAACGGTAAGAAATAGAGATATATCCAAACTGATATTATAAAGTTTTGCATAACCAATAATCTGGATAAATAAACAAAATAAAATGGCTGCTTAAAATAAATAAATAAAATAGTTGTGTTTTGGAAGCCAAACATTAAAAATACAAATGTAAGGTAAAAAAAAATATTTCCATATTATTACGAGTATATTTCGCTCTGGTTACGCCCGGCGACTGAAATATTGGGGTAAACGATGCCACGAAATTGAAACTGACTGAGAGATTGGGGTCAACGATGCCACGAAATTGAAACTGACTGAGAGATTGGGGTAAAGAATGCCACCAAATTAAAATTATGTCTGCCCGGCAAGGGGTATTTTTTAATTAACTCGTCGATTTTGGTCAAGGCGTATAGGCATACCAACGTTTTAGTACACAATTTGATAACCCTTTTTTCTATTGTTTTTCGTTATAGACTAAAGTTTGAGACCTCTATAGTTTAATACAGGCATTCATAAAGTCATAATTTGGGTGAACGGAAAATTTAGTATGATTACAAATTTTTACTAAATTTAGTGTGATACTTAGTATGATTTATTTATGTGTTGTTGTTTCATAACAGTTTATAACCTAGAATCGTTATTAATTAATATCCTTGTAACACTATATGCACTGTTGCGACATCTACTAATTGGCGGCAATAAAGAAAAACTTCAAGAACATCCGTGGAATGGAGTAGAAATAATTAAATAAAAAAGCTTTATGGGACAAGTTCTGTAGAAGGACATTATTTAATATCGTAATAGAGGCGAATAATGTGCGCAATGCCACCTCGCTCACTGTGACCAAACAAAGAGTTTACTTCCGCGTTGAATTGCAATGAGTTGCTTACTTAGTACCTTAGAATCTTGCGTTTGTCCACATATAAAGATTTTTCATGTATCTATTAGTCTTAGTACAGTGTCTTAGTATTAGTCTGATAGTCTTTTACGTTTATCATTCCATACCTGAGCCGGTGGTGGGGTTTTTTTTTTCGAGTATTTAGATGATAGCCATTGAATTTATGGTCGTCTTTGATTGAACAGTCAAGCTGGAGACTAGACGAGTGATCACCAGTATCGAGGTTCAGTCACCCTTTGCGAAATAAGCAATATTTTATTTTGATGTCTCATACTGCTCGAATCAATTCAATAGAGCTCCGTACCTCAATAGAAAAAAACGGAGCCCTTATAGGATGACTTTGTTGTCCATCAATCCGTCCGATTGTCTTTATCTCGAAAACGCTTAGAGGTATCGAGTTGAAATTAAAACCATATACTCAAATCTACGGTCCCTTGTAGCCGTGAAAATATCAAACTTCTACGCTACGTTTGTGCCGCAAAAAACGTACATTTCGACACTCTCAAGGGAATCAAAATTTATAAGGTGTTTCTCGTTGACCTAGAACTATGAAATTTGGCAAGTAGCGCCGTCTAATACTACAAATATAGGGAAATATCTGAAAACCATACATTTGTAATTAAATCATAAAGAATATAGTCTTTAACGGAGCCCGCGGTGGGCGAGTCCGACTCTTTTTTACCCAGTCTCCGGTATGAGTTCGGCCTTAAGGTTTATAACCAAACTATAAGGACTGGCAGGATATATACATATAACGTACAACTAATATACTCGTATGTTTATTTTGAATCCGTTTAAATAAATAAAATTTATAGCTATACATCAATAGTTAAATGTAATATACTTATCATTAATACAATCTTCTTATTTAATTCAAAATAATATGCTTTTTGTGAATTTACTGAATGCCTTTTCCCCGAATTACATGACGGTTCTTAGCGGAGATTTTTGGAAAACTTTAAAATAATAGTAGTAATAAATAACTCATCCTATCGAAAAAATTCGGCATTTTCGAAAACGCCATCATCAGTTTTTGAAATAAAAAGCTGTTAAGTATGAAAAATATGCTTAAGTATTCATGATGACAAATCTTTTACATTTTTTAAGTTTCTAAATAGACGGTAAAGAAAATTATAATGTATATATATTTCATTTCAATAACCTTTGTGGAATAGAAGCGCGTTCGGAATGTGTTCTGTATGTTTTGTTCATGTTTCGGATACTCTCACAAGAGGTGTACTTGCGCTGCGGTTTGGGCGTCTGTTTGTGTGTTTTCAGGAACATGTGGAAACTAAAAATCGATTTTTACACGACTTTTCAAGCTAAATTGTGTAGTTTGAGGTGCCATTGTGTTTTTGATGTGAGTACTTAAATTGCCGATAGTGTGTTAAGAGCAAATTTTGAGTTTCGAGTATTGGTTTTTGGTAATTTTGGAGGAGTATATTTTTATAAACGAGGCGTGATCCCCACCGTAATCACAGTCGCTAGATATGACAGCTCGCCAATAATTGCGGTGGAAAGTTCGCCAATATCCTTCAAATGTCAGATTCAAAGGTATAGCAATTTATATTGAAGCCCCTATATGGGCTCCGGGCTTTGACTATAACATGGTCATTAAGTAAACATTAAATTTAGTTTTTGCAAAAAAATATTGTACTTTTAAATAACGTAATTAAAATGTATTGAATTTGTTTTATTAAGGTGGTTCTACACGGTTGCGTTCCTAAATGTACAACTTATGATTGTTTTTCCTATTTTTGGATAAAACAAAAAATAAGAAACACTTTACATGTATTTATATTATATGTAAAATGTTAAATTTAAATTGACGTGTATTAAGCGTATTTGTTGTACGTTTATTGCATAAATAAATTATTAATTAATTAAATTATGTTCATTCATTTATTCACCAAAGGTTGGCGACAACAAGTTTAGATTATAATTTAATTCAAATATTAAGTATGTCCGTATCCAAAGGAATTTTATTATTCGTCAATAACTTTGTCAAGGATAATGTTAGTTTAGTTCTACTAACAGATATTTTCATGTTTATTTCTGTCTCTTATTATTTCAATACACAACCGTTGATCGTGGTAAATATACACGGCGGAGTACCAGAAAATACTGCTAACATCATCATAACAAAAGCACATTTAGAATTATTTTCTTGTTGATTATTATTAACACTTATACAATAGTTTCATTCGTGTATTATTTCACAGTTACCAACCAGTTTCGGATATCACACCATCTTCACGGGGAAAAGGCACTTTTTCTTTCAAATATTTTGCGAACAATGATAAATAGATTGGGATAAAATATTTTACAGTTCTAAATTTAAAATTGCAGCACATTTCTTCGCACCATTTTCTCTTTGTGGTGAGGTAAATAAATATATATTTTTTTAGTTCTGACTTAACACAGCAGTTTTACTACCTACCTATGTTTTTTTACCTATGATTGTAAGTTATGTAGAAAATGTTGTAAGGGTGTTAATTGGGTAGAATTTGTAGTCACAAATAGTGTCGTAAATAAATATAAGTCGTCATAGAAGATTGATACGTCAACCACGTATCTTTTAAAGGATAATAGAGTATTCTACGAGATTAAGACTTAAATCTTACATATTGTGCTAAGGACCGATCAATTCATTCGATAGATCTTATTTTTGAAATTTTCGCCTTTTTGGTGATGAGCGAATTGGAGTTTTATGTCCTAAAATAACTGCTATAGCAAGAAATATTAGTTAATTTTCTTATGTAAAGGTAAACAATACCTACACCAAATACGTAACATCAAGAAAAACTTCGAAAGTTCAGTAATGCATGCATGCCGGCAGCGCGCGACACGAGCGTTCTAATGACTTTCTGTAAAATACTTTCTGACAATATACACAAAATCAAAATCACTGAATAGGATTGTTGTGTCCCATGGATCAGGCCTTAACTTATTCTTGTTACGGAGTTTCTTAGCTCCGGAAATTCAAATGAAATGCCCATAAACTAAAATGGCGCCTGACTCATCATGGCCTTCAGGCTGGCTAGTATCATGAGTTTAGCCAATCAGCTTGCAGTACACGTCACTTCATCCTTTGTTCATTATCACTCGTGACATGTCATGCTCTTTTAGAGTTCCATCAGAACATTTTAAATCCTTATTTCGTGTTTCTTGTAGCAAAGGCTTTACATAAGTTGCTTTAATATATATATTTGAACTTGGATGACGATTCCGGGAAATACGAATAATATAAATAATAAATAAATTAAAACTATATTTCTTACCATTATTCCACATTTTAAATTACGTAATACGATCCAAATTAAGAATAAAATATTATTTCAAAGGCTTTTCTTCTTTTTAGGGTTCCGTAGTCCGACAAGGAACCCTTATAGTTTCGCCGTGTCCGTCTGTCCAGGGCTTGGCTCAGAGAATATTAGTACTAGAAAGTTTTAATTCGGTATAGGTATACAATACATATTAATCACGCCGACAAAACGGTAAAAAATGTTTTTTATGATATCTCCCGCACACGTAATTTGGGGATGATTTTTTTTTCTCGTCTATCCTATAATGTGGGGTATCATTGGATAGGTTGTTTAAAAACATGAGTGTGTGAAAACCATTTTGCGATTTAGGGATCCGTTGGCGAAATATTAGCTTTAAAGCGCTAATTTTTCATCATCATCATCATCAATACTTTATTGCACAAAAATAAGTACAAAAAGGCGGACTTAATGCATAAAGCATTTTCTACCAGTCAACCCACAAATGGGTTTTATTAAAGTCAAGTGTCCCCTCTCCCTGCTGGCTAAACGGTTGTTTATGAATATGTGGAAAAATTCACAGAAGTAGGTATATATAATTAAGTTAAAAGGAAAACTATCACAGCTAAGTAGGCTTTACAGTTTTACGAGTACAGGTCGCGCCAAACTTTTATTAGTCCCCTCTAAACACGACAATGAATAGGCCGTTCTTCGGGAGAGCAACTTCCGAGCGGACTAGAAGGTTGGCGCGATCTGTATTAGACCAACTTATAAAATGTACTGAGCAACTACGAAACCCTACACATGCGCGTGACCCAACACGCACTTGGCCGGTTTTATTTTTATTTTAGTCTCCTATTTTATTTTTTGCGTTTGCGTTTCCAACTCATCGAAAATGTTTTTACTATTTTAGGCTATAAATTTATAAAGGGCTAATATTTACATGCGTTATCAGACTGTTTATATCTAGCAACAAAATATTGCCGACAAATAATAAAATAATTATAATATGGTTAAAAGTGAGGTTACTGGTAGTGGAGTCGTGTATATTATTATGAAGTGTGAGAAGCTTTAGAAATATGTGTTAACTGCACGCTTTTTCTTTTTGCCGTATGGCCTTTGCGTGTCTACACAAAATAATATAAACTGCGCGAAGGCATAAGTGATTTCTCAGACCGCGAGAAATCTTTCAGAAAACATTTGATGGTAGATACTTCTGCAATATTTGTTAAAAATTAATTAAACTCAAGAATAGATTCAAAATTGTACACTTACAAATATCAAAAGCAGTACCTGGGCAACCCGATTCAGTATCTCTACGAGACAAAACGCAAAATCAGTACCTGAAAATATCTTCCTAGCGTGTTTCAGGACACAATCTCAAGTCATCATGATGTACCTTTCTTTTTTTATGTTAACAACGATACCTAAAATATCATTTAAATAATTTTCAGCCAGGTTTTAATGCTCATTTGTTTATACAATTTTCTCAATTTTTTTAACTCTATTTACTTCGCCAAAAATGGTATTTACTGGACTAGTTTATGTAACTTATACTTGTCCAGCAAAATGTGAACTTCCTACTCTTGGCAATAATGTACTATTAAAATGTCCGTATCAGTTAGTTTGGTGCGTGTTAAAATGTTTTTATTGTTAATACTGGCAGATAAAACGAGTGTATGATTTTTATTAACAATACCACTGCGCTTCCTTGATGTCATTTTAGTATATTTACGCACTATCGAGATATGTATTGTAATTTGTAATGCCTTTTTACTATTTTTGCTGGGATTCTCACTTGCAATTATTAATAAATAATCATACACTATTACGTTTTTAGCATTTATTCTTAATTTTAACACTCACTTTCACCAAATGTCAGGTGCTACGCTCAAGGGAAAGTTCAGAGTGGGAATTTGCTCGTGTTTTGTTTTATTTAGTCTTTTCTAGATTTCGGAAGATCGCGATATGAACAATCAAAACGGCGTTTAAGGATTCATAAATGTTTTTGATTGCCAACTAATACGAGCCCAAACGGTTCCTCAACCTAACTATATGACCTACGAGTATTTCTATATCTACATATATTAATATTCTAATCGCCTAGTTATATTACAGTACGTAGATAATTAGGTGTCACATTTGTTTAAATTTAATATGTGCTACATGTTAACATCATTTAAATCGCTCCACTGAAACCATTGATTTTAATATCTATAACATAACCTGCTATAACAAAAGAAAGAATTCCTTGCCCTGCCTGTATTCTTTCCCGAATATATTTTTTTTCTTCGCAATGTTCAGGCATACCAAGCATTGATTGTACCCGTTTACTCAATAAAAAGATTGTCGCTTGAAGAAAAAGAATGGTTTATAAACGTTATAAACCTAACGAAGCATAGAAAACAACGTTGAACACGGCTGCGTTATTTTTTTCTTTGTTCTGAATTTTGTTTGTTGTAGTCTCGTATCAGTATAGCGGCAGCCCATCATGTCATTCGATTCAATATTTTCAATTGAATAAATACCATGAATACTTCGATATTGTTCCTAACAATAAGTTATCAAATAAGTAAAAATTATAATAACTTTACTAATTTTATTAACTTAACGTTTTATGGTAAACATTTAGAATGGGTTTGTCAATCAATGATGACAGATTGTCGATTCTAAGCAAATTTTATGGGTATAGTCTGTCAAAAAAGTGTTGAAATGAATATTGAACTTTATTGAACTTTAAACGTTCAAGTAGGCTAATTTAGGTAAAATATTTATGAAATAACAACGCGGTGAACTCGATTTGACAAATTTTGTACTTGTTTGTTTGGTGTAACCAGGCGAAAGAAAAATAGTTTCTTCAATATTCATTTCAACACTTTTTGACAGACTGTACCTACCTATCTTATATCTATTGTTTATTGTTATTCCATAGATATTGCGAGAATAATGAAGGTTTTATGTAATTTAAATATTTTGGAAAATAAAAATTCATAACCGTTTTGACGTTTCTATTATTTTTATTTGTGAATTTTTATGGGTATTGCAAATAATACTAAGTTTAAAATAAATACCATTCCTAACCTAATAAGTAGATTCGTTTTTCAAAGCAGGCATCCCATTTGGAATTAATATCCAATTTTGAATTCCAGTAATAAGTAAACTGCTAATTATTTACAATATCAATTTATTGTTCCTTCCGTTGGAAGATGAAATAAGATGCATTTTTGAATTGAGATTTATAGCTTTACAATAAAACGATAAAATTTTAATAAGAATATATTCATATTGTAATATGTTATATTTTTATAGCTAAAGGAGAGGCAACCATTTATGATGTTGCAGTAAATTATTCAAACAACTTGGATCAAAGCAATTTATCTTCGTCCATTTGTGATTTTTAGAAGCTAGCTTCTCCTTTAGAAACTTCTTCTGCGCTGACCACCTAAAACGTTTCAAGGACTTTAAGTAAAATTTTCTTAACAATTTAACACACTGTCTACAGGAAATATACAACCAAAGGCGTAAATCTTTAAGTCGTCGTTAGACTATATTTATTTTGGAGGCTTGGTAAGTGATCAGTAACACGGATCAATAACACTTTTTGCTAATTTCGCAAAATAAAATCTTGACGTCCCATAGTAATCGTCTCGGGGCGGGGCTTGCGTTTGTAAGGGACACGAAAAGAATAATTTACCAATTTCACAAAAACTGGCATCGTCATTGTCAAAGCAAATTTTACTATGAAGCTAACCCTGAAATCATGAAAAAAAAATCAGCTGTTTCAGACATTTGGGTGGAGTAGGTATTTAACTTTTCTATGGAACAGCTGATATTTTTTTAAGCGATTTCAGTGTTGGCTCCATAGTAAAAGTTGATCATATGGACGGGTACTATCACCAGTTTTTGTTAACAAAATGACTTAAATTTCACCTTGTATAATACGAGTATGTTACCTTATGCAATAAAATTGTAACAAGGGTTTTGTGTCTTCAAGGGAAAAAACCACTAACGACTTCTAAGACTTCCAAAGGAGAAGCTAGTTTCTAAAAAACACAAATGTACGAAGATAAATTGCTTTATAATTTTATAATGGTAATAATTTACTATCACCAGTTTTCGTTAACAAAATGACTTGAATTTCAGTATAAATAAGTACCCTTAAAGGCAGACCTCTTTTAAACGTTCTTCTGTATAAAAATAGCAATAGTTATTAAATATATTGTACCGTTTTCCCCTGATACTATACCTATACTACCTTTAGAGTAAAAAAAATACTTAATACATGGCATAATATGATATAAAAATGAATTAGAAGTTCTCTGAAAAAAGTAAATTTATTTGAATAAATGTGAGTTTTTGAACTTTGCTGGATTGCCACCTATTTCCTTTGTACTAGAGGTTGGATAGACACGAAATACTGAACAAAAAATAATGCCTCCGGTACAATATTCAATTCTCGACTGAATTTCAGAATTATTAGAGCGCATTTCAAACTAAAAATATATCAGTTAGAAGCAAATTTCAAGTAATACAAAAAAATGAGAATTTCCTCGTGCCTGCCCCTAGATTATGTATCTTTGAGTCGGTTGCCAACTAGTTGCCAAACATCGAAAACATAGATATACTATCGAATTTAGGTTATTTAAGGATACGTTCGTACTTAAAATGACGTCATACTTCGTAAACAGTTAAATACAAACTGATGTCAATTTTGAAAGTTCAGTTGTTATTGTTTGGCAACCAGTTGGCAATCGATACAACGTTACATAATTTGAATAACTAAAAGAGTTTTCCGGACCACCGTCCGAAGTAATTTTTAAGGCCCCACAGCTTGTACAGCGCCATACACAGCATGCTCTATTCTCACTTTCGAAACACATTACCGCGGCGATTCAACTGGAAGCGAACTAATGTGTAATTATTTTTTTATTATTCCCCGATGCGAGTTCATCGCCTTTTCCGTAATTACGATATTAGCATGAGAGCTGTGAGTCGTGACTTGCACTCGGCTTAGTTTAGATAATAAAACAGATGACATAGAAATGCATCTGATAGTTCAAGAATTTAAAAACTGTTATGGTTTGTGCCGTAATAGAGCGCACCCTAAGCGCACCTAAAAGAATCGTCTTATTGTGAATCGTTTTGTTACGCGAATAGGTTATTTTACATAAGAAACAGTCAATAAAATTAACATAATTATTTCATTACTTTACGTTATTGCTTTAAAAATATTCCGAAGAAGCTATTGAGCTTGTAATAAACACGAATAAATAATTTATAAATTGAACAATTAAATTGATCTTGACCTTTACGTTTTTACCCGTACAAAACAGAACATTTTTTGTAAACTGACGTTGTTCCTGTTGTTTTAATTGTTCATTTAGTATGATGTATACAAAATAAACCTTTTTGTTTAAGCTTTATGTTGCTTACAAAATATATAGTTTTAATTCTTGGCTTGCAATTTTCCGTTTTGAATTTGTTAACCGGGTACGTGTATAATGGGACACACAACCTTCAAGTTTTATTTTCTCCTTACAGCTGTGAAAACATTTTTAATTCTACATATTTTTTTAAATTAAATATTATAATTACGTTTTCTTTTATTTAAAAAAAGAATCTGGGAAATTTCCGTAGAAATTATAGCTTCAGCAATTTATTTTTTTCAAATTATGTTTTTTTTTTTTCAAGGGCATGTAGTAAAATTTACCTGTTAAAAATTCTAAAAGTACGGTTATCACAGGTACCGACTTATGTAATAATTGTATATAATGGTTGTTTACCGTTAACCATTTGCTTGAAGTTGATGATCACCGTACCTTATCGACTATTATGTAATTATAGCATCGTATGCAAATGTGTAAAGCGAATGATGGCAATTAAAAATAAGCACCTTTCACATGTACGAGTAACATGCACATTTACTACACTCATGAAAATATTTTTGTAACAATGACACCTAAAATAAAATTGACTGATTTGTTCATTGACATTACTTGTTCATTTTTAAGATCGAATCAAATCATTGACCTAGCGCAATCAGCAGTATAAATCATTCTTTTTGTCAATTGATACATGCGTAAAAACACTTACAAAACATGTAATTTGGACGTTGACCATGACTGAACCGCTTGTTTAAACTCGCAGTGCAACTAGTATCAGGCCATAAACAAATGTCGAAAATATACTTTTATTCGTTTTAAATAAATATTAACAGTGTTGATTATGGTCGATAGCACATTTCGTATATGATTCTGCTAAAAGTAATATATAATGGAATTTAATTTTGAGGAAATGACAACATTGAAATGAGATATCGCTTATCAACATTAGCTAGTCATTTTTTTCTGCTGGGTTGGGCCTAAATTTTTAAGTAAATGTTATTGCATAACATCATAAAAAAAGACAAGTCCTTTCTCACTGTATGCACAATGTAAGAAAAAAACATTTAGTTATTGTATACAGAATGACTTTTACCCTAACTCCGATAATTTAGTATTTTGGAGAAGAATGCAAACTGGTTTTAGTAAATAATAATAATAATAATAATAATAATTCCTTTATTTCAAACAAAGAGTCCATATAAAATTACAAACTACATTCAGCATTAAAATAAAATATGTCTACTTAAAATTTAACTTAAATCTAAAATCATTTATCCTTAAGAGACGTTACACTTTGCCGGATTTAGAAGATCAGACCAAAATTGAGAGCTTTTAGTACAGTATCCGAAAACAGTCCCAACAATCACATTACGAGAAGACAGAATCGCTTGCCTAAATCCAGCAACATGGTGCCTATTAAAACCATTAAAAATCATATTCATAGTATTTTTTTAAAGTTGGAGCCCTTTGTAGATTTTCGTAAAATACAAAGAAATCATGGTCACCCGAAGAGATAAGATAATTAGATCGCTTGAAATTATATTTATTGTTGATCCCACTATTTTGGACTATTTTGAACTTTTTCCGTATGGGAATGGCTAGGATAACCATAAATTTTATTTCCAAGTAACATTTTTAAAAATATTTTGGCTTTTAATTATAATTGTTTTTACATATAAAATGTGTTCTACTAACGTTTCTTAAAAACCTCTAAAATTATCGGGGTTTGTTTGAAAGTCATCCTGTATAGTAAAAAGAATCGTACAGTAACAGACCCGGTTATTTGAGAAATGTTAATGTACAGACAACAACAATATCCTGATTGTCAAGTCTGTGAATAATTCAAAATTAAGTTATACTCTGGGTTGAGTCGAAATGTGTATATTTAACTACTTCACGGTGCGTGCGGAAAAAATAATTATGTAATTGCGCTTTTTTATCTATTTTTATTTATGCGAAATGTCTTTACTTATTTCGTTGTTTCTCAATAATAATTTTTGGGGCAAGAGTCATGGAATCATTTTTGCATTTCAATAATATAATAAATTTTATGTGCCCATAAAACAATAAGGTACAAAATCAAAAACGGGTTCACGAGTACCTGAGGTTGTTTGTCAGTATCGTAAATAATAATTGTAGGGACAGTAAGGGTGAACAGCTCTAAGATCCTTGCCAAAATATAAAGCACAAAATAAAATAAATAAGTATCCCGCACTGGCTCTTTCACATTTTTCATAACATTGTTATTTGAAAAGATGATGAAGGAAAGTGTTGTGTCCAACTGTGAGATAAATTAGCCATCCATTGGGACATTCGTGCTCGTGTCCCAATTGCCGTCATTATGTCTCAATTACATAACTTACAAATAGCTTGGATAAAAAAGTCCTGTAAAATTTGGCGTTACGGAGGTGCGGGTTTTGAAAGTGTAATTCACAATAATTTCTATACAGTCTCCAACAAGTGGGGTTTTACCACAGCCGGTCGTTAGTTCTTGCTACCTCCGTGAAAAGGTATTATTTATACACTTTATATATCATATCATAACAATATAGTAAATATCGTACAAAAATATTTGCCGTAGCGAGTGGATATGTGTAAAAGACTAGGAATTCTAAGGTAAAGCTTTTCATTACTCAAGTTATATAAAAAATATAATAATAGATCCAAGCAGAAAATATATTTTTATATCTTATTTTTACTTTTAGGGTTCTGTAAAGGCACATGGAAGGTAGGAACCATTATCACGAGACTGGATATGTCCAGCCATGCGTATTGTATTTCAAGATTCTTAATTGGAATTTGTACAAACATTATTTTTTCTTGTAGCTACTACATAATTATAATCATTATTAAACCTAACAGTGGGCACAAAAAGTTACTTCATGTTTTCCGGGAAATAAATTTCTATATGAAAGACAGTGCACAGCATCGTTTTTTTTTTATTTTATTGGAAGAGTTGCATAAAGTTTCTTATATTAGTATAGATATTTCCCAAGGAGTTTAAATTTTTATACCTTTTGGTTAGAACAGTTGCACGATAAATCGACATTCAAATGATGTATCTTTACATATTTCTTGCAACAAGATACAGGCAACAAGGAACTTTAACTTTATTTTATCGTAGTGCAGTTGAAAAACTAGATTCTTAACCGCGCGTGACTGATTTGTCGATTCCATCGGGTAATTAGAGAGTCCTCGCTGGCGCTCGGGCTCAAAACTAAAAGTCTTTCTATCACAGCCACTTTTCTCTGAGATGGATAAAATATCAACTTGAAAGGTAAAGTTACACGGATAACTTAAGTTAAGGCGTAGTATAACCTATACTGTGGTTAAGGGTAACCACTCAAAAAATATTTTTTATCTATTTATGGGGGGGGGGGGGGGAGGAGAGGCAAAGTGTGAGGATGCTAAAAGTATATATTTTCTCTGTCTTGTGGGTTCTCATTCAAAGAGCTTTGGTAGGCATTCAAAAACATCTAATATAAAAAGCAAGTCAGCGTATTTTCGGCAATCTAGTAATATGAAAAAATGCATGAAAAACCCGTGTTGCCCCATTATACTAAAAGTAAGAGAAAAACAAAATCTGAAAAAATTCTACAATATAGAGAGTAAAGAGGCGAAACAACAGTGAAGTTCCCAATATAAATAGAATTTACTATTTAAGGACGGAACGAAAAAAATACGATATTGTATTTTTCATGACTTTTTTTTCTAAACTTAGGTACGTACCAAAAAAATCTGTACTCGAAAGTAAAATGTTTGTTACCCTTTTGAGGCGACACTGGTGGATTGAAATATCACTGTATAGTTATTAGGGTTGCTTCTAATTTTCACTTCTTCCGTTTTATTATGGGTCACCCTCTCAATGTGTTCTATGTAGCTAAAAACAAAAAAATATAAGTTTTTTTTTTAAACAAAATTAAGAGTTTGCTACCATTGTTTTTAAAATGTTTATCTCCATATTAAAAACAGATAATGAAAATCATAAAATACAGAAAGTAAGCCTTAAAAACGTAGATAATTAAAAACTATTGCATTTTTAAACTTTCTGTAGTTCATCCTGTTTTTTTTAAATACAGCTAAGTTTTGTTAAAAGGTTAGTTTATTCGTGTTTTGTGCTGCTTTTTAACTTTTAAGGGTGAATGCACTGCACAGATGGTTTTTTGAAATGTAGAAGCTTTTCATTATCTTCTTTTAAAAAGCTTAATTTCTGCACGTCTTTTAATTTTTTATTTAGATTTAAAAAATCACTCAATGTATGGGGATTTCAATTTTAAAAACGGTGATAGCGAAAAATCCGAAAAAAAAAATTTTTTTGGCTGCGAAGAACGGGGTGACCCGTAGTAAAACAGAAAAAAGTTAAAATAGAAGCACCCTAATAGCTATAAATATTACCTACCGCGGTATATTTTTTATACATTTTGAATAATCCAATATTATACATGAATTTTGTTTTATCTTGAATGTATGTTATAGATGGCGCTTACTCTAAAGTACGGAACCAACAAAGCGCGAGTTCGAGTCACACTTGACTGTTTTTTTCTTTATTTACAATAAATAGCTCCTATACAGATCACTTTACAAAAACATACGGGGTTGGACTGTATCTAAACTAACATTTTTCATTTCTATGGCATTTATTGTTTTGCGTAAACACTTAGCAAACAATTGAATTCTCATTTATTCTATTATCCCAGTGTAGACCTCAGTCGATTGTCCAGTGCTGAGAACCGGAATATCTATTTTTATGTCGTTTTTTTTTAATTTTCCATTTTCTCCTAATTTCAGGTCTAGAACGGGTGGCGGAGGAGTTGATGGGTCGCAGAAAATGGAAATTATACCAAGACGGTTTACTGCCCAGAAGGAGCGACCCTGGCGAGCGGTCCAGCGACGAAGAGTCAATGCCGGCGTCGGAAGGGCCCCCTCCCGCGCTCAAAATCAAAACCATAGAGCAGATAAACGCTCCCGAAGACGGCGAGAGGCCCAAAACCGAACCCGAACCAGAAGCCGAGCGAAAGGAGACGATTCTAGAGTCGCTGATCAAGCGGCCGGCGACGCAGCCGAAGTTGGAGTACGCCGAAGAGCCGGCAGATTGGAAGCCGCCGGACAAATGTTACTTCTGTGTGGACGGCGAGCGGGGTGAGGGGGCGGCAGCGGGCGCGGAGGCGCGGCCCGCGGGCGGCGCTACCGTAAGTCCCACCTATATTTTGATAAAGAATTTTGGCAGCCGACCTCGTTTCCGGCTAGATAACACGCAAATTCACGTAGCTGACTGGTTGTGTTACAGTGTTTTTGCCGGACGAATAAGTAGACACGTAGATGTAGGTACACTTTCAAGATTGACCCTAATTAATTCCGGGTTCTTCAACCTTGCCCTCCTAATTATGAGTTTTCTTTTACTTTCCCCCAGTGTTTGAGAGCCTGATCAAATAGATTAAAATAACTTCAACTGGTAAAAACGTTTATATTATGATTTTTGTTTAAGGTAAGTTATTATTGAATTTATTAATTAAAGCTTTTTAAAAGCTCGAAGTTGAACATCATGACTGTAACCTGAACGTTTCGTGAACATGACGGCGGATAAGCATCATTATCATATTAAAGTGCCTTCTATTCACACAGCTTAATGAAATTTCATACTAAGCAATCCATTGTACTAGGGCTTGATGAAAATGTTTCGAGCAAAACACAATTTAATTTTGAATGTTCAATACATTAAGTAATGTGGTGTTGTTTCTTATATTTAAGTTTTCACTGTGTTCTCAATGCTCGTTGAGGAAATTACATTAAAATAGCATATAAGTAGTTAGGACCGTCTTTTCATGAAGGTAATACCATATTCCTTGGTCAGTCTATGAAGCATAATATATGTTTATTCTTGGTGAATAGTGGATTGGAGTATATTTCCTCAATGTGTAGTCAAGTCATACAACGTAGGTCATAGACAAGGTAAACGAATTCCGTTGACGTAAGTGAGACTAGCGATCATGTCATACTTACTAATATTTTATGCCTACGACCTAAACAGTGATTTGGAATAGATGAATTCATTTTATGTAAATTTTCCTCCTGAAACATATAAAATAGTTATTATACTTACCTTAAAATTAATATAAATGCTAGGGAAATCATAAAAAAAATTTATTAGCTATTTATGATTTCATATTAAGGATACTCGTCTAGTGCCCGCGGTGAAAGAATAACTAATTTAAACATTCTGTATCAAAGAAACGAGGACTGTGTAGTTGTCCAATCTAGCTACCAGACAATTTCTTCAAATCTTCATTAAGGTTTCCATTTTTTTTTATGGTTAAAATAGAGTTAATATCTTTCCTACCAAAAGAAATATCTTTAACCACCTAATTTCAATCTGTAAACTAATTTCCTTTGGAGGCGGAACATGCGTTTGAAATTATTACTTCACACAAAAAATATCTCATTGTTATCTACAAACGTACATTTTTCTTTATTTTTTACCTAGAATGTGAGTATATTTTTCGTCGCCTGCGACCTCGGTGGGGCCAGCGAATTCTTTCTCTTCTTCCTCTTTCTTAAGAGTTGTTATTAAGAGGTCAATGCTCAAGGGCAACGACGATTGTTTCAGTCTTGAGATTTCAATTTCGGAAAATTCTCTCACAGCATGTGCCTAGTTGAACCTGCCTGCCCAATTTCAATTTCTCAAACCACTGTAGTTCCCGAGATTTTGTAATGAGTGAGCAAGTGGCATTTCGCGTTAATTATTTGCGTTAAACCTAAATATAGATTAGAAATTTTAGTTTCAACTACCTCTCTTTAGATCACAGAAATAAAAGCAGGTTCCTTCAGTAAATTATAGATATGTTATCAATTGAAAATAGGCCTCACATTAATTTCTTTCTTATTGCGATGTCATATAATATGTTATTGTACCTTGCATTTTATTTTACCGGGGATAGCAGACAAATAGACATCAAATAGGCTTTATTATAAAAGTTCTCCATATTAAATACCAATAAAAGTTGTTAGGTATTTGTAGTTATTTACAAAATTTTATTTCGCTTAACGATATCGCAACAAGTCGCGGACTATTCAACAGTAAGTAAATAATAGAGAAACAGACAAAAGAAGACTTTTATAAGTGTAATAATAAATTTCCATCAAGGCACACCTTATACTCCATATAATATTATAAAATCTGTTATCGGTAATTTCCAATCTAGGCAAAACAGCAAAATGTCAAGTTGAATTTATTGTATAACGTAAATATATAATTGTTCCAATCTAACAAGTTTCAAATTAAAATCTTGTAAGATTTAACTATCCAAAGACAACGATCGAAGTTGTGCTAGTAGTGGCCTAGGGTGACCAAATATCTTCATTAATCAATTGAAATTTTGCCAACGTTCCTACCTTTGCTAATTTTCCTTTAGTCAAACTACATGCTCCAAAATCTTCTCAAGATAAACTTTGCATTTTACATGCACATATATGTATTTATATGGGATAGTTTGGATATAAGAAAGGATGATGGATATTTGCTGCACAAAACCGAACAGGTATGAAAAATATTGTGCATATTATATGCACCTTAATGCACAGAAATGGTTTAGATATATGATAGAGATTATGTGTATTTTCTGCACAATAATGCACAGTTTAGATATATGATAGAGATTATGTGTATTTTCTGCACAATAATGCACAGTTTAGATATATGATAGAGATTATGTGTATTTTCTGCACAATAATGCACAGTTTAGATATATGATAGAGATTATGTGTATTTTCTGCACAATAATGCACAGATTTATGACAGTAAGGATATATTAAAGGAATGATAATTTTTTACTGCACAAAAATGCACAGATACGCGACCATTTGAATGTATGAAAGAGATAATGTATAATTTTGAACAATAAATCACAAATATCCTACATTTAGGATTGATGAAAGGATTTATGGAAATTTGCTGCCCAGATTTTTGGCATTTGGGATGCACGAAATAAATAATTTGCTGCACAAAAGTGAAGATGGATATTTGTTGTACAAAAATGTCCAGATATAATAAGACAGTTTGGATATAAAAATAGAAAATAATGCACAGATATCCTTTTCAGACGTGTGAAATGGGTAATGAGCCTTTACTGCACAATAGTGCACAGGTATGCAACATTTAGTATGTATGAAAGTGATAATGGATATGTATATACAGAGTGCATAATAATATTAAAACTGCTAAACTTCCTTGTTTCAAAGTGCTCAATTAACCTTCCGCTTTTTCTCTGACTTTGTTATTGTAACAACCTCACGACCTACGACGAAAGTATGTATAAATCGTTGCTCAAGACACCCTAGTTTTGATCACTTGTGACTCAATGTCAAACATATTGGATACGCGCTAGTAACGAATAAGTACAAACGTGCACCAAACAAAGATCAAGGTTCTATTATATTTATGACATCAGTGCTATGATTCAAATCATAGTGGAATTGATTGGTTATGAAGAGCCTGGTCCGCGACGACGACAACTTTGATGAAAAACAATATGTTAAATATTTTTCTGGCCTTTGTCGCAATGTTTTTGGAAAAAATAGGGACATACACCACTTCATATTGGCCGTATCAATAAAGACCTAGAATTTATTTGATTGAATTGTTTCTCTTTTGCGAGTTATTTTGTTAATTAATACTTATGAATGAGCCCGCTCCGAATCAATATAATATCTAAGTATCAAAATAACGCGCAAAGGAGAAACAATTAGATGGCCAATATGGACTGGTGTATGTCCCTGATTTTTACAAAAACATCTCGGCAATGACAAGAAAAATAATTAAAATAATGCTTCGCATCAAACAGACGAAAAATACAGAGCGGGTTCTTAAGGGTCAATTTCATTTTGTTTTGTGTCAGGGCCAGGCGTGGCCGTTAGGCATCGCGCGGAAGGATTGCCTCCTAATCCTCGAATTTATTTGCAAAGGACCATGTTTCTTATAGAGCAAATATCGGTATAAGATCAAGGAGAGATGATGTCATCATTCATGTTAGTCGATGATTTTGAGTCATACACTGTTTTGGGCCAGATATAGTAAGTAATAATATAGATTGTTGGTCTTATTAGTCATCAATGATTCTCTTAGTAAGATATTACTCCTACCTGACTATTATTTTCGTTACCCCAAGGATTTTATATTAGGAGTAAGTATTACTTTCTTGATAGACCAAATGGACAGCAAATTGTTTAATAATTAAACTTTAATTGACTACACAAGTGTCTGGCAAGGGAAAATTACAAAGTTTTCGAAAGTAATCGTTTCTCTATAGGTATATAAGTATTGAAAGAATTTTAAAAATGTTATCAATGAACACAAATAAAATGATCAACAAAAGTTGTCACCCATAAGTAAGGCACAAGAAAAGAAGGAGCTCATCGACAGCAATCCAAATTTAAGAAAATGATGTGGCTCAACGTCAACCAGCGTTTTAAAAAAGAAGGATTTTTGCCTTAATCATGAATTCAGTTAAAACTACAGGGGTCACCTCGCTAAACTTAACACCTTACACTTACACGGTTAAATTTCCTAACCACGATAAAAGAAAACATGAAAATTCTTGAGGCATGGATTCGAGCCCCAAAACCTGGTTACTTAATCTAGAGTTTACCCGCTGTGCCAAAGACTCGATATCTGAAGCGACAAATCAAGCAAAGGTTTTAAGGAAGGGTTATTCCGATTTTGTCTCTTTTCAAATTCATTTTAAACCAATAAATAGCGACGATAAAATTTTGTAAAAAATATATGTCATATTTCACTTTGTGATCTTAATATTTCGGCCGTTCGAAACACGATTACTTGCATTTCCATCGATCGGATTAAATCGCAAAGATAGGTCAAAACTATGATCTAAATATAATTTCATTTGAGCTATATTATGTTTTGAACAATAAAACTTATACTAAAATAATTTTCGTGAAAATATGATATAAAATGGCCGTCATATTAAAAACCCATCCTTCTAATTCCAAAATAATAAATAAAAACTCCTCGAAACCGTGAGTTTTCTGACTGGCTCGCTTCTGCTGAGCAGGATGAACATGTATAAAATGAAAGCGTTGGAGCAGGACAGATTTTTCTGGATAACCTCGCCTTAAAGTTTGTCACGTTTGTGCATGCGTGGACGGCTTTTATAATTTTTCCTCTATAATTCCGCCGCACTTGCGCAGAATGGCTGGTATAATTTTTCCTATAGAATTCTGCAAGCGCAGAATGGCTGGTTTTCGGCGGATACCTTTGAATTTACAACACAAAACCCAGCAGCTTTTATCATTTTTCTTGTAGGATTCTGTCACGAATGGCCCGGTTTTTCGGCGGATACTCGTGAATTTTAACACATAATCCGCCTTACAGCCAAAAAATGAAGTTTTAAGATGTCATTTCGCCGTTTCGACACTCCAATGAGAAAAACGTCATCGTCATTTAGCTAACCAATTTGCACATTTTTACATACGATTTGACTGTAAGAGTGTTATTAAACAAAATGAGCACCTTCTTAAGCCAGTTTTGATTTTGTCAAAGTTGTTATAGGTTTACTTTTTTACTAGCAAATTGCATTGTTAGTTCCTTGTTGTTAAAAATGTCGATAAGCCCCATCTTTTCCTGTACCTACCCTACCTAACAATGAGTTACCATTTTAAATGCCGTCACATACGAGAGCTATCCTATATATTAATATATATTAACCAACGGGACCCTATTACTAAGACTCCGCTATCCGTCTGTCACCAGGCTGTATCTCATGAACCTTGATAGTTAGACAGTTGAAATTTTCACAGATGATGTACTTCTGTTGCCGCTATAACAACAAATACTAAAACCGGCCAAGTGCGAGTTGGACCCGCGCACTCCCATACAACAGACATTACTTTTTTTAATATACAGTTTAAACTTGTTCTTTGTCAAACTGAGGACATCTTTTGGTAAAATCTTGTACCATGTCCTGCGAAACAAGTACTTTTGCAAGTCTGACTTTTAGAAAAGCTAATTAATATTCATTTTGGGTATCTATAGAGTGGTACCCACCGAGCCTCTGGAAAGTATCTATATTTAATAACTTGGTAAATAACATTTATAGAATTTTCTTTTATTGAATCCTGGTATACGTAGCCTGAACAACACTCTTTTGTAAAATTAAGACTGCGTCTATATCCACGGACCTACCCCACAGCAGCACACCATATGACATAAGTTATTTAATTACGTATACATTAATCTAGCAGTATCTTCATCAGTAATCTGCCCCAGCGAATCTTTCAAGATTATTGAATTTCTGTGTCGCTCAGTATCTTAAGTTGAGATATATATGTGTGGGCTTGTGAAGGGTGGTGAGGAAAGATATATTGAAATGCTTGCTGTCTGTCTTGAAATGTCTTGCTATAATACATATTTTTTCACATTACAGCTCTCGTTTGTGACGGCCTTTATCCTTGGAATCAAGATATTCCACGAATCTTTTGAGCTATGGTAACAAATAAATTGTTCTGAAAAGTTATTTAACATTACATTTCCAGACGTTACCCTAAAACAAGAGGTAAAAGCTTCAATTTTCGTTCACTAACAATGGAACCATTAGGTTTATTGTTGAACGCAAAGTTCATTGTTAGATAACTTCCCACGGCACAAAACAGTACCTAATAACGAAATTATTGCTTTGAAAAAATATGTATTATGATTAGTCTTTATTGTATCTTACTCTAGGTCGGGTTCTGTCAATTTAAGAAAAAGTATTGAAAACTTCGGTTAACCTTATCACTAACGCTTATCATAGATATCACATACATGTATAAGATTTCTCTGTAAGATAGATCCGAGCAATGAGCTGGACGGCTATTCTGGCACGTTCGAAAAAATTGCTGAGGCAAATTTCAGGTGATTTTAAAAGGGATTTTGTGCGGATGTTAGTAAATATTTTTTATTGTGAATATTTCTTATATTCTACGGTTTTTATTTGTTGAAATTTAGTCACTCCGCACTTTACATCGCATGGCATTTGTCATACTGTAAACAAAAGTCGAACGACTGATATTGCAAGTGAAAAATAATGCCGGAATAGCCGTCCTGCGGGTCTAGAAGCACAATCGTTTGACTCGTCTTCGTCAAACGACAAGAGAGACAAATAAAAGGTATGCTGCTCACTCGCGTAAGTTTGTTCCTTTTGTCGTTTGTCGAAGAAGAGTCAAGGAAGCCCCGAACGGCTTTACTTCTAGAGCCTCGGAGGCCTAACATGGTGCCACTTTAACACAATTTTAAACATGATTTGACAGTAAATTCCATATATTTACTGCCAAATGGTGTTTTAAATGGTGTTAAAATGGCAACCATGTTAGGCCTGCTGGAAGGCAATTCCGGAGAAACAATCGAGTCGAGATCTCTAAAACTCGATCTAAAAATGTATGGAGTTCGACTGATAAATGGGTTTTGATAGACTGAGAATAGCCCACTGGACTATGACCTATTGTTTTAGCGATGATGAAAGTGTGAAGAAGATAACATATTTATCTTTCCCAAAAAGTAAAAACTTTACTTCTTGCCTGCCATCTAAATTTTAATGAAATACTTTTATCTCGCTGGAACGGGCTATTTCTAATTTATTTTTGAGTGCTGCAATATGCCACATAATTATATAATATACTCGTATCATCATTATCATTGGTTGCCTTCTTCACAATGAAGTTTGTCATTTGTTTTATCCTTCAAGTCTAAAACTTTTTATATATTCCGTATACGAGTAGCTAAATAACACAAAACAAAATGCAATAATTATTGTAAAATTAACTCTCTTTGATATCTATCAGTAAATTATCCTAATTTAGGTATTAATTCATGGTAATGTATTAAAGCTATATATATGAAATTAACCATAAATAGGTATAGTAATAATTTTTAATGAAAATTAATAGCTTTAAAATTGCGTGAAAGCAACCTCTCATCTCTGCCTGGATATACCAATACTACAAAAAACTAAAAAACTCACTTTGTTATAATAAATATAATCTATATATATTTTATCAAATCTTTGACAATATATTATTCAGATTTTGGATCCTGGTTTTAGTATTAAAGTAAACAATAATGGACATTATAGACTCAGAATAATTCTTAATTTTGACAACGAGAAACATATTCATGTCCTGAGTAGAAAGTGACAGCATGAAAAACATATTTATTTTCAACTCTTTGAAATCAAAGATGCGTTCAATAGGGTTTCTTGGATCC
Source organism: Ypsolopha scabrella (assembly GCA_910592155.1). NCBI lineage: Eukaryota > Metazoa > Arthropoda > Insecta > Lepidoptera > Ypsolophidae > Ypsolopha > Ypsolopha scabrella. Next base: position 50,485,633 of record OU342960.1, read on the forward strand.
TATGTCATATTACATATTGGGATTATATTAAAGTGATCATCACTGCATAGTAACAGTAATCCTGACGCCACATGGATGTCACCAAAACGTGATCAGTGAGTGTTTGATATTTTGTGACACAATCATATATAGATAGATAAGCTCCTACAATTCGAAGTGAAAAAAAAATAATTGGTGATAGAGTATCCCTAGTAGACTACATTCCACTGAATAAAAACTTTTTGCGTAAACTTTTTGTTTACCTTTCCATAGAAATTTAGGCAGCTGATTTAACTCCTTTGTACTGGGAAGTGAAAAAACGATTTGAGCAAAAAAATTTTCTTCTTCTAGAATTTGATCAGTGAACGATATATGATCTACCCTAGAATTATTTTCACTTATTATTGTAGGACCTTATATATACCTATATATAAATAATTATATATATGTATGTAATAATAATAAATTTGTAAAAAGTCGGGTCTGTAGACAGAATATCTTTTTAAAATTTTAAATTAATTGGGTATTGGTGTACTAAAGCCGAAAATACAATTTTTAGAATTATTATCTATTTATCCGTATGTTCCATTTTAACTCGAGAACCATTCAACAGATTTGGATGCGGTTTATTACCTATCATTGTAGTTATGGTGGCCAACATATTATAGGCTATATGGTGTGTTGATAAAATAACGCCCAACATGAAAACCAGGCGGAGATTAAACCAACGCGGGCGAAGCAGCGGGTGAAAGTCTAGTCTCAATAATAAACATTGAATGAATGAATGATCCCTACCTCATATTCATGTATAATATCAGTAATTAAATATCTACCTATAATATAGATAACAAACCGAGCGAATGTACAAAACATGGAAAAATGGTTTAAAAATATTGACAATAGGAAAACAAAAGACGATCCGCCAATATTTCCTGCTTTTTTTGCGTATGTCTATACACACACACCCTCTATTCTTATGGACTCTGTCATCGACAAAGGATAATGATTTCTAAAAACAAAAGTATAGGTACTGTTTTTATGTACATTTTTGTGTCGGAACTATATTTTGCTCGTATCCATGATTTATTAAAATAGATGACACTTTTAGATAATTGTTATTATTTGACGGGCATTTCAAGACTAACAGATAAGTTACCCTGTAGCATCGGTCCCTGTTTCGTACCTACATACATAATAAGTATTAGGTTCTAATCATCACCGGTTCATAATTGCAGCTTATTGTAAACTATAGCAATTATACTATGAACCATTTTGCATACATCTGCCTGGCTGTCTTAAACAGCAAAGCCATCTTCCAGTTTATTAAGACCTCTGGTATTTCATACCCACCCCCCTTTAACTTCTATCTTGGTCACGAATTGAGGGGTAGTAAAGGCCAGGTATGACTGGTTATTCCGGTATACGTAGTTTCAATTTACGAAACAATACCTTATCCATTTGCTACTATTCCACGTCAAAGTAGAAAACTCGTATTTTGATTAATACGCGGGAAAAGGACGGGATTTCCCTGTTGTTGGATTGTGGACTTTGTGTAAAAGTTTTAGGGTCGATTTTTCAGAGAGACTATTTTCGATGTGTTAGTTCTGAAATAGTGAGTGTGTAGGCGTACAGCATGAAAAGTAGGCAGCGTTCGAACAGAATGAAGTGGAGTGGTGTTTTGATGTTCAAGCGTTTTTGTTTTTTCGCATTCGTTTTTGCAAGAAAATTTTTAGTAGCTTGCTTTTGCTTTTATTTGCATTGAAGCATCTTTGGGATTGGAAATTTGTTTTCCTATACTTAAATCATATTTCAGTCCGTTAATGTAATGCATATTTATTTATTAAAAAAGTGCTTTACAAAGGGTACTCATAATTATAGACTATACTTCCAGCAGGCATGTAACATTTACGTGCAAATTACGCAACCTTCATGTTTTTTACGAATAAACCTAAAATAATAATATCCGAATGAATAGCCTGTAATTGTACACGTAGAATTCTAGATGCGTGAAATTAATTCATTTTTGCTATCCGTATTCCTTGCCGATTCCATTTTGACGGATAACAACTTCAAAGCGCTTTTAATAATGGCTTAGAGTGCGATCAGGAACGTGGCTAAAATGGAACTTAGCTCTTAATTGGTAACCCTAACGACCACAATGCCGCGCACATACGTCAATCTACGTTCATTTAGATCGTGGTCAAACTCTACACGGTTAGTGCTTTAGTTTCAATTTAGAATTCTATTACGAACGGTTTTTAATTATAGTTGGTTTTAAACGTTATTATCTAAAGCTGTTTAAAAATTCATGTACCATTTATTCTAGTGCAACAATTTAGATCACTTAGTAAAAAAAAGCTTGCGACTCCAGTGCATTTGAAAGCCAATCGGTTAAACAGCATAGGCTGGACAGAAAAGCCTATATAGGGGCGGTCCGCAGAGGGTGGAAACCTCGGAAAATTCACGTGCAAGACCCTCCCCTTGCTGAAACACACGTGCCTTTACCAAATAGCCTCACTGTATACACGCCTTTAATAATCATTGCCGACAAAAAAAAGAAAAATGAACGCGCGTGCTTCGGAATGATATTTAAAATTTTCCCGATGTTTGAATTTTCGAACGACCTTTTGTTTTTTATACCGCACCTTTTTTGTATTTTTAATCGTGTGTTGCTAGCCAGTGTTGTTTTTTTTTCAAGTGAAAATTTTTTCCCTCCGACAATGATTTCTTTGGATATGTGAGTTCAGATTTTCAGGTAAATTTTAAAATGTAGTGAATTATTTAATTGTTTGTCCTATTTTTTGGAGCAAGATAATTAATGGAGAAAATAACAAGGTTTGGTAGAATGTTTGGCAAAGTTGTAATTTCATATTTTGTAATCAATAAGTAGGTATCACTGCGGCACATATCTGTAAACGCAAGTGAAAAGTAAATCTGGATGTGATGATCTCTGAGTAAAAAACGTGATATTTTGTTAGCATTTGTCAACTGTTTTACAAAAAAGATGAACAATTAGTCCCCAATATACTTACCACGTTCTATTGAATAGCTAAACATACTAAATTGTAAGATAAATAAAGAATGGGCTCAGTATATAATCCGCGATAATCGAAGAAGGCTATTTTGATATTTTCTGAAATGTCAGTAAAGTTCATAGCTATATCTTCTAGTTGAACACGCCCGTGTAAATAATTCTTTAACGATACAAATGTACTCGCAGACACGTTAACAGCAAAAATATACGCCAATGGGAATTATTATAGTATATATGTATATGTACTCGTAACTAAATTATAGTGTCGAAGTTAACTTTAGTGTCAAAATAAATTATAGTGTCTGACTAAATTATGGTGTCTTACAGAGTTATTGTGTCTAAATAAATTAATAGAGTCTCTATCTGATTTATAGGGTCTTACCCATAGAAATCTAAATAAGTAAGCACTTGACACTAGAGCCTAGTTATTCTATGCTATTATTATGTTTGTTACATATAGTGACTTTTATTTATGCAGCCAAACTCATACTGGAGGATTAGTGAGTGATCAGTAACATGGATCGATAACACTTTTTGCTAATTTCTAAAATAAAATCTTGACGTCCCATAGTAATTGGACCCAGGGCTGGGCTTGCGTTTGTAGGAAACACGATAAGAATAATTTATGAATTTAACTAAAAGGGTCATTGCACCTTGTTACTGAGCACTTACTGAGTCTTCAGTCAGAATTTGGCTGCATAAATTAAAGTCACCGAATATATTTTAAATAAAGAAATTATTATATTCTATTCAGATTTCAGTGGGTTTACCAAACTATATTGTTTAAGTAAATTATGGTGTCTAATTAAGTTTATAATGAAATTATTCTGAAGGATTTATTTTAGGTTTAGTTTTGTCAAAACTAAATTTTCTTCATTCCAAAATAGTTCTTTAGTGTTAACAACAGAAGCTGAATTACTTTGGAAAAATATAAATTTGACAGCAGTAAAACTAAAATTAAAGCCGTCAGACCTGACTTTAGTGTCTTACTAAAATTATAGTGTCTTTCTAAATAATAGGATCAAACAAAACTGAAACAATAAAAATAAACTACGCTACTATAGCTACTACGTTATCTGTAAATTTCAAACTTTACTAGAGAATCACACAAACTGAAAAAAAAATCAACATAATTTTATTTGTCGTTCGTTAGGTACCTACTAAACATTAATTCCAACCTTGTAACCTCAATTTAAATAAAAAGTATTCACAAAATTCATTTATTCGATGACACCTCCTAATTTGCTGGCAACTGAATTATAAATAATAAAAAAAAAACAATTGTTCTCGAAACGCACGAATAAAAATACCATTCTAAATTCAAACGGACCATTAAACGGTTCCCACGGACGCCATGTTGGTGCGTCCTCGCCTGCCATTGGTCGAGGCCACGAGTTTAGAATTAGAATGTGTAGACCCTACCATTTGGCAGACGGTAAATTATGTATCCAGCTGCTGCTTTTTTTTTCGTTCACAAATAATGGGAACCGGTTGACTCGCTTAGAAACGGACGGCTGTCATCGGTTATTAGAAAACGAACAATGGTATAGAAAAAGAAAAGAAAATAGGCAATGATTGTAGGTTGGCTTGGTTCCGTAGACAAGGCTAATAATTGTGAATGGAGAATTGGTAGTTTGAGTGAGTATTAATTACTTTCCATCACTCAGATATCTTGTACTGTATCACGGACTTAAAACTCGGGTCTCTATTCAGAAGGTCAAATTAATAATAACTTGGAAATTGTCCGAGTTGCATAAAATAAGAAATAGGTATCCACTCAGAAAACGTCTCAGTAATATGGTATCAGTTTTGTGCTAAATTTAAACAATATATGCAACCATGTTTTAGCCAGCACTATTAGTTGCATCTAGCTCTTTTTGCTAAGCTGTAAGTAACATTTTAGCAACAAAAATATAAAATACTATATTACATGAAAACATATATTAATGATATGTTTCAACTCGATATGGGAAAATAATAAATAGTTATAAATAAAATAATAAACGATATACTTATATTTATATATACCTACAGGGTGTCATCATGACGTGCTAATTAAATTAAACCACATGCTCTACTGATCATCCTGAACCACTTCCATAGATTATTTTTGATGAAAGGCCAAAAAAAAAGTTCCCATAGAAAACGACAAGGAGGTATTAAAAATTTGTATGGGGAAGTGAATTTTCATTTAGCGCTTTTTTTAAGTTTTTCTATAGAAGTGGTTTCAGATGATCAGTGGACATGTGGTTTAATTTAATGAGTACGTCATGATTACATCCTGTATATGTATTATGTATACACAGGTTGAAAATGAACCCTCTAGCTTTATTGAACTCTATGAATCAGAATCAATAATAGAAAACAATCGGTTACTTTAGCTTGAAAAATAGGCAGACTGAAGTTGTGGTGGTCTGGTCATATCTGCCGAAGAACCGATAACCGTTAGGGTAGACGAGTTCTCTAGTGGAAGCCACGTCTAGGAGGACATTGTGTGGGATGACTTGTATCCAGGTGAACTATTTTTTTATTTATTGATTTATATATTCAAAGATCTGAAGAAGATCGCATGTCATGGTTGGATGAAGAGCGTGCCTTGGGAGAGGTCTATGTCCAGGAGTGGACTAATGTAAAGTGGGTGGATGATGAAGATGATGGTAAAATTAGCAAAACATTACTTTATGTTCGTACGTTCCGTGCGTGTAAAAAGCTCTAAAAAGGGAATACTTGACTTCTTTCATAATGTAGGTTAGTTTAAATGTTGATAATTGTAACTTATATATTGAAAGGGAAAGGTCTGGACAGCCCTGCTTTAAGTTTTTCACTCACATTACATAAGCGATCGATCATAGTAATTTAAGAATTGCAGCATTATTACGACAGTACGTACACGAAGAAACATATGTAATTATGTTTACAAGATTATTTTTTACTCTACTAGATTTATTTGTATTATATATGACAACTAGAATGTTTGTAAACTTCACGAGAAATATCTTAGTTCCATTAAACGTAAATATCTTATTATGTGAACAGAATTTTGTCAGATTTTTATTTCGTATTTCTTTTAAGCTTGGGCCTGACTCCAGTATGACCTGATATTGGCTAGTACGATTTTGGCTATGTCAACCAAATTCACCATAAATAATATGAAATAATAATAATAATATCTATTAAGGATAGACTGTTGTCTTTACCAGAAATTTCGTTATATCACTACCTGCATTCTATTGTTTTTCAAAGTAATGGTACAGTTAACTATTTTAATAGTACATGTAACCATAAAAAATCTGCATACATTACTAAATGCTGATTTTATTGCATACTTCATTGCTTATTTTTTATCGTACCTATATTGTGCACTTGTATTATTTTACTAGATTATTGAAGCATTAATAAAATAAGATTATTTGTGGGAAAAACATATTCTCATGGAAACTGAAATCTGTTTCAGCTGACCTTATCGCTTGATAAAAAAAAATCTTTCTGTCTTAACTAGAGGTTTCAGATTTCTGATTCTGACCAAGATGAGAAAAAAAATCATGCAAGGCAAGTTTTTAAGTGGCAGTTCAACGACATATCATCCACTATCAATAACGGTTTGAATTTTCTTACCAAAAATTACCTAGATGTCAAGCTTTTGGCAGTTTACTACAACCGTACAATCTCGAGAAGCTTCTGTCTGACCAACCAGGCATTAGTGCGGTGCTGATAGATACTTATATCAATTTGAGAGACAAAATCCGAGTGGCAGCGCTAACTGGCCGACCTAGCGTTGTTACCTTGACGTTTCGCTAATCAGGTCCACCTTGAATACCAACTAGGATTGTTAAGCTATACCTGGCTTCATAGCACACGTGAAACGAAACGCTCGCATTTACCGAGTCGGATTGTAAGGGCCCCTTCATACAACGGATACTCAGCTATTTGTAGTCATTAACCAAAAATGTATCCGATTGAGCAGTTCAACAGATTTTATATGATTTTACATGATTTTTCTTACTACGAACAACTACAATTATTCCGTTTCCAAGTATTTATCGACCAACTAGTACGTACACATATTGGGATTTAAATTCAATTTTATTCATATAAACAAAAAGATACATCGGTTTCATATTAATTCAAGGCCAGAGACTAGGCTTCGCGTCGACACGCAAAAGTAAAATTTTCCTTGTAGCACGTAATAGGCGGAAACCATTTAATGACAGAGTTACACTTGAGGAAAACTGTCAAAAATCATTAAGTTTTCAAGATCAGCCTTCGCAATGACAGGTTTTGATGGAAAATTAAAGATTAGTCACCAGAATAGCCCATTGCATCATTTGAGCAATTAATTGCCCTGATGATGACCATTGCAAATTATAAGTTTTTATTGTTTCGAATTGTTTGAAATAAAGCTAGATTAATCAAGAAGATAGGTTTGTCGGAATTGGCTATTAATTACATATTAAAACAGTCACGATTGTTATGAAGTAAGTAATAAAGAAGAGGAATAGGCGATAAAAATGCAGGGAATGTAGATATGATTTCTAATGGAGTAACTTTTTTTGTTATCATTATCACAAAAACGTTTTCTGAAGTCAGATTATATGGTCAGCAAATGTTGCATACATTAGGAACAACATATCTTTGTGAATAAAAATCTCAGAATACAGAACAAAACAGAACAGATTCTTTCTGAAAACTTTTAGAAATGCTTGTAAACAATAAACGTGTCGTGTTCATAAATTTTTTATGAAGTTATATATACAGGTAGTTGACAAAATTGCATGAGAGTTTAATAAAAATATGCTGTAGTATTTATAACTGTTACATCGATCTAATGTAAAATTGCGTTTGATAGTTTAAAGATTTCGAACACCCATGCCCCACTGTCTCCGTGCTTACCTGGCTCACGAGGTTACTGACATGTAAGGCTTGGCAGCCACCGAAATCATCCTAGTTGTTTTTGTCCGCGAACAGGTTAATATGAACCAACTTGAGGCGGCTAGGATTCTGTGGCAGTTCGGTTCCAGCGCGGTTACAGAAGGCGGTACTGCTCGATACTGCTCGCATCATTCGCGAGTTTCTTTCACAACTCTAACCCCAATCGACTGTGCTACTGGGTGCCGGGGGTATACCATCTCGCTTAACTTAAACTCTTCTGACTTGTAGAGCCGAGATCAAAATTTTCTGATTATTAATAATAATAAAGTAGTAATAAAGGTTATACATTAAAAATATTTTCGAAATTGTAAATGAAATGGGTTATTACCTATTAGTATTGTACTGAAGTACATAAAAGCTACAATTTTTAGCATTTTTGTCTATTTATCTGTTTCGTCTTAACTCGAGATCCACTGAACGGATTTGGATGTGGTTATCAGCCGATAATACATTGATTGAAAGACACTTCCACGCGAGCGAAGCTGCGGCAAAAGGTAGTAGTAATATACATCATTGTAACTTGATAGGTGAAATATGATGCTCGAAATATTAAAGTTTCTTGTTCCGGGTCAGACTTATAAACAGTTATCAAGAATTAGAAGTCACTTTCAAAGTCAAAAGAAAATTTCCACGGAAATCATGTTTACCAGTTGTAGTTGGTGCTTCTCAGAAATTTGTTATCAAATTATGTTTACCTAACCCTCACCCGTAGATACCTTCTATTTAGTACCCTAAAATCTTAGTTTAGATTCCATTTATGTTTTAGTCTGCTTTACGTTCAGTTAATAGATTCCCTGAAAATATCATAGAGAATAGATTTCTTAATATTTTATCTTTTTAAAATAGTAACTTAAAAGTTTTAATATGAATTTTCCATTTTATGTAAAAATATTTTTATGGATATTCTTTTAAGATGGATGTTATTAAGGATTTATTTTAGGATTCATTTTGGTAAATATATGCTTTTTAACCATTTTTTTCAAAGATCACGAATTAAAATAGCCATCCCCAATTCGCGAATTATGCCAGTACGTATTAAATTTGATTTCATCATAAATAATTGTTTTTTTATGATGATAGTGAGTTATACAGAATTTCTGCTAAAGCAATCTAATCTCTACTGCTATTGTTTCAGAGTCCAGCATCAGAGTCCGACAGCAGCTCTGTGTCCGGAGCCAAGTCGCCAGCAGCCGCGCCGCCACTGATGCTGCAACACCTGTTGCAGCTGCAAGCGCAGAACCCACAAGCTATTGCTCAGGTATCCCTTTAGATCCGTAGACTCAACTCAAGGTCACAGTATTGGATAATTCCACATTTTGTATTTCCGCTCGCAATGTAACGTTTAATAGCTGCTCAGCAAATTGCTTTTTCATATGAATGTTAGAAAGATATTACAGCATTTTATCATTGAGGTACTTAATCTCCATTATAATCTTGTAAAATCTCGGAGTATGTGTGAAATATTCTATTAATCTACGTTAGAATGCCCGCTTTGTCCACTGCTCTGTGATTTTGCGAGGATTATCCGCATTATCAAAAAAACCTCGTTGTCATACTAATATTAAGCGTAAAGAAAATTTACAAGAAATTTCTTCAATTCGCTTAGTAGCTATAACCACATTTATTCTTAATTAAAACTAATTAATTAGAGCTTTGCGATTTTATTCTGTTGGGCGAATTTAGTAAAACTGCGTTTTCTGTCGTGCGAATTTAATCAAATTACTTTTTCAGTTATATTAAAACTTATGTACACTTATATTATCTACCTCAACATGTGTTTTTCTGGCATTAAAAATATGGCCCAGTATTATTGGCATACTGATAAAAAATATCATTAACCTCATTTTACAAAAACGGGCCCATTACCTGTTGTATTCTCATTGTCGCTAATACAATAGATAGCTTAGAATATCATGGTTAGAATCTTTTTTACGGGTTAATACTAGACTACGAATATGTAATTAATGGGTTGTAGTTGCCCAATTTCCTATGATCTATCTAGTTTCGAATGTTTCCATTTTTATGTCCCGAGGTATTCCTAATTTAAAAATGGACAATAAATAACTTTGATAAGTTGACCAAATCGAGGAACTAGATACCCTTTTAATCTGTAAGAACGATCCGAGCCACGATCTGGGCTGCGATTTTTTTTTCTGTTGTTTAAGCGATAATGAGAATGCAGACGATATTTTAATTAAATAAAGCTAAATCACATGCTAGTGACGAAACAATAGCAGTTGACAACGGAGATGTTTGTGCAGTTCCAACAGATGATGACAGCATTGGCCACGCTGGGCACCGGGCTGATGCCGCCCGCCCTGCAGCAGGCTTGGCTGATGCAACGTCTGGTGCAATCCCGGCAGCAGGAGCGGTGAGTCCTTACCTTCAATACTATTTATCGCACAGAAAAACCTATATGAAATTTGAATAAGTTGCTAGTAAGTAATTTTATTTTTTCTGTGGTAAAATGCCTAATGAGTAAACTTCTTACAACTCGAACGTATCCATCCATCCATCAACCTGTTTCGTCCACTGCTGGCCTTTCCAGGATTTCGCCACTCTTGGCGGTCCTCCTGGGAGAAATGCCCATACTCACACACGCTGGGCAGGCGGGTTGGTGAGCGCGGTGCCGAAACCCTTGCACCAGTGACGCCGCTGCCCGTCACCAGTCTGATTTATATAAGGCCCGGCAATTGGGGATGGATATACCGCCATCCATCGGTCCCAGGCAATGGTGGGCCACCTGGTTTTTTTGCCTGAGAGCTGTCCTCTTACTCTCCCCCGAATAACTTCGGGAGGATTTCCGAGTAAGATGGTGGTACCTCCACAGTCGAGCCCGGCATTAGCTCTACCACCTGTAAAACTCGAACGTATGCTGGGTGCAGATGGACGGGTACCTTTAAATGAAACATACCTATTTGCGGAAATAAAAAAAATATATTTATCCACTTCTCCTCACTTAACTTTAAATTTTTATTTGTCGGCTCTTTTTCTGGGAATGTTTTCCAGTATGATGAGTAGAGTACGTTGTGTCAATTAAAGATACGTTTCCATTTACATCCGGTATAAAAAATTACTCTTAAATTATATTATTAATTAAAAATGAAAGAACATGATAAAATATTACAGCCTTCTAAATGTCTCGTCTATGTCGATAAATAAACCATGGAGCAACTCAAATATATATCTTTAATTTCTTTCCTATCAGAAAATACAACTCAAAAACACGAGAATTCAAACCAGAAATTAAAAGCATGTCATATATCCGTTCCTGTATTCGTAATTACTCGTAATATTAAATAAAATTAATAGTAATTTTATAGTTATTCGAACTATGGTATTCATTCCGGTACAAATATTCTTAAATCAAACAAAACATTAAAATTTTAAGATCAATAGCCAAAACAGTCAAATCTATATTTATTTATTTATTTATTTATTTCACACACTGATAGTTGTACAAATATTACAATAGTATACACCGCTTAAACCCTTAGAGGTTTGTTAGATATTTTATATCTTTCAGACTGTTTCAATACAAAATATTTTTATAAATCTTTGGTTTCTCAGTAAATCAATACGTGATCAAATCGCCCGTAAATTAGATTTTCAATTAAAAAAATATCAAATCAAATCAAAATATTTATTTTGTAAAAAAGATACATAAAGTATACTTTCTACAAGTCCAAGTTAATCTTTACAATAATTATATTTCTTTAGAATATAAAAAATATACATACAAAAATATTTAGGTCTTCTTATAATATCTTCAGGCTACAACATCCCGAGTCGTCAGTCTATAATAGAAGGATTCTTGAATTTTGTAGAGAACCGCTCGACTGTTTTGTAGGCTTCCCATACTGAGTACTGAATTTTTACCCAAAGCAGAGATAAACGGACTATTGCGATAGTTGATTTTGACTGCCTTTTATCCGTAGCAGTGCAAAGATGTAACTCTCATTTTATTGTACAAAAATACCGCTTAGTTTAGTTGCGCTTTTTTTAATTTGGCACCAGACATAACAAATAATCAGAGAAAGTATGTCTTTTTAAGCTTACTTATGTTTCACATCAGTGCAACGATATTCGATTGGCACATGCATAAAAAAACCGGTCAAGTGCGAGTCAGACTCGCATACCTATATAAGGTTCCGTAATTTGACAGTTTTGGGAATGTATAATCTGTAGTAGGTACACCTAGTTAATTGTACTCTCGCATTTTGTAATGGTTGATAAAATAGGTTATCTTATATATGTTTTTTTTGCGTAATCATAATATTTGTAGTAACAAAAGAGAGACACAGTATTTTTATACTGTACTCGAAATAAAACTCGTGGATGAAAAATTTAATTTTGTCATTTTTTTATCGTGAATATCACCTTGATTTCTTCATATTTTTCGGTTCATTAGTTTTGGAGATCATTTTTTTAGGTTTTTCAAATAATTTTTTAAATATACGCGAGTGAATATAGTCAAGTTATATATTTTTACAAACAGCTTTTTAATGCCTTGAATTTGATACCCATATTGTATTTTTATAAAATATGTTTAATTTTTTTTTCTCCTTTATTTTCAACTTTTTTTTTAATCGCTATCATTTTCCTGTAATTGGCTATTTGTGGCCTATAATCATCATTTTTTCGGTCTACCAGATTCGGAAATAATTTTCATTTATTGTGGTTTTTCAAAAATTTCTCGAAATCGGTGCCACTAAATATAGTAAAAGTATACATTTTTATAATCAGCTCTTTATTATCTACAATGAAATACCCATATTGTATATTTAGGATATTTTTTTTATTTTTCTCACTTTAGTATTAGAAATATTTTGAACAATTCAATTTTTTTGCGTAGGCAAATGAATGCTTATTTTTGTAGCAAAGTTCAAGTCTTTATCTTTAACGATGCTAAAGTTATGTGACATACGAACGGACGGCCGGACAACGTAGTCTCACCATAAAGATTCCTTTTGTACCTTTTAGGTACTACGGAACCCTAAAAATTCCGTAAAATTTGTAGAAATCGTTTTTTTCATCGACATGACAGAGAATACATGAAATTATATATATTTTTTATGCCCCAAGATCATGTAGAAAATGTACATTACCTTTAGCTCTAATATGCCTAAAGACTCAGATATACTGCACCACGTTTACGAAATACCCTGATCGTTAACATTTTATGTAGACCGCGTACCTTCCGAAGGTCGAACTAGAATTACAAACGAGAATCAAAGCCGGGTACACGATTCACTACGCAAATGCAATGGACAAGGTAACTTCAGGTGTGCTTCAAGGTAATGTCTTAGGCCCTTTGTAATTCAAATCAGCCGTTGCAAAGTATTGTTTTTCGAACATCTCTAAAGATTTCGTTATGGATTTTAATGCTACATTGTCTTCTTAATGCTCTGGTTTTGTTCATTTGCATGTTACTTGTATTGTTTTGATAGATACATTGGTTTTAATGGCTTTTAAAGCAGGTTGATTGAATATGGGTATTTAAATACCTTTGACTATGCATTGAAAACGTTTCGCTACATGCACAAAACTCTAGTGACATAAAAATCTTAATAATACAATAAATAAGCCGGAAAATGTGGAAAAGTAATGAAACAGCACCGATTTTAAAAGTTCTTTCTTTCCTGTGTTCTGTATCTACATATATCCTCAGGAATATTCACCCACATTAAACTTTACTTTACATTACCTCCGAAAATGAGAAAGTAAGAGGGGTCTGGCCCCCAAAAAATTAAGACCTCAGATTCGTGATCAGCAATTCAATAAAACCCATAGAATCCATTTCTAAGGCGAAATAATAATTTAAGTTTTTTTTACGACAGCTACTTTTTGGGACACTTAGGGTATTTAAATTCCCTACATTTTTCAATTGCGAAGGCAACACGTGACAGAAGGAATTTTTGAAAGAGTATATATTTTTTTACTTTTTGGTGGGTCAAACTTTACTTTCTTATTTTCGGAGGTAATGCAATGGTTAATGTGGATGAATGTTTCTGGTGGTCTACAGAACACGTGCAAGAAAGTTTTCTTGAAATCGGGGCTCTACCACCACTTTTCCACATTTGACACGTTCTTTCGGCTTATTTCCTGATATACCTATAAATTTAAACATCATGAATTATTAAAATGTGTGTTCGTTCATGAATCTTTGTTTCGAAATCTAGATTTCCAGTTACTCGTCACTCGCATTTAGACAAAAGGACAAACCACCAAAACAAAAAGTGTTTCCGTTTATCGAGGTTCGGTTGAAGGCTACTCTGTACGAATACCGCAGCCCCATGACGCCTACAAAACAGGGCAACACAATGCAGATCTTCAGGACCGTCTGTAAACTACAAAGCGTTCCGGCATAAAGAGACCGTCTAAACAGGTGTCATAGCGACGTTCAGCTCGCATTTCTATACATACTACCGATACTGGGCATTCATAAAATAACGTTGGACCGCAAGAAAACTATCGCCACAACAACATGTATTCGCGATATCTCTTACTCATTAGCCTAGATTACTAACTTATTTGGTGTTTGGTACGGAATCCATAGAGGGCGAGTTATAGCACGCGTCCGTTTTCTTCAAATGATTAAGTACCACCAATATAAATAAACAAATTTTAAACAACATATTTTGTGGATAAAGTGGCTCTGATTGATACAGTCACAAAGTTGGTAAATAATGAGAATCAAGCTTCAACGACCACAAATAAAAAAATTTAAAAGGTTTTTTTATCTCCCGGTACTTTGTTCACTAAAATCAAGTTTTTTGCTAAAATCGTTTAGAAACCTTGTAACTGATAATTAACCAAATGGTGTGAATTTGGCGTTACCAGTCAAAATCACATTGTTTTATTATACTATTTGCACACGACTAGCGTCAGTGTTGTAGTCCCACTGGTTATTTTATTACCACCCCATATTGTACAGCTCGTATTGTGAGGCAAGGAACGCTGGAGATGTTAAAATGGTATTGTCTTGAAGATGTCTTTTATTGGGAAATGTATGTCAACCGGTTACTTACTGAGCTTGTTACTACGAGTATTTGTAGACAGATTGGAATAATACCTTTCTACAAGTGCCTACATGCATCATACAAAAGTTAAAAAATTTGACCTTTCTGTTGATTTACCAAGTTAGGATCATCACTCTACTCTTCCAAGTTCCGTGCCCAATTTATAAACCTGAAATTGCAATTTATCAAATACATATATTTAAGAACAATTAAAATACATTTTTTAAAGCCTAGTTTGTAATAAAATAAAACTGTCATAGTAGTTCAAGGAAAGCTTAAGAACAGAATGTGAAATATTACAGTTTTGAATTATCATTAAATGGTCATCATGTCATATGTCAATTAGTACATACATAGAATTATTTGACAGCGAGCTCATTCAATTTCAAACTAAATATGGATTCCCAAAAATTATATAAACCACGTGGAAAATTTAAACTCGCCTTAATATACAAGCGTACAGATTTTTTAATTTGATATACTACTCTTTATTTCCCTAATTCCCTGAAGTGGTAAATTGGCTAAAATATTTCTAACCACGAGATACTGAGTTAAAAATAATTTGAAAATATAATTATACTGGTGATTACAATATTTAGGAGCACAGTAATGGAGATAGAATGATGACTTTAATTTTTTTTAAATATCCTATCGAATCTGTTAATATTTAATAGTATAATAAAATAATTTTATATCAATACTGATAATAAAGTAGTAAAAAGTTGTGTCTCAACATTGAACATATTGTTTTTATTGAAATGGGTAAAAAATTATAGCCTACATAATGTGCAAGTGAAAAGTCTAACCATTACAACAGTGAGAGAATTTTTATAATCATTTCAGTAGTTCTAGAGATTACCCACAAGAATATAATTAATAGCTATGTCCCTAGGGAACTGCTCTTACCCAGGGAACTTGGACCTTTGTCCAAGTGAAGATCTAACTATTACCACAGCGAAATCATTTTTAAAATCGGTTCCTTAGTTATTAATGACTATGTTCCTAGGGAACTGACGGTCCAACCTCAGGGAACAAACAATAATTTTTTGCCAAGTGAAGATCTAACTATTACTACAGCGAAATAATTTTCAATATCGGTTCCTTAGTTATTAATGACTATGTCCCTAGGGGACTGCCCGTCCATCCTCAGAGAACAAACTATAACCTTTGTCCAAGTGAAGATCTAACCATTACTAAAGTGAAATAATTTTCAAAATCGTTTCCTTAGTTATTAATGTCTATGTCCCTAGGGGACTGCCTGTCCATCCTCAGAGAACAAACTATAATCTTTGTCCAAGTGAAGATCTAACCATTACTACAGCGAAATAATTTTCATAATCGGTTCCGTAATTATTAATGAATATACTCCCAGGGACCTAACCGATCGTCCCCAGGAAAAAAAACTATTCCAATTTACGAGTTTAACCATTACAACAGTGAAAGAATTTTCAAAATTGTTTTAGAAGTTACATAGATTTAATTAAATTAATTAAAATGAATGGCCGTATCCCTAGGGAACGGGCTGTTCCCAGAAAACAAAATTTAGTATAGCGGTCCAAGTGAACAGTCTATCCACGACAATAGTAGAAGAATTTTTAGAATTGGTTTGCTAGTTCCAGAGATTACCCGTGCAAATATAATTAATGGTCATGTCTCTAGGAAACTACCCGTCTCCAGGGAATTAACTATATAACCTATGTTACTCATCGATATAGTAGCTTTCTATTAGTGAAAGTATTTTTAGAATCGGATCAGTAGTTCCAGGGACTACCCCCTACAAGCAAACCAATTTTACCTCTTTATGTAGAAGTATGGATAAGTAAAACCTCTTTGCCGAAGATGACTGGTATGGTTTTATATAAACGTTGGCCAATGTTATAATATAATAACTAACTAATAATAATACAACAACCACACAAAATGATTTTATGGCTAGCAAAAATTAATTGATTCTGCCTCAAACTTACAAATCGGTATCACACAGAAGATAATTAAAATATTTAGGACTGCGCAAAATTGTAATTGTTTCAAACTGAATTTTTCTAATTTTCTATAATAAGACTATTTTTTTATATAAATACAACTAAGAATAACTTTGATTGTTACGAAGAAACCTCTACATTTCGGTCGTGGGTTGTTTCGGCGTAAGAAACACCCTCGCAAGAACTATATTTTTAGTAAATAAAAAACAAATCTAAGAACAAATTAAATTATTAAATATACAATTAATACATGTGTCCCGACTGGGGCTTTTCTGATCTAATAACCCAATATTTTAAAACACTGTTGTCGAAAACCAAACGAGATATTCCTAGGTTAAAATAGAGTTTCCTTAACTTAACATCAAAAACGGTACCTATTGATTACTTTCATGATGACTTTTGCTGAGTAAACACTTTTAAGACGACTTCTGACCCCCATTCCGTCCCTCAGGCCTCCAGCAGACGTGGATAAGATCACCGTCTGCGAAGCTTCACCGTCGATGACGTCTGAGCAGCCACTGGACCTAAGCGCCAAGTCTTCGAGTACTGGAGGTAGCCCTCCGCCCGGTGGGAAGCATCTGGACAATCACAGGTGAGGGTACAATACATAGCCGAAAAAATATTCAATATTGGTTATTTCAGTCTAGTTTTTTTGAGTTTTCTGCGGTTTCTAGGATTCCGTACTCAAAAAATAAAGAAGGAACCTTGATAGGGTGACTCAGTGTCAGTCCGTCTGTCCATCTCTCACAGCCACTTTGAGACGGGTAAAGCTATGAACGAGAATAAGTTTCCTTGTTAAAGTGGAGTAATATATATTTAAAAGGGTAGGGAAAACAAAAAATACTTTGTTTTAAAAACCTTAGCTTACATTCCGATTAATTTGAGATTTGCAAGTATTTTTGGGGTCATGATTCTTTTTGCTGGCTTGTTTTGAAAACAGAGATATCGCTATTTACAGTTCACAATTTCTACTTAGTTGGGGAACAGTAGAATCCCACCCATCTAATCATGGGTGCAATTGTGTAAGACAATCGTATTCATTTGAGAGCCAAAAACATACGATTACAATTGTCAAACGGGCTAGTTTGCTTAGCCGAATAGAGATTTGACAATTTAAATCGCACGTTTTTGGCTCTCAAATGAATACGATTGTCTTACACAATTGCACCTATGTTTAGATGGGTGGGATTCTGCTCTTCCCCGACCTAGTAGAAATTGTGAACTGTAAATAGCGATCTCTGTTTTCAAAACAAGCCAGCAAAAAGAATCATGACCCCAAAAATACTTGAAAATCTCAAACTAATTTAATTGTGGTAACAAAATAATTTCTTCGTACGTGCAGAGAATTAAAAATCTTTAAAACATATTTATGTCACGTGCACAAAATATTCCCCTACTTATCTGCTTGTACGTAGTTATACGTCCACGAATATTTGTCCTAGTTATCGTTCAACAAAATTGCAACCTTCGACATTAAATTATATTATAACGAAATGAGATCTAAAATTCGGCTGTGAAAAAATTAACAATGTTGCAAAAAGACTGTTCTAAAACACGCGCGAAAATAAATTCTCGTCAAATTAAGGTCAGTAGGTTAATGCTTAATCCATTTAGTGAGTGTTGTCAAATAAATAAGTTAAAAGGGTTTAAAATATTGCTTGTCCATGTTAAAAACTCATTAGGAGACAAAGGGACTTTTACTTGATTAAAAAGTGGTTAGGGAAGAGAAACTTACGCATATACATATATGTATTTTACATTGGAAAGACTGGGCAAATGTGCATTTGGACCAAGCACGGAGATGATTCCGTAACATACGCTATGGAATGGCCATTCATCATTTCCGGTGTTGTTTAGTTAAATATAATATAATCTTTTAGGTTTTCTGGGTATTCCATTCTCATAGTCAGTTTAGATTGTCTTATATTTGAACTGACTCTTTGTTAATTTTATGTAATTTAATATGATATGCGATTTTTCATGTTTTTTTTTTAATTTTAAAAAGAGGTCAAAACGGCAAGGTATAGTATAATGAGACCAAGTGATGGATTTTTTTTGCTGTTAACCGGCAAACGACAAAAATGCAGAAGACACATTTCTAACAAATTGTCACTCGAAAATGGTAGGTACCAGACCCTCAAAAGGCTCATGGTTTATTCTTATGCGAGGTGGTATTGCTGTTGCCGGGCTCAACTGTGGAGGTACCACCATCTTACTCGCAAACCCTCTCGAAGTTATTAGGGGGAGAGTATGATGGCGGTATATCCATCTCCCATTGCCGGGTCTTACATATGTCGCAGGCATCTGGTTACATTCAGTGACTTAACTAAATGACTACGTGGCGCGACTCGCCATACCTAAACTTCTTACCTAAGCTACCGCCTCTCTTCTGCCTGATTTAACCAAATGCCTGCGACACATACTTAAAGAAGACTGGCGACGGACAGCGGCGTAACTGATTCGACGGTTTCACCACCTTGCTCGCCAACCCGACGGCATGTGTGGAAATGGGCATTTCGAGCATTTGGAAAGGCAGTCGAGCAGTGGACGAACCTGCTGATGGATGGATGGATGATTCGTATACTGTGTGTCATGCGACACTGGACCAGTCGTGATTGGCCGACTCACAGTGAACGCTGTTTGACTTGTCACCATACTAAATATGGGTTATCATTTAAATGGTCAGCTAATTAAAGAGGTTTTGGTCAGTTCCAAAATGTATTTTGTCAGCACACAAAGTGAATTGAGCTGCTTTTAGTGGTCGCAAAAAATAACTAAATTGGTTAGCAAGTAATGTAATAATGGACAGCCCTAAAATTGAGGTCGTTGATTGAATCGTGACTCGGATTTTATTTAACTTTGGCAAGCTGTAAATTGTATTTTGATTTACTAATTAATTTTATTTATAGAGCAACAAATGTGTGAAATTTATTGCTGCATTTGTAAAATAATTTATTGCGTTAATTAATGGACTGACCACTCTACTTACTATTTGAAAATAAATTAAAAATTAAAAAACTAGGTAAAAACTATCAAAATGCTTTCATAGTTAATCTACACTAACAATAAGAAAGTGGTAAAAAAGTTTTGTTTTTACAGAAGTTTTTTTATTGAAAATGGTTATTGGTGTTTTACTGAAGCCAAGACTACCATTTTTAAAGTTTTTGTCTATCTGTATGCATGTATGTTTGTATGTTCCATTTTAACTCGAGAACCACCCAAGGGATTTGAATGCGGTTCTTCGTATAATCATCGTAGTGGCCCTGGTCAACATCTAGACTGTAAGAAGTGTTCATAAAATAACGTCTAAGCCAAAAACGGGGCAGAGATTGAATATACATGGGCTCAGGCGCGGGCAAAACAATTATAAATTAAATAGATTAATCGTGAAACATCAAAAATAATTGTGAACACTGTTAAACACGTTATTCTCAATGCAACAATTCATCGAATGACGAGAATTGGCCTCTCGTGTTGAGAAACTCCGCTTATTTAAACCGATCATTGCCGTTTATTCAATAAAATTGCGCTAATTTCAAATTGTTATCTGACCATTAATTTTAAAATGCAGACTCTTCCAGATTATAGCTTATAAATATATTTTTTATGCGAAACGTCTTGCTGACCAAATAATAATTCTGTATTAGGATTATTTATTTTGCAAACATATAATATACATTATCAAGCTGACCAAATATCTACTTATTCTCTGATAATCCTTGATTTAGTTGCGGACCAGGTATTGCTGGTAGTTTTTTTATTTATGGCCGACAAAAATATATTGTGCTGGCAAAATAACTTTTTAATCTTAATAATTTTTCTTGCTGACCGAATATAAAAAAAATACAATTTAATTACTTACCCTAAACATGTACCTGACACAGTTTTCATGTGGTCATTTTTCAACGCTAATAGACATGTTATTTCCGTTCGCTGCAATAAACTAAAAACCCATACAAGAGTTTTCTATTAGATGCTAAATGTATTCAGACCATTGAAACTAAAAGTTCCGCAAGAGTGGATGATCATGTGTTCTTTATAGTTTAATAGCTTCATTTATACACTAGTCGAACACATTATATTTTAATAATTCTCTCTTGATTAGCTATCCAGACTATACATGACTCGATCTTGCCTCTACCTCGCACACAGTACTTGAAATCAAAACCATAACTCTTGATTTATTACCAATCCCTATCAGGAACCTACGGAGCCAAGTAGCGTTACTTCCTACATTTTGACCATTCGCCACACTTATGTACCAAGAAAACTTCCTATGCAATAGAACCAAAAATGTAGACCTCTGGTAAGACCGCAATGCCTTGGAAATAAACGTCATTTTCTCTCTGCTGCGTTTGAAAAACATTTGTACTTGCAGGTCAGCCTGAGCTTGCATATACTCGTACTGGTATAATGGTACGTGTATGTGAGGCTATTAACTATGAAAAACGAAACTTGGAATGGTCGTCAGTCACCAACAATGAAAGGTCGACGAACTGGTGCACTTTGTTTTGTTGAATGTAGAGAGATGGCTATTGATTCGATGGTTGTCTAGTAACACTGTAAAAACAAATGCGAAAGAAAACATGTAATTTATTGTAAATACAACTTATACAAACAAAAACCTTAAAATCCAAATATAGATAAAAACTAAAACTACAATTTAAAAACATAAAAACCGGTCAAGTGTGAGTCAGACTTGCATACCTAGGGTTCCGTAATTCGACAGTTTTGGGAATAGTCAGAATAACTGTTTATGATTACTAAAAAAAGAATTAATTGTACCACAAAAGTGAGACTCAAATATTTTTATACCGTACTCGAAATAAAACACTTGGATATAAAATTTAATTTTGTCATTTTGTTATCGTGAATTTCTCACCCCCTGTATAATTCCTGTAATCTTTACGTAATCCCACATCACCATGATCGAAAATAAGGGGGAGGACATGCATGTTTTCGTGTTTTTTCAAAGATTTCTCGGAGTCGGTGCCAATATCGTATTTTTATAATCAACTCTTTAATATCTCCAGTTTGATACCCATGTTGTATTCTTATAATAATTTTTTTATATATTTTACATTCTTTTTATATTTCTCATTTGTTATCAACTTTTTTTAAACCGCTATAGTTTTAATGTTAAGTTATGACCTACTAAAGTCATTTTTTAAATTTTGTTCGGTCCACCCGTTTCAGAAATAAGGGGGGACATGCTTTTTTGTGGTTTTTCAAAGGTTTCTCGAAATTAGTGCCAGTAAATATAGTAAAAGTATATATTTTTATAATCAGCTCTTTAATATTTACAGTTTGATGCCCATATTGTATTTGCAGGATATTTATTTTTAATTCATCCCTCTTTTTTATTGGAAATATTTTGAATAATTTCAAATTATATAGGCAAGTAAATGCTATTTTTGTGGCAAATTTCAAGTCTTTATCTTTAACGGTGCTAAAGTTATGAGACTGTGACATACGAACGGACAGACAACGGAGTCTCACCATAAAGGTTCCTTTTACCTTTCAGGTACTACAGAACCCTGAAAACTATAAATTACAAAAAATTACAATGTAAAAGTAAAACGGCAAAAGTAGCACTTTAACTGTAAAACTACAAAAGGCATCCTTCTGATCTACTTATACAGATTAATATCGGTGGAGATAAGACATTGTGGTGAAAACAAAAAGTTAATAAAGGTAGATAAATTTGGTCAAAAAGCTTTCGTAGACATTAAAAAACTGCAATTATAAGTTTTCAGAAAAATATCTAGTGGTTTTTAGAACTGATACGGGCTCTTATACCAAATTTATCTATGATAATAATAAAGAAAACCGTATCCAAATCCGTTGAGTGGTTCTCGAGTTAAAAAGGAACGTACATAAGTGTAATAAATAAATAAATAAATAAAAACGTTCTGTCTCATCAACTGTACACTTTATTATTTTTGTGTTATTTTTCCGAGCTATTTTTATCACTGTGCACTTCATAAGTACTTTTCGTTTATTTATTATTCTATTAAAACAAAATATTTTAGAAAATTATCGGTTAGTAGTATTTTTTTGTTTGTTTTGATATAATGTTATTTTAAGCTGGCCTGTATGCAGTGGTAGAAAAAGCACGAGCTTTTTTTTCTTTTGATAAAACAAGAAAGACATACTTGGGTTTATTAATTTAATAACAAATACAACCTTATTTGACTGCAAGTATAGTCAAACAAAAAATTTTACATTTGTGGAAGACGTTTACGTAGTTAACAAACTGTCCTTAGATTCTTGCACACAAGCATCAGAGGTGCAATTGTGTAAGCCAATGGTATTCAAATTCGATTGTCATATGGCTATTAAGCTAAGCAATAAGCCTGTTTGACAAATGAAATCGTACGTTTTTGGTTGTCAACAACAAAATATGACAATTGTACAAACTGTAAATTTGTCAACTGTCAAACGGGCTAATTTGCTTAACCGAATAGCCATATGACAATCAATTTGAATACCATTGGCTTACACGATTGCATCTCTGACTTAATTGTATGTATAAGAGTAGGTCCAACGGTATGTTATTTCGATAACATTGATATTTCTTTCGCAATACTGCCCCTCATAAAACCGAAGTGCATTGCCCTTAAATAACCAGATATGAGTTCCTTGACTTATTATTATACATAACTGACTGCTACTTCAGAATTACGACTATTGAAGACAGTTTATTTAGTATTGCAATGCTGTATACCTATACCTACGTACGAATAACAGAAAGAAAATTACTTTCTTATATAAACAAGTTTTAGAGTTCCGTAAGGGGAAAACAGAGCCCAAACATTTAGCTTGTATACGGAATGAATTATAGAGCTGACGTTATAATATTTTTTGTAGCTTACAAAACAAAAAATTTAATAAAAAATTCAATGAAACAATTTTTGATGGGGTGCTCATACATAAATAATTTGACCAAGTGCGAGTCCGACTTGCGCACAAAGGGGTCCGTACCACCACACAACACGGAACAACAAGGCGACACGAAACAAGCCGCTAATATAGTAACTTCGGGCAATTTTTATGACAAAAAATTTAACTGTATATATTTTTTCATTCACATTATTTTTGTAAAATGCAGGACACTGACTTAACGCTACAATAAATTAAAAGAAAAAATAACTTACTTTTTTTCACGGGAAACATCGACAAACTAACGTAAAAATGGCTTTTTTTTGGAGAATTGCCAACTTTTTTATTATGTCGAGTTTTAGACATAAACGCATTTTTAGCAGTTTAATTATTGTATTTTTATTTTTGTTGACGTCTAAAGCACAACATGGGAAAAAATCACCATTCTAAAATATAGTACATATATAGAAGGTGCTCGATATAGTAAAAAAGGGTACAATTTTCAAAGAAAAGCCATTTACACCTCAGTTGGTCGATTTTTCTCGTGAAGAAAACGTAGTAATTTTACTTTTAATTTATTGAAGTTCTGGCACATAGAGTGTCAATATCTAGAACTCATTGAGTAGAGTGGAATATATTTTATTATTCTGTTTTTGACCATTCTTGCTACGGGCTCTATATCAAAAACTAAACTAGTTAGATGTATTTGTAACGACTATGTATTGTGTGCCATAAACTGTATTTTAACAAAAAAATAATGAAATCTAAACTAAAAAGTTTCAAAATTAAAATCACCTAGAATATAAATAAAAAGAAGATATTGGGCATTAATAAAAAAAACAAATATAGAACAAAACCAAAAATAATAATAAATCTATGTCAGATAAAATATGCTGGTCAAATCGCTACCGCCGTTGGGCAAAGTACCCAAAAGGCTGGTGGTATTGCCTCGCTGGATCGCGAGGTTAATCCTTTGACCAAAGTATGCCCTTGGGTTACCGGATGCGTCGATAAGGCGCGACGAGAGAGAGTCGCGCTTCTGGTGCCCATGGCTCGAGGGTCTCCACGCCGAAGGGCACAAACATCTAGGAATCCCTCCCCTAAGGCCACATATCTTGCCCTCCGCCTATATTTAAATGGTTTGCAATTTTTATTCAAATTATTTCACTCTATTAACTAATTTGAATGGTACGGGACCCTCGGGGCGCGAGTCCTACTCCACTTGACCGGTTTTTACCAAGTTGTTCAAGTAAATATAATTAAACGAAAAAAGTTTCAGATATAAAAAGCTTTCAAAGAGTTCCATGTTTTAATGAAATACAAAACAATGTTCGTTCCAGATATCCGGTCAACCAAACAAAAACTTTTCATCTCTGATCGTTAAATTAATCTCCCGCGATATTTCTCTTAGAAGCAAAGAGTTGTGCTGATGCAGAGGTACAAATATCACAGGCAATGTCCACCAATATCAGTTCCAATATAATACATAATATGATATCCAATCGATAACTGAATAAATTCATTCGACGAACAACGCGATCTGGGTCGCATGACTCTCACCAAAACAAATAAAAATGTACTGATAGTCGCCCGGTGCATCGACCTTGCATCCCAGTGAAAATACACAATCAAGAATATGTCTTCAGCCCTCAAGAAAAGGTCTAAAATCTCTTGATTCTGTCAGTGAAAAATAAGAAGGCAAAACATAAGATGAAACTGAAGAAGCAGAAAGCGATGATTCGACAAAAAGCTCCTCTAATGTCTGGCGTCTGAGTTGAATTTCAAATGCAAGCAGTTTTGAAATAAAAGTCGAAGGAAAGATAAAGATGCATTCATAGCCCCGTTATCGGTGCAAGTAAATAGTTCGCATTTCGCCTTTATCTAGGATTAGTACGGGGCGCTGTTTCGAAATATTGAATTTAGACGATTATTTCGTGACCGATAGGGCTTTGTCGCCCAGCCGAGTCGTTTTAACCTTCAAGACGTTGCGTAAATACATTGTACTTACACAGATATCTATGCTTCGCAAATGATAGTGACAATTCATTTTTGTGAAATATTTGTGTTTGCTTAGGTGTTTGATAGAGAGTTGCAATAAACAAGTTTGTTTAAATTTCAATGTTTTTGCATTCGTGAAACACCTGATCACCTCTATTTTTATGCATGACTAACCACGATATTATCTTCTCCTAAAAGGATGAACTTTATCTCAGAGAACATTTAAAAAAATCTTGTATAATCATGAAAAGCTGTGTCAGCGAGAACCTATTGTATTGTAAAAAACAACTCAATCAAGATATTATGTTTGTTTCAGACTAAAAAGTTCCCTCTTGGAAGGATCAAGCAACTGCATCTCCCGTAAAGCATACACCGATGAAGAATTGCATTCTGCAATCCGTGATATTCAATCAGGGAAGCTTGGCACTCGTAGAGCTGCTGTGGTCTATGGCATACCTCGCTCCACGCTCCGGAACAAAGTCTACAAGCTTGCTTCAGAGCCAGGGCACGAGTCCGAAGAAGGTAGCGACTCTGAAAGGGGAGATAGAGAATCACCACCCTCCGTTATACTAAAAATACCAACATTCCCCATCCCTGACGAGAAGTCTAATTCGCCAGCCACATCATTCGAGGCAACGACACCCGTCACCCCGATAACACCTTTACTTCATCAGCACCAGCCGAGTCTGAAACCGCCATCACAATTGTTTCTTCCTCCATCTGTATTTGCCGATTCTCCCTCCCCGCAGCATTTGTTTACTTCGCTCAATGACGTCATCGCTAAAAGTATAAGCCAGAAGTTCCAACTTGATAAACCGCACCATCAACCGGAACATCCTTTCATGAGAGCGCCTGAAAGACACGTTTCTGTTATAAAAACTCCACCGGATAATCCGAGGAACTTTTCAGTTCCAAGCAATTCACGGGGTCAACCTAGCAACAATGGTCAACCAGCAGGAGGCAAAGGCACCAGACCGAAGCGAGGCAAGTATAGAAACTATGATAGAGATAGTCTCGTTGAAGCAGTAAAGGCGGTACAAAGAGGAGAAATGTCCGTGCATCGCGCCGGCTCTTACTATGGCGTACCACATTCAACCCTCGAATACAAAGTGAAGGAACGGCATCTGATGCGCCCACGCAAACGTGAGCCGAAGCCTCAACCGGATGCAACTGGCAAACCACAGCCACCTAAACCACAGCCACCAAAGCCTCCGACCAAACCTTTCTCTAATGGCTTAAACGGGCCTGACAATCCTGGCTTTGCACCTGGTTATCCTTACTGGGCACCTCCAAGCTTTGCTCCACCACCACCGACTCCTGATTTATATGCTTCGCATATGATGCGCAGATTACGCGAAGAAGTGCCGCCTCAAACAAACGGTTCTTTCCTAGAAGGAATCATCAGATCGACCCTCGAAAGACCTGGTGCTGCATTACTGCAACGGCTTACTGCCGAATCACGGCCACCAATGACGCCTAACAATGATGCTCCAAGTCTTCTGCGACGATTGGCAGGAGACCAAAATAACGATGATTGTTCACCGGCTCGGCGTCCTCGAATAGATAGTTCCGATAGGCAGTTGGCTGCGGAGATGCGGGAGACGGTGCAGCGTCTGCGAGCTGCTGAGAAGATGCGACCGCGTAACGGCACGCCGACGCCACCGGCTGGCCCGCCAGGTGCTGCTCTGTCCCCGCCGCCCGCGCCGCCAGCCGCGCCACCTGACCGCCCCTAGTGCTACCCTCAGGGCTACCCGCTCTACATGCATCCTGGATTCCAGTGATTAAATGCCTGTGACTTTCTTAGTGATATAGAGTATGTTTGACTCAATAGTGTCCACAGGGCGTCGACTTTCATCGAGAGATCACCACACAGATTCTGTTAGCGCCCAAGCGATTTCAGTTTTCCTCAGTCTTTGTGATAATATTTTCTAAACAAACTTACATTCCGATGAGAGGGTGTAGATCGTCGGCTAAATGCCAAGGTCTCAAACCGTTCTGATTGTTGTTGGGCCGATCACAATAGCAAAGGTAACCTCATCAATGAAGGTACTTCGGGACATAGAATCTGTATTTCGAGGTTACTTGGAAATAGATTACAAATCTGTACCGAGATTATAACACGTCGAAAATATTTCAGCAATGCGAAAAATGCACTTCCCCTAGCCCGCGTCGAACTTCAACCTCGTTCTCGGTAGTAACAGGGCGAGACCAGGGTGAAGTGCGACGCGATGGCGGGCAAAATGCATTCTTTCGAGGTGCCCAGATATTTGCGACATGCTATACAACTGTATTGCGAGGTTACTTGGAAATAGATTACCAAACTGTACCGAGAGTATAACACTTCGGAAATATCTCGGCACCTTGATAGAATGCGCTTCTCCCGCCTTGCGTCGCACTAGTTCCCCGGTTTGCGTACTAACGGGGCGAGAACGGGGTGAAGTGCGGGGCGAGAACGGGGTGAAGTGCGGGGCGAGAACGGGGTGAAGTGCGGGGCGAGAACGGGGTGAAGTGCGGGGCGAGAACGGGGTGAAGTGCGGGGCGAGAACGGGGTGAAGTGCGGGGCGAGAACGGGGTGAAGTGTGACGCGAGGGGGGGTGAAGTGCGACGCGAGGGCGGGTGAAGCGCATTCTTTCGAAGGGCTGAGATTTTTCCGACGTGTTATACAACTAGAACCTTGAGGTACGCCGCAGAGCAAGTACTATAAAACGATTAATTCAAATAAAATTGCAATAGTAAGGGCAAGTATACAATACACCACATACCTAATAATAGTTTTCATACAAGCGATATTTTACCGTTTATTGTTGTAGTGACAATAACATTAGTACAGGCTTAACACATACAGAATTTTAAGATTAACTGGGTTGTAATTGACATTCAATTATGCATTTATAATAATTTGATTCCGTTGTAT
Source organism: Ypsolopha scabrella (assembly GCA_910592155.1). Lineage (NCBI taxonomy): Eukaryota > Metazoa > Arthropoda > Insecta > Lepidoptera > Ypsolophidae > Ypsolopha > Ypsolopha scabrella. Next base: position 50,514,373 of record OU342960.1, read on the forward strand.
CTCTTTCTACGCTTGTGTATAATTAACTATTTAGAGTACAAATATTCGTTAACGACCTTTCAACCCAGCGAATCTTTTCAATAGACACGATTTCACCAAATACCTTCACAATAGTTACCTGCCCCACAAGCTCAAGAACCCACAGCTTTATGAAATGCAATACATACACTCACAGAATACAAATACATAGATAGTTATTAGAATACCCACTCAAGGCGATTTGAAACTCCATCGGAGCTTATTGGCGCGACAAAGTGTTATTTTTGGGAAAAAATAATTTGGTTATCTTTGTATTCTTTCATATAAAAGACATTGTGACACAAAAATTTATAAAATAATATGCACTTAAATTTTTTAAAGTATGACCATTTCCTCTGCTGTCGGTAGGAGTTGTCCCAAAATCTTCTGGCAGAAAGCAACGCCTCAGTTTTTGACATTGTTTTAAGTAAAAGACAACCAAAAGTTAACGTTATAAAAACTATTTAAATAATTTTAAGTAAATAAAAAAAAATGTAACAAATTAATTATAAAGCTAGCTATGAGTGTAAATGTTATCAATTTTTAAGTGACTATTGCAGATTTTGTGCGGTGTTTTTATAATTAGATAGGTAATATATTGAATGAAATTATTAGTGCTGGTGAGGTTAAAGTGAGAGAAGGGGCGTCAGCAATCGAGCATGAGCATTTAATTTCATTAAGAGATTATGTATAGGAGGCGGTATTGAAATCTTTACTACCGTTGAACATTTGACGGGGCTCCGTGAATGCGGACTCGTTCTGGAACATTGGTTTGAGCTTCAATGTATACGTGGCTAGTGTTCGGAGTTATGTGCAATTATTATTTTGTATAAAATAGTAATGTAACTGTGTCTAAGCATACACGTGGGTTTCCATATTTCTGAATGTGATATTTAGGTATTACGAGTGCGGTTTATATGGACGACCTTTTGACCGCCTGGGGCTCGGCGCTATATACACGTACGTACATAAATACATCTAGTAAACTTATATATATTTTATGTACTATTATTGTATCTTAAGAAGATATATTCTTATTTTTCATGGTCCAAGTTTTAAATGTTTTATCGACTATACAAAATATGGATAATCATTATTATATTCTTATCGACTTTTAAATTATAATTAGGCCAAAAATTCTCAAAAAAATTATATCTTCAAATTTGTGAGTTTTTTGGTGTTCGATCAAAAGTATATTATTGAAGTATGAGAAGAAAAAAATGTATACGCTCTCCCAAGTAAATTTAGGTAAAAACTATTTGGATATAAAATTATCATACGATTATTGTGTAAGTTATGTGTACTTGTGCGCCTCATGAAAAATTAAGAAATCTTTGTATTATGTATGTAACTGAAATATACATATAATTATATACAACTTAAATGATAATATCGGACATTTTTTCTTCGGAGACCACGAGCAATGTGCAAAATAGAACAAAGAATCTCTTGACAGTTCGCCACTTTAAATTTTGATATCAATGCATTTGTCGTTCGGTCACTTTTCTTTAGTATGTACTTTAGATATCATTGCATTTCTGTTAAGAAACATTTATCGATCTAAAACATATATCCACGTCATGATACATATCCTGTGTGGAGAACTGTCGAGCGAAAACGAAAAACAAAATTGTTATATTCAAAAACTTAAACTAGTCGATAGCATGTCTTTCAACTTAATTTCTCTGTGCATAATTTTCGACGTCTTTTTAGCATTTAATCCTAAAATCGATCTATATTAAACGTTATTTGTGTATTTAAAATTACTGAGTGATAGTAACTTTTTGTATATTGAATTTGATATGTATTAAGAAAATCCAAAAAGCTCCTATATTTTCCGTCGTGTTTTATGACGTCACAGCCGTCACACTGAACCGCATTTCAAATTTCGTTTAAGAAAATAAAAAATCGAACAACTTTTTCTAATACAATACGTACGTACGGATCTGTGTGTTATGCCTGACATTTGTTGATAGCTTAAAAGGTTATTTTGTGTAAGTTTGTACAGAAATAATAGGATGGGACAATTTGCAAAGAGAACTTAGATATTAACGAACATTCCGTTTAGAATGTTATTAGGTTTTTTTATTATTATATAAAATATTTTTTGCATCGGGAACAAATCATTATGTTGTTTAATCTTATTTTTAACGTTAGTTATTTTTTAAGTGGCTTTATTTTTTGAATAACCTTATATATAATGATTATAATACTATATTGAGATGTTATACATGTGATTGTTTTAGTGGGGAGTGTTGGGTTCCATTCCCGTGTATAAGAGAGTTGCGACTGATATGTAGTAGAAATTAGCCGTGTGCCAAGGGCGCTGGGACGGTCTGTACAAATCGTATACGCCGCCTTGTTATACACAGTGATTTCTTGATCGATGCTTGGAAAATATACATTAAACTCACTATTCACTTTTGTCTATTTTGTGTTATATAACCTACGTTTTATCTGACGGTTCTTGCCAATCAAGAGATCACTGTATTTATTAGTGAATCATTTTATTGTATATTAATGTTCAATCATTTTTTCCACATAGTTTAAGCATTTTAGTTGATACTGTAGTAGCGTAATTTTATTAAAAATATAGAAAGTAGGATTTCTTATTACCGATGTATTTTGTTAATTCTTTTCGTAAATATGATAAATTCGCTGTAAGGCGTAGATTAGTGTCTTGCACGGTCCTCGGATCAGAACAAAAGACAATGAAGGAAAGTTGCATTTTATTTTTCATTCAAATTTTTGTCTGAATGGGTTTCGTGAGATTTCTGAATGCATTTTTCGCTCACTGGTTACAGTCGTGTTTTTTCTTATTCAATGTTTCAAAAATGATTAGGATATCGCACTATTTTTATCTCCTAAGCCACTTTTTCATTTATTTTCCAGTGTACATGTGTTAAAATTGTTAAATCAGGATGTTTAACATAACCAATGTATTTTGTTAATTCTTTTCGTAAATATGATAAATTCGCTTTAAGGCGTAGATTAGTGTCTTGCACGGTCCTCGGATCAGAATAAAAGACAATGAAGGAAAGACGCATTTTTTTTTTTTTAAAGAATTGAATATGTTTGGTGGAATTTGTGAATGCATTTTTCTCTCACTGGTTACAGACGTGTTTCTTCTTATTTAATATTTTCGAAATGATGAAGATATCGCACCGTTTTTATTTCTTAAGTCACAATTTTATTTATTTATTATCAGGTGTTAAAAATTGTTGAATCAGGATATTTAAATGAAAACTAAGTTAAAATACACATTGTTCTAGTGCGAAATTTTCGTAATTATTTCTAACTCTAAAAGACATTGCCAGACCTTAACTCTAAGCGTTCTTAAGCACACGTTGTTTGTTGTGTGGCAGTACTTGTATCATAAAAAGTGCGTTTCTAATGTAAGTTCTCACTTTTATTGTCTAATTGTTTTCCTTTATATATACAACTGTATATGTATTTCTAGATGGTTAATTTAAACTATTATTATTGTACTATTATTACAATAATTGACTTATTATTATTGACCCTTAGATTTATCGTGGAATGGTTAGAATATTCAGAAAGTGTTCTGTAATTTTTTCTATTTAAAGTTATTTGTCATGCTAGGATGCAGTGATGAAACATTCATTTAAAAATTATGTACAACATGAAGCATTTAATTTTAGACATATAAATAATATCGTTATCTTAATGGGATCGAGGAATAGTGTAAAACTGTATCTACTATCTCGGTTATATTTAATTTATCGACAGATAAAACGCTTATTCACTTCTTACATCACATTTCCGGAAATCTCTAATTAATCTTATTTTAGAGATATCTCAACGACCCAAAAACGAACATTTTCATTTGACGGACATTCAAATCTGAATATGGACCAATTGTATATTGCACTTATATGTAATTCCACAGAAGTTATGTGGTAGGCTCATATATGTTTCTTTAATCATACATAAAAACTAAAGGAGCTAAAGAGATCAAATTATAATATTATTGTTATTTAATTACTGAGTACAAGTTTAAATGAGAATTTTTTTTCAATATATCTTACTCGCCTCTATATTTTTGTTATTTTGTTCCTTTAGTTGTATTATTATTTTTGTTTAGTTCATATTTTTGATGATTCGATTTACAGTTTAATAGATAGAGTTGTCAGCAATTCGATAATATTATTTTCATATATTTCCATTTCCTCAGTAAGTTAAAATATGTTCTTTTATTATTTTGTATAGGTTTTATTTTCAAAGCTCACATTTGATACAAAATGTAAGAAATAATTTAAAATATCTAATTGGCGTAAAATGTGATTGGCATAACATTATTGTATTTTTAAATCTAGTCAAATTGTTTAGAGAGAAATAAAGAAGAATAAGCTTAGCTTGCAAAATGATTCGACTGAAATTTTTTGATAAAAATATGGTAAACGTCCAAATTACGTCGCCTGGCGACTTAAAAAAACTTGATTTGAAAATGTGGAATTGTAGAAAAAGTTTGTAGTTAACATTTTGTCTTACTTATACTGTAACGGAAGTAGCACGTTTTGAGAAGAATCAATTTTCATATGTACCTACGCTAGTGTCCCTATGTATAAGAACCTTTACGTTAATAAATAACATAACGAAATGGCTGGTTGGCAGGTGTAAAGTGTGTGAGGATATTTAAAACCTGTATACAATAAATTTCTTTCATTTGTTGATTTCAGTTGTTTCATTTCTAGTCCTACTCGTATTAGTTTTTACTGCTGCAGTTACTGGGAGAAAACTGCTTGCTAATAACTAAGAAAAAAAAACACTAATTACTCGTAAAATAGGATAACTGTAGGTAAAATGACCATACAAGGTGTTGATTTCGTCAGCAACTTCCGCCACAGGATAGGTTATATTCACGATACTGGTGAAGAAAAAAAATACAAAAAATCCTTTTTGTGGCTCCAACAAAAATCGTCTGGTTTACGACAAACATGATGAAATTGACTCAGCAGTTTCGGGACATCGTCGTAGTGGGAGGGGGGGCATCCGAGAAGTAAGTACCATTTATCAGGAGAATTTTAGAACTAATAAAAAAGGGCATATTTCATTCTTTAATTGGTGTGTTTCTTGTATGACGTTTTTTGGAATGAGCATCATGTTTATGATATATACTATATGAGGTGACTTTAATTTACGAAGCCAAACTCATAGTGGAGGCTTGGTAAGTGATCAGTAACACGGATCGATAACACTTTTTGCTGATTTCGCAAAATAAAATCTTGACGGCTTGCGTTTGTAAGGAGCACGTGAAGAATAATTTACAAATTTAACAAAAAGGGTCTTCGAACCTTGTTATGAGCACTTACTGAGTCTTCAGTAAGAATTTGGCTGCATAAACTAAAGTCACCTTGGATACACATAATCACAACCTAGAATAATTAAAATACAATCATTAGTTGTAAGTTCACCTAAGACCGACATACAAGAAATTAAATGTAAATATCAATAAGGTTCCGTACTTTGTCTACGCCCAATTCGTATAAAATTTTAATTGTCAATGTCAATATTTTTATACTCACTGATGCCGGTAGATGTGGTAGAGCTAATGCCGGGCTCGACTGTGGAGGTACCACCATCTTACTCGCAAATCCTCCCGAAGTTATTCGGGGGAGAATAAGAGAACAGCACTCAGGCAAAACCAGGCGGCCCATCATTGCCTGGGCCCGATGGATGGCGGTATATCCATCCCCAATTGCCGGGCCTTATATAAATCAGACTGGTGACGGGCAGCGGCGTCACTGGTGCGAGGGTTTCTGCACCGCGCTCACCAACCCGCCTGCCCAGCGTGTGTGAGTATGGGCATTTCTTCCAGGAGAACCGCCAAGAGTGGCGAAATCCTGGAAAGGCCTATGTCCAGCAGTGGACGAAACAGGCTGATGGATGGATGGATGGATGATGCCGAGCCCAGCTAGGGCCCAAAATATATGTTGAGAAATTTTACTGTTTATATTTTTCATTTCAGTATCTCTTAAAAAACAAATAACATACATCATATATATGATTATTCATGTGACGCAAGTTGTTGAGCAAATCAACACTCTGTATTATTATACAGCTAATCCTAAACAACAACAAAATACTTGACATTCCGCATTTGATCACTTAAGGTGGTAACGGAGGGTTTCGGTACAAAATGCACATCATAATATTGTTTTACTTACTTTTGAATAAAAAGTTTGCAATAAATGCGTTTTATAGCAATTCGCGCAAACTGCTTGTTAATAGTTAAGTGATCGCATGAAAATTATTCAATTTTATGCGTTACATTTTAGCTGCATTACATTAAAACTGTAAACACGCTTAAGTTTGTTAATGTAATGCAAACAAAATGCAATACATTAAAGTACGTAATTTTTTTGTGAAGACTTTTTTATTAATGAACTTTTTCCGCAAGTTGCTTTAAAACACATTTATTGCATACTTTTTATTCAAAATTTATTCAAATTTAAGGGTACCAGAGATTCTAAACGAGGACTGTCAATAGAAGAGGCAACACTCGCACACCCGCGTTTCAGCGACGATTTTTACGTCTCAGCGTGAAAGGGTGAGAGAGCCTTATCCCCGTGCTTCGGGCAAATAGTTTACCTCACAATATTTTCCTGTTGTGTATACAAACACTATGAAAACATCAATTCCGGAAAAACTTATTAGTACATGCTCAACCAGATAGTAGGTATTTAAATTCGGGTCTAAAGATAAAGAGTCCGGGGTCCTACCGACTAAGTTACTTAATTTTGATAAATACCTATTCTAAAATACATTTTTTATTCCGTTGTTTTTCAAAATCCCAGGGTTCTCTCTACCTATAGAGACCTCGATATAAAGGTTCTCGATATTTGACATGATCTCACAATATTTCATCATTCATTTCGGGTATTCATTAGGGTACCACCAACGACCTATAGGGTACCACTATATTATTTTTATATAGGCGGAACAAATTGGAAACTAAAGCCGCATAGTAACCTACCGAAATGGAAAAGAACACATCAGTTACATTACACTCCTGCAGGTCTAACATGGTTGATTTGAGAACACCATTTGACGGAAAATATATGGGACTTACTGTCAAATGGTGTTAAAGTGGCACCATGCTAGGCCCTCTGATGTGTTTTACACAATTTAATTTTCGTTTTTGCCTGTTACTTATTACTAAATTATCTACTACCAACGCCATTTTAAGAACAGATAAGATGGTGGCACTGTACTAAATATGTAAGCCTGGTTGGTTAATCATAGAAGTATTAAACGCGGTATTTCATCGCAAACCATAATGTGAAATTTCGGACGAAAATTACAACTAAATTATTACTTAACTAGCGCAATAATTTTCAACAAAAGTACCACAAACTGCAGGTTTCCGATCATTAAATGGGAGTAATTTTTATTTTGACAGTTCTTTTGGACAAGCCCGCGGCTCCACAACACTTGGTACCAAGGCCGGCCGTGCGTGGTTACAAAAAATAAAAAAAAATACGGCGGGCGGTTTTGAGCGTTGGTTAAAAACTTAAAATACAAAACTTGTTTTAACAGTGCCATTGCACTATGCTCGTATTTTCGTTGAATGCAAGTCTATTTTAGTACAAAACAAAAAAGTAGTCGGGTGAGGAAATTAAGCACAGTACCTTGTGGTCGCTCACTAGGGGAATTAACTTTTAGCGAGCCTTTTTTATTGTGAATATTAATAGTTGTGAAGTTCAAGCTCCAAAGCAATGAAAGTTCTGGCGTTATTTTTACTTTTATTCGTTGATAAACATTTAATAGATATTTATTACAATCATTATAATAAGTATAAAGATAAAGGCTTCCCGTAATCCTAGAAACTATAAAAGTGAAAAAAAAAGCTTAATTAATTCACGTAGTAGAGTGGCCTACCAAAATTTTCTACTTACTTATTATACGAAGTAGGTAAGTATACAAAATAAACAAAATTGTATATTACTACGTAACAAATGCTTAATCTGAATCGCCGCCGAGGAAAAATTACGTTATATAGTACCATGTTGTTGCTAAAATATTAAATTATTACCGCTGTATGTAGGTATATCAAGTTGTCAAATAATTTGCAATAGCCCACAAAATGTATGTGAATGCTGTGTTATATAATGTTTCTATACAAAATGTACAAAACCAGTCTCTACAATAAAACTCCGCCTCAAACACATAAACTTAAAATTAAAAATAAAAATATTCCAAAAAAGAAACGAAACACTCCGGCGCACACGATGAAGCCGAAACGCCTTTGCAAAAACTTGGCCCTGACCTTACCCGCTTACTCTTGACTTATATTGACATTTGTGTTTATGTTGAGGTAGGCTCTGTATGTGTGTGAGTGAGCAATTCGGCCACTTTCGTTGGTAGGGCTTTTTGGTCGTGTTGGGCCAAAGATGCATCACGAAGAAGCGCAATGCTGCAATAAAATGCCAAATGTGGCAAAGGGACCAAGTCTTATATTAGCGGAACAAGTAACCATTTTTGTTTTTCTTCGTTTTGCTGTCTCTTAGCGTTTTGATCTTAGTGTGGCACTGGTGCGAATTCTAACCTTTTTTCATAATATTTGTTTTATTAACTAGCAACGGGACTTCCGACACCGGTAACACAGTACCTAGCGAAGATAAAACAATATTAATTGTGGCGCCGCCGTAAGGGAGATCAGTTAAAAAAAATTACTTGTTCAGTAACAGTACAACTACGTTTTTTCAGTTAAAAATTTTCAATTATAAAATATATTATAATTTTTGTCTCCGATGCTTATAAAAATATGCTTTTCCAAGCACCATCGTTTTAGATCAATTTTCATAATTGAGGCATCAAGTGGAAGAAAAGCCATACTATTTTGGAATTTTCTCTTGTGTCTCTAATAATGTGGCTTTTCTTGCAGAGCTTTTGTAACCATATCTGTTTCATAGAGAATATCTAGAAACATATACTTACTAAAGCACATTCTGAAGGCTTTGATTTAAGTTAGAGTACTATCAAAACGAAATTTTCTTTATTCCAATATATGTATTTCTTTGGTAGTTTGAACAAAGATCAAGTTTTGACAGCACTAAAACTAATATTAAAGCCTTCAGAATCGAATCTACTATATATATTGTACTGTATACTTCTGAAAAGCAGTTCCAGTTACATCGTCCATCTTTACAGTCTTCTAGCTATAGTTACTTACTCTTTGCCGTGCAATTTGGATACTTTTTGTCGGACGCACACAAACGCCGACCTACATACACGATAACCGCGATGCACTCTGCGCATGTGTGCGTAATTTTCGCCGCATGCGCCGCCGTTTGGGCAATGCACTCGACGACTCACAAAGGCACTGACCTTGGACAATTCGCAGCTGCGGCTGTGGGGGAACGCGAATTCGGATTCAATAAATGCGTGTTTTTTATCAGTCATTTTTGGTTCTTACTGAGTTTCTATTTTTGTTTTTAAGGAAACATACACCAGTTTGAAATATTTTTATGAAAAGAAACAATTTTATTTTTATCCGAGTTCAAAGGTGAGATGGTTAATTTTCAGTTAGGTTAGTAAGTACATACTTAGTAGTATTGTGCATTGTCTTGAAACTTTGATATTTTCACAGCCGTCCCAAACTCTAACTAAACAATTTTACATAACAACACACGCATGAGTATTTACGTCGTTACAAATGTATGTAAGTCCAGGCAATATCTGGGAGGCATACAACTATCATACAACATATCTACCAAAATGATAAACGGATTTTGATGAATTTTTTTTGTCTATTTCAACTTCTGTCAAAGTAAATGGATACGAGCGCACCAAAAAACGTCATCTGGTTACCCAGCAGAGTAGACTTTAACGAGCTTTTACAGCTCGATATCCACTGTCTGTCCCCCTCTTTAGGTAGATCAACAGAGTAAGATAGAGAACTGTATCAAGCGCTATCGAGCTCGATATCGTTTGCTATGCTAGACTAGCTGATCTGAGGTTGAGGTTTCTACTTTAGAACAAGTGGATGTACCTACTCTTGATAGTAACTGCCTGTCGACAAAATGACTTGTAAGTAAGTATATTATTACCCATTTTTAGACAAAAAATTAACTAATAAGGCAATTAAAAATCATCACCTGCCATAGAGTGATGTGAAAATTGTTAGCGAGATCGCGTGCCGCCTGCCCAGTACCTACATAAAATTGCTTGATGGTATTTTTATTGTAGCAAGTTACTAGGGTAGGTACTTACGCCTTTTATAGAATCGGGGTTTTAAGATGATTAATGTTAAGGTTAGTTTTTTTTTTGTTTTAATGACAATATAAATAAAAAAATAATGAACGTTTAGGGGCTATCCATTTATTACGTCATTTAAAATGGGTGTGAGGTGCAATTGTGTAAGCCAATCGTATTCAAATTCGATTGTCATATGGCTATTCGGCTAAGCAAATTAGCCCGTTTGACAATTGAAATCGTACGTTTTTGGTTGTCAACAACAAAATAAGACAAATGTATTCATTTGACAGCCAAAAATGTACGATTTCAATTGTCAAACGGTGCTAATTTGCTTAGCGGAATAGCCATATAACGATCAATTTGAATACGATTGGCTTACACAATTGCACCTCTGGTTTGCAGATGACGGTAATATATCATCATGAACATAGATGGCAATAATAGGGGTCTTGCCAAAAGAAAAAAACTGTTGTTTAAACAACATTACTGATTTTGTAATACAAATAACGAAAATTATATCAGTTTTGTGAGACTGTAGGATCATTGGATAATGACGATAGGATGGGGAGGGGATGTCGAAAATCGGAAAATTATCGATGACGTAATATATGAACAGCCCCTTAGTTTCTTTAAATATTATCGATATATAGTCTCAATTAACAACGGCGAATGAAAAATTCATTTCATTATTGTACTGATATTGGAACGGCTACTCACGATTTTATTATTCATATTTTGCCTGACTAGTTTCAGTTTGTATTCGTACAGTTTCTTCTGAGGCAAATATAGGGTTCCCCGCTTTACACTGCGTCTTTAAAATCGTGTGTAGCCGTTTCAATATCAGTATGAATCTAAACCACGAATCTTTTAGTAGTGAAAATGGCTCATTATTGGTTCCTACTTTATTAGTCGACTCAAGACACAGTGAATGCTATTGGAGTCGTTGCCATTGCCTAAAAAATTACTTCTACTAACAACTAAATTATGTTTTCTTACGGTAATCATGTTACAATTTACACTTCCGAACGATAAACAGATCATCACAAAAATATAAAATGGCGTCAATTAAGATCTGGAAAAATAATCATTTTTTCTTGTGGCGCTAAGCTAGCTGAGAAACTAAGGTTAGCAGTTTATGCAGTTGACAAAAATTCAGATTTAACCATTGACCTCTCATAAACAACTAGACTCACAATCTCGCTCAAAAAGTGTCCGCAGTGCATCTTGTCACCGCTATGGGGTGACAAAATCGGATGACGATTTCGTACATCTGACATTACATCTTATATGAACGACATAACGTCTTACTTTGGTTGAATCATTTTTGCTACCATGCACGTCGCACGTTCGGACACTTTCTGACGAACTTTTCTAAGAGACTGTGTGTCTAGTTGTTTATGAGAGGTCAATGGATTTAACAGAAGATGGCAATTGCTTTCAGATACTACCATAGTATATGGCATCTATCAACGCGTAGTACGACGAAGACATCCGCTAAGAGGGGATCTTAGAGAATTCTGGGGTCGAGAGAAAAGGGATCCAAGCGAGCAACACTGTGGGACGTCCGCTAGTTTATATTACAAAAGAAAGCCTTCCGCTCTATGTATTGTTTGAAACGACGCGATTCATTAGAGTATTTCAAGGAAATCTTACTGTTATTTCACAATACATTTCATTTTGTTTTATTTCTCAGCATATTTCATACATATAATATAATATAGATTATTTTAAGCGGCCCAGTGACGCTTTTAATTATAATACTTACTAAAAATAAACACAAGGTTCTTGTAATTTTAGATTCTAGATATTTAGATTAAATACTACACTATTATATACTATGTAGATATTAAAGAGCTAATTAGAAAAATATATACTTTTACTTTATTTACTGGCGCCACACTGGAAACGATCTCGAGGAATCTTCAGCTCGTTGCTTAAACTGACACTCGTGTTTTTAATTACCTTTTTATGTCCCAGTTTCATAATAGTAGTTTATGAAACTGGTACATAAAGAGGTAAGTAAAAACACGAGTGTCAGTTTAAAAAACGAGCCGAAAGCGAGTTTTTTAATAGAACACGAGCGTTTTAATACCTAGTTATGTATAGTTTTATACACTACTTCATCTAAACTCATGCCTACTAACCTGTTTTCATAATCTTGGAAAATTTTTCGTTAGTCATTTTATATTGTTCTTGTAAAAGTTTTGTTTTAAAAGTGTTCGTAATTTCCGTCGTTATGTCCAAAATGTCATGTGGTGTCAAATATCATCACCATCCCTGCTGTCAGTAATATTAGGGCAAAATAATTCTTTTGACCTATAAAACCACAGTAAGTAATAAATACATTTCCTCGAAAACTATGGCGCAACAAACAGTTCATCCATTGACAGACCGAGTCTAAGGCGCCATAAGCCATAGACAATACCTGGCCGAAAATAAAGTTGACTGTAACCTCGTTACTATTTTGTATGTATTATGTATTGGAGAACATTATATGATAACCTCATTGGTATTTGATATTAAATCTCAGACATGGCTGTTTGGGCTAAGTTCCCTTTGCCTTCCTATTTAGTAACACATGTACTATAATCTCAGAAAAAGTTTTTTTATAGCATTATGTTGTTCGGAGACCTATACTATAATTATTTATTTTTATTTTTAGAGACGTTCATGAAAAATATTTTTCATTATGCCAGTAGTTTTGAGTTCGTAATGACGATTTTACGATATGAAGTTAGATAAACTACTATTAAAAAACATTAAGATAGTGTTACGCGCCACAATAAACTTAATTTATCACCTTTTTAACACTTTTTAAATTTTGTGTTCTTAATTATAGACATTTTAAGAAGAAACAAATAGAAAGGCTGTGCCTCGGGCGCCGGCACCAAAAACTATAGATAGCAAATTCCTGAAGGAGGTGCAGGATTTTTTCGAATATCATGAATTAGGTTAAAACTAAGGGAGTGGCTCGCTTCGCTCGGCCTAAATACCTTTGCCTGTTAAGGGCTTGTATTGGGTCTTTCAACGGTTTTGTTTTAATATGCTGAGTCAACTACTTATCTCCTTTGTTCCCACTAGTTCTATTAATTGTAAAACTTAGACACGTGTTTTTTAGATTTTTGTCTTTCCGTTGTCAGGTCGGTTATCTGATTGGACACATTTCGCTCGATAGATTTTATTTTTGAAAATGACGCCTTTTTAAGTTATTATTTTGTTTTATGTCTAAACGGCTTGAGTTTCATGTCAGAAATTACTGCTATTACAAGAAAACATGGTTTATTTTCCGATGTCAGGTGGAAAAACTCCTTTTCGTAAAAATTCTTTTTCGTAAAATCCAGAAAAACATCTAAAATTCACTTACTTTCTTTCAACATACTGAACATTCTGAAAACATACTGAAGTTTTAAATCGCTCAGTAAGATTATCGTGCACCAGGGGTAAGGCCTTAATGGGATAAAAGGTTGGAAAAAAAATCGTGTTGAGAAACGAGCGGTCGTCTTGGCTGTATAGCATTTTGCCCTTTGATCTCTGTTCTTAAAAGTTAAATGTATGAAAATCCTTTTCTCCCTAGGGTAGAAATAGATTTCCATACATTTATTTTTCCCCTAGGGCAACAAAGAAGCTCTTTCAGTATTCTTTTATGCAACGTTCGGTTTCGAAAGATATTTTTGAGTTTAAGGGGGATGGTCCAAAGCCACTCTCCATGCAAACTTGTCGGAACCAACAACCTCGACAAAAGCATTATAATTTTGTTGTGTTACTTTTTTTACGGTCAATTAACGTTTTTACTGTCAAATTTTGCTGTTTAAAAAATGGATGGAAAGTATTAAGTAGTAAAATTTGGTAAGAACTTTTTTTTGTGAAAAGATTGATTATTTGCGGGTGTAGAATTGATGGAACGTGTAGAAAAAAGTAACACCACGAAATTATGAAATGAAAAATGCTTTTGTCGTGGTCGTTGCTCCCGATTTCACATTTAAGAATTTAAAGCAGTGCTGTGATTGAGCTTTGCCGACGAACCAGTCAATCACATTACTTAAGTATCCCTTGAGTTGAAATTCTTAAATGTGAAATCACTGGATAGACACATGCTGGATGGCTAAAGAATGTGAGTAATGGAGTGAACCAAAACGACATTGGTTATTCCTGTTTTATGGCCTTCAAATGCATACATCGCAACAAAAAAAAAATCAAGAACAATATTTAAAATTGGGGCTAGACCTATCATATTATTTCTTCTATGGTTGTATATAAATTTTAATATTATAAGGGTTGCATACATTTTCGTAAAATAATCAGCTGACTTATGTTCTATAGAAGTGTATCTGCATAAAAATGTATGGGTAGCCTTTTGTGGCTACACATACAATACAATACACACGCTTGTCTCCCAGAGGGTTACTTTTCCATGAAATAAATAAATAAAGGGCAAAGTAAAAAGTGCCCGGAATAGAAGAGCTTGTATGACTAGATTAATGGATGTAGAAGAACTTTTGCTTTTTTGGTATGTCAGGATCGTAGCGGATGGTAATCTGTAGTCTCTACCTACCCCTCTGAGACCCCCTATATATAGAAACGCTAAAAGTATAAACAAATGGTTAGTTGAATTCACTTCCTCTACGCTTTCCTCAAATACGTTATTTTTGTAGGAAGTAATTTGGTGACATTTCTGAACCATTCTCTGATTATGTTAAAAAATAATGTCATTCACAAAGCAATGTAATTAAATTAAAATGGAAGATAAGCATTCATACACACAGTTACACACCCTCTTGCAATCTCACATAATATCATTCATGCAAATACACACATGCCCCTCAATTTGATATTATATTTGTGTAGTTACACGATTTCTTACATTAGTTTTTGCTGTCTAAAATTTGTCTAACTTCCTTTTTAAATTTGATTTTACTATTATTAAATATGTCAATGCTAAGGAGTTATCTATTGTAGGAGGTGCAGATTCTTCGTAGAGGGGCACGACAGCCTGCGTTACTCTGTGAAGTAAGTCTGAGAATAAAGTCTTAGGCTGAGATTCAGAGTGCATTTTGAGTCCGAACTCAATCTTACAAACGTCACTATAGTATGAGATCACGTCGCTTTTTGACGTTTGTAAGATTGAGTTCGGACTCAAAATGCACTCTGAATCTCAGCCTTAGATCGTGTAGAGTACATTGGCGCTCTAAAGTTAATTTGCTCAAGAAAAGTTCTTCGGAAGAATAATTCTTCAAAGTATGTATATTTGGTCATATTATTTTGGCATATTTGGTCGGCATACGTCCTTCTAGGGCGGCCCGGTCGAGCTTTACCTTCCACTTGCGCAGCATAAATTCCTTTCGTCACTCTACTTTCATTCATCCTCTCTATATGCCAACCACCGAAGCATTCCTTTTTATATTCTAGTTACTACATCTTCTTTCAGACTGCAACGATCCCTTAGGTCGATATTTTTTCACTCTATCATTAAATGTCAAACCACACATACTCTTTACATACATCTTTTGCAGCTCATCCACCGATGAAGCAAGGAGAACTTGGTCATCGGCGTATAAGGTTTAAGCCACACAGAAGCGGCGCGGCGCGCATCGAGCGCGCGGGCGTCATTCAAATTTCGTACAAAACGCATGGAAATAAAGTCGCAATTTGAAAACACTGAATGATATGTTTCAGGCGGTTTCGGGCGTGGATCAGGCGTCCGTACCATACCTCAAATTGCGACTTGATTTTCATGCGTTCTGTACGAAATTTGAAAGACGCCCGCGCGCTCAATGCGCGCCGCGCCGTTTCTGTGTGGCTTGCACCTTAGAGGCATTTGATAAGTAACCGACCTAACTTTTGTCCACATTCATGCTCTTTTGGAGCTAATATATATAATTATATTTTTAAGAACATGCCATTTATTGTGACTCAGTTTTCATTCTGGAGTCTGGATAAGTGATGTAAACCAAGGTTCAAAATACGTTTTGCAAAACTCACTAAACCAAATATTAAAATCCTTTAAAACCGTAGACGTAATCTCTGTTTAACACGTAATCTAAATTAGGCTTGCAGCTTGAACAAGTATGGCGGCAAATATGGCGTTCTGCCCAAAAGGCAAAACGGAGCATTTTACTGCCTGCCCGTCTGTCTGTCCATCCGTCCGTATGTCACGGGTCTGTAGCTCGTAGACAGAATGAGTTACAGATCTGAAATTTGAACATAATTGTGTAAAATTTTGACCCAAAACAGAAAATTGAATTAGAAATCCTATTTAATTATATTGAAAAAGAGGCGTAGACTTGCTCTGGCATGAGATCTGTCTGATACAATATTATATTACTTTGTATCTTAAAATATAAGGAAATGGGTGGCCGCAAAGTTGACAATTTTAAAATATCTGTACATTATGAACCATATATTATTATACTGTATTTAAACAACAAATACTGAAAACGCCGATTAAACGTAGTTTCAGGGTTCCAAAACCCAAATACTTGACCAACTTAATTTTGCAGTTTAATTTTTGTTTAAAATTATTTAAGTCTATTTAATTATGTGAAAAATCCTCAGGGTGCGAGTCCTGCTCGCACTTGAGGGGTTATTTACATGGGTATTTAATTTACACAAAGAGATTCAATAAATCATTACTATTCAGATGTTGGTAACTTTCCGGAGATCTCCATTTTATTTTACACGGTTCTTGGTTTTTTTGGAAGAAATTGTTTTGTTTTATCAATATACTTATGCTACGAGGCACAAAAAAGCTTTGTATCTGTCTTTCTAGACTTTGTGCAGGAAAGCGGTAGTTAAAAACATTGTCTTAATTTTCAGCCGTTTTCTTGAGAAACCAAGGACGCTATGACATTTTATTTCACAACGCAAAATCACCCTAATGTTCACTTAATACAAAGCAAAATGTATCTTATTTCACGGGTCTTGAAAGTTCAAGTAACTGCAATTTCCTTTGGAGAGGTTTTATGTTAGTATGACATGAGAGTTGTACGGTCAGCTAAGGAAATGCTGCGCTAAATTTAGGTCAAAATAATCGTGAATTGCCACGAAAGTAGTCTCGTGCCTTAACCTACAGTGGGTACTTTTTCTTGTCATTCAGTACCTATCTGAGGGATAAAGAAAAGAGTATTTTTAAATGGAAAAGCAATTTTGTTGAAAAGATTTTTGATAATGCTTTCTGAGAAAAGCAGCTCAAAATATTTGAGCCACAGAATATGTTTTCTTTGTTGGGCCCTTAATTATTTATTTGATCATCTTTAGTATCTGTTGATTTGGTCCGAAACTTCCGTCAGAAGGGTGAATCTGGCCGATTTTATGGCGTTAAAATTGCATACATGTTATCCTAGGTCTAAACCAACGACGCGTTGTAAAAGTTTCATTGCTGTTGGTTGTCTGCACAGTTCTAAGATAAGATAAACGAGCCTGACAAGATTTTGGAAGCAGAGGTTTAATAATCACGACACTTAGCACAAATAATTTCCAGGGGAAACCTTATCTACATTTTATAAGGACACTAATTTCTACTTTTACTTTCCTTGTCATGTAGAAACTACGCCGTTCAATGGTGTAGCGAAGTGGCGGCGCGGCGTAGAGAAATCTATGGAATCTACGATTTAGTTTCTACGCCGTAGCACAAACGTTTACAGAGCGTATGAAGAATAACTCTCCAAAAATTATTTTTTATATAATATTATAGTTGACTTTTCTTTTACTTCATTTTACTTTTTTTTCTACAAATTTATTATTCGACTACTTTCTTTACTTATTCGAAGATTTTAGAAATTTGGGACACGCTGTGACAATAGATTGTTCTAGTATCTCCACATTATGGGTGACCATTATGGTTGAAATAACACCAGGAGGCAGCGGAGCTCCTTGGGAAGGAGCCACACCGGTTGTTACTATGATGACGAAACCCTATGCAGAAGCAAAGTTCAAAATATGGTGTCAGTTATAATTTGTGTATTTTTATCGGGACACCATACCCTGTCATGCTTTAGAAAACTGTAAAAACTGCACATAATAACTGATCGATTGGTGTCATTTCCATCAAACATTACATTTTATGAAAACAAACTTTTATAGATTTTGTGTTTAAAAACACGCAAGTCGCACGTTAGCAGTTAACGCTTCAACATTATATGGCTTTACAAACTTATCCTTTACTGATATCACAATCTAAATAGGACTCTATTACCCTTTAAAAAGACTTAGTATTGAAAAAAATAAAGTTTGCCGTCGAAAATCGTCACGAAAGTAATAAAAATGGCACCAAAATGTGAAGGTGTGTATCATTTAGGTTTTATCAGTGTGAGTTACGTTGTTGTTAATATTCGCTATTGTGGTTAGCTAGTTAGACAGTAATTGATGTAGTTAGCAGTTTTAGTTTTGAAACACAGAATTAGATAATTTACCAGATATCTTGGTCAATCTGAGATCGATAGACATGAGGAGACAGCATCTATTAATTGCATTGAGTTTGAAAAATATTATGTTTAATTTACTCCTATACTACTTCTATAAGGTGATTAAATATCAAAAACGGTTTTATAGGTACCTACATTGTTTGCCCGATGTTAAAGACCGATGTTATAATATTTATTATACCACAGCGATTCTGCGCTGTGACTAGCCCCAGTTTATTATAACATCGTTTAGATAACCAATCAGCGTCTAATTTTTCTTCAATCGAACAATAGCGTCCATATGCAAGGTACAATTTTTTTCTATTTTGCGTTATTCGGAGACGCGGCAGCGATCGTCGTAACAGCCACTTTGCAATGCGCGCTGATGTGATCGTTACTTCGATGTCGACGAAGGGTTCATTTACGTTCCGTACCCAAAGGGCAAAACATAGGCCGATTAATGTCACTCTGCTTTCTGTTCGTCCGTACCTATGTCATGGTTCTCCAGCTCATAGAAAGAAGAAGATACCTATTTGAAATTTGGATATAATATTGCGTAGAATATAGATCCAAAACTCAAATATTGAATTAAATATTTGTAACACTAATATATATATAACATTATAGGTGGTAGAGCTGATGCCGAGCTCGACTGTGGAGGTACCACCATCTTACTCGCAAATCCTCCCGAAGTTATTCGGGGGAGAGTAAGAGAACAGCTCTTAGGCAAAACCAGGCGGCCCACCATTGCCTGGGATCGATGGATGGCGGTTTATCCACCCCCAATAGATTATGTTTTGAAGCGAAATCCATCGGTTTGGAATACTCTAAATATGATAGAGTGCATTACAACCTATAAGATCAATTAGAAACGAATTTAAAGACGAGAATATTCGGTTTACAAGGTATGGTGGAAAAATTCAACGGTCGATAGGATTACCGAGCCTTAAATAACAGACTGGTGACGGGCAGCGGCGTCACTGGTGCAAGGGTTTCGGCACCGCGCTCACCAACCCGCCTGCCCAGCGTGTGTGAGGATCGCCAAGAGTGGCGAAATCCTGGAAAGGCCTATGTCCCGCAGTGGACGAAACAGACTGATGGATGGATGGATGGAATTATTTATTATCTACTTTCATGAATATATGTATCTTCTATCTTGAAAACGATGAATTAAATAATTTTTCAAAAGTTTTTCATGAAAAAGGTGCAGAAAATTTGTTTTTTTCTTATCCTGACATGTGGAGTATCATTTGTGTGAGCTTATTGACGTCAATTTTTTTTTATGGTTTTGGAGAGTAATATGAGCCATCAAATTTGTCCGTTTTGGACTATTTTTGTTACAGGGTCTATCTCAAAAATTAAACTAGTTAGGAATTGGTATTTTTTCGTTTATTGGGCGCCATATACTGTATTTAAACGTCAAATATTGAAAACGTCAATTTATAATATAGTTTTATGATTACACTAGCCTTTGTCTGCTGCTCCGCCCGCGTTTATTCAGTCTTTGCCCCGTTTTCGGCTTGAGCGTTATTTTATTATCAGCCTTTATAGCTGACGAGGGTTACTACGATGATAATAAAGAAAACCAAATCCAAATCCATTGTTTCGCTACACATTTTTACTGATAAGCATGCAGGAGACACGGGGCTTATAAACACAAGTATGTAGCGGAACAATATACTGTGTAGACGTTTTGGTGTAGTGTGTAGGACAAAACACGCGCTGGAAACCCGGCTTAACTCGATTCACGCGGTAGTAAAGTCATTCGATGGCAACTTGCACTTAGCTCTTAGTATGTGCCTGACTAGCTAGTATCAAATAGTTACCAAAATTTGGTGTATGTACAAGTATGGTGGAAAAATTCAACGGTCTAGGATAAGTTCCTCAGTGACGCAGTCGGTAGCGCGCTTGTGGTGATAGCAAGAGGTCGCAGGTTCGTATCCAAGTCCGAGGAATTCTTTCAACTTCTTGTCTTACTTGAAATTTGTTTCTAATTGATCTTTTTTCGTTTTTAATGCTCTCTAATAGTATTGAAAGTACTCAAATGCGGTGGATTTCGCTATAAAATTATAATCTTAGACAAGACAAAAATTCTAAAAATAATTCAATTAAAAATATTTATTTAGTAACATAGATACATAAAGTATACTTTTTACAGGTCAAAGTTAATCTTTAATAAGCAACAGAATATGAAAAAAAAGGATATAAATACAAAAAATTTTTAGATTGCTCTACTAAAATCTTATAAGATTAAACACCTGCGTAAAATAGAGAAATATAGGAATAAAAATATTATACAACGTGAAATTTAGGTCATTTTGTTAACGAAAACTGGTGATAGTACTCGTCCATATGAACAACTTTTACTATGAAGCCGACCCTGAAATCATAAAAAAATATCAGCTGTTTCATACATTTGGGTTGAGTAGGCATTTAACTTTTCTATGGAACAGCTGATATTTTTTCTCTTAATGAATCTCGGTACTTCGTGTTATAAATAGACCAAATTGCTCTCTTTTCAAGACAAAGTCTGTTTCCATATCCGCGGCTCTACCCCACAACATTATGCCGTATGACATAATGCTGTGAAAATAACTAAAATATACTTTTTTATCAGTATCTTCATCAGTAATCATGCCTTATGCATCCACCCATTTCATTTAAAAATTTGAAAAAATTGTCGATGTACAAATACAACTTTCTTGCAACTTTTTGTATGTTTAGACATGACCTTTTTAATTGTTATAACTTATAAGTATTTTATAGATACCTGAACATTCAACCAACATAATTTTGCACTTTTGTTTCATGGTAAGGAAATGTTTGTTCATATTATTTAAGTTACTGTTCAATGGTACTGGTGATCCAGAGGCGCTTTTTCATTATGTTATAGATAAATAGGAGCATGAAAAGTTAAACATATGATTTATTTTACAGTTGTTTGTTTCAGTTATAGAAAAAAATATCTTTGGTTTTTTCATTAAATTTTATGTTTAGGGAAACGAAATGAATACTTTATTTTTCTTGGGATTTTTGTATGCAGCGATGAGTTCAATCGCGCATACAACAGGCCGCTCTTATTTGAAATCCATCTACTTGGACTGAACTACCACTTTTTAACTGACTTTGTCTGTTGAAAGCTCTTTTCAACTACACTGCGACACCGCTTTTGTAAAATACATTTTGAGACTTTTTTTAATTACTAAATGTTGCAATTGTTGCAAAAAGACAAAGTGACTTTTATTTTGATCAGCTATCTCGGTAGTGCTTTAAATTCCAAAGTACAAAGAAGATCTTGGCTCTATTGTTCAAATTTTTATTTTTACCCGACCTTAGCAATGCGAAAAGGACGATTATGGAGTTGACTGCTTTGTACTATGTAGAGGACAAGGTGGTATTATGGCCCCGCCCCTGTTTGATACGAAAATAATAACATATTCAAGAATAACTAAAACTGCAGCATTGGATTTTTAAAAACAGTTCAGGAGTTCCATAAATAACCCGCGCCAATTTAAGTAATAGCTTTGTCCCTAGGAACTGCCCGTACTCAGGGAACAAACTATATAGGTTTGGTCCAATTGAAGATGTAACCATTAAAACAGTGAAATCATTTTTAAAATCAGTTTCGTAGTTCCTTAGGGAACTGCCCGTCCGTCCTCAGGGATAAAAGTTTAAACAAACTTCATGTCTAAGGGCGGATCCAGAGGGGGGGCACAGGGCCACGTGCCCCCCCGATGATTCAAATAAAACAAGGAGCTGGGTTTAATAATATGAGTTTCGTTTTGTGTCGCTTTTAACTACATTTGCAGCATTTTTTGGCCTCCGGGTACGACTGAAAGATATAGTCCAATACTATGGGGGACACTATATCTATACCTATTTGGCCTTTGTGCCTCACCCAAAAATAAATCCAGGGAGTGTATTTTTGAATCATTCGAATTTCAATTCGCATATGAGTCCGCCTGATTCGCATACGAAAACTTAAAATCAGTATTGTATTCGTATGCGAATCATGCGGATTCGTAACTATTTTGTTTGCAATTCAATGTAGATTACTTTTGTCCTTGGCTTTTTTGCGCTAAACCACATAGTTTTCGAAATAGGTATTTAAGAAAAACTGAAAAAACCCAACTTCTACCCCCCTCCCTCCCAAAACCGACGCTCAAATTAGTGGAACTTTTTACCCAGCAATATGTGAATTACATAGAACAATTTGGAGCTGGAATGATACTTTTACTTTGGATGTTGAGGTCTGGGGTTAATTGCACCATACTAATATGCCTAACTAAAACGATAAAAATTATATTCATCGTTAAAAAAGATCACGGCCTACGACAACCTTCTTGTTCTATTTTAAACGATATAAATTTATAAGTATCGTTTTTATAATGTAGGTAATAATTTTTGTAAAGCCGTACATGGCTATTCTACTAGCCTTTAGTGACTTTCAACCCATGAAAAAACAGTGTGCTGCCATCTAGTATCTTATAAAGTATTTACAGTGATTACTCACAACTAATTACACAGCGCCACCTGTGAAAGTGAACGTAACTATTAATTAAACAAACAGATGTCGCTACAAATCAGTAAACTAAAAAACCTGAACGCGCCCTAGAAGCTTTTTTTTTACTGGCAACTTAGTGGGTCATATTTAGGGTGACCACATCGGAACGAATATCATAAATTATGCGATGTTTTTCAAGATACAGGTAGGTATACAAGGTGACATTTATTTATGCAGCCAAATTCATACTGAAGACTCTGTAAGTGACCACTACCAAAGTTCGATGACCCTTTTTGTGAAATTCTTGAATTATTGATATCTTGTTTGTTCCCTTCTAACGTGAGCTCAGCCACGAACGAGTCAATTACTAGGGGACCGCAAAACATTTATTTTGTGAAATTATCAAAAAGTGTTATCGATCCCTGATACTGATCTCTTACCAAGCCTCCAGTATAAATTTGGCTGCATTAATAAATTTTACCAGTGTATCTTAATATACACTGGTGTATGTTAAGATCCACTAAGCTAGCTAGTGAAGTCCATTATTTTTAGGGCTCCGTACCTCAAGAGGAAAAAACAGAGCTCTTATAGGATCACTTTGTTATACATCTATCTGTCCGTCCGTCCCTGCGTCCGTCTGTCTGTCAAGACCCTTTATCTCGGGAACGCGTGGAGTTATCGAGTTGAAATTAAAACCAAATACGCAGGTCTAACAGTCCTTTGAAGTTGTGAAACAATCGAACTTCTAAGTTAACGTAAAAAATACGGCCGTTTTTGCCGCAAAAAACGTATATTTCGACACTCTCAAGGGAATCAAAATTTCAAGGGAATTTTCCGTTGACCTGGAACTATGTAAGTTGGCAAGTAACACCGTCTTATCTTGTATAAAAATCTGAAAACTATACATTTGTAATTAAATCATAAAAAAATATTGTCTATAACGGAACCCTTGGTGGGCGAATCTGACTCGCACTTATCCGATTTTTTTTCTTTTCATGACTATTTCGATCATACACCGGTTAATGCCAACATCAAGAACAAAAGTAACCGCTTGTACTACAGTTTAATTAAAACTCTTACTTGACAAGGGTCAAATAAAATTTTCATCATACAATAGCATTTATATTTGTATAAAAGGCACGAACCATTGGTTCTATAAAAAAATTACAAGGCTATCAATTAGTTGAAGATGTTGGTGCTCAAATAAAATTAATGTAAAAATAGTGGCAAAAAATTAACTTTTATATAAAAAATAGTAACTGATTTCAACTGTAACTTCGCTAAAAAGTTTAGGATAATTCTATACTGACTCATGGTACCAAAATAACACGTTTCCTATTTTTTTTCTTCCTGAAACATGATATATTATATTCGTTTTTTGATTTTTGGAATACTTAAATACAAATTTGTATGCTTTTACATTTTAGCGTACATCATAGCGTACGTTCCAACTTCAATCATCAGTCTATGGGTTTTAATAGCAAAGCCACTCTGTTGCAAATCAAGAAATTGCCCTCTTCTTTTTCACCAACATTTACGTATTGAAAACCATTTCGAGGAATAGCTTTCCTTAACTGTTTTTAGTAGACAGATTTAAAAATAAACGTGCATTATTCTTTATTAAATGAAAAAAGGGATATCTTTCACTTGATGTTTAGTGACATCATCATCCTACATTTCCATAGGCATATTTTATTTTTTCCAAAGCATCCTGAGGTCTTAAGAAGCTGGCCATTCAACCATAATATGATTACGTCACTTCTTTTTAATATTAAAATGCTTATAAAATCGGTTTTAAAGCTATTTATAATGTACTATGTATTAAAATTACATACCTAAATTGATCTATTTATTCTAAAAAGCAGAGAAAAATTGCACATTAAAGTTTAAAAAACAACCCGATTCGCCTTGTCCACCAGGAAAAATATACTAATTTTTTTTAGTGATCTGAATTTAAAACCATACTAGTTGCATGCAGTCACAGAAGTATAATGTAATATTTATATATTTGTGTATGCAGTCAAAAATTTTCAACATAATACTTAAAGTTACGAAACAAGTGACGTCCCATGTTTCTTTGAGACCTAATAACCATGATATCCTTTGAATTGGTAAGAAATTGTTTTTCTTCATGTTTATGTCTAATAATTTAAGTAAAGAGGTAGTGTGTAAACTTTCTGTGAGAAGGAAGAGACATGAGACATACAGACCATTCACTTTATGAAGTCCCCTGGCTTAGGAAATGGTAGCACTGCGTATAATGTTGCCAGTGGCTAACGTAGCATTCACCCTACTACACGTTCATAATATTTACTTAACTGTGTTTCTATAAATATCAATTAGACTACTTTTTAATGAAAATAAAAATGAACAGAATGAAAAATTCAAAATTATCAATTATTTATTGATTTGTATTTCGCAAACAATACGCATGATCTAATGGTTCGAATATTTGTACATGTGTCTCTGTACTAAAACGGTATTTTTTATTTCTTTTTCTAGCTCGACGACGTTTGTTCTAAATCGTCGAGCTCCTGTTTTTTACGTTTTTGACGATTTTTTACAGGTGACTTAATTGGAACGCTTTTTTCCGATATGCCTGAGTGAATAGCTAATTATTATTTGCCCATAAAATTGGCTTTATGTATGTTTAAAGCTAGTAACCCTATTTTACCAACCCGGCACTGACACGAGATCGAACCTGATTGAGAGGAATCACGGTGCATTGTTTGCATTTTCTCTTTCACAAAAGGCGTAGCTTCGATACAATCTCTTTTGCACTATTGTTCAACGGCTTTGCCAATAATAATACCTAATTTTATCAAATAATTTTGAAAAATCTGACTGACAACAATATGACAGCAAAAGATTGACAAGCAGTGATGCCAACATGACTCCAAGGGACAAGATATGATGAATGGTCTGTACATAATATACGAGACAGATTTTACTGTTCAGCAAATTAAAAAAAAAATCCTCAGATTAAAACAATTACCTAAATAATGACAACAAAATTATCTCGTAAAGGTTTTTCAATCAAGTGTGCCTTGCCATAAACTTGGAACCCGCTGTCATCGGTAAACAAGTCCCATGCATGCAACGTTTTCTAGAAATAGATAAAAAGAAACAGGTTTTGTTTTATTGATTTAACATTTAAGATAAGACTCATCAATGGCATCATAAACCAAGAGTTTATAAATTTTAATTTTGCTTAGGGTAAAACTGCAAGGTAGAAATGTACCAAAATTTTGTTTTCTATATATGGCTACCCGAAATTTAGTACCGTATGAAAACGTCGTTGTTGGACCGCTTCAAAACGTCCGAAATAACAAAACTTGTTGAAAATGCCTCAATCAAAATGGTAGAATCGCAACAAATGTTCTTATTTTTGTTCAAATCTAAATACAGACGAAAATCCTCGTGGTTCTCCCCTTTTCTGTGTTCAGTGCTTATAGTGTTATTGTTTTGTCAATATGTGGCTTCTAGGTGTAGTGAACATAACTGTATAAATGGTGTGTGTAAGAATGAAACTTGCGTATGTTTTGAGGGCTGGCAGGGTCCAGAATGCCAGTACTGCGGTGGAAAGGTCAAGTAAGTACCGTACATGCCTAAATTTCTAAGATTTTCGCTGCAGTCCAGTGACCTACATGAAGTACGCAACCAGTCAAAAACGAACCTATTTGCAAGAGAAAGCAAGAAAAGGATCATCCAATTATCTTCTTTGGCTTCTGTATTAGTTATTGAAACCTTTGTTACGAAGGTCAAAGTGGCTCTTGCTGCGTGGCGACACGAGGCTAAGAAAAACACGATAGATTTGTCAATTAAGCACCATTTTCCCTATAAAACATGCCCTACAACACTGTAAACTCGAGACAAAATCGAATGGATATGAACTTACGTACATATTGGTTACTTGATATGTCTTAAAATCAATTTAGCTCTGAATTTATAAGTATTTAAGCATTTGGTTGTGAGGGACCCTTTGATTCCCAATGGAAATCTCAAAGTGTTAACCCTTTTCTCAATTGCAAAGTGAAAAACACCAGATAGAAATCACATTATTAGTTTGATAAAAGTTTTTCAGGTTTTTTATTGTTTAAAATGCAAAGCATTGAATTTTAAGAGTCAAAACCATTGACACAGCTACCTAACAGTTCAGCCTGCTTGCCTCATACCTCATATTTTCTCATAGTGCCCCGTATCTACACCCTAACCCTAATGGTATGTGATAATGATGAGGTCTGCTGAAGATCAATATTTTTTTTTGTAATCGTTAATGTTGGTACTAATTTAAATAAAACTGTTGCTCTAGGTTTAAAGCTATTGTTAGGATTGATTTCACAGTTAAAACAAACTATGGTATTCTATCTCATGAAGTACGTTTGACTGTGGTTGTGGTAGTGCATGCACACACACACTGTTTTCTAGTGTGCATAACCTCAGAAGTGTTACATTACACATCACACATTCAAATTGCACTTATATGTACATCACTACTGCTACCATAACCATATGGACTTCGTGAGATAGAATATCTGTAAAAACAAAATTCTCAGAATATACAAACCAATCTTGACAAATTCCAGGCTAACAGCTCCCACAGGCATCATCACCGATGGTCCAGGAAACTACAGCGTGAGTGTCCAGTGTTCCTGGTTGATATCACCTGATCCCATCAGTGAGGATCCTCCACCCATTCGAGTGAGGCTGGAGAGTTTTGCGACGGAGTGTGGGTGGGATCACCTGTACGTGTATGATGGAGATAGTGTTCGAGCAGAGAAGCTGTTGGCTGTTTTTAGGTAATCACTTTGGAATCCATGGTTTTGTACCTACCTGTACTAAAAAGAACATTATGTTTGAATGGAAGATCAATCTATTATGTTTTTTGTTATGTCTATGTGTATTTTAAAAGTGTACTATTGATTTTGTCTTGTCTATCCCATTATCATGTTTATAAATAAAAGTTACAGAATTCATATTCTAATTGCTTATCATTAGTTTCTTTAAAATAAACATTCATCCTGTAGCTTTTTAATTTGGTCTGAAAGAGTTATCATATCCCTTACAGTACCATCTAAACCATTTTACATGTGACACTCTCTGGCTTGAGCTGTTGCACTGGTTGTAGTAGCAAAAGGAGGGGAGTGACTCCAGTCTCAAATGGTGATAATATCCTTTTCAGAACCTTCTAATACAGTATTTCCTAACTTGTGGTCTCCAGAACCGTGAGTATATATATCTGCAGGAGTCTGCAGGTTCATCTCTGAACTATATAGATGCAATAGCTAGATGTGGTTGAAAAAAGGCAGTTAATGTTTCAGTGCTTTTTCTGATTATTCATAATAACCTTTCTGTAAATTCATCCAAAAACAATATACCTAGATGATTCTTTGAAATTTCAATTCAGAACTGAATCACAGGATATTTCTCCTCACTGGTTTTACTGTTGTTGTTGTTCGTTGTCAGGCTAGTAATAGCAGTAACCTGTATAAAAGAGTCTTTTATCTAAATGTTTTGTACAAGACTTTTTGGTGGCATTAGCTATTGAGTTATTCCCATCAGCTCATGGGTTCTGACGGTTCCCGTAGAGCCTGTTTGGATAAGAAAAAAAAAATCTGTCTTACAGAGCTGGCGAGACCAAAGGTTGAGCCAACGAAGTCATCTATGTCAAAAACTTTAACTTTGACATTTTTCCCGCAACGGATCAGTGAGCCGATGGGAATAACTCAATAGCTAATGCTATCAAATAGTCTTGTTCAAAACATTTAGATATAAGACTCTTTTATGCAGGTTACTGCTATTACTAGCATGACAACGAACAACAACAACAGTAAAACCAAGGAGGACAAATATCCTGTGATTCAGTTCTGAATTGAAATTTTAAAGAATCATCTATATAGGTAGAGTTTTTGGATGACTTTACAGAAAGGTTATAATGAATAATCAAAAAAAGCACTGGCACATGAACTGCTTTTTCTAAACCACATACCTTTAAAAAAGGCATTTTCTACTCTTGTATTGTGTATAATAAAAACAAATACAGAAATGGATTCCAAGTAGAACCAGATTTTAAAAATACAACTTTGTAATAACATCAATTCCAATACCATTGACAAGTAAAACCAACCTTTACATTGAAAATTGTTAGATAATGCATTTATAACAAAGAAACAAAATTGCATTTGATCCGAGTATTATAACCTTTTTTTATTATTAAGAAATAAAGCATATTTATCAAGGGGACTGATAAATATGCTTTATTTTCTAGGTGTCCGTAGTTGGAAAAGGTTAGACAAAACAATCTTGCACATGTAGAGCTGCTGCAGCGGTTGTAGATTACGCCGGTCTGAAAGTGTTATCATATCTTATGGAGTTTAGTGCTCCACCTCTAGCAGTTATACCATTGTAGCAGCTGGAGGTGGAGAGTGACTTGGTCTGAAAAGGATATTGTTGTCAGTCTCAAAGAGATATAGGGTACACAATCCACTACTATGACTTTATTATGCACCAGGTACATTTTCAACAATCTTGCATCTATTTTCCTTCACAGGAGGCATTTCTCCTTTTTTATTTGTTATTGACCTTTGAGTTCATTTGTCTGCTATGATGAGGGACCCATACTATTGGAAATACATTATTTCATGTATTTTTAATAATATTACTACTACCATCCAACATAAATAAAAAGCAGAATACACATTTATTCATATTTTCCAGTGGAGTACTTCAAGATGGCGAGTCAGCATGGACCAGGCAGGTGGTGGCGCGCTCTGGACAGGCACTGCTGCATTTCTTCTCCGATGATGCATATGCCATGGAAGGGTTCAACTTGACATACGCGGCATACTCATGCCCCTCTGATAACCATTACACTAACTGTTCTAGTAAGTGCTACAAATATCCAATCACTGAGTTGCGCTAACATAAGTAGATTTGTATGTAAAGATCAAGGATGTCAGTTATGGTTTTTTTAGACTTTTTGATAGTTATAAATTCTAGTAACCCCGGTATCAGCAGGACTCGATGATATATTCTGGAAGTGTCTAGTTTGACATTACCCTGTTGAGATTAAGTTATTACTTATTAGGTACCGTCGTCGGTTGCACTTACAGTGCTGAAACTGCATCAGCTATTGTTGGAAAATTTATCGAGGATATTTAACATAAAAGAGTGATTAAAAATATATTCTATATCTGATACTGCTAATGTTAAGTTTGATAATAAATGATAAACTTAAGATTGGCCAGCTTATCTTAAGTTAAAACTTAGCCACCAGCTTATTTTATCTTTAGCCGGCTTAAGAATAACCACTAACTAATGGCTAGAAATGTAAAAGCAAACAGAAATATGAAATAATACAGTAATATTTAAATGCGAGTGTGTCGAGTGTGAACTGTGACTTGTATTTCACAGTTCTCACTCGGAACACCTCTGACATCCTCTCGGGGATTCATGTCGAAACGATATATTATTTCAATAAAAAGTAATAAAATAAGAGCGACCACTAGCAAAGCGAAGTGTATTAGGTTTACATGTAAATAAATTAAGGAGCAGAGCGAAGTGGAGCAGAGCGAGGTGAACTCCCCCTAGTTTTAACAGAATTCATGATATACGCAAAAATTCTTCATGTCGTCTTCGCACCGTAATTTAACTATTAATATATTATTTCATCTTTTCGTTTGCTTTTATATATTTAGCCATTAGTTAGCGGTTTTTCTCAAGTTTAACCAGCCAACGGTGAAATAAACTGATTTAGAAAATTAGCTAATGCTCACAAAACAAATTAGTAGTTGTTATGCAGGATCATTTACAAAGTAATGCATAAAATAACACAAACTTTCAAGAAGAACTTAATTGACATGAAACTACGGTCGCGTAGTGCCATTAGTACAATACTGCCGCGGTTTATAATGACTACTTTGCTGGTCGCGCTGATGATGGCCGACAGCGCAGCATAGCGAAGCTCCAGGCCGACACAGCGCGGTCAGCGTGCAGCAAGGGCTGCAATGATGGCCAAACTAGAAGAACTAGAGCGTAGCTAGGCTAGGTCGAGGCAATCATCAGCGCGACCAGCAAAGTAGTCATTATAAACCGCGGCCGCTCCTTGAAACAGAACGGCAAGGTCGACTTTGCTCAAACAAGGTTGTCAAAATTTATACACATTTATTTAATACTTTTTATTTAAAATAAGAATGACAATCATATGCGTTTGGGAACGAAATACGGAGCAACCAATTTAATTAGAATTTCCGTGTTATTACAGGGCTAGTTTGTCAAGTGGGCGTGGATGACCAAATTCGAAACAATAGGGAATAGCGAAAAATGCTCATAGGATTCTTGGGGTCGATTTTGATGTAAACCAAAACTGCATCATTACATTTTTGAAAATATAATTTCCCTAGCCCAGAATGGAACACGGTGATTTAAAAAAAAAACGCTGTGTTTTATTGCACGAACCGATAGTGTCGCTTATAAGGATCAAATTCTGAAAATTAATGATGTTCTACAAATTACAGTGCTTATTAAGACCAATATGTATCCCCTGAAGATGGATTATTTTCCGAAACCGGTTGGAAAACTCTAATAAAACAAGTTTACAAGTGTTTTTGTGAATAATCAAGATGCTATCTATGTTTCATCAAATGCCGACAATCGCAAGTATATATAAACATATTTTTAAAAGTTTTCATACATGCTTACTTTCAACACAACACACATCTGGACTCGGCGATTGTACCAATGTATATTGGAAAATGTAATCGTGTGATCTTGAACACTGTACGTACAGTACTCCCAAAGATATAATGCGCATACAAATCTTCGCCACTGTTCGGCAAAATTCGTATTTCCTTACACATTCTATAGAATCAATGACAGATTTTGCACGTCGAGTCGCTCGGCTATAGATTTCTATACGCATTAAAACTTTGGGCGTACGTACAATCTTCGAGACGTCGAATTCGGCTATGTATTGGAATAATAGGCATAATTTTGAACAATTGATTATTTAAGGTTTAACGATATAGGTAAGTTTAATGATGAACGATGAACGTTTTTTTTATAAGCCATTCCAATTAGTTTACCGTTTATAAGCGACACTATCGGTTGGTGCAACACAGCGTTTTTTTTTAAATCAACCTGTTCCATTCTCGGCTAGGGAAATTATATTTTCAAATATCTAATGACGCAGTTTTGGTTTACATCAAAATCGACCCCGAGAATCCTTTGAGCATTTTTCGCTGTTCCCTATAGTTTCGAATTTGGTCATCCACGCCCATTTGAAAAGCTAACTATATATAAATTGGTTGTTTCGTATTTTGTTCCTTGGTTCTTGGTCCTGACCACTTACCAAGTCTTCCTCACCTTATATAAGATGTACCTACTGCCTAAACAAATTATTAATTCTCCTTCTCAACATCTGGTTTATATCAGAACTTAGCGACGAGCTAAGACCTAAGTAAAACGTGTCCAGATTTAAGCATGGGGCTACTTCCAAGGGCTTTCTTACTTAATAGGTAGAGAAATAATCATTCTAGGAAGTTGATTAGTACTGAAAGAACTGCATTCAATAGTAGATTATGCACTGAGGGAATAAAACAGTGTCTTATGTCGCGGGCGGCATATTAAACCCTGGGCGTAACGAGGGACTTTATGGTTAACTCCCGAGGGTAGCGAGGGAGTTGTATAGAGTCTTGAGTAAAGCGAAGGGTTCAAGCTGCCCAAGACGAAGACAGGCTTTATTCCAGAGGAGCATACTCTACTTTTCAAAACATCTGCGGGGCAATAAAAAGCCAGGGCTCCATAAATTAAGTATTTTCGCCGTATAATTTTTCGTATGTGTGTTTTGATTTTTCCGTTAGTAGATTATTAATAATCTCTAAAGCGTCTGTTTTGATAAACTCTGGGCCGCGTTCAGTTTGATCGCCCGCTCATCACTGACAGCAGGATAGCAGATACAAAATCAACGCGTGCAAAAGAGATGTCATGATGGCCGGGCGTGAGCAGGCGATCAAACTGAACTCAGCCCTTGAGTGGAATCACTATCGCTCGACATTTTTGTATTAACATGAATATTGCTCAGACCAAATAAAAAGTCAAGACGTAGTTTACTCTTGTAACGGGTGAAGCAGGCCAAAAGTGAGACAGTCTCGTGTTCGTACACGGCTTGAGACTCACACATGCGCAATCTGTCTCAGTTTTTACTTGGCGGCAAGATTCACCAAGTGCACACATGTTTACGAAAGTGGCTTCACGTCAATTTTGACAGCGCTCCGTCTTGAGTTTTAATTTGGTCTGAGGAACGGTCTTGTTTCTTTTTTTTAATTCTGCTTATGGTGGCCTGTTCTTTTTTCGAACAAACCTCTTTAAAATGCCATATAAGCATTTTTTTACTTTGAGTTTTCCATGAGTTTCCACACGAATTTGACGTTCCAAATTCAAATAACTTTATTCCCTAGGGAGTTTCATACAATTTTATATCCCTTAAGATATAATGCTTTACTTCACGTCGAGGTTGCATGATATGTAATTATGTATTATGATGCTAACAGACTACGCTCACCAAAGTCTTGCATTGCCATTTGGTGAATAAATGGCAAAATGGTGCAGCCCAGGTGACACGATGCGCTTACTTAATTATGGAATGAGTGCATTGGGATGATACTCGGAACGTGGCAACGAGTAACCCTAGTGCATTCGGACGAAAGCGTCCTTTCTACTTCTATTTTGCCCCGCAGGCATTTTGATAGCATACCAAATTACGTTGTTCTATTACACGCCTTTTAGCCTATATGTTCACCATGGCCACTACCACTACAAACAAACATAATAAAGAAAACCGCGTCCAAATTCATTGAGTGGTTCTCTAATTAAAACGGAACGTACATACAGACTGGTGAAAATTCTAAAAATAGTAGTTTTAGCTTCAATAAAACACTAATAACCCATTTAATTTTTTACAATTTTATTATTATAGTATAGATAATTATGTTTTACCATTTCAGATCACGGTGAATGTGAAGATGGAACATGTAACTGTGAAACTGGTTGGATAGGAATAGCGTGCGACCGACCATTATGTCCAGGTACAAATCAAACGACAGTAAAAATACGAGTATACCTATATCTTAAGCCTTTTGTCAAAATACGTAGTCTTATGATTTCGCTCTGTCCATCCGTTGTCTGTCTGTCGGCAGTATTACGCAAGTAGGCACACTTAGATCCTGCGAAAAATACGGAAAATTAAAGATCTTCAAATTTATAAATACGATCAAATGTTTACAGTCTCCAAAGCGTTGGATTTCGCTATAAATCATGTAATAAAAGTAATTATGTAGATCCTTTCCACTAAAATCTCGTTTATCGATTGTGGGTGTTACTGGAGAAATGAATGTTATAAATAAAAGTAGTATTTAAAACTAAACTTCCTCTAAAACTTCGTTTGTCAATTGTGTTTTTAAAACTGTTTGAGTGCATACCCTGGGAACAACTGGCGTTCAAAAATAATAATTATATGTCGTCATGAATATGTTACAAATTTGATTCAAGGTATCGAGGCTCTGCCTTTAATATGGATTATCTAGTGATGTGCCTGGTTAATGGTCTGTTCAAGATTTGGCGCCATCGACCAAAAGTGGCTGTAACTATGTTAGAGAGAATTAAAGTTGATCGATTGCAAGATAGCGATGTCAAGGATGAATATAAGAAGAAACTAAAAGAGAATTTAAATTATTTGAATCGAAGGGATGACAATGGTATAGAAGAATTTTGGGAGGCATTGATAATTGTTATGGTTGATGTAGCCATCAAAGTTTGTGGTATATTTAGAAGAAAAAGTGAAAGAAAAAAGAAATCTAAATGGATGGTGATGTTAAAAAGGTTGTGGAAGAAAGCATGATTATGCTTATCTAATAGGAGAGTAAATGAGGTTTTGCAAAGCAAAATTACCATGTAGGTATTAAGAATGTAAACAGAAAGTAAAAGCAACTGTTTAAAGAAATGAAAGAACAGTTTGATGGGAGATTCTCTTTACGTTGAAAAAAAAATACTTCCGTATAATTATCAGAATAATTTCGCCAGTTTACCACGATTTTCTGTATTCAATAAAGCATAATTATATACAATTAAAATTTCATGTCATAATAGCCTATGGTCCTTGACCAATCGAATTCTGCAATAATGTTGACGATGTAAAACATTAACATCACTCCAAATTCCAAGAAAATCGCTCTCCAGTAAGACACTCCATACAAAAAGCGTTATTTGATGGAATGGCTCTTAATATATGCTGAACAAGCGGTCGTGTTCTAGTTGACTGGTGCGAGGCTGTCATCGTTCCTAGAATCGTATATAGAAAAGCGGGAATGCAAAAGCTACCATAGCATAAATCTTCTTACTATCGTTGGCAAGTTGTATGCAAAGGTCCTGATTACTATGGTGATGAATGAAACATAAGAAAAAGTTTAACGGGCTTTAGAAGAGGTATGGGTTTCGTGGATCAGATATTTTCTGAAATATGTTTGGGCAAAAACCAGAAGATGTTTTGTGTGTTTGTGGAAAAGGCTTACGATAGATTGGTGAGGGATAACTTGTAAACAAACACTGTCCGTGTATGAAATGAGTAGCCACCTGGTGTGGGCCCTGAAATCTGTCTATGAGAATTTTAGTGATTTTATCTGGAAAGAGGGAGTAAACACTGAATGGTTTAACGTTTCTAGAGGAGTAGGACAAGGATGTGAAGCGTCACCGCGTTCAATCTATTTGTACAATTTTATAAATGATGTAAAAGAGCGTGAATGTTTGTGTTAGGAAATTAACTTATCAAATGCCTCTTATACGTCGATGGCATAGGTAAAATACACAATGTCTATGGTCAATGGCCAAGTTCTTGCTTCATCGACGAATGAGCTGCAAGCGATGGTAACAATTATGGATTATATCTTTAAAAACAAAGATAATGCTGCTAGAAAGGGATAAAGTAGTGACTGAATGCAAGGTAAATTTTGGAGACGAAGAAGTAGTACAGGTTTGTAATTTTGTCTACCTGGGTAGTTTATTTACGTGCCATGAAAAAAGTCTGACGTTGACATTGAAAAAAAAGTAATTGCGGGAAATAAAATGAACGGAGCCCTGCACTCCTTGCGACTTCTGCACTTTGCGGCCTGAAAGAAGATGTAGTGACGAAAATAGAAATGGTTCGCTGGTTTGGGCATATAGAGAGGATGAATAAAAGTAGAGTGACGAAGAAAGTTACGCAAGTGAAAGGTAAAGTGTAATCGGGCTGATTTAGAATCAAGTATGCCGACCAAATTAGCGCCATGTGATTATGGACAAACCAATGGCCTTATTATTATCTAACTTCGACATCCATAGCAATCGCCTTCAAACGCGCCGCGATTGGCTAGAAGTGACATCACACATCATGGATGGATATTGAAGTTAGACAATAAGGGGGTTGTACTGAATAGGCTTGTACACAGGGTAAACAAAATATTATTCTATTTAGTCCGTCATTTAGATTATCAAAAAATATTGGACACGTATTTTTTATTTTGTCAATCAAACAAAAAATGACAGAGATAAAGCGTGTCAAAGTTTGGGAGTGGAGGAAAATGACGTCACTTCTAAGTAAAATTGTACCCAAATGTGACGTCACGCGGAACTTCAGCGGGCTATATCTTCATAATTTTTTGTTTAATTGAAAAAAGAAAAAATACGTGTCCAATATTTTCTGATAACCTATTTGACGGACGAGTAAAAAAAAATTGTCATCATGCCTATTACCCTTAAACTCGCACAGCCG
Organism: Ypsolopha scabrella; assembly: GCA_910592155.1. Taxonomy (NCBI): domain Eukaryota; kingdom Metazoa; phylum Arthropoda; class Insecta; order Lepidoptera; family Ypsolophidae; genus Ypsolopha; species Ypsolopha scabrella. Next base: position 50,551,316 of record OU342960.1, read on the forward strand.
GATGCAACTCAGCTTACGGTTCTGGGTCGTGCACCCCTACCGGCTGCGAGTGCACGCCGTCCCGTGCCGGGGCTGACTGCAGCCGTGATGTCAGCTTAGCGGGGTGGAGCTCGCTTTGGGCAGAACCGGGGGAGGGGCCGAGCAGCGAGGGGGAGCTCCCCCCGGCGGCTGCTGGCCACGTACTGATCGCGTATGGAGACGCTTTGCTAAGAGTCGGAGGGGAGATGTTCGCTGATGCCGAGTTCCTGTATAGGTGAGTGTTAATTATATCGGTGCAGAGTTTTGTTGGTGGTATCCCTATACTGGGTATGAATGTCTCCAGTATGAATTTGGCTATATAAACGAAAGTCACCTTATATCTAATTTTTATCATAAACATTTTTTTAGGAATTTACGGAAGCTTACCTATCGGTATCTATTTCTTAGTGCAATTTTTAGAAAAGCGGAGACCGCTAAGTTCTTATTTATCGTTAGCCGTGTGATAAGGGCTGATAGTTATTTTTTTCTAGGTACAAAATCCCAACTAATCGATGGGAGCCGATTATCGCTCGAGGCCCGGCGCCGGCAGCGAGGCTCCTGCACTCCGCCATTTTGTATAACCACGAGTTGATTGTCTACGGCGGGGTTGTCGCCACGCAGGAAACTACACGGTCAGTGGACCTTGTATTTTAATACAACAGTATTTTGTGCAAGCGTGTTATGATGAGAGCCATTGGGACAACGAGTATCTCAATAGATAATCAAAAACACAATCTACACTACAACCATGAAAAATCGTATTCGTGTGACATTATTTACAATCTTTTCAACTAATATCATGAAAAATAAGAAAAAGAAAACGCGTTTTTTTATTCTGTAAGCTTAGGCGAAGATCTTTTTCTTATAGGAAGTGTTCTGTAGGAGCATTCGAAGCTGTATGGCAGAGATTCCTTTGCCTAGCCCAAAGCAAAATAAATATTGATAGCTGATTGGGTATCTAAGCGGTCTTATCATAAATTGGACCAATCACGGCAGAATCGCGAAATATGACAACATCGGTTTTCAATGTCTGACATCCAATATAGGTACCAAAGACTTATAATTATTACTAAGTAGCAGACCAAACATAAGGATTAAATAGCGTGGCAAGGTTCCATACAAAAAATAAGCTATATTTAGGCTTCACGGTGCGAAGAAACGTATAAAAACTGGTTGTTTTGGCTGGCTTATGTTTGGAACATATTTTTTAATTCCTAAACTAATCTCCAGTATATATTTTGTTTGGAAACAAGCAATATTTATATTTAAAAGAGCCCGAAGTTCACTGAGCTAAAATTGCCACGCGTCGACTCTATGCGTTTATTATTAATGTTAGGTCTGCTACTATATTATACGTCTGTGATAGGTACTTATAAATCCGTTTTTTATGTTTAAATTATACACCTTATTGTAGCACATGGGAGTAGTGAGTAGATAAATATCTTTATATTGTTGGGATAAGAGTACCATGGCTTCATTTGTCTTCTGTGTTAAAGGGAGCAAATAAAAAAACACCGAATGTTACACCAGTTGCAATATATTCCAAAAGAATCAAATTCATTTTAACCATAGACACTATGCCCCCAATAGCAAACATGTGTGTTAATCTTTCTGTTTGAAACAAACAAGGACGGCATTTTGCGACATTGGCGACAACGGGGTGGAGTCGGGGTTAAAGGAGCAGTCACACATACATATTTTTGTTGAAATCCTATGAAAATTTTCTTGTATGAAGTTGACTAGGAGCCGTGACATTAAGTAGCTTGTTAAAAAAAATCTCGGTCTCTTGTCTCATTAGCCAAAGTTCATGGAGATAAAATTTGTTTTCTGTTCTGTAATAGTGGTGGTCTAGCGGGGCTGGAGGGGCGGGCGGGGGAAGTGACGAACGAGGTGTGGCGCCTGCGCGTGGACGGGACGCGGGCGCAGTGGCGCAACGCGACCCCCACCGCCTGCAGCCCGCACCGCGCCGCGCCGCTCGGACATTGTGGTAAATAAATGCTAAAGTAAACTTAGATTATGTTTTTAATGCGAAATCCAACGCTTTGGAATAATCTAAATATTATTATTAGAGTCAATTACAAACCAGAAAAGATCAATTAGAAACAAATGTAAAGACATGAATTACCATCTGTTTCATAAGAACAAGGCGTGAAATCAGTATGTGCATTACAAGCTGGTTAGATCAAATAGTTACAAAATATTCGCTGGAGAAGTATGGTGGAATAATTCAACGGTCTATGTGAGTACCTCGGTGGCGCAATTGGTAGCGCGCTTGTCTTGATAACAAGAGGTCGCAGGTTTGAATCCTGGCCCCGCACTCCCAAGAAGATTCGGTCGATCGTTTATCGTTCGAGCATACGTCCATCTCTGACGCACGAATTAAGAGTGTTATAGAGAGGGATATACGACCGACCGATACTCGATAGAATTTTTACACTTCGGAGTAGACCCCCTGGCCCGAGGAAATTTTTCAATTTCTTGTCTTTAAATTTATACACTCTTATAATCATATTCAGATTATACTTAACAATAATCTTAATTTATTAAGGACACAGGGGTAATTTCCATAGTTTACTTAGACTCTAATTTGAATTTTAGCACAGACTAGGAGGTCTCTTAAGTAATAATTACTAGGTACATAAGTTATTTATTTCTTTGCTTGACTATTATTGTTTATTACAGTAATATTTTTTTATGCAGGGCTATTAATAGTCTATTAAATTGAACTCGCTTTATTTTTCAAAAATGTTTGGAGAGGTTACAAGACAACCCACATCATTAGATTTATATTATATCTACCTATACATTGCGCCTGAGGAAGGAGTTTTTGGATTGGTTAGTAAAACCAAAAGTTATATAAAACAAATACATGGGATTTTAAAATTTATCTTTGTAAGGAAAGTGAAAGAGTCTACGTAATAAAATCAAATTTAAAAAAAAACTTCTAGAAAAGACTTTGAGCAGAAAATGTCACTTAGAGGCATCTTGATAGTTGAGGAAATTACCACAAGTTCTATACTCTCTCTGTCTTCGCCTCAATCCCATTTACTTGGGATCAGCTCTTCTAATTCGAAGTCTGTTTTTATAGTCTATTTGGACCGTCGTCATCCATGTGACAGGTGGCCTGCCTCGGCCCTGTCACTTAACTGGCATTTCTAGGACCACAAGTTATAATGATTCGACCGAAGCTGCATTTACACACCATTATCATATAAATGAGGCACACGCGATTGGATGCGACGGGACCGCTGTGAAAGAGAGACTTGCTTACACCTCGTAATGTACTATTCGTTTTCGTCATACCAAGAAAACCGCCGCATTTCGAATCCTAGTCTAGCTCTTAACGTTTTATTGCTATCCTATGTATATAACATACAACTACTGCAGTTTTCAACTATTTATGAACGACCACGGGGTTCATAATGTTTTCAAATTCAAGAAAAAAATATGTTAATTAAGAAAAATCTATGTGAAAATGGAACGTTTTGGAGTTTAAAACACAATATTTCTGAATATAGTACTTTCATCTCAGGAAGCAACTTGCGCCTTACTTATGTGCGATGCGTGCGTACTCATTACAGAAGTGTGCGTTCATGGCAGCTGTGTACAGTACACTCACACCACTGCAATACATACAAACACGCGGCCACACAATTAAGGCGCATGATGCTTCCTGAGATAAAAATATTATATTTATTTGTATTTTTAAACAATGTTGATTACGCGACGGATTTAAGATGGATAGGAAGAGTATAGGTTGGGCGATGAATAAAGTATTTTTTATAAGATTTAATGCATAAGCCTAAAAATCTTTTTGCATGGCATTAAAACTTGATACTCCTCCCTTGAGGGGTTAATCTATAAAATCGGCACTTTTTGAAGTTATTTACCTGTTTATCAAAAGGAGCCACAAGCTTTGAAAATCGTAAAAAAATTGGAGCTTTTTCCTTGTTTTCTGTAGTACAAAAACGCGACTTCAGAAATTTCTCTCGATAATTAATAATAAATTATTGATATGAGGTCTTTATCGACACTTCATAGTTTGATAAATAGGAATGAAAAACAGATAGATCTTAACGATATTTTATTAGGTGGATTTTAACAATATCTAAATTTTGCTAGTGTGAAGTTGTGATAGCTATTTTAGTTAGTTTTATATTCATTTAAAACCGCAATTTTCTTATATAATTTCCGGAATTCGTCCCTCTCGCACTGCGGATCGTTCCGTATGGAGTAACAGTAACGTTTGCAAGCGTGACATGTCCCCTTAAGCCTAGGATGTAGTGAACTCTAGACTAGGATACATTTTATTGTTGTTTCAGGCGGTCTCCACGTGTCAGGGCACACGGCTGTATTAGTCTACCTCGGAGCTCAGAGGAAACCAGTTATGCTCGTCTTCTTTGGGCATTCGCCTCATTACGGATATCTCCATATTGTGCAGGTACAATTCCATTTATACATAATTAGTAAGTAGGCTTTACTTCTCTGTGACTCTCTTTCTCCTATATTTTGTGTTGTACTGCTCAGTATTTTAAAACCTTCCTCCGGGTAACATTTAAAACCGCATCATAATTTGTTTTTAATAACTCAGTGCAAAAGTACATCCAGCTGGCCTAACATGGTTAAAACTTTAACACCATTTTGAGAGTAAATGTATGGGATTTACTGTCAAATGGTGTTAAAGTGGCACCATGCTAGCCCCCAGATCGACAAAAAGAGGTGAACGTACTGAACGCTAAGTGCGAGTTGCCTATCGAATAACGTCACTACCGCGTGAATCGAGTTAAGCCAGGTTTCCAGCGCGTGTTTTGTCCTACACACTAAACAAAAACGTGTACACAGAAAACAATCGCTACACATTTTTGCTGATAAGCATGCAGGAGACACGGCTTATCAACAAAAATATGCAGTGGAAACAATATTATGTGTAGAAGTTTTGGTGTAGTGTGGGAAAAAACACGCGCTGGAAACCCGGCTTAACTCGATTCACGCGGTAGTAGGCTTATCAACAAAAATATGCAGTGGAAACAACATTCTGTGTAGAAGTTTTGGTGTAGTGTGGGACAAAACACGCGCTGGAAACCCGGCTTAACTCGATTCACGCGGTAGTAAAGTTACTCGATAGGCAACTCGCACTTAGCTCTTTGTACCGTGCTGTAATGAAAAGCTTCCTACTAGTGTCCCGCATATACTATATGCTGGATCTAACTGAAATATGAACTACTATTTCAATGACATAACACCAAATTGACGTACAAGTACCCGACAGTAAATATTACACAGCTTCGGGTTCGTAGAGCGTCGTCTCTGTCATCGGGGTGTTTGTGCTTAGTGCGACAGAGATGACGCTACGATACGACGTGTAATATTTTCTTCCGGGACCTGTACTGTGTATGACAGTTACATCGGAAAATGCGTTTTTTACTACAATGGGCTTACATTTTCCCCGCCTGATGGAAAGCGTTGGTAGGACCTAAGATGAAGGGCGCTCGCCCAGAATCCGGGAGATCCGATGACCTTATGACCCTCAATACTACAGAGACCTATATACCTGTCAATAATCCCTTAGTCGCTTTTAACGATATGGTATATATGATATATGCTTTTAATGATGGAGTGATAATATTCTTTTTAGATGCCATTACCACACGCTACAAATGTATGAATGTGTCATTTTTATTTGTTTATTCAGGAATACTACATAGAAGAGAACCTATGGTCTTATGCCATGACGCGCGGCTGGCCGGCGCGAGGCGGTTTCGGACATTCAGCCGTTTATGACTCATTGTCTGGAAGAGTTTATGTCCATGGCGGGTTGCTGTCGGAATCTGAAGCCACACAGGTAATAAAATACGATTCCACCTACATGAATACAGTGTTGAAAAAGAAAAGTATATTCCTTTGTCGTAGAGTTACACAATGCATGTTGAAAGTTGCAGGCCATATGTCAAAGACTAGCCTTTGTTCTGAAATTCGGTTTGTCATTGCATCCAAAAAAACTACAACTAAAATATTCTAATGGTAAATATTTTTAATTAGCTAATGGTAATTAGATATTTGGGTGCTTGTATACCTAAAGTTGAGGAGCTATCATAAGGGATATGCCCCTTTGAATTAACCTACCAAAAAATCCCGAGATTTTAAAATTGGAGTGTCTTTGTTAATATAATTTGCATATCCGAATATTAATAAACTTGGATATTTTTTATAAGTAATTGTTATTAACATAACTTGTGTGCAAAGACTATTCAATAAAAATATTCTTTTTCCACATTAATACGAATAAAATTAAGATTCCATAAACCCGAGACTTTCCTATATAGTATAAATTGATTCTGAAAAGTAAATTCTTGTGAAAAATCAAGCATTGATATTTAAGCGCCCGAATATCATATCAATGCTGCAGTCCGTAAAAATATAGCTTGAGCCCCGTGATAGCTGTCAGTGCTATACATATTTGACCATGAGAGAGAGAGCTAGAAATACAATTTGTATAGCTCTATCCTGCTGTCACAGTACTCAAGCATATGAGGTGAAATTAATTCAACCGCTCAAAATTTTATTGCACGTTCAGTAGATGATAGACACTACCACGTAAAGCTTCAGGTGGACCAGAGAAAGTCATACGACTCTCCACATCACGTGACCTGCCATTACCTTGTCTGATCCACCAAGGATCCACCTGAAACTTCACAAGTGTAGTCTCTATCACCTGCTGAACCTGTCATAGAAATTTGGGCGGCTGAATTAATTTCACATTCTACACTTCTCATCAAAAAAATCAGAACACTTCTCAAGTTTGTGTTTTTAATGGATAATTAGAAAATATTGTTCTATTCGGAAAAAGTTAAATGTCGCACAACAGTAGGTAGTACAAGGTTTCGAATTCCCTGTACTAACGTGCCAAATTCAATTTTTTTTAAATATATAATTTCTCCTTTTTTTGTTGTTATTTGTCGCCAGAAAGAAAGTCTTGGTAGTATTTCGATTTTTTAAAGAGAACTGTTTTTTATGGACTGTTGATGGAACACTTCGACAAACGTTTTCGTTCCACAGGCGCCTTCAGCCGCGTTACATGAATACGACATTGAAAACCGCGTGTGGCGTCCATTACAGACCGCGCCTACGCCGAGATACTTGCACACTGCTACGTTTATAGCACCAGGTAAATTATCTTCATAATGAATTGGCCACATAATACGCATCAGTGGCGAAGGGTGGACATTTTAAAAAGGAAAGCCGGACAACACAAACGCCTTACTCAGAAAAGCAACCAAGGAAATCATGGACATTTTTTGTTCTTTGCAGCTTTTTGTCAGCCAATTGTATTTGTCGTATTGAGATTTATGTAAATGTTTTACAAAGCGAAAAGCACGGAATAAATAAATGTAGTAAGGATGCCATTTCCTAAACAAGCCGATGGGAATCGTGTTATACGGACCCTTTGCCACTGATAGGCATTTGATGTCTAGAATAGAAAAAGGAATGCTTCGGTGGTTTGGACTTATAGAGAGGATGAATGAAAGTAGAGTGAAGAAAGTTTCTGGTGCGCAAGTGGAAGATAAAGCTAAAATTACCCAAATAGAAGAGCTTATATGACTCGATTTATGGATGTGGAAGAGACGAAAGAGGTTTGTCAGGATCGTAGCAGAAGTAAATCTGTAGTCTCTGCCTACCGCTGAGAAGTCGCAGGTTCGAATTTGAAATTTGTTTCTACAGATCTAGCGCGTAACTGAGTCTGTTCCTGAGGTATGCGAGCGGTACGGGAAGAGTGTGTTTACGGAAAGTCAAACGACGCGTAACTTCAGTCGGGCGTCAGCCTTGCCTCACTTGTCACCCCTCCCGTGCCGTTCCCATACCTCAGGAACAGACTCAGTTATGCGCTAGACCTGTAATTGGTCTTTTCTAGTTTGTTATGCACTTTAAATAATGTTTATCTTAACTAACCACTTAGATAGCCATAGCGCCGCACGTCATATCCCAATTTTTTGATTGGTTCAAAAGGCACGTTAAGAGGATATGTCGCGCGTGCAAAGGTCACTGTTCCTCCATGCGGAACGCCCCGCAGTGCGAGAGGGACGGATTTCGGAAAAATAGCAAAATGTCGGTTTTAAATTAATATAAAATGAACTAAAATAGCTATCAAAATTTCCAACTGAGGAAATTTAGATATCGCTAAAATCTATTTAATAAAATATCGTTCAGGTATGTATGTCATTCCAATTAGTCATACTATGAAAAAAAGTGTAGAAGAAGACCTCATTTCAATAATTATTTCTATCGAGCGAAAGTTACGCAATCGCGTTTCTGTACTGAACAAAACTAGAAAAAAGTTCCGAAATTTATATACTGATTTATCAAACTAGTGGCTTCATCTGAAAAGCAGGTATACAACTTCAAAAAGTGCAATTTTTTGAAATAGCCCCTTAAGGTGTAGGTTCATTAGAGAAATACAGCGATGGAGCTCACCACCCACAACGCGTGGACGTAATAATCGTCGGTGAAACGTGGGTGCGTATGAGTTTAGACTGTGCGTCGCATTTAGTAGTCCATATTCGGGAACCCATCTGTCACCCCCTCGGGCCTTAATGTGGTGTCGATGTATGAAATGTCGTTTTGCAGGCGTGATGTTAGTATTCGGCGGCAATGCTCACAACGACAGCGCGGCGGCGGCCATCACGAACCCGGCTGGCTCTAGATGTTACTCGGGAGGAGCCATGCTGTATGATGTCAGGTAATAGTTTATTTTTTTTATGTCAGCATTTCATTTTTGTTTATACTAATTAATAAGAAAGCATGAAAAAAAAATATTTTTAAAATTTTGAAGGATATGTGATTTTAGTATTGTACTGGAGCTAAAACTACAAATTTTAGAATTTTTGCCTGTCTGTATGTATGTTCCGTTTTAACTCGAGTACCACTCAACGGATTTGGATGCGGTTTTCTTTATTATAGTAGTGACCCTGGTCAACATATTGGCTATTAGGGGTACTGATAAAGTAACGCCCAAGCCGAAAACGGGGCAGAGATTGAATAAACGCAGGCGTCGCGGGTAAAAGCTTAGTAATATTAATAATAGCTCGAATAAGAACTTCGGGGGCTATTAAGAGCCACGTAAAATAGTTTCAATAAATGCCTCGTGGTATTTTGCAATTTAACTGACTATTGGTCAGTTTCTGAATTGAGAAAATCTCGCTAAGCAAATACTTAAGTGATGAATCAGTCAATCTGTTGTTAAAAAGTCTGTTCAAAATAATTTGAAATTCTGTTCAAAACTGAAATCGCGGGTATCTGTTATTTGCACAATAAAACAAATGTTTGTTGTTTGATTAAAAGTACCCTGTCTAATTGCATTTCGTATGGAATATGTAAAAAAATTGCATCATGTTATTTATTTACGGTATTTAAAGAAGTGCGTTTATCATTACTATCACAGTAATGTAGACAATTGTGTAAGGTGGGCCATTCCGTACAGCTGTCATAGAAAAAGTCTTTTTGACGTCTTAGGTTTGATTGATACTTAAACGTAAATAAATGTTTTAGATGTTCAGCGTGGTACATCGCTCCGAGCCCCGCAGCGGCCTCCAGGGCTGCGCACGCGGCGGCTGTGTTACCGCTCAGAGAACCTAGATCTGTCATTGTACATGGAGGGTAAGTACTTACTGAAAACTGTCTAAGAAATATGAAAAATAGTTCCTTCCATCCGTGACTCCAGAATGAATTCAGTTTACTCCTTGAAACAACCCATTTTAGCTTTTATACCGTTCTGAAATTAGCTATTCAGAAATAATAATAAGTTAAGGGTGCTAACGCAAAATCTCACATTCCAGTGTTCGGTATTTTCTAGCACGCAGGCAGTCTCGTGACGCACTCACAGATTCACATTATTTACAGCGATATGATACGACTAAACACAAATGTGTTTGCATTTGGCATAGCATAGCATTTTCCTAATATGCGTCCTTTCGCTACAAGCACTAAGGCACGGTCAAAGTGAAATAATAATTTCTCAAAATATATTCGCGTGCGACGAACAGCGACACAGGTTCCCCGTACGAAAGCCGGCAGGCGACTGAGCCGCGCGACCCGAGTGTTTTCATGAAAGAAAAACTGACACTAATACATTTCAAATGTACATTATTTTAGATTTTTTAATTGCTTGTATGTGTATATAACTATTACGTAGTCCCTTTTGAATTTGAAAAGTTCAAACACATTTTTCGTTTTATTTACGCATTTTTACTTATTTATTTACTTGATGTAGATCAAAGCTTAAGGTTTTTCGTTTCTACAGTTACGGAGAGCATCAGTCAATAAATGTCATATTTATTTCGAAATTTTGTGATAATCGTAATAAAAGTTTAAAACGATTCAAAAACGTCTTCAAACGCAGTTTAGATGACTGAACAGCCTTAAACCCTAAAACAAGTGAAGATGTTTAAAACAGTGACTTTATTCTTAGGTTCGACGGTCGTCTGCGTTCGGACGCATTACTGTTCGAAGTGGGCGGGGCTTGTTCGGATATTACTACAGAGTTCGCATGTGTACAACACACGCTGAAGACTGCTATAGCTTGCATTTGGAGGGTCAAAGAGAAACTTTGTGTTCCGGTGAGTTAATATCTTTGAAATATTGTTCCCAGTGAGCTCTGGGCTTGTGTAAAACACACGCACAAGGCTGTGCCAATAAAATTACGAAAAATACTTTGAACAAAATTTACATGTTAGTTTTTAGACAGCTGCTTGCTTCATCCAATCCACTTGTTATAAAAAATTGTTTTCATCCTCACAGATAGAAGAAGTTGGATGGAAAGAATCGTTTGATGGCGGCGTAAGAGCTTGCTTGGCAGAGCCAGTTCTAGGTAAGATATTATTGTAGTATCAAACTCGATTATACAGGTAATAAAGCCTTTAAGATAAGATAAGATATCATTTATTCGCTGCCAAAAAACATGCACTTAAAAATAAAAACAAAATATAAAAAGAAAGTAAATTAAAAGATAACAAATACAGCTTAAATAAAACAACTTCAAAAATAGTTTTTAGTTAAAGCAGCGAAAAGGTTCGACTCAGCATAAATTATTTTACGAATTTTCCACTAATACGTTATAATTTTTACCAATTGGCGACGAATTTAGTTAATTTCGTTGCTACAACGTGAGTTCTAGTACATAGTTATTATTAAATACCAGCTTTAACACTCACGTATTATTATTGTTGAGTATATAGCAACTGTTTCACCGAGACAATTTCGGCATTTTCAAGGCGAGTGTTGTTCTTAGGACGACGACGCGGCGTTCACCTCTAATACAGTACGAATTTCATACTCAACAAAAGAATGAACTCGGTCCATGAATTTCGCTGGGTTAGGGCCGGAGTAGGCAGCGCGGAGCGGCGCCGCAACGGCTAAGATTTTGCCTTGAGAGTCTGTCCACACGGCGCGGTGCGGCGCCGATCTTAAGGCATAATCTTTTCGGTGCGGTGCCGTGTGGACAGGCCCTTTGTATGCTGATGGTTTGCTTGTGTTCACAGATGAACACAGATGCTTAGCAGGCGAGAGTTGTGCAGCGTGCACGGCGGCTGGCTGCGCGTGGTGCGGAGCGTGCATGGCGTCCGCTGCTTACTGCCCGAGACACAGGCATCAGGTAAGTTTTGATACCGTTCTCATAAGGGTTCATTTTGTGAGAAAAAAAACTATTTATCCTGCCCAAAAATATCGGATTTAACAACAGTAGATCTATAAGCAATCGTTTTAGCTCAAACCAAAAGTTCAAGTTTCGGTGTCAACCAGAACCTCTTTAATGGATGTAGAGAAATATAAAATAAGTGACAACATACACCATCAATCGTCACAAAATACGTGTTATTCGTTCATCGATGTGACCATATGTTAAGTGACAATGTGGTTCCGATTATGTTCGTAGTTCAATAAGAAGTTTATTTCAAATTATGTAGAGTTTTGTGTAACAAGGCAGTACCGATTTCAGCAGTATTAAGATCGCGCACGTGTACAGACATTTATATTTGTCAGCCCCTCAACTAGGTATAGTTACACCGTAAATGTAGCCAGTGAACTGTCAAAAAGTCACCATTTTCAGCGTTCAAAATGTCCGTTCGAATCAACAAAATAGAGTTTGTTCATTTTATGGTTCTAGCTAATATAATTCTGCCAGAATATGATTTAAAATTATTTAAAAGTACATATTAAGGCTGCATTAATCTCACAGACAAAGCCTAATGCTGTTTACTACGTGAACCTGACCCTGGGTTGTCACCGTACACATATGGATTTGTGACACTAATACTATCACTGGTATCTGTATGGGTGTGCGTTTAAACACAGCGGAAAAACTTTGATGTCACCGTATACATATGGATTTGTGACACATCACTGGTATCTATCTGTATGAGTGTACGTTTAATCCCAGCGGAAAATCTTTGGTGTCACCGTATACATATGGAGTTGTGACACATACTATCACTGGTGTCTGTTGAGTGTGCGTTAAAACACAGCGGAAAAACTACGCCATTGCAGTTATGATCTCCCCTACAGATGGCGTTGTCAATCGAGGAGTGCGCTATAAGCAGCGAGACAGCACGAGAAGCGTGTGGCCGCTTCCACTCATGCGCGGCCTGCCACGCGCACCGAGCGCAACACCAACACGTAAGCCTTCTTTTACTAAGTTCTGTCAACAAATATACAATATTATAGCGAAACCTTCTTTTTATCAGTGCGATATTAATCAAAACTGGCATAGGCGGATAGTACATTCTACACGTTGAGTTCTTAAGGTGTTAACGGATGATCTCGGTGCAAAATGCACATAATTAATTTCCAAAAAGTTTGCAATAAATGCGTTTTATAGCAATTCGCGCTAACTGCTTGTTAATAGTTAAGTGATCACATGAAAATTATTCAATTTTATGCGTTACATTTTAGCTGCATTACATTACAACTGTAAACACGCCTTTAAGTTTGTTAATATAATGCAAACAAAAATGTAATACATTAAAATACGTAATTTTTTTGTGGAGACTTTATTATTAATAAACTTTTTCCGCAAGTTGCTTTAAAACACATTTATTGCATACTTTTTATTCAAAAGTAAGGAAAACAATATTATGATGTGCATTTTGTACCGAGGTAAAAAGTTACCCCCTTAAGGAAGAGCGGCTGTGATTGGTCAACGAGCTGTCAAAAGCAGCAGCGCTCAATGTTCTGCATGTGATATGACCGCAAGGAATGATTTTTCTGTTACAGACGACCGAAGACCTCGGCCCGCGGGTTTGTTACTGGGACTACGACACGATCAAGTGTCGGCCCGCCAACTCTACTGAGGATATCAGGTAAATAAATAACTTTACCATCAAATTAGTCTAACAGTATCAAAGTGATATTGAATTCTGTAGCAGAGGAACGGGAGCTGTGAATAAAGTTACCGAGGGCGTCGCAATCACGCATTCTCTGAAAGTCGGCTAGGAAGTGACGTGCGCAACCGATTCTCTGTTGACGCTTACTGTATAGTCCCTGTATAACTTCTGTAAGACAACTGTGTGATAAAATACTGCTCGTAATGTTTTAATTGAAATTTCAAGATAGAGAAACTCATTCATATTGTATAATAACAATATTGTATCTACTACTAAAACATTTTGAAAACGGAGACACTCACATGCTTTAATATATTATTGTTGTTGTCTACATGCCAACTGTTTTCCTGATACAATTTTGGCATTTTCAAGGCGATTTTCGTTCTTAACCTTTTCAATGTCCGCCTACAAGCCATTCTCGGTAGGCCAGAATGTCCAGCTAGAAATCGAAGGAATTCTTCCTGCCGACCGGGTTTAGAAATCCATGTATTTTGTGTTAGGTTATATTTTAAGCATTGTGTTATATATCAGAAGACGCGCAATTAAATAACTAAAAAGAATATGTATACCAATTACCTCAAAAATAAAGATGAATAGACATTTTCGTTGATTGCACTTCACATTCACAAAAATTTTCACATTTTCACTACATCACCACACAATTTGATTCATATTCACTGATTCTCATATTTCACAAACAATGAAATATCACTAGAACACTCCCTAATATATTACGCGGTTACTACATGAATTATTTTTATGTAAATATCACTATTACCTTCAAAAACAACAAATAATTACACTGAACGAACACACTCTTCACTTCGCAGCAGAAACAAAAATGGCCGACCACCGCTGATTTTGTCGACAATTTCTTTAATTTCGACTTCACACCATAGATTTCGACCAATCACATTACACCAACTGATTGCCAACAGTATAACGAAACGTTTTGTTTTTGTAGTACAACTATGCGCTTAATTTCGTAGAACAAAACTTGGCTGTGAAAACCGGAACGTCATACGCGCGCAGTCTAAGCTTTGGACACTACCGGACTGCAAAATCAAAAGGGCAGACTGCGCGCGTTTGACGCTACAAAGGTTAAGCTACGGCTCGACCTGCGTCTTGACGCGTTAAAATCAAGGGATCGCACCCGCAGATAACTTCACTCGCTAGCCATATCTCTCTCTCGCTCTCTCTAGCGATGGCGAGAACGAGAGAGTGACAGCAAAAGGGCGTCCTGAGAGTCCTATTCTTATTTGAAATGCATAGCACATTTTAATGCATTAAGAGCCCGGTCCGCGACGACGACAATTTTGATGCAAAGCAATATGTTATATATTTTTCTGGCCTTTATCGTGATGTTTTTGGAAAAACTAGCGACATACACCACTTCATATTGGCCGTCTAAATGAAGGCCTACAATTTATTTGATTGAATTGTTTCTCTTTTGCGAGTTATTTTGATACGAGTCTGCTCCATTCGGTTATTCATAATATCTAAGTAGCAAAATAACACGCAAAGGAAAAACGATTGTATCAAATAAATTTTAGGTCTTCATTTAGATGGCCAATATGGACTGGAGTATGTCTCTGATTTTTACGAAAACATCGCGGCAATGACAAGAAAAATAATTAAAATAATGCTTCGCATTAAACAGACGAAAAATACGGAGCGGGTTCTTAAGACGTAGGTGGACCCGTAGCACTGTCACTGTGAAGCCATTGACGATATTGTTCCTGTTTGACAGGAGTGTGGCTTCGGCGGGCCCATGCTCCGCTCCGTGCTCCACGTTTCAGTCGTGCGCTAACTGCACCGCTGAGGAGTGCATTTGGTGCGCTTCAGCCGCTAGATGTGTTGATAAGGTAAGCTTGGATTAACCACTGACTTGTATTTACGGTCTATAAGAGGCGTCAATCTTGAGACTCGGGTTCAGTCTTGCATGTCGAGCTTGCACGAATAAGTTTATAGTCCGTTTGTTCAAGATAAAGAAAAGACGTGTTACTAGTTGTCTCTGTGATTTTAATTGAAAAATAGTGCAAAAAATACAATTTACAGTGACTGAATTACATCAATAGAAACATATTCTAAAGACCAACAAAACTGTGTTTTTCGTGTAAAAAAAAGATTTCTGTGTGACGAGTAATTAACAAAACTATATCAAAACAATCCGTTAATTTTGTGACTCAATTCAGGTGAAGTGATCAAGAACAAAAGAAGACACAAACCTAACATGACTCACGTGTTACCTTGTTGTTGACAAATAACTTGACTACATATGTCGGCATAATTTTACACCTTTACGTATAAGCTTCTGTGACCAAGCGGTACGGACGCTGGCTGATAAACCGACAACTACAGTGATCGCCAATCATTTAGTCGCCTCTGAAGCTAGCCGCAATAGGCGACGCAATAGCCCTTTTACGGTGTCAGGGGGACGTTACAGGAGCGAGGGCGCGGTGCACACCCGCCTGCGTGCCGCACCACAGCCCCCGCTCGCCTTCTGGCAGGTGTCGACATTATGCGTCAGTGTGAGTGCTACGTCCGTACACTACACACGCGCGCATTAAATGAGAAGTACTTTCGAGTAAAAAATTATATGTGTGGGTCCGATTTGTTAAGTTTATCGTTGATTTTGTTTGTTATCGTTTATTGCTTTTCTTAATTTCGTTTGTTAAAGTCAATGCAATTAGTGAGAACGAATGGGGTGCATTGTGTGGTAAAATTAAAAAAATAGAAGAGGAATATAAGAAGCGTGATGTCGTTATTGATAAGTTGACGGAAGAAATTATTATCGAACTCAGTGATAATGACAATGGACCTGACGACGACACCGAGGAGGACCAAAATTCTACAGACGACAGTGATTCCGACGAAAATCTTCCTTCTTTAAGTAGGGAAGCAGTGTTTATAGATGGTGTATCACCTCTGTAAATAAAGTAACATCCCTACATTTGTAGATTATACATTTACTTGTTTTTAAAATTAATGCGTTTTATTTATATATTTAACATTGCACTCAAAAACTGATAAACAAAGTTAATGAAATAGGTAGGTACAACAAAATACACCTTCCCACAAAGTAAACATTTAATAATCAACCGTTGATATTATTGTTTCCTTGACTGTACCTGCGCAAGCTTGCACTCGTAACTCATTCAGAGGCGACTAAATGATTGGCGATCACTGTACAGTTCGAGCCCCGCTGGAAGTGAACTCTGAGATAAACTTTTATCATTTTTTTTTTCTTTTCCTTTTTTCATTACAAAATGGACAATATTTTTAATAAAATCAGACACTCTCCACCCATCTCACCCATCGAGTCACCGGACAGAATTACAAAACGAAAACGTTTTAATACAAGTCTTAACTTATCAATTGAAAATATTTCCGGAAAGAAACTTAGAAGACATAACTCACTGGAGTTAATTCAAGAGAATACTGACTTCCAAAACAGTTTGTCAAGTCCTGAATTAATCGACAGAAGTTACCCTGATCTGTCCATAAGAGCCGAACAACTGAAATTAGAAGGCTATGAAAGTAAAATATTTGAACTAAAAGAGCTTTTGGACAGCGCAAATAATGAAATCGATATGTTGGTAATAGAAAACAATAATTTAAAGAGTATTATTCAGAAAATGACAAAAAAGACGGATATTTACAAAAACATGTACATAGAAACAATGAGCTCAACAAAAAAGAAATTGCTTAGAACAGTTACACTAGGATTTAAAAAAGGTGACGAGTCATTTAATGATATCTTAAACTGCAACGTGCAAAGTGAGGTACAAGATAGTATTGATGAAACAAACAACGTTGGGAACACACAGCAAATAAGAGCTGACAATAATAAAAATAAGACAAAAATTACACCTGAGGTCAATGTAAAACTCACAAACACTGAAACACATACTAACGAAATATTCTACACAGAAGAAAAGCAGGCTGTTCATCCACACAAGGAAAAGTCTCAAGAAGAAATTATACTAGCACAAAGCCAACCAAAGGATATAGAAATAAACACTGACGTAGAGACTGAAAAATATATAATAAAACAGACCAAACATGAAAATTCTGAGGAAGTCAATCATCAAAATATAATAGAAATGGAAGAAAATAAGACAATAAATAAAGATAGTGAAAGTTGCGAAGTTGATATAAATATAAGTCATACAAGTAAACAAACATGCAGCAAGAATTATACACATGAAAAAGGAACACAGACTGATCTCTATCAACAGTCGCAAAAATATAAAAGTAATAGCGAGAGTGACAATATAAAAACCAACACAGAAAGAAAAATTTTGATTTTCGGGGGAAAACAAATCATTGGATTAGCATCTAAACTACTGACGGCAAGATCAAAGAGAAATTATGATAAATACACTGTTCTATCATCTACATTCCCAGGTGCACCAACACCCGTTATTCTTAAACAATGTCAACATACACAAATAGACAAAAGAGACAAAATTGTGCTATGCGTCGGAGAAAGTGACAGTGACCCTATGATGGTTACCTCGGAACTTTATTCTGCTATAAAATTATTACACGATGCTCCCAAAATTCTCATTTTACCAATATTTTATAATGAGCACGTTAATGAAATACAATTAAATTACCAAGTAAAATTAATAGGTAGTAAATTTAAAAATTGTTCGTTCCTTGAGTGTAAAACCAAAGTCAACAACATAAATGAGTTCCAAGAGGACATGTGTAATCAAATCAATAATGTAATTGATTCTGCAGATTATAACGAAAAGTATCTGACATTTAGTAATGGTAATAATAATCTGCCAAAATCATATGCTGTGAACACCAAAGCTTCTAAAACAGGATTAATTAAAAAGGGCACTATACCCTACTACTTTAAGAAATCAGTTAAGGGTGATAAAGGTTCTGTTACTACCTCAACAACGATCTATCGCAAGGGAACTATACCGTACTACTTTAACGTGTCAGAAAGACTTCATGAAACAAATACGAAATCGTCCCAGCAATTAAAAACTCAAACGGAATTTTTTCGTCACTAAAGATAAAAATAAGATAGATACAAACAAATTCAATATATTTCACCAAAATGTAGAAGGTTTTATTAGTAAAAGGGACCAATTAGAAATTTGCATCGATGAATTCGAACGTACACAAGATTCTTTTGATGTAATATGTTTATCAGAAACTTTTGTTAAGCCAGGGGAGGAATCTTTGTTATATTTACATGATTATAAACTAGCCACATGTTATTGCAGAAAGAATATTAGTAAGAAACCAAAACCAAATCGTAAAAGAATAAACGAGCGTCGAGGTGGTGTTTGTATTTTTACCAAAAAGAACATTGAATCTCTACCGCTTGATCTTGATGAAATAGCATGTGACAGTATATTTGAGTGTTGCGGAATTGAAATTCCAAAAACAAAAACAATTATTATTTGCCTATATAGAGTACCAAAACTATCCAAAACTAATGAACAAACATTTTTTGAGAAACTTCAAATTTTATTGCACAAATTTGTAGCTTCCTCAAAAAAAAAAGTGGTAATAACCGGTGATTTAAATATAGATACACTTAAGTCAGAAAACAATTCGGTAAAGCTTAGGGATATATTGTCAAGGTTTAAACTGGAACTCCACATAACCGAACCAACGAGACAAAACTCTTGTCTTGATAATTTCATAAGCAACATCCCTGAAGCTATAGGAAAAGTACATCTTCTAGGTATATCAGATCATGAAACTGGACAAACATTGGGCTTCCTTACATCTAACAAAACGCGACAAATAGACTATTGGTACGTGTACAAAAGAGATTATTGTCATGACAACATAAGAAAATTCTACGAGTGTCTTCAAAGCCTTACCTGGTCTGAAATATATGACGAAATCGAAGATTTCAATCAAGCCTTTGATATGTGCCATGAAACTATAACTTTGTTTTACAATTTGTGCTTTCCAATTTACAAAATCAAGGTGTCTTCTAAAAAAGGAAAGCCTAAATGGATCACAAAAGGACTCCGAAGATCATGTTTAACAAAAAGACATTTACGACAAAAATACTACCAACAAAAAACCTTATGCAACAAAATTACTTATAAAAAGTATGCAAAAATGTTAAAAAAGTGTATTGAAAGATCACACAAAACATGTAATAAGGCTTACATGGACTTGTCGAAAAATAAATGTAAGGCTTCATGGGATATAATAAATGCAAACACTAAGGGTAAAGACATTAAACACAATGTAATTGACAAAATTGAATTTGACAACCAGGTTATTTTTAATCCTAATGACATTGCAAATATTTTTAATAATTATTTTGTTGACATATGTAAAAATGATATCTTAACACGTAATAATTATAATAATAATGAATCTGATAAAATTGAAATGAATAATTCCTCTATATTTCTTACGCCTATATCTGTATGTGAAATAGAAAAAATTATCCATTCATTAAATAACACTAATTCAGTCGGCTATGATGGAATCTCAACAAAAATAATAAAGATTTGTACCATTCTGCTTGCTCCAATTCTAAGCCATTTGATAAATGAATCCTTTGTCCATGGTATATTTCCTGAGGCACTTAAGATTTCAATTGTAAAACCTTTGCATAAAAATGGTCCAAAAACCGATATACAAAGATATAGACCGATTACATTGATATCAATATTATCAAAAATTTTTGAAAAAGCTATGCATGTAAGGTTGTCCAAATTTCTGACAAAATTTAACATAATAAAAACAGAACAAAATGGGTTCCAAACCAACAAATCCACGAGTCTTGCAGTTTTTCGTTTAGTAAAAAGTATATGTGAGAAAATAGATAAAAAAGAACCAGCATTAGTAGTATTTTTTGACATGACCAAGGCATTTGATTTTGTAAATCATAGAACTTTACTTCATAAAATGGAAAAATATGGTATACGAGGTCCTGCTTACGACTGGTTTAAAAGTTATCTTAGAAACAGGCAACAAAGTGTAGAAATAACTAACCTAGATAGGAATTCCAATACCACTGTGTACAGGTCTGCCTTAAGAACTAATAAAACGGGAGTGCCTCAGGGCAGTATACTTGGCCCACTCTTGTTTATATTATATATTAATGACATTCCGGACTGTACAAAGCATCAAACTGTCTTGTTTGCTGATGACATATCTTTGATTATAGAATGTAAAAGAGAATGCATCGAAAAAGAAACAAACGAAAGTATTCAATCTATCATAAAGTGGCTTAAAAACAATGACTTGGAGGTAAATCTATCAAAAACGACATTTGTACAGTTTCAAAATTATAAAAATGTACCCTTAAAACTAGAAATAAAGTATGACAACAACAACATTGAAGAATCCAACACAGTTAATTTCTTAGGGATCACTCTTGACAGAAATATGAATTGGAAAGCCCACGTTGACAAAGTCTGCAAAAAAATTAATAAGTTTGTTTTTGCCCTGTATAGATTAAGGTCATTAGCGAATGAACAAGTTGCTCTCAGTGCATATCATGGGTATGTTTTGTCAGTTCTTCGGTACGGTCTTATTCTCTGGGGAAAATCTACGGAAGTAAACAGAGCATTTATCGCCCAAAAGAAATGTGTCCGTGCTTTATGTGGCGCAAAACCCCTAGACTCCTGTAAGCCATTATTTTCTAAACTCAAACTGCTTACTTTACCATGTTTGTATATTTTTGAAATTTGTATTTTCGTCAAAAAGTATCCAACTTTTTTCAAGACGAAGCAAGAAGCAGCTTTTGGTGTATATAGGTTAAGAAATCCAAATAAATTGACTATTCCAATGAAAAAAAGTGCTCTCTATTCAGACAGCTGCTTTCCAATGGCCATTAGAATTTACAATAGCCTACCAAGTGAAATTAAAGATGTAGCCCCTCAATTATTTAATAGGAGACTATACAACTGGCTCGTTGAGAAATGTTTTTATAGTGTAACTCAATTCTTGACGTATAGAAATAAAATATAGTTAATGTGTATTGTGACATATAAGAAATGGTAATTTAAATTGTAAAATAAAAATTTCGTATGCAAATTTCTGTGACATTGTAATTTTAATTCTGTTCTAATTTATTTCCTTCTTGACATGTTAGTTTTTGAGAGGAATGTGTATGTATTCTTTTTTTTTTTTTCTTTCTTTGTGTGAATCTTTTAATAGCTTTCTCTTAATGTTTTTTGTGTGTTTGGTGAATTTAACTTCTACATACCATTTGTAAATATTTGCATGCCTTCTTAAGGTGAAATATGTTGGACATTTTTAATATAATATATCTTTAAGAACCATATTTGAAGCAAATAAAACTATCTTTATCTTTATCTTTATCTTTTATAATTGAGGTGTATAGTATTTGCATAGTAAAAACAGAATAGCAGGATAACTTGGGTTGTTACTCCTGGTTTTGTAGCGAAGTCTCTAATAGTGTTATAGCTGTTACAAAACCAAAACATACGGATACGTATGTATCATCCTTGTTAATAATTTCTTTAGTTTCCTCTCCAAGAATCAATGTTTTCATAACAAAAAAGCCCAAATAAAATGGATTAACAATGAGCAGCCCCGATTTGTACCGGCAAAACAAGCATAAATGTAGCCGTTATGTGCGTGCTGTGGTTCGTACCTTCTGGCACGCACACATATTAGCCGCTCTCGGTACCTTTATGTGAAGAAAGCTTACTATTATGTTTTTACTATGGTATTTGTTTACTTGCTGGACCGTTAATTAAAAACACTGTGCGGTGACCTGAATGCTCCAAAAAGCGTGTTTTCGTGTTTGAGGTCTATAAACTATTTCATGTCAATAAATTATTTGTGGTTAAATCTCAAACACGATTTTTTTTGCACATCTAATTCGAATGGTCCAGAATACCATAACAGCACCTAATTGCCGATTTTTTTTAAAGGAATAGACTTTTTTTATGGTCATATAAAAGTGTAAATTGTTTTCTCCTTGAAATACAAAAGATGTACATGAAAATATTCAGAAACTGAATAAATAGCTTTGATGACGTAATAGTCATGTCA
The DNA here is from genome assembly GCA_910592155.1 of Ypsolopha scabrella. NCBI lineage: Eukaryota > Metazoa > Arthropoda > Insecta > Lepidoptera > Ypsolophidae > Ypsolopha > Ypsolopha scabrella. The sequence continues at coordinate 50,573,731 of OU342960.1, forward strand.
TTTAGGCATTACAGGAAGTAGGCCATTGCCCACAAGAAAAAAAAAGTAATGTAAAAGCCGACGTCTGTTTTTTTTATTTTCAGTAATCCCATCTTCAGGTTTTTTCCCCAATTTTTTTTTCATTATTTCTTTTCGTCAAGGAACTCTCCCTATTGAGCCTAAACGGTATGACTATTACGCCACATTCCCATTTATCCAAACTGATTTTTTTTTTTTAAATTTTATAAAAAGTACCACCTGAAAGTTAAAGAACAGTATGTATCTTCATGATTTGGCCTATATTTTCAGAAAAAATATACATAAGGGCTTGTTACAATTTATGGTTGGTTCGAATTGGCGACATAGCCACTGTGCTGGTTACCAGTGTTTTGTGGCGCTCGACAAAAAAATTACATCCTTTGTTAACGAGGATAGTGTGTCTCTGTAGTGAAACTTGTCTAAAGTCGATCAGCTTTTCGTATTGGGTGGATTACAGAAAAACGTCAAGCAAAAAGTAATTTCTCACAATGTTTGCTTGGCCTATATTTTCTTAATACTACTACGAGAAAACTACGAGATATTCTTAATTAAAGTCGTGGTTGGATTGCTCGAAGACATGTCTCTGGAAACGAAGCAGAGAATGATGCAGTAATCATGTGGATGTCCATTGGTTAAGTAATACGTGATTCCTTCACGTTGTAGAACGCATACGGCGCTTCGTTCCCCCTGGGCGGTTGCCGCGCGTGGTCATCGAGCGGCGGCGTGTCGACGTGCGGCGCGTGGCGTGGGTGCGCGACACACGCGTCGTGCGCCGCGTGCAGGGCTGAGCCGGCGTGCGGGTGGTGCGATGACGGCGGCGGCGGAGGGAGGGGGGCATGCCTGCCGGGCGGCGCGAGGAAGCCGCATGCGCCGCACGAGTGTCCGCATCACAGGTCGCTAAAACAAAGAAAACTTTTAAAAATTGTTGACATTTATGTACATATGCGCCTGTCTCCCAAAAGGGTTGGTAGGCACTTGAAATTATCATCCGCTGTCTCTTTCCCTTTTACTACAGCCATGACCCTCCTGATCATAAAGTCTAAGTAGCTAAATGTCCAATAGTACGAAACGTATAATGAGCAGTATGTCTAATTAGTTAAATGTCCGTGTAGCAAAACGTCCAACTATCAGATCATCTGTATAGCAGAACATCTATTTAGCATTTTTAAAATGTTTACACTCATGATAGAAAGTAAGTCATTTGTAAATTTCATTAAATATAAGACGAGCTCTTCTATTCCAACCGGTTTCAACTTAGGCCGTCATCAGAATGTCGCTGATTTAGCCGGCTAGCTTAGCCGAGAGTTTCTTATGGGAACCGTGCCTGTTGTCACTGTCAATCCTCTAACTTGCTAAATGAAAAAGAGAGAATTATTGTCTTATAGGAAACTATAGATTTACCCACCAAATTGAACAAATCTTCGTTGCAGATGGCACTTCACTCAATGTCCAGCGTGCCAGTGTAACGGGCACTCAATATGCGACGAACATTCTCGGTGTATTCAGCCCTGTAATGGAAGGGCGATTGGTGACAACTGCGATATTTGTGCCCCAGGGCATTGGGGCAGTCCGCTGAACGGCGGACATTGTCAACGTGAGTAATGAACATCTCTGGGAGTAATATATCAGTTAGTTTATACAAACTGTTTGAGTAATTTAACACGTAGTATACCATACATGCAGTATGCTCATAACATACATACATACATATATGGCGAAAAATTCGTGTCCTGACATGCGGCATTTTTCTTAACCCGGCGCCGCCGTTGAAGTGAAAATAATTACGTGGGCAATGGCTCTAGGTTTCATTGACTCGAACTTTGTCTGTATTTTTTTATAAAATAAAATGGTAATAGTATGATTTAGATATTTATTTACTAATTAAAGGTTCTCGTGTAAATGACATAATAATGAAAATGTTTGTATAATAAACCGAACTTTCAAGTTTCTTCAAGACATGCAAAATCTATAGTCTTGCTATAGTGTCATTTAGCCGTTTTGGCTTGACGCACGTGTATCTCCTAATTTATAGGTACATATAACAAGTCAGAACAAAAAACAATTTAACTAATTGTAAATAGATTAAGGAAAAAACACAATTTAAAAAAATGTCTTGGAAAAGTTTCATGAAAAAATGGGAGAAGGCAGTTGATGATGAAGTTTGTTGTCATCTTCTCAATGTTGACGCGAACTGTAATCTGAAACTATTTCTAATTCTCTTTGGAATTAATAAAGCGAGGAACGCTCCGTGTGAAAAAAATGCCACGCGCAAGTGAAATAGCCCGTTTAGGGTTGCCATTTAGGATAAGTAAGGTTGTCGAATAAACATCTAGTTTTTAAGAGCAGACATCCTGATGCGGCCAACTCAGTTGTCGGGGCGGCCAAATGTAATGCGGTTTTTCGGTATTGCATGCACGTTCCACGAAACTTGCGAACGCAACACAATCCTACCGATTACGTCGCGGGCGCAAGATTGAAAACTTGTATCTGGAGAAATATGATTTTGGCATGATTGTGGACGTTTTCAAACATACATATTTTTTGGTAATATTAATCTACGTGACGTGAATAACATTCTTGATCTAAAAAAATAAAAATACACACGGTTACACTTTAGGTAAAAAAAACGCAAAATTTACTTTTTTTAGAGGTCCGTTGTTAAGATATGATTCATATTTCCCGATTTTTAGTTCTAATTGGACATAGATCTAGATAATATTAATAGATTCAGCCTAAATTATTATAAAAACATTCCATAGACACTTCACAATTTTGTGTTCGCGTTTGTATCATGGACGAATTGTATGGAGGTTTGCGCGTAATGGCTGTTATTAAGGCCTTGCCCATCGTGCACGATAATCTTACTGAGTGATTTTGAACTTCAGTATGTTGTCAGAAAGTCTACATTAAAACGCTCGCTACGCGCGCCGCTGGCACGCATAATCAGTGAAATTTCTAGGTTTTTCTGGATTTTACGAAAAAGTATTTGATGTAGGAGTATTTTCACCTGACATCGGAAAATAAACCATGTTTTCTTGTTATAGCAGTAATTTCAGACATAAAACTCAAGCCGTTTAGACATAAATACATTTTTTTTTTTTCAAAAATAAAATCTATTTTGTAAAATGTGTCCAATTAGGTAACCGACCTGACAACGGAAAGACAAAGGTCTGAAAAACACGTGTCCAAGTTTTACATTGATCAGATAAAATATGATAAACCTACTCTCAGTAGTAAATTAATTATTCTGCTTTAGTTTAAACAAATTGTTTTAAGTGTAATATTTAATTAATATTAAGGCTTCATACTCTACTTATATGACTCCTACTTTTTTGAAATATTTATTTAATTTTTAAGCTTATAAATTGTTATTTTAGTTTTCACTACGTTCAGTTCATTTTATGCCTAAAATACAGGCAACTTTTCGTAGTTTAGTTTGGGCAAAATATGTTTACTAGCCGTAAAATCATATTTTGAATGTATTATTTTAAAGTTCTTCTACCCAAAATAAGTAAATATTATATTATTATTATTAAGTATATGACTCAGCATATCAAAAAAAAACCGTTGAAAGACCAAAGGCAAGCCCCTAAATATAGAAATGTGTTTTCTCCATAGGCGTAACCAGGTCCCCCCCAGAATGGTTCCATTGATGTAAAAATATGCTTTATCCAATTAAAGGCGTTATTTGCTTGTATGTGATCTCTTTGTACGGAAGGTTATCTCTATTTACCTTATTACGATCACATAATCGAGAATAGATACTTGTTGATGACTTCATAAGTTGGAGCCAGGTGCCGCCCCGCCCCCAGCTACAAACCCTGTTTATGCCAATAGTTTTCTCGGTAGGTTTTGTATTATTTGAAGGTTATATTTAGAAGGATAAGGTCCTTGTCTTGTTCCAGCTTGCGAATGCAACGCTCAAGCCGTGACGTGCGCGGCGGACACCGGCCGCTGTTACTGCAGCACTAAGGGGCTGGCCGGCGAGCGCTGCGACAAATGTGACAACACTAACCATTACCACGCGGATATCTACAATAAGGGCGCGTGTTATTGTGAGTATATCACGGATTATACACTAAGTGCTCGATGTACCTTTTTGTGAAATTCGTGAATTATTCTTTTCGTGGTCCTTACAAACGCAAGCCCAGCCCCGAGTCAATTACTATGGGACGTCAACATTTTATTTTAGGAAATTAAAATAAAGTGTTTTTGATCCGTATTACTGATCACTTACCAAGCCTCCAGTATGAGTTGGGCTGCATAAATAAACGTCACCTTATGCGACTGTAAACAGACACGTAACGTCCACTGATATTGCTTATTCTATTCTGCGAGCACACAATCTATTGACAATATATCGATGTAAAATCCCCTGTAAAACATAGTATTAAGGATATACGAATTATTTTATAACGTTTTGAAACGCATGTTCAAATATAAAAAAGAATTGTTAATTTAATAGCCACCAATAATTTTGCCGATCCTGGTCCGAAAATGTGTAGTTCCGAAAATATAGAACTTAATAAACAAGCGGTCGGCTTAGCTGTATGGCATTTTCCCTTAGGTCTTTGTCGGGTAAAAATTGATTTTCATGAACTTATTTTCCCCTGGGCCGGAAATGGTTCTCATAAATTTATTTTTACCCCTGGCCATAAAAGAGGCTCTTTCCATTTTCTTTTTTAAAAGAAAAGCTACTATTGCCGAGCAAGTTTGAGAAAATTACATACATCGCGACTTACTTTTTGGTTGATATTCGTAAGCATTTTCGAACGAATTTGAGAAATGTTAATTTTCCTTTCCTAAACTCAACAGATGACCTCGCAGTGGACTACCAATTCACATTCAACCTCTCAAAGAAAGAGGACCGCCATCTCTCCGCCATCAACTTCAGAAACGCTCCCGTCAAACCGGATGTCGACGCAGACTTCAGCATCACGTGCTCGAGGCACGCGAGAATGAACCTGACAGTCAGAACGAGGGCCGAGCCGCAGGAACGGACGCTGTTTACACACGTCAACTGCACCAACTTCAGATATAAGTAAGTGTCCGTACGCTATTACTGCGACGGATTTTCAGTCTGTTGGCCCAACTTGGGCGTGTATGGCCCAGGCACATTCTCCGTTGGTTCGAATCACAAGGGTCTGGGCAAGTTGCGCTGATGTCACAGGATTTAATATAGAATTTCCACGACATGTTAAACGTATTTTTTTCATCAAATATATAAGCCTACTTATTAATATTTTCAAAACCTGAGATTAGGAGTCCCAATTCATTAACAAGTATTGGCTGGGCTATGTACTGTACCTCCTATTGACTAAACAGCTTTTCTGTGACTACAAATATGTATTTATTTATCACTAGCTTTTGCCTGCGGCTCCGCTCGCGTGTTATTCGGTTTAACGACATGCTTTTTTCCGGGATAAAAAGTAGCCTATGTGTTAAGTTAGGATATAAGCTATATCCATTCTAAATTTCATCCAAATCCGTTCAGCCGTTTCAGTGTGAAAGAGTAACAAACATACATACACACACACACACACACACACACACACACACACACACACACAGACTTTCGCATTTATAATATTAGTGTGATTAGCATCATACACAGCTCTGAAGTTCATGGAACTATTTGGTGAAGGATATTTTCTACTTACAGCGTGTCCAATAAGTTTGAATACACTTTTTCTTACACTGATATTATACACATATGAATCCAACGTTTTTTTACAGCAAGATCCCACTCAGCAAACGTGTTACAAGCGTATTGTTAGGCTAATTTTACTAATTTCTTATCCAAAATAGCCTCTCATTTCTACGAAATCCAATCCCTTTGATTTTATTGTGTGATCGATGCTACCGACAAAATAAGTAGTAAAAGTTACTGTAAAATCTAAAATCTGGATCATTTCAAAAAGTTATTGATCGTGTTTGGAACGAAATGTTAATGGATGCCTTGCGTGCTTCGTGTGGCGGGTTTGTGAAGATTGGTCAAGAAAGTTGAATCCAAAACAGTTATTGTACTTATTTGTTACAAGTACCTAAGGTTTTAATAAAATATACTTCATATCACATCTAGTTTTGTTGAATAATTTTCATGGAATCTGAAAAGTGTATCTGAACTTTATAGAACTTTAAAATCTCGCGTTTTGTAAACATTATAATATTTATTTAGACGGGTATAACACGATGTATTTTATTACCTTTCGTTTTACGAGGCATGTAACTGCCCCGAAACGTCGGGTGCCTTTTCTCAAACAAAAGGTAATAAAATACATCGCGTCATAGCCGTCTAAATAAATATTATAATGTATATGAACGTATTGGGCACTATGTATTTCCTACCCCAATTTCTTTCCCTATTTGATATAAATGTACCAACGTAACAAAATTTCCGTCCATAGATTCGCAAAATCGGAGCACGCGTTCGGCGTAGAAGACAACGTGACTTTGACAACGTTTTTCGTATACGTGTACGACTTCAAGCCGCCGCTGTGGATACAGATATCATTCTCGCAGTACCCCAAGCTGAATCTGCAACAGTTCTTCATTACGTTCTCTTCGTGCTTCCTACTCTTGTTACTGGTGGCTGCCGCCTTGTGGAAGATTAAACAGGTGAGACCATTCTACTTATAGTATAACTAAGAGCACCCGGTGTACAGGTACCAAATGGCGCAAGCTCGACTCAAAAGCCGAAACAGCTTCCTGAAGGGCACTAAGGCTCTCATTGACGGTCCAGCAAACGCGAGATGTGATCGGTGGAAGAAAACACTCCCTCCTCCTCCAACATTTACCCTAGCTAAAGAACATCTAGCACCTGGATACAAACACCCGTGGCCTATATGGAAAGCACTAAACTGCCTGCGCACCCAGGTCGGTCGCTGTGGAGACAACCTTTCTAAATGGGGTTTCACAAAGAACGGGAGCTGCGACTGCGGAGCCACCCAGCAAACCATGGCCCATCTCATGTCATCCCCATCGTGCCCGACCACCTGCACGATGACCGACCTTCTCGAGGCCAACAGCAGCGCTATCAAAGTCGCCTCTTTCTGGGCCGGAAAATTTTAACGCCATCGACACGCTAAGAAGAAGAAGACTAACGTGACAATTATTACTAGAAATACAATTATTACTAAAAAATGAAAATTCTTAATTGGTTATTTACTAGAGTTTATTCAAAAATAAGAGATGGTACAACTTATAATAGGGTACATACATGTTACTAATATGATGTTAGCTTAGAACTTAATGAGTAATGATATCTAAAATCTAGGCAGTTATCTATTTGTAGGCGGAGCAAATCAATTTTAAAATATCGGGTTTTGTCTTCAGTAAGGCTTTAGCATGAAAACATTACGGTTACGTTTAGTTTGAACGTAACGCGGTTTTGTATGAAATCTGATAACCGCCACTAGCGGTCAGTAGCGGAACTTATCAGAATTCCATACAAAACCGCGTTACGTTCAAACTAAACGTAACCGTAATGTTTTCATGCTAAGGCTACAGGTCAGAATTTAGAACATGTTTTTTTATATTAACCTTGGTTATCAAAATTGCCTTCAAAACTAATGTACACTCAACTGTGTTTTTTCACTTGTACATATTTAGAGAAAAAATCTCTTTCGGCATCTGTCGAAGCTTGAAGTTGAAAGCTTGAAGCTGAAGAAGTCTTGCTTCATAACAATTTGATCATTGGAAACAAGCAATATTCACATTTAAAAGAGCCCGAAGTTCACTGAGCTAAAATTGCCACGCGTCGACTCTATGCGTTTATTATTAATGTTAGGTCTGCTACTATATTATACGTCTGTGGTATAAAGTACCGAACAGGCGTCCTTTGTATTAGACACCTTTTCCAATAGGTGACTTCTGATCAGTGTCGCGATTAGTGCTATGACTTATGATGGTGCTCTTAAACCTCCCAATACGTTAAATTAACCGTCAGTTAGCTGCGTTTCGACTTAGTTATGTCCAGCGCGTGCGTCAGTTTTTACTTTACTTTTACCTTTTATTTATTTATTCATTGAGTACCTACTTAGCCACCGTAAAGATCACATAAAGATATATTGAAAACTTCGCCAGTGTTCGCATTCCCGAAAATGAGCCGAATTATAAATTTTAAGAGCCCTAAGAATTGCACTAGCATTTGAAAACTTTTTAGAGACAATGGGAGTCAGTCATTTTAGATCAATTATGTATATAATGTATATATAGATGTCATTTTGATTGTCTATTAGGCGTCGAAATATGTAATATCTATCACGATTGCATAGATCCCGATGGATTGTATGTAATCGTATAGAAAGTGTCCGGAAATACGACATTTGCCGAAGAGAGGCAAATATTCTTACGTACTCTTTTTAAATGGTACTATACCTTGAGGTGATAGAGCTGATGCCGGGTTCGACTGTGGAGGTGCCACCATCTTACTCGCAAATCGAACTCGAAAGTAAGAGAACAGCTCTCAGGCAAAATCAGGCGGCCCACCATTGCCTGGGACCTATGGATGGCGGTTTATCCATCCCAAATTGCCGGGCCTTATATAAAACAGGCTGGTGACGGGCAACCCGCCTGCCCAGCGTGTGTGATTATGGGCATTTCTTCCAGGAGGTTGCCAGGAGTGGCAAAATCTTGGAAAGGCCTATGTCCAGCAGTGGACGAAACAGGCTGATGGATGGATACCTTGACCGCAAGTGCTATACCGCGCCTTAGGTAGCTGCTAGTAGTAGCTGTAGCTGAGCAGGGAGGTAGGGGCGTCAAGCAGCTGTCATTTCGTTCGGCAACGTTCCCGTCGCCACGTCTGTCGCTACCCAAGATTCGGTTCAGCGCATGCAGTCAAGGATATACGGTATATTTCTACTTATCACACAAATCCACTACATGTACTACAACCACCGTACAGCTAGGCCTGCGGGCCTATTACGTTTCTTTGAATCGGTTGCCAATTATGGTTGCCATTCACCAAAAAACATAAAAATAAATAACTTCTAAAATAAACTTCAATGGGTATTGAACTATTTACGAATTGTGACGAAATTGCAAGTGCCAACGTATCCTTAAATAAGCGGAATTCGATAGTATACGGATGTTCTCAACGGTAGGCACTCCGTTGGCAACTAATTTTCCGATACAGAATCAGGGGGCTGATCACTCTGACCATACACTCCCCGATTGCTAACGTTGTAATAGCGCGCCCTAAAATATTTCAACCCAAACGCGCCGATGCAAATAAAAAGTGACAAGTACGTTTTTTAAAACTAAAGGAATGATTCGATGGATAATTATTATCAATAGTCGATGCTGTGACATTGCTTGTGATTATTTTCAGAAATACGACATGTATCGAAGAAGACAACGGCTGTTCGTTGAGATGGAGCAGATGGCGTCGCGGCCGTTCAGCCAAGTGTGCGTGGAGTTGGAGCGGGGCGGGGGAGGTGAGACACCTTCCTAAATATGTACATACAGGTCCCAGCAGGAAATATTACACGTCGTATCGTAGCGTCATCTCTGTCGCACTAAGCACTAACACCCCGATGACAGAGACGTCGCTCTGCGAAGCCAAAGCTAGCCGATGTGTAATATTTACTGCCGGGGACTGTTCAATATTATATCATCATAAGTAGGCGCGCGCGTTCAGGGCGCCGCCACATATTATGTAATATTCATAGATTTTGTCGGACTGTCTATCTATCTGGACTGGTTTGGATTAGGTTCCAAAAGGGTGTCCGAAGTGTTTCACACAATGAGAGCGAGATAGCGGACGCGGCGAAATTTAATTTTGCCACCGTAATTTTGCAGGTGCCCGCACTTTTATTGTGTGTCCCAACTAGCAAAATTCGGTCTTACGAGTACCCTAAGACCATTTTTTATTTACTCTTATAGTAAACTTTCAAACGACTGTGGAATGGGGCGCACTTTGTAAGGGAATTTGCCCTTACAATTTTTTTATCCTGGTATCACCAAGTGTGTTTTAATCTTTTTGTAATCTTGCTAATGCTATTGTAAGAACAAACTGCTAACAAGTTTCTTATACTGGTATTCTCTAACAACAGTAAACCTTTGAGTGGCCTTTCTTACTAATACCCTTGAATTCCTCTCCGTGGTCTCTTTGTAAGATTAATATCACGACGTGTCAAAAGGGCCAAATTAGAAAAATCTTGTACCTGTGATAATAAAAATACCAAGTAATATTTACTCTCTTTTATAATAACTTTTATTTCTTTAACAGCTTATCTTGCTATTACATAGTGATGAACAAGTTGCAGAATAGATTTCTTAGATAGTTTTGTATTATAAATAACAATATTTTGCGGGCCCCTTCTAGAATCTGTGTAGAATATTAACAATTTGTTAAAGTACTTGTGGTATATTAATACAATGAAAAGCCCAATTGCCCGTTTTTAAGATTAGCATAAGGCTGATATTTCCTATTTAACACTCGTTAACTAAATTTTCTCTTGTTAAACACGAAACGAAGGCAATCTGCCTGTGGTCATCTTAATAATTTTGGGGTTCCTTATGAAATAACTTACAAAAATATAGCACATTTAATTTTTAAGTATATATTTCTTTGCCTCTTTTAATAAAAATAAAATTTACGAACAATTAAAAGCCATTAAGGGCCTGTCCGCACTGCGAATTTTCACCGCGCGATATTTACTCTCGCGAATTATTTCCGTGTATTATTATATTTTATTTTATATCGCCAGTGCGAATACTCGTATAAGATTCAATGTGTTACAGAATTGCGAGAAAAAATCCGCGCGGTGAAAATTCGCAGTGCGGGCAGGCCCTAACTGTTGATTTAGAAAAAATATATTTATTAAATTGTTAAAAATATTAAATGTCATATAAGGTGTAATTACACATGCGTGCACACACATATAAGGTGTAATTTAGTGATGATAATAGACATATTATGCCGACAGTATGTTACCGTCGTTGTTCCACAAACTTGTAATTGTTATACATTGTCCAGGTGCCGGCGTCCCCGCCCCGGTGGCTCTGGAGCCCTGCCGCGGAGCCCGCGCCGCCGTCTTGTCGCTCCTGGTGCGTCTGCCTACGGGGGGGTCGGGGAGGGCACCACCGCTCGGGGGGCTGGCCGTGGCGTCCGCGCTAGTCACGCTGGGACAACACCAGCAGGCGTCGAGCAACAGCAAGCCTAGGCGTCCACACTGAGACAGGTTAGTATGGCAAACAAGAGATACAATTCATTTTGATTAAAATGCACTTGTACTTCTCCACTGTATTTATTTACCCAACCGGTTTCGCTATGATAGCATTTTCCAAAGTTTATTTATTATATTAAATAATTATTGCTGCTACATTTGCTTACTTGCAATACGTGGAAACTTATTAATTATTTAATATAATAAGCACTAGAGTAATATATAGGATATCTATGATAATAACCCTTTTTCATAGCGAAACCTAGATAAAATAATACCGTGGACAAGTACAAGTGCATTTCCATCAGAATGTATCGAAAGTTTCACGAAATGCCAGCAATCACAAGCTTCAACTTCGGAGATACAATTCTTGCAATCTAAGACTACTAATTTTTCTTGTAACAAATCATGTGTATGCACGTTGCGCTAGTGTGAGTGTCGCATGTTGCACAGATACTTCACACAAGCAAAGCAAATTAGTCGTCTTAGATTGCAAGAACTATACCAACATGGGATAATATAAATATCACTTTGAGTCCTGACATTTTAACATTTTTATTGCAATTCAAAGTGGTAAAGTTTCTTAATAGCTTGAGATTTATCAAATCAAATCAAATCAATTCAAAATATTTATTTTGTAAAATAGATACATAAAGTATACTTTCTACAAGTCAAAGTTAATCTTTACAATATATATCTTGAGAATAAAAAAAATATATGTATATACTAATAAGGGAAATACATACAAAACATATTTAGGTTGGGCTACTAAAATGAAATTATATTAATCTTTCTTTATTATTAATCTTTGTATTTTTGTTCCAGGTCGATACCAGCACTGTATATATAACTACAATTGTACGTATATGTTGTATATAGATACGAATATGTTTTCGTATTGCTCAAAACTAACCGTGCCGAGGTAAGGCAGAATTGAATACTCACTGAATATAATTTGTATTTTGAACCTAATGATGTCGGTAGTAAGATTTAAAATGTAACGGCTAACGATAGCGAATTGCTGGCGATTTTTCCATTTGACTAGGGTTTTTAATAATGCCTTTGCGAATATTAATTCGTTCTAGTTGCGCAATTATAATGTTTTTAGACATTACACTTTGACTATTTTGTTAGAATTTAATTGACATGATTAAAACTGATTATATATATCTAAAGGGCAGGGCAGTTTTTCAATATGATATTATTGTCCATAGAAATGTACTTCAAATAATACTACATGAGCTTTTTCGTAGTAACTATCCAACTACGTAAAAGTGTTTATTTTTCCTCGAACTAAATGTTTTCTAGAAGAAATTGCTTTAAGCGATTATACCTTCAATTTAAACCTATTTTTGTATTTTTAATTTGGTGCACATTAGAAAGTATCTGTTTGTTAATGATTTAGAAGGCTTATGACATAACTAATAAAAATGTGATTAAGATGCATCTTTTTAAAAGAAACATAGATATTATTAACATTCTCATCTATAGAAAATTGTTTGAAGTATGTTTGGGTGACCGCGGACGGAACCGTCCTGAGCCGCTATGACACAACAACCATAGTCCCGTGTTCCTCTGAACGTATAAAAGTAGAAAGTGTCTACGATACCGCTAGCGGTTCGTTCTTAAAGAACGCTAGGGTGCGGACTGTCGAAGTTCGCGTAGTTTTCTGATGTTCGCCTTTATTATCCAAATATGTAGATATTTAGAAAAGTTAAAATGAAAATTTTGTGATCGGTTTATGGGACGCTTTCTCCGATTTTTTATATTGGTTCAATAGGAACTAACATTGTTTTTCTGAAATTTTCATCATTTTTGAAACAATAATTTGTCAAAATTAATGTAAATTTAAATTTATACTAATTATAAATACAAAAAAATACGAAGTTGTTGCAATTACATAAAGTACAATAGTTCTAGCCAATGTACCTGTATATTTACTGATGATTTCCATGGCGACTTTCTCACACATGCAACATACCGGATACAAATTATCTACAATGGGTGAATTTATTATCATCCACATCGTATTAACAACTTTTGATTGTTGATTTAAGAAAGATAGGAAAATCTGCATCTTGATTTTTTCATTTAACGTGTTGTATGATACACGTAAGGGCTCCACAATTCTAAACTTCAGTCCTGCTCTATCGCTTTAGTTTTTCAATTGTCTATCCTGCTTTAATCAATTACCGCTCACACAAAAATCCAGTTATTTTGAAATTGTAAATGAACTATACAATTTTTATGTAATAAAGATATAGTCTTTTTTAATCAGTATATGGGTGTGGTAGTTTAGTTTTAAACGGTTTTGAAATATAGAAGCTGAATAGCTTTTCCCGAGAAATTAATACTTTTTAAAAGTAAGTTAACTGTAAGAAGATTTCACGTATGTATATTTACGGAGTGTAATAATAATAATCCTGAGTCAAATAACACACTACATTTTTTTCGTTTACATAGACCTAACTAAATTCGATGCAAAACTGAAGTTTAGCATTATGAAGTTAAATCCCGAAAACTATAAAAAATAAAGTGTTTTTTAATTAGTTGAAAAATCAAGATTTTTTACAAAAACGACCAAAATTGGTTTCTTTTATGTTATTTCCATTATGTAACGCATAAATAAATAAGTACTCGCATTTGCAAATTCCACTAAATTGATATCTACCTAAATACACTAAAAAAAGTGAACCACTCTTCACGCGGCAACCATTTTGTTTATAGTCAGAAAGAAAGAAAAGTATAATGCGGCCCAAAAAGTCCACATTCGTAATTTTTTTTTGCTACATCGTTTTTAATATTAAACGTCCTCTTACTGTTAGTTATTTATTATCTTCTGTGCAAACCTCTTTAATACTCTTCTCAAACTACTTAATAACATCTGCGAAAGTATTTAATGTCGTTTTGGACGTTTGATTGAACATCGATTTAGCATTTTGTAACGTTACATATGCTAAATGGCTAATGGGGCGTTCATACATTTTTTGGTCTGACTAAAAAGGGCTTAGATTTAATATTTCAATTTTCAAGGTTTTGGGTACATATTTGATAACTCGATTATTTTTTGTTACCATTTACCAGTTTTGACGAAATTTGAAATAAAGCTAGGTCCTTTATTTTATACTGGCTTTTGCCCGCGGTTCCGCCCGCGTCTTATTTGGTTTAACGACATGCTTTTTTCCGGGATAAAAAGTAGGCTATGTGTTAAGTTAGGGTATAAGCTATATCCATTCTAAATTTCATCCAAATCCGTTCAGCCGTTTCAGCGTGAAAGAGTAACAAACATGCACACAAACTTTCGCATTTGTAATATTAGTGTGATTGAAATATCTTTCATTACGGACAAGAAATAGTCAGAGATTTCTATATTCTATATATTCAAACGTTCCATAGATCCGATACACCATGCATTTATTTCCCTTCTGTGTTTGAAAGCCTCAGCCTTGCAACTGACACGCTAGTTAATTTTACTAAGGTGTCGCTATCGGTTCGTAGACACTTTGTAAAAATATTAATGTATATGACTTCCGTTAACTCTGTTGCCAAAACAATATGTAATTTGTATTTTATCTTTGAACAAAGAATGTTAATGAATAAATACACCAATTATTGCTAGTAGGTAGCAACGTATGTCGCGGGCATTTAGATAAATAAGTGCACTGCAAAAATGTCTAGTTGTAGATTTCGTACAAGTGATGAATTAACTGACACTTATAATAAGATTTTATAGACTTTTTTACCACTTCGGTTGCTGAGCACTTAGTGTTAAACAAATTATAGTCTTTAACATATAATTTGAAACATTAATAATAACTTGGTGGAAATATCGTATTCGCCTCATTTTATTAATGTAATTTATTAATGAATTTTGACTGCAGCTTCATGGTTACGACTGAAATGTAAAAAAAGAACGCATTTAATTGATAGGCATTGTGTCTTGTTAGTAAGTAAATGGTGCGTTCTCTCAGGGCTTTTTTAATTAAAATTATATAAATTTTTATTTAATATCATAAAATACTGCGAATTAAAACCGCCAGATCCATGAAAAAAATTAATATACATTAACTAAAACACGATTAGTTCAGAATGGACGCAATGCCTTGACTATTGTATTAGGTAAGTAAAATAAATGATTTTGTATTATATTATCATTTGTTAATTGACGTATTAATAGAAACGTTGCAGACCGACCCACCATGTTATATTTTGTTCAGTTGCAAATGGCGGAAGTAATGTTTTTTAGCCCTGTGATTGGCTAAAATTGACTGTGTCGGTGACAGTGCTGCCTTCACCAACTGAGAAGATAAGTGGTGGATCTGTGTAATAATTTATGAAAGTTACAGTTAAGATAGATGATTTTGTTTTTTTTTTTTCAAATGAATGTGTATGGTTATTATAATATTTCATATAAGAAACTGAAAACTTTTTGCGCTTTTTAGTAATATTAGACGCAATAGCAAATAAAATGTCTATTTATATACTAATAGGTTTCCAAAATAATTTTGCCATTATTTTGAGACAAAAACCCTTCTAGCAGAGGGTGTACAGCGTCTTTCTATCATACTTGCTCTCTCTCACGATTACCAACTCGGTATGTATGCGTGACAACGCAAACATGATAAACAGACGTTTTATCTTTAGCCCGTGCTAAGGGTACATTAAAGTCGATTCTGAAGGCTTTAATTTTAGTATAGTGCTGTCAAAACGTAAATTTTTCCAAAGTAATATAGCTTCTGTTGTCGACACTAAAAAACTATTTTGGAATGAATAAAATTTAGTTTTGACAGCACTAAAACTAAAATTAAAGCCTTCAGAATCGGCTTTAATACTCGTATATCGATAATCTGTTATTCAGCCATATTGGAAGACATACAAAACGCGTATTATATTTATTTCATATCTTCTCTTACATAGTTAACTAGTATTAGATACATTATAAAATGGCAGTTTTACTAGTAACACCTAGCTTCTGTTGTTAAATATTAATTTTCTTGCATCTGTCTTTGGATTTGCATCTTAGGACATGCAAACAAACGAACATCAGTTTTCATAAGATTTGTCCTTTGAATAATAATAAGTTTTAAAAATCTTGTATTTCATTATTTCACATCTCATTTTGAGTAACCTGTATATTTATACGATTTTAAGTATTATGACTGCGCTATAAATTATAGACCTGTCATTAAGGTAGGTTGATGTGCAGGTGACCCTATGTTAATTGGAGTTCTGTAACTATAGGACGAATCTTATCATATTTGCTTTAAAGATTATAAGACATTTTCATAAAAACTATATTAATCTGTAATGTTATAATTATAGTACCAAACATGCCCTCTGATCTCACTAACTTTGGTTGAAAAGTAATTCATTTAAAGAATTTAGGCGTACTGTTTAAAAGAATTTTTAACTAGATCTTTATTATCGTTGACTGTATGGACACTAAAATTTTGACGTATATATTTATTTACTTCTGACAATACCCATATACAGACACTATTTATTTATTATTATCACTTCACTATAATAAGATAAAGTAATTTTATGAGTGAGATTGTGTCTTTAACACGTCATATATGTTATTAGAATTGAATACTTACACAATTTTCAGATAATAGTTTTGACGCATTCTATAAAGTTGGGGCGGGTACTGTCAAAAAAGCTTATTTTGTATATTAATTAATGCCTGTAGCAAAGCTAGTATGTGGTCCTTTTTGAGATTTTAGTCTGATAATCGTTGCAATTTGGTGAAGCCAATAAATGATATTACTAAAGTTTACAAGTAATAATCTTGTATAAATGGAAAGTTGCCATAACATTCTTGTTTCATATCAAAGTAGAATTTCCAAATTATCTCTTTATTATAATTACAAATAAATATATATCTGTTTATTTTTGGCTTCACCTAAATAATTTTAGACATTTCGAGCCAGTTATTATGATTGTTATAAATGAATGCATCAAATACTACAATTTGCGATAGTGTACTATTCATATTATAGCAGTAGTATGTAAAAAATAGTATAAGTCTAAACATATAAAAAGTAAGAGTTGTAAATATCCCGACAAATAAATTATTGTATTTCATAATAAAATAATCAATCAGCTATATTTTCGTTTCTTTATACAGACTGTTACTAATAATAAAATTCTTTATTGCACCTAAATGCAAATAATTGTACAAAGACGAGCTTAATATTTGTTAGTATTTGCTACCAACTAACCTTTGGCAATGGGAAAATTGTTGAGTGTAGTGCCAAAGCTTTAAGGGCGTAATCACAAATATCAGTGGTTTTCAAGTAACATTTATTGAATCAGGAATCACAACTGTGACGATATCATGGTGTGAAATTAAAGATAATATATTCATCTCTAGAGATAGCGTATGAAATTTTATAGTTTCATACAAAAAAATCACATAAATACATATCCACCATCGCGAGCACAAAAAATACGAAAAATCGGGTCTGGATCGGTACCATTATAGCCAATAGCGCTGCATATTTTAACGTGAAAATTTAAAAAAAGTGGCTTATATAGTCCTTTATACTTCTTGCTTGTTATCCATCACCCATCCATCAGCCCGTGTTCGTCCACTGCTGGACATAGGCCTTCCCAAATTTCGCCACTCATGTCGGTCCTCCGTCCTCCTCATCCAGCCGCCACCCACAATGTCCTTCAGGTCGTTGGTCCAGCGAGCACGAGGTCGGCCTACACTACGCTTTGCTGTACGTGGTCTCCATTCTAAAGCCTTCCGCCCCCAACGGCCATCATGTCAGCGACAAATATGGCCTGCCCACTGCCACTTTCAACTTACTGATTCTACAGGCTATGTCGGTTACTTTCGATCTCCGACGGATCTCCTCATTTCGGATTCTATCCATCACAGATACCCTAAGCATAGCTCGCTGAGCAACCTTAAATCGGTGGATCGGGCCCTTTGTAAGAGACCACGTCTCAGCGCCATACGTCATCACAGGAAGGACGCACTGGTTGTACATCTTAGCATTTAGCACTGCGGTATTGACGACGTAAATATGTGACGCAACTTTCCGAATGCTGCCCAACCCAAGCATATTCTTCTGTCAGCCTCGGCGTCGAAGTTATTTTTATCCAGCTGTATGACTTGACCCAGATAAAATATTTCTGAACAACTTCGATGCTGACATTGTCGACGGTTAGTGGCCCTGGGATGACGTGACAGTTGGGCATGACCTTAGTCTTATCCAAATTCACCCGCAGGCCCACTCGTCTCGAAGAATCGCTAAGGCCGCGCACCATTTCCTCCAGTTCCTGCAGCGATTCCATCATTATCACGATGTCATCGACAAAGCGAAGATGAAAAATGTACTCTCCGTTTACTTTTATGCCTCGTCCATTCCAGTCTAGTGTTTTAAAGATGTCCTCCAGCGCGGCGGTAAACAGTTTTGGGGAAATAACATCTCCATGTCTCACGCCGCGCTGAAGATGTATCAGTCTTGTTTGTACACCCTGTACTTGGACGGACAACGTAGCGGAGTCATACAGACATTTCAGCATCTCCACGTAACGCCAGTCAACTTGGCAACGCTGCAAGGACTGCAGAACAGACCAAGTTTCGATGGAGTCGCTTGTTAATTTGTACCTAAATAAGTTACTATTTCATTTGGGAGAAAGATTATACAGTGAAAAACGCCCCAAAATTGCTTCAGACGTTTTAGTATGGAAATTCGTCGACGGGGCGCATGATTGCCTGGCCTCGCCGTTCTCGGCTTCCATTCCGCGCAAGGAGTGTATAATATATGATTCCTCGCTCAGACGCACGGATTTATCGAAAATAAATACAAGAAAGTCCGTACAGTGTTGTATAGCGTGGTTGAAAAAATTTGATACTTTTTCGGATTTACCATTATTATCAGACATTTATGTTTTGGAAAAAAGTACGTTGTAGATGTAATTTGCGATTGTTGGTGTTTTGACCAACTTCAAACAAAGGAGGTTCTTAAATTGACATAATATAACGTGTGTGTTTTCTCGCTTCTGTCTTGCTTGACTGATTTGAATGCGGTTTTTGGAACGAAGTTCCTTGTAGCACGTTATGGTTTCTCTCCGTCACGACTCCTTTGCTTACTCTACAGATGTACTTTACACTAGGCATGTCCCTCATCCTTCTTTCGGCCATAACTCCAGAACAGTTGGTGTGAGAACATTCACGATTAGACTCTAGGGTTAAAATGAAGCTTTTTTTAAATGTCAAAACTTTATGGGCCTATATCTTCTAAACGGCAGAAGCTTCATGGTACTCTAAGAAAAGGCCTTGACAACTCCTACCAAAAAATTCAATAAAAAAAGCGGTTTCTTTTACTGGCTAAGTTTTGATTAGCTCTATCTTTGGAATGGCTGGTGCTACAGACACCGGGTTTGCGCTGTAACGAATAGTTTGGCGAGACTACAAGATAAAAAAAAATTGACATTCGATAGGTTTTCTCAGTTTTTTGACAGGTCTGACTCACATGAAAATCGGTGTCGGGGTGCTTTTGGGGTTACTGATTACGGTACCGTTTTCAGATTTGTCAATTTTTGACAAGGATTTAGACATTTATTTGAAAGAAAAAAAAACAGGTAAGTATGCGAAGGGCACTTTTTTTCAAACGAGAGTCCCAGGACACTTCTCGCGTTTTTTACTTTTATTTGTGTAGTACATTTAGCTGTTTTATCGTGTATTAGTAAAATATTTATATTTTTTTTATAGATGTAGTGAGTTAGAAAATTTGGTTATAAAACAATTAAAAAGGGTAGAGCACAAGGAAACAAAACTGATGTCTATGAATCTTAGAGATCATAGTTCACACACAAGTAAGAATATATTGACGAAAAAAAACAATGTGCGAAAACATTTATTAGTTTTATTTTCTCTTTTACTTTGCACGGTAAAGTGTTGTGGTAGTGGTAGTAATTCTATTCGATTTGTCACCTGCCTTCAACCAATATAATAGGTTGGGGAAAAAGTCTTTTCGCAAATAGTATGTATGAACTTATAATAAAATCTCTTTGGCTATACCATTTGTATCTGGCTGGTTTTGGTATTATTAAAGAGTTTGAATTTTAAAAAAGATAATTCCAAATTCAAATGAGGTAAAATGTGTTATTTTCATTTGTTTTTCTTACTGTTAAGATGAGTGAATCTAATGAAGGAATTCGATACATTTTGAAATTTTACTATAAAAAAGGTAAAAACGTAACGCAAGCAGCGAAAAAAATTCGTGATGTTTATGGACCTACTTCAGTGTCTGTGAGAGTAGCACAAATTTGGTTTAAGCGTTTTCAATCCGGAAATTTTGATGTCAAAGATGCACCTCGCTCTGGGCGCCCTGTTACGGATAAAATGGATGCCATTTTTGAAGAAGTGGAGCAAGATCAGCATATCAGTAGTTACGATGTAGCTGAAGAACTGGGGATTGACCACCAAACAGTTTTGGCGCATTTGAAAAAAGCTGGGTACACAAAAAAGCTCGATATTTGGGTGCTTCATGCTCATGAGCTCTCACTGAAAGAAACTTAATGAACCGTATACTCATTTGTGATCCTTTATTACGACGTAATGAAACCGAACCATTTTTGAAAAACCTGATAACTGGTGATGAAAAGTGGATCACGTACGACAAGAGCGTGCGAAAAAGGTCGTGGTCAAAGGCTGGTCAGGCTTCACAGACTGGTGAAACCCAGGTTATCTCGCAACAAGGTAATGCTGTGTGTATGGTGGGATTGGAAGGGCATTATTCATTATGAGCTGTTACCGCCAGGCAGAACCATCGATTCTTAACTCTACTGCGAATAACTGATGAGATTAAAGCAAGAAGTTGAGAGAAAGCGGCCGGAATTAGTCAACAGAAGGGGTATGGTTTTTCATCACACACATATTTAGCCACACAGCAAAAATTAAGAGAGTTTGGCTGGGACGTATTAATGCATCCGCCGTATAGTCCTGACCTTGCACCTTCAGATTTCCACTTGTTTCGGTCTCTTCAGAATTCTTTAGGCAGTGTCAGGTTAACATCACGAGAGGACTGCCCATACCACTTGTCGCGGTTTTTTGATCAGAAGCCCCAGAGTTTCTATAGCAATGGGATCATGTCCCTACCTACAAGATGGCAGAAAGTTATCGAACAAAATGGCACCTACATGCTTTAGTTAAATGTAAATAAACTTTATTAAAAAATGTTTTTAATTTTCATATAAAATGCGAAGAAACTTTTTCCCCAACCTAATACAAGGAGTCATTATTTAAAACAACCGTTTTCATACTGGAGGCTTGATCTTCCATAGCATTGATTCGGCCCAGATCCAGTTGTTGCGTTTGTAGGGAACAGGAACAAATAATCTTTTCTGTTCCCAAAAAGAGTCATCGAAGCTTCATATCGGCTACTTACCGATTCTTCACTATGAATTTGGCTGGATAAATTCACTTTATACGCATGCTTGTTCTACATTTGCGACAAGTGCTGTGAATTCATGTTGTTATCCAAGTTTCACCAAGTGCCGACATTCGCAAGTATTCATTATATTTTTTCATACATATTTATATTATGTTTTCATCAAGATTCGTTTTGAACGCCCGCCCTTAAATATTGCATCCGCCATCTTTAATTTAAAAATGCAGTCGTACTCACCTCTCGTAGATATGTCCCTAGTTGACCAGGACAAAGATGTACATTAGTAACAAATACCAAATGCGGTTTCAAAGTTTTGTCACCTAATTTAATTCAATAAGTTTACCTAATACTAACAAATAATATTTCAAGTATCACGATTAGTCGAACGCAAAGCGGTTTCAATGGGAGCGTGCGCACTAATAAAATGTATCGTCACGCCTCAAATACCTAAATTCGAGCGCATCAAAAATGTTATTACGGCCTTAACCATGCGGTAAAATAGTACTTCAATTGTTCAAATAAACGTCCCAATAAACATTTAAAATAAAGCTATAGTTTATAATAAAATACATAAACTACTTAAGGGGTTTACATAAATACATAATAATATGTAAAGCGACGAGAATCCATTAATTTAATTACTCGTAATAAATAACACAACAAAGAAAAAATTATGTAATGTTCTGCTACACAAGTAAGTGTTGTCGAATATTGTTTTTTTAGCCTTTTTACTCTGGCTTCTTACAACTTACAGTGTCTTCAATTCTTACAATAAACCGTCTTTATCTGAGTTGAAAACTATAGACTATGACTAACTGATTGACGCCACAGACATCCAATATATTGTCTGTGATTGACGCCGCTTCGTGAAACCATGGTAGGTATACTCATGGTATACTCGTAATACCACAACTCTAATATATGCATGAAACTAAAGACAGATATTCTATGTCTATGCGTGACACCAACTTTTATTTCTAAACAAAGACAACTGGTTTGTTAAAGGAACTAATACTAAAATTGGTTAAATAGTCGATTTGAAAATAAAAGCCTCTGTTTCAGTTTTTCTGCTTTTCCCTGCACGACAGTATCAGTACAAACGTATCTTCGACGTAACATCGATCGAGGGATCAGTTTTGTATTTAAGATTTTTATCGAACAGCTTCAAGCGAAAATCACTTTGCATTGCTAAATTCTATATCTTGAGTGCACACAAAACTCACTTTATTGCAGTCATGAGTCGATTTGTTTTCAAAATATAAACATTGTACAAAAAATGTTTCCAAAACAAAACTAGACAGGTGCGTAGCAGGAGCATCAGGTCACGATGTTTTTGCATTAATATTATATAATACTACCGCATTACCTCTGTGATATCAGAATCTGTCATTAGACTTCGAACCTGGCCTCATACAGGAATCAGGAAAGGATATCCTACACAGACCTCTAAAAATTACAGATATTCAAATATTCTGTGCTAAAAATAGAGGTCTGTTATTGTGCTCATAGACATAGAATATACATAGACCTATGTCTATAGTTGTGCTTACAACTTAATCATTTACTTACGCCCGGTATTGTAATCTAAGCAGGAGTCGCGGTTAACGGTTTCATGATTGTTGCACCCTACGATTGCACCGATGATATCTGACCGATACTATAGTACCTACAAACCTCAGATAAAGAACTAGGTACCCAAACATTAAATGAATGTCTGTTATTGCACGGAAGTCTGTGTTATCGTGAATCACAGAATAAGACAAAGAAGGTCGCACATTTTAAATATATATTATAAAGCGCACAGAGAAAAAACCCTTTGTTTAGAAGGTGCGACCTACCTTGTTACGAAGAAGGTCACATATCCGGAATATATGGCCCACCGCCCGCCAACTTCTTCTGAGGCCCGCCACCACCGCAGCGTTGCGATTTGTATGAAAGTGCTGCACATCCGATCCGTTCAGCTTTCGTAGATCTTAGACCATTTAATACGGGACTTGCCAAGCGCAGGCATTCCCCTCTGCGCAAAATTCAACAAATTGTTCGTATCAATTTGCTTGTGTGCTCGTTTTGTGTCTATGTTACAGATTTTGATTAATTTTTAATAAATAAAAACACTTAGTATTATAATATATTATTAATATTAGATAAAGGTAAAATATTTTTTGAAATATATTTCGACCCACTTGGGGTATTCATCACAATATACATTGACAATACAATACAATTTTCAATTGTTTACATTGTATATTTGACCGACGACGACGACCCCAAGCGGATCGAAATATATTTCAACAAAAAAATAATTATGCATATTAAAATACTTAAAAGTGTATTTATTTATTAAAAATAAAAGCTAAATTTAAGTAAAAATATTTATTAAGATTTTGATTTAGTGTGATATCTAACTTTTTTGAAAGAGTATGTTTTGGTGAGAAAATGTGTGCTGTTCGTGTTTATTTCACCTTCCGCGGAATGCGGTGGCAGAATAAATTTCGTACTAACAGTCGCGCTTTGCCACGTCCCGCGTCAAATGGTCTAAGGCTAAATCTCAGAAGAATAACTAAAGCATAGAAGTAGCAGTAAAATCGGTACAAAACAAACATTGTATGTTTTTCTCGCTCCTTCCAATAAAAATATGTATGTTCTAGAAAAGGACACCCATTGAAATACTTTTTTCGTTTTGAAATATGTGTAAAATCCGTAATATAAAATTGGTTCCATTTGGTTCTAATATCCGACCATAGGTCTCTTTCATCACATTGTTTGTACCAAATTTGGAGCAATTTAAATAATTAGGATATTTTACACTATTTTGTTGTGAAGTTAGGTCCGCGTATTAAAACATATTTCTAGTCTTTTTAATGAAAGAAAAGGTGTTTCGAGGAAAAAATCATTAATTAATAAAAGAACATGACGGGCGTAGTATTGAAATGCAAATCCCTTTCATCTTGGAAAGGAAATGAAGCCTTCATTGGTAAGCCATTGGAGCACAACATTTTAATATATTTTGTAATGTATAACAACAGAAAAACATGAAAATTTTAATGTTACTAAGTTTTCATATAAACCTATATGTTGGGTAGCATTTTATCAAAGAATTTTAAATATATAAGGTAAGGTTATGTTAGAGTATTCATAGCACCAACCGGGTACAACCTTGTAATTTGCGAAACATTTTGACAAGCAATTGTCTCTTTTTGGTACTTTAAATAGTGACATGAGAAAAAAAGATAAGAAAATCAAAAAGAGTTGCTATTTTATTACTACTTCTACGCTTTAGTTATTCTTCTGAGGGATAAATGCCCTGCCCCAATCTCAGCGAATCAAGAGGTTGCGTAAACCGTTACCTGAATACATGCCTGGTATGCTTATAAATAGAAGTTAAATAAGGTAGAAAGCGTTGGTTTTAATCGTAACAAGTGGAGATTTAAAACATTCGAAATAATATTAAATGAAAATATTATTATAATTTTTAAACAATTCAACTCGTACGGTTACGTTCAAAATTAATCAAAGATCTCATAGAGGAATGTCGTTTTCTTACGAAGTCTCATTAATTATTGACATCTTTGACATTTTGTAGGATAAGTAAACAAGGCCATTCCTACCGCGTTTTAGAAAATTTACATTATTTTTGTATTAATGTAAAGTAAGATTCTTGTTTTTCTAGTAATTTTTATCGTGTTTAGATGTATTTTACGGATAAATGTCCATGTATTTATTTTGGTAAGTATTTTCTGTTATATTTATTTGTAGCAGAGCGTGGTTGCGATGCACGGATGTGGAATGAGAAGTGAGATGTAGGTTTTATTATGGATTGATTGAGATAACACATAGGTACAGCACAGTTAATATTTCCGTTTTATTTTGCACAATTTTTAGTATTTACTCGTTGACACTTTAAAAGAGAGAGATGACAAGTGATAATAATTTAGATAGACTTTCAACCATAAGTTTTCATTCTAGTGTCATGCAACCTTATTACTTTCCCTCACTAGCAGGAAATACTTTGCAGCCCCAAGTCAGCTCTGATTTTTACCAGTCTGGGTTTAGGAACTGCCTTTGTTAAAAGATCAGCTAACTGTTCAGCAGAGCTTGTTTTTTGAACGTTGATAAGTTCTTCTTGCACTGTCTCCCGAACGAAGAAATGTCGTACTCGGATATGTTTAGTCCGCTTGTGGAATTCGGGGTTATATGCAAGACGTATAGCAGCTTCATTATCTACCTTCAATATAGGTATTCCTTCCAGGACCGTTAATGAACTGAATATCCTTTGAAGCCACACTAGCTCACGTGCGCCTTCGCTTGCGGCTACAATCTCTGCTTCCGTTGTTGAGATTGCAACAGATGGTTGTCGTTGACTCAGCCATGAAACGGCACCTTGAGCAAACAAACAAATAACTCCTGTAGTGGAGCGTCCAGTCTGGTCATCACCGGCGTGATCTGCATCACTATAGCCATCTATTTTTCCACTGGTAATATTTGCGTTGTACATAATGCCGTAGGATACTGTTCCTTTTAGATAACGAAATATCCTTTTGACTTTTAACCAATCCGCTTCTGTTGGATTCTCCAACTTTCTTGATACTACCCCAACAGCATAAGCTATGTCGGGGCGTGTACCCGTCATGAGGTACGCGAGAGCACCTACAGCCTCACGATATGGGAATTTCTTCTCTTTAGGGACTCGATCTTCGACTTTCCCTGATTCTGAAGTCGGATTCCGGTCGATAGGCGTTGAGACTGGATTGCATTCTGACATACCGAAACGTTCTAAAATCTTTCTCGTGTACGACTCTTGGTTAATGAAAATAGAACCATCTTTCGAACGTGCAATTTCCAGACCTAGATAGTAGGATGCTTCCTTAGTCGTAATTTTAATCTTATCTCCCAATTCTTTGAAGAATTGGTTTGCTAGTTCTTCATCTGTTGTAGCCACGAGTCCGTCATCTACGTATAATGTGATCAGAATCTTCTTATCTCCCACATTCTTCGTAAATAAACAGCAGTCGGCCTCATTCTGAACGAAACCTTGGCTTAGCAGTATGTCTTCAAAACAAGAGTTCCAACATCGAGGGGCTTGTTTTAATCCATAAAGGCTTCGTTTCAGACGATAGACTTTGGTTGTGCCATCGCTGAATCCTTCTGGCTGCTTCATATAGATCTCTTCTTTTAGCTTGCCATTCAGAAATGCAGTTGACACATCAAATTGTGTGACATGCAATTTTTCTTTAGCACTGACACTTAACAAGGCTCTGATAGTTGCCATTCTCGCAACGGGACTGTAAGTTTGTTCGTAATCTATTCCTTTTCTTTGTTTGAACCCTTTTACTACCAGCCTGGCCTTATATTTGTCAATAGTTCCATCTGGGTTGCGCTTAATTCTAAAAAACCATTTGCATGGAAGCGCCTTTCGATTGGAAGGTAGCTCACACAATGTCCAGACATCATTGTCTTTCAGAGACTTTAGTTCACTTCTCATGGCTTTCTGCCATTCAACACCGTCATGTCTCTTAATTGCTTCTTCGTATGTTACCGGGAAATCGTCAGAGCTGACGATGCATACGTAGTCTTCAAACTTCTTAGGACGTGCGGTATTTTGTCGGTCTCTTAAGTAATATCGAGAATCCGCTTCTTGCAGGGGCTCAATTACTTCTAATCGCTCATGTGCGTCGACAAACTCATCGTCACTATCATTATTGTATTTGCCCTCAGCTCTGATAGTTGGACTTTGATCCTCTTGAACTTGTTCTCCATTTGTTATATCTCCCTCTAGAACATGTTCAGGATTGTCTGGCTCTTGTCCGGGAACATTTTCATTATCGTTTATGCCTGTTTCTCCCTCTGAATAAATAGGGAAATTTGTGGTAATCTTAAATTCGACGTCAGTTTTGAAAGTAAGATCCCTAGACCTCAATGTCTTGTGACCATCCCAGACACGATAACCATCATCATTCTCGTAGCCTATAAGAATGCCCTTAATAGCTTTCTTACTCATTTTATTCCGCTTTTGTTTGGGAATATGGGCATAGCATTCACTCCCGATTATCTTGAGATGACTAATCTTGGGTATCTTGTCATGCCATAGCTCGTAAGGCACCTTGTCCTCCACTCTAGTGGGACCTGTCCTGTTGAGTACATAAGCAGTTGTATTGATCAATTCAGCCCAGAGTACTTGTGGCATTTCCCTTCTTGCATACATTATCGATCTGGCAGCTTCTACCAAAGTGCGGTTTTCTCGCTCACTATAGCCATTCTGTTCTGGCGTGTAAGGCATCGTCAATCGGTGTTGAATTCCGTGTTTCTGTAGTATCATACGAACAGCCGCATTCTCGAATTCGCCTCCATTATCACTTAATAATGTTTTTATAGTATGGCCAGCATTTTTTGCTTCTTGTAGCATTTGCAGAAGTTTGTCTTTCACTTCCGACTTCTCTTTGATAAAATAAACAAATCGATAACTCGAATAGTCGTCCTTGAAAAGTACAAAGTACTGGTACTTCGAGATGCTTTTTGCAAAGGGACCACAAACATCGGTGTGTATCAGCTCTCCAGCTGCTGTTGCTCTTTCCCTTGTTCCAAATGGTTTTCTATGTGACTTTCCATATATGCAGCCTTCACACTTTACTTTTTCTGGACTTAGTTGAATGCCTAACTCACGCTTTACCACGCGAATGACATGTCTCTTGTCTTGATGAGCAAATCGTTCATGGTATAGCTGCAGCATATTCGAGCCTGTCACAGCATTGACTTCTATTGTCACTTGCTTTGTTGGAATGACTGTCTTCATATCCAACTTGTACAGTCCACCATGCGGGACTCTTCTCCCAACAACCCTAGTCGTGCCTGCTATGTCTAGTTTGCACTCTCTAGTCGTCGACATAAAGATGCTGGTCTGCATCTTATCTTGCGCTGCTAATGGCGAAAATAGATTTTTTGTTAGCGATGGTACTAACCACACATCGTTGAGGGTTATTTTCTCCTTGTGTTCACCGACATTTGATTCAACCACTACGGAACCTTTTCCCAACGCAGGTATGATAGTTCCGTCTGCCGTTGTTACGGTGTGATCTGAGTCAAATTCATGAAAAGCGTTGAAAACATTCCTCCTTACTGCAATGTGCGTTGTTGCTCCATTGTCGACATACCAGTTTTCTTGGTCTTGGATTTGACTGATTGAGCATGCATTTACCATCAACGAAATTTGTTGTACTTGTTTGGACTTCGACCCAGAAGATGAGGTGCTTGGTTTAGGTGGCCTCCCATCCTTAATCCACTTCTTACACTTGCGTACTCTATGTCCTTTTCCAGAACAATAGTTGCATATCAACTGGTCATCGTTCTTATGCGTATTTTGTCCATATATGGGCGTAGTCACTAGTGTTTCCTCTTGTGAGTTCTCTTGACTACCCAGATCTCTCTCAAATGTGCAGAGGTGACTCGTCAAACTATCGATAGTTCTTTCGGACTGCTTCAGCATTAGCCAGCTCGATTTGAAATTGAAGAATCTATCATCAAGTGTATCCAAAACTTTACAAATCAGAAGGAGTTCAGGTAGCTTCGCCGTTGTGTCAGTTTTTGATACTTCAACTTTTAAATCGTTCCATAAATTCTTTAACTTTGACATATGAGTAGGTATATCGTCCTCTTTGTTATGTTGCAGTCCAAAGAATTTTAGACACAAATTATAGGCTCTATCATCTGTTTGTCCATCAAAAAGTCTGTGGAGCTCTTGCCAAACCTCGTTTGCCGTTCTGTACCTCATAACTTTTTGTAGTGTTTCCTCTGTCATATTGGTGGTCAGCATCAGCAGAGCGCCGCTTTCAGTCCTCCTATACTTTGCCATTGCGGCGTTATAGGCGCTAGTCGCAGCGTCACCTCCTTCCGCAGCAAGTATTGGTCTTTGAAGTTTCCCTTGGACAGCATCTAAGGCACCTTCTGTACCTTCTAGCATTATAGAAATTTTGTACTTCCATGTTGACCAATTTTTCTTGCCTTCAAGTTTCCCAATATCTATTTTTGTTGAAAAATCCATTGTTACCCTATTCTCTTCTTCTTGTGGGGCACAGAACCTGTTATATTTATTTGTAGCAGAGCGTGGTTGCGATGCACGGATGTGGAATGAGAAGTGAGATGTAGGTTTTATTATGGATTGATTGAGATAACACATAGGTACAGCACAGTTAATATTTCCGTTTTATTTTGCACAATTTTTAGTATTTACTCGTTGACACTTTAAAAGAGAGAGATGACAAGTGATAATAATTTAGATAGACTTTCAACCATAAGTTTTCATTCTAGTGTCATGCAACCTTATTATTTTCACCTCGGTCTTTATTAAATCTCTAACCGGCACTTGTTCATTCAAGTCCATTTAAAATCATTAATTTATTTTACACACTGGCCCTCAATTCTTGCATGTGCGCAAAAATTGCATTGGCAGATTGTGGGTGACTTTAAAAGGGATTGTGTAGAGATATGTGTTGATTTTTTTAATAGAAAACTTATAGTGGGCATTCCTTATACCCTATATCTTCTATTTGGTGTGGTTTAGTCACTGTAATTTCCATCACATGGCATTTATCAAGCTTTAAACAAATATCTAATCAGAATAGCTGCCGGTCGTGAATTCTATTCCCAACAGGACAAGCTAGAACCCTAAAAACGCCTCTGGGAAACATAGTTATGACAACATATTGTATCCACACATAATAATCAAGTGTTTCGATTGTTAACTAAACAGTGAGCTTCTTTCATTGACCCTACGTCCCAACGTTATCGGTAATCGCCGTTCCTCGACAAATATCAACGATTACTAACTGGCATAACCGGTAGAAAGCATACCGGTATAAACATGATATTTAGGGGTTTTTTAGGGTATTTATAGCACACGTCAAAAAAATCGAAAAATGACAATAATATATCGTAAGAGACCAGTTAATTTCAATCACGGCTCCTGGAATTAGTTTGTTGTTAACGATATGTACGGAACCCTCATGACACGAGTCCTACTCGCACTTGACCGGTTTTTTGTGTATTAAGGACGCTTTTACAAAATGTTGAATTATTCGCTGTTTGTCGGCACATTTTCCGACAAATACATATTCTTGCCAAACCTACAGATACCTTAAACCTTCAACTATATTTATATATTTTCCGTAACACACTGTTTTTAATACAGTAAAATCAAATCCTGTCGTACCCTTCAATCCCTCCTCTCGTAAACGCAGCGCAAACATGGTAAGTTTTAGTACAAATATCTCAATAATTGGAGGACTTTAATCACAAACGAAAAGACCCCGTGTAGAAAAAATATATAAATTGTATGTGTAAGGCACAGATAATTGGATCTCTGTGGTGTAAGGTGAAAGAAAATTTGAAATTCGAAACATTTTTTCAGAATCTTCAGTTGTTTTGCACGAGAATCTTGTATGAAATAGGTTTAGTTTACTTAGGGCTAGTTTCTGAATTGAGAAAATTTTGCTAAGCTAAGCTTAACTTGAAATTCTCAACTGTGAAATCGGGGGTTAGTAATTTTCCCAGATGAGTTTTCAACTTAAATAAGCGACCACTTATCACGGTTTCTCCACTTTGCAATAGCGTCCTTAAGCTACGATTAGAGGATCTTCTTAACATGTATAATTAATAATAGATCTTGATTTTTCAGTTAATTATGTTACTCCAAACCTCAATCATAGCTTTATCTGCAATAGTATTCGTGAAGTCAATGCACCAAGTTGGAGATGACGAAAGATACTGCTCCCAGAGATACCGGCGATTATGTCAAGGGAAAGGAGTCCATGTCGGCTGCCAGTATCCTATTGTAAATCATTTTGATTATCTTTTCTCTTTCTCTGTTTATGCTTCTTCAAATTCTGCTTCTGTTAAACGTTTGTAGTTCCTTAATGCTTATCGAACCAATGTGAAAATGGAATGTCATGTTTCTTTTTCAAAATACCGTCAACGTTTTCGCTCTTATTAGCCCCGCAGTTGGGGCGAAAAGGGTTTTTAGGGTTCCATACACAATGGGCAAAACGGAGCGCTATTAATGTCACTTTGCTGTATGTTGGTCTGTCCGTCCATATGTCACGCGTCGATCGGAATGAGTTAAAGATCTGAAATTTGGATAGTTCGTGTGGCATGTTGTCCCAAAGCCGAAAATTAAATCAGAAACTCGATTATTTCATACATGAAAAAGAAACCGAAAAAAATAATTCTTTCTTTCCCTGGCATGTGCTGTGTCTAGAGATCATTGAGTAAAATAAATTATGTTTTTAATTATTTTTAGGGTTCTGTACCATTTGGACAGCAGAGTGACATTAATAGGGCTCCGTGTTGCCCTTCGGGTGGGATACCCAAAAAAAGAAAACGGACCGAGGAAATACTGTGGGGTCCATTAGCTTCATTGTTTAAGCTAAATGTGGATATAGAAAATTTC
Organism: Ypsolopha scabrella; assembly: GCA_910592155.1. Lineage (NCBI taxonomy): Eukaryota > Metazoa > Arthropoda > Insecta > Lepidoptera > Ypsolophidae > Ypsolopha > Ypsolopha scabrella. The sequence goes on from OU342960.1 coordinate 50,605,770, forward strand.
CATATTTCATTAATATACTTTTCTAAGTTTTAAATTAGTAGCATCGGTAGTCCGATTTAATAAGTATTCATTATTATTCTTAGGGTGTTTCAGATTCTTTAATTATCGTGACACGGAAAACAATAGTTTTTGAAAAAATATAAAGCTCACACAAAATATAAATTCACGGCTTTAAAGCCGTGAATGCGATAACTCTTGTTTTGTTTCAGCCAGGCAGAGGCGAAGCTTGTGAAAATTACACAGAAATCGACTTCAATGCAGCTCTGCGGCATTTTGTAACACACTACATAAATAAGTAAGAGACTTCGAAATTGTCTTTTTTACAAACTGCTTATAGAGGGTCTCTCTTATAGATTTTAGTGGACGATTTAATTGTCACAAAAATAAACTAAGAGTTTCTGAGATAATTCGGAGAAAATACATACAAGGTGACATTAATTTACGGAGCCAAGTTCATACGGTAAGTGCAGTTACATAGTTCGATGCTTTTTGTGAAATTCGCGTTTTTTTTATTTTTCCCTACAACCGAATACCCAGCCCGACTCAATACTAAAAATGCAGGTCGAAATTATATTTTGCGAAATTGGCAAAAAGTTTTCTCGATCCGTGATACTGATCACTTACTAAGCCTCCCGATGGATTTGGCTGTATAAATTAATGTCATCTTATATAGGCTGAAATTCAATCAACCGACCAAATTCATACTAGAGACCCGGTTAGTGATCGATCAATTTCGAAAAATATATTTTTTTATCCCGTTCTGGTTGACTAGTTCAAGTACAATTCCTAGTGCAGGCATTATGGGGCAAAAAACTTTTTTTATTTCGAATTTCACCTGAAGGGTCATTGAACCTTGTTCTTGATCACTAACCGAGTCTCCAGTATAAATTTGGTCGGTTGATTGAATTTCACCTTGTAATATGTCGTGGCCATATCGTAGAATTGTTAATTTCATGATCTGCCTGAATATCATGAAGTATGTAAAAACTATTTAAAGGCGTCACCTCGCTGCGCTCTACTTCGCTCAGCTCCCGAGTTTATGATCACAAGCAACCTAGCACGATCCTCTTAGCTTCGCTCGTCGTCGCACATATTTTTGACTTTTTGTTAGAAGTCTATCCTAAATTTCTTCTTTCATACTTAACGATATTGTTGATCCGAGGTGCAATTGTGTAAGACAATGGTATTCAAATTGATTGTCAATAGCTAGTCGGCTAAGCAAATTAGCCCGTTTGACAATTATTGAAATCGTACATTTTTGGCTGTCAAATGAATACGATTGTCCTGTTTTGTTGTTGACAACTAAAAAGTACGGGCTGATTTGCTTAGCCGAATTAAAACATATGAAAATCGATTTTGAATACAATTGTCTTACACAATTGCACCTCAGATCAGTTCTACGATATGGCCATACATATAACAAAAATAAGGTGCTTCCTGACCAGTTTATGAAGTAAACCATTATTTTATGATTTTAGACGTCGACAGAAAGTGGCGGCGGGACAAGAGAGAGTTCGAGGCGGTGTCCGTTTACCCAGACCTCAAGTTATGATGTTTGTTGTGAGTCAAAAATATTGGAAAACATTTGTCTGTCTTAACTAAGAGATTGTCTCTCAAAGTACTATTTCAAGCCTCTCTTACAAATTAAATAATAGATAAAATCTACAGCTTTAATGATATTGTTCTTTATGAAGATTAAAATCGGAAACACTGGCTTAAATATTTTTTTTTGGGAATTTGAGATTGCAAGTTTGACCGCTCCAGTCAGTGAAGGACCAAACCTATCCCCCCCCCCTCTCCCTCCATTTAATCGAGGAAATGATGATGATGATGATGGTGATTGAGAAATGTATGTAATGGGATCATTCGGAGGTCTCCGTCATCCATTAGACGTATTAGTTATTATATATTTCACTCATAAAAAAAGACGAAAAACAAAGCGGACGCAGTCGCCGCTAAGCAACAACTGAAGCATAGCATTGACGGCGGTTTACAAGTGTGTGAGTGGACTTACTATGGAAAATAACTTACTCTAGTGTGAATGTGTGCGTGCCGGGCTCGTCCGTACACGCGTAGACCACTATGGGTGCTTCAGTTTTTGGTTAGCGAAAGTGTACTTACCACTTGCTGAAAGTTGAAAGAAAACACCGTAAAGTTGCATTCCCTAAAAAGCCGCCTTTACGACCTCTCGTGGATATGTTTTCTTGATCGGCAAGTATGGAAGAAGAAATTTACGATAGACTTCCGAAAAAAGTCAAAAATAGATGCAGTGACAAGCGAAGTCAAGAGGAGCGAGTTAGGTTGCTTGTGATTATAAAATCAGGAGCCGAGCGGAGCGAGACGACCCCTTTAGCTTTAACAGATTTCATCATCATGAAAAGATCAATTCTACGATATGGCCACGACAGACTGTAAATGATAAATTTGACGTATACGTAGTATGTATTTCAGGACTGGGGTAACGAGTTGGCGTATTTAGCGCAGCGTTTGGCTGATCAGTGCCTGTTCATGCACGATGAGTGCAGAGCCACATGTAAGTTAAGTACCTCTTAAGGAAAGCCATCACGCGTATACCTACATACAAACACAAAATTGTTAGGAATGCTTTTATATTTAGTCCTTTGATAATACTTAGATCTATGGCAGATTAAAACTAAAAAAATCGGGAAATTTTAATCATAACTGAACAACAGACCCGTAAAAACGTAAGTTTACGGTTTTTTACCAAAAGTATATCCGAATATGTTTTTATTGTTTAAAATGTAATTTAAAAAAATAATACAAATTTAGCATCGAAAGTGTAATTTAGATCTTTTTTAACACAAATACTATGTTTGAAAACCTTGACAGTGTTGCAAAAATGTTTCTCCTGGCACGTTTTAATTTTGAGCCCGCGACGAAATCGGTGCGATTGTATTGTTTTCGCAAGTCTCATCGAGCGTCGTGCACGTACAGCGAAATAAAATATAGTATTATATTCGGTCACGCCCACAACTGATTTGCTGCGCTCATGACGATCATCCTTAAACACTAAACTTACTGTGGAAGCAATTAAGGGTTCCATACCACATCATGGAAAAACGGAACTCTTATAGGGTCACTTTGTTGCCCGTCTGTTCGTCTGTCTGTCTGTCCGTGTGCCAGGGCCTTTTTCTCATGAACTACTTAGGTGTACCAAGATGAAATTAATATCGAGTTATATCCTTTAGTATTATCCTTAGTAGGTTATATCCTTGCAGCGCCGTAAAAATAAAGTTTCTAGTTTTGCGAAATAAAAAGATACGGCCTTTTAAAGCTTATTTTAATACAAAAATTCCACTCACTTACTAATCTTTAAAATATAAAACCTTAAGAGTATTTTTCGGTGCAATCTTGAAATTTGTGACGAAGTGAGGTCTTTTGGAACAAGTGAAGGAATAAATCTGACAACCATTAATTTCCAATTCTCATTTCCAAGAATCTTATCATGCATAACATTTAATGTTCTTGTTTTTCATCTAGTGCGGTATCCTTACGCACAAATTTCTCGTTTTTAATCTAGTACGGTATCCTAATGCATAACTTCGTTGTTTTTCGTCTAGTACGGTATCCTTACGCGGGACAAGCTGTCGGCGAAGTGAGATGGCGCAAGGTCGGCTACTCCGATCACCTGATGGTGGAACGAGCAATTAGACGCGTCCTGGACGCGTGGTGGGGCGAACGGAGACGAGTGGATCCGCACCAGTTGACGGGGCCTTTTAAGATTAGTGGCAGGTCAGTGTAATCAATCTCACTAGATTCACGGTAAATAATCGTTGGTTGTATAATATACATAGTAGGCTTTTAGGTAACCTGCTATGTTATTGATTTTATATTATTCTAGACTTTCGTCCACGGCTCCGACCGCGTTTATTCAATCTCTGACCCGTTTTCGACTTGGGCGTTATTTTATCTAACCTTATTTTTATCATTTGTTGTTTTACTTTAGTTAGAGTATGTCCTACCATATGACTAAATTTGATACTTGTAAGTACTGCCGTCTTTAAGATAGAGCTGGTTACGTTCAAAAATACTACTCTGTCGAGGTTTTTTGTATGGGGATCCCCCTTAATTTTATTAATTTTCCGTAATGGATTAGTATTCAGTGAGCATTTTAACTGGCGGCCTTTAAGCTGTAGATCCCTGTGGCTTCGTATTAGGGTCCCGAGCCCTAAAAAGGCATGTCAAAAATCTGTGTCGCTGTAGTATTGAGGGCCATAATAACGGCAATAAGGCTCACCTTCTATTGGGATGTAAAAATCGTGATGAAAAAAGAGGGTGTACGAGTGTAACTGTTCCCGTAACTCTCGGAAACATGTTCAGCAACCCCTCGGGCCCGAGATGTATGTTGTGACGATATGTGATGTATGTTGTGACGATATGTGATGTATGTTGTGACGATATGTGATGTATTTTGATAGAGGAGCAGTTTGGGGCCACTTCAGTCAGCTGGCGGTGTGGTCGTTGCGCGCGGTCGGCTGCGGCGCCGTCATTCATGGCTCTGTTCACGCCAAGTTGCTGCTTGTTTGTGACTTCTCACACACCAACATGCTCGGCCAGAGCACCTTGTTGGCCGGTACGTTTTATATTATACGATTTACTAGCCTTTGCCCGCGGCTCCGCCTGCGTTTATTCAATCTTTGCCCCGTTTTCGTTAAGTTAAAAGGAAAACTATCATAGCTAAGTAGGCTTAACAGGTTTACGAGTACAGGTCGCGCCAAACTTTTGTTCCCCTCTAAACACGACAATTATGGGCCGTTCTTCGGGAGATCAACTTAGGAGCGGACTAGAAGTTTGGCGCGACCAACTTATAAAATGTACTGGGCAGCTACGAACCCTACGAACTGCGCGTGACCCACGCACTTGGCTGGTTTTTACTTGATTACTACTTTATTATAAGTATAGATAACGAAATCCATCGCTTTGGATACTCTAAACATTATTTAGAGTGCATAAAACTGGAAAATATCAATTGAAACAAATTTGAAGTAGTGGTAGGGCACTTTTCGTGATAGCGGGAGGTCATAGGTTCGAATCCTGGCCAGAGCTATTTTTTCAAAATCCTTTTTTGCCTTGGAAATTCGTTTTAGTTGATCTTTTTCAATTTGTAATGCATTTTAAATAACGTTTGCAATTTTACTTCGTTTTAGGTATTTTGCTGTCTTCTTAAACGATCATACGCCTTATTGTCTAACTTTAACATCTATCGCTTTCAAAATGTGTCACGATCGTCTAAACATGTGTGATGTTATTTGTAGCCAATACATTTGAAAGCGCAAGCGGTAAATGTTGACGTTAGAGAATAAACGGACAGATTCCAATGCAAAAAATATTTGCATGGATATAAAACATTAGGGCTGGGCTTTCTAGTTTTTGGCACCACATGTTTACAGCACAGTTATGACTAAAAATTAAACCAATATAAGTAGGTAGGTCTTTGTCTGTATTCGCCATTCCCCATCACGTCTAAAAAAAAGTACAAACTACAAACATATTTCGTCTCTCTCTTAATTAAAAAATGAAACCTCATATTAAAAATGGAAATATTAAATGAAGGCCGGAAGTAAACTTTTGACAAGACGCAGGCCGATCTATAGTAATTTATTTGTAAATACTTATTACTCACATAACAAGACAAGTACAAGTGAGCAATAACGCACAATCACAACATTATTGTCTCCATTCCGTAAACATAAAAATGCAGCAACTGTATCATCTGTTAAAGGGACCAAGGACTAAGTTTCTTGCAATGAAATACACAGAGAGGTTGGTTTTTAAGCAGACCTTGAAAAAACGTTGTTTTTAGACGAATACGCATGAATCTTGCGTTATTTACTTACATATACACATGCTGGTCTATCAGAGAGGTAAACTGAGGATACAGATATCCATCTGCTACGATCCTGCCACACCTCGTTCGCTTCTTCCACATCCGTCAATCTAGTCATCCAAGCTCTTCTATTTCGGGTACTTTTGACTTTACCCTTCTTTTGTAAGTCGCCAATTTGGCCATAACGTTATCATTAATGAAACGAATCAATCGAAACTCAATAAAACACTTTTCAATGCAAGATCTCGTAAAGACCTATTTAATATGCTTCAAAACTGTTGTCAAAGCCAACTCATTTATTGAAAAAATGTTGCCAGTATTTTCTTGTGTACCATAGATAGACTTGACAGAAATGAGCTCCGAACGCATTAAACTGTAAGCGCAGCTTATTTCCGTCAAGTTGGCAACTTGCGTGCAAAGAAAAAGAATGCCTGCCTAAAGTACATTTGGAGTACCTATTAAATACTTTGATTTGGAGTATTAAATTTTATTGTTTGTTTGTTTCTTTAATTACGTTTCATTTATTTACTCACATTGCATTGAAAAACGTAGTATGATACACGTGGGTAAGGTGTACTTACTTACTCGTACTTAACGTTTAAAACACTCGATTATCGCTCGTGTTTCGAATCGTCCCCGCCGTAAGCTATTGCCTCCTTACCGCACTTATAGTATAAACTACTATTATTATAAAGTCCATATAATGGTAATTATAAAGTCTTTATAATGGTGTTCTTAAAGTTAAAATTGTCTGTTTTCAGGTCAGGAGTTGGTGCCATGTCCAGTGGGGACAGCGCGTCGGGTTAAGATAGCGTATGCATTGCTCTGTGTACCAGTGAGTTTATTTTAATCTTCCATGCAATTTGTTGTTTGTCCGTCAAAAAATGTGTATTAGTGGTGGTATCTGCCTACTACGGATTCATCGCAGTATTTTTTATTTATTTTGAGCTGAGTGTAATCTCAGTATGTTTTTTCCCCTTTTCGACAAAAATTGTTTAATAATAAATTTACGTAGTGCGGTAATCTTTGACGATGTGTCCTTTTCTTCAGACATGTCAAGACAAAGTCTCTTTCTTTATTTATTTACATTTACTATATTTTCCTGGGTAAAGTATAATAAAACTTTGTTTATATATATCTACGTAGAGTAACATACCGGGTGTAAATAGAGTGCAACCTTTAAATAAAACCACATACTCTACTGATCCTAATGAACAACTCTTTGAAATGAAAAAATCCGCGCATATCTTCAGAGAAAAAGATATTCAACTGTAACTCGAAGACTTTATCTCGTACAAGGAAGGTCTATTTTAGAACGCTGCACCGCAACAGCTGTTTCACGGACGATGCTCTCTTGAAATTCGCCTGTATGTCGTTGCGATAGGTTTCACGCATTTTTGTTTGAAACTCAAATATTTCCCAAACGAATGGTTAGCGTGGGTATGTTTCTTGGGAAAAGTGGTTCAGTAGGGTCGGTAGAATATGTGGTTTCATTTAATAGTAGCGGTCTATTTACACCCGGTATAGAGCTGGAACCAGCTGGCGATAGATGAGCTTGAGTTTTATTTTGTAAATAAGCCGGCCACCCCAAACATAAATATCACAGCACCTAGCTAACTTCATACGAGAAGATTTACTCCTTAGTGTTTCTAAAAATAATATTGTGTAATTTTCCGAATCCACCTCGTGGTCACGAATCCTTGTCTTACAAAGTCACAACAGATTGTCACATAACATCTTCACTATTGGTGATATGTGTTTGGGGTTAAAATTCTTCTTTCCCTTTATCACCTGTGTTACAAACTATTGTAAAAATACAAAGACTTTTTTCTGTATCATCTTTCGATAGCTAAACTTCATCATACAAGTTAAACCGGGTAAGCTTGGTCCTAAAAAAGCAGTTTTCCCTGGATATTTTTAATTTTAAGGTTCCATTACATTTCAGCTGGTCCGCAAGAGGACAACTGACCCCGTAGACGCACAAGACGACGAAAAGGGTAGTTACGATGCATTCACTAAAGACTGGCAGAGTGACGACGACATCACTGAATATTATGACGATATGCACGACGATACACTTGAAACGAAAATCAAAGATGGCAGAAAAAGAAAGACTGGAAATCATGAAGTCGAACTAAGCAGGTAAGTCGTAGACTAGTTACAATAGACATAAAGGTTCTGAAGAGAGGCAGTAGGGCTTTATCAGTTTCTCTCTCTCTTTGACCAGTTGTGAATTTTTACAACAAAGACAACCATTTTTTACGATTTTTGCTCCCCCTTCCCCCTCCCTGCAATCACCCTATCGTCTTTATCCAGTGACCACCCTCTCACAAAACTGATAAAATTTTCGTTATCTGAATTAGAAAATCAATCATGTTGTTTAAACAAAAGTTTTTTTCTTTTGGCAAGAACTCCCATTATTGCCAACTATGTTCATGATATTATCGTCATCCCTCTGTACATATACCACACTTTTCACTACAGATATTTAATTAAATCTTCATTTCGTTTGTATTGTTCAGACAGGAATCCGAGATAAACCGAGACCGCTCACCAACTGAACTCGAAACATGGAAACCACCTCACCGAACCCATTTAGAACAAACCCAAAGATACGAGTACCTAAGAAAGAAACCAAAACATCAACAAATTGAGGACCAGATTCCTCCCCCTGATGTCATTCATATCCATGGTCCAGATCATGATTCAATGTCACATGAGTTCGTCAACAAACGTAGAAATAATACGTACATACCGGCAAATATAGATGTTGGACAGGATCGTATACAAGTAGAATATACAGTGAAAGTGCCGGATTCTCGGAGAAAAGGGTCACCCGTATCTAAAGATCGAAGGTATAATATCTAACGTTATTTATTCAGTTGAATGGTTATGTTAGGTATAAGTAAACAGGTATGCTTGTTCCCCTAATATTTATATTTTGATGAAAATTTTAGGAAATTTTATCTTCTACAAGTTACCTATTTAAAGTTTTCCACTAAAATCAACCATTTTCGTAATATTTCGAAAGTACTCAAAAATGTGCAAAATTTTGTGGTTTTTGGTCCCACCCTCCTCAGTTGGCACGGGGTATTTTTGTTCCAATAACTAGGTATAACACTACTCGAAACCTACAAATAACATCCCAAAGTTTCGTTAAATTCGTTATTTTTCTCAAGGAAGTGTCAAACCTAAGGTTAAGTACTCAAGCTTAAATTAATGTGAAGTAAAATACTCCGAATTTATTTTATCAACAGTCACTACCGAATCCCATACATAGAAGACCCGAGAGACCAAACCCCCAATGTCGACGACCTTAGAGAAGGGATACTTCATGTTGACGGACCTATGAAAGTGCGCTTTAGAGACAAAGGCGACGCAAGGAGACCGATGACAGAAAAAATTACTATTCCCAGCGTAAGTACAGTGGTAGAGACATTCTAATCTTAAAATGCATGGCCTTCCAATGTGCTTACGCTCACATGCAATGTAGGTGCAAATATGCTATACACACAAATAGGTCTTCGTCAATTACAAAATCAGTCACCGGCAAACGGTACTTGTCAAATTCCCGAACGGCTGGATCTGTTGGCCAACTAGTGCATAAATAGATGCACGACAGAGCGGATGTGTCTTTCTATAATATAATCTTACTTACAAACATAGCCAGTACCTGGACTGATCGCACAATTTGTTGACCTCCTAGTGCACGGGCGAGTCCAATTACACAGTGAAATCCTTTGTCCCCAGTAGTTCTGTTGTACAGTTCTGTTAACCGAACTAGTGGGCATTTTTTTCCCACTAGATCGCCACACTCACACAAGTGTTGCAATAAGTATTTCCTCTTACACATTGAAACAATCACAATTAGTGAATGCACACCGCATTTTAAGATTAGATAATAATGAATTAATAAATAATGCGCGTAGGAATCGTCCAACCAACCAATGTGTCTTTCAGACCATGGGAAAGAAACTTCAATTAATGTTTACCTGAAGGAAAAGTTAGAACACAAGAGAATGACAGCAATTTCACTGAAATAAATTCTTCCTGTCGTGTATTTTTAATGAAAAACTTTAAGCATCTGCATTTGTAACAAACATCACGAAAACAGCAATTAATGTTTTGCTAAATTTCTTGCCTTTCATCAAAACTTCTGACGGAGAATATATATTTATGTAACGTATTTGTTCAGTACGCGCAACCTTACATAGCCGCACGTACTGTACTTAGTGAATTTATATATTTTGATTGCATTTGTTATATAAAATAAATCTATTCCTACTTCAATATATTCATGATCATTTTGATTGGTTTTTGTTACAGGAACGAAATCAACGACGTAACTGGCAGCAAACGAGAAATAGACCTCCGAGGTAAGCTTGAAATTCCTACAAAAGATTTTAAAAAATTATATTAATTAGAGCATTATGTATATCTACCGAACGTAACGTAGGTATGTCTGAGGTATCAAACTAGTATCTGACTAGCTCGTACACCCTCACTTAACGGACGATTCGTTCTTGAGTGCTAGGTACTATATTTTTAAGGCATCTAGGTTTCATCATCGTTTTCATTTTTCACCGTTCAGTTAGTGGTAAGTTATAAAAACAATCATCAACTTATTGGTGAAAGATTAATCACCGAATCCCAAAGTTGAAGTATTTTCAAAAACTTATAGCTCCCTGGGGGTTAGGCAGAGAGAGACCACAAATCTCCATCTGCTACGATCCTGATACACTTCTACTCACCACTTTCTTTTCTTTCGAAGTTATAGCACAAAAATAGCCACTGAGAGCCCGAGATTTGAACCCGCTATCCAGGATAGTAGTACTACCCGTCAGAAATATCTCGGCACCTCAGTAAATACCCGCAAAGTAGGTAGAGCCCTTGCGGGAGGGGCGTTTCGGGTGCCTACATATTTCCGACGAGTCATAGCGTGAAAGTTATTGCTCACTTGGTTATATAACTAAAGCGATTTCTTGCAGGCCCGGCGCCAAAGCTCTGTTCTGCACGACAACGCGAAATCTTAATACCGAAAGGCAAAAAACTAGTGCCTTGGTAAGTTTATATTACAGGCTTTTGGGTGATTGATCATGTATAATTGGGTTTTCAGTTGTTTTTCCGTTTCTTTAAGGAAATTGCTACTGGTTCACTTATCGCACTTATGACTATTACAATACGGGTGATAATCGTACGTGGTCGTAATCTTATGAGAGAAGCAGCGGTTTATCCTCCAATACACTCCAACAAACTGATCAACTTCCCCATAGAAACAAAATAGCAGCAATGAAAAAAAAAACAAATGGCGCCTACTCGACTGTTTATTTTTATGGAAGTTGCGTTACCTCGGCTGGACCTAATAGTTTAAGGATGTTTAATACCTCACTTCGCTCCGCATGATCCTGTTTTATACCAACACATACTGCAACAATTTATCTGAAATTGATATATGATAAAGTTGAGGACTAATGCTATGTCAAAACTGTTGTGAAAACTTGATTCCATAAAATTTTCTTGATAGAAAAAAATTACAAAGTTACCTCCAAACCGTAAAATAAACCATTTAATGAATACTTGAAATTAGATCTGAAACTTTGCATAATATAACTGATATTAGTATAAAGCAGCTGCAGACTGTAACATAAAAATGAAAAAACCATCAGTGTAGCCGCGATTTCAAAATAACTGATGTTTTTGCGTGCGCGGCATTTGATTAGTGTAAGATAGAAATAGACAGTTAAAAAGGAGAAGCGTTAGAGCAGGACTGCGAATTGAGGTATTATGGGCCCTTAATTTTGAATTGTAAACCAAGCCATATATTATTTTTATGAGAACCAAAAATTTCGAATACTTACTATAAAGTTATTGGTCCGAGAAATATTAACAAATTCGACCTAAAAACTGATCTAAGCTGGCGAAGCCGGGCGCAAAAGCTAGTAATGTATATTACAAAAGAAATATAACCGTGTTATATACACCATGAAACTTGCTCGCCAAGAGTTGAGAAATATTGTAAAGGCCTATCTCCAGCAGTGGGCAAGTCAAAAAAAATTTTTCTTATGGAGCTGTTCGAATTAAATGTACACTGGGTGAAAACTGAGAATATATTAGTAAAATAACAGTACTTATTACAATAAAAATTAAATAAAAACACAATTTTCAAAATATTTCGGCCTCTTCTATGAGGCCGTCATCAGTTGAATGACAGTTAAAATCTATTGTATGACAGTTAAAGACTATTTACAGAAAAAAATGAAAAAAATAAAATAATGATATTTACAGAATTAATGTGTGATGATGATGATGATGATGATGATGATGATGATGATGATGATGAGTCAATCGGTCGAGTTATGTCTGTCAGTCAATCTTCATCCACAAAGCTTTACTAAACAGGGACTACCCAAATAATTTTCTACAAAAACACATACACCACAGACCAAGATTCCACAGAAACAGACATACAAACGTCTCCAAAAACCAAACACGACTTGTCACAACATACTTTCATGGTAGCCACAAACTTAAAACACTGATCAATGACAATTTACCTATTCTCAGACAAAACAATGAAACTCAACACCTACTACCCAACACTCCTCAAATTTGCTATAGACAAAATAGAAACCTTAGATGCACACTCAACAAAACAAAACAACGTTCTCACATCATCCCAAACTCAAACTCATACACCAGTGGCACCTCCCCATGCCAACGGCCTCGCTGTAAAACATGCATTTTAATCAATACAGACACACACATCAACACACACCACACAACAAACACATACAGAACACAATCCAACACAAATTGCAAAACTAATAACTGCATTTACCTATTAGAATGCCGACATTGCCCGGCATTCTACATAGGTGAAACTAAAAACGCATTACACATCCGCATGAACCAACACAGACACACTTCAGACACTACACAAAACAACATCCTGCCCATCCCCACTCACACTCGCCTCCACAATCAACTTTTTAACGACTGCTTCACTGTGCGTATCATTAAGTCATTTACTCCACCATTGACCGACATACAACTGAGGACCTGGGAGACATCATACATCTGGTCACTTGGCGCACACTATGGACCCGGACTCAACAGACAACACTGACAAACATAACTCGACTCATCATCATTCATCACACATTAATTCTGTAAATATCATTACTTTTTTTTTTTTTTTCTGTAAATAGTCTTTAACTGTCATACAATAGATTTTAACTGTCATTCAACTGATGACGGCCTCATAGAAGAGGCCGAAATATTTTGAAAATTGTGTTTTTATTTAATTTTTATTGTAATAAGTAAAATTTAAAGAAAATAAAAGGCTAAATATAGCAATTATATCTTTATTTATATTAAAATAACAGTAATGTTTAATTTCACAAGTATCCCCGAAAAATATTGGATAATTATAGAGTAAATATGAACCAACCTAATTAGACTATGGTAAGTTCACGATATTGGTGTGATGAGGTGTCTAATTATTTTGGGAAAATTTTAAATAAAAATACATATTTCCAGGTGGTACCAGGGAGTCCCCCTTTTTAATCTCGTTCTGTTTTAGAAAAATAACCAGCTTAATGAGAACCAGAGCTAGGGACATTTTTGCTCAGGTCAGAGGTCAAATAATATTGGTGCCTTGTAAAAAATATATATACGCATTTCTGGGGGCTGAGAGTGTAACCGAATGCCTAATAACAAACAATAATACTACTTTCACGCCTTTTTATTAGTGTATCTTTAATTCGACCTCGAATGTTTCATTTACTTTACTCCAGTGGACGATGACGGGATGGATGGATGAAATTCGCTAACCCGGCAACGATGTAATTCTGCTTATAAATGAATATTTGTTTCTACCCAGGTATCATTGACGTTGGACGAAGATGATATAAACCAACTGTTCAAGGACACAGGATTCAGTATAAAATGGAGAAAATCTAAGCACCTCTAACCAATATATTATACGTACATTTTATAAGGACTTTAGTAGTTTTTTTTGCCTATGCGTACTGTGAGCAAAATTGTCTTCAAGTAATATGTCTGCTTGAATGCCCTAATGGGGGAACTACTGAGCAGAGTTTGATGTAGTTTTTACTTGGTGGTGGGGAACGGAACAAGGTGGGTTGCATGTTAGAGCCACAATGCACTTAACAAGCGTCCTTGTTGAAACCATTGATGGGATCATTGTCCTGTAAGAGAACCGAACAAGTGTGACTAAGACCTTAGGTTTTCCTACTGTTATATCAAATACCAGAGGAAACTACTAATTCCCTTGTAGTTTTACTAGTTAACCTAAACATATCGTCACGACATGAATCCCCGATGGGGTGTCAGAAGTGTTCCCGAGTGTGAACTGTGATATGCATGTCACAGTCCACACCCGGTACACCCACGTTTCACAGATGATTATTCACTACGTGATGCGTGGTGAGCCCTATTGCCGTACTTCGGGCACAATTACACGCATTTTAGGACATGCAGGTTTCCTCACGATGTTTTCCTTCACCGTTCAGCAAGTGGTAAGTATAAGGTAAGAACGAACATTAATGTTAAGCACATTAATTCCGAAAAACTCATTGGTGCATGCCCGACTGGGGATCGAACCTGGGTCTCTAGATTGATAGTTTCCTCTATTTATCAAACATCTCATTTATTTGAAAAAAATGTATTAAGTATAGTGACCAGGAAGCTTGTAACCTTCTTGAAGGTTTAACATTTTGGCATTTCTAATGAGGATTTAAAAACTTTCGTACTTAACCAAATTTATATTTTTTTTTCGTAATGGCCCTACGGCACTTACCTCTAAGAGACAATGAAGAAATTGGTTTCTTTCAACATTCCTAAACTCAGATGAAGAGTTCTTAATCTGTCTAAGAGGTAAGAAAAAAAAAAGATTAATTTGGTTAAGTACGAATGTTTTTAAATCCCTCAGTTATAGAACTTAAATCCTCATTAGAAATGCCAAAATGTAAACCTTCAAGAAGGTTATGAGCTTCTTGGACACTATACTTAATACATTTTTTTCAAATAAATGAGATGTTTGATAAATAGAGGAAACTATCAATCTAGAGACCCAGGTTCGATCCCCGGTCGGGCATGCACCAATGAGTTTTTCGGAATTAATGTGCTTAACATTTATGTTCGTTCTTACCTAATACTTACCACTTGCTGAACGGTGAAGGAAAACATCGTGAGGAAACCTGCATGCCCTAGAAGCGGGAGGGGAGTCGAGTTTCGAGCCAGCGCGGGTTGTTCGACTTGAGGTACGACTATTATAATCTCTATGAGGAGAAATGACAGCTACTTGGGCAAAGGCACAGAGGTTTTCTCTATGTTTGAAGGTAACCACAACGTGTCAGAAACTATACTGCTGTCTTTCAAATTTAAATACAATATAAATTATTATTACTAGAAACGTTAACTGAAAACCCGTTGGACGAATAAGAGCATACTTATAAAAGTGCGATGGCAAGCAGCTTACGTGTTCAACCAAGTTGACGAAAAGATTAAAAAGCAATAAAATATTTAACGATGTGCTTCCCTAGCCCATGCCGTGCCTGCGAATGTTGCTATAACAGCTGTCCCTGTGATAGCTACTCCATTCTAGCGTGTCTAAGGTCAGTCCAGCACTCCAGCATTATATTGATGATTAGCCTTTGCCCGCGCCTCTGCTCGCTTTTATTCAATCTCTGCCCCGTTTTCGGCTTGGGCGTTATTTTACGAACGTCCTCTTATAGCCTATTATGTTGACCAGGGTCTCTAGGTGATAATAAAAAAACGCATCGAAATCCGTTGAGTAGTTCTCGAGTTATTTTGGCTTCAGTAAAATACTGAGTACCCAATCCATTTAAATTTCTGGAAAAATATATTATGTACAGACACGACCTTTTTACTACTATATTATTAGTATAGATTTCCTGATAGCTCAGGCGCAATATCCATGAGGGCGAGAATATGGGGAGAGCGTTGAACAAAAGCTGACCCTGAATGACGTATGAGCTTGCAGCGGTTCACTCACACAAGCGGCGGAATAATAGTACATTTTGATTCTAGTGCGAAATGTTTGATATTTCTTCGAGGCAAAAAACAGTCGGGACGAGAAATATCAACACTTTCGCACGTGTATCAAACGACGTTTTTTAATACACCTGCTAAAGTAGCAAACTAAATGTTTATTATTAAATTAAATTTGTAGCAAATTAAAACAGATACAAGTCGAGAGAAGAAAACGCAGTGTCTGGTTGGCGCCAATATATAGTCCATACTACAAAGACCAATATCTCTTTCTAAAATCTTTTTATTAATAGGTTCTAAGATAGATCCAATAGAATATAAATTATGATGTCTAAAATCGTTTTGAATTTTTAAAACATCTTTTACAATTTAACATAGATAAATATTTAATAATAATATAATAGGTTGGGGAAAAACTCTTTTCGCAAATAGTATGTATGAACTTATAATAAAATAAAATCTCCTTGGCTATACCATTTGTATCTGGCTGGTTTTGGTATTATTCAAAAGTTTAAATTTAAAAAAAAAAAACCAAATTCAAATGAGGAAAAATGTGTGATTTTCATTTGTTTTTCTTACTGTTAAGATGAGTGAATCTAATGAAGAAATTCGATACATTTTAAAATAAAGGCAAAAATGCAATGCAAGCCGCGAAAAAAATTTGTGATGTTTATGGACCTAGTGCAGTGTCTGTGAGAGTAGAACAAATTTGGTATAAGCGTTTTCAATCCGGAAATTTTGATGTCAAAGATGCACCTCCCTCTGGGCACCCTGTTACGGATAAAAAGGATGCCATTTTTGAAAAAGTGGAGCAAGATCGGCGTATCAGTAGTTACGATATAGCTGAAGAAATGGGGATTGACCACAAAACAGTTTTGGCGCATTTGAAAAAAAACTGGGTACACAAAAAAGCTCGATATTTGGGTGCCTCATGAGCTCACTAAAAGAAACTTAATGAACATTGTACTCATTTGTGATTCTTTATTACGACGTAATGAAACCGAACCATTTTTGAAAAACCTGATAACTGGTGATGAAAAGGGTATCACGTACGACAAGAATGTGCGAAAAAGGTCGTGGTCAAAGGCTGGTCAGGCTTCATAAACTCTGGTGAAACCCGGGTTATCTCGCAACATGGTAATGCTGTGTGTATGGTGGGATTGGAAGGGCATTATTCATTGTGAGCTGTTACCGCCAGGCAGGACCATCGATTCTGAACTCTACTGCGAACAACTGATGAGATTAAAGCAAGAAATTGAGAGAAAGCGGCCGGAATTAGTCAACAGAAGGGTCGTAGTTTTTCATCATGATAACGCTAGACCTCACACATCTTTAGCCACTCAGCCAGCAAAAATTAAGAGAGTTTGGCTGGGACGTATTAATGCATCCGCCGTATAGTCCTGATCTTGCACCTTCAGATTTCCACTTGTTCTGGTCTCTTCAGAATTCTTTAGGCAGTGTCAGGTTAACATCACGAGAGGCCTGCCAAAACCACTTGTCGCGGTTTTTTTATCAGAAGCCCCAGAATTTCTATAGCAATGGGATCATGTCCCTACCTACAAGAAGGCAGAAAGTTATCGAACAAAATGGCACCTACATACTTTAGTTAAATGTAAATAAACTTTATTAAAAATGTTTGGAATTTTCATATAAAATGCGAAGAAACTTTATAAGTTTGAAAATACTCATCCTAAATAGTTTCTAGTGTATCCCGTTACTTCCAGAAATACCCACAAAACGACAAGTAAAACAAGGTTTATTTACTGCTTATTAAATGATGTCACCGGTTTCCCCTAGATGGCGTTGAACAAAAAACACTAGTGCGAAATATGTAATTTTACGCACGCTAAACAGGTACGTTATCTAGCATGTTTTGAACAGGTGTATTAAAAATCAATTAATTGTCGACCGCGCCTCGCTGCCCAGCTTTTGCTTGTCTGACATTATACAAATTCATATTGGGGGCTTGGTAAGTGACAAGTATCACGGATCAATAAAGTTTCATGCGTAATTTGAAAAACTAAATTCTATTGTATTGATTCGGAGCTAAGCATGCGTTTGTAGGAAAGAAAAAATATATATTCGAAATTCCCAAAAAGGGGTCGTCGAACATTGGCACCGACCACATACCGTGTCTTCAGTATAAATTTGGCTGCATTCATAAATGTCACCTTATATTATACAACGATGATCCATATGATATGATCCCAACATATCTTATCTTAGCACAGTTTTTATAATTTCGTTTCGATTTGAAGTTCATACTGGAGACACAGATTAGAACTAAAGTTTGTGCCCTTATTACTTTCAAGCAGAAATACAGGTTATTTAGAAAAATAGGAAGAAAAAATTTAATTTTGCAGTCATCCCATAAAGTGTAATTAAACCATGTCGCTAAACACTCAAAAAGTCTGCATCAATCAAAATCATACATCCCACTAATATTATAAATGAGAAAGTTTGGATGGATGGATGTTTGTTACTCTTTCACGCCGAACTGATTGGGCTGAAATTTTCCATGAATGTAGTTCTAGACCTGGAACAAGACATAAGCTACTTTTTATCCCATAAATCAGTTCCCATGGGATGAAAATGAGTTTTCAATTTTCTATAGAAAAGTGATGTGTCACGCCGTACCTGTTGAACCGCTTGGGCTGAAACTATGCACAAATAAAGTTCTAGATCTAGAATAGGACAAAACTACTTTTTATCCCATAAATCTGTTCCTATGGAAAACTATAAAAGAGACATACAAAATGGGAAAAACAGATGCGCATAGCACACACATTTCACCAGCTACGTTTACTGTAGGTAACAGTCCGAAAAATATTGACAGATTTTACAGGAGTACACAAAAACTAATTCAACGCGGGTGAAGCCGCGGGCAAAAGCTAGTAAATACATAAAAGTGAAAATATTATCTACTATTAATCACTTAAACTGACGTATCGAACGCGGTACCAGGGAGCGGGCAAACATACAAAGGATCCAAAATGAAAATATTCTTACTCTACGTAGCATGTGGTGTAGTCAGTGTCTAGAGCTCATTGAGAAGAACAACACTTTTATCTTCATAAATCAAGAATTGATGACGGAGTCTATATAAATACAAAACCGTACAAGTGCGTGTCGGGCCACGCGCAGTGTTGGGTTCCATAGTTGCTCGGTACATTTTATAAGTTGGTCTACTAATACAGATCGTGCCAAACTTCTAGTCCCATACATTTAGAAGAACGGCCCATGCATTGTGGTGTTTAGAGGGCACTAAAAGTTTGGTGCGACCTGTACTCGTAAACCTGTAAAGCCTACTTAGCTATGATAATGTTTTCCTTTTAAATTCATTATATTACTACTTCTGTGAATTTATCCACATATTCATAAACAACAGTTTAGTCGGACACTTGACTCTAACAAAAATTAGCACTTTAAAGCTTAATATTTCGCCAATCGAAAAATGGTTTTCACATACCCATAATGTTTTGAACGACCTATCCAACGATACCCCACACTATGGGATAGACGAGAAAAAAAATCATCCACAATTTACGTGTGTGGGAAAATCCAGTATGGGCCGCCTGGTTTTGCCTGAGAGCTGTTCTCTTAGTCTCCCCCGAATAACTTCGGGAGGATTTCCGAGTAAGATGGTGGTACCTTCACAGTCGAGCCCGGCATCAGCTCTACCACCTAAAAACAGACCAGTGACGGGCAACGGCGTCACTGGTGCAATGGTTTCGGCACCGCGCTCACCAACCTGCCTGCCCAGCGTGTGTGAGTATGGGCATTCTTCCAGGTGGACTGCCAAGAGTGGCGAAATCCTGGAAAGGCCTATGTCCAGCAGTGGACGAAACAGGCTGATGGATGGATGGAGGTACCTACATACTGGCGGAGCTAGAAGCGGCCCTGTCCCGCTTGCACCACCCCACCCCGATCGACTCTTACCTCCGCGCCGCCCACCACTCCCTCGTACCGCGGGTGATTTGCTAATAGTATGGTTTTAGTATCGATGATATTTTGATTACTATACACGCTGCCTTTTTGACCGTTTTCGACCCGAAGAGTAGATAATCTACACAACAAATACTATCGATTCGTGTAGTTGAAAAACAAATATCTTTAAAATACGAATATGTAAATTTTTTTTTTTGTAACGTACAAGTTTGATTGGAGAACCTCAGCTGGTACTGGCTGGTTACCTGTGTAGATACATCTTTCGTCGCCGCGGGATTAGCTAGGTACGTTGAAGCGCTTGTTCACGACATAAATGGTACGGGTGAAGACTACTAATGTTTTATAGACTGTGAGTTGTCCCATAACCACTAAGGGCTACTGACAGAATTGTACGTGTTCTTACTTGGGGATTCCTTCTTCCTTAAATGCGCAACTTACACATCGGAATCAGCATAGTAACGCCTCGCTTCAAAGTTCCCACAACTTTAACATCAAACTTTGATTTTGAATAGTTACCTATTCGTAGTTTTGAATAATTTTATTTACGACTCGTAGCGCGGAGCGTAACCGCAAATTCAACGTGCTCTCTACGCGGGAGGTTAGCGGATATTGACCTGAAGCTGAAACATGAAGTGAGTTTCCTGGCTCATCGTCATTTTGTTGGCGGTTTTTCCCTTTGATTGAAGTTCTGTTCATCGGTCATCTCACTGCACCATCATGTTAGGTCAATATTTTTTTCAATACAATTACCCGACTAAGATTTTGCTTGCTTTTTTTGAAATTTAACCTATGATATCGATAGTACTCCTTGTGTAGATCACCTACTTTTCGGGTCGGAAACGGTCAAAAAGTTAGTGTGTATATATATACCATTGATGATCTACAAAACTTAAACTAATTTCGATACCAATTTATCAGTAGGTATTTAAACATTGTGTGGGAAGATTATTATAGTTTAGCATCAATTAGTCATACAATACATAACATAGGTAATATAAGTCAATACATAAATTAGTCCTCTTCTTATCCACTTGTTTTATTAGTCCCCCTTACATCTGTCCTCACAATTTGCTTCACAGTTATTTTAGCATGGCTATAAAAGTAATAATTTAGCCAAGTGCGAGTCGGACTCGCTCACAAAAAAGGGTTCCGTACCACCCACCACACAATACAGGTACGAATCCTAAAAACATGATACAAACAACATCAAGGCTACAAAAAACAAGGCGCCAAAATGGTAGCGCCTGACAAAAAATTTGGCACCTTATGCGTAAGCAACCGTGATTTTTATTATTTTTTGTTTATCTAGCTATAGTATGTACCCACTACAATCTTATTTTTAAAACTTGTCGATCGTCGTCTTTAAGTAAGAGCCGAAACAAATAACGGTAAAAAATGCTACTTTTTTGAGGTTTGTACAATGGGACCCCCCTTGAATTTTAATTTCTTGACTATTTTATTAAGAATTGATAGAGGCCATAGTAACACGTATTTTGTGAAAATTTCTGCTGTCTATCTATTACGTTTGAAACTGTAGACCCCTGAAACAGACGGACAGACAGACAATAGAGTCTCGTTTTGACTCGTACAAGTGGTCTAAGTTTTGTAGTACGTCACTGAACCACCCGGGATACTATAAAGTAACTTTTTTTATACAGATAATAAATCCGATTCTGAAGGCTTTAATTTTAGTTTTAGTGCTGTCAAAACCAAATGTTTTTCTTTCCAAAATAGTTCTTTATCTGTTGACAACAGAAGCAATATTACTTTGGAAAAATTTGAGTATTGACAGCACTAAAACTAAAATTAAAGTCTTTAGAGTCGGCTTTAATAAGGCGATTTTGAAGGCTTCAGTTTTAGTTTGACATATAATACATAAAATTGAACTTAAGTATGGTTAAAACGAAAAGCCATTTTCAAGTCACCATTTTTTAAACGTCAAACTAAAATTTTAGTTTGACAGCCATAATTTACTCAACTTACTGATTTTAACTTGTTTTGGTAATTTCAAGGCAGATTTTAGAAATTAGTTTGATTTAAGAGCGTTTAAAAAACTTGCTAATTTTAGTTGGTGTGCCCTTTAGAATAGCAATATAGGTATAGTTCTGTTACTTAAAATTACGTTTTTTAGTAAGTTTCTTAGCATAAAATTAAAACCTTCAAAATCGGCTTTAGTAAGTGGTCAGCTGATCATTAACACGGTTTTCTGAAATTTTGCCTCGGAATTAGATTTGACTAAGTAAAGGGACAAATTACGACTGACGCCACACAATTAACTGATCATATCTATTTCCTTAACCAAATGAGTTATATAAAGAAAAAAATATACATACAGTAAGTTCTTCTTTTGTGAAATGATGAAGTAAATCATTCTTTACTAAATATTATTTTTGATGATGTCCTAACTTTCCATACGGCAGTGATTCGTTGTATGTTTGAAAATCATTCTGGAAGTGGCCGAGCCGTTACGTCCCGTAATAAGATTTTATTACCTATGTGGTTTAATTTACCTATCAAACGGTTTATTAGATATTAGCTTTTGCCCGCGGCTCCGCCCGCGTGTTATTCGGTTTAACGACATGCTTTTTTCCGGGATAAAAAGTAGCCTATGTGTTAAGTTAGGGTATAAGCTATATGCATTCTAAATTTCATCCAAATCCGTTCAGCCGTTTCAGCGTGAAAGAGTTACAAACAAACATACACACACACACACACACACACACACACACACACACACACACACGCACGCAAACTTTCGCATTTATAATATTAGCGTGATTCTTTGTTGTAGACTTTTGTCATGCATATCAGTGTTGTCATGCTGTGCGAACATGTGCGGCTGGGGTGACCTGTTCCGCGCCTCGTGCCCGGACTGCTGCTATGAGCCGGACTGTTACTATCCGAGGGACCACTACATCCAGGATCCTAAATATACAGCGGAGCCTCTGGCCTCGCTTGATCTAGACACTGTGCCTTCCGTAGAATCGGTCGCTGCGGGATCCTAAAATTATGCGACAAGTTGCTAAAGATTTTGGCCATTATTTTGTACGGTCAGTATAGCAATCTGAGGTGCAATTGTGTAAGACAATGATATTCAAATTCGATTGTCATATGGCTATTCGGCTAAGCAAATTAGCCCGTTTGACAAATGAAATCGTTGTCAACAACAAAATAAGACAATTATATTCATTTGACAGCCAAAAATGTGCGATTTCAACTGTCAAACGGGCTAATTTGCATAACCGACTAGCCATATGACAATCGATTTGAATACCGTTAGCTTACACAATTGCACCTCTGTTTATTAATTTCTAGTTTGTCAAATATTTGTGTGTCTTTGATTCATGTTATTTTCATTCGGGTTGTATGGTAAAATCATTTAAAAATGCTATTAACATACAGGTCATCAATAAGATGAAAAAGATTTATTTTTTAATTTATTAGGC
Source organism: Ypsolopha scabrella (assembly GCA_910592155.1). NCBI lineage: Eukaryota > Metazoa > Arthropoda > Insecta > Lepidoptera > Ypsolophidae > Ypsolopha > Ypsolopha scabrella. The sequence continues at coordinate 50,629,047 of OU342960.1, forward strand.
CTTTTATTTGTTTGATGCTTGTGGTTGTCGGCACTTGATGAATCTTATGGTTACGATGCATTATGAGTACAAAACACTTTTACTTGTCCTGTGTTACGGAACATCTGACCAGTTTCGATGTATTAGCATTTTCAAATTAATGAATAAGAGTGGATTTGAGTAACTAGGCTCTTCAAGGAAATTCATAAGGCTTGATTCATAAGGTGTAATTATTAATTATATGGAGTAGGAAGAAAATAAACTACAATCTAATGTAATCCGTGCAGTGACAGTTACAAAATTTAAATGAAGTTTTTGTTAATTCTTTGTTGGTACCTAATATATCTTTTTTTTTGTTTTAATCAGATGCCTCTCTATATTTTTACAGTTTTCAAAACAGGTAAGTAACACTTTATCTATTTAAATGTCACTTTTTACCCTTAAATGGAGAACCAGTATTTTTAAAATCTTATTGAATGCGAACATGTTATCTTAATACTATTCCAAATTTAAAAGAACATCTTTACACGTTTTATACGACGACAAAGGAGTATAAGAGTTCCTTTTTCACATTTTTAAATACCTACGGAACTCTTTTAAGCAGTAGAATAAAACTAATGCATGTGATTGAAGGGGGAGTTGGCCTCCTGTAAGTTTCCAGTGTTACATGTATGTATGACCTGTACTCGATGAGTACTTGATTGGTTTCGTTTGATGATACCCATTTGCTTACACGCAGTTTATAAGGTGACTCTTGTTTGTATAGCCCAGTTATTATTGTAGACTCGGTAAGTGGTCAGGACCAAGGTTCAATGACCCTTTCTGTGAAATACGCAAAATAAAATGTAGACTTCCTATACTAATTGAATTGAGGTTGTTCTTGAACTAGTATCTATCCATTCATCCATCAACATATTTGTCCACTGTTGGAAGAAATGCCCATACACACACACGCTGGGTAGGCGAGTTGGTGAGAGCGGTGCCGAAACCCTCGCACCAGTGATGCCGCTTCCCGTCACCAGTCTGTTTGGGATGGATATACCGCCATAAATCGGTCCCAAGCATGGTGGGCTACCCTGGTTGTATTTATTAGAGAGCTGTCTTCTTATTATTCCCCGAATAACTTCGGGGAGGTTTGCGAGTAAGATGGTGGTACCTCCACAGTCGATCCCGGCACCAACTCTACCACCTTTGTGTACTATAGTGACTATAATAGGGACACAAACAATATTTTTCATATTTCGCAAACAGGGTCACTGAGCCTTGGTCTAGACCACTCATCGAGTCTTCAGTAAGAATTAGATAGCATATTTTTTTATTGACGTATTTGGTCTTTCATTTTTATAATCATTTCATTTTATATTTATACAAAAAGCACGTTATCTAATAGCCAGATATATTTCGACAATTATTATTGTCGGCATCAGTGGAATAAAAATAAATTTATAATATTATACTAATATATGAACATGACATAAAATTTTCTAATGGTGTGGATGATTGACAGACAGAAAAATACAAAAAAAATGCGTTTTTTGTATAAATATAAAATGAAATGATTATAAAAATAGTAAGAATCACATTAATGTTATAAATGCGAAAGTTTGTGTGTGTGTATGTTTGTTACTCTTTCACGCTGAAACGGCTAAACGGATTTGGATGAAATTTAGAATGAATATAGCTTATACCCTAACTTAACACAAATGCTACTTTTTATCCCGGAAAAAGCTAGTTAGACTATAAACGAAAGTCACCTTTATATTAAATGTTCCTTGTTGCAGATTGTTGACGGGTATATCGGTGCTGTCATGCTGTGTGAACATGTGCGGCTGCGGCGATGTCTGCCGCTGGGTGTGTCCGGACTGCTGCTGCGAGCCCGACTGCTACTACCCAAGAGTTGATGTCAAGATAACGCCCCCGCTTGAATATGATTAAGAGGGCTATAACTGCTGGTGACCTTGAAACACGCAATTAATGGCCAGTTTAATTCGGATGTTACTTGAGTAAACATTTTGAAAGAAATGTTTGTAGAACTACAGAATATCAAGAAATATATGCCAAATGCCAAAATAAGGTCCAAATTAAAACTAAGATCCGATTTAATTGATTAAGTATGCAATGAAACAACTTCCAACTTAGACAAATTAAAGATATTATCACGACAAATTATTTTTGAAGAAATGATAATTGTTCAGTGCGGTCGCAATTTGATTCCCCTTTGAGTGAGGATAAGTCGTCCGAGTGAGTGAGACGCACGTACCCGGGGTCACCAGCAGTAATTGTCGCTTTAAAATCATGCGACAGTAGCTATTGATTTGTAAGCCTGTCTGCCCCAAACCGAAAGTTGATGTCAAAAATGTCGAATACAACTTCATTAAATTCTTAAGACCATAGGTTAGATTGTAAGCCTGCTTTAGACGTGGATGAATTCAGTAAATCTGACTGAGTAATCATAACTGTGAGCTGCCAGACTCGTTATCTATTACTACTAATAATTATCATATCTAAGTGGACCCTAACCCTAACTGATTTAGTGTCGGTATTCTCATCTAAAGGGGCTTTAATTGCTTTCCGAGGGCAGACGTCAAGACAACGCATCTGCTATAAAATTATACGATAGTAGGTATGGACTGGTGCACTCCTTATGTTTAATCTGTGGGTGTACCTGACTGCTACGAACCGAACGTTGACGTGAATACTTACTATTTATCTGCTAACGATATTCGCATTCAGCAAAAATTTTAAAACAATGCAACAGTAGCGGCTATTGATTTGTGCCCGAATGCTTCTGAAGGCTGACGTCTATAACCGCTTCAATATCCTCGAAACTGCGAAATTCCTAAAATAACCCGACCGGTGATATGGACCTACATATTCTATCAGAGGGAAAGTTCAGGTGTTTCGATCTAAATTCAAGATTTTACCTTGGTAACTTTTTATTTAACTGTAATATTAATGAATAACCAGTTCATTCAACGTCCTGGTTTGTTTCTTTTTGGAGTTTACTTGTAAAACACTTGTGATTTGAGATATCTTATTGTTAAAAAATAAATTTATTTAATAATGTTTTTTTCTTGTTTTTTATTTCTAGCTATAAATTTAAGGATAAATTTAATCTAGGCACAAAATGCTTCTGTTAGCATATATTATTTAATAATAACTCATGCGCATTGTAACGTAGCCGGATTAAAATGGAATAACTTATTATTATGTACTTAGTTAAAATAAACACATCTAATCTTACCAGCCCCATGATTCTGTATCGTAAACTCAGTTGCCACACCAAGTGGCTATCGTCTAAAACATACATATCCGCTTATTCTAAGGATAAGTTTGCACTTCAAATGACTTCACAATTCGTAAATAGTTTAATACCCATTAAAGGTTATTTTGGAAGTTCATTTTTTATCTGTTTTAGGTGAATAGCAACTATAGCTAGCAACCGAAACTGAGTTACATAATAGCAGATGGTTTGAGTTCATAAAAGGTACACACCACCACCATTGGTAAGTTTCGACGTTTTCTCAATCGAGTGCAAGAGCTAATATCATTATTTAAAAAATAGCAGGGTCGTGTATAGGAAATAAAATTTGGCACAAATTTAATAACGAATTCACTTAATGGGGCCCTTCACGCTCAGCTGCCATAAAAATGCTTTTGGTGTTTGTGACGCCCTGGTGGGTCAGACCTTAATGAAACTTTGCACACGTCTCCAGATAGGTTTCCCTATCTACGACGCAGCACTCTGACCTATCTCTCATCGAGAAGTGCTTGATGGCGAGGTATTCACCCAATATTAGAATTAGTAAAATGGTTCCAGGGGAAAACTGTTTACCATGAATTTTATATAAAAGTGTTTAAACTTAATCTTCTTTAAATGAACGACCGCGAACTGAAGCGTTTTTTTTAATTCTATTATAGCTATAAATTGTACGAATCTTTAAACTGCGTAAAAACGAGGCAATCTTCACGATATCCTCACAGCTATTATGATGGTAAGTATATCATCAAATTTTAGCTTTTTGAGCTTCATACGTACGTAGTTATATTATATGTCGCTAGATAAAACTTATTGAAAAATATATAAAGAAAGTAAGCTGTTGACTTCACAAACCGTTTTTACCTGTTGTATGGAGATTTTTGCGTGATGAGGCCCCTTAAGTAAAAATTTCATACCGTTTTATCACCTAAACATTACCCCAGCAAATACTTGAATAACTCTGAAACTTAAGACGCATTCATCGCAAGAAATCCAAGTGGCAACTTTGTATTTGCAACGTGAACGGTAAAAAAAAATTTACGTTACTCCAGTGAAACCTTCAGTATTCATCAAGGATCAGGAATCGAAAAGTGTTGTCCAGCAAGAAGGTGTGGTGATTTACTGGTGTATAATTATTAGTGGATTTACTGAATGTTGCCTGTTGTGTGTTGCATGCACAAAGATCCAATATATAATACATGTCTGTGGTTGCATTTTCTCTCTGTATATGTCTCAGACTAGGGCATATGTGCGGTAGACGGACATAGAAGGGTTCCTTGTCGGACAACGGAACTCTAAAAAGGGTCTTGACAGGCGGACAGACATATAATTATTAGTGGATTTACTGAATGTTGCCTGTTGTGTGTTGCATGCACAAAGATCCAATATATAATACATGTCTGTGGTTGCATGTTCTCTCTGCATATGTCTCAGACTAAGGCATATGTGCGGTAGACGGACATAGAAGGGTTCCTTGTCGGACAACGGAACTCTAAAAAGGGTCTTGACAGGCGGACAGACATATAATTATTAGTGGATTTACTGAATGTTGCCTGTTGTGTGTTGCATGCACAAAGATCCAATATATAATACATGTCTGTGGTTGCATGTTCTCTCTGCATATGTCTCAGACTAAGGCATATGTGCGGTAGACGGACATAGAAGGGTTCCTTGTCGGACAACGGAACTCTAAAAAGGGTCTTGACAGGCGGACAGACATATAATTATTAGTGGATTTACTGAATGTTGCCTGTTGTGTGTTGCATGCACAAAGATCCAATATACAAGGTGAAATTTAATCAACCGACCAAATTTACACTGGAGACCCTGTTAGTGATCAAGAACAAGGTACAATGACCCTTCAGGTGAAATTAGAAAAAAAAATTTTTTTTGCCCCATAGTGCCTGCACTAGGAATTGTACTTAAACTAGTCCAACCAGTACGGGAGCAAAAAAATGTATTTTTCGAATTTGGCCAAAAGGATTACTGAACCTTGTTCCTGATCACTAACCGAGTCTCCAGTATGAATTTGGTCGGTTGATTGAATTTCACCCTATATAATACATGTCTGTGGTTGCATGTTCTCTCTGCATATGTCTCAGACTAAGGCATATGTGCGGTAGACGGACATAGAAGGGTTCCTTGTCGGACAACGGAACTCTAAAAAGGGTCTTGACAGGCGGACAGACATATAATTATTAGTGGATTTACTGAATGTTGCCTGTTGTGTGTTGCATGCACAAAGATCCAATATATAATACATGTCTGTGGTTGCATGTTCTCTCTGCATATTTGTTTTATTTTGTATTATTTTGTTTACAATATTAACATAACCTTTTGTCATCTCTGTGCAACGATAAGTCTATGGCCTATTCTTATCTTTCGTTACAACTAGCTGTCCAGTTTACGTAAGACTTGCCATAAGCGTAAATACCCGTGAAACCAGTGTCAAGCAATACTGGACGTTTAAATGTTCACTGCTTCTTAGCTAACTAACACCCGATAGTTTTTATTCAATTTCTATAACTACCTGCATTATATTTGTGTCTGTTATTTTATTTCATCTACTCTTTGGTCGTCGTTTGTCAATCTAACAAAGTATCCTAAAACTTATTATCTTATCGTGTACCCAATACATATACTATATCCTCACAGAAATATCAATTTAGTAATGTACTTATGTTAAGAAATTATGTCTATTTTATACTAGAATAATAATATACTTATGTAATATTTGTGTGTAGTTTATTTAACTATTTTAAAATTATTATCTATTAGTGTATACATTGAGCCATATTTTGTTTATTTTGTTTATTTTGTCTGTAGATAAAATCAATTTTCTTTGTGTGTAGAATACCTATGTCCGTGTAAAATATTTTAAGTACCCTCGAATTGGAAACACTGTTCCCCAAAGGACAATTATATTAGTTTGGGGTTCAGAGTCTTAGCAATATTTTTTGTAAACTAATTGTTCAATAAAGAAATTTGATTTGATTTGATTTGATTTGATATGTCTCAGACTAAGGCATATGTGCGGTAGACGAACATAGAAGGGTTCCTTGTCGGACAACGGAACTCTAAAAAGGGTCTTGACAGGCGGACAGACATATAATTATTAGTGGATTTACTGAATGTTGCCTGTTGTGTGTTGCATGCACAAAGATCCAATATATAATACATGTCTGTGGTTGCATGTTCTCTTTGCATATGTCTCAGACTAAGGCATATGTGCGGTAGACGGACATAGCGAAACTATAAGGGTTCCTTGTCGGACAACGGAACTCTAAAAAGGGTCTTGACAGGCGGACAGACATATAATTATTAGTGAATTTACTGAATGTTGCCTGTTGTGTGTTGCATGCACAAAGATCCAATATATAATACATGTCTGTGGTTGCATGTTCTCTCTGCATATGTCTCAGACTAAGGCATATGTGCGGTAGACGGACATAGAAGGGTTCCTTGTCGGACAACGGAACTCTAAAAAGGGTCTTGACAGGCGGACAGACATATAATTATTAGTGAATTTACTGAATGTTGCCTGTTGTGTGTTGCATGCACAAAGATCCAATATATAATACATGTCTGTGGTTGCATGTTCTCTCTGCATATGTCTCAGACTAAGGCATATGTGCGGTAGACGGACATAGAAGGGTTCCTTGTCGGACAACGGAACTCTAAAAAGGGTCTTGACAGGCGGACAGACATCTATTGTTTTTTGCTTATCATTTGTAGTCGAAGACGATGGTTTAGGTGTTGGAGTAAGCTCCTGTAATTTTGTATTTTTTCCAATATTAATCGGGGAAGAATTACTAGACGATCTGTTAGATGTCAGCTTAATAAGCAAATCTATTTTACTATTCATATCAAGAATCTGTTTTTTTAATTCAGTATTTTCGATTTTAAGTTGACAGATTTCTTTATGCGCGCTGGCCAGCTCTGTTTGAAATTGTGTTAATTGCTGACAGATCTAGTAATGTTTCCGGTAAGCTTCGTACTGTGTCATCTAGAAGAATATTTGAGCTGCGATAACTATCAATGTCACAAGATAACTTTTCCTGAGACTTTTTACCTTGCGAAACTGATTTCGTCTAGTAGTGATGTTATCCATGCTTATTCTGGCTGAGAGTATTAAATTAAAAAAATATCATGTCCTCTCGGGACAAGATTCGGGGCAAGACTCTGCCCACTACGCTGCTACCAGTATTAAACGGTGATGTGAATTTAGGGGTTAGATTCTACTGTGTTCAAGCCGTGATGGGCCGATCATAAATCAATATAGATAAATATAGATGTCACTTTAGTCCGTTGTAGATAGCGGCATCTATTGTGTTTCCATGTAACTTAAGGTGAAGCTGGTTTACTGCTGTATTTGAAGAGCTGAAGTATTGAGCTTTGTGACTGTGTAGTTTGGGAATTTTTCACTAGATGTCTTTTAGCCAGGTAACTGTTAATGTCCCGTTAATTTATTTTGATTTGTATGTGATCTAAGTTACATAATTAATAACTGAGTTTTTCACATAGTTCACTGGTTAACTTACAGGCACTTTATTTTTCAATGCAGAAGTTATTTTAAACACAGATTCCTAAAATCGGACACTATTATATTAAGTACATTTATGACGTTGTTAACACCATTCACTGATATTAAATATTGACACTGTTTCACTCATTAATGCTTAAAGATAACATTTGTGCACGATATTTGTGTAGTTGTTAACAAGAAATACTATTTTTTATTTAATTATGACCAAGTTTTATATTTTTTCAAGTATAAATACACAGAGCTTTATTTACTTCTACTAGCGCCACCTAGGTAACTCATTGGTGCATGCCCAGCTGGGGATCGAACCTGGATCTCAAAGATTGATAGGCGTTCTACCCCTGAGCTACCGAAGCTACATAGGGGATTGATTCTCTCTTGAATTATTGATTGGAACCAATTTGTTTCAGTGTAGAACTTGCGACAACTTAAATTTAATTTGCGAATAGTAAACCAAACACGACCGTCATATGTAGATGGATAAGTAAACAAAACATTCTCAATTAAATAAATAAGCCTGTAACTTTTAACAAATAAAAACAAAAACTTTATTCCGTTGTCAGTTTTAAAGCCTTTGATCAACATATAGGTAAGCAAAGTTTTCAATAAGAAGTAGGATCCGTCTCATCTAAAACTGCATGCCATTCACAGTTAAGTATATACTTAGTTGTATAGTACTTCTATAGATAATAAGTACTTCTATAATTAATAATTGGCAAACTTAATAACATATTCATATATTATTTGTTCTATGGGCATTAATTTTTTTATCCCTTTGATTCTAAGAAAATAAATAAATTACTTTGGCAATGTTATTAGGCTAAGAAGTTGATGACTTGAAGCTTTCATTCCCATAAAACATCCATTTACATAAATCCCTTAAATCCCGAAATTAAAATTGCATGTACGATTAGTGAAGGATATTGAAGAAAAAGGGCCGAATGGACACTGAAAACGAAACAACGAAAAACAACGAAAAGCGATTAGCTAATTGAATGTCCGGTGTCCTAGACAAATAAGACGGCGCGCCTGACCTGACCGCCCACCCCGCGGGGGGAGGGACACCGGCGGGGAAGAGGTTCTCTTAGTATATGTGAATAAAAAAACCGCAATTTGTTAAAAAAAAACCGGATAAGTGCGAGTCGGAATCGCCCACCGAGGGTTCCGTTAAAGAGTTTATTTTTTTATGATTTAATTACAAATATATAGTTTACGGATTTTTCCCTATATATAAGACGGTATTACATGCCGAATTTCATAGTTCTAGGTCAACAGAAAATACTCTATAAATTTTGATTCCCTTGAGAGTGTCGAAATAAACGTTTTTTGTGGAATAAACGGCCATATCTTGTTTTTTTTTATTCAGGCTGGACAAAGCCTTATTACGCGGCTGCTAGTAGGGGGGATAAACTCAACACAGAGTATGAAACAATAAGCACATGTCAAATAAGAAAATGTTAAGTGCAAACATGGCACTTAGTGAAAATCGTGTCCAACTCTATGGCCCAGAGGTTAGCGTACACTGGGAATCCGCTAGCATTAGCGGAACGTAGTAAACAATATGTCCCAAAAAGATCTGTTGATATAAGGAGTTCGTCATTGTGACGCGACCAACGTTGTGAGGGTGGCCAAATGTAAAGCTGTTTCGTTTCGCTATTAAATTTAAATAAATTTAGATGCACGCTCCAGAAAACTTTCGAAGACAGTACAGATGATTTCGTTGCGGGCGCAAAATTTAAAACTACACAAGTTTTAGGAGAAACATAATCTTGGCAAGATTGTGGACGTTTCCAAACATATTTTTGGTTAATATTAATCAAGAGAAAACTTTCGATGCTCAACTAAGTAGTATACATATTTTGATTTTATCTGATACAATAAAATCAGATCTACCTTCACTTTCCGTAAAAAAATATAAGATTTACGGTTTACTATCAAGTTTCCTGATTTTTAGTCCTACAGATTTTGATGTTTTTTTTTATTATTATCGTAGTGACCCTAGTAAAAACATATACTATAAAGGATATTGATAAAATAACGCCCAAGCCAAAAACGGGGCAGGGATTGAATAAACGCGGGCAGAGCCGCAGGCAAATGCTAGTTGAATATAAAAGAATATGAGCTCTTAATTAAAAAATATTATGTAATTCAAGAAAATTTGGTATTTGGTGATTTCAATTAAATATAAAGTGACTTTAATTTATACATCCAACCTCATACTAGAGGCTTGGTAATAACACGGATCGATAACACTTTTTGCTGATTTCGCAAAATAAAATCTTGACGTCCCATAGTAATTGACTCGGGGCTGGGCTAGCGTTTGTAAGGTACACGAAAAGAAAAATTTGAGAATTTTACAAAAAGGGTCATCGAACCTTGTTACTGAGCACTTACCGAGTCTTCAGTAAAAATTTGGCTGCATAAATTAAAATCACCTTATATAGGTTTTTTTCGGATTTTTTCCTAGACATGTGCTGTAAGAACTAAAAGAACAGAACAAAACAACAGAATTTCAATTTCCTAAGTCAACTGAAAGTACCACATAGTTTTTAGGGTTCCGTACCCAAAGGGTAACCAACGGGACCCTATTACTAAGACTCCGCTATCCGTCTGTCCGTCTGTCCATCTGACGTCTGTCATCAGGCTGCATCTCATGAACCGTGATAGTTAGACAGTTGAAATTTTCACAGATGATGTATTTCTGTTGCCGCTATAACAAAAAATACTAAAACTGGCCAAGTGCGAGTCAGACCCGCGCACTCCCATACAAAAGACATGATTTCTTTGCCGTTTTTATAGATAATGGTACGGAACCATTCGTACGCGAGTCCGACTCGCACTTGGCCGGTTTTGATTAAATGTTAGCCAATTTATATGAAATTGATTACTTATAGGGCAATAATTTTTTTTCGCGTTGATTTATATTTAGTCAAACAAACAAACAAATTTCAACTCATTAAAATATTAAAGAATGCTTTAAAAAAAATTAAGGTTCTTTACAACATAAGAACGTATCTGAGTGAAAAGGTTCGAATATTGCTCTCAGAAACCCTTGTTTTTGCCTTGACGTGACCAACATGAAATGAAATGAATACTTTATTTTTGCAATGTTGGTAAATAATTAGACTTATCGCACGTTAGGATTTATTAAATAAATATCTACTGGTGACCTTAGGCGTCATCTCTCTGTATACTAATATTCCCCACGACGCTAGCCTCTCATCTCTCCGCACTCACCTAAATGACCGCCCATTACCCCACCAACCATCCACAAACTTCATTATAAAACTTTCAGAAATTACATTAAAAAACTATTTCTTCAGTTTTGAGCACTCATTCTCTCACCAAACAAAAGGTACAGCTATGGGGACCAGGATAGCTCCTAGCTATGCAAATATTTTCATGGCATCCATAGAAATCAATTTTTTGGCCTCGGAACCTCTGCAGCCTTTTTATCTGGAAAAGATTCATTGACGATATTTTCATTATCTGGCCGCACGACAGAGACTCATTGACACATTTTCTGAACCGACTAAATGACTGCAGCTCATTGAAATTCACCCATAACATATCCACTGACAAAATACTCTCCTAGACGTAGACCTTATCATTGACCAAAACAACCATATCGACACTTCTGTACACTTCAAACTCACTAACAAATTGCAATACTTACACTTCAAAAGCTGCCATCCAGCTCACATCAAAAAATCCATACAATATTCACTTTCCCTCCGCGGCCATCGCATTTGTAACAACCAAAGTGCACTTAACAACTACCATAACATCATTCATAATGCTCTTTTCAAACGAAACTACCCAAACCGCTTTCTCCAAAAACATTTACACCACAGACCACGCTTCCACAGACAAACAAGAAACATAAACACTTCCAAACCAACACGTCTAATCACCACATACTTCCACGGCAGTCACAAACTCAAAACACTTATTAAAGAATCTCTTCCTATTCTCAGACAATAGAATGACACCAGACAACTACTACCCAATAGTCCACAAATCAGTTACAAACAGAACCCAAACCTCAGACACATACTCAGCAAAACAAACACAAAAAATTCATCAATCCCACCAACTCATCACCCGGTACATCTCCTTGCCAACAGCCACGGTGCAAAACATGTCCCATTATCAATACAGCTACTCACTTCAATACTCACCACACAACAAACACGTGCAGAACACAACCAAACACATCATGCAAAACTAGCAACTGCGTCTACCTACTGGAATGCCGTCATTGCCCGGCATTCTACGTATGTGAGACTAAAAACCCGATACACAAAAGGATGAACCAACACCGACACACAGCAGACCGCACACAAAATAACATTCTTCCCATCCCTACACACACGCGACTCCATAACCTGACCTTTAATGACTGTTTCACCTTATGTATCATTAAATCATTTTCACCTCCATTGAATGACATCGAATTAAGGACACGGGAGACATCATTTATATGGTCATTTGGGGCTCATTATGGACATGGACTGAATAAACAACACTAACAGACCGACACGACTTGACCTGACGAACCTGACTACTTAGCAAACGACAATTTTTAATAAACTTACATGAAATCTAAATTTACAGTTATTTTATTATATTATTTATAATTTCACGATCGGAGCACTCTGAGCAACTACAACAGCTATTAACAACTCCTTTCTAAAAAGTTTGTAATTAATTATGTCAATAGATGTCAGTGTTTGTTAAGCTTCATGTATATGTCATAATTTTTTTTCTATTCGCCTGAGGATGACCCCACTGAGGGGTCGAAAAGCACATTTTATTTTATATTATTTATGTGTGTTAATTAATAAAAATAAAAACTAACAAATTAAATACGTAAAATGATTTCATTTAAAAGAGGAAAATACAATACTTATATTAAATTAGGTTTTGGGGATACATATATAACTTAATAATTTTATACACTACACAAACTACATTAAAGGTATATTTAATGTATACATTAATATAATTTTCATGGCTCAGTACCTTCATTTATCAGTCTTTACTTTTCATAAATAAATAAATAAAATAAAAAGATGTTTATTTGTCTTAAATCAAAATGTACACAAAAAAACTTTACAAAAAAGTGATAAAAAAAAAAGATATACTTAGAAAAGATTCATTACTTGAAGACAAAAACACTTAAGTTTCGGCATGTGGCTGTTGGACATGCAAACAGCTGCCAATTTTCAAACTTAACCTAAAAGGGATGAAGAACATAATAAACCAACACAAATTGAAATTGAAAATAAACAATATTAAAAAGATGTCATTAAAATAAATAGATGTCAATGTGCTAGTTTATTAAAAAAACTCTTTCAATTATTTTTCACACTTCCCTTTTTATTATTTATTATTTTATATTATTTTTTATGTATTTTATTGTGTGTATTTTACTTATTTATTTATTTTTTGTATATTTTATTATAGATATGCATTTTTTACTCGTGTTTGCAGCCAAAACTAGTAAATTTTCATGTCTTCACAAATAGACAGACAATATTTTTTTAATTAGTTATTAGATTTAGTTACATCACATGTGTCGCAACTCGCGGCCTCTGACGGAAGATCAGCGTCACAGTTTTGCTGTGGCATTTTTTTCAGTCATAGACCTTTTTTTGCTGCATCTTATAAACTATCTTGAGCTGTATAGTAGATGGATTGTTAAAACTATTGATATTTTTTGTATGTGATTTTTGTATTGATGTAGATTTCGAAATAAACGTCTTTTCTTTCTTTCAATTAACAATACTAATAACAAAAAGGTAAAATAAATTAAAATTTAGTATAATGTAAATAACAATTTTAGTAATAAGATATTATTGAAATAATAAAACACTAATGAATTGAAGGAATCCCACTATCCTTGGACTGCTTCAAAAGATACCACCTACGACGTTGCTTGCGGAATGTTAGCAATGTTCTGGCGTCGCGAATAGGCGATGGTATGACGTTCCAGCATTTACAGTCAGCAATCTTGAAGCAGCCCTTGGTTCTGGCTAGGGAGTGTTTAGGGAACAAAAGTACAGGTCTACGTGCACCTTCTTATTCTCTTTTAGGGACTAGTATCTCTTCCACCCGTTGGCTATTCGCTTGTTGATTTCTTTGTGTGTCTAGTCATTTGGAGAGATTATTTGACCAAGGTACACATATTCCTTTACATATTCTAAGTTACATATGTAGTATATTGGTACAAAATTGAATTAGTAAATAGAGCATCAACTATGTTATTATCACTTCACTTTTCACTACCTATGTCATTGTGCTATCCTGTGGCACTTGTCCACGGAAGCAACGGAGTACTCCAGCAACTGAACCCTCGGCGGTTACCCCATCTTTTAGAGCACGTACTCCGCGATATCCTCTGCCTTAGTGTTTTAGTGCAGGCGTGTTCAGCTTCGCAGCATGCAGCTTCTGTTTGGGCTCCATAGGAGCTTTGCCGCAGCGTTTCTGGGTCGTACGTGGTTGGCGCTTCCTCCTTCGCACCGTCACGAAACCATTATCAATACCCCGGTTCGGTGCCTTCTTACTGGGAGTGGCAGGGGCGCTCGCGGTAACGCTTCAAGTTTGATATAATATTAATTATTTTTATTAATATTTAATACATTAAAATAATTATATATAAGGCGACTTTAATTTACGCAGCCAAATTTTTACTGAAGACTCGGTAAGTTCTCAGTTACAAGGTTTGATGACCCTTTATGTGAAAGTCGTAAATTATTCTTTTCGTGTTCCTTACAAACGCAAGCCCAGCCCTAAGTCAATTATTAACGGACGTCAAGATTTTATTGCAAAATTAGAAAAGTGTTATTGTTCCGTGTTACTGATCACTTACCAAGCCTCCAGTATGAGTTTGGCTGTTTATACAAAAGTCACCTTATATATATATGTACATTAAAATGCATCAGGCTGAGCCTCCAGGGGGGCGATTCCGGAGAAAGACGAAGCAAAATTTTTAAAACTCGAGCTAAAAAGCTAAAGCGTTCGATTGTTGAAACTAGTTTTTGAGGAGGTTCATTCTAATAAACCTCCTTCCAAAAATATAACTAAGCAAGTGAGGAGGAGGAGTTGCGTAGGTTTGGCCATGGCTGTGTTTACCTTTCACATCGCAAGTCAAACGATATCGCGATGCAAGATCAAGCAGCGCCATCTACATTTCAATCATTTCAATTGAAAATAAAAGTTAGTAGATGGTGTTACTTGTCTCGCTGAAAATAAAGTTTGCAATCGACGACATATGGCAGTTTACTGTTCTGGTTCATCATATTTTACTAGTTTATGCTACGAGTGCGTAAATAAGACAATAGCTTAAACGAGGAACGATTTGAAACACGAGCGATAAGCGAGTATTTTAGACGTTACGAGTAAGTTATTGCCTTTACGCACGTGTATCATACTACGTTTTTCAATGCAAAGTGTGAGTAAATAAATTAAACAAACAAACAATAAATACATCCATCCATCAGCCTGTTTCGTCCACTGCTGGACATAGGCCTTTCCAGGATTTCACCACTCTTGGCGGTCCCCCTGGAAGAAATGCCCATACTCACACACGCTGGGCAGGCGGGTTGGTGAGCGCGGTGCCGAAACCCTTGCACCAGTGACGCCGCTGCCCGTCACTAGTCTGTTTTAAGGCCTGGCAATTAGGGATGGATATACCACCATCCATCGGTCCCAGGCAATGGTGGGCCGCCTGGTTTTGCCTGAGAGCTGTTCTCTGACTCTCCGTATAGTTACGTATAGTGAGATGAAACGTATAGTGAGATGAAACGGATAGTGATTTGGCCGGATACCGGTTGCGAATATCCGGCACGACTTAGCCTAATTTTCCTGTCTGTTGTTTGTTAGTGAATCATTTGTTCCGAAGAATTCCATGCAGATGTTAAATTTTAAAGCTTTATTATCTTTTGGTAACCTACATCCACAGATGGTCAGCAATTAAGACGACCTTTAAGTTTTTTATTGTTTGTAGTTTAGTGTTGAGTTAACATTAGTCGTAGAAGTTCGTTCATGTGCAGGTGGAATTGAATAAGTAATATACGAGTAATAAGTATTTTATTCAATTTAAATTCAATTTACGAAGATGTCTGTTTTAATTTAAAATTCAAAAATTACCTAATATCGTTATCATTAAGCGAAGTATATAGTAGCAGTAATCCTAATGAAGCTTATGAACATTTCCAAGACAGCTTTTTGATGCTTTATAATCTTTGTTTCCCAGTTGTCAGTGTAACGATAAAGGCTAGGCGAAAGCCAAGATGGTTATCACGGGGTATCAAGACCTGCCCCCCGATTCTGTATCGTAAACTCACTTGCCATACCAAGTGCCTGTCGTCTAAAACATACATATCCGCTTATCTAAGGATAAGTTCGCGCTTGAAATCACTTCACAATTCGTAAATAGTTCAATACCCAGTAAAGGTTATTTTGGAAGTTAATTTTTTATCTGTTTTTGGTGAATAGCAACTATAGCTAGCAACCGACACTGAGCTACATAATAGCCCCGCTGTAGTAAAAAACAACGGGAAGTACTTTGAAAATACAGAGCCAATAGAATTATTGAAAATAAATTTAAGTTTCTGAATTACTCTAAAAGGTTTTAAAAAATTATTAAACTTACCCAAAAAGCTCAGAACAATTACCTAATTCAGAATGCTGATAGCAAGTCAAAAGCAGCTTGGGGAATAATTAACAGCACTAAAGCTTGCATTCCTGACGAACCTATCACATTAGGAAACACTGAAATTACTGATCCTCAGAAGATAGCAGCTTTGAATGACTTTTTTATCAACCAAACGAAAACTGACATTGGAAAAAATTAACGAGAAAATATAAACAAAATGCCATTTGAAACACAATCAATATTAATGGGGCCTACAGTCTCTGATGACATCATAAAAATAATAAAATCTCTGAAAAATAAGAATAGTGTCGGTTATGATGGAATCCACACAAAGGTTATTAAACATTTTTGTGTGATTATTCCTCCATACCTAAGCCACAAATTTATTTATAGCACATCCTGATGTACTTAACCCCATCATTGTCCAACCATTATTTAAAAAACTAGATAAGGAATTAATGAAATATTATGGTCCAATTGCTTCAATTTTTTCAAAAATATTATAGTAGGTTATTTATAGGGCTCTTCTAGATTATTTCTATATTTAAAAAGACAAAATAGAATAAAATAAACTTATTTGAAACATTTGACTGTTAATAACGTTAGTTGACTGGTAAAATTAAACGCGATTAATTTTGTTTTCGAAAATGGTCTCATAATAAAAGTTTTTTGTTTTCATAAATTCGTTTATAATTCAAGCCTGATATTTAACATTCACTACGAACATCTTATAAAAAACATACTTTAAATCAATATTGTAATTTTAATATATTTTAAATTTAAAAAATAACACTCATCCTGAATCACCAACTTTATTGTAGAAAATCTCCGAATTATAAATTTAAAGCCGCTGTGATGTGCGCTCTTAAGGAGTTATAATTATGATAATACCTATATAATATAGTTAGGCTTTTGGAACCACAGCAGGAATATATTATATCGAAAACATTATTTTATTCTTGTATTTTATTTAAATCATAAATATTTATTTGTTCAACATAGGTAATAAGTTGTTCAATACATACATAATGTACATAAGTCCAAGCTATGTTGTTCCAGTAGGCATACAAAGTAATTTTCCCTTTATATTTAATAAATATGGTTGTTCAAGTTTTTTGTTCCCATAAATGGAAAGTAGATGGCGCTGACCTCTGTTAGATCACGATATCGTTTGTTTCTATCAAGAATGTCTGGATAATTTATGATGAAAATCAGTACGGGGTGCGGAAGATGCGGTGTTGCCAGATCGTTACTTTTGTAACGTTTTACGTTACCTTTCGACCCCTTTACGTTACATTTACGTTACATGGCTGAAAACGTTACTTTTACGTTACTTTAAGGAATAAGTTTCAAATTTATAACAAATTCTCAAAAGTTGAATTGAAAATCAAGAATAAATGGAACGCAAGCAAGTGTCGTGCTCAGAGGAACTGTCATCAGTCAATATCTCTACGGTGTCGAGCATTTCTTAACGTTGGCAATTGAGCATTGCAAGTAAACCAAAGCTAGAATTTAATATCTTCCACTATCGCACGGCTAGAATGAGAATGACTAGAAATGACTGACTGACTGTTAGATCGGCGAGGCGCGGCTTGGCGGCAGAGTCAATTTTCTCCTTTCGGCCGCTTATGTAACTGTATTTGGAACCGGTTACAAAAGAAGAAAATTTTCTCTTTTCTCGTAACAAGTTACAAAGTAGTAAATATTTCAGTGCACTTATAAATATTTTAAATTGTTACCATGAAAGAATTTCTGTCATATTTTTATAGCACAGTTACCAAAAACGATCTTCTGTTCTTATTTTGTAATAAAACTCGATTTCCTTCGTTTCTCATAAGTAGGTAGTACTTACAGGAGAAAAATAATGGGCCAAAATAACAATTGCATATTCTACGGATCATACTGAACCACTTTCCCAAGAAAAAAACCCGCGCTAACTATTAGTTTAGGAAATATTGGAGTTTCAAACATAAAAGCGTGAACTCTAACTAACGCACCGACACATAGGTCAGGATGTTTTTTGAAAAAGCGTCATCCGTAAAACAGCTGTTACGATGCAGCGTTCTAAAATAGACCTTCTTCCTACGAAATTAAAGTCTTTAAGTTACAGTTGAATATCTTCTTCTCTGAAGATATGCGCGGGTATTTTTCTTCAGAAAGTTGTTTATAGTATGACCACTAGAGTATGTAGTTTCATTTAAACGTCGCACTTTATTTACACCCGGTATAGGTGTATACTCTATTCTCTTCTCTATTATCTTATAAATAATTTTTGCTGTAGGTATAAATATTAAATAAATGTGTAAGGACTAATAATATCTAAGCAGTGGCCAGTTGTTATTAAATTTTCATTCAGTTTATTTAAAGCCTCATTCATTTCTTCTTAAATGATCACGTCCAACCATCCATCCATCAGCCTGTTTCGTCCACTGCTGGACATAGGCCTTTCCAGGATTTCACTACTCTTGGCGGTCCTCCTGGAATTTTATTGTTTTTATTGCAACATTTTTTTGTTGCAGGATTACACCCAACAAATAAAATTAACCACTAAGAAAATGCTGAGATAGTTCGAGGTATATGTATAATATATGTGAAAGTACTAAATAAAATTTAATTCGTGCATATTGTATTAAAATACGAAAATAATAAAAAAGCGTTACTTTTCTTGTGAAAATGTTACTTTTCGAACAGTCTTGGGTTACTTTTGTGGACAAGGCACTGGCAACACTGGGAAGGTGTTCTTGTGCGTGAAGGTACCTATTTTATTATCTTGCTCTTTAAGGTAATTTCTTATTAAATATCAGGGAAGAACCAAATTTTAGGGGAAAGATCGCCTAAGAATCATTATTTTCATTCCTATAATTTATTATGGCGCCTAGGCAGTAGGCACGCCATCGTTTTAGTACAAAATTTAATAATCTGTTTCTCAGTTGTTTTTCGTAATAGACCGAACTATATGACCTACATCATATGGTGCTGGTATTTTAAAAGGCACCATTTTGCCAAAAATTTTGAATATCAATTTTGTTTTAAAGATATCAAGCTGGACAGATTTACATACAAAGTTGTTTTCTTGCCTCAGATTGTACCTATATCAAAATTTAACATTTCAGCCAAATAGCGACTTTGTAAATGCCTGTATTAAACTATTGAGGTCTATACCTATAAATATTGGATGGATTTGATTGATGGTTCTTGGTGGAAGCCTGAGTTAGTATAAAATAGTACATTACGATACGAGAGCGATGAAACGTTTTCTGACGAGTGTGAGTTTGCGGCACGAGCCGAAGGTGAGTGCTGCAATCACACGAGTCGAGAAAAAGTTTCTCGCACGAGTTTCGTATAATATTTTATAGCAAAAGTGCGGAAAATGCCGACTTTACGCAAGCGCAGCTGCTGCTGCTGACTCTAAAGCCGCAAATCTTAAGTGACACGTACATAGAAAACTAGTTTTAAATCACTCTATCACCGCGCAGATGATAAGCCATTAGCCGATCAGCGCTATTTTTACTTTCGCAAACAATTTAAAATAAAGAAAACTGGTTGAATGTAAACGTAAACCATTAACAAAAAAAACTTGATCTAGCATGCCAGTATTTTTCATAATCGAGTACTAACTTCTGGAGTGATTTTATAAGCAAACGATTACTAGTTTTGAACTACCCAATCAGCGCGCCGATAATAAGTCATCGGCCAACCAGCGCTTTTTTTATTCCTGCAACCAATTAAAATATATGTGGAATAAAAGTACAAGAATTTGTGTATAATTTATTCTATACCTTTAGCACGAGTATATAACGAAAAACAATAGAGAAACGGGTTATCAAATTTTGTACTAAAGTCGTTTGCAATAGAATCCAACAATCATGTAGACAAATATGGCGGACTGACATTGACAGCGTATTGTTTATGCCCATAGTGATGTCAATACCTTAGGCTGGGGTACTTCTTGATTTTGTGTGTAATGTTTCATTACGTCACGAACAATATATTCTGAGACGTCCATTATTTTTGAGGTGGTTTTATATAATTCCATTTTTGATGGGTATGTAGGAGAGGTTTTCTCCAAGTGATTATAAATATTCACCAAATTTTTTTTCTCCCTTTGCGATAACTGTTTTTTAACAGCCAATTTTGGTTTTTTGACCGGCGGCGGCGGAGCAGTCCCCGACGAACCTGGCTGTGGCTCGCTCATTATAACCTTAAAAACAAATATAATTTTACACACATACATTTCAGTAATTGTGATCTATTCAAATAATTAGTTACGAGGGCAATACAATATTAAAGTGCGTCTAATAGATTTCCGTTGTAGGTAATAGATCTAAATCATTCTTACCTCCTGATTACTCCTTGAGAAAAAATACCAATCGTATGCTATATCAAAGTCCGTGATGCCGTGCAAAGGTCGTCGTTCCAAGAAAAATATGTCCAGCCAAATCGTAAAGCAAAACAAAAGTCCAAAATGAGAATGCAAAGTCGTAGAAATCGGAAACAGAAAACGGAAACAGAAAACACTAATGCACAGCGAACCCACAGAACAGTGAATTACTGTGAATGACAATTCTAACAAAATGGCCACCTGTCAATTTTTAAAAACTAACCATTATTTTTATGGCTTAGGATACAATCCGTTTTGGTTAATTATATTAAGCTCTTGAAAAAAAATTTTTATTGTATTCAAATAATATTAAATTAAAATAATTTATTAAATTAAAAATAAAAGATAACTTCAGATTACGAACAACACTAACTTTTCAATGACTTATAGAGTTCGATGAGTAAAAAACTAAGATGACAGCTTGTCAAATACTTCGAAATTTTTACGTTGCAAATGTTTTAACAAATTTAACTTATAAATACAAGTTAAATCGTGTTGAAGATAATGTGAAAACAATGGTGCGTTCGTTGAAATCAGACTATGTTCATAATTGATCGTCAAATGTATGTGATTACGGAGTAATCGTGACAATTTGGTTTGTTTACATGATTGTTGGATTCTATTGCAAACGACTTTAAAACGGTGGCGTGCCAATGCGCCTTAAGAGTCAAAACCCTTCATGTCATTGCCCACACAAGCAAATGCGGGCTATGAAAGAATTAACATAGAGACAATTGAATTTAGAATACAAAACAGGAGCAGGTATCATTAAAATGAAGATGAAAATTAAATTTCGAGTTATTTTTCACCCTGTTGTATACTTAACTGTAATATCATGAATTTACGTAGTGTCTCCTCTAGTTCGAGCTCCCTTTTTTATGCGATTTCAAGCTTTGTGACATCCCAATAAGTACTGGCATTAGACAGGTTCATGCGCCAGCAACCGTTTAAATATAAAACTAGAAATGCTGTAGATTGTACCTTTAATATTATAAAGCCTTAATTTCTACTCAGTGGATACAACAAATGTTTCATTTTGACTCCAGCACGAGTACTTTTCAATTTGACTTTGAAATTTTAAATTACAAATAAAAATATATATTACGTGCTCGTATATGAATTTATAGAAATCCTTGATTCCTTCATTGCCACAAGGCGAAACCGGTCGAAGAAATTTAAGTTTTGTGTGTGTGTTGAAACTTGGTTGAAACAGTTTTGTGTTTGTTTATCTCTTGTTTATGATGTCTCAGTAATGTCTGTCTTGTTTATGATGTCTCGGCTTGCCAAATCGGAAAATAATATCATTGGACACAAGTATTTAAAAAAATGCAATGTCAGCTAGTAATGCCTATACAGGGTATAAATGCAAAGGTATCTTTTATTTACTAATTTTTAAAACCTTTTGTGAATTCGCCTAATAGTATGTTCCAGTTGTTTAGTACGAATAGTAAATAATGTAGTTTTATTGAAAGTTGGCAGTCTATTTACTTCCAGTATGTTCCTATTCCTTTTTTAGGGTTCCGTACCCAAAGGGTAACTAACGGAACCCTGTTACTAAGGCTCCGCTATCCGTCTGTCTGTCCGTATGTCACCAGGCAGTATCTCATGAACCGTGATAGTTAGACAGTTGGAATTTTCACAGATGATGTATGTTTTTCTGTTGCCACTATAACAACAAATATCTACTAAAAACCGAATAAAATAAATATTAAAGGTTGCTCCCATTAAACAAACCTGATCTTTTCGATCGATATTGATAACGGCAACGGGTAAACGCTTGAAATATTTACAGAATATTTAGTTGTACATTTACTTTAAAAATAAATAATTGAATTAAATAAAACAAATATTTAAGGAGGGCTCCCATACAACAAACGTGATGTTTTTGCCGTTTTTATAGATAATGGTACGGAAACCTTCGTGCAAGTCCGACTCGCAATTGGCCGGTTTTTATTTATAATACATAGGACATTTTTATTAATATCAATCAATCAACCATTTCATTTATTTGTTTATAAAAGCATGTACATAGATCTTAAATTATAAATGAATTATCAATGCTTTTTGCCAACTAGCATCCAAATATTAAATTAAATTAAGTTAATTATTTCGAGGCAAAAGATTATCTATTACTTCATTTGCCACATTTTTTGTTTCTTCAGGTGTTAAATGTCGTCACTTTCGCTACTAAAATCCATTTTCAAGAAACACAATCAAATTCGAACAAACTATTTATTGCGTAAATTCGCGCCTATTTATCAAGATTTTTTTTGGTATAATTATGGTTTTATGTCTATTTAGCCAGTTTTCTTTATTTTAAATTGTTTGTTGGAATGAAAATAGCGCTGATTGGCCTATGACTTATTATGGGCGCACTAATTGGGCAGTTCAAAACTGTAGGTAGTTTTCCATTTTTCTACACCTACCAAGACTATCAACCGAATCGTTTGCTTATAAAACTACTCGAGAAGTTAGTACTCGATTATGAAAAATACTGGCAGTTCAAAGTTGGCCGTTTTAGTCATGTGCCCTAACCAATGACATTTTACACATGGACATCGGGTCGACGCTCAAAAGCGTCCGAACCAAAAGAATTCCAAAACTAAAAAAGAGTTCCAATCGCGCGTCAGACTTCAATTGGTCGAGCAAGTAACAACGTGTCCATTATGCCGCACTGCGTAGTGAAATTGTGTAAAAACTACTTCGCTAAAGTGAAAAAAGAGAACGGTGTATCGTATTTTCAGTAAGTAGATTACTATTTTGTCATTTAAAAGTATTATTTTATCTAGAAACGTACTGTTTCATTAAAATTTTATTTAATTGTAAAAAGAAATTACATTACCAATGAAATTTAACAAAAAGTATCAATCTGTCCTTTTCTTACTCATTAGGGGTAGTACACAGAAAGAGACCACTCACGTCGACTATATTTGTTTGGATTACCATGTCAGTTTTAATAGTGACAGCAATCGAAAAGATTTGGAACAAAGAATCTATAGAGTAGCTATGATGTATTTTTGTAATTAATTATTTTGTTCTATTATTTTATGGAATACCATAATTACCTATATTTATTTCAGTTTCCCTCGAGATCCTATACGTTGCTCAGTATGGAGAAACATCATAGCCGATTCGCGGCGAGAGGAATATTTTGATCCAAAAATATATAACCCTGTGTGTTCGGATCATTTTCAAGAAACAGATATGTACATTACTAGCAAGGGATTAAGGAGGCTAAAAAAAGCTATACCAACATTGCTAGTAAGTAGCGGTTTTTTGTGCCTTTGTATTCTTTTTTTTTTGTTGTTGATCTAATAACTTTAAATATATTTCTTCACAGTTAAATAAAGACGTACATACATCTGAAACCACAGCATTTAGTGTTTTAACAACTGACAATACGGTAAGATCACAGCATATGTGTAATACTCACAATTATTGAAATATTTTGTTTATTTAATATTACGACGATATGGTAAGATAACTGTGAACTAACTTAAAATTATAAAATTTTTATTTATAATTTTAAGAAACATTTCATTTTAATTTTGTATTTTATTTTTAGATCACTCCAGACTTAGAACAAGAATCGGAAAAACCTTCTACAACCTTTGATAATGCTTTAACAGCGAAACCGGTAAGGGAAATTAATATAAATAAGTGGACAAGTACAAGTGTTTATCAAACAAAAAATGTTTCAAAAGTTCCACCAAGTGCCAACAATCACGAGCATCAACACCTTCTACAAGTTTATTTGTGCAAGAACAAGGTATAGCAACCCCGAAATCTCCCGCTACATCATTAAGTATAGGATCTATATTGGATACCCCGAGAAAAGTTACATTAAAAACAGAACTTCGATTATGTAAGCGAAAAATAGTAATAAAGAATAGAAAACTAAATAACTTACAAAAAGTTAATAAACGGCTCAAGAAAAAAAACATTTCTCTGAAAAGTGCGTTAACTTTATTAAAAAAATTTTTTTTTTAAGTTTTAGTTTTTTTTTAACAAAAATGCAACACAAATCAGATCAAATTAAAAGCTAAAATTGATTATACGAATATGTTTTCTCAGGGGTAAAGATCAAAAAGGGTGGTAAGAAGCTACTCTATACATTCTGTGTTCGCATAATCTTTACTTGAAGCTGCGTAAGCTAAGAACAGTGCGGCTTCTTCCAGTCGAAGCTACGTAAGCTAATAAACTGATGCAATCAAAATTAAGCAGTGTAGTAATGACATACGGTTCAAATTAAAGTGTTTTGTTTCTTTATATGTCTATACAAATATCTACGTTTGTAAACGTTAACTAGGGATACTTTTTTCGTAAATTTTGTACTAGACCCTAAGTCCATGTGTAAAATGTCATTGGCCCTAACGAAAAAGAATCGATTTTTTTTAATATCGAGAACGTTCACAAGGGCTATTAAATCGATTTTTTATTTGATTGCTCTTTGATTATCCAAAGTACTTTTGTTATTTTGTACGCACAGACGTATAAATTAAATATATGGCTGTGGTGATACGTACGACTGCGATCCATAGATATTCCACAGACGTATAAATATGTCTGTGAGATATTCTAACACTATTATTCTAGGTAGCGTTCCAAATCACTTTTTCAAGATTAAAATATTGCTCGCTGTCGGAGAAAAGTAGCTCGATGCTGGTTCCAAAACCTAAAAGTAGATGTTTTGGAACCAGCATCGAGCTACTTTTGTCTGACAGCGAGCAATATTTTATTCTTGAAAAGTGATTTGGAACGCAACCCTAATCTATGATCTTGACTTTTCAATAACGTGTCGAAAACTGACAAAATAAAATCTCGGAAATTTCTGAGGTTGAAATAAAGGAAAGGAGAATGAAATAAAGGAAAGGAGAATGTAAGCAATAAACATCTTCAGCAATGGACCAACTAATGACAGTTGGATATCACTGATCAATCACCTCTTTACGGCAATACCCCACACCAGGCGTTGGATACATACCATCCCGAAAGTATCGAAACTTGAAGAAATTATGGACTTATAATCAGACTCCGCATTAACGCAAACCAAACAAACCGAGGGAAATAGTAAATCGTCAACATGGCGGCGAGCATGAATGAAGTTTTTAGAATTATGCTTTGTGTGGTTTGCTGCATTTTTTGCTTGCAACTGTGCGGCATGTGTCAGGACGGCAACTAGGTCATGTAGCACCGCCGCGTCCCGTTGCAGAATTTATTTCCCGGTACTGAAAAATGGTTCCCAGAAATCCCAGTACCACGTACAACACTCTCAGAATACAGTATACTGAGGTACAACATTGTACCTGGTTTCCTGAGAGCGGTGCCGTATTATAGCGGTCGCTTTATCTTTGTCTTCCTCATTGCAAAAAATTGAGAGATCATAATATTATATAATGGCCCCTACACAGAGGAAAATAACCAAATTTCCTCTGTGCCTCTATATTACGTCACCGCTCTAGGAAAGAGCTGTAACGACAGATTGTTTTATTTGTTTTAGACAACGTAAAGATTCATAAGGAATATAAATATTAATTATGGACTACAATGTTAGTCTTACAAATCAGTATCTTAGTTATAATTATTTTCTAAAATTATGCGGACTACAAAACAAGTAAATATTTAAGATGTAATGAATAATCATTAATAATTAAGAATTATCTTCAACACAAACCAAATAGGTATTGCGTGTTATTATTATATTGGTTACATTTTTTTTGGTTTTAATTAAGTAAACAATTATTGTTGGATTACTTCTGTGAAAAATTATGTTTCTAATTTTCTTTCTTGGTAGTACGTATGACCGTTGGATATCAATATTTTAAAAAGGGCTGGTTCTTCAAGTCCGCCATTCTCAATAATGCCATTTCAATTTAATTACAAGTCGTATTTTTACTGTCCGGTATTGTTTTGCGAAGTCGTAGCATTTTGCAATGATAAAGTTAGGCCAGACGTCTGTCTTCCAGAAGGGTGTGGCCAGCGACACCAATGGTTGCGCTAGTGCATCAAGTCGACCAGCTGAACCGTTCCTAAAGGACATTACTGTCAAGAAATTGTATTCTTTATTCAAAACTTGAGTGTTCACTCTGTCAAAGTCAATCAAACATATTTTCCAACAATAAAAACATTCGGTAAAGTTCCGTGTTTTAATATGGTAGCAGAGCGCTAAAAAGATCTAAAACAGTGTAAAAAAATTGGACAAAGATATCTACAAGCAATTGTTTCATAATGGCAAAAGAAAGCATTGATATGAAGTTCAATATCACACTACTCGGTAAAAATAACTGGGTGACATGGAAATACCGGATCATTACAAGCCTCAAGCGGATCCCAAAGGCGCTAGACGTACTAAGCGGTGTATACGTAAGACCCGCATGTCCACCGCCGGGTGCCGATCAGGTAGTTGTGGAAAAATATCAAGAAGAACTTGAGAAATTTGACTGCACAGACAGTACAGCACTCCTTCTATTGACCACAAACATGACGGACGAAGCAGCGCTAAAGATCGTGAGATTCAACTCGTTCAAGGAACCTTTGCCTGAATTTCTTCCAATACAAGTGGCAAGATCACGATGACATGAAAACCCATCTTTCAAAAATGAAGAATTTATGGCACCTCTTAAATCAAGAAATGTTAAAAGACGGAGATAAGGAGCTTTCAGCTCTAATCCTCATCTGCAAAGTTCTGGATACTCTGTCAGAGAAATATTTCTCAGTCAAGTCAAGTTGGTTATTGCTGAACAAAACTGACAGAACGATAGACAACCTCACCTCACAGCTCTGTACATTCGAAAGAGAACTGGCACGAAAGAAAGATACGCCAACAAGTCGTTCAAGTGTAGAAGCTTTCAATGTCAAGACTGACAAACGTCCAAAGTCATTTGGTAAAGAAAATATTGTTTGTGTTGTCCAATTTTATGTAGGTATTGTGATGTCCTTTGTTTTAGGTATCTCGCCTTGAAGATAGTGATAAAAAAAATAAAAAAAGTCGCAGTTCTGCCCACAGTGCGTTTTTTGCTTATAACTGGACATTGGCGGAACTAATGTGCGGAGACACATTATCTGAAGCCAGATAAGACGGCATTGAATTGAATTGAAAATATTGAAAAATTTTCAAGTATAAGGAAGAAGTGTAAATATTGCGGTGAAAATGGACACACAGTCAAACAGTGTAAGTAATGGAAAGCGGATGGACGACCACCAAAACCAAAAAGTGGAATTTCTAATAATATTACTCTAGCATCATGGAACAAAGTTGATGGGATAAGTGACAAAGACAGCTGGTTTGTGGATAGTGGGGCAACTAACCATGTAATACACAGATCAGACCTTTTTAAAACATTTGATCACTTCTCAGAGTCTCACAACGTTACCACTGCAAATGGGGAAATAGTGAAAGCAGTTGAAAAAGGAAGTTTAGATCTTATGACAGAAATAAATGGCCATAAAAACTTCCTAACACTCACGGATGTATGGTATGTACTAACAATAACGAAGAACCTTTTTTCGGTGCTGGCAGCACAAGATCACTTAGAGAACAGTGTATTCGAATCTCGAACAGAGGATTGTAAGTTGATAACCGCTGAAGGTCAAGAGATACTAATCGGAAAGAGGCACAAAAACGGAGGACTTTTTGTTCTTGATGTGAAAAATGTAAAATCTGCCGAAATTAATCAAGTTAATGTCGACAAAAATTAACTTCAACTATATCACGAGCGAATGGGACATCAAAATAAAACCCATGTAAAGAAAACTGTTGAAAGAGAACTTGGAATAAAACTGCAAACAGACGATAAAGTATGCGAAGGCTGTATCTTCGGAAAGGCTCATCGCCTGAAATTTGGTACTAGAGAGAGATCGTCAAGGCCAGCAGAATTGATACATACGGTTGTATGTGGACCTTTCGAAAATTCCTTTAACAAGTACAGATATTACGTCTTATTTAAAGATGACTACACGCGATAATCAGAAGTGCATGAGAGACTCGAACAAATGTTGGCAGAAACCAAAGCTAACAGATATGTAGTAAAGGAGATCTTAATCGATAATGGTGGAGAGTTTGTCAATGATAAGGTCAAAAGTATCCTACAAAGGAAAGGAATAAGACACCGACTCACAATGCCCTACACACCAGAACATAATGGGAGTTCTGAAAGAGATAATAGAACCATTGTTGAATCAGAAAGAGCTATGATGCATGCCCACAGGGAAAAGCCACAAGTTCTTTGGGCTGAGCTTATCAACACTGCAGTCTATGTACTTAACAGAACTGGTCCAACAACGGTAGACGGAAAGTCACCTTATGAACTATGGTATGGTAAGAAGCCTGCCATAAAACATTTGAGAGTAATTGGGAGCTCGTGCTTTGCTCATATCTCAAAATAAAATAGAAAAAAGATGGATAAGAAAGCAAAAAGAGGCATAGTTGGGTATGATAACGATGACGGCTACAAAATTTGTTGCAAAGAAAACAATAAACTTCTTCGATCTAGAGATGTAATTTTTGAAGAAAAGATATTGGAAGCCAAATGTGAGCATAGCATTGAATTACCTAAAGATGAAAATGTTGCTGCTCCATAAAATACAGATTCTACTAAAATACCCATTCAGCAAAGTTCATCGACCCAAAATGACAGTATGATCGAAAGTGATAAAGATGAACAAGATGAGTATAATGAATCAGAAGGAGAGAGCGAGAGACCTGAAACTGGAGAATATCTATCAAATGAAGAAATAGAAAATGAAGGTAGAATAACTCTCAGAAACAGATCTACTATCAAACCTCCAACCCGTTTCAAAGATTTCGTTATGGTAATAAATAATAAAATAGATTCATCAATGATCTCTGAACCAAAGACTTTCAAAGAAGCAATTGAAAGCAAGGAAAGAAAAAAATGGAACGAAGCAATGAAACTAAAATCACTCGAAGAAAATGATACATGGGAAATGGTAGAAATGCCTAAAGATAGAAAAGCAATTCCATGCAAATGGATTTATAAGATAAAAACCAACCCAGACGGAAGTATTGATAAATACAAGGCTAGATTGGTTATCAAAGGCTATTCTCAAAAGAAAGGTATCGACTACTATGAAACATTTAGCCCTGTAACGAGGTCAAGTACTATAAGAGCAGTTTTGAGTATAGCTGCTGAAGAGAACTTGACATTCAGTTCGATGTATCTACAGCATTTCTTTATGGTACATTGAAGGAAGAAATTTATATGAAACCTCCAGAAGGTTACAATGAAAACAAAAAGATGGTCTGTAAATTGAAAAGAAGTATTTACGGCTTAAACAAGCTCCTAGGTGCTGGAACGCTTCTATTACAGAATACATCATAAAAATTGGTTTCAAACAAAGTTCTGCAGATCCGTGTCCATTTGTCAGAGAGAGAGGAGACGAGAAAATACTGATAGCACTGTATGTAGATGACGGCCTCCTAGCTGCAAAAACTCAGGTACAAGCAGACAATTTTATCAAAGAGCTTAGCAACCGCTTCAAAGTGACTTCAAAGTGGCATAGAAATAGAGAGAGGAGAGAATGGATCTGTAAAAATCGATCAAAACGCTTACTCAAAGAAGCTATTAGAGAGATTTGGAATGAGTCATTGCAAACCAGCACCAACTCCTATCTTGAAAGATGCAGACACGTTAGTTTCAAGGGAAGATGATGAGCTAAAGTTCCCATATAGGCAAGTAGTTGGGGCACTGGCGTATCTAATGGTTGGAACAAGGCCAGACATAGCCTATGCTGTTGGAAAAGCATCAAGACATCTTGAAAATCCAACTAAGGAAGATATCGTCAGAGTAAAACGAATCCTGCGATACATAAAAGGTACCCTCAATGTTGGCATCACCTTTAAAAAGGGATGATCGAGTGCACTGGTATGTTACAGTGATGCTGATCACGGAGGAGATGCAGAGACGGGAAGATCTACATCAGGCATGTTTTTCTTGTATGCAAAAGGAGAAATATCATGGAGGAGTGTTAGACAGAAAACCTTTGCTATTTCTTCTACTGGGGCAGAAATCGTAGCTGCAAGTGAAGCTGCCACTGAAACTATCTGGTTAACCCGGATATTTAATGATATTACAGGATATACGTTAAAGCCTGTCCTGCATTTGGACAATGAGTCAGCAATAAAGTTGGCACATAATCCACCATACGAGTTCCATCAGTGAACAAAACACATAAAATTGAGATACTTTTTCATCAGAGAATGTGTTACAAATAATGATATGACAGTGGATAAAGTGCCTTCAAAAGACCAATTGGGGGTGCTAACTTTCTGGACAAGAACGGAAATCTTAAAACCATTTCGAGAAATATGTTTTCTGTACAGTTGCTACTTATCAGATTAATAAATAAATCTATACTTTTAAAGATATTTTAACAAAACACAATGAACTTCATTTGACTTATCTATGACGTCATGACATGACATTTGACATGCAGTGCATTCCGTGTCGCGACATAATCGATTATATCGCGTCTATCATTATTCCGAGTCACTGTGAGCCCGATAATTAATCAACCGCCAGAATTCATATTGGAGACTCGGTTAGTGATCAGGAACAATGTTTAATGAACCTCAAGGTAAAACTGAAAACAAAAAATTGCTCTCGTACCTACCTACTGCCTATTCAGTCAGTATGGAAACAATTTTTTTTATGATTTCGAAAATAACGATCATTGAATTTTGTTCCTGATCACTAACCGAGTCTCCAGTATGAATAAGGGTGATTGATTAAATTTCACCTTGTTTATCATAGACGAAATCCTTAACGACGCCATGTTGTGATATGCCTATGCTTCAGAGCGTTTGCACTATGAGCGATCTATGAAAAGTGCTAGCTGGCCGGTGGCAATTTCAAAAATAGGTTTTTCGAAGAATAAGAGCATTAGTTAAATCATGATTATAAGATTGTAGTTAGAAGAAATTACTTCTTGGACCTAGTAAAGTAGTCTTTGTATTCACGTAACTTAAATGAATTTCTACAAATTCTGCCATCATTCATGTTGCTTTCAAAAGAACCCTAAATGGATTATAAGTATAAACAGTGATGGACGCCATTTTTCATTCGGAACGACTTGATGGGCGTGAGAAGTTTGATGGTAGTGTTAGCACTATTAGCGCCATGCGGAACGCCTCTAGTGACGTCACGTTCACTTTTGGCGGGTAAAATTTAAGTTTTTGTTTTTAAATAGATGCAATGAACAAAGCCCAAAAATAATGAAATTAGTTTCATAAAATAGTCTACATTTTCAAACTAAATTATTAAAAAAATATATATCAGAAACATGCATGGCTAATTGGCAGACATGCTAACGAAGCCTTTATACTAGCCTAGACTGACAGAGCTTATGAGACAAGTCGGAATAAATGATGATGAGCTCTAGGAACCCAAAAGAGGAGAGGGAATGTCAAGAAATGGTATTCATTATTCAAAACTTGAGTGTTCACTCGAAGTCAATCAAACATATTTTCCAACAATAAAAACATTCGGTAAAGTTCCGTGTTTTAATAATTACGGCAGTCAGAATCTCGTTAACCGTCGTTGTCGGAGTGGGTTCGGAAGGACAGGGTGCATCCGGGGCTTGTAAGGTAGCTGCTGGAGATGGATGTTTTGACGCTCAAGTGTTTCCGGCGTATCCGGGGCCAGGGTGTCGGTGGTGAAGGGAAGGCGTGCGGCTCCCCTTATATCCCCCCCATTAAATTTATTTTCTATGCTTTTATTTTAATTGTATGTAAAAGATCCTACTAATTTGACAACTTGACTAATACAGGAAAAAGGTTACTTACTCTCTTTGTAATAGGTGGTAGAGCTGATGCCGAGCTCGACTGTGGAGGTACCACCATCTTACTCGCAAATCCTCCCGAAGTTATTTGGGGGAGAGTAAGAGAACAGTTCTCAGGCAAAACCAGGCGGCCCACCATTGCCTGGGACCGATGGATGGCGGTATATCCATCCCTAAGTGCCAGGCCTTAAAACAGACTAGTGACGGGCAGCGGCGTCACTGGTGCAAGGGTTTCGGCACCGCGCTCACCAACCCACCTGCCCAGCGTGTGTGAGTATGGGCATTTCGTCCAGGGGGGCCGCCAAGAGTGGCGTAATCCTGGAAAGGCCTATGTCCAGCAGTGGACGAAACAGGCTGATGGATGGATGGACTCTCTTTGTAATATGTTATCTCTTTTGACGTATTTAATATGCTGTTATTATGGATTTGTATTAAATCCTAAGTAGGTTGTAATTAATTTTATATCGATATCATCAAAAGTCGAAATATTCATCTAATTGTAATGCCTAGTGCAATGTTAATTAAAATTACCCGTGGTCCGGTAATGGGTCCACCCACCGGGACCACGGGTAAACACTCAAAATGAACCCTATGAAATGAACCGTGTTGTCATAGTCCGGAAAAATGTTTTAATCGATAAAGTTGTTTTTAATTTTTTGTGTGAGGGAGCCGTTCTCCTCCCCACCCCTTTTTACGTGCAGTATCCAAAATGCAAATGTTAGAAGCTGTTTTCATAATTATTATTCAGAACCCCTTTTATTATCTTGTACAGAGAAATTGCTTGCTACAGACGTTCTGGCCTCCCAGGGAATCCTTTTCAAGACTGCAGTTGTAGATTTTACGGTCCCCAATTCTTTCCGGAGAGGGGAACCATTGGGGATCGGGGGTGGAACTGGGTTTGATGACGTCTGGGTCGTCTTGTTTGGATTTTTCACAGACATATAATTATATTTTTAGACCTCTCTGTCCTTTGAAGGGATTATTGCATTCTGAGCACCGCACGTCGGACGATAACTGGCTGCCGGTACCTACGGGCGCGCTGGACGGTTCGGCAGCCTGCGACATACGGTGCGAAGACTATTACATTAAATTAATAACTAAAATGCCAAAAAAAGATATCAAAAATCACTAGACGAAAACGACACAAAAAAACGAACTACAACAAAAATCAAATATGAATGAGATGCTCATAGGGTGCGGTTATGACTTTAAACATAATAATCTACTTCAGCTATCGTTGTAATGTATAATGTCGGTCACGAAAATAAACCAAACAAATCCATATGGACTTCGTGACCGGCCATAAACCACAACACATTCAACCGGCCCCCATAGTACCTACTTAGCGTTAGCATTGTTGTGGCCTGAAGTTAGCCGCACAACACGTTTGACAGCCCATTTTTCCCAACGATTTTTGACATTTGATGAGGCTCATGACCGAATCGTTGGTCTTTACTGGTATTGTAGTTTTTGTGGACTCATAAGCGCACTCAGTGTGGTAAGTGGTAACGCACCAGTCAAAAGGTCCTGTCCTAATAGCATTTGAAATTTGCGAACACTCATATAGAATTTTGTTCTAAAACTGTGCACCCTTCTGTAACTGTTCAATGAGATGGGTTTACTGTTTTGCAGAGGAAGAATGTTATTTATGTTCTGACACTGCCTGTGCCGGCGCGCGGCGTTACTATTCTTTCACAGTTATTGTAGCGGCTTTTTATTATTTATTTTGAAGAAACAAAATACTTTTCTTGTCAATGTCAGTATTTATATCTCTCTCTTATATCTATCACTCACTTCAGATACAGAACCCTATCACCTTCACGTGAGTGGCTCCAACCGAACCACGGTACGGTAATCTACCAGAAGCACAAACACGGACCAATTAGAAAAAAGAAAGCTCAAACTCCCATAGGGACAAACTTGAATTTGGACCCCGCTATCCTCTAAAGCCAATTTTTTTTCAAATAGGTGATGAAACTTTTTTTTATGTGGTTTTATCTACGTACCTGCTTACATTACTAGCGAGTATATTCAACGTCCCGTTTGTTTCTTATCGGAGTTTATTTGTAAAACACTGATATTTGTAGCTATCTTATTGTTATCAGATAAATTATTTAAATATCCTAAAAGTTGTTTTGTTCGAGCTCGGTCTATGTATGTACATGTACAGTCGCATGCAGCTCAAGCGCTATATTTGTATACAATTCTAACCCTTCGTTTAATGGCTGTGATGAAGATCTGCCAATAGGTAGACTGTCATGCGGGCGATGAATACCGAAAACGATTTTGAAAAATACGTAGCTATAAATTAAAGGCATCCGTAAACTTACCTAGCAGAACGACTCATCTGATAGAACTCGGGCGTACAGAGCTGACATTTTGCAATACTGCTAATTCGGCCCGAAGGTTTCTTGTATAACTTAGATATTCGCTAAAAAAGGATTTTGAAGAATTCGTACAGGATCGAAAGGAACGGAATCATGGAGTCAATGGTAACACGTATTTATTCTATGAAAATTACAACTTTCTACCTATTACGGTCTACCTGTGACAGACGGAAAGACAGACAGCAGTGGCTTGGGTCCCGTTTGGCACCCTTCGGGTACGGAACCCTAAAAACTTAAAAACAAGTTTGAATAAGTTTCGCTCTTGTGTCGCAGAATATCCTGGGACTGGGAATAACTTAGGGTATACATTTAATTGAAATTAAAAGACATCTAGAGAACAATTTCTTATTACTGCGTGCACTAAATTATTTTAGGATTGGATTTTTTGCTTCTTTTATCAGTGTTTTAGCGTAAGAACAAATCATGTAGAGAAAATGACGCCTGTCCATAAAAGCATTTGACCGCGACGGTACCTACTTGGCTAACAGTTTATTGCCATGACATCATTTTCTTCGCTTAGTCAAACTTCACGCTTTTTACCTGATAACCGTCATTTTAGTTATCATTATTATCACTGTGCAAAATAATACACAGATCACATAAGTTGTATAAGCTATAATAAGGTACAAGATACAATCGTTGATGAAACCTGGGACATTATAATTAAAAGTGAACTTAAATAGCTTAACCTTTGAGTCAGAATGTGTTGTTCGTGTAGCTGCAATTGCGGCGCTTGTGGAAGGTGCCTAAGATGTCTTGTGGGGATCACTTTATGTGTGTTTCTGTTGAAAATGTGTGGAGTGGAGGTCGACAATGACTGCTGCGGCTGTGGTGATGAAGAATGATCCTTAAAGCCTGTACTTTAAGTTTAATTTACGTCTGTGAATCAATGCGTCATTCTTCTCGATTCTAAGGAAAAACCGTTTGAAAAAAAAACCGTACCTAGCTTAGGTGGGATGATTTATCTTTCTGGCAGGTTAGGTACTAATAACGAAAATTTTGTGAGATATCTAAGATTTTCTACATGTTAATTAACTGAAAATAAATCCTTATTTATTTTGTACATAAAACGAGTTTTCTTAACTACTCCTACTTGCAATATTTATTCTGTATTTTATTCGCAGAGAATAAATAACTGCCAAAATTATGTAAGCAACTAGCCAACATAAACACGAAAACCAATCAATGTTCTTAATACTCAATGTTTTATTATACCAATTCCTAAATAGCTTGTCGCATATGCCACTGCTTTGGAAATACCCAAACCTTCAGTATACATCGAGGATCAAGAATTGTAAATACATAATGTGCTGTCCAGCAGGAAGGTGGAGTGATTTACTGCATGTCGCTTGTTGCGTTGCGTGTTGCATGTTCTGTATGAATATGTGCGGCTGTCAGTGCTTCGACTGCGACCCCGGCGATTACTAACCATGTCAACCCATCTCTGATTCACTAGTAAAACGTTGGAGGTTTCTTGTGTGTTCGTAACTGTAATTATTATCTATGATCTTGACTTTTCATTTACGTGTCGGAAACTGACAAAATTATGTTGAAACGTATATTTAAAAAGGAAAATGTAAACAATAAACATCTTCAGCAATGAAACGACTAATGAGAGTTGGATGTTACTGAATATCCAATCATCAAATTCCCTATGCCAGGCATTGTACATACCATCCCGAATATAAAGAATCTTGAAGAAATTATGGAGTTATAAAATCAGACTCCACATCAAAGCGCGACTCCTATCCAAGATCAACGTGTTCAATACATAGAGCCAAACAAAAATAGTAAATCGTCAACATGGCGGCGGGAGGCATGAATGATATATTTAGAATTATGTGTTGTGTGGTTTGCTGCATCTTTTGCTTGCAACTGTGCGGCATGGCTCAGGACGGAAACACCGCTGCGTGAGTACCGTTCGCGAATACTGTTGTGACTCTTTTTATTTCATATCTAGGATTTTTGCAAAACAAAATTTAAAGGAATATGTGAAAAAGTTACATGTGAATAAGTCATGTGTTAGGAAGTTAAATTTTGATTTTTTTGGCGTTGTGCAGTGTGCTGTGCCGCAAGCGAGATCTCGTGACTTTACTAGGTTATAACCAGATTTCTAGGCTAAAATCACATCAGAAGATTTTCAATTTTTGTGTATTTTTTCATCACAGTTAGGAAGTTTTAATTGAATTTATAAATTTAAATTTAGTCATTAATGAAATGCCAAAAATAGTTAAATGTTAACAAGCGAAGCGAAACGGAGCGTGTTAGGTTGCTGTTGATGTTTAATTCGGGAGCCAAGCGAAGAGAGCTGAGCGAGCCGACTTTTGTAGTTTTGACATAATTTATTCATGTTATACACAAATGTACTTCTCGTCTTGTTGCACATACAATCCGAAAGTTACTGCTAACGGAAACACATCATCATACATACATTTCCATTATTTTTTTTAATCAATCTCAGCTTATGTATGCAAAAACGAACTATTCTATAACTATACTTTTATGCAAAAGTGGCCATAAATTGCATATCATTTACCAACTTAAAATATAATTATGCTATTATAATTACAGTAGATTTTTTAAGTCTGCCAAAGTTGCCTAAACATGGTAGGAAAACAAACCAAATTATATGACAAAAAACCAACCCCTATGTTATAAATATGAAGCCTTTTTCTAAATCGTGGCCAAAATCCCCTAAAATTTAGTTAAATAAACACAATTTCAGTACAACTTGTCAAATCATTAATCCCTTTTTCTTTTCAGGTCAAGTGAAGAATAAACCATAAGTTAATGCCAAGCAATGCCATATATTTTTTGATACTTAACTTATCATTATAAATTATTCATTATACATCATAAAAATCATGTTAAAGTGTTTATATTTTTCCTTTTTTGTGGTGTTAAAATAAAGTTGTATTGTTGTTGTTTCTGTAAACACTTTCACTTATATTTCTAATAGTTGAGCAGAAGGCGTAAAAACTCCCGGCTATCGTAAAACGAGTAACCAAAATCAAGTCGTTTTATTATCCTCGCCCATCATTAAAATATGCAACATGGTTCTGTATTTTGTTCCATTTAGTTTTTCCACTTTATGGACTGAAAAATAAATAAAATGAAATGAAACAAACGCACTTTACATAATTAAAATCTACGAGCTAGTCTGTTTGCCCGCTGCAAAGCTCAAAAACGAATGGTGCAATTTAATTTTTAATTAGTTCGTATACATAGGTGCAGAACTTTGCAAAACACGTCACACACACAAAACGTGCTTATTTATACACGTCACGTAAAATATCTACTTTCAATATTGAGACCCGGTTTCGAATTTTGTCAGACTAGCTCGCAACAATAATTTTTTTAAACCACTTTTCATATAATATCCGGGTATAACAAAGTAGATATCAAAACAAATAAAACTTACCGAATCCCTAAGAGTATTTTCAGCTAAAATAAATTCTTCAGATTGCGGATTTAGCGACATCTTATAATTTGTCAGTGCATTTCTGTCTTTCTGCTTAGCCAAAGTTTCTATTACAACTGAGTGAACCTGAAATAAATAACAAGTAAATAAAAATACTTACAATTATTTAACAAACTTTTATTTAAGGCACATAGGCACGCCACCCTTTTAGTACGAAATTTGATAACCCGTTTCTGTTGTTTTTCATTATAGACCAAAGTATAAAACCTCTATCATCTGATACTGATATTTTAAAAGACATTACTTTGCCAAAATATGAATACCTATTGATTTTGTTTTAAAGACATCAAGCTGGATGTAAATCTACATACAAAGTTGTTTTCTTGCCTTAAATTTTACGATTTTTTACTAATTTGTTGATTTCATTGTGTTTAAGAAGTAGTTATTTTTTTCTGGGATTTTTAAAATATTTAAAATTTTGCTTCTGTGGTCATAAACAACAAAATTTTTTCTTTGTCACCCTCACTGCATAATAAATTACTTTGTAGTCGTTCCGGCAAATGACATCTTCTACATTTGTGAATGTTTATTATTTATTTATTTATTATAATTACTACGGGCGAACCCAATTACAGCAATTATGTAATATTTATTAAATAAAAGTTTAGTTTACAAGATTTAACTTAACTTATGGCCATAATAACTAATAAACTTACAAACTAATTGACATTTGCTATCAAAGAAGACGTCAGCAGACGGTTCGGACTCGATGAATGCGTTGAGAGCTTTCGTCATCTTACACATTGTTGAGGTGGCGTGAGCGTGCGTGCGGCTGGTGGGTGCAGCAAACAACTGCCGCTTCCGACACGAGCGCCATCGCACGCAATTGCAATTTTGTAGTTGCAATATTGTTTGCTCTAAGCCTTAATTCGTGGAGACTCGATTTCACGCTACTAAAATCAGGAATATATTCGACTTCCACACATTGCTCAAAAATTTCTTGTATGGGGCCGAATTCTTTTTTTATCCTCTCTTTACATACATAGTACCATTTGAATGGTAAACTCCTTTTGAGCTGGTTGCGGAGGATGTTTATGTTTAGACTCACGTATAACAGCCATTCTTTGTGCATTCATGGTAGCAGAGCCACTACATTTCCTGTCTTTGCATCTCCAATTCGAGGTACCATTTTTGTTTCTTAGGTTCAGGGTTAATATAAAACAACCATATAACAAAAGTTTATGACCAGGTTTCGAACTTGGCACAAATAATATTTCCTAACCATTTTCCATTGTTCGTTTCCAAAATAAATTTCACTTTTGTATTTTTAGAACGCCCTTTTTGACAGAAATCAAATAAAATAATTAATCACAGTGACATTAGTAAATAGACAATTAACCACCGTATCATAGAGGTCAGTGCACTAAACTGCAATATCTGACATTATTTATCGATCATTCTTAGTCATGGATCTATACTAGTGTGTCCCAAAAATAACTTATTTTCGAAATTTAAAACGCATACTTTCTGTCACTTTTGACATCTGTCATAAAACCCTTATCAGAAAGAATAGATCTACTGAGAAAATAAAATCTTACTGGATCCATGATGGATCTAGTCAATGGATCTACTGGGTAAAATTTGGTAACCCTGTGATTATTGACCATTCCGGACAAATTTCGCTGTCATTTACAGGCATGACCAAACCGGACTAATTGGGCTTCACGAAGTCGGAAGAAATCAATTTTACCTGTACCAAAATTTTACATTTCGCCCAGATAGTGACTTTGTAAATGCCTGTATTAAACTATAAAGGTCGAATGGCATGGCATGCAAAAACGATGGCATGTCTATGCGCCTTATGTAAATAATTTTAACTGAAAAAATGCTAGGAATAGAGGCCTTTATATCATATGGCAATATATTATATAGTTGAAACTAGAGTCGTGTGACGACCAAACGAAGTTAATGTCTCTGTTCCTAGCATTATTTTGCCACAACGAAAGCTCGTGAGCGTGTCTACTTTTAGCAAAATAATATAAGCAAAATGTTGTACTCTTATTCTTTAACAAAATTATATCATTACCTGAAAGTGTGTTGCCAATTGAAGCCTATCTTCCGTAGGCGAGATCTTATTTACGAACGAGGCCAACAGTTGCTTGCTGGACCCCATTTCATGCAGTTTCGCAATAACCATGCGCAATGGCACGTGGCTCGAAACTGTCGAGCGACCGAGCCAGTCCTGGGAAAGAAGAGGAAAATTTGTATGAACCTGCCGCCTTATTGTCAAACTTCAACATCTATTGCTACCGCTTCATCACACATCATTGTTAGCCAATCACACGATGCGCAGTACCTGCTTACGAATGACACTGAGAACTGGTAAAATTGGCAAAAATCGATTTTAAATTAATATAAAATGTACTAAAATAGCTATCAAAATTTCTAACTGAGAAAATTTAGATATCGTTAAAATCTAATCTAATAAAATATTGTTCAGGTCTGTATGTCATTCCTATTTGTCACACTGTGAAAAAAAGTGTAGAAGAAGACGTCATTTCCATAATTATTTCTATCGAGAGAAACTTACGCAATCGCGTTTCTGTACTGAACAAAACTAGAAAAAGGTTCCGAAATTTATATACTGATTTATCAAATTAGTGGCTTCTGAAGAGCAGGTAAACAACTTCAAAAAGTGCATTTTTTATCGAAATAGCCCCTTAAGTATATTTTTTGCACGAAGGAGGAAACTGACGGTTCATGCTAGTGGAAAATGCGCTTTTAACTCCTATGATGTATGAGCTATTTTACATTGCAACATTCAAAAGTTCGCGACAGTGTGAAATGGCTCATGCACCATAGGAATCAAAAACGCAATTCCCACTCGCATGAACTGTCAGTTTCCTCCTTCGTGTAAAAAATATACTATTAATCGAAATGCCACAGTGGTTTAATTTAAAGACACCTGTTCAGTGACATCCCATTGTGTTCTTTTAGGTACAATTCGATCAAAATCAGTTAACGATTCGGCCAACCTCGGTAATTGTCGTGAATCTCTCATCACTCACATAGAGTTATCAATTTACAGATATGACCTTTAATTATATTACTCGTTGTCTTATTGAATACAATACAAGAACGATATGAGCAACAAAACCTCCTTTGTAGCTCAAAACTAACAAACCTTTATATTGAAATAAGAAAAATAATTGACTATTTTGACAGTATGACTTCTTAGTTAAAACAGTTTGACGTATATGATACATTTATGTTTATGAACGCTAATTTCATTCGTGAAAATATTCGATTCTATCAAATTTTATCAAAATTAACTTACAATAGTTATGTATCATGGCTTCAACAAATTTAAAGCGTGGTAAAAAAATTGTTGTTCTATCTCGTGAAATTGTAAATAATGTATATAGCTATTTAAGAAAAGAAGCTAATTTATTTAAAAAAGAAGAAATTATCATATTTTTTTTTATATACCTATATATATCGTATACAAGTATAGCTTCAGTAAATAATGAATGTTCAAATTCATGTCGCTTCTGCATAATAAATTTCTTAGGTCTACCGGTTAGTAATGTCATCTTGGCAGGTGCTATACATTGCGTTTATGATACTTCAAATTGAATGCTACCTAAAAGAAATCGCGGTAATGTATTTCGTGTCATTTCCGTCTCGGGATTTAGGCGATGATATCCGAGAAAAGCCGAATCGTTAACTGATTTTAATCGTATTGTACCTATCGCAATATTTAGTTGCTTGTGAATGTCGCTAAAAGTACTTACTTTTCGTGTGAAGATAGATTCGACGATATCCCAATTCTTGAGGCTTGCGTGGACGTTCAATACGACCCAGTCGTACTGAAGAGGACTTATCTGTAATTTAGAGAATAACATGATCGGTGATGATCACTTGAACTTGGTTGAAAAACGTGGTCTTTACTAATAATACAAATACAGTAGTAAAAAAGTTTTGTCTGTACATTGAAAATTTTTGCGAAATTTTAGTCGAAATGGGTTGTTGTACTCGGGCTAAAACTATAATTATGTATGTTGCGTTTTAACTAGAGAACGGATTTAGATGCGGTTTTCTTTATTATCATCGTAGTGATTTTGGTCGACATATACTCTATAAGGAGTGTTCATTAAATAACCGCCAAGCCGAAAACGGGGCAGAGATTGAAATAATTTGGCCAAATGCGAGTCAGACTCAGGGTTCCGTACCACCACACAAAATGGGTAAGGAACCCTAAAATAATAGCAACACCAAGGCGTCAGTAAAATTCGGCGTAACCTTTGAGCACGAAACCCTAATTTTTATATATTTTTTCTTTTACTTTAGAGTATGTATACGTGATAATCTAACCAAATAACCTTGTGTATATTGCCGTCTATAAGATAGAGCTTAAACAGATAATCTTGAAAAATATAGCATTTTTTAAAGATTACTTGTATTTCCGCTGTCTGTCTGTCCGTCCGTCTGTCACAGGGGTCTACAACTTCAACCGTAATAGGTAGACAGTTGAAATTTTCACAGAATACGTGTTCCTAATAAAATAAAGGGCTCTCCTCTATGCAATAGACCTCGATAAAAATATCATTTTTTAACGGTATGTCTTTTAGCTCTATCTTAAAGACGGTAATACATACAAGTTAAAAATTTGGTCACATTGTTGTACATGCTCTATACTAAACAACAAATAATAAAATTGGGGTTCCGTACTCAGAGGGTGCTGAATTGTTTGTCAGGCGCTACCATTTTAGCGCCGTGTTTTTTGTCGATTTAATGTTGCTATAACATGTATGTAATAGGGTGTCCCAAAAAAATCAGAGTTATTTTTTTTTAACGCATACCCTCTAAGTACGTTCGTATGATGACAAAACTATTGTAAACAAAGTTTCATGTACTTAAAACCACGGCAACCCGTGCCGACTTGCATCCAAACATGTCAGTACTTGCATACTAGTCGCGCGGCAGCTAACATATCAATGAACAAGTTATTGCTTGTTTGTTTTATTAGTAATCGCATTGTTTTCGTTGAATCAAGATGTCAGTGGAGTTACGC
The DNA here is from genome assembly GCA_910592155.1 of Ypsolopha scabrella. Lineage (NCBI taxonomy): Eukaryota > Metazoa > Arthropoda > Insecta > Lepidoptera > Ypsolophidae > Ypsolopha > Ypsolopha scabrella. The sequence goes on from OU342960.1 coordinate 50,672,552, forward strand.
AGTTCAAAAAAGGATATATTCTTAATAGAAGACGTAAAACACCAAATTACCGGTTCAAAATTTCCCTCTAATGGACAAGTGCTGGCAGTTCTGTTCTATAATATTCGTGAAGTGAATTTAAGTGTCAATGAAAGCGCAAATCTTACTATTCGTGAGTGCATTATCTATTGGGAAAAGGCACGAATACCGACAAAATCTTTACCTAACTGTGTGAAGAAACTATTTACTTTATACCAAGTTTGGAGAGATTTGCAAAAAAATGCAAAAAAAACACAAGATGTGTTTGAGCCAACGACCTTAATGTATTCACTAGACTAGTGCGTTCCGCACTGAAACATTGCGCTTTAAAGTTTGGATAAGTGACTGAACCTCGTTTAGTCGCTTGCAAGCGAGTGAGAGAAGTGGACGCTATTTAGATAACGCCGCCAAAGCTGAAGGTACGAATATACGAATTATTTTGTGAAATAATACCGGTGAACATTAACACAAGAACTAGGTAAAATAGTCATTTTATATTTATTTTGGGTAAGTTACTAATTTGTTTCGTATTAATTTTCCAATAAAAGAGTATTTTATCGTAAAAACGCTAATAGCCATTTCGTAGATCCATCTCGCTTACTCATTACCAGAATCATATTAGAGCGAGTAGAATTGCCAGTTTCTCAGAGATTAAAAGAAATATGTATTACAGATGTGACAAACTTACGGTGGGAATAAATATTGAAAATGCAGATAGAACTGCCTCTTTTTATGGTTCTGTACCGACGGAGTGCCAAACTGGATCCTGTTACTGAGCCTCCGCTGTCTGTCTGTCTGTCTATCTGTCTAGAGTTTTTGCGCCGCGATAAGAAGCCAGTTGAAAATTTCAAATAATCGTACTACTGTGGCTTCTATCACGGCGAATAATAAAATTTAGACAGGAGACAGTACTTTAACTAGGAATAGTAAGGCAGTCGTATTTGGGCTCTATTTGCTAAAATATTTAAACAATTATTTCTACATAACGTCGGCATACGCCATTATTTTATTATTATTATTTCAGATGTCAGATAGAAATCACCTCTTTAAAAAAATGCCAAATTGCATTCTCCGATACTGCAAAAACTATTCATGAGGAAACAATGGATTATAAACTTACATTTTGTATGCATAAGATTTGTTTCTAATATTTAACCCTAAATTACGTTTTTTCTAAATAAAAAAATCATTAATGGTTAATTTAGGAAACAATGGATTATAAAGTTACATTTTTATGCATAAGATTTGTTTCTAATATTCTACCTGCTCCTGTTGTTTTGGCCATATTTTTATCATTCCTCTGTCAATTTGAGATGTTTGTACCTTATTCGAAAGCTAGTAAAATGCATATATTTTCTAGGTATTACGCGCGCAACCTAGCTTTTTTATGTAAATCTTTTGTAATTTTTAAGAATTTTTAATTGTTTAGGAGCACGGTGTCAAGGTTTACGTCAAAAATATGCATTTTAGGGCTATTGTTTATTGGTGGGGATGTTATCAAAGCGCAACAAATGTAAAATAATGGCTGGTTTTCTTTAATATAATTTTTTAAAGTAAATAATAAAAATAATTAATAATTAATAAAAAAAACAAAATATCTCAGAAATGGTTACTTTTGCATACTTCAACGGATTGCATCTAATTACCAGTCATCCTGTATACGTGTATGGGCATATTTTTTCAACTTTATTTTAATAAATGGTTCATGAAAGAGTATTAATGTTTAATTTATTTTACCTAAATAATTTCTTTGTTTTACTTCAAATAAACAGACCTTGGAACGAGACGAAACGGAATTAGGTAAAGCTTGTTTCGTAGCGCATCTGCGCGGGCGCCCGCATATTCACCTATTCATCCATTTTACACGTAATTTCCCCGGCCGCGATCAGTTTCATCGTCAGAGGACGCCCGCCTTACATTGAGAGTAGGATAGCAAATACAAATTCTACGCGTGCAAAAGAGATTTCAATATAAGCGGGCGTGATCCGACGATTAAGCGGAACAAACCCCTAACTGTGACATAAGTTTAACAGGGAACTGTGAGTCTATACAGGTCGTTGGTTTGAGCAACGTCGTCAATTCAATTTGTTTGATATTGTACATGCCGATGCGCTTCAGTTAATAAAGATAAACGAAGACAGGATATTTCTACAGCGACAGAGAGAGCCAGGTCGCCCGGTCACTTAGCTGGTGTAGACAAAAAACTGACCGAAAAAGAGGAAAAGGCGCGACTTAGAAGCATTGAGGAGCAAAAGCGGCGAGCTAAATATTCGACATCATCTTATGAACCCGTACAAGAAGATTTGTCATCTGATTCTGAACAAATGGAGTTACAAGAAAATTTGCACACCCTAACTGAGAGCACACGGCCTGATTCTAATAAAACTTCTATGAGAAAAAGTTTTATTACTCCAAAATTAGTAGCAGCGCTAGATCGATGTCAGATAAGTATGAGAAATTCTGTGTTTATTATTGAAGCAACTATTGAGGCACTGGGACATAACACTGACGAATTTCCCATCAGCAAGTCCTCCATTCAAAGAATTCGCACGGAAAAGCGAACTGAGCGCGCCCAAGCAATAAAAGTTGACTTCCAAAACGAGGTTCCGGATACTGTTACCGTCCACTGGGATGGAAAACTGTTGCCTGCTTTAGATGCACGCGATAGAGATGCAGCGATAGATAGATCTAAAGAAGAACGACTACCGATACTAATTTCTTACGATAATAAAGAACAACTTCTTGCTGTGCCAAAATTGGACAACTCTTCAGGACGCGAACAAGCCGAGGCAGTTTGGAACGCTATTATTGACTGGAATCTTGAAGATAAAGCCCAGATTCTCTGTTGTGACACTACTGCTTCAAATACAAGTCGTATTAATGGCGCCTGTGTGCTTCTTGAAGAGAAACTGAATAGAGAAATGCTTATTTTTGCATATCGCCATCATGTTTACGAGTTGGTGTTAAAAGGCGTATTTGAAGCAAAAATCAGCCAAGTCACTACAAGCCCTGACATTCCATTGTTCAAAAAGTTCCGGGAAAATTGGAACAACATCGAGCCGGAGAGAATACAGAGCTATCCAGAAAGGCTTTCATGCCTGAGTGTTTCAAAAATTCACGAACTGCTAGAATTTTACCGTTCTGAATTAACTAAAGACATTGCTAGAAACGACTATCGAGAATTAATAGAACTTTCAATAATATTTCTTGACGGAGATATAGAGAAGAAATTTAAGATTCGGCCTCCAGGCGCTATGCACCAAGCTCGATGGATGGTGAGAGCAATTTATTCACTAAAAATATCACTTCTTAGTTCCCAGTTCAGAATTTCAAAGAAAGAAAGGGAAGCTCTGTTAGACGTTTGCCTGTTCATCGTGACATCCTATGTCAAGCCCTGGCTGCAATGCGTTTTAGCAGTAAAAGCACCTTACCAAGACCTGTGCTTTCTGAAAGCCATGAAGAACTACAAAACAATAGACAAAAGTATCTCAAAAGCGGCTTTACAGAAGTTCTGCCAACATTTATGGTACTTGATAGATGAAGTGTCTATCTTGTCTCTATTTGATGATGATGTAGATCAAGAGACCAAATCAAAAATGGTTGCTAACTTAGCCAATGAAAATCAATCAGCTCATAATAAGCGCTACATCCCATCAAAAGAAGAACTTTAAAAGCAAACGCTACGGCAACAAAATCTGTAGCTTTCAACACAAAAAAGCACTCTTCAGAAAAAGTGTTTTTGGAATGGCACCCTCTATCTATAATAAGTTACCAAAGGCTATAAGAGATGCAGAAGACATCCAAATGTTTAAAACGCATCTTAAAAACTTTTTACACGACAAAACTTATTATAGCGTAAATGAATATTTGTCCGATGCACAGTGAGTCCAAAGGCATGTTAATTTTATTATAAGTGACTAATTATTTTATAGAAAATGTGACATAATTGTGTATATTTTATTTTATTTTCTGTGTGAATATTTGTACGCCATGTGGCAGAGCACGGAGAGACGAAACCTATGTACCTACTTGCTATCTAACCACTAACCTGTGACTCACAAATAAATGATTTTATTTGATTTGAAAAAAAAAACTTTGCGGCCCCCTTTACGAGAAAAGCCTAGATAACTTTGTGTCAATCAAAAGCAAGTCTCTGTTTTATCGCTTCAAACTGGATGATAGTTTTCTCCAAGAGTCACCTTCATCATGGCTCAATAATGCCCCATTTCAGCACGCTAAAAAGAAGCTGCTCACACTCCGAGCAGTAAACGATGCCGCTGAAAGAGCAGTGAAGTTAATGCAAGATTTTCATGGCTTAATCACTGTTCAAGATGAACAGAAGCAATTTTTATTACGCTGCGTACAAGAGCACAGGCAAGTGTACCCTGACTGCAAAAAGCAAACTTTGAAAAGAAAATTTGCTAAATAAAGCCTTTTTAATGAATACCTAATAAATATAACATAATAGTTACCATTAGTGTTTTATTTACCGCATAAAAATTAAGATCTAAAATCTCAATATGGCTTCCCCATACTAATCTTAATGTTCAAAGTTTGACATCAAGTCGGCACGGGCTATCGTTATCCGATCGCAATAATGTTTGATATTCCAGTTATTAGGGTCAAATAGAAAAAAACAGAGGGCATGCGTTTCAAAATATGAAAAAAAAAAATTCGCCCTTCTAGCCTGGGACAATTGTATATTGTTGATATGTATGTTTTTAGGGTTACGTAAACGTATTGTGTGGTGGCACGGCACTCTTTGTGAACGAACTCGCACTTGGCCTAATTATTTATTTCACGGTACGGAACCCAAAAATATTTACCTAAAATTACGGAATCTTACCTGTTGTTGCTGACACAGCGTCAGGGGTGACATCATTTTCCCGGCACCCTCATTCCAATTGTGTTTGCAGCAGTAAGCCAAGCAATGGATGACGGATTTATTGTTCAGTTCTGGATTGTTAACGCACTTTTGCCATTCTGGAACATTTAATGGTGTAATGGTAAGAAATGTAGTGACAGTAAAGTAGATGTTGGCACGTTTCCCATTGTTTGATCGTCTGTGCTTAGAAGTGTACACCTATACTTATCAATAGAGGAGTAAAAATGTCGCGTCTATACATAGAATACTGAGGCTAAGACTACAATTTTTAGAATGTTTGTCTGTCTGCATGTATGAATGTTCCGGTTTAACTTGAAAACCACTCAACGGATCTGGATGCGTTTTTTATTATCATCGTAGTGACACTGGTCAAAATATAGATAGACTATAAGGGATGTTCATAAAATGACGAAAAAGCCGAAAACGGAGCAGAGATTGAATGAAAGCGGGCGGAGCCGCGGGCAAAGATTAGTTCAAAATATTTTCGTACTTCACTAAGTTCAAATATAGCATTAAGTAGATAGAAATACATTAAAATGAAAACCGGATATACCAGAATAAGACAGTTACGGCCCCGCGTTTCAGGACAAGAGCGCTACCAACTGCGCCACTGAGGTACTTATCCTAGACCAGGCGTGGGCAACCTTTGGGAAGTCGCGGGCCACACAATCATATGTTCATAACTTTGCGGGCCATAGGTTGATGTGTATAAGAAAATAATGACGCAATCGGTGAACCGCAGGTTCAACTAGAAAATTTACAATAGATGGGAATCTTGTGCCAAATTTTCAGATCCAACACTACTAGCACTAAAACACTACTAACATCTGAATCAATGTGTAACTAGACACAAAGAATTTCTCTAATTGTTCTAGGTTACTTTGGTTCGTGACTTGGATTTATTGATTTTCATTCCTGCTTATTTGTAAGTTTTCACATTTCACTCACCTTCTCCTTTACTCAGATCGGCAAAGAAGTTGCATGAAAACAACAAATCGCGACTTTCCGGTAAAATATTAGTCTAATTTTAAATTTTTCCTCGCCGCGGGCCGTTTTAAAAACCTTAACGGGCCGGATGTAGCCCGCGGGCCCGCGGTTGCCCATCTATGTCCTAGACCGTAGAATTTTTTTATACTTCCCCAACGTTTTTTTTTGTAACTATTTAATGTTTTCTAATTTGTAACGCACTCTAATAATAATATTTAGAGTATTAAAAAGCGTTAGATATCGTTATAAATACATAATCTTATGCTAGCAAATCTGGTAACCCCAGACTTTGGGGCCTAGGGACAACTATGTCTGGCTGTCGAATAGTACAAGTACAACCCGGTCACAATATCTGTGCACCTGACCTCGTGACGTCATATCGGTGGTCTGGGTACGGTGTGAAAAAAAGTTTTTTCGAGAAATGTGGAGGTAAAAAAAAATTACTAACCTTTTCAAATCAATTTATTATTGATGAAGGGTTTGTTATTAAAAAACAATAATTTTGATTACAAAAACATTTATTATTAAACTCAGTCACTATAAATTATTGACTCTATGCCTGACATTGTATCTTCTTCACTCTCACTCTCATATCTGCATGTTGCGCCATTGCGTATGCTTTGGTTTATATAATATGGAATAAAATACTCACCTAAAAATTTAATATAGCTTGTAACGGTTTTGGTCTGATACACATCCACGCCTGGTTGATTAAAGTAGTTCGATAGAACATTGTTCAGTTTACGAAGCAGACCGTCCACACTGTTGCTTTGCGTTTTGACGTGGTGTTGGTATTGGTACATCTAAACAGCAAGTAAATTTCCATCGACATGTCAAACAAAGAAAAACGAAAAATTAAGCCTAGCCTTAGCTAATAAAAGTTGTGGAAACTTATATAGTTCCAAGAGAATATACAAATATATTATTTTTTTGAATTCATGTGATCAATAATATTGTAAAGGATGAGCTTGACGCCTATAGCACCGGTACATACACCCTTGTAGGCGTCAAGGCAATCCTAACCTTTTTGCGTAAATTTTACTATTAATAACCCATATTCTATTCTATTCTAATAATAAACTTACGTGCTCGTATTTGAACATAATAGTTGTACCATGGGTCGGGAGCAATAATTTACGTTCATATGCCGACTGTGTCCTTCATTTTCGCGTTGTTGGTCATCTCGGCCAAATTAAACTTCGAATGTCCGAGTCGCCACCATTCGGTCATTCGGTTAAACTAATTTTTTTATGTTCATCTCGACCCCCAGTAAAAATTTGAGGTGGTTATGTACAGTCGATAAAAATAGACGAAAAAACAACGACTAGGTATTAAAATAAAATAAAAAAACCGGCCAAGTGCGTGTCAGGCCACGCGCAGTGTAGGGTTCCGTAGTTCCCCTGTACATTTTATAAGTTGGTCTACTAATACAGATCACGCCAAACTTCTAGTCCCACACATTTAGAAGAACGGCCCATACATTGTTGTGTTTAGAGGGGACTAAAAGTTTGGCGCGACATGTACTTGTAAAGCCTACTCAGCTGTGATAGTTTTCCTTTTAAATTCATTATATATACTTCTGTGAATTTTTTCACATATCTATAAACAACCGTTTAGCCGGCAGGGGGGGGGACACTTGACTCCAACAAAAATTAGCACTTTGAAGCTTAATATTTCGCCAACGGATCCCTAAATCGAAAAATGGTTTTCACACACCCGCGATGTTTTTGAACGACCTATCTAACGATACCCCGCACTATGGGATAGATAAGAAAAAAAAAATCATCCCCAATTTAGGTGTATGGGGAGGTACTTACACCCGAAAAAATATTTTTTCATGATTTTATTTTACCGTTTTGTCGGCGTGATTAATGTGTATACTCTTGCCAAATTACAGCTTTCTAGTACTAAAAGTCTCTAAGCTAAGCCGGGGACAGACGGACGGACGGACAGACTGACATGGCGAAACTATAAGGGTTCCTTGTCGGAACCCTAAAAAAGCAAATACAAAATAGTGGTGACTGTGGTGGTCATATCATAGAATTATTGATCATCTCATGATCTCATCGACAACATTGTAAAGTAAGAAATTTTTGTACCTAATTTTGGAGTCCATTGACAATATTTAGATATTTTCCAGACTAGAACAAACAAAAAATTGGGAAATTTGAATTATAGCCTTTTGCAAACGAATCCGCCCGCGCTGATGGAGTAGTAAACTAAGATGAACTGTGATAGGTAGCCCATGCAATATGACCACCACCATCTCTGCAGCATTTTCGAAGACATCAAAAGCGTTGGATCACTGTATGATTTTTACACTGTGCTACCTTTGTATTTAATTTCATCCGTGGCTAATACATATTGGTGTCGATTCGGTGTAACATGACTTAACTTATTTGAGAGGACTAAACTTGATTTATTTCTTTCTGTATCGAAAAGACAAGGACAGGACGCCCAAGATAAGGTTAGTCCTGTCAAATAAGTTGAGTCGTGTTAGACCGAATCGAATGCAAGTTAATTTTGCACAACCTAAATCAGTGATAAAATTATACAGCATAATACTCACTGCTGCTTCCGGACTCCGTCCAAGCATCCTAAAACGGAAATTAGAGAAGATTATACAAATATATTCTGTAAGAATATAAATAAGATGGACGTTTTTTTTTTTTCTATGGAGAATTATGGATTATGGTTATACTTACGTTAGTAAGTCACTGAGTTCTCCGATTTTGCCTTCATTCTGTAAGAAGCTAATGTAATGATTCAATGCTAGAGGGCATGATGAGAGCAGTTCATAGACTAGCTTTTTGTTCAGCGTCTGGATAAGATATAGGACCACCTGGAAAATAGATAATACGCATCTGCTACACTTGTCCTATACTATCTTGGAAGTTTATGTTACAATTTACATTAATATAAAAACATAAATAAAGAAACTCTTACAGTCAGAATAGCATTGCCATCACCAATAGCAACCGCTCCAAACAGTAGCTCTTTTTTGCTTTTTAAGCTCCGGTGTTTATGCAATGAATAGGTACGACCGAGCACAAGTCTTTTCAAGGTTACTGGTACTGTTTCATCAGCGTCCGCATGTATTGGTTGTTTACTAGGAGGATCCTTGCCTGACTGGGCTAAGAGCACTGAGAACAAATTTAATTTCAGATATATCACAAGCTGAATGTACAAGCTGGCTTTCACAACTAACGACGGGAGTATCTCTTGTACAGAAAAATAATAAACATATTGTCACCCTCCTTACATACAGGCGTATCTCATAAAATATCTGAAAATTAGTTCAAGATGTAATTGTTATTTTTGGTCTCTTTTTATCATTTACGTAACTTTTTTGAAAAGCTCATAGTAAGACTTAATATTATAATCGGGCAGATCAATTGGGTAAAATATACTTTCCTACAAAACTGCTAAAAGTGAGATACGCCTATATGTAAGGAGAGTGACAATATGTATGTCCTCCTGCAATATTTAATGCTACTAATAAAGCAGGATATGAAACAGAGACAGAGCTAAATGTATACTTTTCTTAAGTATAGGCCACTTTACTTTGTGCCACCCCTCCTTCTCTACCTAACCTAATCACTTACTAGCATCTGTTTACATAGGCCTTTATTACGTTAGTAATAATTGTACATATTTAGGTAGGTAGGTATTAAAAAGTAAAATTAATTAGAATTATTATATTATACCAAAGTATAAAATGAAACAAGAATTACACTTTTTATACTATAATTACAAAAAAGTTGTGCCAGTACATTGAATATTTTTGTGAAATTCTAAATGTGGGTTTTTAGTATTGTACCAAGGATAAAACTAAATTTCTTATCTGTCTGTATGTATATTCTGTTTTAATTTAACTCGAGAACCACTTAAAGGATATGGTTTTCTTTATGAAACAAACAGACATATTGTCACAACCACTCGAGAACCACTTAAAGGATATGGTTTTCTTTATAAAACAAACAGACATATTGTCACAACCACTCAAGAACCACTCAAAGGATATGGTTTTCTTTATAAAACAAATAGACATATTGTCACAACCACTCAAAGGATATGGTTTTCTTTATAAAACAAACAGACATATTGTCACGACCACTCAAGAACCACTCAAAGGATATGATTTTCTTTATAAAACAAACAGACATATTGTCACGACCACTCAAGAACCACTCAAAGGATATGGTTTTCTTTATAAAACAAACAGACATATTGTCACGACCACTCAAGAACCACTCAAAGGATATGGTTTTCTTTATAAAACAAACAGACATATTGTCTCGACATGAATCCCTGAGGGGGTGTCAGAGGTGTTCCCGTGTGTGAACTGTGAAATGCAGTAAGTAACAGTCTATTCCGAAAAACCCATTGGTGCATGCCCGACCGGAGATCGAATCTGGGTCTCAAGATTGAGAGGCTAGCGTTCTACCCCTGAGTAAAGAAAGAGGATTCTTTGAAATTCCATTTCAAATCTTACTACTAATAGGTTTTCCTGTGTCATTATCAGGCCAATTAATTATCAGTAATATAATGATAGAAGGGGCTGATATTTTTAATTTTTTTTACAACACTTTTTTGCGTGATTGTTTTTTTACATTTTTATAGACCGGAGATTGAATACTGATAAACCTGTTGACCACCAAGGATATACTTGCGGACTCCCAGGGTGCCCGAACCACACTGTTATAGATATCTGAATAAGTTTTTATCTTGTTTATACTTACTCAAATTTAAAACTTTTGGTGAAATTAAGCTGGAGAGAGGCAATAATGGTGTTTTGACTGTGCCACTGCTGAATATATTGTCCTTATCATTCTGATTTGATGTCAAACCTGATTTTTGTCCGATAGCCAAGATTTCTTGAGATGAGAGCTAAAAACAATTAGGTAGTTACAAAGGCATTTTATCTTGGTTCATTAGAATATAAAATAAGTTAATATTTCAAAGGACCCTGTATTGATCCCTTAACTTATTCCTAGATATGCCCAATTTACTTGAAATTAATTATCTTTTTGCTTTTTTTACTCTGACCAAAATTATAACGAGTTTGTAAATGAGCTTTCTTACAATATCATCGTCAAAACTGAGTGCAGTTGCTTTAGTTTCACTTGTGTCCCAGTACTCGTCGTCCTCTAAATCCATTTGATGTTTCTATAAATGAGAAAATACAAATAAATGTGTAAGTGTAAGATAAATAAAAATAAAACCAAAGAGTTGTTGGTGCGGTGGTTTGTTGTTGTAGGGATGTTCATTTTAAATCGATTTAATCGAAGATCGATTAATCGTGGCCAAGAATATCGATTTCAGATCGTTTTTTTCGAAGCGATTCGATCTTTGAATCGATCCATACAACCGCAGAATCGTGGACACGATTTTTTGCGGTTTCGCGGAAAATTTTGCTAACAAATCACATACAATTAAAAAGATTACCTATATTTAATTATGTTTACGGCAAGTACCTATTTTATTTCAAAATTCAAAATTATTTAAGAGCCTTACATTTGATGATAGGAAGTTGGAGTAGGTAATTGAGACTCAGAAATATTGTTACATAATAATAACAGGATAATAATGTCATGTGTATGCATTTTAAGTTACTTTGGCAATAAAACTTGAAAATATATACACATCGCACGACATGAATCTCTGAGGGGGTGTCAAAGGTGATCCGAGTATGAACTGTGAAATGCAAGTCACAGTCCGTACTCGGTATACCCACGTTTCAGCGACGATTATTGCGGTAAGACTTATTGTCGTACTTCGGGAACGAATACACGCTTTTACGGGCATGCAGGTTTCCTCACGATGTTTTCTTTCACCGTTCAGCAAGTGCTAAGTAAGAACAAATACTATGCACATAGATTCCAAAAAACTCATTGGTGCATGCCCGACTGGGGATCGAACCTGGTTCTACATCTGAGCTACCGTTCCTGTAAAAAAATATTTCATTTAAGTAATATTTTATTTATGAGAAAACAACTAACTTTACTTACAATAAACTAAGGAAAAATTAACGCACCTATATTACCAATATAAATATTTATGGACTCAATATATAAATTTAAGTGTAATGAAACAAAATTGTAAAAGAAAGCACTAACATATCTCTACAATTGAAAAAGTTATGGGACCTCAAAGTGGCACTTAAAATTAACTTCGTTCCATTTGCGACAGACCAGCAAGTGACGTCACGCTTTTTATTTCGCAGTTTGCATTCAAAAAGTTCATTAGCATTCAGTTACTTTGCGCCGCTTGTGTCGTGAGTGTTGTTAATTTTAGGAAAAAATGTTGCTGTAAATGATTAGTAAGATTAAAAATGCATCTACAAATACTGTATTGTTCCGCTATGTGAAAACATAACATTTAAAACCCCAAACAAAGTTTTTTTTCTGGTTCCGTGTGACATAAAAAAGGAAAAAGTAGTTTACACCATTTAGTTTACACAAATGAGGCAATATGAAATTGATCCTAAAAGCACAAAATATGTGTGAGAAGATATTTTTTATCTAAGTTAGTTTATTTATTATTATTAATATTAGCTGTGAATAGATCTTCTTCCTTCGCAGGGCTTACGAGTTGAGAAACACAGTGCCTAATCTTACTTCTAAAAGTATAGTATATTGCAACGACTTGAATCCCAAAGGGGGTGTCAGAGGTGTTCCAAGTACGAATTATGAAATGCAAGTCACAGTCCACACCCGGCACACCCACGTTTCACCGACGATTATACGTCCCAACGTAATAAGTGGTGAGCACTATCGCCGTTTTTCAGGGATAAATACACGCTTTTATAGGGCATGTAGGTTTCCTCCTTCACCGTTCAGCAAGTGGTAAGTATTAAATAAAATCATATTTTTTTATAGGAAATTCATGTATATATATCATGTAAATATTTATTTTACATCATTTTATACTCACAAGTCACACTTCCGAAGTTGTTACTTAGTAGTGATGCGCTGATTAACAACATTTAATATCGATGTTTTTTCATCAACATTATTTTATAACTATATCTACTTAGATTTACTTTATACCGGCTATGGAAAAATAAGGAAAAACTAAACAAAAAACATACCCGTGTCAAGTGAAGCCACTGTCACGATTCGCTGGAGTCTAGCGGCTAGACAATTTATTATTATTTAAATGTCAAATTTACACTTGATCACTGTCTATGTTGTATTAATGATTATTGCTGTTTTTATATTACAAGTTGAAAACGACACAGAAAATCTAGTTAAATACAAACAAGTTGGAGGAACTTTAAAACGACTATGCACATAAATTGGGAAAAGCTCATTGGTGCCTACCCGACCGGAGATCGAACCTGGGTCTCAATATGGCCAGTCAGAAGTCATACCTGCTCAGGATCAAGCTTTAAGACCTTAATAATAAATAATTAGATAAATTGGTACTTAATTAAAAAGTTTCACTCCTTTTATTTCAGCACTAACACACGACGTATTGGTGGGAAAAAAATCCATAACCATAAATATAATCTATTCTAGGCAAATTATCACTTTGTCCTTTAACAAAGTCTACCTACAAGGCGCTAGATAATATAAATACATATTTATAAAACTAAACACAAATTTTAGTTGTAAAATACGTGTATCTTTTACATTGATATCGCATTTAAGAACAGCTATACGCAAAATAACAACCAAGACACGGAGTGGCGCAGTAGCGTGACGTCACAGCGGGGTCAATCCCCGTAGTCATTCTGCGCTGGACTATGTTAACTTGAATAATCTATTTCGCAGTCATTTAATGACGGATTAAAAATTTTTTTCGCCACTTTTTTGGTTTTGGTCTATATTTTAATCCTATGAAATTAAATATGGTATTATGACATCATGAAACTTGTTCATTGTGTGAATTTCTGTTCCAATTTTGAATCGATTTTTGTAAATCGATCTTTTCTGTATAGATTTTTTTGGATCGATTTTTCACCACGATTTGAAATCGATCTCAAAATCGATCTTTTTTTAGAAAGAATCGACATCCCTATGTTATTGTTGTGTTATTGACAGTATATGACACACTGGGCCGCGTTCAGTTTCATCGCCCGCTCATCACTGACAGCAGGATAGCATATACAAATTCAACGCGTGCAAAGGAGATGTCATGATCGCCGGGCGTGAGCGGGCGATCAAACTGAACCCTTAGTTTCTGTCATGTCATGTCAAATGCATAGAATTCTATGGTCAAGTTAGAATAACATAATAAGATGTCAATGGGTCAAGTGCACAGACATTTAAATTACATACCTAATATGTATACTATACGTATACGTCTGGGTCAAGTGATTATATTGTCTTTGGTCAATCAGCCCAGTCCCATAGAATATCTTCTTCTATGGTCCAGCCCGTAGACTTAGGATATCGATATCCTAATGAAAGTGACTAAATAGCCATAGCGGCTACCTTACTTTTAATTTTATTCGACCGCTAGGGATAGGTTGCGACGACGAACGAATTCGGGTATTTACATTTTTGCTGTTGTTATGGTTCCGTAGTCCGACAAGGAACCCTTATAGTTTCGCTATGTCCGTCGGTCCGTGGCTTAGCTCAAAGACTGTTAGTACCAAAAAGCCATAATTTGGCATGACGAAGTGGTAAAATGAAATCTCGAAAAACCTACCTCCCCCCATACAGTGGGGTATCGTTGGTTAGGTCGTTCAAAAACATTGTGGGTGTGTAAAAACTATTTTTCTATTTCGGGATCCGTAGGCGAATTAAGCTTCAAAGTGCTATTTTTTGTTAGAATCAAGTGTCCACGCCCCCCTGCTGGCTAAACGGTTTCTTAAGAATATGTGAAAAAATTTACAGAAGTAGTATATATATACTTATCGAAGTTAAAAGGAGCTAAGCAGCTCACAGCTAAGTACTTTACGAGTACCTACAGGCCACGCCAAACTTTTAGCCCCCTGCGGCTAAACGGTTGCTTAAGAATTATGTGAAAAAATTTACAGAAGTAGTTATATAACGAAGTTAAAAGGAGCTAAGCAGCTCACAGCTAAGTACTTTACGAGTACCTACAGGTCGCGCCAAACTTTTAGTCCCCTCTAAACGACAAAATGTATGGGCCGGTCTTCGGGAGAGCAAATTGGCGCGATCTGTATTAGTTACCAACTTATAAAATTTACTGGGCAACTAAGAATCCCTACACTGCGCGAAGCCCGACACGCACTTGGCCGGTTTTCTTTTTAAAATATATTTTGAAATACAAACTGTCTATTCAGGCAAATATTAATAATGATAATTATGTATAAATATTATGTAGATTTGTAGTATTGTAGCCGAATGTTATAGAGGTCCCTTTTTTATTCATTTTTAGGGTTCCGTAACCGAAGGGTGCTAAATGCCGTTTAGGTTAGTAGGGACCCTATTACTAAGCTTCCGCTGTTTGTCTGTCCGTTTGTCACAGGGGTCTACAGCTTCAGCCGTAATAGGTTGACAGTTGAAATTTCCACACGATATAGCCCCCACCATGACTAATAATAAAAATTTAAAAAATATGAAAAACAAAGGGGGTCTTCATACAAGAAACCATAAAAAAATGCCATCTTTTCACGGTTTTTTTTTCAGCTCTATCTTAAAGGCGGTAATACACACAAGTTTTAAATTTGGTTAGATTATTATTATACATACTCTAAAGTAAATGAATAAAATAATGAAAATGAGGGTTCGTTACTCAAAGAATGCCGAATCATTTTACAGGCGCTATCATTTTAGGGGCTTTTTTGATGGTATCTATAATTTAGTTTTTTATCATGTTTTTAGGGTTCCTTACTCGTTTTGTGTGGCGGTACGGAACCCTTTGTGCGTGAGTCCGACTCGCACTTACCCAAATTATTTTACCTTTTTATTAATAATTAGATAAATACAATTAAAAACAAAGATTTCATTTCTGAAAAACCACACCTCGGTCTGTTTCAGGCTTCTTCCTACGCAATGACCTTCAAATGAGTAACTTTGTAGTCATATTACACCGTTACTTTTTATTTATATTTAATAGAAGAAACATACATAGAGTTCTACATGATACACAACAGTGATGTGATTTTTCCTAAACATCATTTATATTTATTATTGTCTCAAAATGACGAAATAATTATTGGCTTTATATAGCCATTAATATATATATTTTAATTTATATTTATAAGGTGACAGTTATTCATGCAGCCAAATGAAGTATGAATTTGGATGTATAAACGAAAATTTAGATTAGATCTATTTTAGATTTAATTTCTTAGAGAGGTTTTATGTTTATATAATTAGGTTAAATAATGGTTCAATAAATGTCAACGAAAGTCACCGTATATTTATTTCTGTCTCCCTCCGAATAATATCAATGGTGTCCTCGGACGAACAAACCAACTGGACAGGCCACCAACAGGCAAACCCCTCTGCCAAAGGTATAAGCCCCGCGGGCATACCGGTTATATAAAAACGATAGATGTCCCTGTGTGTGAATGTGATTGTTTGCGTATAGTTTAAGCTAGTCCATCCATCCATCAGCCTGTTTCATCCACTCCTGGACGTAGGCCTTTCCAGGACTTCGCCACTCTTGGCAGTCCTCCTGGAAGAAATGCTCATACTCACATACGCTGGGCAGGCGGGTTGGTGAGCGCGGTGCTGAAACCCTTGCACCAGTGACGCCGCTGCCGGTCACCAGTCTGTTTTATATAAGGCTCGGCAATTGGGGATTCATATACCGCCATCCATCGGTCCTAGTTTAGGCAATGGTGGGCCGCCTGATTTTGCCTGAGAGCTGTTCTCTTACTCTCTCCCGAATAACTTAGGGAGGATTTGCGAGTAAGATGATGGTAACTCCACAGTCGAGCCCGGCATCAGCTCTACCACCTTTATAGTTTCAGCTAGTGTTTGAGTATTTTGTAGTGTGCGTGTATCGCGACGCTACCTCGTCCCCACTGAAAATGACAGACTTTTTTCCAAGATGGTGTCTCTATTCCATAACCTAGTTTCAAACCAGCTTATATTAATCGAATTTCGAATATCATCGTAACTATGTATGCTGAGCCAGAAGAAAATATATAACGGCCGAATTCAATTAGAGACTCCTATTCTTACTTTTCTTTGTTAATACTTACCCACCAGTAATAAATAACCGATACAACAGCAAACACAATCCTGGCCCGAGGAATTTTTTCAAATTCATTTATCTTTTCTGGTTTGTAATGCACTCTAATAATAATATTTACAACATTAGTAACCTGCAAAAGATAGTAAATAATTTTCATTCCTACCTTTCTGCAATGGTGGGTAATTTAAAAAAGCTCGTTTCTCCGGTTGAATGTAGGTACCTTTTATTTAAACAACCAAAAACAGAACAATTTTGTTACGAATGTTTACTCATCTTTAAATCCATATGTATAATCAATAATCACATGTATCGCCAAAGCGCATCCATGCGTGACTAGTCGTGACTGGCATTCTACTGAATCGTATGTGTGCGTGCGCCCGAAATCGCTGGTTGTAGGGAGCTGGCCTTCTGTATGTATTTATTTTGTGCCGAAGCTCCGCAACTACTCCTACGCCGCACGGGCATCGACGCGACGATGGCATCGAGCTTATAGAGATAGATGACGACGCCAACCAGCCACGAAGACAAATAAAACAATTTGATTTTAATAATTTATCCTTTAATTCAAATAATGTATAACTTTAGCATTATTTTAGCTATTTAACTTTGGTTTTACTTTTTTTAACTGTATAACTATATAACTTTTTTTTTTCTTTTCTCTCGTTCGCGGCATATACTGGCTTACTCGTACAATTGTATTGGTACCACATTTGTACCTACATAAATAATTCTGCTGCGCTTGCTACATCCTAATTTACGTCATAGTAGATCTGGGGGCACTGGAGTGCCCTCGCCAAGTCGAGCTAAAAAGAGGCACGGCCGTACCATCCTTTTCTCGAAACAGTTCAGGCCATTTTCGACCTCCCTATAACTTCGTTGTGGATAAAACTAGAAGCCTGAATTTTCAGTAACCATTGTATAAACACGGTATATTTCAAATTTCATTCAATTTGAACCAATCAAAGTCAATCGTTTTTCTTAAACATAAAAGATTTTTAATATTGATACGGTCACTGTAAGATGTTGTTAGGTTAGCTAATTATGTATTAACTTAAGACAGAAGGTCCCTTAAGTAGGGACTAAATTAACCGACCTGGATTTACATGGATCTCACAACTTTTTACGGTAGAAGAACTAAGTTGCGAGACTTGTTTTTTTTAACAAGTTTTGTTTTTGGTAATATTAACTCAGACATTAGTAACGAAACAACAACATTAGTGTAAACAACTAACCAGGGAAAATAAAACAAATAACTTCGTTGCTCACTGTTTTCTCTGCGCTTCTCATCTTCCCCCCCTACTTGTATGGTGTGTTACAGAAATCTCGGTGAGGATTATGGCGTGAAGGTTTAACCTCACCCAATTTCTGCAGGACGGTCATGTTGTTCAGTTTGAACTTGATGTCAAAAAATACTCAAGAAATTGTCGACTCTAACGACATGAATTTTTACCTTTAACTAAAATATGTAGGTGCCATTTTGTTCGATAACTTTCTGCCATCTTGTAGGTAGGGATATGATCCCATTGCTATAGAAATTCTGGGGCTTCTGATCAAAAAACCGCGACAAGTGGTTTTGGCAGTCCTCTCGTGATGTTAACCTGACACTGCCTAAAGAATTCTGAAGAGACCGAAACAAGTGGAAATCTGAAGGTGCAAGGTCAGGTCTATACGGCGGATGCATTAGTACGTCCCAGCCAAACTCTCTTAATTTTTGCTGAGTAGCTAAAGATGTGTGAGGTCATGCTATCATGATGAAAAACCACACCCCTTATGTTGACTAATTCCGGCCGCTTTCTCTCAATTTCTTGCTTTAATCTCATCAGTTGTTCGCAGTAGAGTTCAGAATCGATGGTCCTGCCCGGCGTTAACAGCTCATAATGAATAATGCCCTTTCAATCCCACCATACACACAGCATTACCTTGTTGCGAGATAACCCGGGTTTCGCCAGAGTCTGTGAAGCCTGACCAGCCTTTGACCACGACCTTTTTCGCACGTTCTTGTCGTACGTGATCCACTTTTCATCACCAGTTATCAGGTTTTTCAAAAATGGTTCGGTTTCATTACGTCGTATTAAACTTTTTTGTGTACCCAACTTTTTTCAAATGCGCCAAAACTGTTTTGTGGTCGATCCCCAGTTCTTCAGCTACATCGTAACTACTGATATGCCGATCTTGCTCCACTTTTTCAAAAATGGCATCCATTTTATCCGTAACAGGGCGCCCAGAGCGAGGTGCATCGGTGACGGTTTATCGGTGACTCTTATCTATGATCGGTGACATCAAAATTTCAGGATTGAAAACGCTTAAACCAAATTTGTGCTACTCTCACAGACACTGCACTAGGTCCATAAACATCACAAATTTTATTCGCGGCTTGCTTTTCATTTTTACCTTTTTTGTAGTAAAATTTTAAAATGTATCGAATTTCTTCATTAGATTCACTCATCTTAACAGTAAGAAAAACAAATGAAAATCACACATTTTACCTAATTTGAATTTGACATTTTTAAAATTTAACCTTTTTAATAATACCAAAACCAGCCAGATACTAATGGTATAGCCAAAGAGATTTTATTATAAGTTCATACATACTATTTGCGAAAAAAGTTTTTCCCCAACCTATTAGATACCACTTTGTTGGTGTACTTTGTTGCTGTTTCCAGTATTATATTCAACTATCGTACCTATATAATGTTATATTGCATACATAAATCTATTTCTATTATTATTTTAGTAAAACAAGTTGAACTGTTATTTTTATTTTATTATTGTCATATAGTGTCTATTGAAGACATCGCAAACAGCGAACCGAATAGAAATAGCGATACATAAAACATCCACGGGTACATTAAGTATAAGGTTTTGTTTATTGTTAAAACAACATGCGCTCTTTGCTCAGATAATACTTAACTATGAGCAAATGCATACTTTCATCTTTATCTATGGTTTGACTTATTTATTAAAAAACACACAAAAAGATGCGAAATTATTTTATCTATTAAAATTACTTTCCTACCTTCGCACAAATATTGCAAATTAAATTGCTGTAGGTACGTAAAATGTTTTTATTTGTCAAGCTTGGTACCCAAACATTGACAGTTAAATAGAAAATTGGAATGTCCATGTATGTTTTTCATTATTTTACAAACCAAAATGAGTTTTAGTACCTAAGCAATAAAAAACAACCTACTTAATCTTTTCTAATTTTGCATATAACATAGGTGTCATTTATTAAAAATTCTACAAAGAAATTACAATAAAATGCTACGGTTTTCTTTATACATTCTTTTAGAATGTTACTTTGGAAATGTTTATATAGGTACTTAACAAAATCTTTGTCTCACACAGCCATAATGACAAAATTTATTCGAGGTTTATTTATTTATGCACAATCAATATTTTGTTTGTACATATTCAATAAAAAACTTAATTATAAAGTTACTTATTTAAGAATAAAAACTATTCGGAAAAGACAAAAAAATCACTGTACTTTACTTTTAAGTAGGTAAACTTCTACTCTAAATTGAAAAAAAAATGCTTATAAATTATACTTAAACCTGTGAAATTTAATGAAATACAAATATTATTTTCTTGGTACAGTGTCATTTTACTGGGTTTATTACTTATAAATTTACTATATTAATAGCCGAATTGCTATGCTAACAAAAAGAAAACACTCGTAGGTACAAAAAAAATCATAATAGATCATTGTCTTAATACTTAGTCTATTAGATTGAATACACCTACACTTTCCAAAATGCTCTAAAACCTTCAGTTATTTTCACCTACTTACTATTTCTAGGTACTTAATTTTTTAACAGTCAGCTCTTGATTTTTCATGCAATACGAGTACAAAGATTATAATATTATTTTCATGAAAATTACATTAAATATAGACCTCGTTTGTTTTCAATAATATCAGATAGACTCAATAAGCTTAGTCGTAATAACAACAATTAACAACATATACGAATTTCACATTTTGATTCGTATTAAAAAGCACATCTTTACATTTACTTACCAACTATCTACTACTGGTTAGATACTCATACCAATACATAAAATCGTTTAGACAGAAGATTTGCTTAGACTCTGACTATGAGCATCCGTTCTGGATCAGGATGAAAGGAATGAACTGATGCGACGAAAGTAACAGACTGTGTTCCATCCTGCCTACTTCATATTGGTCTGTCCTTTTCATCCGGATTCGAAACGAATAGGGGCCGGTTGTTGTAATGGTTCTATAGTGAAAAGTAGTCCGTAACGGCGAATGAAAAACATCTGGCCAAGTACGAGTTGGGCCCTCGCACAAAGGGTTCCGTATCACCGCACAATACGGTTACGGAACCCTAAGAACATACATACAAACAATATAGATGCTATACATAACATTAAGGTGACAAAAAGGCGCTAAAATTGTACCATCTGACAAACAATGCGGCACCCTCTGAGTACGCAACCCTAATTTTATTATTTGTTGTTTTAGTTTAGAGTATATACAATATTGTGTGCTGAAACTTGTTTGTATTACCGTCTTTTAAGATATAGCTGAAACAAATACCGTCAAAAAATGCAATGCAAATGGGTTCCGTACCCGAATTAATTAATTCCAAACAGGACCCTATTACTAAACCTCCGCTGTTTATCTGTCTATCTGTCCGTCTGTCTGTCACGGGAGTCTACAGTTTCAACCGTAGTAGGTAGAATATTAAAAATTTCAGAGACGTGTTACTATGGCTTCTATCACTGTAAATCATAAAAGTAAAAATTTGAAAAGTTAAAACCATAGCGCCGTCTGAGACGATTTGTTTGACAGCTTTTATCGAAGCAATAGCTGGCGCTAAGAGTAGCTTGTCAACGTTTTTGCACCGAGGTTCATTAGTAAGATGATAGATGGCGCGAAGATCTTAAAGGCGGCCATTTGTTCATATACCATGTTTTTAGGGTTCCGTACCCGTAATACATGTGTGATGGAACCCTCCGTGCGCGAGTCCTACTCGTACTTGGCTAAATTATTCAGCGCTACGACTTCTATGTTTTTTTCATCCACCGGTCCGTAATGAAAACTAAAAATCTCTGATGACGACACCCAACATAAAAGATAATGCAACAAACATATTTTCACCTCACTAGTACAAAAAGCGCGCCTCTGTTGCTTAAAATCAGTGAGCAAAAGTCAATTTTGCACACTCAGTGAGAAAAAGTGTAATGAAAAATTAAGAACGTCGCGAACACAGATGAAACTCTGTGGTCACGAATTAGTATTTCGTTAAAATGTATTAAATATTAAATTAAATTGTTTATTTTAAAGAAGAGTGATAAAAGAATTAATAAAAGTAGAGTGACTCTACCGGGCCGCCCTAGAAGGACACATGCCGACCAAACGAAGGTGGGCGAAGTCAAAAGTACCCGGAATAGAAGAACCCAGATTAGGATGTGAAAGAAGCTAAAGGGATGTGTCAGGATTGTAACAGATAGAAATCTCTAGTCTCTGACTACCCCTCTTCGCAGAGACAGGCGTATGCAGTATTTTTTTTTTTTACATCTTGGATTTTCTCGCTAGTGAGGTGAAGAGTTGTACGTGTCACACGAGAGCAAGGTAATTTTGTTTCATGTGCCTTTGAATCCCCCACAACGCTCAGGATTCTAACTTAGAATCAATTATAGAATCCTTCGCTTGCTCGGGATTCAAACTCGGCACTCGCAACAAAAACTAGCTTTGCTCTCTTGTTGTACAAATAACAATTCTCAGTCGCCGGATTCCATTACTGCATTAACGAACATTATATTTTTTTAATAAAATGACATTGAAGCAGATTTCACCGCGGTAACAAATAACTATGTTGTTCCAACAAATGAATTTGTAAATATCCTTTAAAAATTCCAATACATTCCATATTATGTAAAAGTTATTTATAAAACACAGAATATAATAGTTATTGTACAGCCAAATATTTAAACATACGGACGCCACTTTCATACTTCGTAACTGCAAATCTTAAAAGTTTTTCTTTTTACTTAATCATACATATTGAAAGACCAGATAACCACACACAAAAGAAACAATGAAAAGACTCTCATAAGCGTGAACTAAGATCTATTTTGCAATGAATAATAAATAAATACTTTGATTTTGAGAACACATAACTTAAGATTTGCAGACCAAGAATAGGGAGGGGTAGTGTGCATGTGACACTATTTACTACGTAAAGTATCTACTGGCAGTTTTAATGCCACATCAAAATTGGTAAGTAACTTGTACGAGTATAAAATACCTACTGTCTTGACTTCCTGAGATGAGTTGCATGAATGTAGTGGTCAGAGGTCGGATATGTAGGTGATGTGATGACTTTCCACAATAATGGCGTTTACTGAAAAAAAAAACAATCATTTTTATAATATATTTTAGATCTTTACCTTTGAAATTGCTGTTTTGTATAGAAAATTTCAAGAAAACTCTGTTTTCAGTACAAACGTTTTTCCATTTATTTTAGGAATGACAAATCTGAATTATATGAAACAAATTGTATATGAATGAGACAACATCTAACAGAAACTATTTACAATTTGATTTTTGAAAAGTGTCACTGTTTAATGTTATTAAGAATCTTATCATGAAAACGGTTGACACCTGTCTTTGAAGTTTGAAGACTTTATTTTAGTAATCAAACTGAAAATAAAAACTAAATTTAATGCGGAGATAAAAAACTTTGAAATCTATTTGCAAATGCAAATAGCTATTGATTTACAGGAATGATGAAATCATGAATCTAATAGAAAATTTCGGCAACTTCATAGGTAAAGACCTATTATTTAGGTTACTAAGCCACATCAAAATTTTCTAAGCTTTTTTCTTATAGTGCCCCTTTATCTACACTCCAAGCTTGATTTGTATTTATATTTTGTAATTATAATAGACCTCAGAGTTTAGAGTATACTCAAATCAATGATATTATAACTATATGTATACTCCATCCACCTATCAGCCTGCGGACTTGGGCCTTTCCTAAATTTCGCCACTCTTGGCGGTCCTCTTTTCTCCTCATCGCCACTTGCAACGTCCTTTAGGTCGTGTCGGTCGAACGGACACGAGGTTGGCCTACGCTATTCTTTGCTGTACGTATTCCCCATTCTATCGCTTTTCGGCCCCAACGGCCTTAATTTTAGCGACATAATGACACCTATTCTCGTGTAGAAAATATTAGATTTTGAGCTGCCATAACCTAAAACTTTTCATTGCAAAATAGACTTTAACGCAGATGCATAAAAGTTAAATGAGCTTGTATTATTTTAGGTTTTTCAACTCTAAATTTAAGGCTTGCTGCACGAGAACAGGTCACAATATGTGGTCTGCCCACTGCCACTTCAACTTACTGATTCGGCAGGCTAATATCGGTCAATTCCGATATTCAACGGATCTCCGATTAAGCCGATTCAATGTAAGAGTCCACGTCTCAGCGCCATACGCCATCACAGGAAAGCCTTATGCCTTAGCCTTTATGCACTGCGGTGTCGGCGACGTTCATATATGAAGCAACTTTCCGTATACAGCCCATCCTAAGCATATTTTTCTCTCAGCCTCAGCATTAAATTTGTTTTGACCCAGCTGGATAACTTGACCCAGGTAATCATATTTTTGAACAACTTCGATGCTGACATTGTCGATAGTTATAATAAAACCTCATTGACTCGAAGTGATAAACAGCCAAACAGGAAAAACATGTTATACAAATTTTGGAACTAACCTTTATTTTAGGCCTCACGGCCAGAGTTAGTTTTTGTACAAGATGGGTTGCGGCATCTGCAAAAAAGTTAATACACCATAATTTTTTAAGGATTCTTACGGCTTAGAGATTACAGATAAATCTCTATCATGCTGGTATTTTTTAAGTGTATATTTCTTTGTTCGCGTCTGGTTTAAGGGGGCGTTCAGAACGTGTGCGTCAAACCCTTCACATCGGAACGACTTTTATTTAACCACTAGCTTTTGCCAGCGTCGTCGCCCGCGTTGGATTAGTTTTTGTGTACTCCTGTATATCCATCCATCCATCCATCAGCCTGTTTCGTCCACTGCTGGACATAGGCCTTTCCAGGATTTCGCCACTCTTGGCGGTCCTCCTGGAAGAAATGCCCATACTCACACATGCTGGGCAGGCGGTTTGGTGAGCGCGGTGCCGAAACCCTTGCACCAGTGACGCCGCTGCCCGTCACCAGTCTGTTATATAAGGCTCGGCAATTAGGGATGGATAAACCGCCATCCCTCGGTCCCAGGCAATGGTGGGTTGCCTGGTTTTGCCTGAGAGCTGTTCTCTTACTCTCCCCCGAATAACTTCGGGAGGATTTGCGAGTAAGATGGTGGTACCTCCACAGTCGAGCCCGGCATCAGCTCTACCACCTATAGCAGAGTTTAGAGTATACTCCTCTGTGTTTCCCATTTTGTATGTCTCTTTTATAGCTTTTCCATGGGAACTGATTTATAGAATAAAAAGTAGTTTTTGTCGTATTCTAGTCTAAATCTAGAACATTATTTATACAAAGTTTTAGCTCATCGGTTTATAAGGTATGGCGTGAAAGTTTCTATAGAAACTTGAAACCTCATTTCCAACCCATGGGAACTGATTTATGGGATAAAAAGTAGCCTATGTCCTATTCCCGGTCTAGAACTACATTCATGTAACATTTCAGCCCAATTGGTTCAGTAGTTACGGCGTGAAAGAGTAACAAACATCCATCCATACATCCAAACTTTCGCATTTATAATATTAGTGGGATTAGTGGGACTGGTGGGATGGGATGGGATGGGATGGATAATCTGATTTCCGGTAATACATTATTGCGTTTTTAATCGTTTATTATTTGTTATTAGTTAGTTCTATTCATGAAAAGTTAATGCTAAATTGATCGGAATAATTTTTTTTGTATAAGACCCCGTAAACGAATGCGCCGCCATTGACACGAGTGATTGTAATCTCTTTGGCTATTAATTTCTTCGTCTCTGATTGAATAAAGAGGCGACATAAGATTACATTGTTTACGGTTGTATCCCTGATACATCCCACTACTTTTTAGGGTTCCATACCCAAAGGGGACCCTATTATTAAGCCCCCGCTGTCTGTCTGTCCGTCTGTCACAGGGGTCTACAGCTTCAGCCGTAATAGGTAGACAGTTGAAATTTTCACACGATATGTATTACCATGGCCTCCACCGTGACAACAAATAAAATTGAAAAAAAAGTTAAAAATATGCTATTTTTTAAAGGTTATTTGTTTCAGCTCTATTTTAAAAGCGGTAATACACACAAGTTTCAATTTTTTTTAGATTATTTTATATATACTCATAAATAATCAAAATTAGAGTTTCTTACTCAAAGGAGGCCGTATCGTTTGACTGGCGCTATCATTTTAGCGGCTTTTTGGACGTCTTTATGTTCATATGGTATCATGTTTTTAGGGTTCCTTATTCGATTTGTGTGGTGGTACGGAAGTGTGCGCGAGTCCGACTCGCACTTGCCCTAATTTCATTATCATTAAAGACAGCAACACGTGAGAGACTTTGGCCCTCAGTAAAATTAGAAAGTAAATAGGTAGGAGTGCTAAAATCGAAAGCCTTCTTTTATTTTCGGAACTGTACGCGTGCCGTGGGAGGTCACGGGACTATCGTGAACTGGAAAGTGTATAAGTTTACTAGCCTTTACCTGCGGCTCCGCCCGCGAACAACCCTTATAGCCCATGGGTTGACCAGGGTCACTACGATGATAATTAAAAAAATCGCATCCAAATCTGTTTGGTGGATCTCAAGTTGAAAGCGTATAATCAATTTTGCCCCGTTTTCGGCTTAGTCGTTATATTATAAACACCCTTATAGCCAATATTCACCACGGTTACTGCCATGATAATAAAAAAATGCACCCAAATCCGTGGAGTGGTTCTTGAGTTAAAACGGAACATACATACAGACAGACAGACAAAAATTTTAAAAATCACGAAAATGCTCAATGTACAGACACAAACTTTTTACTACTTTATTATTAGTACACTCACAAATACGTAATACTTTACTATTAGTATTCATAGGCCTTTCGTAGATTTATCCATACTTGGCGGTCCTTCTGGAAGAAATGTCCATACTCACACACGCCGGGAAACCCTCGTACCAGTGACGCCGCTGCCCATCACCAGTCTGTGTTTTATAAGGCTTGGCAATTGGGGATGGATATTCCGCCGTCAATCGGTCCCAGGCAATGACGGGCCACCTGGTTGTGCCTCTTTGAGAGCTGTCCTCTAACACTTCGCCGAATAACTTCGGGGGGGTTGCGAGTAAGACGGTGGTACTTCACAGTCGAGCCCGGCATCAGCTCTACTTCCTAAGTACTAACGCAATAACCACAGAAAAATCTCCTCTCTACAATAAGCATCAAGTCAGAAGTATACTCACTTGTGATATACCCGAGTCCCCGGATGCGAGTCTTCGGGAACACGAGCAGCAGATAGACCGGCACCGCTGTGAGGATCATCAGGCAGCCGATCCCGGTCTCCTTGGGAGACGCATACGCCGGGACGGCCACTACTAGGATGGTGCAGATTATGTAGATAACTGGAATAAAAATGAGGATACATTGTTAACATTTTTTTCAATGTAAGTGCTCGTAAAGACCAATTTTATATGTATGAAAACTGTTTTCAAAGTCAACTTTACCATACTAGTGTTTTATTTTTATTTTTTCAATTTATTGAAAAAAGTTGCCAGTCCATTCTCGTGTATTATCATACCATAGATAGACTTGACTGAAAGCAGCCTACGAACGCATCAAACTGATAGCAGCTTATTTCCGTAAAGTAAAAGTTGGCAACTTGCGTGCGAAGAAAAAGAATGCCCGCCTAAAGTTCCTTTGGAGTGTCTATTGTTTGTTTGTTTCTTTAATTACGTTTCATTCATTTACTCACACTATGCATTGAAAAACGTAGTATGATACACGTGGGTAAGGGCAATAACTTACTCGTAACGTTTAAAACACTCGCTTATCGCTCGTGTTTCAAATCGTCCTCGTGAGCTAGCACTTCCCTACCACACTTTATAATAGCATAAACTACTATTAACCAGAGGCCAGCTTGTTATTATCAAATAATGAACATTTATTTCAGAAGATAAGGATGCCACTTTAAAAAAATCTTCAAAATATTAAATAACTATTTTAGTCCGACGCCAGAAATCCACACTGTCGCACTGCACCAAACTCATTTTTATTTTTTCGTTTACCTGGACACCGGCTGGTCACCGGCAACACGCAAGAAGATACTTGTAAGTGCCCTTTTCTTGTGGTTTGACACACAGCCGAGCGTACACAGAGCGACTAATTCAATGTAGTCCATAAACTCGGTCAGTATAGTCTGTAGACCTTACAAGACTGCCATTTCATGATTGCACTCTACCTATGTACTGGTAGATAGGAAAAAGAGTAGTAAACTTACTTGGGAAGAACAAGTTGACTTTAATTGGCCTCTCAAGATTTGGTTGCGTGTACCTCAGTACTGGTAGACAGAGAACCGCAGCTCCTATACTAAGCTGTAAATTGAAAAGAAACTGTGGTTAGTATCGGTTTATTATTTCGCTAAAGAACGTGTTTCAAGTTCATATTCCTAAATATTAACAGCATACATCACAGATATTTAAGGAAAATGTATCGTCCTTTTGAATACAATTTAAAACCTTGTATGTGTTCTACAAGGAACACACTTAGGCCCTTTACATGGAAGAATAAGTTAAGTATTTACATATTTCCTAACATTTCGCATGTACATAAGGTGACATTAATTTATATGGTCAAAAGACTCGGTATCGGGGTCGAAAATCCTTTTTGGGAAATCCATAATTTGTTTTATCCTGTTCCAAACAAACGCAAGCTCAGCTCCGCGTCAACAAAAAGTCCAAATGCAATTTTTCGCAAAAAAAATATTGGTTCGTAACACTTCAAGCCTCCAGTATGAATTTGGCGGCATAAATTAATGTCGCCTTGCATGCAGCAAACATAAAGTCGAAATGTATTTTACTCACCCAAGTAGCAAATCCGACATAGTTAATAAGGGCATATATGTCTGACCCAGTTAGGTAAAGCACTGAGTAACGCCACCGCGAGCACTGCGGGCGCGGGAGTGGACTTGCTGGTCACCATCGTCAACATTTCAGTCAAAATGTATTTTACTCACCCAAGTAGCAAATCTGTTAATAAGGGCATATATGTCTGACACAGTTAGGTAAAGCAGACTGAGTAACGCCACCGCGAGCACTGCGGGCGCGGGAGTGGACTTGCTGGTCACCATCGTCAACATTTCAGTCGAAATGTATTTTACTCACCCAAGTAGCAAATCCGACATAGTTAATAAGGGCATATATGTCTGACACAGTTAGGTAAAGCAGACTGAGTAACGCCACCGCGAGCACTGCGGGCGCGGGAGTGGACTTGCTGGTCACCATCGTCAACATTTCAGTCGAAATGTATTTTACTCACCCAAGTAGCAAATCCGACATAGTTAATAAGGGCATATATGTCTGACACAGTTAGGTAAAGCAGACTGAGTAACGCCACCGCGAGCACTGCGGGCGCGGGAGTGGACTTGCTGGTCACCATCGTCAACATTTCAGTCTAAATGTATTTTACTCACCCAAGTAGCAAATCCGACATAGTTAATAAGGGCATATATGTCTGACACAGTTAGGTAAAGCAGACTGAGTAACGCCACCGCGAGCACTGCG
Organism: Ypsolopha scabrella; assembly: GCA_910592155.1. Classification (NCBI taxonomy): domain Eukaryota; kingdom Metazoa; phylum Arthropoda; class Insecta; order Lepidoptera; family Ypsolophidae; genus Ypsolopha; species Ypsolopha scabrella. Next base: position 50,702,316 of record OU342960.1, read on the forward strand.
GGCGCGGGAGTGGACTTGCTGGTCACCATCGTCAACATTTCAGTCGAAATGTATTTTACTCACCCAAGTAGCAAATCCGACATAGTTAATAAGGGCATATATGTCTGACACAGTTAGGTAAAGCAGACTGAGTAACGCCACCGCGAGCACTGCGGGCGCGGGAGTGGACTTGCTGGTCACCATCGTCAACATTTCAGTCGAAATGTATTTTACTCACCCAAGTAGCAAATCCGACATAGTTAATAAGGGCATATATGTCTGACACAGTTAGGTAAAGCACTGAGTAACGCCACCGCGAGCACTGCGGGCGCGGGAGTGGACTTGCTGGTCACCATCGTCAACATTTCAGTCGAAATGTATTTTACTCACCCAAGTAGCAAATCCGACATAGTTAATAAGGGCATATATGTCTGACACAGTTAGGTAAAGCAGACTGAGTAACGCCACCGCGAGCACTGCGGGCGCGGGAGTGGACTTGCTGGTCACCATCGTCAACATTTCAGTCGAAATGTATTTTACTCACCCAAGTAGCAAATCCGACATAGTTAATAAGGGCATATATGTCTGACACAGTTAGGTAAAGCAGACTGAGTAACGCCACCGCGAGCACTGCGGGCGCGGGAGTGGACTTGCTGGTCACCATCGTCAACATTTCAGTCGAAATGTATTTTACTCACCCAAGTAGCAAATCCGACATAGTTAATAAGGGCATATATGTCTGACACAGTTAGGTAAAGCAGACTGAGTAACGCCACCGCGAGCACTGCGGGCGCGGGAGTGGACTTGCTGGTCACCATCGTCAACATTTCAGTCTAAATGTATTTTACTCACCCAAGTAGCAAATCCGACATAGTTAATAAGGGCATATATGTCTGACACAGTTAGGTAAAGCAGACTGAGTAACGCCACCGCGAGCACTGCGGGCGCGGGAGTGGACTTGCTGGTCACCATCGTCAACATTTCAGTCTAAATGTATTTTACTCACCCAAGTAGCAAATCCGACATAGTTAATAAGGGCATATATGTCTGACACAGTTAGGTAAAGCAGACTGAGTAACGCCACCGCGAGCACTGCGGGCGCGGGAGTGGACTTGCTGGTCACCATCGTCAACATTTCAGTCTAAATGTATTTTACTCACCCAAGTAGCAAATCCGACATAGTTAATAAGGGCATATATGTCTGACACAGTTAGGTAAAGCAGACTGAGTAACGCCACCGCGAGCACTGCGGGCGCGGGAGTGGACTTGCTGGTCACCATCGTCAACATTTCAGTCTAAATGTATTTTACTCACCCAAGTAGCAAATCCGACATAGTTAATAAGGGCATATATGTCTGACACAGTTAGGTAAAGCAGACTGAGTAATGCCACCGCGAGCACTGCGGGCGCGGGAGTGGACTTGCTGGTCACCATCGTCAACATTTCAGTCTAAATGTATTTTACTCACCCAAGTAGCAAATCCGACATAGTTAATAAGGGCATATATGTCTGACACAGTTAGGTAAAGCAGACTGAGTAACGCCACCGCGAGCACTGCGGGCGCGGGAGTGGACTTGCTGGTCACCATCGTCAACATTTCAGTCTAAATGTATTTTACTCACCCAAGTAGCAAATCCGACATAGTTAATAAGGGCATATATGTCTGACACAGTTAGGTAAAGCAGACTGAGTAACGCCACCGCGAGCACTGCGGGCGCGGGAGTGGACTTGCTGGTCACCATCGTCAACATTTCAGTCGAAATGTATTTTACTCACCCAAGTAGCAAATCTGTTAATAAGGGCATATATGTCTGACACAGTTAGGTAAAGCAGACTGAGTAACGCCACCGCGAGCACTGCGGGCGCGGGAGTGGACTTGCTGGTCACCATCGTCAACATTTCAGTCGAAATGTATTTTACTCACCCAAGTAGCAAATCCGACATAGTTAATAAGGGCATATATGTCTGACACAGTTAGGTAAAGCAGACTGAGTAACGCCACCGCGAGCACTGCGGGCGCGGGAGTGGACTTGCTGGTCACCATCGTCAACATTTCAGGCATTTGGCCTTGAGCTGCGCCCGCGTAGAATAATCTGGAAATATGAAGAAGTTTGGGCGTATAGGGTGAGTTAGTAGGTTCAACCTCTCCTCTTAGGTCTATATACAAACAGAAGAACAAATATGGGTATCCATAAAAATTTTTAAGTTTTAAAACTGTGTAAACGCCTTCAAACTTTTTAAAAGCCTGTGATTAGTATTACTCTTATCGAACAAACATTTAGGTGCAATATCTCTTCTTTTCTACTTACTAAAGTCACAACCCGCACATTTTATCGAAGATCCGCACAGATGTATACGCTCAGATTTTTATCGATTTCAGTGCGGTCTTCATCTTCATTTAGAAAATTTTAGGATTTGCCACGTTTAGTCTATAGAAGAAGTGAAATATCTAATTAAACAGACAGTACAAATCCTTAACCAATTAAATATGTGAGTTACCAGCCTGTGAGATTAAGCGTTAAGTTTAAATTAAAATTATATACTGCTCAAAACAATTAGGGGAATAAGATTTCAAAGTAAAATAAAAAAACAATCTTTGGTTTTTTATTATAACTGCGCACTAAATATTAAAGTGACATGGTTAATGAAAATAAGAAACAAAAGAACATCAGCGTTTTTGTGAGCAGTTCTTAATATGGTGGCCAAGAGTCTATATACACCTAAAAACAAAGTGACGCCATTCAATTTTCTTAACTTTTTAATTACAAAAAACCGATTTTAAGTGCCCTTTCAACTCTTCTGAGTGCTGTTATTGATTGAAATGAGTGTGAATTTGGTTAAGAAGGTCATTATGCCAGATCTGACTGAAATCCAAGTCTCCCGAGCTATCACTTTACTTCAAGAGGGTCGAACTATGGCATCTGTAGGAACTGACCTAAGAGTCAGCCCTTCTGTCGTCTACAGAGTATGGAAGCGGTATCTAGGTGACGGGGGAATACTCAGGAAGTGGTGGTCAGGGTCTAAAGAAAAAAACCACTCCTTTGCAAGAGCGCTACATTATCAATATTGGTAATTTTTTCCTTGTTAATTTGTTAGTTACGACCATTAAAAAAAACATTTATGACCATTAAAACAAACTCATTATGTATAAATTTTTAATTTTACAAAATTTAGAAATTAAACATTTTAGGCGTAAAACAAACTGGGGTTCAAAAGGTCCGTCACAGAAATGTTTGAATATTCATCTTCACTGACTTTTAGTAGCGTGTATGACCTCCATGAGCCCTTATCACAGCTTGACAACGACGCGGCATGCTTCGTATGATCCTCCGAATATCTTCTTGCGGAATTATCTCCCATTCTTCGATTAATGCTTGAGTGAGCTGCTGCAGTGTTCGGGGTGCAATAGGACGTTTCCTGATGCGTCTATCAAGCAAATCCCAAATGTGTTCTATTGGGTTTAGGTCCGGGCTCATGGGAGGCCATTCCATTACACGGATTCCATGATGCTATAAGTAATCTAACGTGATGGCTGCAGTATGTGGTCTGGCATTATCTTGCATTAAAACAAATTCCGGGCCGATACCATATGCTGCGGGCAAGACGTGGTCTTTGAGCACGTTTTCGATGTAAGCTTGAGCATTCAACCGCCCGGGAACAACGATGAGATCTGTGCACTCGTCCAAACTCACTCCGCCCCACACCATCACAACACCACATCCAAATTTGTCATATTCTTAGACTGTCGCTGCAGTGTATTGCTCGCCTCGGCGTCTGTAGACACGGAGACGACCAGCGCAACGTGTTAGACGGAATCTTGACTCGTCAGAAAAGAGCACTGGCCTCAAATGTCGAAGTTACCAATTAGCGTGGCTTTGTGCGAACCGTTGGCGAGCTTGTTTGTGTTGAATAAATTGGCTTCCCGCAGCCTATTCCTTACCGTCTGGTCTGAAATTTCTACAGCAGTAGCCGTCCTTAGTGTCTTTTGCAGATCTCTTGCAGTAGTGTAATATACATAAATGACCTTCCTTACTTAGTTAGAGACTTATCTGAGATAGTTCTATTCGCAGATGACACGTCACTTATTTTTAAAGTGAATCGACATAACGATATACTTGATGACGCGAATTCAACCCTCTCTCTGATTCTTGATTGGTTCACTGCAAATAATTTAGTTCTAAATGCAAAAAAGACGAAATGTATAAAGTTTACTTTACCAAATGTCATTCAAGTAGATGTCAGTTTATTTTTGCAGGGGTTCAAGCTGGAGTTAGTTAACGAAACTAAGTTTTTAGGTATTACTATACTAGACTCTCGTCTTCAGTGGGGTCCCCACATAGAAGCTCTCTGTGGTAGACTTAGTTCAGCCGCATACGCTGTTAGACGCATAAGGCAGATTACTGATGACGATACTGCTAGATTAGTATATTTCAGTTATTTTCACAGCATTATGTCATATGGCATAATGTTGTGGGGTAGAGCCGCAGATATAGAAGCAGTCTTTGTCTTGCAAAAGAGAGCAATTCGGTCTATTTATAACATGAAGTACCGAGATTCATTAAGAGAAAAGTTTAAAGAAATTAATATATTTACGGTCCCTTGTGAATTTATTTATCAAGTTATTAGATATGTCAGAAAAAAAATTGATAATTTCCCGAGGCTTGGTGTGCACCACTCTGTTGAAACCAGAAACAAACATAAACTAGCTTTTCCAAAATTAAGACTTGCCAAAGTAGGTACCTCTTTTGTAGGACATGGTATAAGATTTTACAATAAGCTTCCAGAGGAGGTCCTTAGTTTGCCTGAAAATAAGTTTAAACTATATATTAAGCAGGGACTACTTAAGAAAGCTTATTATAAAATCAATGATTATTTGGATGATAATGAAGCATGGTGTAATAAATAATAATAATCTTATTCAATATTGTAATTAATAATTAGCATATTTTAATACTGTATGATTCTCTAAAGGCTTAAAATTAATTAATATGTAAACTTACTTTGTTAAAGGTAATAGACAATATGAGACGGGTTGACTAAGATATATTTTTTTTTCTCGTGACTAATTCCCGCAGACTTATATTTTTTATGCCTTTACTTGAGTAGGTATGTATATGATTTTGTATCATATGTTATATTTTGAAAAAAGGAATGTTTGCTAAGTTTCTTGCCCTTCTTCTTAGCAATACTAATCGAATGGTGCGAATGGTTAGGCATTATGTATATACAATATTTTTATTCCTATATTTCTATATTTTATGCAAGTGTATAACTTTATTACATTTTAGTAGCCCACCCTTAATATTTTTTGTATGTATTTCCCGTTTTTATTATTTCTTCATTGTATTATGTATATATAATATTTTTATTCCTAGATTCCCCTATTTTATTTATTTTTTATTTATTTATTTATTTAAAAACTTACGACTATCATTTATTAATGCAGGTGTATATTTTATTTCCCGTAATATTATATATTTTTTTTATATTCTAAAGACATATTATATTGTGTAAATTAACTTTGACTTGTAGAAAGTATACTTAATGTATCTATTTTGCAAAAATAAATATTTTGATTTTGATTTGATTTGATTTGTGGTGCGGTTTCGTAAAGCACAGTTGATGATGTAGCGATCTTCCAAAGGAGTTGTTTTTCTCTTTCGACCCTGACCACCACTTCCTGAGTATTCCCGTCACCTAGATACCGCTTCCATACTCTGTAAATGACAGAAAGGCTGACTCTTAGGTCAGTTTCTACATATGCCATAGTTCGACCCTCTTGAAGCAGAGTGATAGCTCGGGAGACTTGGATTTCAGTCAGATCTGGCATAATGACCTTCTTAACCAAATTAACACTCATTTCAATCAATAATAGCACTCAGACGATTTGAAAGGGCACTTAAAATCGGTTTTTTGTAATTAAAAAGTTAAGAAAATTGAATGGCATCACTTTGTTTTTAGGTGTACAAAGACTCTTGGCCACCATATTAAGAACTACTAACAATAATGCTGATGTTGAATGACAATAGACGTACATATTCCCGGCGGTAAAAATTCACATATAAGTCATAATAGGTACTCATAGTGTAAAATTAATTAGTTACCTCTGTATTTTGTTGTAGATCATAATCATCATTCCAAGGATTTACAGGATACAAAATTCCGGACAACACTTACTGTTCACAAATACCGTGCTCTGGCTTATGACGTGACATTGGCGGAATTAAATGTGTAAGAAATTAAACGCATTATCTGAAGCCAAAAATAATAATAATAATAATTAAATTCACATAAGTTTTGTAGAGCTTCGTCTCTGTCACCGGAGTATCAGTGCTTCTTTGGCGGTCGATATCTTTATTTTAAATTATGAATCATGACAAAAGTAACAAAACATGTATTTTTCATTTCTAACATAGAACAGTTTCCTTTGTTATAGCTAGAGAGATCATTTTCAACCGGTATTATATATATACCGGGTGTAAATAGACTGCTACCATTAAATGAAACCACACATTCTACCGACCCTACTGAACCACTTTTCCCGAGAATCATACCCGCGGGCACTCTTAGTTTGAAGCTGAAGCCGTTTCATATACGACGCTCTCTCTAAACTCGCCCTATGTGTCGGTGCGTTAGGGTTCACGCATTTTTGTTTGGAACTCAATAATTTCCTAAACTAAGGGGATGATTCTTGGGAAATTTGGTTCAGTAGAGTCGGTAGAATATGTGCTTTTATTTAATGGTAACAGTCTATTTACACCCGGTATATCGTTACGACATGAATCCCAGAGGTGTTCCGGGTGTTAACTGTGAAATGCAAGTCACAGTCCACACTGGGTACACCCGCGTTTTACCGACGATTATTACGTCCCAACGTGATGGGTGGTGAGCCCTATCGCCGTTCTTCGGGCACAAATACACGCTTTTTAGCAGTTTTCCTCACGATGTTTTCCTTCACCGTTCAGCAAGTGTATTAAACACTCTGCACATAAATTCCGAAAAAACTCATTGGTGCATGAGAGGCCAGCGTTCTACCCCTTGAGTGAGCGCGGCCGCTTATGTGTGCATATGTAAGGCTCATACCTGCTTGAAGTCAACAGCACTCCGTTAACGGCACCGAAAGTAGAAGCGGCCACGAACAGCGGTATTGAGAGCGCGAACCAACCGAACAACCGCTCTGCGAATGTCACTGCCACCGCCGCTGAACCTAGCACCTGAAATATGAGCAGGGTGACGACTTAGCAGGTATCTAGGTAAGTACCTAGCAGCAAACATTGGCGTGACTAGCATTTGTGGCTGGGGGAAGCGGCCTAACATCAACAAGAATCTGTTCTTTATTACGTGACAAAATCACATACAAACCATAAAACAAAACAAATAACGCCTTAAAGTTGACAAAATATATTTTTCTTAAAAATACATTATGATATTACCATTACATACTGCAAAGACCTATCAGAAAATACTTCATCCGCGAGCTATTTAAAAGTGTCCAGGAAATCTGAATAACTGTTCAGGAAATACGTATGAAAATCCATTACATACCATATGTTCACAGAGTACATTTCGGATGTTTTCTTTTTAAAACTATCCGTGTAGTTTGTGAGAGACTAAGGAGTTTGGCGATCATAATGTTTTAAGCGGCCAATTTACAAAGAAAAACAAAATGAATTACAATTTCACGTTTAGAATGTAGAAATGTTTGCTATATTTTATAACTGCAATAATAATAACAAAAATAAATATTTTTTATTGATTTTATAGGTATACCATTGAATACTTAAAATTCAACCTCAATGAGCGTTTTTCTCGTTGTTTTTTTTTCTTAGTACTTAGCGTTCCTCTAGATGGCGTTGTCCATGAAGAAGGCTGCATGGCGGTAAATACCTTTGCCAGCTGGCAATAATAAAAAAAATTTCGTAAAAGCGGGAATTTATGTTGCTTTATATTTAAGTTGAAAGTGTTTTGTGCAAATAAATTACAAAATGAGTTCAGAAGAGGGCTCTGATTTTAGTCCACTAATGCTTTGCTGAAGAAATCAATAACTATAAACATGACTAATTGCCCAAATATGAGCAAGTAACTTTTAATATTACCTAGTCAGTTTATTTTATTTGATATAACTCATTATCATGAAAAACATGAAATTGTCTCATTTTATTTTTGAGAAAAGCACTATACTTTCTTCGACCAATAATTAGCAAACCTAGCCTCGGATAGAAAAGTCATTTTAACTTCCTCGTCCAGGATTGCTTAATTCCTGGTCTTAGCAGTAATGTACTTTATACATCAATAACACTCATATCCCTGGGGGGGGGGGAAGACGGTAGACTGGGGGTGTACGTGCCCCCTGGCCCCTACCTGAGACATTTTCATCACAGCAAAAGCATAAAGCATTTCAGTGGGATCATCGGAATCACGCTCATCCAGTTCCTCACTGAATTTATTGATTTATCATCATTCACGATCTAGCAATTAGTTGCGATGCCAAATAATTTGGGGGTTAATAAAAAACCCTGAAAACAGTACTCTCCCCTTTCTACCTTCAAATGATACATAATCCGTGTAAATCGTAAGTGGGAAATTAAAAAACTCGGACTCGCCCACCGAGGATTCCGTTAAAGACTATATTTTTTATGATTTATTAACAATGTATAGTTTACAGATTTTTCCCTATACTTGTAGTATAAGACGGTATTACTTACTGAATTTCATAGTTAGGTCAACGGAAAATACCTTATAAATTTCAATTCCATTGAAAGGTCTAAATATATGTTTTTCGCAGCATAAACGGCGGTATATTTTTCTAACGTTAACTTAGAAGTTTGATTTTTTCAAGCTTCAAGGGACTGTAGACTTGAGTATATGGTTTTAATTTCAACTCGATACCTCCACGCGTTCCCGAGATAAAAGGATCTTGACAGACAGATGGACGGACATACAAAAAGACAACAAAGTGATCCTATAAGGGCTCCGTTTTTTACTCTTGAGGTACGGAACCCTAAAAATGAGAAAGTAAATAACAGAAAAGAAATCATAGTAACCTCAGTTGGTGACAGAGTGGTGTAGAAGGCGACGTTGGTGAACGTGTAGACAACAGTGACCAGAGTGCAGGAGATGGCAATAGCACGAGGCAGGTTCCTGACAGGATCCTTCAGCTCTTCGATGATGAAGTTTAGGTAGTTCCTGGAAGTACATGTGCCTTTATTAATTACGTTATTAGCGGCAAAAGACGTCGGTTTCCGTATTGGTTTTCCTAATCCTAATTTTTACATCCTTGGGGAGAATTAAAAAAAATAAACTTTTTTTTTTCTCTAATAAAATAATGATTGTATAGTCTGAAAATTCCACGTTATTTAAAAGAGAAACAAAACGAGCTACCAGGCACGTCTTCTTCTTGGACTATAGCGCTGAAGTTTCGCACACATTTTATTTATTTATTTCGATCGTATCTGGGGGCGCACTTGTCGAAATTCGTCAACACCCCTATTAAGAACCGCCCTAATGTACATCAGTGTTACGCAGACTGATTTGGGTATAAAAATCGTAAATGATTATTCACTCACCATCCATTGTAAGCGAAAAGTCCAGAATAAAACGATAGTGCTATGTGTGTTACATCGCTCGTTGTGCCTTCAAACGTAAAGTGTTCCACTTTACCTGAAAATTCAAAAGAAAGATAATGAGGTGCTCACATTCTATAATAGCATTATTATAGAATATTACTATTCTTTAGGCTATAAAATCTACGTATTTACTCGACTTTACATTGTTGTTCCAAACGATGAGTAAATAGAACTAAATCAGACAAACAAAACATGTTCTCTATCACTGAAATTAAACAAATAGCTTTCAGTGTATTGCCCTCAATCCTTAAAGAAAGAGGAACCTTTATTCGACATTGTAGCTCGTGATGGGAAAACGAAGTAAATACATGCGATTTATTATTCTAGTACCTATTGTAGTTTGCAATCGGCCACCTAACATTCTAAGTAATTTCGATTCTTAATAACTTCTATCTAGTTACATTATACCGACTAACAGGGTTACTGGGTCAACGTATTCTGCAATGTTTGCGACTGACCTGGATTTTAACAGGGTAAAACTGACCAGGATGGTGCTTCCGAAGTTTTGGCTACAATTTTATCAATATATCTGCCATTATTTGCAACTCAAACATTTGCAAAATATGCTTTATATGTGTCGTGCCGGCTATATATGTGTCGTAGAATTGAGAATTTCAAGATCTGCTTAAATATCATGAAGTCTGTAAAAACTAAAGTCTCGCCTCGCTCCACTCCGCTTGGCTCCCGAATTTATGATCACAGGCAACCCTACTCGCTCCTCCCCGCTTCGCTCGTCGTCATATTTTAGACTTTTTGTTGGAAGTCTATTGTAAATTTCTTATTTAATACTTTACGATCTTGTCGATTAAGTGTAATCATGTAAGACAATCGTATTCATTTGAAAGACAATATGTCTGCTTCAATTGTCAAACGGGCTAATTTGCTGAGCCGAATAGCCGTTTGACAATTGAAATCGTACATTTTAAGGCGTCAAATTAATACGATTATCTTTCAGATCATGAAATGATTAATATTACGATATGGCCACCACATATGCGTCGGATGTAACAGGTGAACATAACGAGGCGCAATGTATTTTTTTTATTTGTTACTAACCTAAATTACTTAAATTCTTTCTTAATCTACATTTAATTGGCTTTATAGACATTATTCTTTGTTTGTTAATATAAAATGCGTCAACGTCGATTAAAAACAATATAAAAATATTGTGATTTTGATTCTTACTTGTCACAAAAAATATAAAATACAATATTTATGCTAGAATTCATTGAACAATTCGTAAAATTCATTTAGACGTCTTTTACCGAAAATGAGACCAAACTGGCTAAAATTAAGACGATTACATTTTTAGAATGACGCCGGGTGGGAAACTCATCCCCCCCACCCACTCCTCATCCCCTTATATCAAGTTTCTCTCGGGGGTTACCGCTCCTAATCAGCTTATACTGACCCAATAACAGTGGCGAGGGGCTATCATAAGTCACAAATAATTTAGCCAAAGTCGGACTCGCGCACAAAGGTTTCCGTACCGCCACACCATACGGGTCGGACCCCTAAAAACATTAAAGTATATTGGCCATAGCAACATTAAGGCGGCAAAAAACGCGCTAAAAATTCGGCACTCCTGATTACGGAACCATTATTTTTATTATTTTACTTTAGAGTATTTCAACAATTTGACTACATTTGAAACTTGTATGTATCACCTTGAAAGAATGCTACATTGTGGGCTTTATTGTATGGGTTTAATTTTTATTATTTGCCGTGATAGGGGCCATAGTAACACGTATTATGTGAAAATTTTAACTGGCTATCTACTACGGCTGAAGCTGTAGACCCCTGTGACCGACGAACAGACAGACAGCGGAGGCTTAGTAAGGGTCCCGTTTGGCACCGTTCGAGTACGAAACCCTAAAAAGTAGTTTTGTTTAGGGCCATACAATCTCCACTATCACACGACATCCTTTCCTCAAATAGCAGCACTTGTGTCGCACCGGATTGTGGCAATCATTTAATAAGAAGCGTTTTGTTGGTCTGAATGCTACGCCGACGCGTTCCGACTTCCGGCCGCGTATGATGAACCGGTATACTTCATACCATATTCGGTACAAAAGTAGATCGGCGGCCATTTCTTGGATGATACCTTTTACCGTGAGTGAAAAATTTCACTATCCGTTACGTCTTTACGATTGATTGATTGATTGATGTACCACTCCAGCAGAAAGAACGGAATCGAAAAATGGTCTTCACTCCTAGGCGGAGCACCCGGAATTAAATTAGAAATGTCAGGAGCAAAAACTCATTTGCACCAAAAAGGAATGCTCTACAGACCACGATCTTGGAATATTGAATAGGGAGGGGGAAGAAAACCTACCTCCATTCTGTTATTGCCATTTTTATATTGGTATTCCTGATCGACCAATAAATAACATTTGTAAGTATGTAGTAGGTACAAATATGCATACAAGACGAGATTTATCATTTTTAGGGTTTCATACCTCAAAACGAAAAAAACGGAACCCTTATAGGATGACTTTTTGGACGCTTTAGAGATTAGTCTCTGTCCTTAGCTGCACGTATTTAGAATAGTTTGTGGAAGCCTCAGGGCACGAGGACTACTCGCACTTTATACAAATATATCGTCAAAGGAGTTTAGTATTGACTGTGCAAGTTAAGAGTCTAAAACATGAGTGAGCCCTATCGCTGTACTTTGGCACAAATAATCGGCCCAAATATACCCGCAGCTGTACGTGCATTCTGAAAATTTAATTTAAAAACCGTATTTGAATCTGAGACGTTCGAAATAATGGTCGCTTTCATTTTCTTTACGTCTTTAGCCTTCGTTCATTAAACCCTAACTCAAAGCGAAGGATCGAAGTCTTACCCACTTAAAGTAAATGCGCAAATATTACTAAGTGACACGACCCGCTTTCCTATAAATTTTCGCGCTTAAAAGCACGCTTTTTTATCTAATACATGGCACATTTAATTTAAGAAGGATGTTAAGCATAAATGTAAATGTGTCATACATTTAAACTTTCCTCGTCAAAATTTCTACAACTCGCATTGAAATCCACTTGGAGGTTGAGGAGTTATAATCGAATAGACGGACAAATGCGATTTGCAACTTTATTTGTTACCATGTAGACGACGAATCATATAGGTACTATTTGTTATACATATAAACCCTCCCCGTAAATTATCGGGAAAACAGCATTGAAATCCACTTACAACTGACAACTTGAAATTTGAAATTTTAAGCCAATACATAATACAAATGCGATCTGCTACAAAATTTTATATTATGTAGAGAGAAAAATCCTAGAAAATAACACAACTGAAACCGGTTCTTTGTAATAAATTCAAATTATTGGAATAGTCCACGTATTAGATTTTCAACAAGATGTACTTATGTATAAAAGAAGTGTCACAAAGCCCCGAAAATTATTACTTTTATTGACCTTGTTGCTTACAATGAAATTACTGAATTTGAATTGGTGTACCATGCACCACCTGTGTTTAAACAAGTGGAATTAATATGTGACGCAACCTTCAAATTATTTATTTATTTACCAGGTGGAGGTATTACTGACGTAGGAGTTACTATTATTACTGCATTATATTGCATGTCAGTAAAAAACATATCCGGCACAAATGGATAAAAATATCGGGACTTGGTTACGTGATAAGGGATGGTCCAAAGCCGCTCTCCATACAAACTTGTCGGTAACACAAAAAGTAACACAACGAAATTATAATGCTTTTGTCGTGGTTGTTGGTTCCGACAAGTTTGTATGGAGAGCGGCTTTGGACCATCCACCTTAACGCTTTTCACTCTTTGGGATAGTGTTCAGTATTTTCACTAGGTTACGAGGTTTCAGAAACCTGTCCGTAAATGGAGAGAATGTAAGAGTGTGAACACTGAACAATCTGAAGATATAGGTACAGTACCTACCTCTAGAGAGCTGGTAGGCGCCGGCCGCGATGATGATGAATAGCGCCAGGAGCTTGGCGTAAGTGAACCAGTCCTGAACAAGCGTCGCCGCGCGCACCGACCAGCAGTTCACGAACGTCAGCAGCACTGTAACAAACACACGCTCACTTATTGTATGCAGTTGAGAAATAGCTGTGGTGGAAGCTGTACCGTTTGATACCTGCCCATTATGTATCCTTGAGTCGGTTGCCTACTGGTTGCCCAATGTCAAAAACATAGATATACTATCGACTTCCGATTATCTCAGGATACGTCCGTACTTCAAGTGACGTCACAGTTTGTGAACAGTTCTATACACACTGAAGGCACTTTTGAAAGTTCAGTTTTTATCAATGTTTTTATTGTTTGGGAACCAGTTGGCAACCGATAAAACGTTACATAATAGGCCTGCTAATTTAGTCAACGTAGATCTGGCGACCGAACTGAAAATACATAATCTGTACTCTGAGCGATCACAAGCAGAACAAGAAAAGCGGTGTCTCGAGTTGACTTGGCCGGGTTGTATGTAGGTGGCGATATCTAAATCAATTTATAATGTGCAAACAGTTTTATATTATATACCCTGTTAACTTTACATGTTAATTATTATTATTGAATTACCAAGACAGGACTTACACTGAACTTGTAATTCGATGTAAAATTATTTTCTTGGAAAAGCACATTAACTTTTGTAAATATTTCTTGTAATTTATGCGAAACGGAGTGTGATTTGCAATACCAATCATCGAGCAGTGACTTCACTCCGTTGTGTTGTTTAACAAAATGCTTTAATTTTCTACTTTGGTTTAGTTTTTGTAATGGTCATACCAGTGATTTATATAATAAAACCTCATTTGCTTAGATATTTTTATAAAATAAAAATCAAAATATAAAGTATATAGATAAGATTCCTAAGGTTGAGGATGTTTTATAATTTTGGAGATGGGACGCAGAAAAGTTTTTGCGCCCGGTAAGTCGAAGTCAAGACTAGGAAAGTCAAATTCAACAGGAATATGTTTATTTATAACTGTCTTTTTTTTTTCAGTTGATTGAGGAATTTATATGTATAGAAATAACGAAGTAGATCGCATAGCTCTAAAACATAAAGCACAAGAAAATATAGCATAATAGTACTAGTACAGACGACTGCAATTTGAGCACCCTATTTATAAACGATTTTAAAAGCTATGTCGCCGCAGTGAGAACTGTCAATAGATAGCCTGTCATGCTGTCGTCCGTACATAAAGTACAAGAAAACATCACATTACTTCAGAATATAAAATATTAGATAGTAAGATCGCTAGCTCCAATACATAAATTACAAGAAAAGATCGCTTAGCTCCAGCATAAATAAAACGTACGAGAGGTCGCATAGCTCTAGTACATACAATAAAATCGCATAACTCCAGAACAAAAAGAAAATCGCAAATCCGCAGAACATAAACTACAAGAAAAAGTAGTATAACTCCGAATATAAAGTACAAGAAAAGGGGTAGAAGTATGCTGTTAAACATTTTTGTCATGGTATACAAGAACAGAGGAAAGTTCTGTCACTTCAGGGTTATAGGCACGGTCAAAAATACCTTTTTTGGTAACTTTAAAAAAGCGGATGGACATGGCCGCCACTGATTACTTCTTCTGTGATTGAGTAAAGAGGTGACAAAAGAAAACCACTTAAATAATTTACGGTTGTATCACTGACACAACCCGCTTTTTGTTTCAGTTATTTAAATGTTTGAGCCTTCATTCTGTAATTTCTTATTAACTACTTATTACAGTTGTTGATACAATGGTTTAACACAAGTTGTATTTTCCCTAATATTGTAGACTTATTAATTTTAACTTCTTTATACATAATTTAAATAATATATATAATATAAAAATAATTTTAATAAGAAACGTTAAAATGGAAATAAATTATATCTTGGTAGTGCGGCGCACGGGCGCACTTAGACTAGAACTTAGATAGAAGTTCTATTTAAGTTCTAACCAAGATATTGATAGAATCCATTAATTCTTATAGTGATGTCCTTAATAAGGAATAGGG
The DNA here is from genome assembly GCA_910592155.1 of Ypsolopha scabrella. Classification (NCBI taxonomy): domain Eukaryota; kingdom Metazoa; phylum Arthropoda; class Insecta; order Lepidoptera; family Ypsolophidae; genus Ypsolopha; species Ypsolopha scabrella. The sequence continues at coordinate 50,717,902 of OU342960.1, forward strand.
ATGAACAAATAGCTCACATATGCAGCAGGCTGCCAGCAACCTCGTCGCGTCTTCGGGAGGATCACATTCGGGGAAGATCGGCTTCAGGACGTACACGCTGAACGTCAGGGCGACGATGGCCTGATACAACACAACATTAAATATAGTCAATAACATGCATACGTATTTATTTGAAAGAATTGCTAGTACTACAAATAAAATTGGCGCCCAACGCGGGGCAAAAAGTACCATATTGCAAAATCAAAAGTGTATCTCCTAGGTAATAGTAACTTTAACTTTAAGCCTACATTGCCATTTTTTAGGGTTCCGTACCATATAATGAAAAACAGAACCCTTCTAAGATCACTCTCGAGTAACACAGAGGTGTTTCTCAAAAAACGTGTAACGTAGGAATTTGAAATTTAGCATAATGTTAAATCTTGATGACATGCACAATTGCACACACACTGCCAACGATTAGGGAAAATAAAGGTTTGATTAAATTTGGAGTCACAAATAAAAAAAAACTTTTATTTATTGCTTTTTAATTATTTTTTGTCGAGTGGTCGTAATGGTAGCTCAAAATTCTACACCCTGATCTCCTAGTGGAGAACTGCAGTTTTTTTCGACAGTGTTAACCAGAAAAATAATACTCGTATGTATAATTCAATTTTTGTCCATTGAATGCTCACTGTAGTTTTAGTACGGAACCCTTATTGTGCGAGCCTGACTCTCTCTTGGCCGGTTTTTTTCTATACTTCGTATTGTTGTATTTATAATGGAACCCAACGTGAGACAAGCGCCTACAGCCCACGAAAGTAACTCTGCTACAGCCAAATCAAACTCGTATTTTATTTAGATTCGATTCACGACGACCACAAGTTGGTCGAAATATGTATCGAGGTTGGCATCTAAATGTTTTTTTTATTATATTTATTATATAATAATAATATTATATTTTATACATATAATATATATCTATATAACTCTATTTTATTACTAAAAACAAATCAAATACAGTATAGGTTGAGAAATTAGTTTTACTTTTGCGGTCAACCATTTTCCACCACTATTTTCTTAGAAGTAGATAGTACAGTACCTATTGCTTCCAAGGTGATTTAGATAAAATCGTATCACTTTCATGGCTAGGTAACCATGCCTACTGGTTTGTCTACCGAATGTGTTTCGTAACAGCCAAAAAATATAACCTTGTTACGTTTACATAATCGAAAATAAATAGGCCATACCGTAGTTAAATTTCATGAGGCAACTTTTATTATTTGAATAAATAGTTAACCAAAAGCTTACGTAAATAAATTTGATTGGTCAATAACTCACGCCCCACGTGAAGCAAGTTATCACTCGTGTGGACACAATAAACTAAATCCAGCCATCCACCAACCACCTCGCGTTTGCAGCAAACCCATCCAATCGATAGACTCGGAATAGAATTTTATGGACTGAGATTGCAGCATTATTCGTGATTGTTCTACGACGGTCCACCAGACTGCCGGCTGAACAAATTTACATAACGTTAGGCGATTTGCGTACTTCCTGCGAGAAACTTGACTAAAATCATTCACGTCTACCCAAAATACATGAATACAGATAAGGCTCAAACTAAATTTTGTGTCACAGTCAAGATTCAACATTATGAGATGTAGAGATTTTGTCAAGAAATGTCCCAATGTTGTTCTCGAGAACTGAATACAAACTTTGATACACTAATAGCCATTGCTACGGGGCGACAGCTTCCAGACCGTTTAAAGAGCGGAAACGCTGTAATCGTTCGTTACAGTGAGCTGTTACAAAAAAGAGTTGTAAAAATATTGTTGGCTTTTTTTACATGACCTCTAAGTTGTTATTATTAAAACAAAACTTAACTACAAATACAAACTTAAGAACAAACATGTTTCAGAATACATTATATAAACAATGAAACAAGATAAATGTACTTACATAATCATTAATCACTCTTTGAGCACAATAGATTCGTTACAGCTTTTGTATTTACGCGTTTGCTTAGTAAATACTATAGAGTTCCTCTGATGTAAACACGGAAAACAGTTTTAAAAAAATTTTGGTATTTGTTGGAAAATAGTTTGATTATGTTAATGCTTAGGAAGGATGTAAGTAACTAATTGTACAGAAATTCTATGCAAACGCTGTATAAGGTAGACATGCATGCCCTAAAAGCGTGTATTTGTGCCCGAAGCAACGATCTTTGGCCCGAAGTACGGCAATTAGGCCCACCCCTATCACGTTGTGAGACTTAAAAATGTATGTATATATTATATTATTTGTTTTTATCGTGGAAAGAGACGACAAACCATATTTATTTTTCAGGAAATTCCAAAGTTCTCCATCGTTTCTCATCCTCATCTCAGCCAAATAATTATACCTTAATTATATCCTATCATAACACAGAGTGGGCAGCTATAAATTGTCAAGATTCCAGTATGAATTTTATTGTTTAAGGGGATCCGTTACGGAATCTGTGCAAAATGCGTAAATTATAATTGTTTTATTTTATTCTTGAATAATAGTACATTACGATACGAGAGCGATGAAACGTTTTCTGACGACTGTGAGTTTGCGGCACGAGCCGAAGGCGAGTGCTGCAATCACACGAGTCGAGAAAAAGTTTCTCGCACGAGTTTCGTATAATATTTTATAGCAAAAGTGCGGAAAATGCCGACTTTACGCAAGCGCAGCGTGCGTAAAGCGGTCATTTTACGCACAGTGTGCTATAAAAATTATTAAATAAATGTGATTTTCGAGACGATAGTACAATGTGTTTAAGCTTTCCCAGCAAAGTTGCGTTATTTTAAAGTATTTATTCTAAGCGAGATTAATTGTCATTCATTCGATAAAGTGGGCCAAAATATATTTCGAAAATATATTTTTTTATTTAATGTATTGTGCAAATACATAATTTACGAGATTATTATGAAATAACATAAAACGATTCCATTACTCAAGTTGAAAATGAACCCCTGATTCTATTGGTGATTCTGATTCATAGATTACAATAAAGCTAGGGGTTCATTTATTCAACCTGTATACTTTTTATTCAAAAATGGGCAAACTTTAACGCGAACAAAACTTATCTATAGGTGTACTAATAATAAAGTAGTAAAAAAGTGTCTGTATACTTAATATCTATGATACGGGTAATGTACTGAGGCCAAAACCACAATTGTTTGAATTTTTATTCTGGCTGTCTGTCTGTATGTTCCTCTTTAACTCGAGAACCACGATGCGGTTTTTTTCATTATCACCGTAGTGACGCTGGTCAACATATAGGCTATAATATCTGTTTATAAAATAGCGCCAAAACCGAAAACGGGGCAAAGATTGCACAAACGCTTTTAACTTGAGCACTATAGGTATTAAACTGATTTGGATGCATTTTTTTACTATCATCGTAGTGACCCTAGTAAACACCTAGGCTAAATGGGGTGTTCATAAACTAACGCCCAATCCGAAAACTGGGCTAAGCTAGTAAAAATTAAATACGAATATTCCCCCTTACCTGCGAGCAAGGCCTCACGATCATGCACTCGATCCAAAGCCTGATGAACGCAGAGAAGGGTCCGAAGGTCTTCATGATGTACGCGTAGTCTGCCCCACTCTCCCGGATCATGGTGCCCAGTTCAGCGTAGCAGTAGGCTCCCACCTGGCCGACAATTTGGGGCTAATATATTCACGATTAAACTATTCTTTGTAACGACAAAAATATATTCTCAGTTTAAAATAATGTGTTGTTGGCAGATCGTAGAGTTGGGCATATCATGATCTGCCCAGGCATATTGTATTTCTGTTAAAACTAACAAATTTATGATCACAAGCAACGCTCCGCTCGTCGTCGCACCTATTGTTCACTTTTGGTGAAAAATTTTCGGTTTCTTACTTTACGATCTGCCAACGACATGTGAACCAACCTTCACCAAAATTGCCCAAATATTTGATTATATTGTGTATTAAAGTAATGAGTAATATTTATATTATTTTGCTACAGAGTTGATGCTCGTGATTGTTGGCACTTGGTTATCAAACAAAAAATGTCAAACAAAAAATTTTGCTACATATTTCCATACATCAAAGGTATATCATATCAATTTGTAATTTAATTTAAATTCTGTTTCATTATCTCCATACAGGTGCGATAACATTGAATCAGTTTTGCACCAACCTATTTTCAATAATTTTCATCTATGATTTATTACTAAAATATTAGTAAAAATATGATTAGTCATCAGATATTCATCTGTTTTATGTGTCTTTCAATCTAATTAACTATTTTTTTAGGATATTACTAACTTACAAGAAAAAAGATTCTCATGAATCCATAAAAAAAATCAATGCACGATTCTATTAAGAAGTTTATGGAGGAAGGGCTTACGACTAGATGTATTGCAAGAGAGTTGGGCATAAGTCATATGTCTGCCGTGCAATGACTAAGAAAAAAATGTAAAACTCCTCCAAAAAGGGATGTAGGTGGACGAAAAAAGAAGTTGAGTGCTCAAGATGTACGAAGAATTATACGCTTTTTGATCTCTGGACAAGCGAAATCAGCTTCTTACGCAGCCGCTCTGTTACGGCAGCATACAGGGAAGGTCGTAAGTAAATGGACAGTACAAAGAAATCTTCATGCAGCAAAATTCAGGGCAGTGGAAAAGAAGAAAAAACTGCTTCTTAGTAAAAAAAATATAAAAGCAAGATTAGAATTCGTTAAACGATATGAAACATGGTCAGAAGAAGACTGGATGAAAGTTATATGGTCAGATGAGACTAACATTAACAGATACTCTACCGATGGCCGTCAATGGAACTGGAAAAGAAAAGGGGAAGGCATGACCTCTAAAGATTTCATACAAACTGTTAAACATGGAGATGGTATAAAATCATATAAAGTGATGGTTTTGGCCCAGGTTCTATAAGTAAAATCAATGGGATAGTGAATAAAGAGATGTATTTGAATATACTAAAAAGTAACTTGAGGGAAACTTTTGAAAATATGCCATTTCTGACCAATGATCTAACGTTCCAACATGACAATGATCCAAAACATACTGCCAAAGTTGTAAAAAGTTGGTTGATTGGGCAAGATTTTCACTTTTTGCAGTGGCCGGCTCAAAGAACTGACTTGAACCCGATCGAAAATTTATGGTCACTATTAAAAAGGGCTTTGGTAAATAACTATGAATCACCGCTGTTTGTGAGATCATGTTTTGTGAGACCGCGTGCTAAAACAGTGGGAGCTTATATCTCCCGATGACCGTGAGAAGCTCGTCAAGGGCATGCGGAAACGACTAGCTGCGGTAAAGAAAGCCAAAGGCCTGTGGACAAAATATATTATTAACCTGCTTTCTTAGGATTTGCATTTTCATTTTTTTACTCGGTGCAAAACTGATTCAATGTTAATGTTGGTTTTAGTCACAATATGTAATTTGAGTTGATAATTATTATGGTAAAATAAGACCATAATATTAAGTAATTAAACACTAAGTTTAACTGGGCGCAATTCATCGTTGTTTTAATTTTAACTTAAGGTATACGAAAAATTTGTGGACATTGGTTCACTTGTGCACCTAACTGTATAATTATGTTCAATATTCAAAAACAATGTTTTAATATTTTGCGAGCAACAAAATAATGTTATTTTCTATTGTCGTGAAGTAACTAGGTATTATGGGAGCTTGGAAATAATGAAATATAGTCTCGAAGTAGGTTTATTCTTTTTGGAATTTACTATTGGCATCTAAAACGACTATGGAAAATGCCTTAATTCATAGCTACCATATTATAATTAAGATCTCTGCTTTTACAAAGAGTACATTACTTTTCATTATATACATAACGGGAGTATTTTTTGGCGTTAAAGTCATTACCTGTGCTTTTGTTAGAATTACGAAGAATCGATTCCCGCAGTCGATAGAAAAAGCGTTTCTTACAAAGGTTTATTCGAAAATGGTACCAGGCACTCAAAAGGGTAAAAAGCACATGATTGTGACAAAGGGCAAGCCGTTATTGGCACACTCATAGAGACAGTGAAAGCTATTGGAGCCGTCGCCATACTAAACTGTTTTCAACACAATTTACGTGGGGTCATTTCTAGCGCTACTCAGACTTCTAAGGTTTTTTTGTTCACCGCATACAATACTTTAAAAGCAGAGGATGTGCAAGCCGCGATCATGTCCTTCAGGAGCGGCTCGGCAGGTGGCCTCGATGGACTCACACCCCAGCATCTCAAAGATCTCATATGCAATGCGACAGGTGACACAGGCCGTGCCCTCTTGGAGGACTTGACCGGGCTTATAAACCTGATGCTGTCTGGAAAAGTGTGTTGCCAAATAACAGACATTTTATACGGCGCCAACCTTTGTGCATTAATAAAGAAAGATGGGGGAGTTAGACCCATTGCAGTCGGTAACACCATTCGCCGCGTTGCTTCCAAGATCTGCTGCCACTACTTGTTACCTCAACTAAGTTCCAAATTTCAACCAGTGCAGCTAGGTTTTGGAAGCAAGGGAGGTTGTGAGGCCGCCGTCCATGCGACCCGTACATACCTCAAACGCGGTGGTGGTGAGGTGCTCCTGGAGGTGGACCTAAAAAATGCCTTTAACTCGGTCGATAGGAGCACCCTGCTGTCACAAATAAAAGAAAACACGCCTCAAATCTACAACTATATGCACCAATGCTATGGTTCACCATCCAAGCTGATTTATAAAAATCACCTTATCGAATCAGCTGTAGGCTGCCAACAGGGTGACCCTCTCGGCCCGGCAATTTTCAGTTTGGCTATTCATCCCATTATCACAAGCCTAAATTCAAAATTTAATGTCTGGTACCTAGACGACGGCACCATTGGAGGCGACGCGACCACCGTGTTAGAAGATCTGAAGAAAATGATAGAGGAATTCGAACTTATAGGCCTAACACTTAATAGTTCAAAATGCGAACATCTCAGATTCCATAGACGAAAATCTCAAAAATGATATTATTTCCAAATTTAACAATGTTGCACCAGATATAAAAGTTTTAACAAAAGCATCGCTTCGCCTCCTTGGCGCACCAATTGTAGACGACGTTATCCCAGATTACGTGAGAGACCAAATTTCCAAATTTAGGGGGTCGTCTAGTCGCCTTACGGAAATCTCACCCCACATGGCTTTATTTATCATAAGGTACTGCATGTTCGTCCCTAAATTTACGTATGCCCTACGCTGTACCCCCCTTTGGCAACACGACAGTCTCTTAAATACCTTAGACGATATTGTCAAAAACACCATGACGAATATTATAAATTGCCCATTAGACGAACGCAGTTGGACTCAAGCCACTCTTCCAGTCCGGATGGGTGGCTTGGGTATTAGGAAAATTTCTAGTGTCGCACTACCGGCCTTCCTGTCCTCAGCCTACAACTCATGTGACCTCTTCGATAAATTAATAAATTCATCACTTGGTGATGTCGAAGTCACGGGCTTGACCGAGGCCAGGAATGCCTGGTCACACGCCTGCCCCAATCAAAATTCCCCGTTTGCGTTACATTCACAAAAGCTATGGGACGAGCCCCTCTGCCGCCAAGTCCAGGAACATCTCTTAAACACTGCGACAAACGCTGCAGACCGGGCTCGCCTCCTAGCCACTAGTGAACCAGAGTCGGGGTATTGGCTAAACGCTTTACCATCGCCTAATATCGGCACCTTGCTGGACCGCACCACTTTCTCACTAGCCATCGGACTGCGACTGGGCGTCAATTTGACTGAGCCACGTCGCTGCCGTTGCGGAGAGAGAGCCAACCGCCTCGGTCACCATGGCCTGTCATGTCAGCGCAGCGCTGGCCGCCTGCCTCGTCACGCCAGTATCAACGATATCATCCGTCGGGCTCTTGCGAGCGTAAACGTACCTGCCATTCTGGAACCGAATGGCCTGTCACGTGACGATGGTAAGAGATCCGACGGGATGTCGTTGATACCCTGGAAGAACGGGAGGTCCCTGGTGTGGGACGCGACCTGTGTTGACACGGTTGCTCCGTCCCACTTACAGGTGACCTCGTCACAGGCCGGGACGGCGGCAGCGTCTGCGGAGGAGGCAAAACGGCGCAAATATGTATCTCTTGGCGTAGGATACATATGTGTGCCTTTTGGCGTTGAAACCCTCGGGGCGTGGGGGCCGGGAGCGCGGCAGCTTTACAAAGAACTGTCGTCGAGATTGGTCGACGTTTTCGGAGATCCCAGGGCTGGCACATACCTCGGCCAAAGAATTGGCCTAGCAATTCAACGAGGTAATGCTGCCAGTATCCTGGGTACTCTTCCACGTGACGACAGCGATTTCGGCTCAATTTTTTATCTAATTTAATTAAATATTTTTGCTAGGTAGTTTTAGTTTAGTTTAGTTTATTTCGTAAAATAATTTAGTTTTTAAATTAAGTTTTGTTAATAATTAAAAAAGAAATAATTATAAAACTATAAAATAAAATAGTTTCCCATGGTTATCATTAAATTATACTTTAAAATGTAATTAAATTAATCAGATTAGATTTACATAAGTTCATAAAATACAAGATTGCGGGAAGGATAATGATTCTAAAGTTTGAGTGTTCTCAAAATTAAGCTTTTCTTATTTCTAACTTGGCAACGTAGAAATTTTAGTTTGGATTTCACTAAAATTAAATGAGCCTAGTTATGTATCTAAATAACAAACTAAGCCCTGCGCAAACACTTTGATCCTCAGAGCTAAGCAACAACGATGAGCAATACTTTAAGCAACAACCGGTTTAAACACTAGTATCAGTCATTTCTCCGTAATTGAATTCCGTACATTTCATCATACGTTTCGTCGACGTAATTTTAAGTCCACAATTTACACAAAAAACACGTAAAAATGTGAAAGACGATATATAATGGAATAATATTTGTACATAGATAAACCAAATTCATCATTCCTATCAAACATGACCTTAAAAGGTTGAATTATTTCTACATTCGACTCTATCTACTGATATTGTTGTCATAATAATGACGAGTTTAAGGGTCGACTGAAGTAGATCTCTTAAATAGATAAGTTATTTGTGGAAACATTTGCTATTTCATGTCTGTATAAACAGATATTCATAAAAACTTGCAAAGGAATACCATGCGGTATCTGTCGATCAACACAATTACTTATCGTAGCCAACGAGCTAGAGTCGTTAATCGTAGCAGCCTTCTTTAACAAAGCTATGCTACGAAAAGCCTCTACGTCAGTCGCGACACCTAAAGTTCGTCTATCTCTCTCTTTCATATACATCTCTTAGTATCTCTCTATATCCGTCTCTCCAGAGCTAACTTCACTCGAATGCATTTTAACGTGATCTGTACCTAATAAAATTAGCATGAAGAGATCTGGAGGATAGGGCACGAACATAATCTTAACACTACCACGGAACAAATAGTAGTAATTCTCAGAAGTTAAACATAAATCACCATACAATAGCACGGGGCCAAAATTCAATGAGTGCTATTATTAATATTAACACTATCCAACCGTGACGGTATATCACGGACGTTCCTCCTGTGCCCCGTAAAGGTGATCATCACATCAAAAGGTGTGGCTGTGTGTACTGAGTTTTGATGTGACCTTTAATTTAAGATTCCGAATTTTCATTTTATATAAATGTCGTCGTAGGATGGCACAAACAGATATTTCGCAAAAAAGGGGGCTTTTTCGTGAAAAAATGAATTTTGGCGCAAGCACAGCCCCATTACGCGATCACACGAAATTATTTTCTGTTAAAACTAGAGGGGTTGCCTCGCTCCGCTCCGCTTTACCCGGCTCCCTAAATTTATTTACATGTAAACCAAACACGCTCACTTCGCTCCTCTTCGCTTCGCTCGTCGTCGCACCCATTTTTGTCATTTTTCAGAAAGACTTTCGTAATTGAAAAATGAAATCCTTTTTAGAATACAGTTACTTTTATTTATGCGGGCTTTGTTCACTTTCTTTGTATTTCTAAACTTTTAATTTATCTCAGTCATATTTTGTAAATTTTCACGAATATGTTATCTTTACTATAATCGGTGCTAGACGCGGACAGAGTCTAGTTTGTACAACAATAACAAACCACAATTACGACGAAGGGCTATTTCTCATTATTCTAGAGTAGTTTAATTCTAAAGTCTGTGATTTCCCCGATGACTTGAATGTCGCGCTAGATAGTTTTATAGGAACTATGAGATTTTCTTTGCCTCCGCCATAGTATAATACTGTGCCTCCGCCCATATAAAGGGATAGATTCTATCATGTCATCACGTATGAGAACGCGGTCAATCATTAGTTATAAATTAAACAAGATTATTACGAGTTCCCATATACGTAATGTATTAGTTTACCTATTAATCTACTACTACAACTTATGATATAAAGGGAAAATGTTGTTTGTTTGTTTGTATGTAATAGGTAATCTCTGGAACTACTGAACCGATTGTAAAAATTCTTTCACTAATAAAAAGTTACACTATCGCTGAGTAATATAGATTATATTTTATTTAAATAAAATTAAGTTTTCAGTTCAAAATTTCAATGTATGTGAATCAAGTCGCGATAAAAAACGCTGCTTGCCTGGTTTATCGGCGCGCGTTGACCAGATATTTAGTTAAACGTGAAAAAAACCTGTCGTTTCCCCATACGAGAAAACTGTATCATATTAATCTGATTAAGGATTCCCATCTACAACGACCCTGACACACCCCTTGCTAATATTTAGCTTAAAAAGGTAAAAACAGCCAGATTTAAATAATTATACAGATCAAACCTCAGATTATGGCTCCCAAATAAAAATATATGCATTAATAATAAATCTTTAAACATTGCAAATCTACACTTCTACACAAATATTTTATAGAGATGTGTATGAGTTTGTTAGTTTAGTTAGAAGTTTAAATGCGGGATTGACTCGGTTTGTTCAAACTTACTTCATAAACATTAACACAATAGTCTGTCATTTTATTTCTATTTGCATCATCTTCTCCCTTAACCGCCTACAAATATTTTCCATTTCCGTGAAATCTAACGACAGGGAACCTATCTTGAGGTTTCGACGAAAGGTTGATCGCCCATACAAATACTACGTAATTCGCTTGAAAATCAATCGTATTAACCCGAGAGCTAAGCTATTCGTACTGCTTTGGTATAGATGATCAACCTTACACATTGAGGACCAAGTTTCTATTGTTACTGAACTATGTTTTTAGGGTTCCGTATTACCTGAAAGGTAAAAGGAACCTTTATGGTGAGACTCCGTTGTCCGTCCGTCCGTCCGTCCGTATGTCACAGCCTCATAACTTTAGCACCATTAAAGATAAAGACTTGAAACTTGAAAAACTTGCCTAAACAATACGGTGAAAAAAAAAATTTGAAAAATTTTGATGTTTTCAGAATATTTCCAAAACAAAAGTGAGAAAATAAAAAAATATATCCTAAAAGTAAAATATGGATATCAAATTGTAGATATTAAAGAGCTGATTATAAAAATATTCCTTTCACCGATTTCGAGAAATCTTTGAAAAACCACAAGAAAATGCATGTATGTCCCCCCCTCTTATTTCCAAAACTGGTGGACTGAAAAAATTAAAAAAATATTACGATTGTAGACCATAACTGGCCAATTACATGCAAACAATGGTGATTAAAAATATTTAACACATCTGAGAAATATAAATGTAAATGTAAAATAAATAAAAAAAATATTTTATCAAAATACAATATGGGTATCAAATTGTAGATATTAAAAAACTGATTATGAAAATATATGATTTTTACTATATATACTGGCACCGAATTCAAAAAATCTTTAAAAAACCACAAAATAATGCATGTCCCCCATTATTTCCGAACCAGTGGACCGAAAAAAAAGAAAAAAATCACGATTATAGGCCATAGCTGACCAATTACAGGAAAATTATAGCGATTAAAAAAAGATTAGTATGGGAAATATAAATATAAATGTAAAATATATATATTTTTTTTAATAAAAATACCTGTGGTGTATCAAATTCTAGATATTAAGGAGCTGATTATAAAAATATATACTTTTGCTATATTTACTGGCACCGACTTCGAGAAATCTTTGAAAAACCACAAAAAATGCATGTTCCCCCCCCTTATTTCCGAAATTGGTGAACCGAAAAAAATGAAAAAAATGATGGTAATTTGGGATTATGTAAATATTAGAGGGAAAATATAGCGGTTGAGAAATTCACGATAGTAATATGACAAAATTAAATTTTTCATCCTCGAGTTTTATTTCGAGTACGGTAACTATAAAAATATTTGTGTCTCTCTTTTGTGGTACAATCAATTCTTTTTTAGTTGTCATAAACAATTATGGGCAAGATTTTAAATATTTTTTTCCTGACTGTTCCTAAAACTGACGAATTACCGAACCCTAGGTAAGCGAGTCTGATTCGCACTTGGCCGGTTTTTTTTTTACTTAGACTCGCACTGGATAAACCTTACCCTTTCAGGCCTAAGTGTCTATAATAATGTCGGGAATCGTTACTTTAAATATTTTATTTCCTTTATAACTCCGCCCCAAATCCCAATTTGGAACCAAGTTTCTATAAAACTTTCAAGATTATTTCTATATTAAAGAAGTAAAATGTTACTTCCGTATTATATTTTAGGCACTTATTGAAATTTTCGTTTGGCGATGTTTGTCTAATTTATAGATTTTTGGGTGCGTTCATCTGCTTACTTAGATCGTGACAAAATAAATCAATTGATAATATAAATAATAATTTATGACTTAGCACGTTAGCACCCACAATATTTATTTTGTGGTGTTATTTACGTATTTTACTTGGACAATTACCTATGATAAACAAAATCGGTCCACAGCCCATCGAAATTAAGTAGACATCCGATTGGCTTATATGCCTCCTTTTGGCTTTTCCGTGTTCTGTCGGCAAAGAACAATTTATAGTCCCAAAGATTGAAACGTTTAACTATTTTTTTGACGCACGGGCAGTTTTCTTTCGCTTTCATAACGTGGTATAACTTGGCTAGTTTGACTTGAACAGTGACTCTACCTATCGAAAGTAATCTTATTGTAAAAATGACTTACAGTTTGCGTTTTAGCTCGTTTTCTGCTTTTGTTTTAGCAATAGTTCTAAATCTTTGGTACAAAGGTGTTGCCAGTAAGTACTCACCATACTAAAGACCCCAGAAGCGACCCAGACCAGTAAGCTGGCGTTGACGGAGCCGGTGTACTTGAGCACACCCGTGGGCGACACGAAGATGCCACTGCCGATGATGCTTCCCACGATCACCGTGATTCCGTTCAGCAGCGACATCTTGGCTTCCAGGGCGCCGCCATCCTTCTCGCCTTCAGCCTGCTCGGGGTCAGGTTTTAAAGCTTCTGTCTCGCATTCATCTTCAACCGCTTTGCTTTTTGGTGCCCTGTAGGTGGAAGGTACAGAATAAACAAGTTGAAGGACTGAAAGCCACGCATTATGGAAAACACCAAACAAAGAACTTTTTAAACGTGTAACATCAGTCTAGTTGTTAATCATTAGAAATAGTGTAACTACTCGCCACAATGAGTATACAGAGAGTGATGCTGTAGAGTAATATAGATAATTTATGTATACAAACACAAATCTTAACACATAGGTAGTGTAAAAATAATAATTTAAATTCAATTCAATTTAATATATTTATTTTACATAATAAAACCTAAAATGTCCTAAAAACGAATCCCAAAACTAAACAAATGTATAGCACAACTAAAAAAATAATAATATTAATATTTAGTCTGTCCTATCATCAAACGCTAACGTCAGAGCAAACTTTACTTTTTGTTTCGCTTTCGCCCTGGCTGCACATTTATCCAATTAATTACCCAGTGTGCGAGGGTCGGACAGTCCACCTTACCTGCTACAGTTAATACAGGTAAAGCAAAGCAATCTGTGGTAAAATTTGGGGGTCCTACCCCCCCGCCCAAGCCAGGGATAGGATTGTCCAAATTGACGTTTTAATCCATCCATCAGCCTGTGTTCGTCCACTGCCTTTCCCAAATTTCGCCACTCATGTTGGTCCTCCGTCCTCCTCATGCAGCCGCCACCCACAACGTCCTTCAGGTCGTCGGCGGTCCAGCGGGCACGAGGTCAGCCTACACTACGTTTTGCTGTACGTGGTCTCCATTCTAAAGCCTTTCGGCCCCAACGGCCATCATGTCGGCGGCAAATATGGCCTGAACATTTTAACACTCCTTATATGGATCGATCAGCTGATCTGCATCACATCAGCTTGATGACTCAAGTTCCTTACTGTCGCGCTAGAACAGCACCCGTCGCGTGATCAAGTTGTCACTGCCATCAGACAACAACAGAACAAACGGGCGGTTGATATTGACGTTATACCGGGAGAGTTTTTGAAGTACGGCGGTGAGGAATTCCATTCGTCCGTGTAGGAACTGTTTGTTTATATGTGGGTGGAGGGAGGAACGAGTCCCGGATACCTTAACCACAGTAGAGCTTATCTTCTCCTAGAGTGGGAGACAATTTGGTGAGGCGACTGTTTGATGGCTTTGAGTTGAGAACGCAGTAAAATTTTTGAGAAAAACTGTCCAGCTTGTGATTTAATATCAGCATTTAGGGGTAACAGAGTGGTAGACGTTGATGGGTGCTGAGAATGAGAAACTTTGCCATTTGATTTAGAATTCCGAACGGATGCCAAATTTTTTTTAAAACATAGCTACAGCTTGATCTACCCGAGCTGTAGCACGTAATAAACGTAACCAGTCACTAAATCGATCAAAACTTGCAGTGATCGGAGAGGGTAGAACTAAGCCAACGGAAGTAAGTCCCACCAATTCGTTCGATTGATATTTACGTTCTTCACAAACTGGTGTGACATTTGAAGGCTCTATTTTTTTGAGTTTGTAGTACACGTGCATGATGAGTTATTTTATTATTATAGTTTCTTCTCTCCCACTAAGGTTTGCTGGAAGAAATCTCTTTAGAGTTAAGCTTGCCTCTGTACATGCTTTTTATCTATATACTACCAATAATAAAGTAGTAAAAAAGTCGTGTTTTATTTTCACGAAATTTTAAATGAAATGGGTTGTTGGTACTGTACTGAGACCAAAACAACAATTGTTAGAATTTTCTAACTCGAGAATATACCTAGGTATAATAGGTATAATAGGTATAGGTATAACTGAACGGATTTGGATGCGGTTTTTTTATTATCATTGTAGTAACCGTGTTCAACACATAGGCTATAAGGGGTGTTCATAAAATAACGCCCAAGCCGAAAACGGGGCGAAGATTCTCTGAATGCGGGCGAAGCTGCGGGCAAAAGCTAGTTGTAAATAATGTTTTTATATCTATTTGTGAACAATAAAGAATAAGAATAAGGATCATATCATTACAAGGACATGTTAGATGAACTATGAAATTAACAACTTGGCTTAAGTTGATCCCCACTGTAAAATTACGTCACTTAATAAATTATCATGACATTTTATTCTATTTTCGTTAATTTTGACATTTCAAATCTTCCAAAATTTAACCAATTTTACTAAATTTTACACATTATACTATTTATTTCATTTTTATTTTACACGGGAGAAAATTTATACTTATTTCATGGGCCAGAGCTCGATTTTTTAGCACAGGCATTTACAATACAAAATATTTTTTCTACCTTAGGTTTCTTCAATTTTAATCAATTTTTACCTTGTGTATACCAATGTCTTAGTTTTATTTTAAATTTAATAAGTAATGTTATAGTTATTAGGATTTTGACTTTTTGTTTTTTTGGCTTATGGCATTATTAAATAAAGTTGTAAATTGTAATTTTCCCCAATTTTAGGTAAAAAATAATAGACCGGAAACACAGATTAGCAGACTACCCAACGAAATTATTTATTGACATGATTTACTTAGTAATTAACCCCATATTTGTTTTTGTCGGTTATTGTCATCCTGTTCTTACATACATAAACAGCGATATACATTGATTAAATCCTTGAGAATGCCGATAAGGCGAAACTAGTCGGTAATAACAAAAATTGGTGAAACAGTTAAAGTATATTAATATAAGCCATAATTTTTGGCATTAACCTTCTATATCTTCGCACATTAGGAGCAACCGATGCAATTTTCCCCACCATCATTACACTCGTGTAAGCCTCAGAACTATCTCCGTAGCTTAGGCTGCAGCACCACATGCACAAAATTCACGAAAACGTTATTATAACAAAACATGACACCACCATTAGGTTTATACTGCATTTAAATAAATACGTCCGCTGCCCACAGCACGGTCTATAAGTCTGATAGACTGGTTTATTACTAAATTGCTCCATTCTATGCATCATTTGAATAGGAATGAAGAAAGAAAGTTGTTTTTTCCAATACCAAAATATGACCTAGAATGTCCTTGATCTCAAAATACTATTAACTGATTGGATGAGGCAGAAATCATTTTAATTTTAATTTGCAATGTTGTGAAGATAGAGTTGATTTAATTTGCGCTTAAAGCTATGAATTATTATATATCTAGATCACGTTGAAGTTTTCAAAGGACACATAAAACAGATGTAACGATGAATATGTATCAAAGTACTGAGACTTTCTTTTACCTTTCTTAATATTCAGCCCCTACGAGATTCGTAGCAAACTGCTACGAAATTGCTACGGTGTTTCGGCTTTTTATTAGTGCCCCTTTGTCCTTAGAATATTATGAAAAAAAACTTGTTTAAAAATTAGCGCACCACGAAGGGTAACGATAAATATGATTTATATAAATATTTTGATAACTTACAAAGTTATTATTAAGTGTAAAAAAATGTATTTATTGTCTCACAATTGTTAAATTACTAATGTAAATTATATTATTATAAAATACCCATTATTATTTACAATGTAACAATAGATAATAAACTAAAAATCCTAAAAGAAAAGAAAAAGAACAACCTATGCTTTAAAAATAAAATTAACTTGGAAAAAATCGAATCCTGGCCCGAGGAATTTTTTCAAATTCTTGTCTTTATATTTTCTAGTTTGTAATGCACTCTAATAATATTTAGTAATAAGTTTTTCAAACACTTCCCACCTAAAACTTCTATAAGTCTATCGTTTATGCGGAATAACCGACTACACTTGAATCGAAACAAGAAAAGATATCGTCACGAAATCGTGTATTGACCATATATTTGATATATATATAAGCACTGTTAAATGGTTTGGCAGCTATTTCACTGATAGATATCAAAAGGTTGTACTTAAATCTGGGGACGCATCCATATCCTCGCGTCTACATCTTGTAGATAGGGGAGTACCCCACGGTTCCATTCTCGGCCCTTTATTATTTATCTTGTATAGTGCAGATTTAGTTCACTCGATATCATCTTGCAAATTCCATCTCTATGCCGATGATTTACAAATATATCTTTCTACGGATTGTACTAACTTAGCTACACTGCCGGATAATATCAACCATGATTTAAATAGCATTTCTAAATGAGCCGAAAAGAAGTGCCTTTCCTTAAAACCGGCAAAATCGAAGTTCTTGATTCTGGGGTCAAAAAAGAAAGTTAATTCAATAAGCCTACAACACCCGAAAATTCTTATAAAGATGCTGATATTTTAAGCTTTATTTATAACTCCTTTCATAATACAACTAAGTCCGCAGAAAGTAAAAAAGTAAACTATCAAATAAATTTAGCGCATCCTGGATCGATAGTAATGTCAACCAGCTATCTAACAAAAGGGACAAACTATTTTCCGATTGGAAAAAAAGTTTAAACGATCCTAAATTAAAACTAGAATACAATAAAAACTAGAAATAAAAATCGTAAAATTATTTAAAATTAACGATAACTTCTGATTTCGCGTATAGCTTTGATAGTGCCCTAAAATATATAATGCCTAACTGCAGTATACAATTATTGGATCCTAATAGTGCGCGTAAACCCTTAGAAGCAAGAATCTACTTCAAGAAAACTTCATCAAACAGAGTACATAACATCATACAAAAATTTAACTCTAAGAAAGCACCAGGTTCTGACCACGTTAAGGTTTCAGATATAAAATTGATCGGAGATAATATTTCGACATCTGTTGCTGATCTAATTAATTGTAGTGTCAAAACTGATATGTATCCGGACGATCTAAAGAGAGGTTGTGTAAGACCTCCCGATACATATAAAGGGAAAACAAAATGACTACTCTAAGTATAGGCCAATAACTCTGCTTTACTCGATAGATAAAATAGTTGAAAAATATGTTTGTCAACAAATACCTATACATGCGTTTTGTAGGAAACATAATGTAATTAACCCCTACCAATTTGGATTTTAGTCCGGTAAAAATACCTCTGACCTCTTGTCACTTTTCACTGATGAAGTAAATAAGCATCTAAATGATATAAAAAAAATGTTCTTGCTCTTTTCATTGACTTCCCACGCGCCTTTGACACTTTAGAACATAAACTACTAATTGAACGACTGGATGACTGTGGAGTACGCGACCCATTACTAAACTAGTGTTCAAATTATCTAAATAACCGAACGTTTTCTGTTAAAGTTGATAACACATGCAGTGAACCCATATCGGCGACTGAAGGAACAACCCAGGGCTCCGTCCTAGGTACCCTGCACTTTTTGTCCTACGTGAATGACATGACTAAATTAAATTACTACCAGCACATGTTTTTAGTCTGCAGACGTCACTTGCCTTGTAAAAGCCGATAAAAATCCACGCACGGCATGTAAACGGTTGCAATCAGACCTAAATACACTAACAAGATGGTGTCATGCATGATGCAGGCCTGATGCTTAACTCAAGTTAAACAAAATTATTAATTATATTAAATCCCCATACATTAAGCCATCACCCATGCATAAATTAGTAGCCCATGATCATTACTGCTTACATGCCGTACAGGTGACAGATTGGAACTGCCCATCCATAGACATTGTCAACAAACAAACATATCCTGGTTTGATAATAGATGATAAGCTTAACTGGAGCCATCACATTGAACGAGTTTGCAATCAACTATACAGTACGGTCTCAGCAGTTATGGTCGCATATATAAGACATATCTTAATGATATCTATAAACTACGATTGAGAATTCTTAAAATCTTATTCTCAAATAAAAAGTAAGTTGTATAACAATGAAAACGGGCTTTTTAACCACTGTGAAGTTTTACCAGTTCATACTCAAGTTAATTTTCTACTATATAGAGATAATTTTTTTAAGGAATCCTTACGAAATATTATTGACCACCTGTATACACTCGGGCTGTTCACAAAAAACGGCTTCACACGCAGCGCGCTAACAATGCGTATGGCGAGCGAACAACCGGTTTTATGGTGCCTCGGCTCATCAATAGCTTACTCTCCGATTTTGCAATAGTTTAACTCTGTATTCTCCTAGTCCCTGTTTAACTCCTATTAATATTAAGTTTAAACTAAAAAAATATCTTCTTGGTTCAAATATTTCATCATAAGTGTCTGCTTACTCTTTTACATATTTTACTTACCTAGCTCCAATATAGGAAAATAATAATTACTATATATAATTACATTTATTATTTTTAGTTTTTTATTGTAAACAAAGTACCGAACTAATAATCTTTTAACAACTACATGACTCATTCGTGATAGCAGAAGTTTAACCCTTTGTGGTTTTAGCTGCTATTGTTATTTTTTTTATAATTATGTGTAAATGGTAAATAAATGAAAAAAAACCTAATACTTAGAATTTGCGATCGACTCACACAGACAAAATAAGCAAGTACAAAGATCTGGCAATGATAATTAAAACACAGTGGCGTGTAAGCACTTTCAAAATAGTCTCTACCATAATGTCAACTAGAGCCTACTTTTTGTCTAGTCTATAAACTTTGGATAACATGACTCGTACAATTTATCTTCTGCAAAAAGCTGTGATTTTGAACACCTCAAAAAAAATATTGAAAATTGTCGTATCACAAAAAAAATTTAGTCTGCCTCTTCCCAGAACACATACGTATTATTACCTATTAATGTAAAATACTCTGCACTTGGCCTCGGCCCGTGCTACTTTAACCTCTAACAAAAAGAGAGAAAATAAAAGTCAAGTATAATAATAAAATCAAATAAAAAAACAAATATAATTTTCTCTAAAAACCAGGAAATGCCTTTTAATTTTTTGTAAACTGTAGTAAATTAAAAAAATATACAGTTATATTTCGACCCCTCAGTGGGTTCGTCATCAGGCGAATCACGATGACGATCCCACAGAGGGGTCTAAATATAGCGCATTAAAATGTATATTTTAATATTATATAATTTTATTACGAATAAAAATACAATTTATAAAAAATAATAAATGAATATATAAATAAACAATTTTTTTTAACTGCTAACGTTTATGTTCTAGAGGTTATTAAATTTTGAAATTGAGGTATATTTTATTTAACTCAATAAATAGATTTAATGACTTCTAGAGCCTTTTGATGTAGTAAAATGGATTGTAATATATATTAGGTATAAATAAATAAATAAATAAATTAATTAAAAAAAATATTTACAATTAATTATCAAACAGAGCATGAACATTTAAGCAATTCTGTTAACTAAATAAAAAAAGCTAAATAATCCTAATACCTACTTAAATATATTATAAAAGAAAACAAAATATATACCTATGCAAATAAATATAAATAAATATAATATTTAGATATATATTTGGACCAACTTATGGTCTTCGTCAGTTATTTTATTACATATATTATATAGTTCTAAAAACGTTTTTTACGTATACCAAGATAAGATACGAAGTAAATTTTCTTAATATTCTACCTTCAAGAAGAACTGCGGATATCAACAACAAAAACCGGTCAAGTGCGAGTCAGACTCGCATACCTAGGATTCCGTAATTCGACAGTTTTGGGAACAGTCAGGAAGAAGGTATTAAAAATCTTGCCCTTGATTGTACTGCAAAAGAGAGACTCAAATATTTTTATACCGTACCCGAAATAAAACTCGTGGATGAAAAATTTAATTTTGTCATTTTGATATCGTGAATTTCTCACCCGCTATATTTTTCCTATAATCTTTACGTAATCCCAAATTACCATGATTTTTTTCATATTTTTCGGTTCATTAGTTTCGGAAATAAGCGGCAGCATTTTTTGTGGTTTTTAAAAGATTTCTCGAAATCGGTGCCGGTAAATAAAAAGTATATTTTTTATAATCAGCTATAATTTGATACCCATATTGTATTTTTATAAAATATATTTTATATTTGTTTGTTTTTTTTTATATTTCTCATTGGTTATCAACTTTTTTTAATCGTTATAGTATTCCTGTAATTGGCCAGCTATGGCCTATAATCGTCATTTTTTCAATTTTTTTCGGTTTACCAGTTTCGGAAATAAGGGGGGAGGGACATGCATTTATTGTGGTTTTTCAAAGATTTCTCGAAATCGATGCCAGTAAATATAGTTAAAGTGAATATTTAAATAATCAGCTCTTTAACATCTACTATCTGATACCCATATTGTATTTTTAAGATTTCTTTTTTCTCTCTTCTGTATTGGTAATTTTAAATTATACCGTTTTTGTGGGAAAGTGAATTCTATTTTTGTGGCAAATTTCAACTCTTTATCTTTAACGGTGCTAAATTTATGAGGTTGTGACATACGGACGGACAGTAGAGTCTCATCATAAAGGTTTCTTTTGTACCTTTTAGGTACTAAGGAATCCTAAAAACGACATGATTAAATTTAAAATATTCAGTACATCGAAATTCCTATCAAAGTTACCCGGTTTCTGCAATATAACACTGCAAACCTTGGTATGTTTGGCGTCTTCTAGACATAACCACAATTTAACCAGTCTTCAAGATGAAAAGCATCCACTATCAAATTTGTGTGTGTGTGTATGTTTATTACTCTTTCACGCTGAAACGGCTGAACGGATTTGGATGAAATTTAGAATGGATGTAGCTTATACCCTATACAACACGCGGGCAAAAGCTAGTTTTTCTTATAATTACTAAATTTTGAACTTGAATTTTTTGTTGCGGTACATATTTATATATGTCCATATAAACACAAAAAATCAGAGTACGTGGCTTCTATTAGAAACAATTATAATATAATTAAAAAAATATATATGTGTGCCCCCCCCCACAACCTCATACAAGAAACCTCGAAAAATAAGCATTATTTAAACGGTAATACATACAAGTTTAAAATTTAGTCAGATTGTAGGACATAACCTAATAAGAGTAAAATGGAAAATAATAAAAAGTAGGGTTCCGTACGCAGACGGTGCCAAAATTTTTGTCAGGCGCTACCATTTGAGCGACTTGTTTTTTGTAGCCTTGATGTTGCTTTGACATGTGGTTGTTATTTACCACGTTTTGAGGGTTCGGCACCCGTATCGTAGGGTGTTACGGATCCCTTTGTGCGCGAACCCGACTCGCACTTAGCCAAATTATTTCTTAACTACCAATCTTAGCGAAAATTATTTTGTGCTCGTATAAAAAGATTTTTATCTTATATTTATAACCTTTTGGTCATATTTATTTTTGTCGTAATTTTCTTTTCACATAATTAAATTTAAATGCTTTCATATTAAGGTAAAGTAGTGACAAATATAAAAACTGCGGGATATAATTTTTACTCGATTTATTTAATTTGACTGAGATATATACAATGGTTATTTGAGAGTATCGGCTGCCACATGTTCGAGTTATCATCAAAATTTATTTCCAGCATTTCTACTGAACCTAATATCATAGTACATAAAAGTTATTTTCGGTTGGAGGAAATGAGAATGAAATGGTAAACAAAATTGACCTACTGATCCAACGATAAGGAATCAAATGACGTTATCAGCACATTATTCAACCTGATTAATATGATTTTAAATATGACTGACGTAATTATAATTGTTTCATAACCTCTCCTATTCTTTTACATACTCTATTTAGGCTTATTTAATAAATTAGTACCTATTCCTCTCAAAATCACTCTTAAAGAAAGGTCAAATCAAATAATTATGTTAGTGTCATTATAGCGATTTTTGACCCAAATGTCTTCAATGCCCAAGGGCGGATCCAGGTTTTATTTGGGGGGGGTGGGGGGACACAAAGGCCAAATAGGTATAGATATAGAGTGCCCGCATAGTTGGGACTATATCTTTTAGTCCTGCCGGTACGCCAAAAAATGCTGCAAATGTAGTTAAAAGCATGACACAAAAAGAAACTAATATTATTAAAGCGGTATAGTGTTAATCTCCCAGCTCCTTGTTTTATTTGAACCGTCTGGGTGGCACGTGCCCCTAGCCCCCCCCCCCCACCCTTCCCCTGGATCCGCCCTTGACTATGCCCGCAATGTCCCTTGGCATTTGTCCTTGAGGTCCCCTCAGAAACGTCTAGAGTTCCTTTTCAACGCACTCTTTTATATCAACAAGTAAATCTGCGTCCTTTGTGTTCAAATAAAAGCGTCTGGAAGCAATCTTTGAACAGTTTTCTCAGGGTGCCTCGGCAGGATGCCGCAGTCCGCCGCGGTACTGAACAGAAGTCTCTCCCATACTTTATGTTTCAACATTTTCTTTTACATAATTAACACAAGTTACATTCTACTTCAAAGAGTTACAAAAACGATATACTAATAAGATTTAGTACGAAATATTGTCATGCAAAAGTAAGCTAAGACTTCAGAGATTTATACTGCTGTAATATTTATAAATATTACAAGACGGACATAATGTGCGGACTATCGCATAAATTACTTATCTGGTCGTATGTGCGGTAGTATGACTAAACGGCCGGTCTTTCGATGAGGGTAACTTTAAGGAAATTTAACGATTTCATGATTTTACACGTGTTGTCCTTTAACATCCTGAAATTTTGATTTATATATATATATAAACAAATAGCATCGCGTATCTGGAGCTTATCTCGGGCAACGCATCTGCCTTGCTATCCAGCGAGGTAATGCGGCCAGTGTCTTGGGTACCCTGCCCAGTGACAGCGACGACTTAAATAAAGTCTTTTATTTAATTTAACTTTTATCTGTGTATAATTTTTTTAGAATGTATTATAATTTTTTTTATGAAAATGTAATGTTAAATAAAATTTAAATTAAGATTGTAAGTACCTGTACGTATTCGTATCATCTGCCATAATTGTCAAATCTTTGTACGTGTTTTTCCGCCTTTAATAAAGTGACAAATTATTGGTTTTCAGAGACATATAACTATTACTAAGTATATACGTCTGTGGTTTTACCACAAAAGAAACAGTAGATCTGACTTTCATCTCGACTACGAGAAAAGCAAACAAAAGTCAGATACTTATACAGGGTCAGCTTCTCAAGTGGGCGTGGATTACCAAATCAAAAATATAGGGAATAGCGAAAATTGCTCAAAGGATTGTCGGGACCGATTTTGAAGATCTGCATCATTCGAGTTTTGAATAAATAACTTCCTTTGCCAAGAATCGAAACCGACAACAAAAAACACTAAATTATTGCACCATCCGATAGTGTCGCTTTTAAGGATCAAATTAATGGAAAACGTTAAATTAAAGGAAAAGGCTTCATTTTAAGAAAATACTGCGTAATTGTTGTAACATTCATTAAACCTTAATTAATCAAGTGTTCGAAATTATGCCCATTTTACCAATGCTTGGCCGGATTCAGCGTTTAAATGATCGTACTGCATTCAACATCACAAGGCCATTAATTCCAATACGTATTGGTACAATCGTCGCGTTAGGTTGTGTATTCAAAACAGTATGAATATTAAAGAAAATATATAATTAATTTGACACATGTCAAACGGGGAACCGCCGCGTAACCATGTTTGCCTCCGAAGAAACTACGAATACATTGAAACTAATCAGGCGAAATCTGACTATAAAAAACTCGTGAGTAGCCGTTTCAATAGCATTATGAATCAAAACCACGAATCTTTTAGTAGTAAAAATATATAATTAATTTGACACATGTCAAACGGGGAACCGCCGCGTAACCATGTTTGCCTCCGAAGAAACTACGAATACATTGAAACTAATCAGGCGAAATCTGACTATAAAAAACTCGTGAGTAGCCGTTTCAATAGCATTATGAATCTAAACCACGAATCTTTTAGTAGTAAAAATATATAATTAAGAAAAATATTATAGATTACAATTAAAATTTAAAATATGTACCAGTTTATAAAAAATTTGCACCTAGCTTTACTTTGCCATATCTCATTTCTTCACAGAATTTGATCCTTATAAGCGACACTATCAGACTGAACTTTTTTTTTTATTTGTTTATTCTATTTACAATTTTTTTTTACTTATTAAATTTTAACATAATAATAAGCCACGGAATTCCTAAGGATTATCTGTGGTTTATGACACAGTGTTTTTTTTATCAGTGGGTTCGGTTCTACACTAGGGAAATTACAAACAAATCTAATGATGCAGTTATGGTTTTCGCAAAAATCGGCCCCGATACTCTTTTAAGCGTTTTTCGCTATTCCCTATAGTTTTGGATTTATTCGTTCACGCCCACTTGAAAATCTAACCTGTATACCTAGTACTACCCATACGAAAACAGTAGGTTACAGAAATTTGCAAAAAAATGTGTTTTTTGTTGGCTTCCCTAGTTCATTTTCTAGCGGTGGTCCAGTAGTATGTTTATTTACATTTATATTTGCAGTTTTGATCGAGCAAGGATTGCCAAAATCCTTGTTCAACGTTCAAACTACTTTTTAGTCTCTTTACAAATTACTTTAAGCACAGTATTCTCAGTATAAAGTCAAAGCCTCCTTCTCCTTCTTTTCTTAAATGTTTTTATCATATTTTCAGCACACTTATTTAATAAATAACTTTTTCTAACAATGAGCTATGAAAGAAATCTTTCAAAGAAAGAAAATCTTGTCGTGTCGTGTCTTGTTTGTCCTTTCTCGTCCGTCATTCAAAGGGGTCAACGTAGCGTTTTCGAGGGTCGATAGCCGAGGGTCCATGTGCCCTCAGACTGAGGGTCGGGGGGTCGATCGATGCTTCCACGTGCTCGACTGACTGACGCAACCACGAGGTCTACTGCTAGTTTAATGGCGTTTAATGTTAAACTCAATGCGGTTTTGCGATATTTTATAATAGAAATTAACCAAGTTGCCCATC
This sequence comes from Ypsolopha scabrella, assembly GCA_910592155.1. NCBI lineage: Eukaryota > Metazoa > Arthropoda > Insecta > Lepidoptera > Ypsolophidae > Ypsolopha > Ypsolopha scabrella. Next base: position 50,744,055 of record OU342960.1, read on the forward strand.
AGGTATAATATGATCAACTGGTTAGAAATTATGATGTATATTTTTAAATGCTCGACAAAAGTGTAATCATGAAAATATGTGAAGTTATAAGTACCATGACAAAGTGGTTTGCAAAGCAGTTAGGGTTCACTGACAAGGGCGTATTAAAGGACAACTGTAATATTTGCATTAATTTCTAACTGATAATAACTCTGCAAACCTAATTACCTTGAGAAGTTTGGTTTTCGTTGTCTCTTTCAGTGGGCGGTCGGCAGCAGTGGTTTAAAATCTGGCCCATCCCAGAAAAAAAATTATACTACACCCTTGCTCATTCAGGATCAAAATCATTATGGATAGGTAACTACGAGTATGTAGGCTGCTATTAACTTATCTATACTAAAATTAATGTAGTAACAAAATCTTGTCTCCACGTTGAATACTTTTTCAAAATTTTAAATTGATTAAGTTATTATCATGGAGGAAGGTTAATGTACTCATACATGTGTCTCTATGTATGTATTTTCCGTTTTAACTCGAGATATACTCAACGGATTTGGATGCGGTTTTTTATTATCATCTTAGTGACCCGGTCAATAGATTAAGCCATAAGGGATGTTCATAAAATAACGCCCAAGCCGAAAACGGGACAAAGATTGAATAAACGCGGGCGGAGCCGCGGGCGAAATGCTAGTCTAACTATAAATGTTAAAAATATATATATTTGGTACAAAACTATATATGTACAAAACTTTAGTTAAAACATAACGTATTTTTAACGTTAACAAGCTAATCTATACTAATAATAAATTAGCTTTAAAAAGTCGTGTCTGTACATTGAATATATTTAAAAAAAAAAAATTGAGATGGGTTAACGGTATTGCACTGAAGCCAAAACTACCATTTTTAGAATTTTTGTCTGTCTCTTACATACTGACCAGTTTTAACTCGAAACCACTCAACGGATTTCGATGCGGTTTTCTTTATTATCATGAGCCTGGCTATAAGGAGTGTTGATGTAATAACGCGCAAACCGAAAACGGGGCAAAGAGCGGAGGGAAAAGACTAGTAATATGTTAAGGTGAATTTTATTTATACACTCAAATTCATACTGGAGGCTTGGTAAGTGATCAGTATCACGGATCGATAACACTTTTTACAAATTTCGCAAAATAACATGTTGACGTCCCATAGTAATTGACTCAGGCTGGGCTTGCGTTTGTAGGGAAACACGACAAGAATAATTTAAAAATTTCACAAAAAGGGTTACCGAACTTACCGAGTCTTCAGTATGAATTTGGCTGTATAGTATAAATAAATGTCACCGTATAATATAGCCGTATAGTAAGGCAGTTCTTCACGCCGGAGCTATTCAGACATGCTTCTGAATAGTTTCCATTATCTGTTCAAATTTTATTTACGGAACATTTTCTAGGAATCACATCACATCACACTAATATTATAAATGCAAAAGTTTATGTGTGTGTGTATGTTTGTTACTCTTTCACGCTGAACGGATTTGGATGAAATTTAGAGTGGATATAGCTTATACCCTAACTTAATACAAAGGCTACTTTCTATCCCGGAAAAAAGCAAGTCGTTAAACCGAATAACACGCTGGCGGAGCCGCTGGCAAGAGCTAGTGGAGCATAAATGTATTCGTCTGCTGGTGAAATAATTTATATATTGTCTGAACATTAGCAAATTCTTAATTCCAAAATTCAATGATACAGAACCGGGGGTTCTCTACAGACGTATGGTAGGGCCCCCCTACAATAGTTAAGTAAAATCTTTCACCACGCGACTGACAATGAAGAAATTTAACCTTACCTACTTTTCATTGCTATATAATGCGATATATCAGATTTTCAATACATCGAATATTTTTCTATAATAAAGCTCGTAAAAATGTCAAAGGTCACAATCAAAACTGCTAACATTTTACCAAAAACGAAATACATATTCGATAAGCTAAGACTTACATTTTGCTACAAATATTTTATAGTAACCAGAACACCAAAATTAATTAGGTATTAACAGATCACTGCACTATATTTTTCCCGCGTTTTTCTTCTGGAACGGCTAAGCCCGCCAACGATGTACGCGAGACTGCCGCGCGCCAAATTCGAGAGAGATAGAGCATAGCTTTTCTCTACGTACAGTAGAGACAAAAATAGCGGTAGTCGTATTGAACGAAGGGTGGTTGGAACAGGGGTTGAATATGCCTAGTTTCTCTCATATATTTTCTCCCTCTCTCTGATTTCTTCTTAAACTTGTTCAGGAACTTAAATCAAATACGTTTTGTATTTGTTCGCCTGATGATGTAAGTTGGATGTTAGTGCTGTATCTTCAAATGTAAACATCTCCACCTTGCCGCAACCCGTCATACGATATATCGGACAGATCTAATATTCCAATGAAAATAGGTTACCAACTTTTACAACACACGTGCTTTTTACTTTACATTATCCCACTAGTGTATTTTGCATTACAGTATTTTTTAAATCTTAGCAAAGAGTTTTGATGTCTTGAGAAATATTAAAGTTTTTGCGAATAAATAAACTGTCTCAGTTGAAATATAATAAATAATAATTTCATTTTATCAACTTATTTACTTTTATCAGCAATATAACTCTAATCTTTGTTGTAAATACATAAATATTCAGTTTGTTAATATTTTATATTTGGCTGTTTGGCGGGTGCGTCAGTGCCTCTACTTCCATCTGCGCGCGCTTGTGATCTGTGGCGCGCATAAACAAAATCTCCGCCGCCATTTTTCAAAGAAAATTGTCAAGTGGTTTTGATTTTGTGAAAAAATAAGACAATTAAATGTTATTATTTTTCCTCGCAAAAGTGTTGAAAAACGTCGTATGAAACACGTGAGCATTAGACATTACACTCTCGGCTCCATTACGGCCTCGCCGTTCGGCTCGGGCTGCAATCCCACCTATACTGTAATGTTCAACGCAGCTCACTTGTATCATAATGTACTATTAATACACGATTCGCTTTTTTGAGTTTCGATAGATAAAGTTAACAATAATGAAGAGGATCTTAATGTTTTTTAATATATTTTAGACGAGGGCTAGGTATTTGTAAACGATGTGAATAAGTTGCAAAAGTGATAATTTTTGCAAACGTTTATAAATTGTCTTGAGAATCGGTAAATAATTTCGCCACGTGCGAGTCGGACTGAAACGGGTGTGTGACGGTAATCATAAATCATAAAAACTTAATTGGCGACAAAAAACCAGCCGCTAAAATTGTAGAGCCTGACCAACAATTCGGCACCCACTAAGTACGGAATCCAAAGTTTAATTATTTGTTATTTTACTTTAGAAAATGTACGGTTAATATGTATAAGGTATTAGGTTGTTTGGGCTCGTTTGGTAATCGAAAATCTTTATGAATCCATAAACGTCGTATTGATTGAAATATATCGCGATCTTCTAAATTTAAAACAAAACATATCATACTGAACGTCCCGTTGGGCGTAGCTCTTGATTTTTGTAAAAGTACTATAAGGTCTAAATAAATGAAGCGGAAGAGCGTGTCAAGTTTACATGTTAACTACCCACAGACATATAATTATTACTAAGTAGCAGACCAAACATAAGGATAAAATAGCGTGGCAAGTTTCCATACAAAAAATAAGCTACATCTAGGCTTCATGGTACGAAAAAGCGTATAAAAAGGGTTGTTTTGGCTGGCTTATGCTTGGAACATATTTGTTAATTCCTAAACAAATTTCTAGTATATATTTTGTTTGGAAACAAGCAATATTTATATTTAAAAGAGCCCGAAGTTCACTGAGCTAAAATTGCCACGCGTTAACACGTTTATTGAATAATAATGTTAGGTCTGCTACTATATTATACGTCTGTGTAAACTACCTAGTAGTTCGCCCCGAACTATAAACTCGCGCTCGCCCGATTCGCGCTTGACCGATTAGGCTCACGTATGAAATTAAAAATTCTTTTTTCCTTATTTACTCGCGTGCCAAATTTTATGCATGACATTCCGATCAACGATACTAGAATGATCGTCGAACAAACCCTCATACATATGTACATGTACTACATACATACAAGCGCCGCCGGATTGATCAAGTAGACTCGGAGAACTTCACTCGTTCAATAATCATCATTTTACTGTACAACATTTTAAGATGGCACATCGATACAGTAAATCATAAGGAACAAATCAGAATGTAAAATGTTGTTCAGGAAAATGAATAGCATGTTTTTCCTGCATCTTTTCCGTACTTCAAACAATATTGAATTTCGGGATACTTTTAAGGGTTTTGTTATAAAAATGTAAAATTTCATGGTCTTCCTTTAATTTACAACACTATGTTACTAAGAAGAATTTGGTTTTTATGCCTCTGACCCTTTTGATCGGTATCATAAAAATACAGAATGTTTTTATTTTACAAATTTGTCCAGTTTGATACCCGGTTCAGGCAGGTGATTTTATTAAGTTCTTTGAATGCAGTTTTCCTTAACTTTAAAATTAAAACGAAGGTTCCTTTAAGTAAAATTTGTTATCTTTAATATTTAAGGTACTTTCCATTCAATGTTACTTTCCCTCTAGGGGGCATTCGTTTGGTTCACCCTGTATAGAATCTAATACGGTGGAGCTTAAAAGGAATATTAACAACTTAACCTGCTTGTTTTACTTTTTTCATTTTCTTGAATTTAAATTACCAACCACCTCGGTCAATCAGAAAACTACTCGAAGTTTTTGCGTTTGCGTTATCCGAGATAGAATTATCTTTGCAAATGGAACCGTTGCGTTTTTCGCCGCTGTATAAACGTACTCTCGTGATGAATGCAACACTAAAGTATCTGTCGAAATTTGACATAATAATAATAATAATAAGCCCCTCACAAACTCAACTCCACGTCCGGCTTGACCATCTTATGCCACGTGAGGGGCGGACATTGGCAGCATTTAGCTAAATACTTACCAATGACCAACGGAGCACTAGTAAACCAGAAGTAGTGATGCGGTTAAGAAGTAGAAATATATTACCCCAGGCGGGTACCAGTAATGGAGAATCCCGCCCCGAGCTGAAACGCCCGGGCAGCCCTACGTACTCTGGGGTGGGCACCGTATCGCTATGTTCTGAACAGCCGAGAAATGTTGTAGGACAAAAAACTAACTCACCATCACCCAACATGCTCTCATGTCATCCCACATCATCGACTACATCACCCATCAGTTTATTCGCTGCATCAGATTCATCCCGCCATAGTTTTTCACGTTCACCTTCTCATGCATCACAATCATCTATGTCATCAAGTTCATCATAAAACGATGAGGCAGCAGATGTTGTACAGGAGGCATATGCCGATAACCCTTAACCCACTGTTGCCCAAAAACGCACAAGACGAAGATGGAGTGTAGAAACGAACACTTTCATTTGGCGTACGTACCTCGAGATAACTATGCTTGAAGCTGATACAAGAAGATTTCTTGACAAACTTTATGACGCATTCATTCATAAATTCCCGGAAATACAAGTTTCAAAACAGAGAATAGGCGATCAAAGAAGAGCAATTGTACAAAATAATTTATTACCCAAAAATACACTTAACCAAATAAGAAAACAAGTAGAAGAAAGCTTAAATAAGACTCAGAATTTACCTAACAATACAGTTTACACCCAAAACATAATAAGACCAACACAAGGCCGTTCATTAACACGTATGCGATGGTCAAACGAAACAAATGAAAGTATTATGAAAATTTACTACCGGATTACAGAACTAGAAAAAAATAAAACCGCATATCGCCAACAACTTTATTCTAAATTTATCGAAAGCTATCCCGAATTATCTCACATCTCAGAACAACGCCTTGCCGACCAGAGAAGAGCCATAATAAAAAACAAATACATACCGGATTACAGGTTAGAAGAAATAAAGAATGAGGTAGAAATAGAAATAACAAATGATAATAGCATGAGAACCCAAAATTCAATAACTCAAGAGGAAGAAGCATCCCAAATAACAGAAAATTTAACTGATCCGACTAATAACAATCTAAATGAACAAATAATCATTTTAAACAACACACAACAACACAGCGTTCAGCAAACATCTAAACAAACAGAATTAACCGACGAAAATGCTCAAAAAGAACTTACAGAAATATTTGAGGAAACGTTGGAAAAATATAAAGATACTGACCCCATACAAAGACCTTACATACCTAAACAAAAATCAACCAAAAAAATTAGCCCAACTAACCCAATACATTGACAACACTATTTTGCCCAAATACCTAAATTCTGAACAAGATTTTTTTACTCTGCATACCCTGATTTACTGTGCACCTTTTACGGTAGCAACCTGTAATGGAACTAAAATTTTTGTAAGCAATACGCAATTTAAACGACCAAAATCAGACAGAAAACCATCATGGCAAACAAGATTAGAAGAGAAAATAAGGAAATTAAGGCAGGATTTAGGTAGAATGACTCAATATGCACAAGGAAATAGAAGTAGAAATGTAATACTATTTGTTGAAGATATAAAAAGAAGACATGGAACTCATGCGCAGTATGAAAATGTTAACACAACAACACAAGAATATCTAGACACACTTAAACAAAAGTTGAATGCAGCATCAAGCAGATTAAGACGATACAAAACATGCACACTTAGGAAGTCACAAAACACATTATTCAAGGAAATACTAGGCAACAAACACAAATCCCACATGACGTCCCTACACCACAAGAATTACACAGTTTCTGGTCTAAGATATGGTCGAACCCACTGGAGCATAATCGTAATGCGGTTGGATAGATAAACAAAGTAATAACGTAAATCACATAACACAAATGAAATTCGACACTATACCGATTGAGACCTATGTCAAAGTTATAAATAAAACTCACAACTGGAAAGCTCCAGGATCTGATAAAATACACAACTACTGGTAGAAGATATTATCAAGCGTACAACCATATTTACACACTCACATTCACAAGTTTATAGAATCTCCAGACATATTACCCCTTTTCCTAACACAAGGCACAACATATATGATCCCAAAAGATGACGACACGGCAAATCCTGCAAAGTACAGACCAATAACTTGTTTGCAAACCTTTTATAAAATAATTACATCATGCATTAGTGAAATAATTTATACTCACCTCACCGAAAATAACATCTTAGCTGAACAACAGAAAGGTAGTAGAAAAAATTGCCAAGGATGCAAAGAGCAACTGACAATTGACCCGAAAAACGAAACGCAATATATATACAATGTTTATCGACTACCGTAAAGCATTTTATTCGCTTCCACACAGCTGGCTAATACAAGTACTGACACACTACAAAATCAATCAAACAATAGTGGATTTTTTACAAAAAATTATGACCAATTGGCAGACTAATTTAAAAATAAATAGTGAAGTTGGAGAAGTTTCTACAGCACCAATCACAATACAAAGAGGGATATTTCAAGGAGATGCTTTGAGTCCTTTATGGTTTTGCTTAGCACTCAATCCACTTTCTAATCTACTTAATACTACAAATGCAGGATTTAAACTTGTTAACAACTCACAATTATCACACAGTCTCACACATCTAATGTACATGGACGATATCAAATTGTACGCTAACAACAAAAGAGAACTGTTCAAACTTGCAAATATTACGGAGACGTTCTCTAATGACATTAGAATGCAGTTTGGTATAGACAAATGTAAAATCAACTCAATTAAAAAAGGGAAAGTTGAACTAAATAGTTACACTCTTACTACAGGTGAAACGATTGAGCCAATGGATGAGCATAGTACGTACAAATATCTAGGATTCCAACAATCGAAATGTATTGAACAGAAGGAAACAAAAAGTGATCTTATCAAGAAATTTAAACAAATACTGACGCACATATTGAAGACCTATTTAAATTCACGAAACCTAATTAAAGCTATCAATACCTATGCCATTCCGATACTAACATACTCATTTGGAATTATAAGCTGGTCCAAAACTGATTTACAGAAATTACAAACGATAATTAATGTACAATTGACTAAATTTCGTAAGCACCACCCAAAATCCTGTAAACAAAGGCTTACCTTACCTCGCTTAGAGGGAGGAAGAAAAATAATTGACGTAACAAACATACACAATAGACAGATAACAATACTACGAAAATACTTTCACACAAAATCCGAACAATCCGAGCTGCATAAGCACGTTACAGCTTCAGACATAAAATGAACACCACTAAATCTAAGTAACGAAAACATACAGCCAAATGAATCACTTACACAAGCAACAGAAAAAATAGAAATATGGAAGCAAAAGTCCCTACACGGACGACAACGCAAAGACCTTGACCAATCACATATTGACAAGAATTGGTCAAACGCATGGCTCAAACGAGGAGAACTATTCCCAGAAACAGAAGCTTTCATGATAGCGATTCAAGACCAGGTCATTAACACTCGGAACTACAAAAAATATATCCTAAAAGAACGTAACTTACCTACAGATATGTGCAGACATTGCAGCAGCGCTTCGGAAACCATTCAACATATAACTGGAGCGTGCAAAACTATAGTACAAACGGACTATAAACACAGGCACGACCAAGTAGCCTCCATCATACATCAACATTTCGCCCACAAAAACAAATTTATAGAGCAAAAGTCCCCCTACTATAAATACATACCGGAAAAAATTCTTGACAGTAACGCAATAAAAATTTATTGGGATAGGACCATAATTACCGATAAAACCGTTAATTTCAATAGACCGGACATTACAATACATGACAAACAAGATGGAACCGTATACTTAATAGATATAGCAATCCCAAATACTCATAATATACAAGCTACACATACAGAAAAGATGAACATATACAAAGACCTAGCCGTTGAGATAAAAACACAGTGGCGAGCAAATACCGTAAAAATAGTCCCAATAATTATATCAACCACAGGAGTCATACCAAAAACCATTCACACTAGCCTAAAAATTTTAAATACCCCCACATATTTAATCCATATGATACAAAAAGCAGTAATTTTAAATACATGCCGCATCACGAGAAAATTGTTGCAGGCAGACCCATCACAGAACACTCTATAATATAGTTTATGCACTTGGCTGCGGCCCGTGCTCTTCTAACCTCTTTTCAGAAAAAGAGAGAAAAAAAAATAAAGAAAAACATAATAATAATAATAATAATCTAATAAGCCATATTTAGTCCTAAGTTAAGGGCCGGATCACAATTTTCATGTGAGCAACACAAAATTTCCAATGTAATAAAGAATTTTTTACTTTTGAATACATGTTGAGCATAAATCAATCTTTTGTATTGACAAAATGATAAATCCGTGTATTTTTTTTGTAGTGATAAACTCGTTTATTCACACCTCGTTTACGGAAAAATAATCACTTCAAAGAGCTTTCATTCAAAATCCATAACTTTACTTAAACAATTACCACAACTTCAGAAATATAAATTTGTTGACACATAATGCAATTTGTTATTATTCATTACAAATGGCTGTTAAAAAAGATTTCCGTATTAAATTTTCGTGCTTATGAATTATATTTTAGTGTTTACAGCAATGAGTTACAATAGCAATCAATTGGTGAAATGCAGGTGATGGATGACGTCATTGGATGACAAATAAAAAACATTAGCTTTTCTCATTTACTAAAGTACATAGACGCTTAAGGCAACTCTATTCGCCTTAACTTCCATACTAGCGCTGTTCGCTGATAATATCCTTATTGATAGGTACTTGCTTATTATTTTTTCTTTTTCAACATATCCCATACAATTACCATGACTTTAACATAAAGTTAAAATCAAATACATACAAAGGTTACAAGCGTATAAAGTCCTGGAATTTACACATATTTTCATGAATATTTATGTACCGTAATGTCCTATAAGCGATACAACAAATCAAATAATTTTAGGTTTACAGCATAGCATATTTTAAACTATTCAACAATATTTTTGTTTAATTTCGATTTTTGGAATATTTCTCCTGAAATCATAGGAAGACCGAAAACCATTCTCGAGTTTTTTCAAGACATGAATTTTGTCTCGCTTTAGATTAGTGTTCGGTTAGTTCCGTACGAGCTCGGGAAATGAACGTTCGGGCCAAACAATAACAGTCAGTCAGTGCTCTATAATCCGAAGTTGAATGTAGAATTAAATAGCAACCATAGGGACCCCGTGCGCAACTGACTTCAAGCCGTCGGCTACAGGCCTCTTAATAAACCATTTGTGGTTCTCCAGTTACAACTAACATACAGACGGACTAAAACCGAAGCTATGTCCAATTGTAAGTACTTTTAAAAGTTTCATTCATCCCTTTAGCTTAATGCAGACGCACTCAAGACGATCGAAATTTCACGTGGTAATGTACTCTAAAATATCTATACCTCAGTCCCTACGTGATTGTGATTTCAATAAAATCATACGAAGTAGTAATTCGTCCTTAACTCAGGATGTATGGAAAGGAACCACGGATTAAAAGCAAAGTATGGAAAAATAGGAAGTCAGGGCACTAACCGCGTCACGGAAAACTAGGGTCTTCTTTTTTATCCAACCATACACTGTCTCTGACACTCGCCAAGTCCCAACCTTGTCTTCTTTGGTTTAGTGTAGGTAGTAGTTCACTACAACCACTAACAGTTCTATCTTCTGTCCGCCTATGTAAACAACTGCTATTTAGCTGTAGAGAACGACCGGGGTTCGATCTGCTGTATTGTAAGTTGGGTTGTTGGCTAGTGGACCTGGAAATAAGGTGGCTTATATTACATGCGTCATCATCATCATCATCATCATCATCATCAGCAAATATAATATGATACTTTGTTTGGTTAAAAAATATATCTGGAATCGCACATTAGAAAGTTACGAAAGAATTCCCCTGTCGACGGACTTATAGTCAAAGAATTTCTGGCCATCACCCTACAGGAGATTTATTCTTGCAAGGTCGCAGGCGGGTTCAAATCATGTAAGGGCACAATTTGTGTTTGGTATGAGTTCTGATTACCGTCAGAAGATAGATAAAAGGTGATTTTTGTTTCCATCCATCAGCCTATTTCGTCCACTGCTGGACATAGATCATTCCAAGATTTCGCCACTCTTGGTGGTCCGCCTGGAAGAAATGCCTATATTCACACACGCTAGGCAGGCGGGTTAGTGAGCGCGGTGCCGAAACCCTCGCACCAGTGACGCCGCTTCCCGTCAACAGTCTGTTTTATATAAGGCCCAGCAATTGGGGATGGATATACCGCCATCCATCGGTCCCAGGCAATGGTGGACCGCCTGGATTTGCCTGAGAGCTGTTCTCTTACTCTCTCCCGAATAACTTCGGGGGGTTTGCGAGTAAATGGTGGGTACTTCCACAGTCGGGCCCGGCATCAGCTCTACAACCTATTTTCGTTTATATATAGCCAAATTCATACTGAAGACTCGGTAAGTGGTCCGGACCGTTTCTGTGAAATACGCAAAATAAAATTTAGACTTCCTATACTCATCGAGTCAAGGTTGTCCTTGAACTTTTATAGAAGCACAAAATATTTTTCGTATTTCTCAAACAGGGTCAGTGAATCTTAGTCCTGACCACTTACCGAGTCCCCAGTATGAATTTGGCTATGTAAACGAAAGTCGCCTTCAATAGTAGGTACAGTACAGTACAGGTACAGTTCAGTAAGAAAAAGGGGGCTGCTGTTAATGGCCCCCATGCCCGCGTCCCCAGGTTCATAAATTAACAATTTCGTCAGGTTCCGATACTGACAGCAGGATAGCGTATACAATTTTCAAAGCGTGCGACAGAGATGGCATTAGAACTCGTGTTGCGACCCCTAGTTTATGAACGTAGCCCTGGGTGTCGGTAAAAAGCATAGAACCTGGCTTGCTCTAACTCTGTGGAACCCTCACAGTAACTATAATAAAAATAGCTATACGATAACTTAATAAAATAAGGTTTCTAAAACTACTTACTTCAAGCACCGTCCTTCTAGGCTTTCTACAATAATTTAACCAAACCTCCTGTCCTTGCGGGGAACTTAGCTCAATAGTATTGTCCCGCTCTAACTTGTCCTTGGACACCAGTGCCAGAATAGAGAAGACGTACGGCGTGGGTATAATCTAGGGGTCCCAGTATTGTTCTGCTATCTTGTATATTGTGTGTGGTTGTTTGAGGAACTCTGGGACAGGCATGTCTGAAAAAGTAGTTATGCTAGAAGAAATTATGCCTCATTACAGTGTAAGCCACAAGGTATTTTCTGGGGAATACGGTCGGTGTTGGTGCGATTGGCCGACACTAGAGCCCGAGTATGCAACTAGGTATGGGCCAGGGGGACACGGACCTACCGACTACCGTCTACCCCCCGCTTATAATCGAAAATCTTCGATCAGATAAACTGTTGATGCCTTCATGAGTGGAGACATTTGTTTGGAGTAAGTCCCCCTCACTCCACTAAGGCGCCGATTTGAAATTAAAAGTTTATCAATTCCTCGCCTTAAGTCAATTTGGACTCTGTTTTATCTGCTTTTCAATCTAATATAGACATGTTTTTCGCGGCATTCCTGTTATTTTCCACCTTCAGCTCAGCGACCCAAAGTTGTGTGCGTTACGCAAGCGGATTATTGACACTTTTCAGGATTTTATCTGGACATGCTCATATATATTTGTACCCATAGAGATTATACAGTTATTTGAATACTCTTCACCCTTGTAATTTGTTTCAATTAATAATTTCCAATTTATAATGTTTAGTTTAGCGAATTGTTGTATTTTTATTCAATTTGTGCTTTCGCAATAATTTGACGTCGTGTGAGGATATCTGTCTACAGTATTTCCCCGTGAAGCTCCTCGTCGACGCTCCAAAAATGCGAAATGCAATCTATGTACTTTTACTTTTGGTACCCGTGGTCCCTTCCGTAGTCCCTGGGTATTTTTAGAAATACAATGCTTCCGAATTAAAATAGTACACAAGTCAAGTCAAACTGACAAAAAATAATGCATTATATTTCATGTTTTTGGGCGAATAGCAAATAAAGCAAACTTTATCTCGCTGATATTATATGCAACTTATCTTGTTGGGTCAATCAACTTATTTAGCCACACTACTTTTTGGATCATTGGCAGTAATCAACCACAAAAATTCACAATTCCACTCTTTTCTTTCCGAAAATTGTTTTGTTCGCTAACTAGATAATTCAGCAACATTTCCAAATAAAAATATATTAAAAATCTTTGTATGTGCTTCTTAAAAAAAGGGATGGTAACTTAGTAGATAAGTTTGTCCCGTAGTTACTATGGAAAAACGGTGTTGAAAAATATTGATTCAAAAGACACTCAAATTCAGTGGCGTGCATAGAACTTTTTGCTGGAAATGCAATGAGATGGTCAAGTTTGACAATAAAAAAATTGTCGCGTTTAACGAGTTTGAATCGCTGCAGCGATGAATTGTGCAACGGGTGCAGCGATGGATTTGTGTTAAACGGCTATACGTCAAAATGACAGATAGCTTTTACGCTGCAGGGAGCAGCAGAAATTATTTGCGCTGGCTGATCGATGCTTGTCAAAGTCATGTGAAATAAATAAACATTTATAACTCTTTGCAGCGAATGCACAGTTCATCGATGTAGCTATGCGGGGTCGTTAAAATTAAATGTCATTTTATTTAATCATGATTTGTATGACGCCAGGGTAGGCAGGCACGCACTGCCTAATACCCTAGAGAACATGATTTCATACAAACAATTATTTTTTTCAAATTGGATTTTAATTTCTTTCACGTTGTTTTTATCGTCAAACTTGACTTTCTCATTGCTTTTCCAGCAAAAAGTTCTATTCATGCCACTGCACTGAATGATCTATTTATATAATATTGTTGTTTTTAACAAAAAAGCTATGTACGCATTAAAGTTGCTTATTTTAAACAACTAGAGTGTGCGTAAGAAAGTTGGCTAGCCCAGTGTTAAATAAAAACACGTGAATAGAGTACAAAAATCCGTTTATTCATCTTCCTGCCAGCCGTCCTCCTGGCTCAGGAAGCGTCGCTTGCTGGCCGTGTTCATGTAGGGCCGCAGAGCCCACTCGGTGTCGGCTGCCTCGAGGCTCTCCACTGTGCCCAGCTTTATCTCATACAACTTCATTTGGAAACGAGGCCCGATCTCGGTTAGCGAGATGTCCTTGCCGACCTGCGGGAGGAAACAGTGGTCGAGACTCAATAATATTGATGGACTATAATATAACACATTAATTAACTTAATTATATAACGCGCGCAAAACGTTGTACGTAAATTATATTAATGAATAGTCTACTTAATTATTTCCTGATACGATTTACGTGTTTTTGGGGAAATATTAAAAAATAATTCATGGGGTACATCGGTGTTAAAGCTAATAAATACGCTTTTAAGACTACTTAACATTTTTTGGAAAACAATACTCGATATCGTTTCCTAAAAAAGGTAAAATTACGGTCCTTTAATGACCGAGAACAGTACTTTAAAAATGTTTGCCCCGTTCCCATTCTTTGGAAATATACTTAAAAACAGTTTCAAATTATATTATATATTATAGTTGGTACTAAAGTACCTCATTGACGAAGACAAACCCGTGGGGTCGAATATTGGTGTAATTTATAATATATAATAACCCATTATATTATAAAATATTGTTCACACCACCTGCTCGACAATGTCCAATTCCATATCATACAACCTCAACGTAAAGTAAAGCATTATATCTTAAGGGATATAAAGTTGTATGAAACTCCCTGGGGAATAAAGTGATTTGAATTTGGAACGTCAAATTCGTGTGGAAACTCGTGGCAATAAGTAAAAAAATGCTTATATGGCATTTCAAAGAGATTTGTTCGAAAATCGAACTGGCCACCATAAGCAGAATAAAAGAAAAGGTGCGTTTACAAAGAATGTGAAACAAACAAAAGACGGTGTTTGGTGCTGTGATTGTCAGTGAATTTTATTGCAATATTCATGTTGATAAAAAAATGTCGAGCGATAGTGTTTCTACTCCAGAGTTTATCAAAACAGACGCTTTAGAGATTATTAATAATGTACTATCGGAAAGATCAAAACATATAGAAGAAAAAGCATATGACGAAAATACTTAAGAAGGTGTGAAAAGTAGAGTATGCTCCTCTGGAATAAAGCCTGTCTTCGTCTTGGGCAGCTTGAACCCCTCGCTTCACTTAGGACTCTATACAACTCTTGGGCAGCTATGCCGCCCGCGACATAAGACACTGCTTTATTCCCTTAGTGCATACATAATCTACTTTATAATTTTGCTGTAGTTTAGTTTACTCTAGTTTTCGTCGACATACCAGCCGGGCGGGACTTTTTTGTGTGAAGCAGGACATTTCATTTTCCTCCCATGGGTCTGAGTGACTGCGGGACATATCCTCTTAAGGCGCATGCCTACGCTAAATTAGCAACTCGATATGTATCAGCAGGGTTTGAAATTATTAAGATAAATATCCTATAATTATCCAAGAGATATAAGCCTAGCAATCCTTTTTAACTGGTATTACATAATATCAACATTTACGTTAGAAGCAAGTAGTTAGCTATTGCCGTTAAGAAGCCTGTACTCGGCGGCTTGAAGTCAGTCGCGCACGGGGCGCTATGCTTGCTATTTCATTCTACATTCAACTTCGGATTATAGAGCACTGACTGACTGTTATTGGTTGGCCCGGACGTTCATTTCCCGAGCTCGTACGGCACTAACCGAACACGGTGTGAGAGGCAAGCTGCCGCGAGACTACATTCATGGTTTGAAAAAACTTGAGAATGGTTTTGGTGGTTCCTATGATTTCAGGAGAAATATCCCAAAAATCGAAATGAAACAAAAATATTTTTGAACAGTATAAAATATACTATGCTGTGAAACTACAATTGTTTCATTTGTTGTATCGCTTCTAGGACATTACGGTACATAAACATTCATCAAAATATGTGTAAAATCCAGGACTTTTAGACGCTTGTAACTTTTGTATGTATTTGATTTTGATATATGTTTTAGTTTCACGTCATGGATATTGTATGAGATTATGTTGAAAAAAAAGCGAGTACCTATAAATAAGGATATGATCAGCGAACTGCGCTAGTATGGGAGTTCGAGCGAGTAGAGTCGCCTTAAGTGGTGCGTGTTCCGATACACGCAGTCGTTCAATGCGACAAATGAACTAGTGGCAAATAATTTCGATTATACTTATCACAGATAATTATCACTTCGAACCCTGTGTATCAAAAATCGACGGAAACAACATTGAAATAACATTCATATCAGCGCGTATTGCAAAGTGGCTGTTACGACGATCGCTGCGGCTCCCGCAAAATAGAAAAAATAATACTTTCCACACGGACGCGATGCAGGGAAAAAAATGTTGAGCGATGGTTTTGTACATCTATAAATTGTCTTTAGTGTGATGCAAGCATCATTAAATCGGCTCGAGCATTCGGAAGAAGAAAATTATTGCATAAATTTATACAAAACTTTCGATTTGTTTTGGTCAAAACATGGCATTTATTATTGATTATAGGATCCCTATTACATGTTTTTTAAGTGTTGGGACCACCCGTATTGGAGGAGTAGGCCTTCAAATACAGGTCAAAGGCTCGGAGTATACTTCACCTTGAGCGGCACTTTCGTGCCGAAAGCAGAACATCTAGTCCCGTTGACATAACACATAAACTTTAGTACTGAATGAGCTGAACTTTTCATTTTCTATCCCTGTTTAACTTAAGCTAAGTATTTATTGAAGAGAAAACAGTAGTAACGCAAGATATTTTTAAGGCTGCTTTTTGTAAAGACGGCTCCTACCTTCTTGATGGTGTGTTGTCTGAAGCAGATGTAGTCGTCATTGTTGGCGAACGTGACGACGCGCCTCGAGCTCTCCTTCGGGACTGGGAACAGATACTTCAAGATATTCATCGTCCTCACTCCTGTAACAAAGTATACATCATATTTACTACTTGTTCAAAGTCGGTTCTCTTGAATTTAAGTTTGAAGGATGACGGAATCAAAGGCAGGTGGATTAAAAAGCAAATAGTAGATTATGCACTAAGGGAATAAAATTTGTTTCACATTCTTTGTAAACGCACCCTTTTTTTTCTGCGCCATAAGCAGAATTTTCGAACAAACCTCTTTACAATGACTTAAGGGCATTTTTTTACTTGGAGTTTTCCACGAGTTTCCGCACGAATTTGACGTTCCAAATTGAAATCACTTTATTCCCTAAGGAGTTTCATATAACTTTATATCCCTTATGATATAATGCTTTACTTTACATTGAGGTTGCATGATATGTAATTGGACATTGTCGAGCAGGTGATATGAAAAGGTATTTTTATAGGCATATCTCCGTTATTTTGATGATGGCTTGTTTTATTTCTTTAGCATAACAAACTTGCTTTTGCGTGGTTAATTACGAAGTAAACAAAGATTTTCTTATTTTCAATTTTCACTCAATCGGCCCAACCATCTTTTTTATTACGGTTCTGTAACCGAAGGGTGCCAAACGGGATCCAATTATTAAGCCTCCGCTGTCTTTCTGTCTGTCCGTCCTTCTGTCACAGCTTCAGCCGTAATAGATAGAAAATATAAATTTTCATAAAATACGTTTTACCGTGGCCTATACCACGACAAATAATAAAACTTGAAAAAAATTTAAACCCAAGGAATGAACAATACAATGAACCTCGAAAAATATCATTTTTTAACGTTATTTGTTTCAGCTTTATCTTAATGACGGTAATAAAATAATACATACAAGTTTCGAATTTGCACACATTATTGTACATACTCCAAGGAAACTAAAACAAATAATACAATTAAGGTTCCGTACTCAGAGAGTGCTGAATTGTTTGTGAAGTGGTAACATTTTAGCGACTTGTTTTATGTCACCTTAATGTTATGTAAAGTATATACATAGGTAACACTAAAAGTTTCCGGAACTGGCCACTTACATAAACAATATTTAAAAATTTATTGCAACATTTGAAAATAGAACTCTTTGGCTGTAGAATGCAGTTTGTTTCATCTGACTGTCTTTTGTTTTTACCTTGTGGCGCCATTTAAAAAATTGTGTGTCTGCATCAACATGGATTTAACTCGGGAAAATTTTCGTAGTATGATTTTCTACGATTTTAAGTGTAATTTGACAGCTCAACAGAGCATCGCTCGGCTTGAAACAGCTTTTGGCAATGAAGCACCATGCAAGACGACTGTTTATAGCTGGTTTGCAGAATTCAAGCGTGGTCGTATCAATCTCAGTGACAAATCTCGCGATGGTCGGCCGTCCACCGCTGTGACCAACAAAAACATCGATGCTGTGCGCCGTATGATTGAAACAGACAGGCATGTGACCTACCATGAAATTCGCGCATCCTTAGAAATAGGCATGAGTCAAATACAATCAATCCTACACAAACATTTGGGTGTGAGAAAGCTGTGCTCGCGGTGGATCCCACACAACTTGACCGAGGCTCAAAAAACGGACCGCGTCACTTGGTGCAGTGCCATGCTTACCAGATTCAACGAAGGTGCGTCAAATTTGGTGTGGGACATAGTAACAGGTGACGAAACATGGATTTATTGCTACGATCCCAAAACAAAGCAGCAATCGAGCGTATGGGTCTTTCAAGATGAGCCGAAACCAACCAAAGTGGCGCGCGTGAAAAGTGCATCTAAGCGGATGATTGCTTCTTTTTTTAATAAAACTGGACACGTGGCTACTGTTGCTTTAGAGAATCGTCGTACCGTGAATAGTGACTGGTACACGACCATTTGTTTGCCGGAAGTTATTGACGAACTCCGTAAAAATAACCGTAAACGCCGTATCATCCTGCACCACGACAATGCTAGTTCTCACACGGCCAGACAGACAAACGACTTTTTGAAGACGAAAAATGTAGAACTCATGAGTCATCCTGCATACAGTCCCGACCTGGCACCTTGTGACTTTTTTCTGTTCCCAAAAATTAAGAACCAATTACGCGGTCAACGATTTTCATCACCAGAAGAGGCTGTCGAGGAGTATGAAAAACACGTTTCAGAGGTCACCACAGGGGAGTGGCACAAAAGTTTTCAAAACTGGTTTGATCGAATGAAAAAGTGCATAGACGCCAAGGGAGATTATTTTGAAAAACAGTAAATTAATTTTGTACCTTTAATAGTATTTTTTCATATTCATTCCGGAAACTTATAGTGCGTCCCACGTATATTGTTGATATGTATGTTCTTAGGATTCCGTAACCGTATTTGTGGTGGTACAGAACCCTTTGTGCGAATTTGAACTTAGTCTTTAAATTACAAGATTTAAGGTGATTTCAAAACTATGGCTTTAAAGTTGCCATGTGTTTCGGTATTATATATTACGAGTATGGTCGTTGAAATGTTTTTATGGTTCCGTACCCAAAGGGTGGCAAACGTGAACCTATTACTAAGCCTCTGCTGTCTGTGTGTCTGTCCGTCTGTCACAGGGGTCTACAGTTTCACAGAATACGTGTTACGATGGCCTCTATCACGACAAATAATAAAAATTAAGAAAATTAAACCCAAAAAACCTCGTGTTAACCATAGCGCCATCTAAGATGACTTGTTTGACAGACAGACAGATGGCGCTAAGAGTACATTGTGAACCTTTTTGCACAGAGGCTCATTAGGAAGATGATAGATGGCGCTAAGATCTTAAAGTCAGTTATTTTTAACCGTACCCGGTACCCGTAATATGTGGTGGTATGGAAACATTTGTGCGCAAGTCCGAATCGCACTGGGCCAAATTATTACTCAGTCTGTTCAATACAAACCTAAATCAGTTTTAAAGTTGTGGAATATGAGATGTGGATACTGCTCGGTCATAGGTCCAATATCGGGGATGTCGTGTCGCATCACTACACCTGAGAGCGTGAACGACGCTGTGGGGCCGTACGGAAGATGACATATTACCTGTAAAAATATTAATATCTTCTTTACAATCTTATACACAAAATAAAATACTAGCACAGGCAGAGGGGGTGTCAGAGTTGTTTCGCACAAGATGCAACTTAGAGTTCAGTGAGTATATACTAACCAAGGATCTCCTAGGATTTATATGATATTCTTTTAATTGTCAAATGTTAATGTTTAATTTTGTTGGAAGTGTTTTCCTTGTACCTATTTAATTTGAGTCAAGTTTTATGTATCACATTGTCAACGGTCGTACAGTGGGAGGCAATACTTACCAAGCTATCAGGCACACCCCTGTGTTCATGTACTACAATGAAGTCTGTCACCTCATTGGCTCGGCAAGCGTGAATCAGTTGAGACATCTCATAGCCACCACGGTTCATGCGCTGACTGTTTGGAAATATGAGCCTGAAAATAAAGTTTTTAAAAATATTATACAATCATTGTTATTTCTTATTATTTAATTCTCTGTCGCAAGGGGTCTTTTGTTGTCCGTTAGGTCGAAATATAAGATAGGAGTTCAATAATCTGCATTACATACACGTGATACAAAAGAATAACTATTAAAGAACTGTCAGAATTAAAAAGTGGTATTGAAAGTAGATCAATAAATTCTAAGATCATAGGGTTCAAAGTCAAAGTTATAATTATAAGCTAACAGTTAAAACATAATAGAGATATCTTAAAATACACTACCCAACAGCTAAAAATGTTAGGATATAGGGATTCCAGAAAAAAGCAGAGTTATAGATATAAACAATATAAAATTTACTTATCGTTATTTTACCAGAAGAGGTGTGTAATGATTACGCATGCGATTCCAGGCGGAGCTATGGGAGCAGTTAATAGATGCAAGGGATTTTAAACAAGTGGTTACAGACGGCTTGTGTATAAAAACACATATTTGAAATTGAGAAAGGGATAAAGAATACTGTGTTGAAATAACAGATAAATTTCTGTGTATTCCAATAAATAACAATATATACACCAACCTAAGTTCTTTAACAAACATCTTGAGCCTAGCACTAGGCTCTCTAGATGTGGTAATCATGATCTTGGGGTCCTCGACACCAGCATAGCGGTACTCATCATCCTGTGAACTGATTGTGTTGGCTCCTCCACTAAATCCACCAATAGTCGCAGCATGTTCTGGCCCTGGAAGATAACATGATGGTGCAGTTTAAGTTTTTACTTCAACTAGGTATTCATTATTCTGTCTTAGTTTAAGTTTTTACTTGCAACAAGGTATTCAGTATTGTCTATATCTTATGGCCATATTGTAGAATTATCACTTCATGATCTGCTCAAATATTGTGAAATCTGTAAAAGTAAAGAAGTTGTCTCGCTCTGCTCCGCTTGACTCGCTGTCGCACCTATTTCTGTTTTTTTGTCAGAAATTTATTGTAAATTTCTTATTTCATACTCTGTGATCTTATGGATATGAGGTGCAATTGTGTAAGAGAATCATATTCATTTGACGGCTATTTGATAATTGAAATTATATGTTTTTGGATGTCAAATGAATATGATTGTCTTACACAATTCCACCCCAGATTATGAAATGATCAATTCTATGATATAGCCACAATAAGATATTAATTAGTAAAAATGTAAGGTGTATGAATGCATAATAATGAGCAGGCAAGACTACAAATTTTGATCTGCTACGATCCTAAAACAACTTCTTTCACATCCATTAATCTCCTTGAACAAGCTTTTCTATTCTGGGTACTTTTGACTTTGTTGGTATGGTGGGAATTTGGTTGGCATATGTCATTCTACTTTCAAGTATTAAAGATGGGCAAGTGGCTGGTTATGATAGTGTCAAAAGATATGCTAATGGCAGGAGATGGCATGGTGGCTGTCATCATCCAGAAACACTGAGGAACTGTTTTTATTAATAACTACTGTAGCAACACATCAGAAAATTATTAATAGTGACAAAAGTGAATAAATATAAAATGTTATTTTTACAGATAAGTACCCCTTCACCAGTAAGTTCCACTATTCAAAGACGATGCCAATATGGTGCTTTGTTTATATTGTTTTATTAAACAGGACTGCACATGCACATGTTGAAAAGCTCTCCAAAATACATAGTCAAAAATTAAATTTATATCAGTTTGGCATAGAAAACTAGATAAGTAAATCTGGACGTGAGGAGCCCTGACCGGGGATTGAAACCCAGGACCTCTTGTTTACTAGGCGATTGCTCTACCAACTGAGCTATCCAGTTTTCAACACAACTTGCCAATTTAGCCATGTGCTTTCCCATACTGCAACAATATGACTATAGATACTCACTTAATAGTAAGCCACTTTGCATTTCGAGGATGCTAGTGTATTGAGACGAGTTTAAAACTATTATACCCAGCCGTCACCCATTACAGCATCAGGGAGAGAAGAATACACATTACTCTTATTAATTCTATGAAGAAAATAATTTCTATATTCTTCTATTTTTTTATCCATCGTAAGGAGATAACAAATCAAATAGGTAGTCAAAAATATGATTGTACCCGATGAAGTTTCAGTGGCAAAATACTTTCAAACATGATTGATCTAGTACTTGCAGGGCTGTAACGGGCCTTGGGTGGTGACAGACGTAGCAGAGGGGACGTTGCTCAATGAAATGACAGCTGCTCGACCCCACTCAGTTACTACTAGCAGCTACCTAAGGCATGGTATAGCACTTAGGGTCAAAGGAAATATGGATGGAGTCAAAACATATCAATGCTATCATAAGCCCCTATACCAGTTTCATTTAAATTGAAAGAAAAAAATATTTTGTCACCTTAAATGTGGGATTTTGCCTTATGTGCTTGTCTTCCGAAAATGGACAAGGAAATGGTAATTATAACCTACAAAAATATTACAAAAGTGGACGTACCTTTATCTTCAAACTCTATTTTCTTCTGCAGGGCTATTGCTTCTTTTCTTAAATCACCATGAATGGGAATATTCTCTTCTAAACTACGTTTCAGTTGGTCCTTTTTAGCTTGTATACTTTTTTGACGATCTTCTACGGACTTTCTGTACAAGTATTCACGGCGCAGTCGCGCTTGTCGTCGGAGCATCGTAGATCATATGAATCCAACTACTTAAGTTGAATAAAATTAAGAGAAATGCTTGATTGATAAGTTTTTATTCAACAAAAACAAAAACTCGCGGACTGCGACGTTTACATTTTACAACACATGCTGACTTGTGATGTGAATTGTGAACCGGTTTCAAAAAAAACAAAAAATACCGGTTTAAGTAAAAACCGATAATAACCGGTTTTTATTTACAAATACCGATTGATTTTAGTATCAGAGTTTTTATTTGTTTATGTACCCGAACATTAATATACACATTATATTAATATTAATTTATACAGACGGCTTTCATGCGATAATTCGTAAGAGGGTGGCATCCCTGTTGTGCAGGGTTAGGGATAGCTCTAACAACCTCCTGAAAGTGTTTGCCGAGAGGACGAGCGGTCCCATCTTGCGTCACTGGGTGTCATTGCATACCACTTCGACAGGCAGTGGCACAAGATTCAGTTAGATTAAGTTAAATTAATTACACCATTATTGTAATACTAATATAGTTTTTAAGACCTTGTTACTAACACTATGGGCACTGCCTGAAATAAAGATTACATTATTATTATTAATATGATACAGTATCCCTAAAAGACCATTTCCCAGCTTCCCACTGAAAGAATTATTTCAGTTAATCAATTATGTTTATTTTGAAGTTTGGTAAGTTTTTTGCCCTTCTAAGAGCAATACTAATCGAATGGTGCGGATGGTTATTAATGGAAGTTATTATTATGCATTATTAATATAATATTTTTATTCCTCTATTTCTTTACTTTATGCAGGTGTATAACTTTATTACATTTCAGTAGCCCAATTTTAATATTTTTTGTATGTTTTTCCCGTATTTATTTATCAACTTATTTGTTCATTGCATTATGTATATATAATATTTTTATTCCTAGATTTCTCTATTTTACATTTTTGATTGAAAAACACTTATGCTATAACAGCAAAACCGGTAAGGGAAATAATATAAATAAGTGGACAAGTACAAGTGTTTTTCAATCAAAAATGTATCAAAAGTTCCACCAAGTGCCAACAATCACGAGCATCAACTCCATTCTCTATTTCTTGTAGGTGTATAATTAAGTTTTAGGAGCCCAATCTAAATATTTTTTGTACGTATTTCCCTGAAAAGTATATATATATTTTTTTTTATTCTAAAGATATATATTGTGAGAATTAACTTTGACATGTAGAAAGTATACTTTATGTATATATTTTACAAAATAAATATTTTGTATTGATTTGATTAACACTTGTACTTATCTACAATATAGTTATACTATTAATATACCCAACCGGTTTCGCTATTCAGCATTCTCTAGGGCTTTACTAAAATACTTATTTAATTACATTTTGAAAATCTACAAAGAAAACTACGTGTATGAAATAGCAATAATAAAAAAGTGATTAGAGGAATACCAAATAAAATATGGCCGATAAAATATGATGTTAAAAATAAACTTAATGTGTATTAATTTGCACCAAGTGCTAACAATCACAAGCTACAACTCAGTTAGTCAACTTCACTCTGTCTTTATACATGTGTTTTATTCACGTTTCTTCAAAAAGCAAGGAACTGTGACGTGAATTAGGTGTAAACTGATTAATTAAGTGGACTTTCGGGACTAAATCATCTAAAAGTAACAATAAATTATTAACCAGGCAAAGAAAATTATTGTGAAAGAAAAAACCTAAAAGTACCTAAAAATACCGGTGTTTTTCTCAAAGTAATCGGGAAAAACCGGTTGTTAATTTTGTAATCGGTTTACATCACTAATGCTGACAAGTTGTGCGTTCCGATTCAAGACATAATCGATTTCATCGCGTCTATCGTCATTCCGAATCACTGATGGCCTTAGATTTATCTAAGCTGATGGCCGTACGGCCCTTGGACAAATAAAATTATCAAGCCAATACAGGATATTTCTCAAGTTACCCAATTTTGACTTTTGTTAACGAAGCCCGACCAGTCAACCAAGAAATTCATCACCTCAGCAAGCTAAAGCCCTAGGATACAAACTACATAAATGTAGATAAGACTACCGAGAAGAACAAATTACCAAGGACATACCATAAAATTATAGAAACCCACTTCGAAAAATTTTTCAGTGACAGGCCCGTGACAGTGATCTGATTAATGATTACCTACTTTTTATAGTTAATATAAAATTCAAGTGGTATAATATAAAACTTTTCATCCTGGCACTGGCACATGTCGCAGGTGGCCGGCCCGTCCCATACGGGTGCCGGTCAAAACCAGTCATCGGACGACCGCGTGCAGTGCCCGGAATGTCATAAATTCTTTAGAGGACAGAGAGGCCTGAAAATACACACAGGAGTAAAACATCAAAAAATCAAGTCCAACTCCAATTTCGGCAGGTACATCTCGAAATTCTGTACTTTGGAAAGAACTAGGCCAACTTAAATATACTACACCCATTGTCAAAAGAATACCCCGCGGGGCTCGGGCGACTGTAGCGGCCTCTCTGTCGAAATGTATAAAGGGAGTTTTAGACGAGAATGATGAGGAGCACTGGAAACAACTCCTCACATTCTCGTACCGGATCCTGCACGTGGGAAAAAGAAAAAGTCAGAGCGGCTCCCTTACACAGAAGAAAAAAAATAACTGCTCTCTAATACAGATGGCCCCTACTCCAGATTTCGAAAGAATAATTAATTAGGAGACTATTTAAAGCGAATTTATGCGTAGTACTCTCTTTCTTTTTTAGGTATGATAGCCTTTTTCTGTAATTTTCATCTTTTTTTTACGTAATATACTTTACGGCTCTGGAATCAAGTCCCTTTAAGCCTGACATCACATGCATCATAATATGTGCATCAGTTATTGCAATAATATGCTGAAAAGCTAATTGTTCCACTTTCTGCGTAAATAAAAATGATGTCTTGTCTGCCTGCCTGTCACACAGAGACAGACATCATGATCCGAATCGCGCTAACAGTAACAGTGATACAACCAATGTTGCCAGGTAAATATTTTAGAATGAACTAGTTTCCGATATAGTCTGAGAGTTTTATGGACTAAATATATAAAAATAAACTAACATACTTCTACTATTAAAAAAGTTATGGGACCTCAAAGTGGCGCTCAAAAATTAATTTCGCTCCAGTTGGGACGAACCAGCGGGTGACGTCACGCCACTTACTTCGCAGATCGCATTCGTAAAATTCAATGGCATTCGGCTACTTTGCGCTGCTTGTGTCGTGATATTTGTTAATTTTTGGAAAAACTGTTGCTGTAAATGATGATGTGGGACTAAGAAATGCACCTACAAATACTATATTGTTCCGCTATGTGAAAGCACAACATTTAAAACTCTGAACAAATTTTTCTTTCCAGTTCCGATTAACATAAAAAAAGGAAAAAAAAAGTGTAAACTAATGAGACAATATTTAATTAGTCCTAAAAGCACAAAATATGTGTGTGAAGATAATTTTTATGTAAATTTGCTTATTTATTATTATTACTATTAGCTGTGAGTAGGTCTTCTTCCTTCGCAGGGCTTACGAGTTGAGAAACACAGTGCCTAATCTTACTTCATAAAGTATATTATATTGTCACGACATGAATCCCCGAGGTGGAGACAGAGGTGTTCCGAGTGTGAACTGTGAAATGCAAGTCACAGTCCACACCCGGCACACCCGCGTTTCACCGACAAGTATTACGTCAGAACGTGATGGGTCGTGAGCCCTATCGCCGTTTTTCAGGAATAAATACACGCTTTTTAGGGCATGCAGGTTTCACGATGTTTTCCTTCAGCGTTCAGCAAGTGAAAAGTATTAAATAAAAAATACTTCTTAAAATAACTATTTTATGGGAAATGCATTATCTAAATTATTTATTTGTCTATTAAATTGAATTTATGAATAACTCACAAGTCACACTTCTGAAGTTGTTATTTAGTAGGGATGCGTTGATTAACTACTTGTAATATCGATGTTTTTTTATCAACAACTTTTTATTACTATATCTACTTAGATTTACTTCACACCGGGTATGGAAAAATAACGAAAAACTGAAAAAAAACATACCCGTGTCAGGTAAAGCCACTGTCACGATTCGCTGGAGGCTAGCGGCTAGACAAACTGTTACTATTTAGATGTCAAATTTATACTTGATCATTGTGTATGTGTACTATTTTAATGAATATCTCTGTTAGTATATTACAAGTTGAAAACGACACAGAAAATCTAGTTAAATACAAACTAGTTGGAGGAACTTTAAAACCACTATGCACATAAATTGGGAAAAGCTCATTGGTGCTTGCCCGACCGTGGATCATACCTGGGTCTCAAGATGGCCAGTCAGTAGTCGGACCTGCTCAAGATCATGCTTGAAGACCTTAATAATTAATTAGATAATTTGGTACTTAGTTAAAAAGTTTCATTCCTTTTATTTCAGCACTAACATACGACGTATTGGTGGAGGGAAAAAAGTCCATCACCTTAAATATAATCCATTCTGGGAAAATTATCACTTTTTCCTTTAAAAACAGTCTACTTCCATGGTGCTAGATAAAATAAATATATCAATAAAATACTAAACACAAATTTTAATTGTAAAACACGTGTATCTTTTACATTGATATCGTATTTATTGAACAGCTATACGCAAAATAACAACCAAAACGTGCAGTGGCGCGGTAGCGTGACGTCACAGCGGGGTCAATCTCCAGCCTTAGACTATTTAACATGGGACCTGGCAAAGCGCGACTCTTAGTACTGAAATTATTCTGCCGTTTTCCACGGCAGGGTAGGTAAACAGGCACAGCACACATTTATGTACTCATTCACGCACACTCCTGCGAAAAATTGTTATGTCACACTAATTCAAAAGCTGCAACACAAACACAAAACGCGCACACAAGCAAACTTACATAAACAAATTGTTCATGTACTTCGGCAGAGGGGGATAAGTGCGCTTGCCTAGTCCCGTGTTATGTGGTCTAAGTCTCCAGCAATCATTCTGCGCTAGACTATGTTAACTTAAATAATCTATTTCGGAGTGAAAAGAATGACGGATTAAAAATTTATTTTCGCCCCTTTTTTGGTTTAGGTCTATATTTTAATCCTATGAAATTAATTAGGGCATTATCGACATCATGAATCTTGTTCATTAAGGAAAATCCTTGACCAAATTATGGTTTTCCCACAGACATAATAATTCGCAATGTAAAGTACTCTGGTTTTAGGTTCTTTTTATAAATATCTGGATAAAATAAGCAAAATATATATAAATATTACTTTATTTACAGCAGTAGTTATTTTTTCATAATTTATGTTTTTTACATGTTTTGTTGTGATGACGTCATGAAGTCAGATACATTTTTAATAGGGATAAACACTTTTAGATCATCTGCATATAAAGGCACTTAGGATTTCCACTGACGATGTAGTGCAGCCTTACATTTTAAATCATTTATTAGTTCTCCCGTGAACCAAACCGGATATCGTCTTTGTCGAAATTTTGATCTAGATTTTTTAGGAACACATTGATCAAATATACGATATAGAACAAAATAGAATGCTTCAATTGCGCAATTGGTAGCGCGCTTGTCTGGGAAACAAGAGGTCACAGGTTCGAATCCTGGCCCGAGGAATTTTTTCAAATTCTTATCTTTATATTTGTTTCTAATTTATCTTTTCCAGTTTGTAACGCACTCTAATAATAATATTTAGGGTATTCCAAAGCGATGGATTTTGCAATAAAAACAAATACATAGGCATAGAATTTTGAGGTGATATGCGAGCAACTATATTCTTTGTCTGCGAGAGCGAGAACCGCAGACACGGAAGGCGGTAATTTTAAAGTTACCATAAGTTTTTGTTAAAATTAACTGTAATTATTGTAAAATTCCTTGAAAAAGGTGTAAATAAAACTTATGTATAGTGTAAAGTTACTGTATCAAAATGGGTTAGGGCTCAAAGGTCCGTAAGAAACCTTAAAAACATGAAGCAGAACCTAGCGGTCTGCTAGAAGAGGAGAAGGAAACTTCTTCAGAGTCTAACGAGCTTAAAAAGGAATTCCGGACTATGTACAGTTTTACTTAAAATTTATCGTATTTTTAAAAAGTTCAGATGAGCCTAGGAAATTCACTAAAAAGTCATAAAAAAGGAGTTAAGCAGCTGGTTTGACAAATGCATCTCTCCTTAATAAAAAGTTATTGGACCTGCATAAATTAAAAATAAGTATTCCTGCAACAATGACTGAAACTACTGGAGTTATTTTACATGTACCCATAGAAATGTCAAATGTTCAGATCTCCTTGGCTATTTCTAGTGCTAAAAATATTGTTTCAGTTTGCAGATTTATGCGAAATGTTAAAACAGACAAGGGTTTCATCTTTTAGCCAACAAAACTGTATCAATCACTTTCTCATGTCCAGTCCTGCCTGAAAGTGTTGATCTAAACAGCTGAAGATTCCAAGTAAGGCCATACATTCCACCTGTTAAACAATGTTTAAAATGTTTAAGATATGGATAAATTTTGTAAAAATGCAGAAAGGTGCTCAATCTGTGGAGACAACCACAATTATAAAGAATGCTCTTCAACTGAGAGTCCTAACGCTGTCATTGTAAAGGTGACCACATTGCAATCTACTCAATAAGTCAAGTCAAAAAACGAAAAAAAAGAAGAAACCGCTGATGCTTTTAGTAATAATGAAAAGTCATATCCACCATTTGGAAAATATCTTTCTCCTTCAGAACAATTAAACCCTCTACTAAACTTAGACGCCATCTTAAACATTTTGGCAATCACAGTAGTATAATTAATAACATTAATTAAATGTAACGAAAAAAGTATTTAAGTCAAAAATATCAAAAATGTTCTTCTATAAAATTTAAAAAATAAATAATGGTTTTTTTAATCAATTTTTCTCTATGGATCAGTTAAACATAGTAAATTGGAACGCTCAAAGTATTCATAGTAATCGACATCTTTTTACACAATTTTTATATGAAGAGAACATACATATTGATAGAACCCTTTTATAGACACCTTCACATATTGGAGTATCTGGAAACGAAAATGCAGATTATCTTGCAAGAACAATCGCTCAAAACGACAATTTTGATAGTGATAGTTTGAAAAATGTTGCCATACCTTACTCCGATCTTCTAATAAAATAAAAATAAAAATTCGCCAAGAATGGCACATGAAGACTGGTAAAATACACTCCTTACGAAAGGCTCTTGGTACCTATGCTGCTAAGATCAATAGTACTATTGGCTCCATTCCTTGGTTTAACAAATTGAAATTAAACAAAAACTGAAAATTTTACATAATTTTAAACCGCCTAAGATTTGGGCACTGCCGTAACAACCATCTTCATAGAATGCACATTATAACCTCACCATTATGCACAGATTGCAATTCCTCAATAGATGGATCATATTTTATTTCAATGTTCCTCTTATAATTATCAAAGACTCACATTGATTGATAAACTTCTTAATATTTACAAAAAGCCGGAAAATATTTGGTGCGACACCCATGAACTGCTATTGAACTTTGAAACATACTATGCAATTTAGTTTCTTTTAACATTTTAAGGTACTTTATATAATAATAAAAATGTGTTTATTTTCGAAATATATTTCGGCCCACTTTGGAGCCGGCATCAGTCGAATACTTAAAATATTTACTATGCAATTTATGAATTTGTAACAATAACTTTGAAAAGAAAACAAGGAACAAGACTTTGGTTATAGCCATAAATAGTCATTTATGAAGTACATGATTTATAGTGGACAAGATATTGGCTTCGGCTTTATTAAATGAAGATAATAAAAAAGACAATTTTACGAAGACTTGGCTACGGCCTAATTAATCAAGTTTCCAGACATGATTAACAGTAGATATGTAAGACTTGGCTGCACGGGCTTGCTTTTTGCCTATTCCAAGATGGAATAAAATAGAGAAAAAAAGTTACGTGAGTTTGACTGCACCAAAGACATTGTATAATAACAAGACTGTGCACTGTCCAATTTTTGCTACACTAAACCAGATTTTATTTTCTTAGAAATAAGGTTTTAATTATTATGATACCATTTTCAAGCGAAAAACGAGCCAAGCGAGATAGCTGTCGCTACTCGTGTAACCTTGTCTAGCAAGTTGCCAGTGTAATATATAAAATATACATAAATAGTGTTGTTGAGTTTCTAACGTGTTAGAAAGGGACCAACGAGTGCCAACACCCATCTCACTCGGCTTGTTTTTCGTATCGTAGTGCACAGTCTTGTGATAACAACAGCTAACTTTTACATTATTTTGATTCGATATTTATGTAAAATTAACTAAATCTGAACAAGAAGGATACGATAAGGATTATTAAGAAGATTAAGTTTAACACTGGAAGGACTCTTATAACAGTATACTCACTTAGGTATGTATATATTTGGGGGGGGGGGAGTCGGTAATTATTATTTAAAAAAATATATATTACGTAGTACTGAGGACTCTTATATAAGTAAATGTATATTTAAGGGTAAGGGAGAGAACTCCCCCCAAAAGGGGATGTGTCGATACATAAAAAAATCGTTGAAATCGGTGCGGCGACTTGAAATACAAAGGTTAATGCCAATAAAAACCCAGAGCGAACAGATATAGGTGTAGCTCAGAATTTTAGTCACATTTAATTACATCATTTTGTGATGATAAATAGAAACACTGGGATGCTTTACGATTGATATAATAATATAAATTAGAAAAAGTATTCAGAGCGTGACTTGACTTTTCACACACAAAAAAAAGTAGACAGAGAAAAGTGCGCCTTACATAAAGCAGTTGCAATAATATTATAGCAGTCAACATTGCTAAAAACAAGTAAGCAGGCGCATTTGCTTTCACAACATTTCATCATCCTCCCCTGAACGCAAACCCATGGCTGCGGCGAAGTCTTGGTGCTTTATACGTGTTAATCCCTTCGTCAGCGCGTCGGCCACCATGTGTTGAGTGCTCTTGTATTTGACACAAATTTGTTTGGCAGCAACTTTCTCCTTCACGAAGTGATACCGTACATCAATATGTTTGCTTCGTGGTTTGTATTCATCGGAACCTGAAAGGCTAATTGCACTTTGGTTATCACAATACATGGTGATTGGAGTATCTGATAGATGAGGCCCAAATACTTCTTCAAACTGTTTAAGCCAAATTGCATCTTGTGTTGCAGTGCCTAACGACATATACTCGGCCTCTGTGCTAGATAAGGCTACAGTCGATTGTTTTTTCTAATTCCAAGAGATTAAGGCACCCTGAAAAATAAACACGTAGCCCTTACATGATCGACGGTCTTCTGAGTCGTTAGCCCAATCGGCGTCACAGTAACCGATTATATTTTCTTCATTCTTTTTTAAGGTGAGTTTCATATTTATGGTTCCTTTCAAATATCTAAATATTCTTTTAACAGCGATCCAGTGTTGTGCTGTGGGCTTATTATTGAATCTGCTGACTGAATTGACAGCATAAGCAATATCAGGACGTGTACACTATGACAAGTACAACAGACATCCTACTGCTTCTTGATACGGTATATCTTTCAGTAGTTCACTCTCCTTTTCAGCTTTTCGAAGTTGTGTGCCTGCTTCGAAAGGCGTACTTACAGCTCGGCATTCATACATTCCAAAGCGGTTTAATATTTTCTTTATGTATTGGGATTGGTCTAGAGTAATTTCAGCCAAGCTTTCCTTCTGATCAATTTTAATAGCGATACATTGTTTTGATGTACCCATATCCTTCATTTTAAATACGTCACTTAATTTTTGTTTTATCAGCAACGCAGTTTCTTCATTATTGAAAAAATACAGCAGGTCATCAACATATACTGTAATGAATAATATATCATCATCATTTATGATCCTGTAATAAACACAGGGATCAATTTTAGATCTTGACATTCCAATTTTCCACAATGTCATATTTAGCTTTTTGTTCCACTGCCGGCTGGCCTGTTTCAAGCCGTACAGATTTATTCAAGCGACATGCTTTGTTTGCTGATTCATAATATGGCGGCGAAGACATATATATCTCTTCATCTACTTCCCCTTGTAGGAAAGCAGTGACAGCATCCATTTGATGTATTTTTAACCCGAACTTTACTGCCAGTCCCATTAAATATCTTATTGACGAATATCGAACTACTGGGGCATAAACTTCATTGCAATCAACACCTTTAGTTTGTTTAAAACCTTTGATGACTAGACGAGCTTTGTACCGAATCACAGTACCTGTCTCATCTCTTTTGGTTTTGAATACCCATTTACATGGTATTAATCTTTTCCCTTTGGCTAAATCCACATTAGTCCATGTATTATTTTCAATAAGGGACTGGTGTTCCTCATCCATTGCTTTTTTTCCATAAAATAGCATCATCACTACTCAAAGCTTCTATGTGATCTTGTGGATCGTCATCTAGTAAGCTCGTTGCAGATTCAATATCCAAAGAAAAGAATGAAGTGTGTTCTGGACTATTAGTACAAGGAGAGATATTTCTTCGTCGAATCTGACGACATGGAGTTTCGGGAGAACTTGCTCAACTTTCTTCTTCAGGTACTTACGTATGTTTCATCATTTACATCTTCATAATAACTAGACTCATTTTCAGATAGTATAGCTTCTTCATTCACATCGGATACTGGTAAGTACACTTGTTCAGGTAATATTTCTTCTTCTATATTTGTATTAGATAGTGGTAAGATAACATCTTTTTGTTTTTTAGTCTTACTTTCATCTTCTTTTACATTTACTATTGACAGTGTTTGATTTTCTTTATTCGTTTAATTTTTCATGTTAGAAATATTTTTAATATTTTATTTTGCTTTACAGTTGCCTCCAAAAATACAACGTCTCTACTCGTGATAATTTGTTTACTCTTTGGATCTGCAAAATGGTAGCCCTTTGTGCATTCACTATAGCCAATGAAAATATGCTCACGTGACTTGACTTTTCACACACAAAAAAAAGTAGACAGAGAAAAGTGCGCCTTACATAAAGCAGTTGCAATAATATTATAGCAGTCAACATTGCTAAAAACAAGTAAGCAGGCGCATTTGCGTTCACAACATTTCATCATTCTGAATTTTTTTTACTATAAGATTCGATGTCTAGATGTGTGATATTGCTATTTCTTTTTTAAAAGGGGCGAGATTTTTTATCTTTAAGATATCTCAGATTTGGATATACCCGACGATGTAAATACATTACTCAATATGTAGTGTTATTATATTACACTTCCATGGCCCCCAATATGTGATATTGCTGTTTCTTTTTTAAAAGGGGCGAGATTTTGCATCTTTAAGATTCGAAAGGCCAGAAATTTCATTTTACTCTGTTTGACCCAAATCTGCTTGTCATTTTAAACATTTCCTAGAAATTATATGCAATGCCTTATAAATATACATTAACGGTAGGTAACATCTATTAATTAATTATACACAAATTCTTGTACTTTTGATTCCACATATTAATATATTTATTTTTATTCTTACTTACGCTACCGGTTAGACATCTATTAAGTATTAAGTACATCATCGTAACGTTTTCATCAATTTCGTAATTTCCGTAATGTTAACCATTTAAATAAATAATATGAAGCCAACTCTATAGTTGCAAACGTTTTCTGATATTTTTTCAACTTGTGTAAATCGATCCGAATATCATATCCCTGGTTATTACACTTCCATTTAACTATTCCATTCTACTTCTTCTTACTGGCCATGGAACACTTTTGAATCATGTATTTACATCGTTGGTATATCCAAATCGGAGATATCTTAAAGATGTAAAATCTCGCCCCTTTTAAAAAAGAAATAGCAATATCACACATTAATGGTCATGAAAGTGTAATAACACTATTAAGGAATGTATTTATATCGTGGGGTACATCCAAATCGGAGATATCGTCGAGATGAAAAATATTGGCCCTGATGAAAAACAAATAGCAATATCACACTTAGGTGGTAGAGCTGATGCCGGGCTCGACTGTGGAGGTACCACCATCTTACTCGCAAACCCTCCCGAAGTTATTCGGGGGAGAGTAAGAGAACAGCTCTCAGGCAAAACCAGGCGGCCCAACATTGCCTGGGACCGATGGATGGCGGTTTATCCTTCCCCAATTGCCGAGCCTTATATAAAACAGACCGGTGACGGGCAGCGGCGTCACTGGTGCAAGGGTTTCGGCACCGCGCTCACCAACCCGCATGCCCAGCGTGTGTGAGTATGGGCAATTCTTCCAGGAAAACCGCCAAGAGTGGTGACATCCTGGAAAGGCATATGTCCAGCACTGGATGAAACATGCTGATGGATGGATGGATATCACATATTTAGCCATCGAACCTTGTAGTAAAATAATTTCAGAACGATGTTACTAAATGCCACTAAAATCTGAGCCTCATCCTGTAGGTACAGACCATTCATCATAACTTGTCCCCCGAAGTCATGTTGGCATCACTGCTTGTCAAACTTTTGCTGTAATGTTGTTTGCAGTCACATTTTTCAAATTTATTTGAAAAATTATGTATTATTATTGCCAAAGCCGTTGAAAAATAGTGCAAAAGAGATTGTGTTGAAGGTACGCCTTTTGTGGAAGAGAAAATGCAACAATGCACCGTCATTGCTCTCGATAAGTTTCGATCTTGTGGCATGACGGGTTGGTAAAATAAAGATACCAGCTTTAAATAAAAAGCCAATTTTATGGGAAAATAATATTCAATTTGTGCGCACTATAGTAAATGTTTGTACATAAATACGCAGGTTTTTAGAGGTAAACTAGTTTTTATTAATTAAATTGTAGAGTACGACGGGTTTTTTACAAAAATAACGTAATTTTATGGAGCTATGTTTTACAGGAGAGACAAAAAATGATCTGAGATTAATACATTTAATTTAGAGGGACTGAATGTATTTTGCTAACATTTTAAAGTTTGTGTGTGATATTTGTACATATTGTATTAATTTGTATTATTCATAGTTTTTGAAATAAATAGAAATGTATCAGTAGTACATATGTTGTTTTTGTAAAAACAAAGCATATAACTTGTTTTTGTAAAAAAAAATGTTGGAAAAGAAAAATAAAAGAAAAATGTTATGTTATTATTTATGTTTATTCTCAATTTACTTATAGAAAACAAACTTTCTTTTAATTTTAATTACTCTCCTCCGCTACTATTGTCTTCTGAATCAATATCTACATCTAACAAACTAGAATCTACGTTGCCATTCAAAATCTTCTCATAAAATTCACACTTTGTTGGTGAAGACAAAAAGCTTTTTAGCTTATACAAGTCTTGCGCTTTGTGTTCGTTCAGCGGAATCGTAGAAGTATACAGAGAGTTGAAGGTAACTTCAGTAGGCAAACGTTTCTTATTCCTGATGTTTATTGCTGTCCATTCTCCTGTAAAGTTGTACTTTACGTATACATACGCTGAATCCTTCTTTATTTTCACCATACGTACATTTTTTATACGCATTGGTGGCTTACTCTGTTTTAAAAAGAATGGTTCCAAAGCTTTTTTTATGTCATAAAACGTGTCATGTTTCACACGCTTCACCTCAAAGGGTGAAGGATTTTTTCGTGCTGATTCAATGATGTCATTCCATTCTTCATCAGTTTCCACAGTACTTGTCTTTTTTAAATTACCAATTAGTGAAAAATCTTGATCATTTGGGAGGTAAGTATGGCCTCTTATTGGAAATATGTATTTTATGGTGTGAAACAAACCAAAAATATGGATTAATGCATATAGAAAATTAATCATGACATAATTTTTATTTTGACCGGAACACCCATCACTAATGAGTACAAGGTTTTCACAATGTATCTCATGCTCATTGAAATACTTTAGTAGAAGGGATGTCACATCATTTTGACCTTTCTTTCCTTCTGTTTCCAAGTAACTATTCATACATACTTTATTCCTTCCCAAATCATGAATACCGAAAACAAAATTCCACAGTTGTCGGCTGTAGAAAACGTCACCAGTTCGAATGTGTGGCAGAGGGAGATTTTGCATATAATCAAAACTTAAGCACATGATTTCACCTCTCTGTGCTCTTCGTTTCAGATCTTTTTTCATTTGTCTAAATTTTTCTGCCTTAGCAAGATGTAAGTTGTGTTCTGTGTGTAGAATGTTGGCAGTCTCTGGAAGTGCTGCACATTTAATCTTAAGCTTGTATGAATCACAAACTGCACAAGTGTCGGAGCGAGGCAAGCCAAACCTAAGCTTATATTCTTTTGTAAAAACAGTCCAGTAAACCATGTAGCTAACATTAATCCAGTGTGATCTTAAAAACATGTTATGCATCTTATTCACTGTCAAATCTTCTGTCAAATAAAAACAGTGAGGATTATCCCTTCGCGAGTAATGTGATTGCCTTGCCTTGAATGAGGATATGTGATACCTTATCAAAATCAAAATAGCCTCAGGTGTTTTTTTTGCTCTGTTCACCGTGTGTTTTCCTCTCAGATCCTTAGGTACAGCCTCATTTGCCAATAACAATCGTTGCAGGCGACGAATACGGTTTTTGCCAACTCCATGAATACTACAGAATGCGGTAAAACACGTCGGAACTTCTTGCAACCCAATGCGTATCTTGTACTTAAAAGTTGACATACGGAATACCTTAGGATTGTCGTTGGTATGTCGTTGGGCAGGTGACGATGAAATCAAGCCCATCAAATACGCGTCTTGATCATTTTTATTTCCAAAACTGTTGAAAAGGTCTAAAATTATTTGTTTCTCAGCTGCAGATATTTTTGAAAAGCACTGTAGACGGCTGCATCTAAAGAGAAGAAAAAACAATAATCAAGACAATATCACTTAAAATATCCAGATTTACACTAACAAGCACTAACCTGCAATCATCACCGGTTTGGCGTGCTAAAACCAACTGGTTTCTATGGTTGATATGTTCTTCACCCTTCGCTTTTTTTGCTTTTATTATGTCTTCTTTCTTCTGCTTCTTAGCTCTTTTCTTGTTTTTACTAATATCCACCTCGTTCTCCATATTAATGCGAAGCAAATTGCATCAGCTCTGCCAGTAAAATTCAAAAATGAAAAACGTCTCACTTGTCAAATGTTCGTTTAGTTATTGCAAAAACAACGTTAATGCATCAGATACATGATTTTTGTAAAAAAGTATTATGCGTTATGTCAGAACTGTAGTTAACCGTACGTTTGGCTTTTGCAAAAACAACGTAAATTCACCAGATGCGTGATTTTTGTAAAAATAGTTTAAACTTACGTGGTTTTTGTAAAAACCCTGATATTTTTACCACTGTTTTTATGTCGTTAGCGTTGTTTTTGTAAAAAGAGGATTTTACCATTCTTTAGAATATTTGATAAGGATTTCAGTGATACCAGTAACAAAAAATCGATAATATTGTTAGTTGCGTTGTTTTTGTAAAAAGCCCTTCATTTGTCAGCCATATCAATCAAAAATTATTCTCAAAGACAATATAGTTTGGTTATCTATGTTATTATTCTAATTAATCCTCAACATCCTCTCCCAATTTTCTAAATTATACACACCTACATTTCTTTAATCTATGTACTTATGACAAAGCAAGGGAAGTTGAGTCATATCTACACTTTTCGTAGTCTTTGAATTTAACAATAACATAACCAAGTCTTCCTGCACTATTACGTAAATCTATAATATAATGCCTATAACAATATTTTAGGACATTACTTCAAGTCGTCAATATTTCTAAAATATTAAATCAACAAAATATTAAATTAAATTGTTAACTTCTACTTTCCAAAAAAATACTATTTGGAAATAAGAGATTCCTTATGTTTTAAGAACTTGATATTGTTTAAAGATTTGGTCAGCACATCAGCAGTTTGAGTATCAGTGGGACAATATTTTATCGAGATCTCGTTATTAAAATACAGCTCATGAATATAATGAAACCGTACATCTATATGTTTAGAACGTTTGTTAAAGATACCTGTTTTAATAAGTTGAATAGCGCTCTGGTTATCCACGTTAAATAAAACGTTTATTTTAACATTAAGATCAGATAAGAGGGATTTTAGGAACATCGCCTCCATACTACACTCGGCGGCAGCAATAAACTCGGCCTCGGTTGAAGATAGGGCCACAACAGGTTGTCTTCTTGAGCACCAGGCCACAGGTCCTTCACCAAGTAAGAGCACATAGCCTGTAGTGCTACGTCTTGTTTCTAAATCTCCTGCATAATCTGAGTCACAGAATGTGTTTAGTTCTGTGTCTGAGTTAAACTTATAGAAGAGACCTTCATCTAACGTACCTGCTAGATATTTAAAAATCCTTTTTAAAGCTGCAACATTTTGGTTATTTGGGTTTTCCATATGTCGACTGGCCATACCAACAGCATATGCTATATCTGGTCGAGTTCTTGTTGACAAATACAACAAACTCCCAACTGCTTCTCTATATGGGAACTTTATATTTTCTTTTGTGCTCTCTTTTCTTTCTTCTTCATTGATACTGGGAGTTTGCACAGGTTTACAGTTTTCCATATTGTACCTATTTAAGATACTTTTGGTATAAGAAGTTTGAGTCAAATAAATGCCTGTCTCAGTTCGCTTTATTTCCATACCCAAGAACATTGTAGGTTTTTCATAAATCTTAATCTTGAATTTAGTGTCTATGTCTTTTAATATCTTAAGTATCTGTTCTTTATCCTTTCCTATTATTAGACCGTCGTCAACGTAAATAGCTAGAATTACTGACGCGTCTCCATTTTTCAGTACACATGGCTCATTCTTTGTTTGAGTGAAACCTAAACTTTTCATTGTTTCAATGAATTTTTCATTCCACCTTTATGGTGCTTGTTTTAAGCCGTACAGCGATTTCTTCAGTATACATACTTTTCCTGTTTTTTCTTCAAATCCATGTGGTGCCTTCATGTAAATCTCATTTTCTTCTTTTAACTCACCATTAAGGAAAGCTGTTTTTACATCATAATGTTTTCATATTCATTTTAAAAGTAGGTTCCTCTTGACAGCTCTCATATATTACTGGTCAGGCTTTATATGCTATTTGTAATATTACGAAATAAGCCGCCTTTTCTCGTACTATTCAGTGCTCAATAGGGTGCATAATGATCTAAAAATTTATTGTTAAACAACCATATACTGTACATTATGCTTGCAATAAATGTATTGAATATTGTAATCGCGTTTAGGACGGTCTGTTTCTTCGTACGTCCTAATTGGGATCCTAGTTAGGATGCCAATAAATCCACAGACATATAATTTTACGTTTGTGGTTAAATCGGATGGTGTAATCGCGGCTATTATATCTATGTTCACCATAGACTTAGTATATACTATAAGTAAATCCTAAGTTTATGATGTTCACACATCAATCATCACATCATTGTTATTTAAGTGTTGTTCTAGTCTCAAAAGGACTTGTTTCCAGGGTCGTAAATAATATTATTTTAAAAAAATGTAGGCAAAAAGCTGAAGCCCTGAGCCTTTTCCATAAAGGAAATAATTAGATAACTTCCCCAAAATTTACATATTGTTATTCTGAAATCCAAACTTCAAATCATATATTTTTTGATTGCCCTGAATTCAATATAAGGTGCATTGGGGTAATTCCGAAAATGGGTATAATATTCCGAAATTATAAA
This sequence comes from Ypsolopha scabrella, assembly GCA_910592155.1. Taxonomy (NCBI): domain Eukaryota; kingdom Metazoa; phylum Arthropoda; class Insecta; order Lepidoptera; family Ypsolophidae; genus Ypsolopha; species Ypsolopha scabrella. Next base: position 50,784,752 of record OU342960.1, read on the forward strand.
ATATCTACCAATCTAAGCGATATTCAATTACTTGCATCAGTAGACATAATCGCCAGCTTAATTGTGCTGACCGCATCTGTTTTCACGAATTGCTAGTATTGATAACACTTGTGTGGCGTCAAGTTTTCTGGGAATAGTGTTTTTCACGCCGTTTTTGTTAAATCGGAATAGTCCCAACTTATTTTTCTTAGAAATTTCCAGTCTTTCCCTGGGGTAATTCCGAAATAATAAGTTGTAAAAAATAATATTATTGAAACCATCAACAAAATTAATGATATATTGTGTTAGAGGTAATAACGATCGAAAAAGAAACCTAAACTTTCTGTCTAAATGCAAAAACAAGCATTTTTTTTAATGTTTCGTAATTACTCCAGAATATATCGCAATTTCCCCTACGCCAAAAAATATGACTCCATGTTTCAAAATCAATATTTAAAAATAAATATTTAAAATAAATCATTTTATGGAGGTTATAGAGAATAAACCATTGTTTTATAGGTAAGTATTTGGCTGAACTAACAAGTGCTGCGAATATTTTTCATACAAGAAAAGACGAGCGGCATCTATAATATTAGAACTGCTTATAACTAAGTCAATGACGGCCGACGTTAGGCACTGTCGGCAACCAGCGTGACCACATATGGTAGATTTCTACTATTTTGGTAGATTTTTTGTACATTTTAGTGGCGATTGCACATTACCGGTTTATTGTTGTTTTAGTATTAATAATGTTTAAACTCTTGCGTTTCGTACACATTATACTTTATGATATTAAAAGGGGTCAGCTGCGATCCAATTTTTTGTAATGTTATTTTCATAAAAAGCTAAAAATTCGACCGCGGTCACTCGTGGTAGACCTTTTTACTATTTTAATGAGAAATTATTGAAGTATGTAGGTTACCTAGTAAAAAATCATGAATTTAAACTTTAAATATTATTTTATGAGTGCCTTACAAAACAAAAAAGATAACGTAGAAACAAAATGTAAAGACAAGAATTTGAAAAAATTCCTCGGGCCAGGATTCGTACCTGCAACCTCTTGTTATCAAGACAAGAACAAAGCGTGAATGTAAAATGACTTCAACAGTAGTTCGACCCTCTAAGGTAAGAATCAACACGGACGGATCTTTAACTTTTATATGCTGTTTTTCTTGGTTCTCACTTTTATTAATTATTTCACGTTTTAGGCAGTGGCCGAGTGGCTTCATGTTTTTGGTGTCCTGGGAACGGAAAATTATGCTAGTTCGCTGACTTTTACAAAGAGCATGACGATAATCGTTTTAAGCTCTTTATCGTACTTTAAGAATTGGTTCCCCCAAAACTGCTACGCAAAAGAAACATATGCCGGGCTAAAATTGAACATTCTGAAGAAAAATTGCAAGAATGAAACGGCAGAGTTTCTTTTTACATCACTTTTAGATGCTTTTGATGCCTTGGATAAAAAGTATGTAAGTACCTAATGTTATTGGATGTTTTGTTTTTCTGCAGAGTTCATCAAATAAGTACTGATTTAAATATGTACCTACTCGATAAAACCAATTTGAAGACAAGCATGTATTTTTATTACAGCTTCATCGGTTGGTCCTAGGCATTTCTGAAGATGGATCCAAACAAGAAAATCTAATAGAGTACTTTGTATTTGAGTACACATACAGTTCTGAAGGGGTGGCAATGACCGTTCTCAATGAGAACAGTAAAAATACAGAGCCTGAAGAAAATTACATTTGATAATGTCCAAAATCAGACAGCAAAACTTATCCGAGCTTGTATTGAGATGGCACAGATATCCAACCAAGTCTTGCCTGAGTCAGCTGATCTCAGTATTCGTCTTTATTATAATGATGGTATGACTTCATCTTTTCCTAAACTTTTATTTACTTAAGCCTGAGAAAAAAAGGAAAGACCTTGCTAAGTTTCATCCCCGTCTTGGCACAAGTAATCAAAGTGTCAGATTTAGGCATATATATAATAAGGTATTTATTTATTGTATTTATACATCAACTTTGTTGTATTTATCAGTGGTGTTCACTCCATAGAGACATAAAGACAGCTTATATTCTATATAATATATTTATGTATATTTTGATGTCGGGATATGAACAACTGCTGATGATTCAAAATTATAAGTTAGGTGCATGTTTTAGTAGAGATAATAGTAAGAGGGGAGGTGCCTGTATACTAATAAGAAACGGACATAAATATAGGGAATTACCAGATGTATCCAAATTCTCCATAAAAGGAGTGATTGAATGCTGTGCTGTGGAGCTAACAGCTCACAATACCATAATTCTTTGTGTATATAGAGTGCCGAAGGCAAGTAATCTGGCTCTTTTTGTTGAGAAACTAGAAAAACTTTTAAGAAATCTACGTCATAAAAATAAAAAGCACATTATTGTTGCTGGAGACTTCAACATTGACATTTTAAATAGGAATAGCATATCATTAGAATTCGAATATCTTCTCCTAAATTTTTATTTAAAACTAGAAATAAGACAGCCAACTAGACTTAAAAGTAAGACATGTATAGATAACTTCGCTCACGATTTTGGAAAAAAATGTAAAGCGGAAGTTATTGAATATTCTTTATCAGATCATACTGCTCAATTACTGAAATGTCCAACAAAAAAAATACCCATTATACATTTCTGGCGGACTAAACGTCGTGATTATAGCAATGAAAATATGGATAAATTCAAAAAATGCATAGAAAGTCTTAATTTCAGTGAAATATATTTGACTGAGGACCCAAATAAATCTTACAACAGCTTCATTAAACATTTTAAGCTCTTTTATGATCTGTGTTTTCCTTTTAAAATAATTACAATTAGAATAAATAAATCCCCCAAATGGGTATCTCGAGGAATAAAACTATGTTCCAGGAAAAAAAGAGACCTTCTCTGGTGTTACAGATTAAAACCAACAGAAATTAATAAACACAAGTTTCAGGTGTACTCTAAGATATTTAAAAAAATCATTAAGCTTACCAAACGAACACAAAATAATTACAAAATTAAAAGCTCAGACAACAAGTCAAAAACAACTTGGCAAATTATAAATGAATCAAAATTAAATGTGCCAAAAGACAACATAAAGGTGATTAGAACGAAGGATAAAGTATTAACAAGTCCACAAATGATAGCCAATGCATTTAACGATTATTTTATCGATAAAATAGTACCAATTAGAGACTCTAAAAAAAGCTCTAGGTCTCACATTTTAAGTCGCTTAAATTCAATGTTTATGGCACCATGTTCTCCACAAGACATACTGAGAATCATAAAAAATTTGAAAAACACGAATAGCGTAGGATATGATGGATTCTGTACAAAAGTAATAAAATACGTGGCACCACAAATTTGTGAACACATTGGTCATATCATTAATTTATGCATAACTAGTGGAGTATACCCAAACATTTTAAAAACTGCAATAATCAAACCCCTCTTTAAGAAAGAAAACCGAGAACTGATGGAGTTTTATAGACCCATAGCTCACATTCCGGTGTTCGCAAAAATTTTTGAAAAATATATTTACAAGCAAATATACCTTTATTTAGAAAACCACAACATCTTGACCTTCGAGCAGAAGGGATTTAGACAAAAAAAGACAATAAATATGGCAATTTACGATTTTTTAAATACAGTTATAACTAATGTTGACAAAAAAAACCAGTTTGTACCATATTCATGGACATGACGCAAGCCTTTGATTATGTGGACCACATCAATCTTTTGAACAAGATTGATGCCTACGGTATTAGGGGAAATGTACAGAAATTAATTAAATCGTACCTGGAAAACAGGAAACAATACACACAGATCTCAAACATTAACTACAAAACCAAGCAGGAAGAGATTTACATTTCTCGTGAACGAAGTGTCTCCTACGGCGTTCCTCAAGGCAGTGTATTGGGTCCACTGTTGTTTATTTTATATATTAATGACCTACCCAGGACAACTCATAACCCAATGTCCTTATTTGCAGATGACAGCACGGTAACAATAGAATGTAGAGATAGAGAATTATATGAAAATGATATAAACAATGCCTTACGTGCTATTATAGAATGGCTACAGTGTAACAACCTGAAAGTCAATTTGAAGAAAACAAAATTTATACAGTTCACCCAACGAATGCCTGTAAATTGCAATATGAACATACATTTTAATAATGAAAAAATTTACAATGTCGATAATACTAAATTTTTAGGACTAATAATTGACAAAAATATAAATTGGAAAGCACAAACTGAACAATTATGTCAAAAATTAAGTTCTAATGCGTATGCTCTTCATAAGCTTTCCCATATAATTAATAAAGATGCTCTACTAACGGCATATCATGGTATTGTAGCTTCTAAACTGAGATATGGTGTCATTTTCTTTGGTAATTCCACCAACAGAGAACTTGTCTTTAAGGCCCAAAAAAGATGCATTAGAGCTATGTTTGGAATTGCATCAACAGAAAGCTGTAAACCGTTTTTTAAAAATCACAGCATACTCACTTTTCCTTCATTATATTTATTAGAAGTTGCGCTTTTTGTTAAGACAAATCCTGACTTATTCAAATACACCTCAGAGGTAAGCAGACGAAAACAACGGGATGAAAGTAGGGTTTGTGTTCGTAGGGCGCACACTGCGCTCATGAACAAATGTGATATAATTTAATACACAATAAAATTCCTAAGTACATCCGAGACTTAGATGTAAATGAATTTAAAAATAAAATTAAAACAATATTGCTGGATAAATGTTATTATACCATAGAAGAATTTCTTGTAGACAAACTAATTTGATACTGTACGCTTAAAGTATATTTATAAGTTTTATACATAACATTACTTCATTGATATATATTTTACACTTGACTTTAGAATTTATATACATATTTTTTTTTGTTATACTTAACATTTTTTTGTACATAAAATGACATGATATTCTCTGTAGAAATAGGAACTAAGTTCGTAGGTACTATTGATTGATTATTAAGTGTTTTTATGTTTTAATTTTATTAGTCCGACTAAATGTCTGCTACGGGCACATGCCACCTCTCTGATATTTGTATGCCATTAATAGGTTAAAACGTGATAGATCTTACCTCTTTATTTAACATCTTTTATATTTTACTCATGTTTTTACAAATAAATTTCTTTGTCTTTGTCTTTGTCTTCGGGCCCTCCGTGAAACCTCCAGCTGTTTGAGGTCAACGCTCTTTCTAACCTCGCCCGAATGTCGGTGCGTAAGGGTTCACGCGTTTTTGTTTGGAACGCAATTATTTCCTAAACTAAGGCTGTCCGCGGGTATGACTCTTAGGAAATGTGGTTCAGTAGGGTCTGTAGAATATGTGGTTTCATTTAATGGTAGCAGTCTATTTACATCCGGTATATGTATGAATTTATTCCTACATTTTTTATTTATGCAAATGTGTTATTTTTATAAAAAAATAAGCCTAACTTTAATTCCATTTTATTATATTTCCTCATGTAATTTATTGTTTGCTTACATTAAAATTAAAGTGTTATAACTTTATATGTGTACCTATATATGGTGTACACATAGTTGGTTTATTGTTTGCTTACATTAAAATTAAAGTGTTATAACTTTATATGTGTACCTATATGGTGTACAAACTGTTGCAGTTCAAGCTCCCTATTTATAAATGATTTTAATGTCTATGACGAAACAATACTGAAAATAAGTGGCATACTTGCATGTATATCTATGTGGCATAAATAAAAATTTAATTTGGTATTTTTGCACACCATATAAACCTATAAATTTTTGTGGTTAGATGCCCCTGAAGACTACCAGGCCCCAGGTTATCAGTGTGTTGATTTTGGAGTAGATCACCTGGAGATAACCCTGAGTGAAGCTCTCCAACTAGGCTGTGTAGAGTCTGCATACCACAAGACAGTCGTTAAATCTTATATGAGAACCATTGGGGACACCTTTGAAGATAATGTGAGTTTACAGTCTTAACTCTTGCACTTATTCATTTCTCTGTCTATTTATACCTTTTGAAATGTTTTCCTATCTTTTTGAATGTAAGTAAACAATAAAAGACGTTTCAGGCTTCAACCGACTCCCTTCTGATGATTTTAGACTAAGACGAGACCTCCTTTTCAGGTAAGTGTATCTGTATTAAATATTTGATTTTTGACATCCAAACACGTTTAAGGTACGTGCGTCCAAATTAGAAACTCACTACCAAGGTAAAAAAAAAAATTTTGTTACAAAGAACTGACTAACAAATCATATTATTTACGTAGGTGTAATCAGGTGAGCAAACATTAGCTGTGTTCACAATGTGGTTTGCATGCAAATGTTATAGGTATGGGATAATTAAAAAAGTGTGAGTAGGAATTGCGCCCTTAGGGTTCCGTACTATTGAGATAAGTTAATAGACTTAAATAAGTTAAATATTTATGAAATACTAGCTTTTGCCCGCGAATTCGTTCGCGGGGGTTTCGGATATAAATTCGAATCAGACTTCCCATATATTTATATAATAGCCTTTGCCGTTTGCGTCTATTCAATCTTTGCCCCGTTTTCGGCTTGGGCGTTATTTTATGAACACCATTTGTAGTCCATGTGTTGACCAGGGTAACAACGATGATAAGAAAGAAAACCGCATGCAAATCCGTGGAGTGGTTCTCGAGTTAAAAAGCATTTATTCAATCTTTGCCCCGTTTCCGGCTTGGGCGTTATTTTATGAACACACCTTATAGCCGATGTGTTAACAAAGGTGACTACAATGATAATAAAGAAAACCGCATTCAAATTCTCAAACTTCTCGAGTTATAAAAGCGTTTATTGAATCTAGGAGGGCGAGGGTCGGCATTTCACTAGAAAACGCTAACAAGCTCCTAAAGCTGCTCGACTCATACGTAATTATTAGCTTGGAGCCAGATTCTGAGTGAGTTTGCTTCACAGTGGACGAAACAGGCTGATGGATGGATGGATGGATGCTTCATTAGTTATTCAGTATTATCATTGGTGCTCGCAAGAGTTACTACCTCCAGTTTCTGAAATCGTTCATTTATTAACAAAGTTTTAATCTTTTTCCCCAGTGCACCGAACAAGATAAACGTCGAACAACTTATTCTACTAATAAACGATTATTTCCAAAAAAAGGAAGAAAATGATCTCAGTGATCAGACACCTTCGTTTTTCAAGAGACTCACCACAACGAAATTGGTGACATGCTTAGCCCCTTTCAGAAAATAACATTACAGAATACTTCCAATTTAGATCATCAAGGACCTCAAACAAAGATATTGCATTGACCCAACTCTAGAGCACAATAAAATGCTATAATATCTCAAATTTCTGGCGAACCCATTATGGAAGATAAGCCTTCAGAAGGGTCTCATTATATTGAAAATGTCATAGAAAAGGAAGATGAAAGATGGAAAGTCGATAGAAAGAGACTTCGTTCTGGTCTTAAAAACAATAAGGTAAATAAATGATCAATAAAGGGGCAGAAGAATTAAAACGAAGATGTCTGCTGTCTGATTAGATGTTTGATTTGGTATCTCATAAAATACCGTAATTTTTTTCGTGACCTTTAGTTTTATAATACAAAATTCTTTTTTTTTTTGTTTCTTCACGTTATGTTATTCTAAATATTTTCTCTTACTCATTAGTTTTATTATGTTAATATAACACAAACTACTTTTAATAGGAGTCCTTGTAATTCCTTAAATTAGAAAATAATAATTTGATTAATAAACCTTGGTACAATAATGTAAACCTGTAAAACCTGTGCTTTTATTTTTTTAAACATAGCAAATAAAGAGCTGTACCTGCATCGAACACCAAAAAGAGATTGAGGCAGATTCTAATTCTACTCGTAAATCTAGATTTTAGTGCTAGCCACTGTTAACTGCTTGAATGCATGTCACCTATTTTACACTCGCGGAGGTTGGTGATGCATGTACAAATGATGAAGCCCTACTTACAATCAGTCCCGGATTTCCACCGAGGCCCACAAGGTACCGGCCATGGCAGATACGGAAATTACAGAAAAAAAATAGTACATTTTGATGCAAGTGCGAAAAGGTTGATATATATAGTCACGGTTGACTTTTTTGCCGAGACGCAGTCGAGCCAAAAAAACAGTTGGGACGAGAAATATCAACTCTTTCGCACGTGTATCAAACGACGCTTCTTAATACACCTGCGAAAAATTCCATGAAATAATAAAATAAAAGTTATTTTGTTGCAAATCAAAACAGATACAAGTCGACAGAAGAACATGCAGTCTGGTTGGCGCCAATCTGTACTACAAAGAGCAATGTCTCCTTCTAAAATCTTTTTAATAATTATTTGTAAGATAGTTGAAATATAATATAAATTATGTCGTCTAAAATCGTTTTGAATTTTTTCAACATCTTTTACAATTTAACATACATAATATATTTAAAAATAAAATATAAACGTTTGAAAATAATCATAGATCTCCGCCTGTCTGAAGGCTGGGTCGATCTTAGCCCAACTTGGTCCGGCGCATAACCGAGGTTGTTACATTTTTATCCCATATAAATATTAGACACTAGAAAATGGGAGTTTTGGTCCTTAGCGGTGAAATATTTGAGAACATAGATTGATAGATCATGTTTGCAGTTCCGTAGTAATATAACCGGTTTTTTAAGAAAAAAGAACTATGAAAAATTAAAAAGTGAACCGCGCCGACGCGAGCAAGATCTCCGCTCCCCGGCGTCGCAATTTCGGATTAAAAGTGAGTAATAATTGTTTAAAGTATATAGTGTGATATTTAAAAATGCCCGTAATGATACAAGTGACCTTTTTGTATAATCCAATTAGTGAAAAACGAAAATTTTCCGATACTACTGGTACCAAATTGGAATTCTGATAATTTGCGTCACTTGTGTCTGTGATCTTTTCATCGGTATTTCTGTATTGATTTCTAAAAATATGTTTCTGAAGACGTAGTATTTAACGTAGATCATTTTGATACGCATAATATATGGAAAATTTAAGTCAACAAAAAAATATACTCGTATAATATAAAAAATTACACAAAAAAGTCAAAAATAAAATTATCGCTTTTAATATTAAAATATTTTGTTAAAATTTAAATTTTGTTCGCCCCGTATTCGAATACGTATAAACCTAATAAATTAAAAATAAATTGGTAGTTATTGTAGAATATAAGAACAAAAACTGTGGATTATTTACTAAAAGATCATCAGTTTCAGAATGTCTGGAGGATTGCCAGGAAGGTGTTTGGGTGGTGGTGGCGTGCGGAAGACCCGTGCTCTCGAAACCGGGCGCGGGCGTGGACAACGGGCCACGAACCCTGCGAGGATTCCTGGACTCTCCACGCAGGGTGGCGCCGCATCACGCCCGCCACCTGCCACGCCGGGTGCGGGACTTAAATGCCGACGGAAGGTGAAAAGAAAAAAAGTTTACGCCAGAGCGAAGGCAGGCGGTGGCGTTGGCGAGGGAGAGGATGACGGTGTTTGCAGGCATCATGCATGATGCCCCGGAGTCGAGGCGTCGTGATACCAGGTAATATTATGGAATATCCCGCCCCTTTCCCTTCTAAAGCGCGACCGACCATTTTTATAACTTCTTATTTTTTTAACAGGGACCTCCCGTTCATCACCCTGGTTCCTGGAACACCATCGACGCTACCGCCACCTGTGCTGCAGCAGCCATGGAAGGTCTCCTCAAGGTAATGTTTCCCATTTAAAAGTTTGATAGTTTGTAAAATATCTGAGCGATAAATTGTAATACGATGTTTTTATTAGGCATACAAAGACTACCGTGGTGGCTCTACCGTCATCGTCAGCTGCGGTGGCCCCATTCACGCCGGTTGCAGCCCCATCGTCGCCGCCACCATCGCCACCTGTGGTTGCCCCATCGTCACCTGTAATGGCAGTGGCCCCTCCGTCGCCACCAGCGGTGGACCCACCGCTGCCACTTGTGGTGACGGTGCCGGCGGCCCAGACGACGCCCAGGCAACCAACAAGGTCGCGGTAAGTAATATTCCCATTTTAAAGTTTCATAGTATGTAAAATTTAAAAGCTAAGACTAAGGTAATGATTTTATGTACAGGTTCACGAATGCTCCTCCTCCATCTCCGGACTCCTCACCTTTTGTCCTGCCGACGACACCACGGTAAGTGTTTCATTTTTTTAAATATCAGTTAGTAAAATTACCAAGTAAGATACAGTTTATATTATTTCATGTTTTGACGAAATGGTTGCTGAAAAGCCTGGACGCCCGAACACTGACGAACAGTAAGGCGAGGTATGAAAAATCAAAGTTCTTGTACTTTGTTTAATTTGTAAATTTTTGAAATATCTGTTGGTGGCTCTATGTGTTGTATCTATACGTATTGTTTTATGTGAAATGTATTGCTGTTGATGTCCTGAATTAATAAATTTTTTTTTTAGTCCCAGGAGTACCTAACCATGGTCATATGACAGCGTTGTGGACGTCCCTGGATTGTCACCACTACTCATCCTCGATTGGCGTACGGGCGAGTTCAGGCAGTCAGCATCGAAGAGTAAGTTTTTCATTTCACTTCACATTATTACATTGTACACAAATAAAATTAACATGCGTCTGAATTTATCTCAGTCTATAATTTAAATACTAATAATTATTATTTTAATCTCTTTACTTTCAGCGTCCCTATAGCGTCGTCGCAGGTTGGAGGAGGAGTATGATGACATTGTGGCGTCGCCGTCGGTCCCAAAACGCCAACCCCAGCTTCGTAAGTTTTTCATTTAACTATACATTATTACATTGAACAAATTTTAATAATTGCTTACTTTTTAGAAATCCTGAGAGTCTGCCGCCACCGTCCCCAAAACCAGGGCCGTCGGAGTTCTGCCAGCCATCAGTCCAGTAAGTACATTATTATTATTACATTGTTAACTAATAAAATTAACACGCGTCTGGATATACCTCCGTCTATACTTTTTTAAACAAATGATTGTATTTTAATATATTTCCTTCTGCTTACCTTTCAAAAGTCATCGTCCACGAGATGGACGACGAAGATGACCTGTTGTCCCTCCCGACGGGGATCATCGAAAGAGTGGAGCCTATAGGTTTCCTATTTCACTTTGTGAAAGCTATTCTACATGCCTAAGCCATGTTTATCATTTTTGTTGCAGCTGCCGCCATCCGGGAAACTCATCCGCCCCCATTGCTTGCCAGCATTGATGTCGAGGCGATTTCGCCACGTGAGTTACAATTTCAATTCCTATAATTTTTCTAGACTAGTAGTAGAAATGAGATGGCACAGTTAATTAATACATCTTAATTCCCTTGTTGAAGGTTCCGCTCAAATCCCCTACACTTTTGACGTCGGGGCATTCGAGGAGGTTAATTCTGGCAGCGATGCGGAAGAGGGTGCGGGCGATAAGATGCTTCACGGAAACGAGGCGGAAGACTTCCACGCGCTGATTCCCGACGGGATATCGCAGCAGGTCGTAAGAAGGATTGACCAGGTAGATACCGCTGATGATCTTGCAATTTGCGCTCTTCTATCACCCAACGATGTGATCTTTGACTGACGGGTAGATGCTTTCGCATTCAAAGGAGAGAGAGAACTATTTACGGGAGTTTCTGGACCGACTTGCCCTTTAGAGAAACTTAAACTTCCCGTCGATCGCTTCCTCAAATTTTGGGATGCGGAAATCCTCGACCTGATAGTCAAAGAGACGAATAGTTACGCGGAGTGGGAGATACTGAAGGCCGGTGAATTGAAGGATCGTTCACGGCTAAAGGAATGGGAACCCCTCACAAGAGAAGAGCTCCTTGTCTTCTTTGCGGTGCTAGTGGTGCAGGGAAACTACCTATTGCCTGTAGAGAACTCGTATTTTTATAATACGTTCCGATATGCAGAAATGCCTTTATTCGAAACGATGATGTCATATGGCAGATTCATTCTGGTAAAGAATGTTCTGTATTTTGTCTCCGCTGAAATACCATCATCAACGCAGGAATAATTTTGATGATGTGGTATATGCCTTAAACTGTTGTGCATCGAATGCTTTAAGCCGTATCACACCGACCCTAATCAGTAATTTATATTATGGTTTCGACTATGAGTTATGAGTTTGAATAATATTAATGTAAATTACTGCATATCGATTTCTAGCCCGATTCGTTTAAAACATGGCTGGTTGGTCTTTTTTGTCGACATTGTTGGAACCTGAAATATGTATGTATGTATATATGTATGTGAGTATGTTTGTAATCATTGGTACCCAAGTTACAGTTACGTCAAAGGGGACAACTTTGTCATGTTCATCCAAAGGGTTAATTTTCCACATCATGCGCACATAAGGATTCGTATATTTTTTGGTAGCAAGGGTATGAATTAAGGTTCTTCAATTTATCTTGTAATTAGTTGTCATTTCCCATCTTCCTGCTCCCTGGATTGTTCGTAAATATTATTATTTTTTTATTTAATTTGTACATATTTTATTTGTGATTTAAATTTGATTTTAATGTGTTTTAATTTGATGTTTGTATAAATGTGTGAAAAAACGCATGTAAAATGTAACTTTCAACCGTACATAAATCGAAAAAAAAATGAAAATCCTACCAACTACTAATGCCAGTAATTTAAAATATCTACTGGTGTTTATATGTATTTTTTTAGATGTGTGCAACAAATACATATAAAATGTTATTTCCAACCGTAGCAAATCCAATAAAAAATTGTATATTTGAAAATCCTACCATTTAAAATATTCACTGTTTTTTTTGCATAATTTGTCGAAATGTTTGAAATAAACGCTTGTAAAATGTATCTGTCAACCGTACATAATTTAATAAAAACTTGAATATCCTACCAACAACTAATACCAGTAATTCAGAATATCTACTGGGGTTTACATGCCATATTTTTTAGATTTGTACAATAAATGCGTGTAAAATGATATTACCAACTGTACTAAATTAGATAAATACTTGTATTTTTGAAATCCTTGCATGTAAGCAACATTGTTTTTCCGACGCAAAAATCGTCGATTATATTTGCATATCACCATACTCTGACAAATCCTTTGAGGATTCATGTCGTAACCGATATGTTTGTTTTATTTATTCAACCTTTTTATGCTAACTGTTATGTTTTTTTTTAAATTTGTACATACTTTAAATAATAACAATTATTAACACTATGTTCCTGTTTTATTGTCTTAAACCCTATCACATCAAATAACAATCCTCAAGTTTTCTTTCAAGTAAGTGACGGAGAAGTATGCGTCGACCTTAAATGCTCTTCATTAAAACTCGCGTTTTCTTGTTGCAGTAAATCAGTTAAGACATCTATAAAATTCCATCCATCCATCCATCAGCCTGTTTCGTCCACTGCAGGTCCCGTGTTAAATGGTCTAAGCCCGGCAGTCATGGTAACCCGCAAGAAACCCGCTTAGGGTCTAAATTACCTGAAATCGGTAAAAAATACTCGTATTGGCAACACTGGGTAGGTAGCAAGCAAGAAGTGTTACCAAGCCGAAAAATAATAATGCGGTAGAATGTCATAAAATAGGGAGATTCAATGAAAATAATATTTCATCTTGTTTCTTCGTATGTATTTATTTTATTTAGGTACTGTGGTCACAAGCGAAGATTCCCGACCTAGGAAGAGTTTCATAACGTGCGATCATAGTGCGAAATTTCACTCGGTTATTAGAAAGCGACAGATCTATATAGGAGAAAGAGAAACAAAAATCTGGTTGCAGCAATCAGGTGGCCCAGTGTCATTTTCACATTACTCCGAAGCGTTTCAAAACACTTTCATGCAACTGTCAGTTAACAGTTCGGCTACCCTTGGTTTAACTCGGGTCAATTTTTGAACCCTCTAGGGTGAAATTCACTCGTTTCCAAACGGAACCCTAACTTCTATCAGCTAAAATTGTTTGCAACATAGATAAACCAGTTTGAAATGAACTTGTACACAAAGCACTATACAGTGCGACATAAAAGAGTAGAAAATAAATGAGGGCGCCACTATCTTCTATATGACCACACAGCTAGTTAGATTAATTAATGTTGATACTTCAGTATTTTTTACTACTCAGATCAGTTGTTTTTTCTTTTAACAAGTTTCATAATGTATAACTTGGAGAATTTAGGCATAGCATTTATAACAAGCAATGAAATAGGATCTTCGTTCAAGGTCAACTTTATTTAGAAAAAAGCACTATTCTAATAAACTAAAATCTAAATATTCAACACCCTCGGTTTGTGTGGAACGTGGAGGACTGCACTTTCAGCAACTTTTGTAAATAACTGATTAATGTTTGTGTAAATAAAGAGACCTTTGTCCCATAAAAAAGTTTGCACTAATAAAAAATGTCAAACATGACATTTGTCAAAGAAGGAGTTCAATACTTAACTCTGTCAAATGTGTTAAGTCAAGTGACAGTATGATTATTACTATGAGTTTTTTTAACGGCCTTGTATTGTTATGCCTTTTTGTAATATTTTTATTTTTAGCACAGAAACCCTTCAATTTTGTAGACTTTAAAAATATTTACGTGCATTTGTACCGAGTAACATGCTAGAATTATTTAGACCGAGATGGGTTAATTTTTGAACGGCCCTTAGACATTCGGTTTGGTTTCAATAATTATTAACGATTTTTATTTTTATTGTGGCAAAGGTTCCATTGCTTGCAGTCAACCATTGAACGAAATCAATGAACATTTAGTATTTTGCAAATATCTCCGAAAATAGCCGCAAATAAAACTGTAAATAATGTTAGTTTGCAATTATTAATCAATAATCTCCATAAGGTGTAAGAATTTTTGGTATTAAGGCAGCTACATAGAATTCGAGCGCGAACATGGTGTTTCAGAACGATTTAAATGCTGAGAAAGCATCACATAGTATCGAAACTGTAAACAAAATATTTTTTCCTTATATTTTGACATTTTGTTGGAGCTCGATTTCCACTTGGCTCCCATAGTAGCAATTAAATAATACCCCAAAATCTTTCATTTCGAGTAGGTTTCATTAATGTTGAGGATTTGGTCCAGTCTCCATACAAATTTGCCCATGGTCCTTTACAAAACTCGGGAATTTTGATCGCAAGTGTTGTAAATTGGAGGCAAAAAATCGTACAACACAAATTTTAAGAGCATCCGATTTTATACACTCGTAAATAATCATGTGAATACTTAGAGAATTAAAAATGCTGTAAGTGTGAATACGACTTAAATCGATCATCTGGAAATCCTACGGGAGCACTATATAGAGCCTTATATTAGGTACAATGAACGCGGAACGCAGAACTCCTAGAAGTTTGGCCAGGGAATCGTGCCTCGACGTTACCCTACACGGATATGGAAAAAAATAACTTTCTCCGTACCCGTGTTAGTAACAGTTGTGCCACGATTCCTTGGCCAAACTCGAATTCTCTGTTGCTGCGTGGGCTCATAAAGGGGATTTTGGTTGGCCATGTAAATGATGCATCAATAAAGTCAAAGGCTTTCTTTATTGTTTGTTTTTATGTATACATGGCTTTAACTGTAAAATAAGTTTTTAAGGATCGTTCATGAATCAACGTAATAACGGCGCCAACATTTCAGTTGAGACAAGAAGAAAGCAATGGGCGAAGTCCAGACCACCATCATTACAGCACCATGGGCTATCTTTTCCTGAAAAGATTACAAAGAAGCAGGGTTTGTAACAAGGTTTAAACAGTGTTTAAAACACCGAGGAAAAACACCTTTGTTTAAAACACTGTTTAAAACAGATTGTTTTAAACGTGTTTAAAACACTCATAATTAAAACACAGTTTTTTAGCATATCAATTATTATTTTTTCCTTATATCGAACGTGTCGTCGTTATTACTTTTTTTTAACGCACCCTTTTTTCTATTAATCGGTGCGATTAAAATTCCTTAAATGGCGGGGGTTTCCCCAAACATAAAGACGAGAACGGGCGGTGTCGGTGTGTACTTGTATTTTTAAGCATTTCTACGTTTCGTGTTTATTGGGAAAGCACTTATTATTTTTTTCACTCTATAAATGATTAGATATGATAACATTTAAAAAATGCATTTTAATCATTTTACATATAGGTACTTACATAATATACCAATACGATGCCCAAAAAATGTTTTAAACATGTTTTAAACATGTTTTAAACAGCCGCAAAAAAACATTAGTAAATATTTGTTTTAGACATGTTTTTTTTTAATTTTGTTTTAAACAGAATGTTTTGATCTTTTTAAAAATAACTGTTTTTTTTCCAACCCCGCAAACAAGATCATTCGAAACCTAATAGTCTTCAACACTATACATGTCTACCTATTTGAACGAGCGAGCAAAGTTCTCCAGGTCTACTTGAACAATCCGGCGTTTGTATGTATTTATGTATGAAGGTTTGTTCGACGATAACTCGAGTATCGTTGTTCGGAATGTCATGAAAGTTGTCAGGCAAATATAAATAGGGCAAAAAGAATTTTTAAGTTCAAACATGAGCCAAATGGGGCTGTCTAAGGTTTTCGTGTCTAAGAACGAATTATTATTTATTATTTACAAAAGCTACTAACCAGTAGTTCGCCCGAACTATGAACTCACGCTCGCCCGATTCGCGCTTGACCGATTTGGCTCATGTTCGAACTTGAAAATTCGTTTTGCCTTATTTACTTGCCTGCCAAATTTCATGACATTCCGATCAACGATACTCGAATTATCCTCGAACAAACATTCATACATTTCTTAGGAAACAAGTGGATTTTGAGTTTAAAATAAGCGCATGAAACCCTTTTATTTGAAACCCCACAAGACGTAGGCTTCAGTTCCATTATCCCATTAAAAAAAATTACGACTTCATCAAAACTAAAAACCATTAATAGCACAATAAAGAGATTTCAAATAGCCACACCTTCCCTTCACAAAAAATTCGGGAGTAACTGCGTGGGTTGGCAATAGGATCCGGCCGCACGAATTTGGCAAGGTTGAAATAGTTAGGGGGGCCGTACCACCCCCCCCCCCCCCGCCCGGGGAAAAGCGTAGTTTATTTTATATGATATTTTAATTTTTGTCTAGCAGGGCAAATTTTGAACGGTTCGTACCTACATACGATTCGATCAGTGTCCAAAAATAGACAGGACCCTTTTGTCGAGTTAATCAAAGGGATAAGACATTCATATAAAGTTAAATAAATGCGCTAAAATATTAATTTTTAGGGTTCCGTACCCAAAGGGTAACCAAGGGGACCCTATTACTGAGACTTCGCTGTCCGTCTGTCTAACAGCTACAGGTAGACGCTTGAAAGATTCACAGAATTAATGTTACTACAGTTATATATTCACTTTAAAAATAAATAATTTAATTAAAATAGAACAAATATTTAAGTGGGGCTCCCATACAACAGACATGATTTTTTGCCGTTTTTATAGATAATGGTACGGAACCCTTCGGCACTTGGCCGGTTTTTTATTTATTTATATACTAGCTTTTGCCCGCGGCTCCGCCCGCGTGTTATTCGGTTTAACGACATGCTTTTATCCGGGATAAAAGTAACCTATGTGTTAAGTTGGGGTATAAGCAATATCCTTTCTAAATTTTATCCAAATCCGTCCAGCCGTTTCAGCGTGAAAGAGTAACAAACATACACACAAACTTTCGCATTTATAATATTAGTGTGAAGTGTGATGGATGAGATAACATATAGCCTTGTCTTATTTCACCAAAAACGATTAAGTTCCGCGCTAATTAGACACCTGATGTATGAAATAACAACACCTGATTTTTCAATGATATTGATCTATCCTACAGGAACCATGCATTTTTCCGGGATAAAAAGTAGTCTATGTGTTAAGTTAGGGTATAAGCTACATCCATTCTAAATTTCATCCAAAGCCGTTCAGCCGTTTCAGCGCGAAAGAGTAACAAACACACTCACAAACTTTCGCATTTATAATATTTTTAGGAAGTAGGATAGTAGGATTATTATATTGACCACGATAACTAGACCATGGTCTATGAAGAATAATGTTCGTATGAGGTGTACAATTATCTTGGTGGAAATATATAAAAAAACTAATTTTTCCTCGGGAGTGAGGGTGGTTCAAGGGGTACCCCCCCCCTCCCCAGCCATGGTCTAGGAAGAATAATGTTCATATGAGGTGTACAATTATCTTGGTCGGAATATATAAAAAAACTACTTGTTTCCTCGGGAGGGGAGGTGGTTCAAGGGGTACCCGCCCCCCTCCCCCTCCAGCGACCCGTAATTCGTGCGGCGGGATACTAATGAAAGCCCAAAAATTCCACGGAAGGTACCATGTATGTACGTGCAGTTTGCTCCTCGACTATAAAAAGTATTGCTATGGAGGTAAGTAAAGTGATTAAAGCCTTTATTCCACAAACAACACAACTATTTATGATGAATAAGGTCAAAATAGTTTAAAAAATCATTTTCTAGATGATAGGCTCTCGATTGTGTTCGAAAGCCTCTTCTTCACTGGAGTAAAGAAGGATTAGGTAAATTAAGTACTTACAGCAAAACTAACAGGAACCCTAGGCGGAGTACTAACGACGTGACCAACTTGGGCCCAGTTGCGTTTAGGGACGAAATATTTACTTTTTATTGCATTATTCTGCAGAACACGTGTGCACAAGCTTTTCAAAATCATTTTCTAGATGATAGGCTCTCGATTGTGTTCGAAAGCCTCTTCTTCACTGGAGTAAAGAAGGATTAGGTAAATTAAGTACTTACAGCAAAACTAACAGGAACCCTAGGCGGAGTACTAACGACGTGACCAACTTGGGCCCAGTTGCGTTTAGGGACGAAATATTTACTTTTTATTGCATTATTCTGCAGAACACGTGTGCACAAGCTTTTCAAAATCATTTTTGCAACGGCGACCTTGACCTGCTTCACTTCTGTGCAAAGACAATTTAATCACTTCGTTCTGTGTTTTTAATAGTAGGTCTGTCCATAGAAGTAACATATTTGTTGTAATAACTAGAGATACAACAGTGAACTTGGAAATAAACGAGAAAATCCAAAAAAAAATTAGGTTTCCCCGTATTTTTTTTAAATTACGGACTAAGCAAATGGCCTGTGCCTAAAATGTTGTTGCTTAAAAGAAAAGTGGAAATAAAGTTGGGAGACCTCTGGTTAAATTCAGTTTTATGGTACGTTTGTTTACATTTCAAAGAGTTTAGGTTTAGGGAGAGTCGACAGTTCATTATGTGGAACTAGCATCTATTATCTGTAACTTGTTCAAAAAAATAGTACCTTGAATGGATTTTGCTCCAATTTGTAAGTATAGAAGAAGAACTTCGTACAATCATCAGCGAAATTATATCCGTTCTTGTAAAGAAGACCTATAATAAAATTAATTTCGTAGTACATAGTCACGATATGTACCTAGTCAATCGACCATACTTTTTATTTTGGTAAGAGCCTCCTTTTCAGTGATTCGATTAATCGTGATCGACCCAAGGGGGCAATTCCGGAGAAACAATCGAATCGAGATCTCTAAAACTCGATAATAATTAAAGAAAAAAAATCAAGTTAAAAAAGTAGGACACTTAATCTGCCCAACCCTGTAAAGAGCTCGACAGATAAAATGGGTTTTCACGATCGAGAAGGCTAATTCGACAGACTGAGAATAGGCCTACTGTAGGTTTAATCCATATACAGACAGATACATTCTAAAAAAATAGTTTTGGCCTCAATACAGTACTAATAAACAATCCATTTTATTTAAAATTTCACAAAAATATGCAATGTCAGAGACTACTTTTTATTAGTATCATAAAGCGAATTTCGAAGGCTTTAATTTTAATTTTAGTTCAGTCAAAACTAAAATTAAAGCCTTAAGAATCTACTTAGTATACTATAAAAAATATGTAAATGCTTCATCAATGCCAGTTGGCGACCGGACGGCTTGGGGCAAATTGTAGCGGGGTTTCAAACGTCCCCGTAATTTTCGGTCTGATGATCCACCAACATCGTTTTCGTTCACGGCGACCACTTCGATTACTAGACGGTACGACGTTGGCATTCGAAGATGGCTAATGTAGCCGATCTTCCTAGAAAACCCCCGTGTGCACAGAGCGCACGTAAGTATACCGTCTACATAATTAAAGTAAATAGCTGCGAAAGGTTCGGGCTTTTAACTCATATCATTTGGTATCGAGGTCAGTTTCCCGCCGCTCCGTGAAATCGCGTACATACTCGTACTTGCCTCCGTACAATCCCGCGTCATTCAGGGCGTTGTGCGGCCAATCCTTCAATTTGTTTATTTATCCTTTTTGCAAAAGTTCTTAGAAAAACTAATTATCACCTCATTATAATAACAACGTAAATATATGGTTTGTAGCTCTATTAAATTGAGTACTACTATTATCTTTATGTAAATGTCACTAAACGTAGTATTTATTTATTTAAATTTCGAATCGAGGCTTTAAAAAAAGTTGTATTTGTGTACATAACTAGTTTGTATACCTAGGTCTATGCTTCATAAAAGGATCACGAAAGAAGTCCTGTGGAATGAGGTATTTTGATTTTAACGCTTGATATATCTAATATAGAACCGGACAAGTACGTGTCAGACAGGTCACGCGAAGTGAAGGGTTCCGTAGTTGTCCGTCACAATATGCGAACTTTAGAAGAGGGTTTTTGTTTGATACTATGAACTGAGTTCACTCAAAAACGGGCCCACATTTGGTCGATTATTGTAAAGCCTACTTAGCTCAGCTTTAAATATTTGGCAAACGGATACCTGAATAGAAAAATTGTTTTCACAAACTCGCAAAATTTTTGAAAGACCTCTAACGACACTACTGAGAATATTCTGAGTCTGTCGAATTAGCTTTCTCGATCGTAAAAACTCATTTTATCAGTCGAACTCCCGGAATCGCTGGTTGTATGGAGGTGGCCATAGCGGAAAATTTTCATATATTTTCCTCTGTGGAGCTGGCCTACCTGCCTAGGTACCAATGTCAAAGGCACTCGAATATTTAGGGGTAGGGTTAGCCAATTCCTTTGAAATAAAAAATATATAGGTATAATTCGTACTCTACTCCATGAGTTCTAGACAATGATAGTGTGGGGTACACGCCA
The DNA here is from genome assembly GCA_910592155.1 of Ypsolopha scabrella. NCBI lineage: Eukaryota > Metazoa > Arthropoda > Insecta > Lepidoptera > Ypsolophidae > Ypsolopha > Ypsolopha scabrella. The sequence continues at coordinate 50,805,836 of OU342960.1, forward strand.
GGGTAAGAAAAAAAAGTCTTAATTTAATTTTCAGGGTTCCGTAGTCCGACAAGGAACCCTTATAGTATCGCCATGTCCGTCTGTCCGCGGCTTGGCTCAGAGCTTACCTTATATCAGAATACACGTAAATTGGGGATGGATTTTTTTATCAATCATTACACAGTGTCCGGTATCGTTAGATAGGTCGTTCAAAAACATTGTGGGTGTGTGAAAACCATTTTTCGATTTAGGGATCCATTGGCGAATTATTAAGCTTTAAAATGCAATTTTTTTTAGGGTCAAGCATCCCCCCCCCCCTGCCGGCTAAACGGTTGTTTATAGCTTGTGAAAAAATTCACAGAAGTTGTACACATAATGAATTTAAAAAGAAAACTATCGCAGCTAAGGCTCTATAGGTTTAAGAGTACAGGTCGCGCCAAACTTTTAGCCCCCTCCAAACACGACAATGTATGGACCGTTCTTCTAAATGTATGGTACTAGAAGATTTTGCAATCTGTATTAGTAGACCAACTAATAAAATGTACCGGGCAACTACGGAATCCTACACCCGACACGCACTTGGCCGGTTTTAATTAAATATTCTGTTCAACATTTTAAACATAACCAAATCAGATCTGCAACTCATTCCACCTGCAACGGACATACAGCAGAGCGACATCAATAGGGCTATGTTTTGCCCTTTGGACGCCGAACCCTAAAAAGAATTTAATAACTACAAAGATGCAGCAGTAATGAATAATGAAACACATTTTTTAATAAGTAATATTTATTAACTTAAAACAATTATTCAGTAATTTCACAGAAATAAACAGGGGAGGCCAGTCTTCTGGGCCCGTACCATCACCAGAATGCTTAAATTACAGCACTAAACTGCTGTCAAATAAGTTACGTCGTGTCGTGTTACGCCGAATCAACACCATTAAATCAGTTAACTTTAATTGATTTCATCTTACAATTTTCACACATTAATTTCAGTCCACTATCCATCTATTACATTAAATACATACTGTACTCTAATAGTATTAAAAGCGCTCTTCGTGTATTTCGCCCACAGGGCACAGGCGTAGAACGACTGACAATATTGTCAAAAGAGTATAATTGCTAGAGACCTTCTTTCCCTTTCTATGTCATCATCATTATCGCATAAATTATTATTACTGGTAAGAATATTACCCAAATATTTATATTTCTCGACTACTTTAAGTTTAGTTTCTTTTATTCAGGTACATAGACGGAAAATTCTCTGACCCTTTTCCTGCTCTAAATACTTTGCTTTTTTGCACTATTATCAAGCCATGACTAGCGGCAAACTGTTGAGAAATTTTGACCAGCTTTCATACTCCCTTAATTGAAGAACAGTGCAAGAGCTGGTCATCAGCATAACTAAGATGATGATGCAAATTCCACCAATGGCAACCGAGTCCAGCCCCGCTCATTGTCATTCTCCCAATAAAGTAATTTACTTAATAAATTAAACAAAATAGGAGAAGACAGCCCACCCTGTCTGACCCCGAAATTCCAGATTATATGTGTCAGACGTGGAATTGACGCACTGTGTTGACTTGATTCTCATACCAAAATTTCAATAGACCGGTTATCTTCCTAGGCACTTCGGATATTAGCATTTTATTCCATATATAGACCGCCGTCCAATGGGGTGTTTTTCTTTGAATAAAATTATCTTTGGAGACTATTAAATGATTATGCGCACATGATTGGTGAACTTAAATGTCAACGTCTGCGCGCCAAGTAGAAATCATATGGGAGTTATAGAAATGTATGTACTTGACTGTACGATAATTCTATCTTAATATGATTGGCAGTATCATTTTGAACAGTTTAGACTGAATTTCAGACAATTATTACAGGAAGTACTCGCAAGAACACGGTTGACGGTAACTGACCCTTGGATGATGTGACAGTTGGATATGTATACTCTTATCCAAATTCATCCGCAGTCCTACCCGTCGCGTCGGGAAGAATCGCTTAGCGCTGAATTTTCTCCAGTTCCTGCAGAGATTCCGCCATTATCATGATGTCATCGGCAAAGCGAAGATGTGAAATGTACTCTCGGTTTACATTTATGCCTCCTCTATTCCAGTCTAGTATTTTAAAGACGTCCTTCAGCGCGGCGGTAAACAGTTTTGGGGAAATTACGTCTGTCTCACGCCGCGCTGAAACTGTATCGTTATGTGGTATACCCTGTATACCATCGTAGTGGAGTCATATAAATATTTCAGCATCTTCACGTAACGCCAGTCAACTTGGTATCGGTCCAAGGGCTGCAGAACAGACCAAGTTTCTATGGAGTCGAAGGCTTTCTCATAGTCCACAAACGCTAGACATAAGGGCTGATTATACTCCTGTGCTTTCTATTATGATCTGCTTTTAGCGTGTGGATAGCCTACGGTGCTGTTGCCTTTTCAAAACCCAGCCTGCTCTGGAGGTAGGAAGTCGTCGAATCGTTGGGCGCGACGATTCGTGATAACTCTTGAGAACATGTAGGTTTTGCTCAGGAGCGCGATTGGTTGACAGTACTAAATGAGGATTTTGTCCACTTTTTTGAAGAACAAAATGACAAGGCTTCTGCTTCACTCATTCAGCGTAGTTCCAGTTCGAATGACATTAAAGAGGTCCTGTAGCTGTACGAGTAGAGTAACCTCCAGCTTTCAGGAGTTCGGTTATGATGCCGCCTGCGCCCGGCGCCTTGTCGTTTTTCAGCTATTCAAGAGCTAACCTAATCACACCCATTTTGACATCTGTGAGTTTTTCGGTGTAATGGCGGACGGCGGACGTGCACGTTCGTCGTGTTCATCGCGAGCAGTCGGCTTGGGAGCGTGCGAAGAATATAGGAGCCCATAAAAGTTCTTGATTTCGGCGACGATTTCAGACTTGGAGGCAACAACGGTTCTGCTGTCAGATGTGTTTAGCTTCGTCTAATTAGTACTTCCTAACTGCTGGGCAAAAAATTTCGAGCCTTTGTTTCGATGGATCGATCCTTCAATGATGCGAGGGTTATGTTGGCGCAGGTCAAAACGAATTTGCCTTTTGACGCGCTTGTTAACGTGATAATCTCCAGAATCTAAATCGTCCGTCTCTACCTCATCAGATCCAAAGTTCCACTCGAAATTTTGGATTCCTTATTCTTACGCTCCGGCTTAAATTGAGCTCTGCCCACCTCCCCCACGATATTCATGAAATTGTTAGCAAGCTGGTCAACGTCAAAAACAAATACCTATTAAAATTCTTATTATATAGCCTTTTTCAAAGTGTGACCCATGATTATCACATCGCATCGGTGTGAAAACTAAATCTAGTCTTATTTACCAGTGTATAATGTAAACTATTAATATTTGTTTCATTAACTATTCTTATCTATTTTGTTTTCATCGCCTGAAGTTTTCAGGGCTTCGTTTTTAGTATCAGTGGTAGAAGTTTTGAACACCGTCCCCGTATTGGAAAATCCTGGTAACGTTCTTGTAGGGGGACAGTTTAAGGTTGAATCACGCGTTTATTTGGACACACCGGACAAAAGCACCAAATTTTATCAGGTCCTGACCAGGGGGTACAGCTTTAAAGTTTTTGGTAAGAACCAACTCTACCGTCGGCCGGCCATCTTGGGTCTCGTTTGTTTGGCACCCTTTGGGTATGGAACCCTTAAAATTGTGTGATTGTATTTATTCCCGGGGCTCAAGTATTATACTAAGTTTGTGTTCCTAAGTGGTTAAGAAGCCAAGATATTGACATTTTTAGGGTCCTGCGCCCAAAGGGCAAAACGGATCTGCTGTCTGTCTGTCCATATTAGGCAAGTCAAACTAAAAATGTTTGTATGGTCGAATTAAATGTACACTTGGTGAAAATTGAGAATATATTTGTAAACTAGATGCAAAATTTAAATTCACAAGAATCCCCGATAAATATTGGGTTTATTTTAATATTTAAAGGTACTTGTAATAATAACAATAAAAATATGTTAATTTTCGAAATACATTGGATAAAAATTGAATAATTACTAACCAACTTAAGTAGACCAAGGTTAGTTCCCTTATTGGTGTGATAAGGTGTGTAACTATTTATATAAAAAATGCAATTTTTGGCTCGTGGTCCCACTGACTTTGTCCCACTATTGCTCGTGGTCCCACTAGTCCTGAAAACATTGACTCGTATTCCCACTGCTTCGTGGGACATATTTCTGGATGGTACCAGAGGGCCCCCTTCCCCTACCCCAAATTCTGATGTCTAGATACTTAGTTTTTACCAAATATTTCCTACTACGACTTAAGGCCTTACCCCTGGTACACGATTATCTTACTGAGCGATTTTGAAATTCGGTATGTTGTCAGAAAGTCCACATTAGAATGCTCGCTTTGCGCGCTAGCGGCACGCAAAATCAGTGAGTTTTAGGGGTTTTTCTGGATTTTACGAAAAAGTATTTGGTGTAAGAGTTTTTCCACCTGATATCGGAAAATAAACCATGTTTTCTTGTTATAGCAGTAATTTCACACATAAAACTCAAGCCGTTTAGACATAAAACGAAATAATAACTTCAAAAGGCATTATTTTCAAAAATAAAATCTATCGAGCGAAATGTGTCCAATTAGGTAACCGACCTGACAACGGAAAGACAAAGATCTGAAAAAACACGTGCCCAAGTTTTACATTGATCAGATAAGTAGTTGACTCAGCATATTAAAACAAAAACCGTTGAAAGACCCAACCCAAGCCCTTAAGGTGAACCTGCTCAATGATAACCATAGCTAAGAACATTATTAGTGAGGTCAGGGACCTCATTATGTTGGACATTCGTAAAAAAAATACGCACATCCGGGGGCTGAGAGTGTAACCGAATGCTTAATAACAAACAATAATACCATTTTAAAACAATTTTATTAGTGTATCTTTAAGGGTCCATATAAGGCTAGATGCCAAACTTCAAATGAGCATATCACATTGTGTTACTTGGTTAATCGGTATAGTAAAAATAATATAGATAGTAGAATATATGGCTGATAGACTGGTCTTAGAAAAAACGCAAAATCTTTAAGTTCTCTCCATAGAAAAAAAAATTAGAAGTTACCTCTAAATTTAATGTTTTTCGAGTGTTAAAGGGCCTTCCTTAAATCATACAGCCTTGAAATTTGTAATGAAAATAAGTTAACAAATGACATCGTCAGCTCGTCTTAGAATATTTTAAAAATAGCATCTAAAGCAGAGTTATTATATGAAAACGCAGATTTTTGTGGGTGCGTGTTTCTTGGTGGTCGTAACAGCCACGGCTGAAAGTGCGCTATTTTAAACTAAAAAGAAACGGCGTAGAGTTCAGTTCTGATTGATGCATAATGAGGTGCTCAATCTGACCTTATATGCAGCCTTAATTCGACCTCAAATCTTTTATTTACAGGACTATATGTCACGGGTCTCTAGGTTGCAAACAAAATGAGTTAGACCTGAAATTTTGATTTATTATGTAAAACGTTGACCCAAAACCCAACATTAAATGAAAATTCAAATTCAAAAAAATTCGGGGCGTTTCCCATTTATGAAAAAGGGGCCGAAAAAAAATGTTTTTCTTACCCCGGTTATTAGTCATTTTCTAGACCTCATTGAGTAGAGTACAAAATATATTTATCATAAGATTTGCTGCTTTTGTCCGGTGTGTCCACATTTTCAAGATGCGCTGCCCTACTATTTATGTCTACCTAAGATATTAGTGCAAACCAAAATAGTGTATATATGAAACAATTTTAAATCAACCACCAAGCACGGATGTCGTCCACTATATTTAATATCAGATGATTTAATGTCACCTTCTAGAATGAAAGCATCCGACATCCGATATCGGATCTGATTAATGCACAATGTGTAGTAGTTACTCCCGATGAATGTATTTCTCTTCTAGATATTATTGTTCTTTAAATTTCGAAAGCTCAAATAAATTTTCTGATGTCCAAAATGTTCTCAAGAGTATCTAATGAAATAAGGGAGTGTTATCAGTGGGATATTTTTCAAATGTCCACCCTTTTTAGTAAGTGTATGAGTCGCTGCACTGTTGGGCTTCTAGGTTTGGCGATATTAGTTAGGCTTGGAAACCCTATTCCTGCTCGTTTTATCAAAAAATCTTTCTAATTTTTGCAAATATCCAAATAAATGGCTGGGTTTAACTTCTATAAGAGACGCACATGTTTTAAGAATATATCTGAAGCTGTTAGGATATTTATTAAGTAATTCTTTTTCAAAGCCATAAGGCCCTTGGTATGAAGATATAATTAAATAATTATATTCACTCAAAAAATCATTTTCAATGAGTTGGTCATATTTTTTATTGTTTGCCATCAAAGTTTTGGCAGGTGAGACATTAGTATGTAAATCTTCCAATTTCACCTTATCCAGTATGTTCTTTATAGTCGGGTCATCTTGATAGCATTCACCAATTGATTTAATATTGGTTGATGTTTCTTTTATAGAATTTCCACCTATATTTTCGTTTTCGTTCTCTGAATTTTTGTTTTCTGGACGCTGTTGTTCGGGACTCGTATCACCATCAACAACGTTCATATCAAATCGTGTATCAACATCTTCGCAAATTTCACTCTTGGTACTTTTTAAAAGGGCATCTGTCGCTACTTCAGTGTCTTCTTGACATAAGTCTGTCGGGATAATAGAATGATAGGCCGCCAAAATAGTCGCAACTTCGTTCGTCCTAACACATTTAGCTCTAGGGATTTCTCTTTTTCTTCTCTTAGGGGCAGAATGAGGAGCTTCGATATCTATTTTTTTCTTTCTAGGGGCCTTATCTTGGTAATGAATGGGAGTTTGTATTCTTAACTTTCGACAAGCTTTATAAATTAATTCTTTTATCACTTCTTCTCTGTGAAGAGTTCCATTACAGTCTAAAACTGGACTCATGCATTGAGGTTTGGGCAGCGTCCTAAAACTGTTTGTTCCAGATTCGTTCAAATCTAAAACATGTTCATGATGTATCGAGAAATCTATGGTTATATCAGAAGCTAGGTTTTGTAAGCCAAAAATATTTTCTCCCTTGTCTAATTCTTGAAAATTATCTAGTATTTCTTTATTGTTACTTGTTTGTTCGCATTTGTTGTTATTTCGATTTGACATGTCACATTTATCACCATTTTTATTTACTTCATTATCACTTGTAGTTTGGATTTGAATTCCCATCGCAATTTTTTGATAATCATGAATCCAATCTTTATTGTCCGTATCTTTTATAAAAACCTTCCTAGTTTTCCTTACACAGTCGTACGGTATTGGCAATGAATGTTCAGGGGATTTTCTATCCTTAGAAACACCTATAATAATGTTTGTATCATCACCGATACTTTTGAGATTTAATTTCTGACAAGCATATTTAAGGGAATATCTTGAAAAATCTTCACTTAGCAAAAGTCTAGTATGTGGATCATTTATTCTTGGTAATATGAACTCCGTGTATGTAGTGATTGGTGTCACTGAAGCAGGAAAGAGTTTTTTGGGTATGATGTTATAATCATGCATTTGTGGGATTTTTCTCAAAATTTCATGGGCCAATTCACAAGCTGGAACTTGTACACCATCGTCAAATGTAATGTCTTTGTAACAATCAAACGTCAAATAATTTTGACTGTCCAAACTGTTTGCTACCGCCATAGGATGATAATATTTACTAACTATTATTTTCCGGTACTCCAAGTGAGCTACCCAATCACGAAATGAAAACAATCTATCAGTTGGCTCACTCAATCCAATTCTGTACGATTTTAAATGATTTTCTTTTTCGTTTATTTCATCGACAACATCTGATAGTTTCTCTTCATAATCGTCATCCAATCCGAAGCACATTTTTAAAGCCGCCAAAACGTACGCCATGGCAATAGCTTCGAAATCTGGTAAATAATATATTCTTGGGGATATTATTGATCTTTTTATCATTATTTTGAATGGTATATATTCTAACAGTGAATGGACCAAGTTTCGAAAGTCTTTTGGCAGACACAGCTCCTTAATAAATACATTTACGATTTCTTTAGGATCAGGTATGTGAAGTGTTCCCAAATTAAGTTCTCGGCAGAAAGAATAACCATGCTCATGGTGAAACAGGGGTCTTGGAATCACGGTATTTAAAAATCTGCCATAATCTACACATTTAATTAGCGAATTTTTCAGTAATTCAATTGGAACAAATTTTTTCCAGTTCTTTAAATTTAGTCTACCCTCTCTAATGAACCTGTTGACATCTGATAGTTTAATATGACTTTGGTCCATATTAAGAGCTAGGTACAGGATTGTTACTATGTACCATATTTTTATATGTTTGATATGTTCAAGTTTTTTTGTTTTAGCATTAGGTTCGTTATCATCTTCATCGTTATCGTCATTGGAGACACTTTTGTCTTCTTCTAACAGCTCGTTCTTCTTTACTCTAAAAAAAAGATATTATGTTAGACCATAATAGAAACACTTTTATACAGGTTTACTCCTAACTTGGTCTAATAACTTTGAGTTGTAACATCCATCAGCCTAATTCGTCCACTGCTGGACATAGGCCTTTCTAGGATTTCACCACTCTTGGCGGTCCTCCTGGAAGAAATGCGGCAGGCGGATTATAACAAGCAATATAAATGGTATACAGAGTGAAAAATTGAGCTGGGTTATTATGAGCAGCTACCAGAATCGTTAAAGCTACAAAAAGATACTTAAAGCTGCAGTCGTGAAAAATCAATTCTTTGGTAAGATTGATTTGAACCAAACGAATGCCCCCTGGAGGGAAAGTACCTTAAATATTAAAGAGAACAAATTTTACTTAAACGAACCTTTGTTTTATTTTTAAAGTTGAGCAGTTTGCATTCAAATAATTTAAAGAAAACCTTTATCGCTACCAAAGCGCTTTATTTTATACCAGTAGCGTAATCTTATACCGTAACCGCTATTAATTCCTGGTTTTTTGTGAAAATGTCTGATTTTTCATCTGCTTATTCGTGTGATCGCATAACGTAATGGGTCTGTCGATACGCTTTTCATGAAAAAGAGCGATATTTCGCGAAAAAGCAGTTAAGGCCATTATTTGGCGAAATATGCATAGCATAGGTATAGCAGAAATGGGAATTATACTGTTTTATATAATATTTTATTTTAGCTTGAAATCATTTGCCGAGTTTTCCGCGTAAAATAATATTTTTAGTGATAGGCTCACTGATAGTTGGCCGAAATGTCCCCATACCCAAAATAATTACTTTTCAGTAACACATTTAATAGAAGGTAGTGTTCAATGGGGTTCAAAAATCTACCGAATCCGCAAAATCAAGCCTCGTAATAAGTTAGAAAAAATACATACTTGTAATTAGTTATCTCTTCATTGTTAAACTTCTGGATGAAGCGCGACCAAATCCAAAGTGCTTTCGACTTGAAACTTGGTTTTGCTCCAAGGGCTATGAGTTCATCGGCCAAACCAGTGAGTATGAAGTTGTATACATGCCACTTGCTCCATTCTTCACTCACTAAAAATATAAAGTAAAGCTGGAATATTAACTAAATATTAAACTACTACTACTACTACTACTACTACTACTACTAAATATTAACTACAACACAAAACTAAATATCTATTCATCAAGGTTCAATAGGTATTTCCTTTTTTTAATATCATTATGAATACTCATTTGCGATTTAGACTCGAAAAACGGTTTTCCCTTATCCATTTATAATTTATTAGCCTTTGCCCCCGCCCACGTTTATTCAATCTAATCTCTGCCCTGTTTTCGGCTTGGACGTTATTTTATGAATACCCCTTATAGCCTACAATATTATGTTGTTATTATTAACATATTATGTTGACCAGCCCCTAGATTCTGATTGTTGAGTCGGTTGCCAACTGGTTTCCAAATGTCAAAAACATAGATATACTACCGAATTCCGATTATCTAAGGATATGTTCGTGCTTAAAGTGACGTCACTGAAGGCAATTTTAAAAGTTCAATTTTCATCTGTTTTTAGTTTTTACCAGTCAGATGGCAACTGACACTTAATGACAATAATAGGCCTGCAGGATTACTACGATGATAATTTAAAAAAAACACAACCATATCCATTGGGTGGTTCTTGAGTTAAAACGGAACATACATACAAACCGAAAGAGAGAAAAAATTAAAAAAAAAGTGGCAAGAGCTTAATATAATTAACCAAAACGGATTGTATCCTAAGCCATAAAAATAATGGTTAGTTTTTAAAAATTGACAGGTGGCCATTTTGTTAGAATTGTCATTCACAGTCATTCACTGTTCTGTGGGTTCGCTGTGCATTAGTGTTTTCTGTTTCCGTTTTCTGTTTCCGATTTCTACGACTTTGCATTCTCATTTTGGACTTTTGTTTTGCTTTACGATTTGACTGGACATATTTTTCTTGGAACGACGACCTTTGCACGGCATCACGGACTTTGATATAGCATACGATAAAATATAGCTTTTGAAACAAGTGAAATAAAAGCACAGTTACTCACAAAATTTGATAAAAAAAATTATGTTACAAAATACGTTGACGAGCTCGCCGCATCGAAAGGAATAACTGTGCTTCGCCTTCCTCCCTACCACTGCGAACTCAACCCAATTGAGCTCATTTGGGCACAGGTTAAGTCGTATGTTGGGAGAAATAACAAATCTTTTAAAATGGCGGAAATAAAAACTTTATTGAACGAAGGGTTGGCGAGAATCGGAGCCGAACAATGGTCGAAATGCGTAAGTCACGTCCTAAAGGAAGAGGAAGAAATGAAAAAGCTCGACGGCATTTTAGACACGGCAAGCGATGACACAGTGGTTCCATTTATAATTACGGTCACCGGCGACACTTCTGATAGTGATGATGACGAAGACGAAGATTTAAATTTGTTTTAATAAACACTTTTTTTATATATAATCAGTTTTATTTTATAGTCTATGGCTTATATATTTAATCTATTTAGTCAGTTTTATTTTAGTACCTATCCTACTATGGGCCATAGTCTATGACTTAAAATTAAAATAATTAGAAAAATAAATTTAATTAAAATTAAATTAGAACACTATGACATCACTATGGGCATAAACAATACGCTGTCAATGTCAGTCCGCCATATTTGTTTACATGATTGTTGGATTCTATTGCAAACGACTTTTACACCCAAAACGTGGGGTAGACCCAAAAAAAAGATACATCCCCACTTTTACGCGTACCTACCCAAAAATGTATAAAGGTTGAGTTTAAATGTTTTAAACTTACTTCATACAAGCAAATAATTGACTATGAAAACTTGTATATAAGTGACTTTTGTTTATATAGCCAAATTCATATTTAAGACTCTGTAAGTAGTCAGGAACAAGGTTCAATGACCCTTTCTGTGAAACACACAAAATGAAATTTAGACTTCATATACCAATTGGGTCAAGGTTATTCTTCAACAAGTCATAGTATAAAGGCACAAAAAATATTTTTCATATAGAAATTTCAGTATCTCCATGTAACGCCAGTCAACTTGGCATCACAGCAAAATGTGTCTTGGTGGAGTTATGTCTGGCCTTAATTATGACTACATCATCAGAGTCTCTCGAAGTGGGGGCATACACTTGAATGACTATCGGAGAATATCTCTTGTTAAGTTAAGACCAATGTTCAATTTGTGGTTATAAACTAATATTATTAATTTTGCAAGGAAATAGTAGTATGAGTTCCAAGAAAATACAAAAATAAAACATATCTGGGGTCGGCTATAGATATCCAGTACTCGATTTTAATTATGGTTAGAGTTTAGGCGGATTTTTTGACTTCAGTTAAAACCTTTAAAACCTTTTCAACTGTTTTTTGTTACCAGAATGCATTTTGAATTATTTACTATAATAAATAAAATACACAAAATATGCATATTAAGAAATGAAATTCTGTCAATTTGGTACAGGTTAGTTGTCAAAAAGAAACACAACATTGGATGTTAGCGGCCATTTTGAGCGCATCTAACTGGGCAGATCGTAAAGTGTGAAACCGAAAATCTTTCAATAGGTATAGGTGCGACGATGAGCAGAGCGAGGAGAAGCATGTTAGGTTGCTTGTGATCATAAGTTTGGGGAGCCGAGCGAGGCGACCCCCCTAGTTTTAACAGAAATATGATATGCCCAAATCTATCAATTCTATGATGTGCCAACTCATATATACAAAGCTGATGGTGCGGAGGGAGGGCAGCCCCTGTGTAACCGAACCACAAAGTAGATACGAAGAACCGAATCGTCACGGCGTGTGGGTTATTAATATACTGAAGTGTAATAAAAAGATATTTTACAAAAAAAAACGTAACTCATAAACTACACATTTCCAGACTGAAGGGATTCCAGGGGGTGACTTTCCCATCCACCCCTCTCCTCCCTCTACGCAGGTACCGGATGTCTATAGTTTTACCCATTTCTGGGTCAGAGTGTTGGTAAGGGGGCACAACTGAGGGATTTCTGGGTTGTCATAAAATAATTATCACAAAGGTTGTTAATTTAACCTAACCTGCCAGCTCTCATCTGTGCATTTGCAAAAATTTTCCAAGTCTTTTTTCAATTGTGATCCCTTATCTATCTCCACGCGCTACTCTTCAGACCTTCCTTGCTTTTGGCCCACCATAAAGCAAACCCAGGCTACCCCATGAGAAGTGCTGTATCAAATAAGTGCTTGTATTTACACCTTAGTTTTATCCCTGGTAACATGTCTTGAAATTTTGAACAAACTTACTCTGAACAACTTTCTTTTTCTTGCGGACTGTATTAAATTTAGCGGAAGCAAAAACTCCAAAATCTATCTGCATGCGTTCTACAATGGTTTCTTGGGCTGTCATGTCCTGGGTTCCACATTCAGTACAGTAATAGAAACCGTCTACTAGGTTTACATCTGTGCCACCACAAAGATTACAAGGATTCGACTTCATTGCTATGCTCTAAGCTGTAACAAAAATTAAATAATATTTGTTTTTGTTATACACACGTGCAGACCACAGAACACCTTTACTCGGTGCAGACAGACAGACAAGACATTCGTCGAATTTTTTTTTTCCTTTCGTCCCTTTCAGGTACAGGCAAAGGTATGTAGGACCATGATAGCCTTTTCTGTAATTTCCATTTTATTCCTTTACTTTACTAAAATTTTAGGCGAAAGCCCTGTCTGATATAATATTTTCTTCGTTATTAATACAAATATGTCAAGTCCAGGGTTGATTCTGCATGAGTATGAATGTGGTCTCATCCAATAGGTAGGCAAATAGCATCATTGTCGTATCGAGCATTTTGTCAAATTCGAAAGGCACAAATGCCCGATTTTCTGATATCTTCTAGATGTCCGCAATAGTAAAACAGATGAAGAGTGCGGTTATGAGACCACAAAAACTACAATAAACACCAACGATTCGGTCATGAGTCACGACCACGGTGTATGCAGTTAGTAGAAAATGTAAAAAACCTGTTATTTGGCCTCTCACCACTAGATGGCGCACCATTTAAGTGTGACGTTCCATTTTGTGTAACATTTCTATATACTATACACTAACAACTAAGGAACGGAACGAACGCAAAACATTTATTTATTTATTTATTTATTTATTAAGGAACTTACACTATCATTACAGGCTGGACCTAATTCAATAGTGAAGTAACACATCATATACTACATCATAATTACTATACAACATACACATCCAATACCAAAAACTTACCTACATATATTTTCATCTTACACAATAACAAAAAAAAGAAAAAAGAAACAAGGACAAAGAGCCATAAAAAAACAATTAATTAACCACAAACCTAATAGTAACATAAAATTTGCAAAGTTATCCTTGTGAATTCACCCAGAGAACACGTGAAAACGTCCGTCTTTTCTGAAATTTTATTCAGCAACTTAATAGCTCTAGTTAGCGGCGCTTCCGCAAGCAAGTTGGTTCTGGCGCCGGGCACGCAGAGCAGCCGCTCCTCGCGCCGCCGCAGCCCATGCTCACCAAACGGAACCACCAGTCTAATGCTGTCAAGTACTGTAGGATTGCACAACATTCCTCTAAATATCTTAAATACGGTTATCGCCAAAGACAGGTCTCTCCTAACCTCAATTTTGGTGAACCCAACCATACCTAAGATAAATAAGGTTGGATATAACAATGGATAGCCCGGATAGACTCCATATAGTTTTAAATACAAAAACCTTAAAAATTTGTTTTGGATCCGTTCCAGCATGAGACTATATTTAATTTCATGCGGAGCCCAGATGATCGCGTTGCTTTCTAATTTACTCCTAACTAGTGCATTGTACAATACTTTTATCGTCTGTACATCTGAGAAGCCTTGGCTCCTACGGAGTACAAATCCCAAGGTTTTAAAAGCACTTTTACATGTGTCTACAATGTGATCACGAAAAGAGAGATCCGAGGATAGCCGTACGCCTAGATCCCGCACAGAGTGAACTCGCACTAGCGCGTCACCGTCTAGCTAAAACATCTGCAATTGGGGTGTAACATATACCATAATTGTGGTATTTGTACCTGAATTCAGGCGTTCGTACCATGTACCATAGTATTACTTCCATTAGGGGCTCTCTTTCTGTTGATGTCTTTACCATGTCCATGGGATACCAATACACATTTACATAATTCAAGGCGGTGCCAATGCTTAAAAATATCATTGTTTGAGAAAGCTTTTTAAATTGATAATATTGTAAACATTTCGTTAAGATTTAGATGTTGATATCTGCTTGTATTTTAATTTCTCTATTTCAACTTCTAGTACCTACTATCTAAGTTTGTAATAACGTCGTCGTCGGATTCTTAGTCTTACATGAGTAAAATAAAATAAAATTAATACCTAAGCAATTGGCCTGTTCTTTTTTCATCAGTATTTACAATTCGAAAACCGTATTGAGGAATAGTTTTCCTTAACTGTTTCTAATATACAGATTTTAAAATATACGTGCGTGTTCTTTTTTAAATGAAAAAATCCGATGTCTTTCATTTGACATTCAGTGACGTCATAACAACACGTTTCCATACGGAAAAAAACATTTCTCGAACGCATCCTAAAGTTTGGCAAGGATCTGACATTAAACCTTATATGATGATGTAATTTCCTGTAAAAACTAAAATGCTTATAAAATCGGTTAAAAAGAACAAAAAAAGTAATTTTGAAATTACATTCCTAAATTGATCTATTTGTTCCAAAAAGCAGACAAAAATAGCACATCGATGTTTAAAAAACAACCGAATTAAAAGTTATGTTGGACGCGTAGCAAAGGTACACTAAAAAAGTAGGTAATTTTAATCTGCAAAGCTCTTTGAAAAGCTGTATCGTATTGTTTTCTTAGGTACCATGATTTTTACAGACCGATACCATAATTTTGGAGCTACTTAACTCATACATCCCTGATCTGCCATTTTGTTTGAATTGAAACTGCAAAGAATTTATTTTCAGAAAGTTTTCGTTGCGATCCAGATGGTCCAATTTCTGAAACTGTGCTCTCTTTGGACTCCGATTATAAATATAAACAAAACTATAGGTTTAAATAATGGCAATTTAAAAAAGATAAATATGGATATCCGATGAAATAAAGTAAAGTAAATTGACTCTTAATACCTAAATTTAAGGGGCTATTTCGATAAAAATGGCACTATTTGAAGTTGTATACCTGCTTTTCAGATGAAGCCACTAACTTGATAAATCAGTATATAAATTTTGGAACCTTTTTCTCGCGATTGCGTAACTTTCGCTCGATAGAAATAATTATTGTAATGAGGTCTTTTTCTACACTTTTTTTCATAGTATGACAAACAGGAATGACGTACAGACATGAAAGATATTTTATTAGATAGATTTTAACGATATCAAAATTTTCTCAGTTGGAAATTTTGATAGCTATTTTAGTTCATTTTATATTAATTTAAAACCGACATTTTGCTATTTTTTCCGGAATCCGTTCCTCTCGCACTGCGGGGCGTTCCGAATGGAGTAACAGTGACCTTTGCAAGCGCGATATATCCTCTTAAGACAGATTTTTGAATAACTAATTCCTTGCCATATTTTCTTGAATGGATGTCGAGAGAGGCGGTTGCGAGCGGTTGTATTTTTATACAAAAACTTCATGTGAATGAATGAATAAAAGCAGTTTTTATTAAAAAAGTGCCTGTACTCTATTGACAATTTGTAATGTTTGTAATATATACCGGGTGTAAATAGACTGCTACCATTAAATGAAAACACATATTCAAATGACTCTACTGAACCACTTTTCCCAAGAATCATAAATAATTGAGTTCCAAACAAAAATGCGTGAGCCCTAACGCACCGACATACGGGCAAGTATCGAGAGAGCATCGTCCGTGAAACAGCTGTTCCGGTGCAGCGTTTTAAAATCGATCTTCCTCCTACGAGATAAAGTCTTTGAGTTAAAACGGGGCAGAAATGGTCGGAGCTGAGCGGAATTTTGAGCGGACTGTACACAGGGTCGCTGACTCCAAAGAATAGGTCTAAATAATGTAACCGCTAGGCTGATTACAGGGCTGATTAGGAGAACGTTGACACGGGAAATTTGTAGGAGAAAATGTGGGTGAAGTAACCTGTTTGCTGATGTGTCCAAAATGGCTGCAGACTTGCGGGGATGTGAGCCGATGTTATGCGCTGGTAGCTATGGGCGCCGGAAGACGACAGTCTAGAGGGGTTGATCTATTATATCAACGGGATTTTTAGTTGAAGAATAAAAAAAGATGTTTAACTGACTTCAAAAAAGGAGGTTCTCGACTGTATTTTTTTGTGTATGTTTCTCCATAACTATGGCATATCTTAACCGATTTGTTTTTTTTTTTCGTGTGGTAGAATTTAATTTCAGGTAGGTTAGTTTGGTCGTGATCTCGCGATGGTCTTCAGAGATAGGCAGCAGAACTCCTCAACGGATGACAGCAGTCACTCGATATTGAGTTAAATATTTCTATTATTTCTTAACCAATATGAAAGATTTTTGCTTTTTTTGGAAGGGTTCACTTCCATATATGTTCTATTTTAGTTTGGCCATGATCTGATGATGGTCTCCAGTGATAGACAGTGGAACTCCGCAATGGATGACAGCATATCACTCGATATTGCGGCTCTTTACCAGGATGCTGATTGCAGGGTGTTATTTGATGATTGACATATATCCACCTGACCTTCAACCTGAACCGTCTTGTATGATTTCAGCAGTAACAATAGAACGGCTACTGCCCATTGAATTGCAGGTGCGTGAAGTGGAGGAGTTATATACCGTGAAGCGTGGCAAACAAACCCCTGCTTGAGGTAAAGAATTGACTCATAAAAGGCAAGAACTCCGTATTTTTGGCTGCCACATCCTGCTATCCAGCTGGAAGTACGTTACACGGCGTTGGACCACTTCGACGACAACGTGCTTGGGGACAAACCATGCACCCCCGTCAGTATAAACACTGATGGCAGTAAAATTGAGGGCAAAGTAGGCTGTGCTTTCACCTGCTAGAGAGACGGAGTTGAGTTGCTGGTTCCGTGTATCAGTCGGAGCTGCTTGCACTGCGGCAGGCAGTCAGACTGACGATGAAAGACGAACGCTACAGGGAGGCTGACATTCTTAGCGATTCTCGTTTGTCTCTGGATGCGATAGCGAACCCGCATACCACGCAGCCCTTGGTGACTGACATTAGAGCAAACCTGGCACAAGTGGCTGAGATGGGCGGCAAAATTAAGATGTGGTGGTTGTGCGCTCATATCGGCAATTCCGGCAACGAGCGAGCTGCTGAGCTAGCTAAAGCAAAAGCTAGCTTATTTAAGAAAACAGCTGCTGACTACGACAGGTTTCCCATGTCATATGTCAGGAAAGTGATCCGCCAACGGACCCTAGATGCCTGGCAGAAGGAATATACCCTGTCTAGGAAGGGTAAAATAACAAAAATATTTTTCCTAGACATACGACAGGCTATCCGAATCACGGGTGTGGTCGGAGTTTCGTACTGGATCACTCAAGCATGGACTGGCGACGACGGCGGGAACGCTTTTTACCTTCATCGTTTCGGCCTTTGCAGTAACCGCAGGGCCACGTTCAGTTTGATCGCACGCTCATCACTGACAGCAGGATAACACATACAAATTCAACGCGTGCAAAAGAGATGTAATAATCGCCGGGCCTGAGCGGGTGATCAAACTGAACTCAGCACTGATTCACGTGCTCCCCCGACGTCAAAAACGAGTGTCCAATGTTCGGAGCCAAGAGGTTGCAACTTGAATTCGAGCTCAACACCAACATCCTGACCTCGAACTGGAGCTCTCTCCTGGACGGAGCAAGTACAGGACCGAAATTCGTCAGTTTTTGTATCGACTTTATGAAAGCAGTGGCGCGGACAAACCAGAGATAGGATAGTGGTTAGTTTATGTTAGATTAAATATCGGTATATGTGCATGAGTTTCTGTGTGAGGATGTGTATGGATTTATATATTTACTAGCTTTTTCCCGCGGCTCCGCCCACATCGATGAGATTTTCGTGGAACTAAGGAAAACAAAAGAATATGATTTTTAACGACAATATGCAACGGTCACCGTGTTTTAACAAAGTGCTAATAAATACCAATCAAATAAGCCTAAACTCGAAGGGTCTGCTGTTGTCCAATGAGGAGATCCCGTATACATATTCGAGTCCCATCAGCAGACCCTGGTCACCATGTTTTACCAAAGTGATAATTAATACCAGTCAATTAAACCCAAACTCGAAGGGTCTGCTGTTGTCCGTTGAGGAGATCCCGTACCCTACTTCCAGTCCCATCATCAGACCCTGGTCACCGTGTTTTACCAAAGTGCTAATAAAGACAAATCAAATAAGCCCAAACTCGAAGGCTCTGCTGTTCTCCGTTGAGGAGATCCCGTACCAACCTTCTAGTCCCATCAGCAGGCCCTGGCCACCATGTTTTACCAAAGTGCTAATAAAGACCAATCTAATAAGCCCAAACTCTAAGGGTCTTCTGTTATCCGTTGAGGAGATACCATAAACACCTTCCAGTCCCATCAGCAGACTCTGGTCACCATGTTTCACCAAAGTGCTTATAAATATCAACTAAATAAGCCTAAACTCGAAAGGCCTGCTATTGTCCGTTGAAGAGATCCCGTACCCACCTTCCAGTCCCATCATCAGACCCTGGTCACCATGTTTTACCAAAGTGCTAATAAAGACCAATAAAATAAGCCCAAACTCAAAGGCTCTGCTGTTATCCGTTGAGAAGATCCCTTACCTACCTCTCAGTCCCGTCATTAGATCCTGGTCACCATGTTCTACAAAAGTACTCATCAATACCGATCAAATAAACTTAAACTTGAGAGGTCTCCTAAAAAAAACATTTACCAGTGGATGATTGAGACCCCGACGATGAGACTACATACGTACGACTACGCAAGGCGTACCTACATACCACATGATTAACTAAAAATCTTATTGAGTGCTTTAAGATTTTTTATAAACAGTTCAGTAGTTCTAGATATTACCCATTATATGCAAGCAAACAAACAAACAAATCTTTCTTCTTTATATAATAGTGTAGACAAACTTTAACGTGAGTTGATTTGAACCAGACTGCGTCAAATTCAATATTTCGAAACATGTAGCGCCATCTAGTGTATTAAAATAAAAACACTTGCAACGCCAGCTTACAAACAATTTCAACGCCAGCTTACTGAGCAGTTATCAAGGATAGCTTCCCAGACATGGCGTTTTCTAAGCACATGAAAATAAAATCTTTTTAATTATTGGTCTTTGCTCAGTCAAGAAATATAATTTCAGCTTTAACATTTTCTTACAAAAGGAAATATTTTTTCCGAAAATAAAATAAAATAGTAAAAAATAACAAGTGAAAACAAATTTAACCAGTCAGGGTTTGAACCCGTGACGATCGACTATGCTACGGCATCCAACCTTCCATATGTCTCACTAAAATTCTCATTGCGCCGCTCCCATTTGTCATACCGTGATGATACATAGCTTTAAACCTTCCCGAAGAAATGCTTTATCTTTCAGTGAAAACTGCATCAAAATGCATTGATTGGTTCTCAAGTTATAAGCGAACGAACAGACAGACAGACAGACAGACAGACAGACGCTGTATTTTATATGTATATAGAAGATTAATAATTGATTGCATTAAAGTCCATCGCTGTTATAGTTTCTATAAACAAAGAAAATACAGTCGTGTCATATTTAGTAACTTGGTTACTCAATGCCATCTAGCGGATTGCACGTGCATTTCCTGCTCATCCCTGATTCTATTCAATGTACTCTGCGTTCATTTTTAAATTTCAGGGTGTTTGGTGCACTGCGCACATACAATTTTTTATTTATGACTTTTGTTAAACGTAGGTTTTACTAATTAGTCGTAATATAAGGTCATATATATTTTAACTAAATTAAAATCATTTAACCACTGATGCCAGACCCAACGTAGGCCGAAATATGTCTTGAAAATATTTAATTAATGAACTTCTTACTGTGTATTTAACTCAGTGAAAAGCTTTATTTGATATTATTATAATGGAAAACTTACTAAAATCATAATGTACCTACAATCAGTGTGAACTGTTCGTACAGCGCTGAGCCACTGTTTTAAAGCGCCAGATGGCGCAATGGTACTTCGAATACGCTACGGTGGTGGTTTCCCATGTTTCACTAAAACCCTCATTGCGCCTTTTGTCATAGCGTGATGATACATAGCCTTAAACCTTCCTAAAGAAATGCTTTATCTTTTAGTGAAAACTGCATCAAAATCCATTGAGTGGTTCCCAAGTTATAAGCGAACGAACAGACAGACAAACAGACAGACAGACGTTGCATTTTACATTTAAAGAGAACATATTTTTGTATTAATTTTTTTGTATGAGTATTTTATATATTTATATTTTTCTTTTTAAATGTAAAAAAAACTGTATTATAGAGCAAGACAAAATGTTGTTTAATTAAAAATCATCCTGCAGTGCCTCTGGCGTCTCAAGATGTCCTGGGACGAACCAATCCCTGCGGAAGAAGACGAACTCTTCACATGTTGGCTACAGCAACTGACAGAGATCGCTCACTTGCGTCTAGATCGATACTACGGACTGAGCAGCTACGAGCGTTTAGAACTGCACGTTATATGTGACGCAAGCGAGCAAGTCTACGCTACAATGGCCTACTGGAGGATCCTGAACCACGACAGCAGCATCCGAGTCACCCTGGTGGCCGCCAAAGCTAAGGTGGCACCACGACGGACACAAACCATCCCTCGCCTTAAACTTCAAGTGGCCGTCATCGGTACCAGACTCGCCGAGACTATAAAAAAGGAAGATCGCATGGAAATCTCCAGAACAATCTATTGGAGCGACTCAACAACCGTGGTGCACTGGATTTCGTACCGACTCGGCGAAATCACGGACCTCACTCACAAAGACGAGTGGCGTTGGCTGCCCACTGGTGAGAACGTGGCTGATGACGCCACAAGAACGACCCAAGCACCGATCAGCGAGAACCACCGCTGGTTTCGTGGGTCACGTTTCCTCATGAAACAGAAGATGAATGGCCCACAAAACAAACGTTCAATGAGGAAGTTGACGATCAAGACGTCCTCCACACGAGCGAAGACACCATGGCGACAAGCGACTGGTTGCCAGATCCAACCCGTTTCTCCAAGTATGAGACGCTAGTACGAGCGACTGCTCGCGTGCTGACATTCGTTGACATATGCCGGCACAAAGCCACAAAAATGGAGCACCAGCACATTGAACGAGCCTAACAAGCGCTCATACAACAAGCACAGAAAGAGAGTTTCCATCATGAAATAAAGAAGATCGAGTCAGGCCGCTCTATCACTAAAGGGAGCAGGCTGTACAAGCTGGATCCTGTACTGGAAAATGGCGTGCACCGAGTCCGCGGCCGCAAAGGAGCAGCGACTGCGCCTATTGAAATGAAGTGAGTGAACATCCTGGACGGACGTCATCGCCTGATAAAACTCATCGTGTTACGAGAACACTGTGCTACTGGTCACGCAAACCGTGAACGCGTGACAAACGACCTCCGACAAAAGTACTGGATAATTCACTTACGACCTTCAGTACGAGCCGTGGAATACAACTGTACTCTCTGCCGAATGCGCCGCTCCAGACCACGACCGCCGGTGACCGGAGACCTGCCATGCGCTCGCTTAGACCTCTTCCACCGTCCGTTCACCAATTGTGGCGTGGAATATTTCGGATCAATGGTGGTGAAAGTGGGACGCCGTTGCGAGAAGAGATGGGGCGCACTCTACGCGTGCCTCACCACACGTGCCGTGCATATCGAGCTTGTCTCATCGCTCTCCATAGACTCGGCGATAATGCCACTGCGCAGAAGGGCTTGGGAACGACTGGTGCGCTCCGTGAAGACAGCGCAGAAGGCAATGCTCCAAGAACAAGCACCAGCGGAGGAGGTTTTACAAACCCTACTGACCAAGGCTGAATACTCAGTGAACGCGCGACCTCTGATACATGTGAGCGTGAGCCCTCTCATCCTAAGGCGCTCACTCCGAATCACTTCCTCCTGTCGGACTTCTTACCACTGGCCCATGTGACGTAGCTGATCGACGGACCTGGCGTGCCAGTCAAGCACTCGCGGATATCTACTGGAGAAGATGGGTACGCGAATACCTCCCGTCACTGGTACCACGAGGCGAGCCGACCCAGAAGAAGCAACCTCTTCAGACCGGTGACATTGTAATAGCCGTCGACCACACCTTACCCCGGAACACCTGGCCAATTGGCATTATCGAGCGTACCTACCCGCGACCAGACGGCGGTGTACGAGTGGCGGACGTCAGAACGAAGACAGGAGTCTTCAAGCGCCCCGCAAGTAGACTCGTCGTGCTAGAGAAGGAGGCTACGCAAGATGCGCCGGGGTGAGAATGTTTAGGACGCCGAGCCTAGCGATAGTGTAGTGTGGAAACTGAAATTTAGATGGCGCTAACCGTTGTTAACTCGCGGTATCGATTGTTCCGAACAATAGTTCTCCATCTCAAAACTAGATGGCGCTGTACGCAATTAGATCGCGATATTGAATTACACCGGTGGCTTTGTTAGTCCATCAGGGTATTTTGTGTTTGTATCGACCCACAAGCAATTATTTAGGCAGGACGTTTATCAATCATCAGACCACTATGTAAGATCGATCGGACGGATTCCCGGACATATTTTTGGTATATTTTTTTGTACAAACAGAGTTGTACTTAAAGCGATTCAATAAAACGTTACGTACGGACAATTTCTCTCTGTTTCTTTTTGAACATATACGACCTACATGCAGTCCACAACAATAGGACTTTGACTAAGCTACCTCCTTTTACAGTTTGATTCACTCATTATGGGACATTCTGTATATGGAAATTAAATTCTTTTGGAAAATGCTATCAACATTATATTTTCCATTTTTACGAGTTCGTGTTGATACACTTGGGAAAATACCGGGTGTAAATAGAGTGCGACCATTAAATAAAACCACACACTCTATCTACTAAGCAACTATTCGAAAAAAAAACCAGAACTAATCGTCAGAGAAAAAAATATTCAACTGTAACTCAAAGACTTTATCTCGTAGGAGGAAGGTCTATTTTAGAACATTGCACTGGGACAGCTGTTTCACGGGCGACGCTCTCTCGAAACTCGCCCGTATGTCGGTGCGTTAGGGTTCACGCATTTTTGTTTGGGACTCAATTATTTCCCGAACTAAGGGTGTCCGCGGGTATGATTCTTGGGAAAAGAAAAGAAAACAGTCTATTTAGACCCGGTATATTATAATTTTGTGCTCCACTCCAATGGCTTACCGATGAAAGCTGATGTATTTGTCTTCATTTCCTTTCCGAGATTAATGGGACTTGCATCTCAATACAACACACATCATGCCCTTTCTTTGATTGATGAATTTTTCCTCGTATCACCTTTTGTTTTAATATAGTTCAGAAGTAGGTGTTTTAATACCGGCACGTAAAGCTCCGCGTTCAGCGTTCAACCCGCGTTCTTTCGGTAGAGAGAGTATTTAGTGAATGAGCCGTTTAAAAAAAATACGTTTTCATTTCGTGTCAATAGATGGCGGAGTAGTCACTGAAATTCTTATGTCAAATTTATTTTTCAGTGTATTGTTGTGTGTTCTGTTAAGTCAGTCAAAAAAGTATTGAAATGAATATTGAACTCAAAGTTAATTAACTTTATTGAACTTTAAGAGTTCAAGTAGTATAATTTAGGTAACATATTTATGAAATAATAACGCGGTAAACTCGATTCAACAGATTTTGTACTTGTTTGTTTGGTGTAACCATGCGAAAGAAAAATAATTCCTTCAATATTCATTTAAACTCTTTTTTATAGGCTGTACTGTACATACGCAAACACGCATTTGTTATTAAAGCAGTTGGATATAATCAGAGACATAGTAAAAAAATTGTAGGTGCTTTATTATTTCATTTGCTGGGAAAGTATGTACTCCTTTATTTTTACATGATAAAAAGGCACAGGCACGTATTTCCACGTAACTTTTCATCCAAAATAAATCCAAAAAGATGTGTGGAGTTGAAATTGTATTTGTTGTTGAGTTTTGTTTGAGCAAAGCAAATCACCACAAAGCACAAACAAAGCAGTTTTTGCCAAAGACAAAAAAATATATAAATTTCTAAGTAAAATGACAGTTAGATTTCCTTGTATTCAGCGCCATCTATTGGCTATTGAGAATACTCATCTGCCAGCTCTCGAAGAAAACGCCTCATTATATATAGCACACAGGCGGCGCGCAAAAATGCGTTCCATTATCGAAACAAACTTTGTACGTGAAACATATGGTTCGGCTGTTTATTTTCTGAATATGAAGCATTTACTACTTTTGTGGATCCTAGAGATAAAAAAAAAGAAAATACTGTGTGTCTATGTGATTAACCTATTTAGGACCAAACGAGATGAAGAAGGAAATTAATATTGTTCTTTTACCTGAATTGCTTGAAGAACGACAATTTAATTTAAAATGATAGTAAATAGCCATGCTGTTTTTACTTTGTGAATATTTTTATAATCATTATCATTACTTAGGTAGTACAATAAACGTCATTCCGTATTCATTTACTGTCCAAACCCGAAACAAAGTGGTTCTGGGTCTGGGTTCATATAAACATAACCTAAAAGGTTAAGTATTTACTATTTGACGCGACTCGCCAATCCTAACCTTCTGACTAACTCTCTTCTAACCTTGGCCTAAAATTGGGTTGTACGACCCAGATAGCCGTTCATAAATTTACACTTTCGTCAGGTTCCGACACTGACAGCAGGATAGCGTATACAATTTCTAAAGCGTGCGACAAAGATGGCATTAGAACCCGTTTCGAGACCCCGGATTTATGAACGCAGGTCATTTAGTTATATGCACTTCCCATAAAATGATTAGGCACTGTATTTCTCAACTCGTAAGCCCTACGAAGGAAGAAGGTACCTACTCACAGCTAATATTTATAATAATAATTAAGCATACTTTAATCAAAATGATCTTCACACACATATTTTGTGCTTTTAGGACTAATTAAATCTCGCCTCAATAGTTTACATCACTTTTTTCCTTTTTTTATGTCAAGAAGAAGAAATGAAAGAGATTATTTCATTTTATTTTTTCTAAAACCGCTTATGACTCTGCGTATTGCACACATACACACACAATTGACTCACCACGAGTGTGGAAGCGGTCGCACTTCGTGGCGTCCATCCACCTGAAGTGCGATCGCGATGTCCCGAAACCATCCACCCACACTCGCGGTTCGCGGTCTTCGCGGGCTTTCGCGGCCCGAGTGTAGAGCCAGCTAATCACCGGGCCGGACCAGCGCGCGATCCGCTTTTGTGTGGCGATATACATTATGTACATGCATTCTAAAAATTTTTACGCAAAGTTCTCTTCCAGCGCATTATCTTGATATTATTATTTGTTTTTATGGTACAAAATACTGTTCATATTCTGGCAGCCCCATATGTGATGTAGTAATTTTTGTATCGTTCGTTTTGCTAGCTGCCTTTCGTCTCTCCGGCATATTTTAATCGGGCGTCTACTTGTTAAACGATTAAATAATTGAAAGAAACTCAGTATTTATGTTTCCCTACGGACCCTTGAACTAATCGTGTCGTCCGTTCTAATTTAGAAATCGTCGTGTTAGCGGGTTCACCACACCCTTAGGTGCGTGTTCTATCGGTCTCGCCGTGTGTTTACAGCCGTACTAAATACGATTCCGTTATTAAGGTGTTTAGTTTGAGCATAGTACCTACTTAAGTGTTATGTGTAGAAGTTGGCAGGCCATGGTTGCGCCGGGACGGTCGTGAGTCGTGTATGAGAGGTCAGAAGCCCGTGGATTGATGGGAGAGCGCTGGAAGTCAGTGCAGGCCGCGCATCGGCCGCAGCGGTGGGCGCTAGCTTCCTGGAAGGTTGAACATAAAATCCGCCACACTGGAACTGATGGAATTGGAGAATATTGTCGCAAACACCGTCTACTTGAAGGCCAGAGAAGGTAACAGATTTATTTAAAATTATTGCTGACAATTCGAGAATTATTCATGATCGAGGTTCTGTATTAATTGAGTAAAATAGCCCTGAAGGCTATTTTGGTGCTGGACATAGAATGGTAAACAGATTTAGCTTGAACACTGTTTGAGATTATTGACCTTCTTAACATGTCAACAAACTTATTTGATAGCCATATTTGTTAGCATAGTTCCATTTGATTGCATTTGGTGATTTCCTGCTTTTATGTCTGTTTCCTGCACTCATTATAAATCACACTAACAGGACTAGTACTGGTATGCAGTGCTTTGACAAACTCAATTTAGAACGAACTAAAATTGAAATTTGGTTGTACTAAACATATTGGGGTTATCATTTACTGCTATGTTACTCGCAAATCCTCCCAAAGTTATTCGGGGGAGAGTAAGAGAACAGCTCTCAGGCAAAACCAGGCGGCCCACCATTGCCTGGGACCGATGGATGGCGGTTTATCCATCCCCAATTGCCGGGCCTTATATTAAACAGACAAGTGACGGGCAGCGGCGCCACTGGTGCAAGGGTTTCGGCACCGCGCTCACCAACCCGCCTGCCCAGCTTGTGTGAGTATGGGCATTTCTTCCAGGAGGACCGCCAAGAGTGGCGAAATCCTGGAAAGGCCTATGTCCAGCTGTGGATGAAACAGGCTGATGGATGGATGGATGGATGTTACGTAGCCTCATTACCTGGGAATAACATTCTTAGTTATTCCTAATTTCTGCTGAGAAGCAAAGGGCCGAAGTGAAGCACCCCCATGCCAATGCTGCCTGGTCCAGCTTTTTCCTCACTATGTGCAGCCAGATCTTGTGTGGTCTGCCAGGCTTTTGTCTTGGTCTTCAGGAATCTATGTTTATGCTTCCTTTAGAACATCTTCACTATACCTGAGAATGTCGACTATCCATCTGTATTTATGTTTCCTTATAGTCTTTTATTATAGTTTTTTATGAGTTCTATACCAAAGTTCCTTGTTGAAACCAATGGATCCCCAGGATATTGCATAATGATCAGTTTTTGAAAACCTGTGATGATCCATGATATGGACTATTGTTTTCCATGTTTTGCAACTGTAATAGATATTTGGTCTATAAACAAGCATTGAATAAACAGATAGAGACGGAAGGTAGAAGACCTCCAAACTGGCAAATGCTCTATAAGCCTTGTTGGCGCAGTTGCCGCCATCCTTGTCAGCTACACCATTGGGTGTAATTTGGCTTCCCATGTGAGTGAAGACATCAATATCTTCAAGATGTTGATTGAGAGTGTAGTGCTGTCTGTGATTGTCTTTTCCATAGTGTTAATATGCATGCCTACTTGTTAACCTAACTTGTAAGGTCTTTGAGTTTCTTAAGCATTTTAGTATGGTTTTCAGCAAATTAGAAGTTTTATTTTTTTATTATTTATTGTACACAAAGAAAATAAACATTTACAAAACATATAAACAAATTAACATGTACAAGGGTAGAAGAAAGAAGAGATTTCTTCCAGTCTACCTTTGGGGACCATAAAGAATGATTTATATAAAAGTAGACATACATATGTGTATGTGTAACAAATAAATTGTAATTTATAAGTATAACGGACTACTATTAATGTAAAAACTTACCTACCTTATAATAAACATAAATACTAATACTAGTTTTCTAGAGATATTCCTTCAGACCAACTCAATCCTCTACCATTCTGCTCTATCATGTCCAGAATTACCTCAACTATCATGATATAAATAAGGTAGTGGAAATAAGATGCAGCCCTGCTTTACATCAATCAGTGGTGTGCATAGAACTTTTTGCTGGAAATGCAAAGAGAAGGTCAAGTTTGACAATAAAAAAAAAAAATCAAATTTTAATGTTGCTTTGAAAAACTTTTGTATTTATTTTTTTATTTGTATGATGCCAGGCAGGGTAGGCACTGCCTATCCTAGGGTACCTACACTTCCTATTGCTGTTCCAGCAAAAAGTTCTATGCATGCCACTGACATCAATATTGGGACTTATTGGTTCGCTCAGCTTTCCTTCATGAATGACTTGACAGGTGTAACAATTGTGTGCTACCTCGATAGGGTTCTTGATTTTCTTTGGAATGTGGAAGTACTACAGCATGGAAGTAGTCATATTACTGTCTCAAGTACCCTAACAAAGCCTAAAAAACCGGCCAAGTGCTTGTCGGGCCACGCGCGCAGTGTAGGGTTCCGTAGTTGCCCAGTACATTTTATATGTTGGTCAACTAATACAGATCGCGCCAAACTTCTAGTCCCATACATTTAGAAGAACGGCCCATACTTTGTCGTGTTTAGGGGGGGCTAAAAGTTTGGCGCGACCTGTGCTCGTAAACCTGTAAGGCCTACTTAGCTGTGATAGTTTTCCTTTTCAATTCATTATTATACTACTTCTGTGAATTTTTCACATATCTATAAACAACCGTTTAACCGTCAGGGGGGGAGGGGGGTGAGGGACGCGCTCGACTCTAACAAAAATTAGCACTTCCAAGCTTAATATATCACCAACAGATCCCTAAATCGAAAAATAGTTTTCGCACATCCATAATGTTTTTGAATGACTTATCCAACAATACCCCACGTGTATGGCAGATACCCTTAAAAAAACTTTTTTGAGATATTTTTTTACAATTTTGTTGTCGTAATTGTTATAGTATGGGTATTACCAAATTACAGCTTTCTAGCTAATAGTCTCTGAGCCAAGCCGCGGACAGACGGACATGGCGAAACTATAAACTAAATAAGGGTTCCTTATCGGACTACGGGAGCCTAAAAAGGCTTTTCAAAACCCACAAACATTGAAAAAAAAATGTTCTGCCATTCTGATGTTGCCTCCAGAAGTATTTGAAGTGTGTTTGACTTAGTTTGAACAATTTCTTCCCTTGCGGTATCCTGCCTGTTGATTATCAGATGTGTGTCTACCTGATTTTGGATTCTGTTGAGAACGATGGAGTTCAGTACTTTGGAAACCAATGGCAGCAATGTGATCCCTCGCCAGTTTCCATAGTCACTGCATTCACCATTTATTTTTTAGAGCTTAATGACATATGAATAAATCCATCCATCCATCAGCTTGTTTTATCCACTGCTGGACATAGCCACTCTTGGTGGTCCTCCTGTAAGAAATGCCCATACTCACGCACGCTGGGCAGGCGGGTTGGTGAGCGCGGTGCCGAAACCCTTTAACCAGTGACGCCGCTGCCCGTCTTTAGTCTGTTTTATACATATAAGGCCCGGCAATTGGGGATGGATATACCGCCATCCATCGGTTCCAGGGGATGGTGGGCTGACCCAAATTCAAAGGGTCTGCTGTTGTCCGTTTAGGAATAAATAGAACATAAAAATAAATTTCTAGAAATCAATTTCAGTAATAATACATAAGATAATAATAATAGTACATTTTGATGCAAGTGCGAAAAGGTTGATATTTAGAGTCAGGATTGCCTTTTTTGCGAGACGTATTCAAGACGGGACGAGAAATATCAACATTTTTGCACATGTATCAAACAACGTTTATTAATACATCTGCGAAAAACTACATGAAATAAGAAAATAAAAGCAATTTTGTTGCTAATCAAAACAGATAGGTACAAGTTGACTGAAGAACACGCAGTCTGGTTGGCGCCATTCTGTACTACAAAGACCAAATGTCTTTTTCTAAAATAATTTTAATAATAATTTCTAAGATAGTTAAAATCAATACTTATAATAAAACATGAAGCCGCTGTCTGTACATTGAAGAAAAGTAATAGAAATGGAAAGGGGGTGACTGAAGAAGAGTAATAGAACACAAATCAACGATTTTTAGAATTCTTTTCTGTCTGTGATGAACTCGCGAGATCACAATCCTTGGGGCTCTTTCAACATCAGCCATCACCTGCCTCTCAGTTCTGGCGTTTCCCTGCTGCTTAGTGTTGACTTCAGCCGCCATTCCTTCCCGAGCTCGAACTCCTCTTGAAGTGCTTCGCTTTGGGCAGCTCAACTGGATATGGCCCCGTTCTCCACAAGTGGAGCACCTGGGGCTGTACCTAATAAAGTCACGTATAGATGATGCCGCAACTTCCTTGATGCAAAGGGTCCGATGGTCTTGCCTTACTCCAAGGCGTCCTTCAGAGTCTCTTGGTGCCCAAGTCTAACAGCAGCTCTAACCTCCAGGTCCTGTAGACCGTTGACGAATGCTTGAACCAAATTTACCCCGATGAGCGCAGGCTTAGACTGGTATGCCTTTCGAACCAACTTTTCAATTTCTTATTAGCTTTTGCCTGCAATGTTCGGTTGTGCGGAATTGTCTTTCAATCGAAAAAAAACTATTATTGACAATTTTCGGCTTGGCGGTTATTTTATCAACATCCCTTAGAATATTATATATATTGACCAGAGTCACTATCATGATAATAAAAAATGGCATCCAAATCCGAAGTTTAGTGGTTCTCGAGTTAAAAAGGAACATAGACAAATAAAAAAAAAAAGTTTTGTCCACAGTACAATACTACAGGTAACTCAGCGAGAGTTAGAGCGGACACAGTACTCACCGAGACTCATTTCTTAAATTAGGCAGATATATATATTTTTTCCTCCATTTGGCCATTGGCTTGCTTTCTGACACCATTTGTATGTTTTTACTAACGCATCGTATTCTTACAAGAAGGTTCTGATTTCTGTTTTAGAAGTGTTCGCCTCATCTAAGAATAAGAATACTCTAATTCAATAGTGACTCATACCCAGGGATCGGATATTCGGATCGGATATATACCTAAAGTTGGAAAAACTGAGAAAGTTTGTGTAAATGTGGAGACGGCTTCTTTATTATATATTATATATTATTCCCAGAATTATGGAATTTCTTAAAACGTTATGATAATTTAATACGTATAATGGAAAAAAAAATTCTGGAATTGATTACAATTCCTTGGAAATTTATAAAATGCCGAGCTGATTTAGGCCGAACAGAGCAGAAGTCAAAACAGAAAGCCGAAAACAAATTATCTCGGCCTAAATCAGTTTGGCATTTTATAAATTTCCTAGAAATAGTATACAATTCCTGAATAATAAAGTAACATAAATAAAAATAAGTAACATCTGTTAAGTATTAGGTACATCATCATGACGTTTTAAGCAATTGCGTAATTTCATTTCGTATACCTTACATAAACCTAAAGTTGGAAAAATTGTTGAAAAAGTTTGTAGGTGTGGAGTCGGCTACTTGAAATACTAGTAGTTCGCCCCGAACTTAGAATTCGCGCTCGCCCGATTCCCGCTTGACCGATTTGGCTCATGTTCGAACTTAACAATTCTATTTGCCTTATTTACTCGCCTGCCAAATTTCATGACATTTGAGTGATACTCGTGTTATCGTCGAACAAACATTCATACATACATATGTACATACAAACGCCGGATTGTTCCAGTAGACTCGGAGAACTCGCTAACTACAGTATAGACTGTAAACCCAGAACTGCCAAAAACATGAAAACAACAATCAAAACTTTGCGGTCATCGGTGAACCAGTCATCGGAGCGCGGCGCCTAACACCGAACAATTTGTCGTAAAATCGGGTTTGACTGGTAACATACAGGGTTTAAATAGCGTGCGACCTTTAAATAAAACCACATACTCTACTGATCATACTGAACAACTATTCGAAAAAAAACCTGCGCAAATTTTCAGAGAAAAAGATATTCAACTGTAACTCAAAGACTAATATCTCGTACGAGGAAGGTATATTTCAGAACGCTGCATCGTAACAGCTATTTCACGGACGAGGTTCACTCGAAACTCGCCCGTATGTCGGTGCGTTAGGGTTCACGCATTCTTGTTTGAAACTCAAATATTTACCAAACTAAGGGTGGCCGCGGGTATAATTCTTGGGAAAAGTGGTTCAGTAAGGTCGGCAGAATATTTTAGATATTAGATAGAATATTTACATTTAATGGTAGCAGTCTATTTACACCCGGTATATTGCCACAATAGGTCTCTTTTGTTAAATAAAGATGCGTCTATATCCGCGGCCCTACCCTACAGCAGCACCATATGACATAATGCTCTGAAAGTAATTATAGTGGTTTTGCCGTAAGAAAATTATTTTTAGAGATAACGTGCCAATGTGCATCTCTTTTATTGTAATTTTATTTGTGTTTGAGTTTCCGTGTGTTCTTAAGACTAAATAAAACAGATGACAGTTTTTTTATTTGTCGGCAGGTGGTTCTGATAGCAACAAGGGAAAGAGCAAGAAGTGGCGGAAGATCCTCCAGTTTCCTCACATATCACAATGCTTAGATATAAAAACAAAAATAGGTAAGTTAAATATTAATTATGAAGTCACTATGTTCCGTCAAGTGTCAAAAATCGGCCCGTCCCCAGTCCGTTTTATATAAGGCCTGGCAGAGCCACACGCTACGTTTCTTAGTTTAGATTACGAGTATAGTGGGCCGCCAATACCAATTGAAAGCAGTTCCTCTGTAACTTAAACTCAAACTTAAATTCAAGTATGAATTCAAGTAACCGCTTTCCCACTTAAGGGCAGCGTATTGCACCGCCCCATAAGGCCTGGCAATTGCAGATAGATCTAGTGCCATCAATCGTACGGCATTATGGGCCCTGGTTGTGCCTGTTTGAAAACTGTCCTTTTATTCTCCCACGAATAATTTCGGAGGGGTTTGCGAGTAAGATGGTGGTGCCTCCACAGTCGAGCCCGGCATCACCTCTACCGTCTAGTCAGAGTTATGTGCTGTCAGTCAGCTATCGGTTAAAAAGTTTTACGGTGGTGAAGCCAGGATCTAAGGTCAGGTAGATATACTAATATTTTTAAAGTAATGCCCTGCAATTAGAACTCTAACACAAAGTAATTGCCGTTTCCTCGAGCTATGTGCTGTTATCCGTTGAAGAGTTCTATGATGGAGCAATTGTCAATTTTCAAGTAACACTCTACAATCAGCGTCATGTTTCAAAGCGATTACCTCAATATCGGGTAGTATGCTGTCATTCATGAAGGAGTTTTCTATATCTAAAGACTATCATCAGATCATGATCATCCTTAAACGGGACCTAGATGGAGAAACACTCTTCTAAATAAAATGGAGTTGTGAAAAAAAATAGGAAGCGGTGGCATAAGAAATACCCACGTAAGGTACGCACAACTTGTGATTGTTTTTCAACTTTTTGAATAAAATGTATTTAATATATAAAAACTAGCTTTTGCCCGTGGCTTCACCCGCGTTGAATTAGTTTTTGTGTACTCCTATAAAATCTGTCAATATTTTTCGGACTGTTACCTACAGTAAAAATAGCTGGTGAAATGTGTGTGTTATGCGCTCTGTGTTTCCCATTTTGCATGTCTCTTTTATAGCTTTTTCATAGGAACTGATTTATGACATAAAAAGTAGTTTAAATAAAAAAATACACTTGTACTGTTTCACTTGATTCACTTTATTGAACTACCGGTTTCGCCTTACGGCATCACCAGGTTATAATATCTTAATAACTAAAAACTGTGCGGATTGTGTTTAAGTAACAGTTTTTATTTGATGATGCCGTAAGGCGAAACCGGTAGTTCAATTAAGTGAACCAAGTGAAACGGTACAGGTGTATTTTTTAAGATGTAGTTTTTGTCCTATTCTAGATCTAGAACATTATTTGTGCAAAGTTTCAGCTCAATGGGTTCAATAGGTACGGCGTGGTATCATCACATCACTTTTCTATAGAAACTTGAAATCTGATTTTCATCCCATGGGAACTGATTTATGAGATAAAAAGTAGCCTATGTCCTATTCAAGGTCTAGAACTACATTTTTGCAAAATTTCAGCCTAATCAGTTTCGTAAGCATGACGTGAAAGGGTTACACATCACTTTTCTATATAAACTTGAAAACTCATTTTCATCCTTGGACGAATTAACCACTTTTCATCCTATGGGAACTGATTTATGGGATAAAAAGTAGCCTATGTCCTATTCAAGGTCTTGAACTACATTTTTGCAAAATTTCAGCCTAATCAGTTTCGGAAGCATGGCGTGAAAGGGTAACACATCACTTTTCTATATAAACTTGAAAACTCGTTTTCCTCCTTGGACGAATGAACCACTTTTCATCCTATGGGAACTGATTTATGAGATAAAAAGTAGCCTATGTCCTATTCAAGGTCTAGAACTACATTTTTGAAAAATTTCAGCCTAATCAGTTTCGTAAGCATGGCGTGAAAGGGTAACACATCACTTTTCTATATAAACTTGAAAAAACATTTTCATCCTTGGACGAATTAACCACTTTATATCCTATGGGAACTGATTTATGAGATAAAAAGTAGCCTATGTCCTATTCCAGGTCTAGAACTACATTCAAGCAACATTTCAGCCCAATCGGTGCAGTAGCTACGGCGTGAAAGAGTAACAAACATCCATCCATCCATCCATACATCCAAACTTTCGCATTTATAATATTATCGGGAGGGGGATAGTGAGTTGCTTTAAAGTTGTTGTGCACAATCATTTACAAAAAAATGCATAATACAGAAAAACTGCTACAAAAATCTAATTGACTTTAATTTACTGTCGCCTAGTGCTATAAATCACATTTATTGCATACATTTTATCCAAAACTAAGAAGAAAAAAAAACATAAGTTGTGCGTTTGGGAACGAGATCTGAAGCAGCCACCTTAAATAATTTACGGGTTTATCTCTGATGCAACACGCTGCCTTTTCCTTAAGGCGAGGTTATCCAGAGAAATCTGTCCTGCTCCAACGCTTTCATTTTACACATGTTTATCCTGTTCAGCGGAAGCGGGCCGCTCAGAAAACTCGCGGTTTCTAGGTGTTTTTATTTATTATTTTGGAAACAGAGGGATGGGTTTTTAATATGAGGGCCGTTTATATCACATTTTACACGAAGTTTTTTTTAGTATAACTTTTATTGTCCAGAACTTAATACAGCTCAAATTAAATGATATTTAAATCATAGTTTAGACATAGTATCTTTGAAACTGAATTGGATCGAGCAAAATGTAAGTAATCGTGTATCAAATGGCCGAAATATCAAGATCAAAGAGTGAAATATGACATATATTTTTTACAAAATTTAATCATCGCTATTTGTCAGTTTAAAATGAATTTGAAAAGGCACGAAATGAGATAACTCCCTTAAAACGTAACCCATTAATGTAAAAAAATCTCTGGGGCCAGCTCTGAAATCGCAGAAAAAAGAAATCAGCTGTTGTTCAGTATATTTTGGTCAAGTGGGTATTGCTCTTTTCTTGTGCAACAGCTGATTTTTTGGCGCGTAGTAAAAGTTGTCCATATTCAAGGGTAGAACGCCCTGAAAGAAAAAGGTTATTAAATTCACACCCAGTACCTACATATGTATATCTTTCAACCCTGAGTGACTTATTATAGTCTAAGATTCTGCATGTTGCCTGCAAATGACAAGTATTCTCTGGAGTTTATTGCGACTGTATATAGGTATACGGAGCCCGTTGATAGACCGTTGATTACCGCACACCTATTTTAACGGTTGAATGACATGCTAAGTGATTCGTTATCGATTTTCCACACCATTAAGTTGATTGAAAACTTGACTCAGTCGCCTTCCCAGGTAGTGTCTTGTACCTAGGTTTATTAACCCTTCTGTATGAGAAATTATTTATTGGCTTATTGCTTATATTACCAATGTTGTCAAAGACAAGAATCTGTCCTAACCCTGGGCTTATATTATAGACAAAAGGTTCCCAATGAACACACCACCGCTTTGCGTTGGAGTCGTTCATGGATGTATAATACCTCACTTCGCTTCGCATGATTCTGCTTTATACCAACAAATACTGCAACAATCACTCTTAAATTGATATATGGTAAAGTTGAGGACTAAATGCTATGTCAACGCAATAGTGAAAACGTGATTCCATAAAATTTTCTCGATAGAAAAAAATTACAAAGTTACCTCCAAACCGTACAATAAACCGATAGCATTCAATGAATACCTACTTGAAATTAGATCTGAAACTTTGCATAATATAACTGATATTAGTATAAAGCAGCTGCCATAAAAATGAAAAAACCATCAGTGTATCCGCGATTTCAAAATAACTGATGTTTTGCGTGCGCGGCATCTGATAGACAGTTAAAAATCAGAAGCGTTAGAGCAGGACTGCGAATTGGGGTATGTAGGGCCCTTAAGGGGAACCGTTTTGATCTCGGTGCAAAATGCACAACTTATGATTGTTTATCTTATTTTTTTAAATTATATGTATGAAAAAATTTGTTTCATCTTGTTTCGGAAAGTTGCGTCACATATTTACGTCGTCAATACCGCAGTGCTTAAAGGCTAAGGTGTTCAACCAGTGCGTCCTTCCTGTGATGACGTATGGCGCAGAGACGTGGTCTCTTACAAAGGGTCTGATCCACCGGTTTAAGGTCGCTCAGCGAGCTATGGAGCGGGCTATGCTTGGGGTATCTCTGATGGATAGAATCCGAAATGAGGAGATCCGTCGGAGATCTAAAGTAACCAACATAGCCTGCAGAATCAGTAAGTTGAAGTGGCAGTGGGCAGGCCATATTTGTCGCCGACATGATGGCCGTTGGGGCCGAAAGGCTTTGGAATGGAGACCACGTACAGCAAAGCGTAGTGTAGGACGACCTAGTGCCCGCTGGACCGACAACCTGAAGGACGTTGCGAGGGGCGGCTGGATGAGGAGGACGGAGGACCGACATGAGTGGCGAAATTTGGGAAAGGCCTATGTCCAGCAGTGGACGAACACGGGCTGATGGATGGATGGATGGATGTTTTGCGACTATTGTTAAATAATTATCAGGGGTTTTTAACAGAATTGTGCCATTTTACGGATTATAGTTTGCGTGAATATCCATATCAACATTAATTTAATTAATTTAAAACCTACTTAATACATAAACTTACACAATTTTGATGGAAAAGCGTAATTGACGTTAAATTATGATCGAGAAAAAAAACACATTTATTTAGTACTCTATATTCATTAAATAAGAAAAACAATCATAAGTTGTGCATTTTGCACCGAGGTCGAAACGTTCCGCCTTAAGTATATGTCCTGTGTTAATACTCGATAAATTAAATTTATACCACTGCGGTATAGAAGATCAGAAAAGTAAATCTGAACGTGAGGAGATCTCCTTGCGATGGATAAATCGCCAAGTGTTTAAAAATATAGAAATTTATTTCTGTCGTAGTCTCGATAAATTAAACTAATCGAGTCATCAATCAGCCTGCATCCATCCACTGTTGGGCGTAGGCCTCTTCTTCTCTACGCCATTTTCGTCGGTATCACGTCAATCTCGCCATCGGTCTCCAAACTGAACGCTTTTCTGGTTTCGGCCGCCACTTTGTTACTGCCCTAGTTCACCGTCCATTTTCTCGTCTAACCAGATCTCCCGCCCATTTCCCTCCATATTTCGGCACCATAAGTAAGGATAGGCAGGACACACTGGTAAATAAAAGAAACAAAAAATAAACATATTGCCACGAAATGAATCACCGAGGGGGTGTCAGAGGTGTTCCCGAGTGTGAACTGTGAAATGCAAGTCACAGTCCACACTCGGTTCACCCGCGTTTCACCGACGATTATTACGTCCCAACGTGATGGGTGGTGAGGCGTAACGCCGTACTTTGGGCACAATTACACGCTTTTTTAGGGCACGCAGGTTTCCTCACGATGTTTTCCTTCATCGTTCAGCAAGTGGTAAGTTTTAGGGTAAGAACACAAATACTATGTACATAAATTTCAAAAAACTCATTGGGTGCATGTCCGACCGGTGACTGAACCTGGGTCTCGAGATAGAGAGGCCAGCGTTCTACCGCCTGAGCTACCGCCGCTTAATAAAAGAAAATTATCACAGAACCCGCCAACCCGATGCTTTTATATGGAAAAAATAAATCTCTCTGTTTAGAGTTTTAGGCCACTTGACAATGTGAGCCTGAAGAGACTTACATCAAACTGGTTTAGGCTACTTGACCACATGAGCCTGAAGAGACTTACATCAAACTAGTTTTAGGCCACTTGACCACGTGAGCCCGAAGAGACTTACATCAAACTGGTTTAGGCCACATGACCACGTGAGCCCGAAGAGACTTACATCAAACTGCTTTAGGCCACTTGACCACGTGAGCCCGAAGAGACTTACATCAAACTGGTTTAGGCCACATGACCACGTGAACCCGTAGAGACTTACATCAAGCTAGTTTTAGGCCACTTGACCACGTGAGCCCGAAGAGACTTTGGTTGTTTTGCGAACAGAATTAGAGGTATTGCAACAGTATAAAATAACTGCGCCCACTGGTGACTGGTGCAAAATGCACATCATAATATTGTTTTCTTACTTTTGAATTCAAAGTTTGCAATAAATGTTAACCCCTTAATAAGAAAATGAAAATTGTATGTAAGTGAATCCACAGCAGCATCTTTTAATAGTATAAAATAAGTTAACCAAAGCTAAATTACATTTATAATGGAAGTTCTACTGTTTTCTGGTAAGGTCGCCTGGCTGAGAATTTTTCGTGAATCTGTGTTAGCATTGAAATATGTACATTAATTTGTTAGTTAATATGATTTAATTACAAATGTATAGTTTCAGATTTTTTCCTATACCATATAAGACGGCATTACTTGCCTAATTACATAGTTCTAGGTCAACGGAAAATACCCTATACATTTTGATTTCCTTGAGAGTGTCGAAATAAACGTTTTTTGCGGCGTAAACGTCTTTTTTTACGTTAACTTAGAAGTATGATTTTTTCACAGCTTAAAGGGAATGTAGACCTAAGTATATGGTTTTAATTTCAACTACATACCTCCACGCGTTTTCGAAATAAGAGAGACAGACGGATTGACAGACAGACGGACGGACAGACGGACAACAAAGTGATCCTGTAAGGGCTCCATTTTTTCCTTTTAAGGTACATAACCCTAAAAATGGCATCCAAATCCGTTGAGTGGTTTTCGAGTTAAAATAGTGTATTTACTCTTTGCCCCGTTTTCGGTTTGAGCGTTATTTTATGAACATCCCTTAAAGCCAATTTGTTGACCAGGGTCATTACGATGATAATAAAAAAACCGCATCCAAATCCGTTAAGTGGTTCTCGAGTTAAACTTAATAAACTTAGCAT
Organism: Ypsolopha scabrella; assembly: GCA_910592155.1. NCBI lineage: Eukaryota > Metazoa > Arthropoda > Insecta > Lepidoptera > Ypsolophidae > Ypsolopha > Ypsolopha scabrella. Next base: position 50,845,528 of record OU342960.1, read on the forward strand.
TTATTAGTAGATAATCTGACTGTAAAAAAAAGATAAACTATATGAGACAGCTAGATGATGTTTTGCTTAGTATTTTAACTTACTACCTCATTAGACAGGTAGACTAGGATGTATTTTTTTCCCTCATGACACAATTTCCTTCTGTCTTTTATATTTTTATCCTTTAGTTATTAAACTTTAATACATTGTTTTGTATAATTTTATGTAAGTTAAAAAGACTGTAATAGTATCAAGCCATATTGAAAAAAGACATGATCTTGCTAAGTTTCTTGCCCTTCTTCTTAGCAAGATTAATCGAATGGGCGGATTCAGGCATTAAATCTATTTATAGTTTATTCATCTATTAACTTATTTATTAATTGCATTATGTAGGTATATACAATATTTTAATTTTTTACTTATGTTAGTATATACGAGCTGCAATGCAAAAGAGTTCGTCTAGTACCAAATATTACAAGTGCCTAGTAGTTAAAGTAAAATTTAGATTTTTAAATTTAACTTTATTAGTTAAATAAATATACACTGGTTTTGAACACTTAATGAAGTTTATTTAAAGTGACAAAATATTTTTCTATTTAAATAAAATATAATCAATTCTTCGGGAACCATCTATGCATTAAACTTCGTCCATCACATTCAACGGCGTAAAATAGTTCGTCTACCACTTAGTGGTGTCACCTTTAGCATCGATCACGGCCTTAATTCTTCGTGGCATCGTTGCTACCAATTCTTCACATTCTCGTGAAGTTATTGAGTGCCAGACCGATTTAATTTTCTCTTTCAATTCACTTTTAGACCTTGCTGGATACTTGCGCAGCATTTTCTTCATTTTCCACCACACGGTCTCAATCGATGACAAATCTGGACTACTGGACGGCCACTCCATTGTAGGGATCTGATTCCGGTTAAACCAAGCCTTCGTTGTCCTCGCAGTGTGACAGGATGCACCATCTTGTTGAAAGATGTAGGCATTACGATGTTTCAACGCTGGAATCGAGGGCATGAGTCTTGTTTCCAGAATGTTTTGATACTCTACTGCATTAACAGTTCCTTCTACAAAATGTAGATGACCCAGACCTTGTGCTGACATGCAGCCCCATATCATCACCGATCCAGGAAACTTCACTTTTCTTTTGATACAATCGGTATGGAATGCTTCATCTTTATTTCTGATTACTTTTTTCCGTACATCACCGATCGTCACCTCAAATTTGGATTCATCACTCCATATTATTTCACGCCACTGGTCTGCCGTCCAATTTACATGATCTTTAGCGAATTTCAGCCTTTTCTTTTTCTGGAGACGCGTGAGTAAAGGTTTTTCCTTAGCAGTATAAAATCCATAGCCCAATCGTTTTACGACCCTATTGCATGTATCGACAGATATATCTTGTGATTCGCGGCCGAGCAGGTTTTTTCAAACATTTAACCGTGCCATTTTTCCTGCAATGTTCGATAATGGTCTGAACTGTCGATCTTGGTAGGGATAAGTCCTTGGCTATTTGGTAAGCAGATTTGCCATTATTGTTGCTACGAAGAATTATTTTTCGTACTTCGTCAGCGATAGGTTTCCCGCGAGCCATTTTGTTTGAAAAAGATGATAATATTCTATGAAATACGGTTTTTATATGTTTGAAAATGACAGTGACGTATCGTGTGACGGATGGTTTCTATTTTCAATTCAAATTTAACTTATTTTTCAATTAAAACAGACAGTATTGAGACAAAGACGAACTATTTTGCATCGATTAAGAACTAGACGAACTATTTTGAGTTAGACGAAGCAAATCAAAGTGCCATAAATACATAATTTAGGTAAAAGATGTTTTTATTTAAAATTGCCTGATTAACTACTATAGAATGGAGAATTTCACCCCATTCAAATTTTTTTTCATAAGCCTTTTTTATAAAAATATAGTGAAGTTGAAAACAGACAACCTTTGCAATATATGACTAGACGAACTCTTTCGCATTGGGGTTCGTAAAACCTATACTTTATGTGTCTATTTTACAAATAAACATTTTGAATCTTTGAGTTAAAACGGAATATACATACAGACAGACCTATAGATACTTATCTAGCTCGTTGGTACAGTACCAATAACCCATTTCATTTAACATTTCGCGAAAATATTCAATGTACAAATACGACTTTTTTACTACTTTATTATACTAAAATAGATTTTAGTCAGCAAATACTCATACTATATAATCTAAAGACTGCAGGAAAACGGCTTTAATTCTTCCAAACGTTAATATTAGTACGAAAGTAGCGGCCTATTCCACAAGCAGTCATCCAGGCATGAGTTCAGTTTGATCGCCGGGCGGCTATCCTGCTGTCAGTGATGAGCGGCCGATCAAACTGAACGCGGCCCTGGAGAGGCCTCAGTGATGCTGATAAGTAGACACATCCTCCCGATTCCCAGTCCTATACGTGTATGGAGACCATGTCTGCCCAAATCAAATCAAATAGTTTATTTTATAAAATAGATACATAAAGTCTTTATACAATAGAATATGATGAAACAAATATATATTTTTATGTCATTTTTAGGGTTCCGTACCCAAAGGGTAACCAACGGGACTCTATTACTAAGGCTCCGCTGTTCGTCTGTCCGTCTGTCTGTCTGTCTGTCACCAGGCTGTATCTCATGAACCGTGATAGTCAGACTGTTGAAATTTTCACACATGATATATTTCTGTTGCCGCTATAACAACTAATACTAAAACCGGCCAAGTGCGAGTCGGACCTGCGCACTCCCATACAACAGACATGACTTTTTTGCCGTTTTTATCTTGTTTTTATAGATAATGCATGAGCCGTGATAGTTAGACTGTTGAAATTTTCACAGATGCTGTATTTCCGTTGCCGCTATAACAACAAATACTAAAACCGGCCAAGTGCGAGTCGGACCTGCGCACTCCCATACAGCAGACATGATTTTTTTGCCGTTTTAATAAATGATGGTACGGAACCCTTCGTGCGCGAGTCCGACTCGCACTTGTACATACCTATATAACAAGATTGATAATTGATAACAAGAGTCCTGGCTTGAGGAATTTTTTAAAATTCTTGTTTTTACATTTGTTTCTAATTTATCTTTTCTAGTTTGTAATGCACTCTAATAATAATATTTTTTTAGTATTCTAAAGCGATGGATTTCGCAATAAAAAAGATAATATAAGCTGATTATACAAATATATACTTTTACTATATTTACCGGAACCGATTTCGAGAAATCTTTGAAAAACCACAAACAATGCATGTCCCTCCATATTTCCGAAACTAATGAACCGAAAAATAAGAAAAAAATCATGGTAATTTGGGATTACGTAAAGATTACAGGAATAATATAGCGGGCGAGAAATTCACAATAACAAAATGACAAATAAATTTTTCACTCACGAGTTTTATTTCGAGTACGGTATAAAAATATTTGAGTCTCTCTTTTGTGGTACAATCAATTCTGTTTTTAGTTATCATAAACAGTTACGGGCAAGATTTTTCATACCTTCTTCCTGACTGTTCCCAAAACTGTCGAATGACGGAACCCTAGGTATGCGAGTCTGACTCGCACTTGACCGGTTTTTTTTAGGGCTGAACACTTAAAAATAGTACCAAACTTATTGGGGTACCAAATTACTAAGCCTTCGACGTTTCTCTGTCTGTCCGTCTGTCACAGGAGTCTACAGCTTTACGCGTAGTTGAAATTTTCACAGAATACGTATTACTATGGCATCTATCAAGTATCAAGTAACATTTTATTTTTTAAACCCAATACAAAAAGCCTCGAAAAAGTAGCTTTTTTAAACGTTTTGTTTCAGCTCTTTAAACAAGTTTCAGATTCGGTCAGATTGTTGTAAAAATTAGGGTTCCGTACCCAGCGGGAGTCGGAATTGTTTGTCAGGCGTTACCAATTTACCGGCTTGTTTTGTGTCGCTTTGACGTTGCTACGAGATGCATATTGTTGTTATTTACCATGTATTTAGGGTTCAGTACTCGTCTTGTGTGGTATTACGGAACCCTATGTGTGCGAAAACTTTCACTTTGCTAAATTATTTCCTATACGTGTGCTATAAGACCCACCTGTAATCGAAATTTTTTTATACATATTTTATTTCCCGTATTATTATATATTTTTTTTATATTCTAAAGACATATTATATTGTGTAAATTAACTTTGACTTGTAGAAAGTATACTTAATGTATCTATTTTGCAAAAATAAATATTTTGATTTGGATTTTGATTTTAAGTTTCTAAGTCATCTGGAAGTGGACCATAGGTTTTCATGGTGAGCAAATTTGTATGAAATTGATGACGTTATAATATATGACTTTTTTCGCGTGGAATTGAAACCTGGTTTTTCATCAGCACCATTGACCACCCATTAAACAACTAGACTCACAATCTCGCTCTAAAAGTGTCCGCGATGAATTTTGTCACCGCTATGGGGTGACAAATTCGAACGACTATTTCGGACAACTGACATTTCATCTTATGTTAACGACATAACGTCTTAATTTGGTTGAAGATTTTTGCTATTATGCACGTCGCACGTTCGGACACTTTCCGACGAACTTTTCTTAGAGACTGTGTGTCTAGTTGTTTATGAGAGGTCAATGATCACAGCACATAGGGAATGAAATCTCGTTTTGGCGAGATCTCGTCGATATTTTACGATATTACTTCGGACGTAAATTAACGGGATTACACAAAAGCGCATTACACGTGTTGCCGGAAGCGTGCGGCGCGCCGCGTGTATGTTAAATTGTCGCGAGATCTCGCCAAGATTGCATTGTCTGGCCATAGTTTTCTGTAAGAAGTAAAAATAGCTATACAGTGCTTCGCTGAGTTACTCGAGTACTGTACTCGCACGACGGTACAAAATTTACACGAACTGTTTCGAAACAATCTGGACCCCATGTAACTCAGTCTTTATTTAAAAGGCTGTGTAAATAAAATATGGATGCTTTGTTACTGTGTATTTCATGAATTACATAGAAGATTGTAATAATTTTTGCATATTGTGACTAGGGCTTTGTTTTTGGAAAACAAGTTTGGATGAATTTTCCTCGATAAAAATTACTGAAATGAGGTCTTCCCACGCACTTTTTCTCCTCGTTTGACGGATAGGAATCATGTACAGAACTCAAACATATTTTATTAGATGAGTTTTGACAATATCTAGATTTTTGCTAGCTGTTTTAGTTTTTTTATTAAAATAAAAAAAACATAGTTTTTCTCTTATACGCTGAATCCGCGTTTTTTCGCGTGAAGTGAGAGTGACAAAAATAAAATTACATAGCCTCTTAATAGTAGCCTGCCTATTATACATAGAAGAGTCCAACCATTACAACAGTGAAAGAATTTTTAAAATCGGTGTAGTAGTTCCAGGAATTGCCGGCTTGAATTAAATTAGTCGCTATATTCCTAGGAAACTGCCCGTCCCCAGGGAACAAACAATAGCCTATACCATTCGGGGATAATGTAGCTTCCTATTAGTGAAAGAATTTTCAGAATCGGATCAGTAGTTCAAGAGACTACCTCTTACATCCAAACAAACTCACAAACACCTCTTAGATGTAGATAAATGCTTGAAACTAGGCTTTTGCCTTACCTTTACTATCCGTCACTAAAAGTTTAAAGCTTCTTAATGCTTGAAAGGTCCAAAACATTACTTAGATCAAACAAACTTCAAATGTCAGTAGTCCCGGAGCCGTTGTACGGACACCAGCACGACAGGCTACATTGGTGGTTCTTATTGTGGGGTCATAGCCGTTAAAATCGTTTACAAATAGGGAGCTCGAACTGGATTGTACGAGAAGCCTTCACATAATGGTTTTCCAAGATGTTACCTATGCTTGTGTACATACATAGATCTCTTCCAGATCTTTCCGGTGTTCTTAATCTCGAAAATATTACTTAAGGCTTTAGTTTTTCAATGCAAGTGCTCGTAAAGACTCATTTCCTATGCATCAAAGCTGTTGGCAAAGACATTTTACCACACTAGAGCTTTATTTTTATTTTTTTTAATTTATTGAGACAAAGAATTAAAGAGAAAGTTGGCAGTCTTTCCTTATGTACCATAGATAGAGTTGACGGAAATAAAAACTGCGTTTAGTTTGATGCGTTCGTAGGCTGCGTTCAGTTTGATCGTCAGACGACGATTTGATTTATTTACTCACACTATACATTGAAAAAGTAGTACGATACACGTGGGTATGGACAATAACTTACTCGTAACGCTTAAAACACTCGCTTATCGCTCGTATTTCAAATCGCATTCGTAAGCTATTGCATCCTTACCGCACTTGTAGCATAAACTACTATAATATGTAGATTATAGTCGTAGTAAACTTGAGATCGACGAGTCGAGACTTTAACCATCAAATACTTTCAGGGAGACCAAAATTAAATATGGTAATTTGTATTATGAGTATGAGGTTATTTAACGCAGATATTGCGTGACCTGGCAAAAATTACAAACATATGTACGAATAGCCTTTGCCCGTGGCTCCGCCGCTTTCGGCTTGGGCATTATTTTATGAACATCCCATATAAAATATATAGCCTATGTTGACCAGAGTCAATTCAATGATAATAAAAAAAAACTGCATCCAAAGACACAAATAAAATAAAAAATAGTTTTGTCCTCAGACTAAGGAACCCAACCAATACCCGATTTCTTTTAAAATTTCACAAAAATATTAAATGTACAGACACAACTTTCTTACTACTTTCTTATTAGTATAAATAACTTTGGCCTGCAGGGTGGCTATTCCGGCATTATTGCGCATTCGCATTATCAGTATCCGTACAAAATCCCTTTTAAAATCACCCGAAATATGCTTTCGCAATTTTTGCGCACGTGTCAGAATTGACAGCCGGCTTTGCTCTGAAAGTGTCTTTTAATCAATGTATCTTTTAAAACTATTATCGTCAATTTCGGCTTAGCAGTTATTTTATCAACATTCTTTAAAAACTATGGTTTTACCCGGGCCACTACGATGATAATAAAGAACATCGCATCCAAATCTATTGAGTGGTTCTCGATGTAAAACGGAACAGACAGACAAATATAGTTTTGGCTTCAGTACAATTGTAATAACCCATTTCATGAAAAATTTCACAAATATATTCCATGTAAAGCATGACATTTTTACTACGCTATTATTAGTATACCTATAGATCATAGATTTAGTATTACTATATCTATGGTATAGATATACAATTGCAAAAAAGACGTTCAATAATTTTCGGCGTGGTTACTCTACCTAGCGAGTTTTGGCATATTTTAGAACTCCACCAATGTCGTTAACACCAGAAGAACGAGCATAGGTTTACACAGAATACACAGCACACCGACCGCTGTCTTCCATAGGGATAAACGGAGCACATACCCACATGTCCGACGATCCTGACGCACCTCTTTTGTTTCTTCCACATTTATCACCGACCGTTCGCACTAGTTGGTCACAAATTAGTCCGGGAGCTTTTAACTTTGCCCTTGTCCAGTATGTCGCCATAAGGCGAACCGTCTTTGATAGGAAGTACATAGCTAAATCTGTAGTTACATCCAGTAATCTAAGATCCGTAAACTTACAAGTCTTCTAGGAAACTTGCAAAGCTGTAAAATAGGTCAGAAAACTTATTTATTTATTAATGTACAATATGTTTACTGACAGATTAGTAAAATAGTGTCTTTTTGAGTCAGTCAAATACGAGAATGGTTATTACAATACAGAAAACTATTTATTTTATAAGGTGACATTTATTTATGCATCCAAATTCATACTGAAGACTCGGTAAGTAGTCAGTATCGAGGTTCGATTACCCTTTTTGGGAAATTAGAAAACAAAGTCGTGTTTTCTACAAACGCAAGCTCAGCCCCGAGTCGATGCAATGGAAAGACAAAATTTATATTGATTGATATTGATCCGTGATACTGATCACTTACAATCTAGTAAATAAATATCACCTTGTACAGTTAAAACTACCAACCCACCTCAGTTCAATACGTAGTGCATAATTCCATTAATTACCATTTTAATCCAACTAAGTGGTTCGGGACATAACGCGCCCGTGTATCACGTCGAAATAGATGGCTGCTCTACATCACATACCCTTTCACTGCAGTTGACGTTGCGCGTTACCAGCAATGTTACGCTGCACGCTGCAGACCACGACCATGAAGCCGAAGTGCGAGTTGCCATCGAATGACTTTACTACCGCGTGAATAGAGTTAAGCCGGGTTTCCAGCGCGTGTTTCGACCTACACACACACTACAACAAAACGTCTGCACAGAATATTGTTCCGCTACATATTTTTGTTGATAAGCCGTGTCCTGTCGTGTGAAACAATGTTTTGTGTACACGTTTTTGTTTAGTGTGTAGGAAAAACACGCGCTGGAAACCCAGCTTATTCGATTAACGCGGTAGTAAAGTCATTCGATGGCAACTGGCACTTAGCGTTCGGAAGGCAATACTTGACAATATTTTCTTAGCTACACTCGGTGTTTACTTGACGGTCCCTAAAAAACTTCGAGTGTTACCAAAATAAATAGGTCAGAACACCACGAACATTTTAATGATAAAAAAAGAATGAGTCGTATTTAATTGTTTTCCCTAGAAGTTGAAAATCTTCAGCTTTTCTATTTGAGACCTTTTTCATTTCGGTTTTATTTATGTTATAATTGAAAGGCTTTGTTGAATAATTTAATTTTAAAAAAGGCTGGTCAGAATTGGAAGTAAAACTTAACACTAATCTTGTGCTCTACCTACGCAACCATCAGAGGGCATTGAAAATGTACCTGGGCGGGTATTCTGGCACGTGCGCAAAAATTGCGAAGGCAGATTGCGAGTGACTTTAAAAGAGATTTTGTACAGATATGTGTTGATTATTTTGATGGAAAACTTATAGTGGGCATTCTTTATATCCTATAGCTTCTATTTGATGTAGTTTAGTCACTCTTATTTTCATTGCATGGCATTTATCTAACTTTAAACAAATATCTAATGATTGATATTGCGAGTGAGAAATAATGCCAGAAAAGCCGCCCCGGCCCTCAATTCTGACACGTGCGCAAAAATTGCGAAGGCAAATTGCGAGTGACTTTAAAAGGGATTTTGTGAAGATATGTGTTGATTTTTTTGATTGAAAACTTATAGTAAGCATTTCTTGTATCCTATAGCTTCTATTTGATGGGGTTTAGTCACTCTAATTTTCATCGCATGGCATTTATCAAACTTTAAAGATATATCTAATGACTGATATTGCGATTGCGCAATAATGCCGGAATAGCCGCCCTGGACTGTGTGTGCTATACAAAACATTAAAATTTAGAACTGAGGTAAAGGTGGAAAATAACAAATCGGTACAATTGATCATAGGGTCATACTAATCAATTTGAACGATAACAATAATTTAAGAAAAAACTGTTGATTGTTTTAGTAGTCTTGTGACGTAATAGCTATAATATGAATCTGGTCTTTCTTACTAAGTACATATTATAAAGAACGAGATATTTTTTTCTGAAACCTACGATACAAATGAAATTTTCTGAACATCGCTGAAAATTTATCAAAGTACACTTACTGCATGAGCTTAAAAATTGCCACTTATCATCCACGCGGGACTTTAGCCGCGATTACACCATCCGATTTATCGGCATCCTAACTAGGAAAGGATTGGACTTAGGAACTTGTAATCGCGTTTAGGACGGTCTATTTCTTCGCATGTCCTAATTAGGATCCTAGTTAGGAACCCGATAAATCGGATGGTGTAATCGCGGCTTTTGGCGCAAATCAGGGCGCTTAAGTTTTGAACATGGAAACCCACACACGAAACGTGAAAAATGAAGTATTCACCTTAAAAAATATATTAAGAGAGATATACTTTTATGAAATATATACGGTATAGAAAATCAGAAAAGTAAATCTGGACGTGAAGAGCTCTGAACCGGGATTCGAACCCGGGACCTCTCGCTTACCGGGTGATTGCACTACCAATGGACTATCCAGTTCTCAACATGACCTGCGAATTTACGCTTGTGCTTTCTCATACCGCAACGATATGTATATAGTGAGCCTCTTGTATTGTATGTTTATGTTGTGACATTGGATAACTGCCAAATATATTTTGTGACGATAAATTATTATTATGTGGTTTGATTAATTAATATTGTAATAATAATCAATAGATTTTTAGTATCAAGCAATTTTGCCTGGACATGTGCTTATAATTCAACCAACAGTGTTATTTATGATTATACCTTTAGAGATATGCTTAAAAGACCCTTTCTTGAAGCCATCTCCGGGTATTTGATCATATCGCTAGTTATATAATATTATATAATCTGATATAACTTTGTTTGCCTTCACATTGCGATGGTTGGTTTTTATGACGTCATCATTTATTTGTACGAACAATTTAATTTTTTCACTCTTAAGTTAACTGAAGTTTGGGGTTTAAAATGGAAGGGCTTCGTGAGCTGATTGTAAAATATACTACTTACATCGTTACATTAAAGCCACTTGTTTTGCAAAAATAAACTTTTAACAAAAAATAGTAACCGGCTTACAGCACTCATTCACAGCAAAGTTAAAAATAATTATATACTGACCTACGCTACCGATATAACACTGTTGCCGACTTCTTTCTTCCTGGAACATATGTTCTCTACAAGTCGGCGCTCTCATATTATTTTTTATGTTGCTACACCACAGGGAATGCGCTGACTTCTAGATAACATATGTTTCAGCAAGAACTTAAGTCGGCAAAAGTGTTATTTCGGTAGCGTAGGTCAGTATATAATTATTTAAACTTTTTAGTGAATGTCTGCATATTCATTCATTCATTCATTCATTCTGCTGTAACATTTGACGTCGGTTACTACCTACATTGTTATATTACACCATCCATCCATCCATCAGCCAGTGTTCGTCCACTGCTGGACATAGGCCTTTCCCAAATTTCGCCACTCATGTCGATCCTCCGTATTATACAATATCGAGTGATAGCTGTCATCCGTTGAAGATTTTCACTGCCCATCTCTGAAGACCATCATCAGATAAACTAAAATGACATTTACCCCGAAGCATACTCCGCCAAGAATTTTTTTTTCTTTCAAATTTGTTAAGTAATGACAGAATGACAGCGGTATGGAGAAAAACACCCCAAAAAGTTTTCTGTCGTATAGGAGAACCACCTCGTTTTTTGAGGTCGATTAAAAAACCTTAAACACCGTATCAAAACAAACCTAGTTTGATCTTCTCCAGGTGGAAAACGGCTGAAGGAATTTTCGCAAAATATCTCATTATTATTGTTTAATTATTTTTTATCCGTCAAATTACTTTAATATTCTCATGCTAACGTCATAAAAGCAAACAAAATTTAAAAGGTAAAGAAAAAAGATTAAAATTCTGAAATTCGTTCATATTCGGTTAAACTGTACATCTACCTATAGAAAGTATGAATGTAATCACACGATTTTATTTTTGTATGAGGCTTAGTTGTCATTGACTTGTTAAGAATTTGCGAAATAGATTTACCCCGAGACCGCCACATGGCCCTTTTCCATGAGACGTTCCGTGAAAATGAATTTCTGCATCTGTATTAAAATCTTCATTGTAATAAAATAGATTCGCAAAATTGTATCTATTTTTAAAGTGTTGCGATGCGCCGTGTTTAATACAAACAATTTTAGAAACTGCTACTGCTTGGTGTGGTACTGTTTGGAAAGTGCAAAATGTGACCATTTTAATGTGGTTAATGTGTTTCTCAAACAACAAGACAAAAAACCGGCCAAGGGCGAGTCGGACTCCGCGTACGAAGAGTTTCATACCACCCCAAAATATTGGTACGGAACCCTAATAACATTATGGCAAATAACAACAATATAGTATAGATGCCATCGTAACATCAAGGCGAGAAAAATACAAGGCGCTGAAACGGTTGCGCCTGAAAAACAATTTGAAACCCTTTGATTACGGAACCCACATTTTTATTATTTGTTGTTGTTACTTTAAAGTATGTACTACAATCTAACATTATTTTTAACTTCTCTGTATTATCGTTTTTAAATGTATTCTGTGAAAATTTCAACTGTATACCTATTACGGCTGAAGCTGTAGACCCCTTTGACTGACGGACGGATGGATAGACGGACGGACAGCTGAGACTTAGTAATAGAGTACCGTTTGGTACCCTTCGGGTACGAACCCCTATAAAGCAGCCTACGTATTATGAATATATGGGTATTATTTTAAGCCATTGTATAGATACAAATGAAATTTACTACAGGGAAAAAACAATTTAATTACCTTATTTTCGTTTTGTTTAGTGGACAATAAGTGCGCTAAGGAGCTTGACAAAGACTGTTTGTTTTTGTCCTCTTTCTAATCTGTATTGTAAGTGTAACAAAATTGAATTGTTGTTTCTGCTTTGAACTTTGATTGCCTTAAAGCTTTGACTTTGATCACGGTTGTTTATTTGTTTATTGTTTTGGGTATCCGTAAAGAAACGTAAACCCTACGATGTACTCGTACTATCCAGAGCCACTCCAAAGTTTCTGCCGCTTCTAAAATCTGTATATATTTATGTCACTGGATATTTGTAAAACCGTTAGTTTATAATAAATCTAGTGAGGTTGTAAACTGACGGAAAATTGTTAACGGACAATAACATTTTGTGTCAGCGGCGGTAGCTCACGCGGTAGAACGCTGGCCTCAATCTTGAGACCCAAGTTCGATCCCCGGTCGAGCATGCACCAATGAGTTTTTCGGAATTTATGTGCATAGTATTTGTGTTTCTCACCTAATACTTATCACTAGCTGAACGGTGAAGGAAAACATCGTGAGGAAACCTGCATGCCCCAATGTGCCCGAAGAATTACGATAGGGCTCACCACCCATCACGTTGGGACGTAATAATCGTCGTTGAAACGCGGGTGAACCGAGTGTGGACTGTGACTTGCATTTCACAGTTCATACTCGGGAACACCTCTGACACCTCCTCGGGGATTCATGTCGTGACAATATCTTTACCAATCGGCGCGCACCTTGTGTTCAGTCACACACCAAGTCACGACTTGATGGTTAGAAATGGTTATATAGATTATAAACTCCAACAAAAATTAGCACTCAAAGCTTAATATTTCGCCAACCGATCCCTAAATCGAAAAAAGGTTTTCAAACACCCATAATGTTTTTGAACGACAACGACACCCCACACTACGGGATAGACTAGAAAAAAAAAACGTCCCAAATTTACGTAAATACGTAACAAAATTGTTTTTTTTTACCCTTTTGTCGGTGTGATTAATATGTATACCCTGGCCAAATTACAGCTTTCTAGTACTAATAGTCTCTGAGCTAAGCCGCGGACAGACGGACGGACATGGCGAAACTACAAGGGTTCCTTGTCGGACTACGGAACCCCAATAATAACAAAGCGATATGTTTCAGACGACCTTTGTCTACAGTTTTGCCGATCCACATACACCTTGTCCAATAAGTTCGGATACACTTTATCACACTAATATTGTAGATATATTATATGAATCCCTAAACAACATTTTCTTTTTATAGTTTTATGCATATACTCGTATTAATACATAGGTAACACTAAAAGTTTCCGGAACTGGCCACTTACATAAACAATATTTAAAAATTTATTGCAACATTTGAAAATAGAACTCTTTGGCTGTAGAATGCAGTTTGTTTCATCTGACTGTCTTTTGTTTTTACCTTGTGGCGCCATTTAAAAAATTGTGTGTCTGCATCAACATGGATTTAACTCGGGAAAATTTTCGTAGTATGATTTTCTACGATTTTAAGTGTAATTTGACAGCTCAACAGAGCATCGCTCGGTTTGAAACAGCTTTTGGCAATGAAGCACCATGCAAGACGACTGTTTGTAGCTGGTTTGCAGAATTCAAGCGTGGTCGTATCAATCTCAGTGACGAATCTCGCGATGGTCGGCCGTCCACCGCTGTGACCAACAAAAACATCGATGCTGTGCGCCGTATGATTGAAACAGACAGGCATGTGACCTACCATGAAATTCGCGCATCCTTAGAAATAGGCATGAGTCAAATACAATCAATCCTGCACAAACATTTGGGTGTGAGAAAGCTGTGCTCGCGGTGGATCCCACACAACTTGACCGAGGCTCAAAAAACGGACCGCGTCACTTGGTGCAGTGCCATGCTTACCAGATTCAACGAAGGTGCGTCAAATTTGGTGTGGGACATAGTAACAGGTGACGAAACATGGATTTATTGCTACGGTCCCAAAACAAAGCAGCAATCGAGCGTATGGGTCTTTCAAGATGAGCCGAAACCAACCAAAGTGGCGCGCGTGAAAAGTGCATCTAAGCGGATGATTGCTTCTTTTTTTAATAAAACTGGACACGTGGCTACTGTTGCTTTAGAGAATCGTCGTACCGTGAATAGTGACTGGTACACGACCATTTGTTTGCCGGAAGTTATTGACGAACTCCGTAAAAATAACCGTAAACGCCGTATCATCCTGCACCACGACAATGCTAGTTCTCACACGGCCAGACAGACAAACGACTTTTTGAAGACGAAAAATGTAGAACTCATGAGTCATCCTGCATACAGTCCCGACCTGGCACCTTGTGACTTTTTTCTGTTCCCAAAAATTAAGAACCAATTACGCGGTCAACGATTTTCATCACCAGAAGAGGCTGTCGAGGAGTATGAAAAACACGTTTCAGAGGTCACCACAGGGGAGTGGCACAAAAGTTTTCAAAACTGGTTTGATCGAATGAAAAAGTGCATAGACGCCAAGGGAGATTATTTTGAAAAACAATAAATTAATTTTGTACCTTTAATAGTATTTTTTCATATTCATTCCGGAAACTTATAGTGCGTCCCACGTATGTAAGATAAAAATATAATATGTAGTTTCAAATGTCTCGCATTTTCGTTCAATTTAAATTGTTACAAAGTTTCTCAATGGCGAGTGTTCAGTTGAAATATGTAAAAACGTTGAAAGCTTTTAAAATCAAACTTAATTTTGTTTCCAAAACATTAAAAATATACATTTCATTTCATTTATTTAGCCTATTTAAATATTTGTAGGGGATTCCCACAAAATATTTTAAGAGTTCACCTTGGGTGTCAGGCAGGATTACAAAAACGTTAATTAAGGGTTAATGGCGTTTCGCGCCTAACAGGAAGAGGCTAGATAATAGGTTGGGGAAAAAGTTTCTTCGCATTTTATATGAAAATTCAACACATTTTTTTATAAAGTTTATTTACATTTAACTAAACTATGTAGGTGCCATTTTGTTCGATAACTTTCTGCCATCTTGTAGGTAGGGACATGATCCCATTGCTATAGAAATTCTGGGGCTTCTGATCAAAAAACCGCGACAAGTGGTTTTGGCAGTCCTCTCGTGATATTAACCTGACACTGCCTAAAGAATTCTGAAGAGACCGAAACAAGTGGAAATCTGAAGGTGCAAGGTCAGGACTAAACGGCGGATGCATTAATACGTCCCAGCCAAACTCTCTTAATTTTTGCTGAGTGGCTAAAGATGTGTGAGGTCTAGCGTTATCATGATGAAAAACCACACCCCTTCTGTTGACTAATTCCGGCCGCTTTCTCTCAACTTCTTGCTTTAATCTCATCAGTTGTTCGCAGTAGAGTTCAGAATCGATCTACCTGCCTGGCGGTAACAGCTCATAATGAATAATGCCCTTCCAATCCCAGCATACACACAGCTTTAGGTACCTTGTTGCGAGATAACCCGGGTTTCGCCAGAGTCTGTGAAGCCTGACCAGCCTTTGACCACGACGTTTTTCGCACGTTCTTGTCGTACGTGATCCACTTTTCATCACCAGTTATCAGGTTATTCAAAAATAGTTCGGTTTCATTACGTCGTAATAAAGAATCACAAATGAGTACACGGTTCATTAAGTTTCTTTCAGTGAGCTCATGAGGCACCCAAATATCGAGCTTTTTTGTGTACCCAGCTTTTTTCAAATGCGTCAAAACTGTTTTGTGGTCAATCCCCAGTTCTTCAGCTACATCGTAACTACTGATATGCCGATCTTGCTCCACATTTTCAAAAATGGCATCCATTTTATCCGTAACAGGGCGCCCAGAGCGAACGGCATCTTTGACATCAAAATTTCCGGATTGAAAACGCTTAAACCAAATTTGTGCTACTCTCACAGACACTGCACTAGGTCCATAAACATAACAATTTTTTTTCGCGGCTTGCCTTGCATTTTTACCTTTTTTTTTAGTAAAATTTTAAAATGTATCGAATTTCTTCATTAGATTCACTCATCTTAACAGTAAGAAAACAAATGAAAATCACACATTTTACCTACTTTGAATTTGGAATTATCTTTTTTAAAATTTAAACTTTTTAATAATACGAAAACCAGCCAGATACAAATTGTATAGCCAAAGAGATTTTATTATAAGTTCATACATACTATTTGCGAAAAGAGTTTTTCCCCAACCTAATAGTTCAAATACATATTTTCCTGGCACGCTGGGGATGAGTTGGTGTTTCAAGAAAGAAAATCAATGTTTTCGAGCTTTCCCACGATGATTAAAATGATCAGTCGTGGGCACAAGGGTAGCAGACATTCCAATAAATAATTAATACGTTTTTAGATTCCTTAGTGCTTGGTAAAATGATTTGGGGAGCAGTTTTTTAAAAGGTGTTAAAATCAACACGGAGTATTATAAAAAGGAAGTTCTGGAGAAAAATGTCGCCCCGAAATTACGACTTATGTTTGGGAATTATTACAACATCTAGAATATGGAGCTCCATCTCACACAGCAAACGTGGTACAAGCGTCGTTTCAGGCTAATTTGACTAATTTCTGTGCAAGAATTAATGGCCGTACAGATCTACGAAATCGAATCCCTTTGATTTTTCCGTGTGTTGGTCGTGTATGCTATCGAAGCTAAATTACGAAAAATAGCAAATTCATTGTAGTTATTTGTTATGACATAAGTATCGTTTTAATATAAAATACTTTGTATCACATATAGTATTGTTAATTTATTTTAATGAAATAATAAAAGTGTATCTGGTATTATTGGACGGGTGTATAAGAAAAAAAATACTAAAATCATATTTTATAATAAATAGTTGTACATACATCATATTATACATAACATTTATAGATGTCAAAAGTGGCAAAATAAATGTCAAAAGAGACAAATGTTAAAACTGAGAGATATCAGTTATACTTATAATTATAACTTATAAGTGACAAACAACAATATTTCCCGATCCCCAGAAACTATGCATTTCCTTAGCTCTAATGCTAAATTTCAGCGGAATCGGTTCAGTAGTTTCAGGCATAAACTAACGGACAGTGTTTCCTCTTTATTATTTTTAAGTAAGTAACATACATAATAAATGTACAAAAAATCATAAATAGTGTTCTAATATAATATATTAGCCTGTTTATATTGTTTATACGTATGAGCACAAAATAAGTACAGGTAGAACAACAAAAAAAAGTCAAATGATCATAGTGAAAGATACTCGTAGTGCTGTTTGGAATGATACCAAATCTCTATTTGTTTCTGCAATAGCCTACTGAAGGTCATTGAGTTCGGCCTGACTATAGATTCGGAGATTATAAGCGTAAAAGTGGTAAGAACATTAAAGTTGCCGAGTGATATTATTGATAAATGAAGCGAAGAGGAGAGGAGATAAGATAAGATAAAAATTGCGTATTCTTTGAGTAATTTGAGAAAATTTACACAAAAACTATGTTCCCCATTACTTCTAAAGGTGAACCCTCATATAACTGGGCATCTTATTGAAACACGAAAGAGATTACCCCAACATCGGTATAGTAATTTAAATAACCATGATTATATGTATAGTACGCAGCGCGTGAGTTCCACTCGAACCTGGCTAGTTATTTTTTTGTACAAAGGATCCGTATCACCACACAATCGGGTGCGGAACCCTAAAAACATGTTAAATAACAATAGTATAGATGTCGTACCAACATCACGGTGACACAAAACAAGCTTCTAAAATGGTAGAGCGTGACAAACAATTTGGCTCCCGTTGAATACGGAACCTAAATTTTCTGTATTTGTTGTTTTGCTTTAGAATATTTACGACAATCTGACCTAACTTGAAACCTGTATGTATTACCTTTAAGATAAAGCTGAAACAAATAACGTTGAAAAATTGCTATCTATTTAAGGATTTTTTTATGGGGACCACTTGGGTTTTTTCATGTTATTATCTGCCGTGACACGTATTCTGTCAAATTTATGGAAGCTTGTGGAATAATTTTGGATTTTAAACGATTATCGCTTTGTTGTCTGTCCGTCTGTTTGTCTGTCGGTGTGTCCGTCCGTCCGTTCTGTCTGTCAAGACCCGGTTTATCTCGGGAACGCGTGGATGTATCGAGTTGAAATTAAAACTATGGTACTCAAGTCTACAGTCCCTTGATGCTGTGAAAAAATCAAACTTTTAAGTTAAGGGCCCTAATACCTCAACTCGCAGTCCTGCTCTAACGCTTCTGCTTTTTAATTGTCTACCCTACTCTAATCAGATGCCGCGTACGCAAAAACCTCACTTTATTTTGAAATCGCGGCTACACTGATGTTTTTTTTTCATTTTTATGTGTAACAGCTGCTTTATACTAATGTCGAGTAAGTAAGAAGTCTAAAATAAAGGGCTACAATAGAAATACAAATAAGTACAGAAATAAATACAAATAAAAAGAATTTATTTACATTAAACAATTTAATATAGACGCGGTTTGTTCAAAATTACTTGATACATTTTAGAAGAACATTTTTTTTGGTATCTTGATAATTGCTACAAAACATCCAAAGTGTGTTTCATCGTCCAAATTTTATATTTACAGTAAAAACGTTAATCGATTGACACGCAGTTTGTTCAACATTATTCCATAAAAGTTACATTACTTACATTCTTTTGGTATTATAATAATTGCTACAAAATCATCCAAAGTCTGTTTCATCATCCAAATTTTATTTCTATTTGTGTCATCTTCCCTCCCCTCCTCCCCTTAAATTTTTTTACGAATAGGGTGCTCGAGCTACAGACGACTGTACACTAAACGTCACGCCGACGCGCGACGGACGATCCATCTTACTTCAAACTCATCTTTATTCAGTGTGCGCTCGCGAATAGCGGCGAGCATAAAATGTCCGCGCTCTTTGTGTATGTACTGTAGTGTAGAGTAGAAAGTACTCTTACTGCCACGCTTCTAGTCACATTCTTAGCCCTTATAAAAACAATTCCTTTTTCGAGTTGTGACCACCTCCTCGCCTTTATGGGATTATAAAAGATTGGTGAGATCTGACTATTTCCTCTTTCTAAATCCTAAATCCTTCGTTCAGTAATAAAAGGATTCTTAATTTTGATGATTCGACAGTTGAGGTGATGATTGTGATATTTATGACATTTGGCCGTTCATCGACACCTTTGTTCCCATTACTGGAAAATATCACACATTACATTGATTTCACACAATACAGTAATACCCCGCTTGACGAAATCTCACTTAACGCGGATTCGCTATGACGCGAATTTCAAATTTTGCGCTAAAATGTGCGGGACATTTTACGCGATTGGTTCATGAAATTATTTAATGTGAGGCAAGGCGTGACTTAACGTTACACTAAAATTAAATGTATTGTGTGAATGTACAAATAATTAAAGTTCATTGATTAAGAATGTATGAATTTAATTATTTTATTCTTCAATCCCCGTTATACGCGATTTTCTACAAAACGCATCCTCGCTAAATCAGGGTATGGCTGTAATTAAAACAATATATTGTAGTCATGGGCGGCTATTCCGGCAGAATTGCGCATTCGCAATATCAGTCATTAGATATTTGTTTAAAGTTCGATAAACGCCATGCGATGGAAATTAGAGTCACTAAACCACATCAATAGAAGCTATAAGATATAAGGAATGCTTACTATAAGTTTTCAATCAAAAAAATCAACACTTATCTGTACAAAATCCCTTTTAAAGTCATCCGCATTCTGCCTTCGCAATTTTTACGCACGTGCCAGAATATTGGACGGCTATTCTGGCATTATTTTTCATTCGCAATAGCAGTCATTCGACGTTTGTTTAAAGTGTAATGTAAAGTGGAGTTAATAAATTTCATAAAATTAAAATAGCTATTATGGCACATACATGCGGAAAAATTGCTAAGGCAGATTTCGGGTGATTTCAAAGGGGTTTTTCTACGGATGTGTATTGATTTTTCTGATTGACAACCTATAGGAAGCGTTCCTTATAATCTATAGTTTTAATTTCATGTTATGAGATTTGGTCACTCCACTTTACATAACATGGCGTTAATCATCAATAGAGTAACTTACTACCTCATTAGATAGGTAGACTAAGATATATTTTATTTTTTTCTCATGACATAATTTCCTTCTGTCTTTTATATAAATATACCTTTATAATATATTGTTCAGTATTATTTTATATAAGTTAAAAAACTGTAATAGTATTAAGCCATATTGAGAAAAAAAATACAGACAAAAAAAGACATGATCTTGTTAAGTTTCCTGCCCTTCTTCTTAGCAAGATTAATCGAATGGGCGGATTTAGGCATTATATCTATTTATAGTTTAATTATCGATTAACTTATTTATTCATTGCATTATGTAGGTATGTATATACAATATTTAATTTTTTTACTTATGTTAGTATATATTTCCATCCATCATCCATCAGCCTCTTTCGTCCACTGCTGGACATAGGCCTTCCCAAGATTTCACCACTCTTGGCGGTCCTCCTCGAAGAAATGCCCATACTCACACACGCTGGGCAGGCGGGTTGGTGAGCGCGGTGCCGAAACCCTCGCACCAGTGACGCCGCTGCCCGTCACCGGTAGTATATATTTGGTTAGGCATTATATTTATTTATGGTCTATTCAGTTTATTTATCAACTTATTTATTAATTACATTATGTAGGTATAATAATACTCTTATTCCAATAATTATTTTTGTTTTATGCATGTGTATAACTTTAGTAGCCCAACATAAATACAGTTTTTTTTTATATATTTCCCGTATCATATTTCTTTCATCATAAAATATTATTTTTATACAGATGAGATTTGACATGTAAAAAGTATACTTTATGTATCTATTTTACAAATAAACAATTTGAATTTTGAATTCATATTCTGTTAACGAAATTCGAACGACTAACATTGGGGATAAAAATATTGCCAGAATAGCCAGCTTTCAAGGACATCCATTCCGGCAAGTGCGTAAAAATTGTCAAAAAAAATTCGGGTGATTTTAAACGGGATTTTCTGTAGATATATATTGCTTTTTTTTAATCTATAGTGAGCATTATTTACATTCCATGGTTTTATTTGTTCAAGCTTAGTCAGTGTACTTTATATCGCAAGGCCTTAATTATACTGTAAACAAAAGTGGAACGACAGATATTGCGAGTGAAAAATAGTTCCAGAATAGCCATCAAACACGTGCACAAAAATTGCTAAGGCAGATTTCGGGTGACTTTTAGGGGATTACTGTAAACAAAAACGAACGACTGATATTGTGAGTAAAACATAATACCATAATAGACGTCTTGAAACCGAAATCTGCATTGAATTTTTTCGCAAATGTGCCAGAATATCCCAACCCATTTTACAAATTAAAACTTCAAACTATACTGTTATATACACTATACATTTGAGTTGAATAAGCGATAAAAATATCCTAATTGATCAATACTGTTATTTACTTTGGCCAAACAAACCAAGCTCAGAGAGAGAAGGAATCGAAGAAGCAATAAATAAGAAATTAGTTGACCAATAGCGCGTGGACTGGTTCAAGTTACATTGCAAAACAATACACTGGGAGGTAATTTAATTACGGTACCTCCTGTTATCTGATTTATTACGAATTGCTAAAAGTTTGCAATTAGATCCCACCTCGACCAGAAAACGTTGGTTCCGTGATAGGCTTCGCATGTCTTTTATTTTAATTCCATACTAGGTACCGAAAGTCTTTAATTTTTTAAATTCCTTCTTATCCCACAAATATATTCCTTCTACTTATTTTGTCTAACTATTATATAATACTCGTATAATGTATATGTCTGTATAAGTATGGAGAGAATCAAATTGGCAATCGTGCAGATACTTAAAAAGTTGTAGAGTTACTTACATTAGAAGCCACCAAATATTTTTCACAAAAGCAAAGAATTCTTTTTCGATTTATTGAGCTACATCTATAACGTGTCTGACATTAAATATTTTGTGAAATTTTAAATGATACGGGTTATTGTTATTGTTGAGGCCAAAACTATTATTTTTTATTTTGCTGTCGCTGTCTGTCTGTATGTGTGTATGTTTCGATTTAACTCGAGAACAACTTAACGGATTTAGATGCAGTTTTTTTATTATCATTGTAGTGACGCTGGTCAAGATAAAGGCTACCTATAATCTAATCTATAATAAGATTGTTAGGTGGTAGAGCTAATGCCGAGCTCGACTGTGGAGGTACCACCATCTTACTCGGAAATCCTCCCGAAATTATTCGGGGGAGAGTAAGAGAACAGCTCTCAGGCAAAAAAACCAGGCGGTCCACCATTGCCTGGGACCGATGGATGGCGGTATATCCATCCCCAATTGCCGGGCCTTATATAAATCAGACTGGTGACGGGCAGCGGCGTCACTGGTGCAAGGGTCGGGTTGCGCTCACCAACCTGCCTACCCAGCGTGTGTGAGTATGGGCATTTCTTCCAGGAGGACCGCCAAAAGTGGCGAAAGCCTGGAAAGGCCTATGTCCAGCAGTGGACGAAACAGGCTGATGGATGGATGGAATAAGATCTAAGGCTAAAGGTGTCCATAAAATAACACCGAAGTCGAAAACGGGGCAAAGATTGAATAAACGCGGGTGCAGCCGCGGGCAAAGGCTAGTTCAGTAATAAATTATTTAATTAAAAAGTAAGTTAAATAATCGTCAGGTATGCGGTATCCTAGTTAAAGAACAGAATTAATTTTAAATTAAATATTTATTAATTACACTGTGATCGATTGATTGATCTTTTATTGTAGAGTTGAATTAATTAAATAATTGAAAAATACCGCCTCAGCAATTTGAATACATTAATATTCCCGTTTTGAAAGGGTTCGATTTAGTCATAATATATGTGAAAGGTTTATGTGTCGTTATTATGAAATTAGTCGATAGATAAGTAAGTGGGGAAGAGTATACGACAAACGTACCCGGCGCAGTAAATATTAACCATGGTGGTAGTAATAGAGAAATAGGGGTATTGATTGGCAAAATACCAATGAAGCGTGAAGAGGGAATTCAGACGGTTGTTCGGGCTCATTTGATATCTATCCGCCGCCGCCGCCGCCGCCGCCGTATAGGACCGCCACTATTCGAACCTCTGGTTTTATCCGAATATTAATAATAATACCAGAAAATCTATTTTGGAGCGCCTCCCTTGATAAACCCCCACGTAAACATATCTACATAAAGTGTATAATAAATAAGCACTTCTGCTTGTCTGTATGTAGGTATGTTATAAACTTATGTAACTGAAATGGATTTTGCCCGCGGCTTCCCTTGCGTTTATCAGTTTTTGGGTAGTCCGATCGAATCTCTTAATAATTTTCGGGATTATTTTTCGAAATTGGCCAAAAAGATTACTGAACCTAGTTCTTGATCACTAACCGAGTCTCCAGTATGAATTTGGTCGGTTGATTTAATTTCACCCTTTTTAGCTTCCAAATAGTGAAATAATTTTTAGAATCGGATCACTACATCCAAACACACAAAATAACAAACACAAACTTCTCTTTATAATGTTAGTGTAGATGTAGTTTCCAAAATTTGGTAATATTATATGCTTGTTCGTTATAATTACGGACAGGAATATCATTCGCTCATTACTCTTCAATTAATATATTAATTATTGATTGAACAATGGTAATGTTGATAGCTGCTTTTGGCTTTTTTTCCCATCAATACCCTCCCCATCTATACTCGTTAATTAGATAATATACTTGTACAGGTTGTTTGAAAATACGCGTTGTTTATCAGTATTTTTCCGTGAAAATTAGTTCCCAGGCCCTTGTTTATTATGGCTTATTTGGCCCTTTATTTTGTTTTCTTTTTTCCAAGTAGTCATGGAAGACGTCTTTTTTGACGGTATAGGTTCATTATTTAAGTTGTTAAAATAGTCACAGTCCTGTGCCATGCAATAAAGATCTCAAACACATCTGCCTCATATTCTACGAAAATTGACCCTAAGGCCAGAATCACTTACACAGCATTATCTAATTATAGCAATTGCATTTTATGAGTATCCGTCTGTGTCATTCCGGGAGTCTCAACGTGAAACACCAATGGATGCGCCATTGAAGCATTTGTAAACGAAGTTGTTCAGTTAGGTAGATTCATTAAAAAAAAAATCGATCGAGTTGATTATATGACTTGTGTTTACCTACATATAATATACATAATCTTGCAATTGTTAAAAATCCGAGCTGAAATGGAGAGAGGTATAAGTATATTTTATAATATAAAAATAAATTTCACGAAAAAAATATTATCCTGGTCCAGTCCATAAATGTGCAGGCCCTAAATCTTCCCTAAGATTTAGATTTAGATTTAGATTTATTTATTGATAACAAATAATGTTACATGTCAAAAATAATTAATTAATACTTACAGTATAATTGTTATAAAAAATAACTATTAAATTACATGATAAAAATAAAAACAAATTATAATTATTAAGTTATGTCAAAAAGGATTTTTATGCTATGTAGGTACGAGTACGTACCATCATCTGTCCATAAACTCCTTGACTGTGTAAGGCGCAAACTGGACTAGCAGTCTTTTAAGTTTGCTTTTAAAACTAGTAAGTGATGGAGCGTTCGTGATCTCAGTAGGCAGCGAGTTATACACAGCTACACCGAAAACGCGAGTACATTTGTGTGTTTTCCCAAGTCGGTGGATGTGCGAAACAAGCCTGTTGGCGCCCCTTGTCGCATACCTGTGGTTATCTTTATTACATCGAAAGTCCGCTAGATTTTTGCGGACGTAAATGCAAGAGTGGTAAACGACCATTGCAGGCAGAGTCATAACTTTCTGGTCAATAAATATGGGTTTCGCCGTGACAGACTGGTCGTAGACCCGTACAATGGTACGCACCGCTCGCTTCTGCATGACAAAAGCTCGTTCCCAACCAGCCGCTCGACCCCATAGTTCAGCTCCATAGCTAAGCAGCGAGTGCACCGTTGCAAAATAACACTGTCTCACTGCCTCCGGCGGCAGCAAGCGCGCTACGCGCCCCAGCGCAAAGCAGGCCCGACCCAGCCTGTCACAGAGTGCATCGATGTGGGTGCACCAGGTGAGCGCTCTGTCAATGAGGTACTTTGCGGGTTCCTTTTTATTGTTCCGTACAAAAAAATAGTTTCAAGTCAATTCCAAGTATTAGTAAGCCCGTTATCGTTATGAGCACTGCTCATTTATATCTTCAGTTTTCAGAGAATTAATGCGGAGTACATTACAATTCCATTGGTTATGTGTAGAAGAATATACCTATGAATGAGGCTTATAGGATACGTAGGAAGTTCAGTTAAATAGTTTCAAGTCAATTCCAAGTATTAGTAAGCCCGTTATCGTTATGAGCACTGCTCATTTATATCTTCAGTTTTCAGAGAATTAATGCGGAGTACATTACAATTCCATTGGTTATGTGTAGAAGAATATACCTATGAATGAGGCTTATAGGATACGTAGGAAGTTCAGTTAAATAGTTTCAAGTCAATTCCAAGTATTAGTAAGCCCGTTATCGTTATGAGCACTGCTCATTTATATCTTCAGTTTTCAGAGAATTAATGCGGAGTACATTACAATTCCATTGGTTATGTGTAGAAGAATATACCTATGAATGAGGCTTATAGGATACGTAGGAAGTTCAGTTAAATAGTTTCAAGTCAATTCCAAGTATTAGTAAGCCCGTTATCGTTATGAGCACTGCTCATTTATATCTTCAGTTTTCAGAGAATTAATGCGGAGTACATTACAATTCCATTGGTTATGTGTAGAAGAATATACCTATGGATGAGGCTTATAGGATACGTAGGAAGTTCAGTTAAATAGTTTCAAGTCAATTCCAAGTATTAGTAAGCCCGTTATCGTTATGAGCACTGCTCATTTATATCTTCAGTTTTCAGAGAATTAATGCGGAGTACATTACAATTCCATTGGTTATGTGTAGAAGAATATACCTATAAATGAGGCTTATAGGATACGTAGGAAGTTCAGTTAAATACTTTCAAGTCAATTCCAAGTATTAGTAAGCCCGTTATCGTTATGAGCACTGCTCATTTATATCTTCAGTTTTCAGAGAATTAATGCGGAGTACATTACAATTCCATTGGTTATGTGTAGAAGAATATACCTATGAATGAGGCTTATAGGATACGTAGGAAGTTCAGTTAAATAGTTTCAAGTCAATTCCAAGTATTAGTAAGCCCGTTATCGTTATGAGCACTGCTCATTTATATCTTCAGTTTTCAGAGAATTAATGCGGAGTACATTACAATTCCATTGGTTATGTGTAGAAGAATATACCTATGAATGAGGCTTATAGGATACGTAGGAAGTTCAGTTAAATAGTTTCAAGTCAATTCCAAGTATTAGTAAGCCCGTTATCGTTATGAGCACTGCTCATTTATATCTTCAGTTTTCAGAGAATTAATGCGGAGTACATTACAATTCCATTGGTTATGTGTAGAAGAATATACCTATGAATGAGGCTTATAGGATACGTAGGAAGTTCAGTTAAATTAGTATTAGGAAGATTTAATATGACGCGGTCGAAATTTTCGTGATTAGATAACTTTGTATTTTTTATAACGTGACTGATTTTATGTCTTTTGCTGAAATAAATATTTGGATTGTCATTGAATAAGTACCTACAAAATCATATAACGTATTTCTTTCTTATAGTTTCCTGTATTGTTGCTTAAGTTCAGTTTCTATAAAAATTTACTATTCCACTACACCCATTGACCTCTCATAAACAACAAGACACACAGTCTCTAAGAAAAGTTCGTCAGAAAGTGTCCGAACCTGTAACGTGCATAGTAGCAAAAATCTTCAACCAAATTAAGACGTTATATCGTTAACATAAGATGCATTGTCAGTTGTACGAAATCGTCATTCGAATTTGCCACCCCATAGCGGTGACAAGATGCATCGCGGACACTTTTGAGCGAGATTGTGAGTCTAGTTGTTTATGAGAGGTCAATGAGTACACGGCATAGATTGGTAAGTTGGCAATGGGATGAAACCCTGTTTTTGAAGATAATACTTCCACGTTACAGAAACTTTATTCTAGGAAACAATGGTGTCGATTCGGTGTAACACAACCTAAATTATTTGACAGGACTAAACTTATTTTAAGCGTCCTGTCCTTGTGTTTTCGATACAGAAAGAAAAAGCCGGTCAAGTACGAGTCATACTCGCATACCTACGGTTCCGTAATTCGACAGTTTTGGGAACAGCCAGGAACAATTAATTTAAAATCTTGCCCAAAACTGTTTGAAATCGGTGCTAGTAAATACAGTAAAAGTATATATTTTTATAATCAGCTCTTTAATATCTACTATTTGATACCCATATTGTTGTATTTTCAGGATTTTTTAATTTTATTTTTCTCTCTTTTGTACTGGAAATATCTTGAAAAATTTCAAAGTTTTCATTTTTTTTTTGTACCGTTTTATGTAAGCAAGTAAATGCTATTTTTGTGGCAAATTTCAAGTCTTTATCTTTAACGGTGCTAAACTTAGGCTGTGTCATACGGACGCACGGACGGACAACGGAGTCTCACCATAAAGAGGTTCCTTTTACTTTTCAGGTACTACGGAACCCTAAAAATGCTTAAATCAAGTTTATTCCGTGTTATACCGAACGGACACCAATATCAATGATCATAGCTTGCGTTGCGGTTTGTTCAAAGGATCGGAAAATGTGTACTACGTATGGTATGGTATAGGGAAAATATGATATATGTAGTAGAGTAGGCTATTTATATGGTCTGATGAGCAAGCTACGTTTTGTATGCAGATTTCTTATGCCTCCCACATCTTTGTATTCAAATGAACATATTTTATAAATAAATACATAGGCACACATCTCTCGTGCACAGACCCATTGAACGTCTGACCCTGGCACGCGTTGCTTAACCTCCTGTATCGATGCCCCTGACTGCTTTACATCATTTCAAAACCCATTAATGGTCATTAGACAAGTATGACGTGAAGGCGTCGACTTGTTAATGAGTTAATTCTATAATCAGTGCCTCGCGTAGATAACGATAAATACATATAGAAACCGGCTAAACTGGATATTTGTTTTGTTTGACGTCATAGTCTAGTAGTGGCTCCCAACTAGTATTGGCCCATTGCATTGCTGTTTGTATTTACAAAACTCGCGCTCTTACCAGGATATTGATTCTTACTTGTTGAAATTATATATATGGGAAGCACGAATTGTTGTTATTGATCCTTTAGCAAAACCTCAAGGCAATATGCGAGTATTTAGCTATAGCTATTAAGGATTCTGGTACTCCCTGCTTGAAAACCTCCTCCGAAGCCATAGATGTTTTGTTTCTACTTTCAAAGTCTTCCAGCAAAGTATTTGTTACACAAAATCCACGAACAGTAAACATCATCTGTAACAAAATGTGTTTCATTTCTAGGTTGATGTTAACGCGTTATTTGTTTGCATGCATTCAACATCTCTGTCGTAAATATTAAAGACCACTCTTTCTATACTCGTAAGTACAAGCGTGGTTACCGGCAAACGGAGTCTCTACCATTTCTAGACAATTAGACGTAATACAATTTATTTATCGATTTAATATATACACGATTACTCATACAACTAAAATAACATACTTTCATGTTACAGTCTAATTAATTATGTAGGTGCCGAGCACAATTTACGTGTGAACAATTATTAAATAAACTTTTAACAACAAAAATAGTAACCGACTTCAAACGTAACAGCAGACATTCACTAAAAAGCTTAAAATAATTTCTACTGACTTATAAGATATAAGACTTTTGGCGATTTCTTTCTTCCTGAGCACATTATCTAGAAGTAGGCGCTCTCATATTAGTTTTTGTGTAGTTAATATCATACGGAATGCACCAACTTATAGATAACATTTAATAAAATAAATGTATATAAACTTTTATAGCTTGTTTTTTTATTTTTGTTTTTTATAATATTATAATATATACACGAAAAAATAATTCAAAATATATTTCGGGCCCTACTGGGCCCGGCATCAGTTGATATAACATATAAAGGATAAAAAGACGTTCATCAAAATTTTAACTAAAATTAACTAGCAATGCAGTTAACTAGATAAAAACTGCCACTGGCACTCATTTTGTTGCTGATTGCTTAACTAAATGACGTTTTTCTGAAATTAGGCTTGCAGTCAATAAGCCCCTTCTTTTCCTGTGCTCTTAATATGTTTCAGGAAAAGAGCAGTCGCCAAAAGTGTTATTTCGGTACCATCTATATAATTATTATTCTCAACGTTTTTTTTTTACTACAGTTTTGGAAAGTAATTAAAATAGGGATAAGCCTTGTCAAGACCGAAATTGGTTTTTTGGTCGGGAAAATAACATAAGACCGGCCAAGTGCGTGTTGGGCCACGCGGATTGTAGGGTTCCGTAGTTGCCCAGTACATTTTATAAGTTGGTCTACTAATACAGATCGCGCCAAACTTCTAGTCCCGTACATTTAGAAGAACGGCCCATACACTGTCGTGCTTAGAGGGGATTGAAAGTTTGACGCGACCTGTACTCGTAAACCTGTAACGCCTACTTAGCTGTGATAGTTTTTCTTTTAAATTCATTAATATACTATTTCTGAAATTTTTTTTACATATCCACAGGGAGGGGGGGATACTCCACTCTAACAAAAATTTGCACATTAAAGATTAATACGATTATATCACCAACAACGTATCCCTAAATCTAAAAATGGTTTTCATACACCCACAATGTTTTTGATTTTATTTTACCGAATGTCGGCGTGATTAATATGTATGTAAAATATAATATAATAATATGCCAAATTACAGCTTTCTAGTACTAATAGTCTCTGGAGCTAATCCGCGGACAGACGGACATGGTGAAACTTGCGGAATCCTAAAAAAACATCAGTTACATACTTTTTTTTTTATTCATCTAGCAATAGAAGTTAAACCCTATTATATTATAAACCAATGATTGATTATAGCTTAAAAGCAAGAAAGAGGACGTTGAGTAGTTATATTGTGAAGAGGCCGAGTTCATACCTCTAGGTCAGGTTGGTGTAATGACAATTTTAGAGTTATCAGCATTCAAGTAAAAAACGATTGCCTCAATATCTAGTGGTATGCTATCATTAATTCAAGAGTTCCACTGCCTGTCGTTGAACACCTTCATCAGATCATGACCAAAATCATACGGGCCCTACATGAAGGGGGACTCTTCTGAACAAAAAAAGTATTATTTAAATCGGTTAAGAAATGACGAAGTTATGGTAATACATACAATGAAAAACAAAAATATAGGCGATTTCAGAACCTCCTCCTCTTTTGAAGTCGGTTAGCAAATAGGTATCGCGTTTTAATTAACGTCATTCAAACGACTCTAGGATATAATTTTACAAAATTTTACGTATATCAAAATGTTAACGTGTTACTACGTTATATAATTATTAATATAAATTTTAAATGTTTATTTTCTGTTGTAAAATAGTTTTTTTGCACATGGAACACATTTCCAATTATAATATAAATTACGCATGCAAATTTAGTGCCCAAAAACATTTTGTTTCCCGCCATATTTCCTCGTTCCCCTACATCCGCTTCGCTCACACTCGGGAGATTTGTTCAACAAATTGGTTTTGCGTTTTTAATATTTATCTGTTGGTAGTACTGGGTACTTGCTTGTTACACGTGTTTGTGCTATGTAAAGTATTGATCGAACTTCTGAAAGTGCAGCCCTTTGTTCTACTTTATGTCATCACTAGAATGATATCGCAGTAAAGCAACGTTTACCATAGTCTTTATATGAAAGTCTGACGCAAATATTAGGTATAAATAAGACCTGTATGTATAGGTTGTTGCCGCTAGCGATACTCTAGTAAGATCGGACGCGGTGTCATCAATTGAAAAACAATGAAATTAAATTTATATCATTGCGGTTATAGGTTGTAGAGCTGATGCCGGGCTCGACTGTGGAGGTACCACCATCTTACTCGCAAATCCTCCCGAAGTTATTCGGGGGAGAGTAAGAGAACAGCTCTCAGGCAAAACCAGGCGGCCCACCATTGCCTGGGACCGATGGATGGCGGTATATCCATCCCCAATTGCCGGGCCTTATATAAATCAGACTGGTGACGGGCAGCGGCGTCACTGGTGCAAGGGTTTCGGCACCGCGCTCACCAACCCGCCTGCCCAGCGTGTGTGAGTATGGGCATTTCTTCCAGGAGGACCGCCAAGAGTGGCGAAATCCCGGAAAGGCCTATGTCCAGCAGTGGACGAAACAGGCTGATGGATGGATTGTCCTTCTTTAGGTAGTTATTATACCGGGTGTAAATAGAGTGCGACCATTAAATGAAACCACATATTCTACCGACCCTACTGAACCACTTTTCCCAAGAATCATACCCGCGGACACCCTTTGTTTGGGAAATAATTGAGCTCCAAACAAAAATGCGTGAAACCTGAAGCCGTTATACCTATGCACAGCGAGTTTCGTTCACCGCCAGAGTTTCGTGCCGCAGGCTGTAGATGTGAGTAGTCCTGCCATAAATTTTGGTCCGCAATTACAATGAACCAAAAACCAGATATATGGTCATGTAATATACGGCATATTCAATTTGTATAATAATAATAGAAATCTACTCAAAATGTGCACGTTTAACCTTTACACATTTTCACCACTCATCTAACGAACAGTTTCGATAGCTCCCTTCACGAAATTTGCCTTCAAACTTTTCATATTTTAAAGTGGCTAACATTCTCATCTTAGACGTTCCACAATCAGTAATCATAGGTCCAATTGTGTAAGCCAATCGTATTCAAATTCGATTGTCATATGGCTATTCGGCTGAGCAAATAAGCCCGTTTGACGATCGAAATCGTACGTTTTTGGTTGTCAACAACAAAACAAGGCAATTGTATTCATTTGACAACCAAAAATGTATGATTTCAATTGTCAAACCGGCTAATTTGCTTAGCCATATGACAATCAATTTGAATACGATTGGCTTACAAAATTGCACCTCAGATGGATTCCAGTCAGAATTTGCAGAATACCAATCTTTGGACTAAGTTCATCTCTAGCTAGCGTTGGGTCGTTTTAGCTTTGTGTGGGGCTGCTGAATCCTGTTGAAATGTCGACGCGGGTATCCAAACAGAATACAGTTGGCAGCTCGGTTAAGTTATGAACCACCGCTCGGTAAACCCTTGCCTAAACCATTACTATAGGTAAAGCTGAATTGGGAGTTTTCAGTATTATATTTTTCGTAGTTATTGACGTATAGTAACCAGGGTTTAAATTATCAAGATAAATATGCCCCTTGATCATTATCTAAATAATTATCATGATAATTATCCGATAATTATCAAACAGATGTAAGCCTAACAATCCTTTTTTAACTGCCATCCTATTACGTATCTTTGATTGGTTGCCAACTATGGTTTCTATTCACCAAAAACAGATAAAAAATGAACTTCTAAAATAACCTTCAATGGTTAATGAACTATTTACAAATTGTGACGTCATTTCAAGTGCGAACGTATCCTTAGATAAGCGGATATTATGTTTTCGACGATAGGCACTCGGTATGGGAACTGATTTTACAATACAGAATCAGGGGGCTGCTTACATATATCAACTTTTACGTTAGAAGCAAGTAGTTAGCTATTGACGTTAAGTGGCGCGTGTTCCGATACACGCAGTCGTTCAATGCGAAAAATTAACTAGTGGCAAATATTTTCGATTATACTTATCAAAAATAATTTCAACCTATATTTATCTTGACAATTATCTTGATAAATATCAAAGATAATAATTATCAATGATAATTATCACTTCGAACCCTGACAAAAACAGAACTTGTAGTTTTTGTAGCTTTTAGACATGTCGTCAAATACTGCGGTAGTCACTGCCCTGTGACTAACGGCAGCACGCCGCCGATGGTAAGCTCGGAGTTTTAGGGGTTTCTACTAGGACATGGTCCGGGCGGAATATTCATCTCATTCGCCTTTATTTTCTGTTTGCGGAAAAGACTTCTTTCGATTCGTTCAGCCACTGCTTTGACCTTTGTTGGAGGCCTTGATTGGCGAGGTTGGCTGCTTTTGGCGTGTTGTCATTATCATAGTTATCAGCAAAGGACATACGAGTATCTAATAACCGTATTATAGTCCGCTTACCGAATTTATGAACGTTTCCTTAAGGTTTTAAAATTTGTAAATTTGACTGACGCGTTCTTACACTTTGTGCAAGTCCACAAGAGCGACATGGTTCATTATCAGACCCTACTCCATTTTCCCAGTAAAGATTACCAAAATCCACCGCAGGTTCATAGAAGCAGAACATATAAACGCACTATTCTGTTGTATGGGACTCCCGTGATTACCAAGACAATTGGACGAACTTGATGACAGCAGGGACCTATTCGTGCCGCAGGAGCCGAACGCGGCGCAGTCATCGTGGTTCGTTTAAGAAAGATAACTAAAACCGAAGCTTCGCTATAAGGTCTCCGTTTCAGAAGGAACCCTATTCAAAAACTTATAATATTGTTAAAACCTCTGCAGCTGCAAGCTCTTCCAAGCAAGTCCTGACAGTTAATGCAAACCCCACTCAAGTAACATGAATTTATGTTAATTTGTTTCAGATGTAGGTTACGACTACGTGATCGACCAGCAGCCGATCGGCAAGCTGCTGTTCAGGCAGTTCTGCGAGCGAACCCGGCCTGACTATCACAAGTACAACAGTTTCCTCGATGCGGTCAGTACCCTTCACTTTACCATCCGAGGAGAACGAATGGTTTGGTACTTACGTCAAAGTGGTTTACGTTTTCGATGCAAACTTTATCAGCTTTGGTTCGAGGGGACGTACAAACAAATCATAATAAACGTAAGCTCCTGATGGGAAAATCTGCTGCTATTAACTTGCATGCTTAAAAATTGCATGCCGAGTTTGACCATTTTTTTTTCGATTCTATCGTTTTAAATGTAGCAGATTTACTGTTATGGTTTAATATTAGTTTTGTATTATTGAAAATAAATAAACTTCTGTCATTCACTTGTTTGCCCTCTCATAATCAGAAGGGTGCTAAGAAGGCCAGATCACCGTATTATATCCAAGAAAGAGCTTAATTGTTTATTGCAGTCTTTTGTTTAACAGTATTATCGCCTGAGTTGGTAACCGTAACGACTTTAAATATGACCAAAAGCCATCCAGATCCAGATTCAATATCCTCCAAAACCCCATGATTTGCCTTCGTCAAGTTTGTGCCCGAAGAAAAGCTAGAATAGAAATCTCTGGCTTGTAAGTAATTGTTAAGGCTCATTCAAATCTGGACCAATAATCGCGTTTAGCACCTCTAACATGAAGTACCATATGGAGTTCGATAGCGTTTGACACAGTGCTCTGTCTCACTCTGTTGATCTAGCTAAAGAGGGACAGACAGTGGTATATGCGGCTCGATATGGTCTACCATGCTATGGTACCCAGAAGTAGTCCCCAAAACTCTCTGACTACTGCTTCCTATATTGTGATTTTGCTTTGTTGCACCAGGCGGAGAGATATGAAGTGGAGGTGGACGAGTCGCGCGGCGCGCTCGCGCTGGAAGTGTTCGGTCGCTTCCTCAAGACGGACGACGCAGACGCAGTCACCGACGTCATCAGCCAGCAAGTTGTAGATGAAGCCAATGCTCAGCTAGAAGGTAAACTTTATGTTTTGCCGTTAACATACAATGTACTAGATCCACCTTTGGCTGAAAAGAAATGTTCGGCTGCTTCCCCATGAAACATATGGAGAATGTCGTCCACGATATCAATATACATAGCACATTTAATCCAGGGCTTCAAAGTCACGAAAAAATTGGTTGGAAAAACTTGTTAACAAAAGAAGGCAGTGTTTTATCTCAATTTCAACGTAAACTTATGTTCTTTCCAGTCAGCCACAAAGACCTATTCACGGAATGCATGCGCTGCGTGAAGAACTTCCTGGCGGGGCCTCCGTTCGCAGAGTTCGAGCGGTCCATGTACTTCCACCGGTACCTGCAGTGGAAGTGGCTGGAAGCGCAGCCGGTCACGCAGCACACCTTCAGGATGTACCGCGTGCTCGGGAAGGGCGGCTTCGGGGAGGTCTGCGCTTGTCAGGTCAGTCGAAACTGGATGTGTTTTTATTTCTTCATACTTTAAGCTCCCTATTTGTACATAATTTTAACGGCTATATAGCCGAAATAACAATTGCCAACGGGTAGCATGTCATGCTGGCGTCCATGCGTACGGCGGCGGCGCGGCGCGGCTTTTACAAAGTCCCATCCCTGGAGACTTGTCTATATGAGTTAAATGCAGACTGGCAAACATACAGAAAACGTACACTCGACAAAGCTATGGATTATTGTTTTAAGATGCGACCTTGAAAAAGAAATTGGGCAAACAATTTAATCTAAAACGCCTGAAGAAATACGTTAAAAGTGGTCGTAGATATCCATCTCAAAGATACATTAGGGGTATTTATTGTATTAACGCTGTCCTCAAACAACCCCATATCACACATCCGTTGTCTGTAGCAGATAGTTAATGTATCACTAAATTTTTTGGTGCCATGCATGTAAGTGATCAAAACAATGTTATCTATTTTTTTCCTAAACCTGTTATCTGTGAAACCAGCATTCCAATCAACCGTCGTAATTGGAGACCTCTTTATTAGAGCGTAAGTAGTTTTATTCTCTTCTAAGAGCCTATTCAACCCCTGAGGCCGTACTAAACAACGCATAATCACATAATAAAGCTTAGGTACAAAACTCCCTTATGCATTCTTGACGACTTATGCGCACTAAAATACTTTTTTATTACCCCCTTACGATTGTACCAGCTCTAATGTCGTGAGAAATGGCTGGGTTGCCAGATTAGTGTATTGATTTTAGTAAACTTCGGTGAATATTGCCTTTGTTCAAGAAATAACAATGAGTTATTATTTAACTTCGCTTTTGTTTGATATTCATAATAACAATCGAAGTTCAAGTTTTTTAAATCAGATTTTTGTCCTTTTGAGATGTTAAAACTTGCAAAAATTTATTTGGAATCCAATTTGATTACGCGGTGATGCCAAACATTAACTAGAGATATTATTAATGCCGCAAGACTATACATCATCGCGTGCGAGAGTATGTCGGGAGCTTTTTTTAATAGCACACTTTGCGATTTCTTTGGATCCAACCACCCGACTTCTTGACGTCCCTGTTAAATCGGAAATGTGTGTGGCAGTTCGGCTAACATTATTCTTAGCATTCAGAGAGCAAGTTGCTCTCTGTTAGCATTGATCAGGCGCCAGCCCCTAGATTGTGTATCGTTAAGTCGGTTGCCAACTGGTTGCCAAACGTCAAAAACATAGACTATTGTATTCCGATTTTATCTAAGGTTCAAGCCACACAGAAGCGGCGCGGCGCGCATTAAGCGCGCGGGAGTCATTCAAATTTGGTATAAAACGCATGGAAATAAAGTCTTAATCTGAACACACCGAGCTGTCGGGCGTGGAACGGGCGTCCGTACCATACCTCAAATTGCGACTTTATTTCCATGCGTTTTGTACGAAATTTGAATGACGCCCGCGCGCTCGATGCGCGCCGCGCCGTTTCTGTGTGGCTTGCAGCTAAGGATACGTTCTTGCTTAGAGCGACGTCACAGCTCACAGTTCATGAACAGTTCAATATACACGGAAGGCAATTTTAAAAGTTAATTTGTTTTTGCTGTTTAGCAATCACATGGCAACCGACACTAAGTAACATAATAGGCCCGCGGGTCGCCAACGCAATTGATCTGGTACCCTCCCAACCACATCAGTGTGTGTAAACCAAACCTTTACGGATTCATGTAGCAAGAAAAAGCAAAATGTCTTAACTAAATACGAGTATTATAGCCCCAAATCTAGCATCTTTGTGTGAATTGAATGAATATTTATTTGGTGAGGAAGAAGGAATTGCTTATTTTGATGATTGTACTACAACATATTCGTTCCTTTTTTGTCAGCCGTCAGCTGTTGATAGTCGAGTTTCAAATTACTATGAATATTCAATTTATTAATGACCATTTATGACGATTTGTTCGCTACGCTCGCTTGCTTGTTCGAAACTCGGCTCGTCTGTACAAACACCCAGGCTGCTTCAGTTTGATCGCCGGATGACGCCTGTCTTACCTTGACAGCAGGATAGCGTATACAAACTCAACGCGTCCAATGAGAATGGCATGTTCAGTAGGCGTCGTCCGACGATCAAACTGAATGTAGCCCAGGTTTCATAGGCTGACTCGACTCGTTGGCCAACGGACTTAGTTTAATATACCTTTTTTGCTAGATAGGTAGTTACGAGTAATTCAGCCCCCGTGAATAAATAATCGCCGCCGCCGACGTACTCCCACACGCAATTATGAAATATTGTGTCGCATTTAATACTCCGCTGATTTAGGACTTTATCGGGGTCAACTTTTTGAACTCTCTTTTATTTCAACATTTTACATAAATTTTGCTCATTGTTTGAAATTTTTAACTTCATGGGTAGCGCCATAACCAGGATTTGTATTAGCGGGATAAGGGTGTGGGGGGGGGGGTGAAATTTGCAGAAATGCTTGTAGAACATAAAATAAGCGTTGTGTTCGTCCATAGCCTTGCCCTAAATATTGTTATAAAGAAAACATTGTGTTTTATATTGTCCGAAACATATATACAACATAAATTCATACTGGAGACTTGGTAAGTGGTCAAGACCAAAGTTCAATGACCCTGTTTTTGAAATACGAAAAATAATTTTCTGTGCCTCTATACTTGTTTAAGAACAAACTCGACTCGAATTAGTATAGGAATTCTAAATTATATTTTGCGTATTTCACAAAAAGGGTAATTGAACCTTGGTCCTGACCACTTAACGAGTCTCCAGTATGAATTTGGCTTTATAAACAAAAGTCACCTTATAATTATAATACATAATTATATGTATACATCTAGTATAATATCATTTTAAAAATATGAAGCTCAATCAAATTAATGTCTTATTATACAATCCTTTGAACGTTTAAAGGATTTATAATGGTGTTGGGAGGCTTAACCACTTTCTCATGAATCTTATCTCGATGTTTGGATAATTTTTTTCCGATAAAATATGGCTCACTTACTCCTTGATAGCTAACACCCCACCAGATCATCACTGAAACCGGATAATGCCCACGTTGTACCCTACTGACTACTTGAGAAGCTTTTATATAGCTTTGAGCATAAACTCGGTCATTCTGGTTAAAAAGTCCCTCGATAGTAACCATCTGTGACCTTCCTTTACATATCGTCTAATACAGTGGTTCTTAACCGGCAGTCCGCGGATCACTGGTGGTTCCTGGACGCACCCGAAGTGGTCCGGGAAGCCATCCGAATAAATTAAGCAAAAACGCAATTTTTTTCACAAAGATTCGAGAAATTGCTAGCACTGGATTTGAGTAGTACTGAATTAAGGATTCAGAAGTTAGTAAAGAGTATGCAGTCACAAAAATCACATTAAGATAATACGTACTTTAATTATCTGTGTAGTAACGTTAAATTCCCTTAAAAAAATGAAATACTGTGCAGGCTGTGAACGAATGCATGCGTGTTTTAATTAAAATATTAATGTATATAACCCTTTACTCATGTACTTTTACTGTGTATTACTTCCAAAGAATTGGTGGTCCGTGGTAATGGTCCCTCATGACTAAAATGTTAAGAACCACTGGTCGAATAAGTATTTTTAGTTTTACTAACCCTATTCATTTTGAATTTTGTAATTTCTCTATGTAATGACCAGCCCCCTGATTCTGTATCGTAATATCGGTTGCCTATCGTCGAAAACATACATATCCGCTTATCTAAGGATACGTTCGCACTTGAAATGACGTCACACTTTGTAAATAGTTCAATACCCATTGAAGTTTATTTTGAAAGTTAATTTTTATCTGTTTTTGGTGAATAGCAACCATAGATGGCAACCGACACGAAGTTAAATAATAGGCCCGCTGTAGATCTATTATATAAGTTGCAAGTCCTAAGTTATCCTTTAAAATACGCAACTTGATTCTGGGTGCTATATTCATTTCTCGAATTATAATCTTTTTTTTTCCGGACAGGATTTCTTCGGATTCTTTCCTTCATCGGTTTGATCGCCTTTCTAGAACGAATACTACGTGGACGGCCAGATCTTTTTTCTGTCACAGAGCACGTTTCATTGTGCCTATCAATGCCCGGTACATAAACATTCGACTAATTCAAGCAGATGGGGAGTTTTCAAAATTGAATTTAGGCCCATACCTTTGTGTAGTGCTATCACAGCTACTCGGTTGTCTTTATCACCCCACTCCATTTTAATATCGAAAAATATTTAACAAAGATTGACGCGAAATTTTGATAAAAAAACCAAAGATAAATGTAAGGGTGAATATGATAAACTTTATGTAAAATCCTCCCGGTGCACTGTAAAGTGGAGTATCTGATTGGTTTAGAAACTTACTACAAAAAAGACTATAAGGTTCCTAAAACAAAAAGATAGGTCGGTTAAAAAGGGCAAACTTGTACAAGTTGTACAGCCATCAGCCAA
This sequence comes from Ypsolopha scabrella, assembly GCA_910592155.1. NCBI lineage: Eukaryota > Metazoa > Arthropoda > Insecta > Lepidoptera > Ypsolophidae > Ypsolopha > Ypsolopha scabrella. Next base: position 50,885,464 of record OU342960.1, read on the forward strand.
AAATTATTACGGTGAAAGAACTAGGGAATACCTAACTCCCGAGCACTATTCAACTTAAATTAAAAAGCATATTCCTAGCTGAGTTAAGTAAATAAACATGTAATCGCTTAATTTCAAACAACTGTATATGAGTCCTAAAATGTTCGTGGAATAATGTACCTACTTGTAAACTAAGATTATTCAATTTGTAAGAGCGTGTCGCCAACAAACTGCTTTGTGGTTTGGCGAAAATTATTTATGAGTAAAGTATGAATTAAAAAAAAAAACAAAAAAACACAATTATAAATAACGTTAGTTGATAATGTTTTTTTTCCCGTTTCCTTCAGAGGTAACGTTATCCGTGATAACGTTACAGAATTACCATTATCAAAATAATGTTAAGTATCGTTATTTTTAGTGTGATTTGGTAACGTTAGCAAGCCCTGCATAAAATACACATCTTAGACTAAAATGATTTCAATAAAAATTACAATCCTATAATGACTTACAAAATTTATGAATCAAAACTGCAAAATTAAGTTGATCGAGGTACGCAACCTTAAAACTACATAATATCTATAAATTGGTGTTTCAGTGTTATTTGTTTAAATATAGTGAATGTTACATAATATCCCGAAGTTCCAAATTTAGTTTTTGATATAGACACCGTAACAAAATTGAAAAATTAATAATAAATATAATTGTACTTTAATCAATGAGCTCTATAAGACCGGGCATGGCAAGAAAAGAAAAATGTTTTTCGTCTCCATTTTATCTATGATAAATCATTTTATTTAATTTTTAATTCGAAATTCGGTTTTATTTCAACATTCCACACAAAGTATCCAGATTTGAAAAAATTGTTACTCATTCCTTCTACGAGCCCCGTGATATACACAACGGACGGACGTATAGACAGATAGACGGACATCATAGGGCCCCGTTTTGCCCTTTAGGTACGAAACGAAATTTTGGAAAATAATAGAAGCATGTGCATACTAGCAACACCGAGAATCTAAGATAAAGTCTTAACCTAGCTTAATTGATTACAATCTTATCCCAATGGTTTAAGGACGATTTTACATTAGAGATAAGATTCGAGAATTCGAGATTACGATAGCGTTTTATTGCTTATTCGGGTGCCGTAAACGTTTTTAATGTGTAATTAATTCGCGTCTGTGTCTCTTTTAGATAAAAAATAGTACACTATTGGTAAGAGCAGCCAGTATGCATTTGTTGGACAAGTATAAGTTAAAAATCTGGGCTCAGACTTCTATGAACCGAGTCCAGCAAATACCATTTCCGTCGAAGCAAATGTAGTGCATTTCTCCAAGTGAATAATACGAGTGTTCATCATACCTACGTGTCTAGGTACAAATTACTTAATTCGTATTTTAGGTTCTGCTGCAAACATTTGTACAATCATTGTAAAAATGAAAAGAAGCGCATGGCTGAATTGTGGCATGCCGTTAAATTTTAAATACGCTAGGAGAACATCTCAGAGGTTGCCTTTGCGTTTCTGTCATCCACAACACGTAGAAATATTTCTTGCAAATAGTTCCGTCTATATGTTATTTATGGATAAATCGAAATAATGGTCTAACCACTTGTTTTTGGGTTATGTTAGATAAATATGAAAAAAAAAACCAAATGACTCAAAACTATTTTTGACATGCGACTACGAGCGAAGCGAAGCAAAGCTATGATAAATAAATTCGGGAGCCAAGCGATGCGGAGCGAGCGACCCATCAACATCTAATATTATCCAGCAAGCGTTAGGTAGACCTAGGTGTATACGGGTAAAGCCAAAAATAAACGCCGAATTTTCGGACTTTACCCAAGGAGCTTAGGTAGTTCTATTTTACCCGGAAGGATATGTAACTTATTATTAACTGAACCGGGCGTTTTTTCGGTCAGTACGTTTTGTTTTGCTAAACGGATGTTAAATTGAAATAAAGGCACAGTAAGCAGCCGGCAATGGGATTTCAGAGAAAAGAGTGTGCTTCCAAAATCCATTTTGCGGCCTCGTCCCTAAAACGTACCTTACGTTATGAGTTATTTTTTTTGAAAATAACCACAGTACTTCCGAACGAATTGGAGGAAAAGTAAATTTTGTTTTAAGGTTTGGTCCTTGATGCACGATCATCTTACTGAGTGATTTTGAACTTCACTATGTTGTCAGAAAGTCTACATTAGAACGCTCGCTTCACTTGCTGCCGGCACGCGTAATCAGTGAATTTTCTAAAACTCAAGCCGTTTAGACATAAAACGAATTAATAACTTAAAAAGACATCATTTTCAATAATAAAATCTATCGAGTGAAATGTGTCCAAAAACACGTGTCCAAGTTTCAAGTGTCCAAAAACACGTGTCCAAGTTTTACATTGATTGATCAGACAAGTAGTTGACTTAGCGTATTAAAGCAAAAACCGTTGAAAGACCAAAGGCAAGCCCTTAAAGGTTTAATTTATAGAAACGGAAGCCATTTTGTATCTATCTTTTCCCTGTCCGTAGCATAATTTTAATTACTTTTCCGATCAAGCTGAGAATTCATCTTAATATGCTATTTATATTATTAAAACAAGATCAACAAGACAATTAGGAAATTCATATGGGGAATAACACGACGCGTCTTTTCTAGCATAGACGGGACCCCATGAACTGTGCCTACGATACACATTAAAAGTCTTTTAAATTTATCGTGCTCTCGTAAATCTTGTGACTAATTTCTTTGAAGAAGATTTATTGTAACCAGAAATCTTCTCTACATAATATAGACGTACTAACATACGTTTAGTTAGATAAAAGGGTCTTGTTCATTCAAGGATGTTTTAAATAGCATAAAACTCTTAGTTAGTTCTTTATAAACTCTTAGTACTTTTATTATACTTGAAGGAATATTTAATGGACCCTGGAAAGTTCTTTTTCCTTAAATAGGAAACTAATGTTGTCTTGTATGTGTATTGATTGATTCCTTCCTGTATAAAGGGTTGTAGTCAAGAGCAAATCTTTAATTGGCCACAGGCGAGCACGGGGTCTTTGATTAGAGGGAGCAAGAGTTGATAAAGGCGGTATTTTCTATATTGCTTGGTACCATAGATTTAGTATATACTACCGTCAGATTGGCAATGCAAAGGGGAAAGAGCATATATACGCGTATTTTAGAGCCAGATAGATAGGCGAAAACATTCACATACACGATATGGACCATAGACATCTTATAATATTATCAGTGCTATGGACCTAAAGTAAATTATGAACGAAATCAATTCTGCTTATTTATGCAAAATTTTAGGTTTCAAAGTTTTATTTTGTGTTTATGAGACGTAATTAATTATGGCTACGTGTGCAGAGCCTGGATGTCACTCATCTTGGAAAAAAACTCAAATTGTACATTTATCATGGACATATAACTATTGAAATATTTTTTCGTCTAAATGCAATGTTTTTGAACTAATACAGAGGTTCGTTTCTCTAATGGGTGGCAAAAGTTATCGAATTGTAAGTAAAAGTTAAGTATTGGAATGATAAAAAATAAGTGAATTTCAGCTGGTCATTATATACCTTCACTTAACGTGGCATTATGCATTTCATATCATCATCATACTTGTGGTCTTTTACTACACAATACCCTAAAGGACAACATTTACATACATTTTATTCCATGTTCGGCAGAAGTCCACAAAAATTTATCTGCCCAGATCAAGCTTTTTGGTTCCGCCTTCGTTACTACATAACCGATCTATTACTGGTGCTGTAGGTATATCTATGCTTGGTACATTACTGCGAGACCGGGTATCAAGCAATATTTAGACGACTTCGAAGGCTGAGCGAAGCGAGCTTCTATAGCAATTGATAGCTGTTGACGATCATTGATGGATTCGCGTCTACCTTCTAAAAAAAGAAGCACTGGAAAGTTACCTGATTACAATAATTTCTTCAATGTAAGACAAGATATGTACATATATATTCTTTTTTTCGGTAACCTTAACAGGCTACCCAAGCTAAACTCAATTTAAGGCCGCTTTTGAATCGTTTTAAACTTTCTATACGGTAACTAAAAAAATAAATATACATATCGTTTGTTGACCTACGTGTCGTATTTGTGACGTTTTAAAACCTTCAAAAGTTTAACCTACAACAAGCATATAAATACCTTTCAAATGCTTTAAAGTAGTTAAAAAAGCTGATAAAATGCTTAAAAAACCGTTTTTAATTCAAGAGGGACTACATTAAAACTCAAACACACACGCACACTCACACGAGCAATAAAAAAATCCAACATAATGATGTTTCAAATTTATAAAATATCAAATTTAGCAAAGTATTATTTTCTCTATTTTGCGCTATCTAGCGACGCAGCGAACGTCGTAACGGACGCTTCGCAATCGCTAATATAAACGTTATTTCAATTTCGTTTGTGTTGATATTTGTGCCGACACTCATCGAGCTGTTAGCTTACCTTACTGAAGCCTCTTAATGTCAGGACAAGACGCAGGCCCGCTCGCGCAGTCTTGGCTCTGCTGTTGCGGTGATGTACCTAGGAACCATGTGCAGAGAGCGATTGATAAGGCAAAGTAGCGGGGTGTTCTCGCAACTGGAGCTAGATCTGGGTATATTGCGCTGCTAATCGGTCAGTCAGTAGAGCCGCTGTCTTCAACGGGCCTCCATCTGTTCAGTCAGGGCGGTTAATATTACACTAGTGTTTTCACGTATTGGTGGCGTTCAAAAGGCGACTATAAGATTATAAAAAAGTATGCCAACAATCTATGTCTCTGTAGTATTGAGGATCATAAGGTCATCGGATCTTGGCACCGTCCGCAGAGACGACGTACGAAACAATTTACTGGTAGGCTTCAGCCGTGGCTTGTCACCACCCTCATGTCTAAACCACGCCACCATGCGACTCGTTGTGTTCCGGCGTGACGTCATGAGTATCCGTAGTTGAGGCCGCCCTTTATCGATGCTTTCAACCAGGCGGGGTAGTGGCCCATTGTAGTTTAAAAATAGCGCCGTGGATTTTGATTAAAGATAACAAAATATCAAAACTTCAAACAATGCTCGGTGATAATAAAACTTTTATCGCTTTTATTTATCGACTATTACGAAATTTTTATTTCTAAATTTACAACACATTCTAGAAAGACGTGTTTCAATCGATTCGCATAAATCGGAAAAACATTCTTCAATATAATACGGACTAAAAGCGTGGCCCAAAAAATTTTCTTCAATCACGAACTGAATTCCTCGCTCAATCGGCAACGATATTACTATCGATTTCCTGCTCCAAAAGTTTTAGTAACAAGATTCCCGAATGATCCAATCCAATACAAAAGTTTTTAGGGCGATCACTGTTTGTTATTTCACTCAATCACGCTAAAATCGATCTCTAAGGTCGGGTGCGTGTTGATTTAGTTTATTGTCGAGTCTGTGACGAGCCGTTAAGGTACTCTACATATTATATCTAGCATGCTTTCTTACCGCGATTTAGAATCCTAGCTCTTAACTTTTTATTGCTATTCTATTCATCCTACATACCAAACTACTGCATTTTTCAAATATTGATGAACTACCACGGGGTTAATATGTATCTCAAATACATGAAAAATTAGTTGTAAACCAAGAAAAATGTATGTGAAAATGGGACGTTTTAAAGCTTAATACAAGATATCTGAGTACTTAAACGTATTCTTAAACACGTTGATTACCTGACATTTTAAGACGGATAGGAAGTTTAGTGAGCTTGCAGATCTCTGCCGAAGATCGGACGAAGTTTAGAGAGATGGTAACCGACGCCCGTTAGGGCATGGTACAACAAGAAGAAGAAGGAATTCTAGGTTGGGCGATAGATAAAGTCATTTAAAACTGTCGTTTTTATGCGTTAGCGCACAGCAGATGAGACAACAAATCTTTTTGTGTGGCATCATTATCTGACCCTCTTCCTTTAATCCAAAATTTGTTGCTGTGAGAAGATTAGCCTCCTCAGTCACAATACCTACATTTTTAATTACTAAAAAGGTTCTAAAAATATAGTTTGGCAGTTCTGGACAGCTAGTCTGGCATTATTTCACATTCGCAATATCACTCATTCGATATTTGTTTAGAGTTTGATATATGCCATGCGATGAAAATTAGAGTGACTAAACCGCATCAAATGAAAACTTTAGTGTATAAGGAATGCTCACTTTAAGTTTTCAATAAAAAAAAACATATCCGTAGAAAATCCCTTTTAAGATCACTCGCAATCTGGTCAATAGAGGGCTGCTAAACAAATAAGTTATAGTATGTATCCGGGGAGTGGTTACAGGAAGTTGCGCAGTATCGGCCATTTGTCTGTTACCTACTTGCGTAGATTTTTGCGAAAGTCCCTTGAAAGTCTGATAACTTCTCGCCCGCTGTCACTCTCCCAGTTTCAGGCGTTTTTGGGACCATCTGTGAAAACCCTTTTTCTCGGGCATCAAGATATCAGATGTCAAGTTAAAAATATCGACATCTTTCAGGATTTTTTCAATGCAGTGAAGTTAAATAAATTGCATAAATTTCCCCGTAAAAATTTGAATAAAGACATAAGTTATTTTGTTTTTCATTACCATGTTTTAATGATCCTGAAATTGTTTAAATTGGTTAATTAATAAACAATTGTCGCAAAATGAAACGAAACTATTTTATTTCATACATATTATTAAAAAGTAATATAAACGACTATAAGTTGTGCATTTTGCACCGAGATCAAAACGGTTCCCCTTAAATATTATAATGTGTATGAAACGCAAGAGTTTAAAGTTAATCTTCAAAAACTAAATGGTATTTTCCGGTGACTCGCAATTTTGAAATTTTATACAAAAGGAGACCTTTTGCTCAGGCAAAAGAATAAAATCGAAAATTATTAATTTTCTATACTCGGCTAAGCTAACCTAATTTTGCAGTTTCCTTTTACAGTTTTTATTCTTTGTCAAATTATAATTTGAATAATGTAATTAATAATGTAATTATTCAAATTAATAATAATTTGAATAATTTGAATAAGGTAATAAGGTAATATAGGTAATCACCTGGCTTGCATTTGTTACGCAATATTAATCTTGTATCTGTCATCGCAATAGGACAAAAAGCAGCATACAAATATGATGCTTAAATAGTGAAACCGGTTGGGTAGTGTAGTATTAAATATTATCTGTGGAAAAGTACAAGTGTTTTCATCACAACAATGTTTGATAAATTCCACCAAGTGCCGACAATCTCAACTATCAACTTTCCTAGCATAAAAATAGATTACCTTATTGGAACAAACTCGTATAAAAAGTAACTATTCCGTGTTCCAGGTTCGTGCTACAGGCAAAATGTACGCGTGCAAGAAACTGGAGAAGAAACGCATAAAGAAACGCAAAGGGGAAGCCATGGTCCTCATAGAGAAGCAGATCCTGCAGAGAATCAACTCGCGCTTCGTCGTAAACCTCGCGTACGCCTACGAGACTAAAGACGCGCTCTGTCTAGTGCTCACTATCATGAACGGTACGTGGTTATAAAAGTATATTGATAAGTAAAGTGTACAATGTTTGATAAATTCCACCAAGTGCCGACAATCTCAACTATCAATTTCCATAAAAGTATATCATTTATCGGCAACTACAACGAACTTTACTAGGAAAGAGGTATTGACCCAATGGGCAGTAATGAAAAGGCTTTGACTCAGCATATTCGTACCGGTATAGTTATTAGTCCGTTATCTACTTCCGTCGATTTTTACGGAAGTCCCCGCAAATACTGATTCACGCCTCACCTGATGTCACTCCTAGTTTATGGGCGAGCGCACTTCATCTTACCGACGTTTTCCATCAGGCACGGTAACGGCCAAGTGTCAGCCTATAAATTCTGCAGTTTAATAAATTACACTGATGTTCTGATGTAGTTCCCGTATTGTTTTTAAATACATTTGAAATTTTCCTCGACTCATTTCGATGCGTCCTTAAACGTAAACCATTAAACCTTCTTTAAGATCACCTCTTTTTGACTAGGGGATTTGTAAATAACTAAATACTCCATGCCTAGGAGGCGATCTGAAGTTCCACATCTACAACATGTGCGGCGCAGACACCGGGCTCGGCCTCGAGCGGTCGAGGTTCTACGCGGCGCAAGTCGCTACTGGGCTGGAGCATTTACATAAGATGGGCATTGTGTACAGGTGAGTACATCTTGTGTGCACACACCGAGCTCGGCCTTGTGTACCTCGGTTATATTCGACCTGATTCATTTACCACCGCTCGTGATGTTTCCCAGGGACTGCAAGCCGGAGAACATCCTCTTGGACGACGCGGGGCACGTGCGGATCTCGGACCTGGGGCTCGCGGTCGACGTGCCGGAGGGCGGCAGTGTGCGGGGCAGGGTCGGCACTGTCGGGTATATGTCCCCCGAGGTAATGTATAATGATAATGTATATGAAATGAGGTGGTAGAGCTGATGCCAGCTCTCAGGCAAAACCAGGCGGCCCACCATTGCCTGGGACCGATGGATGGCGGTATATCCATCCCTAATTGCCAGGCCTTAAAACAGACTAGTGACGGGCAGCGGCGTCACTGGTGCAAGGGTTTCGGTACCGCGCTCACCAACCCGCCTGCCCAGCGTGTGTGAGTATGGGCATTTCTTCCAGGGGGACCGCCAAGAGTGGTGAAATCCTGGAAAGGCCTATGTCCAGCAGTGGACGAAACAGGCTGATGGATGGATGGATATGAAATGATAGTTACCAACGGTAGGATGTGCAAAAAAATACCCAGAGACTTTTTAATATTGCGACGTTATAACGGAGAGAAAGAAGTTAAATGATTGAAAACGATTTCTCGACATGGCCATTTTATATTCTTCCACGATTACTCTTACTTAATATTAAAATGTATGTTAACCGAATAACCACGTTTAGTAAAATGATTTGTGAAATAAAATTTAAGGATTAATTTTTTGATACAATTGAAAATAGATTTGGTAAATAGGTAAGATAGATTAGCGATCATTTATTATACTATAAAAACTACACTATTAATTATAATAAAGAATCAGAATAACTATTATGAATGAGTATACTACTTAATACGCAAAGATTAGGTTACTTTAATTAATTAATTAGTACTTCTGTGCTAACGGTACTTTCCATTCGTATTTTGATTGCGGGCAGATAATACTAACCGATGCCTTACAACGTTGCTCGCGTAGATCCCGTTTCTGGATCCCGTGAGAATTTCCTAAAATCCCTTCTAGCGGAGGTCCACCTCATACAAGAAACTTACAGTCCAAATTTCATGTTCCTAAGTCAAGTTGTTTAATGCAGGCGTCAGGGTATTCTAATATATTATTTTATTTTATTTTATTATTTAAGGAAAACTTACAACTATACTATACATATAAAACATACAAACTTACTGACAGATAAGCAATTACAAGTTTTCACAGTTATAATTTAGAACCAAAAGGTACAAACACATAAGAAGCAGTTGCGAGTAATTAAGTATAATCAAAGGATAAAGTAAGTTAGAATTAAGCTAGATGTGGAACACAAAAACAATGCAATAAGATATTCTTGAAATTAAAATCTAATATAGCAGAATCCTAAAATCTATTTTGTAGAATCACAAAATTTTGCAAATGATCTTATGATGCCGGTCCGTATTTTTGTCTGTTTGATGCGAAGCATTATTTTAATTATATTTCTTGTAATTGCCGCGATGTTTTTCTAAAAATCAGAGGCATACTCCAGTCCATATTGGCCATCTTAATGAAGACCCAAAATTTGTTTGATTTAATTGTTTCTCCTTTGCGCGTTATTTTGATAGTTAGAAATTATGAGTAACGATTCAGAGCAGGCTCGTAAGAATCAAATGAATTCTAGGCCTTTATTTAGACGGCCAATATGAAGTGGTGTATGTCCCTAGTTTTTCCAAAAACATCGCGATAAAGGCCAGAAAAATATTTAACATATTGTTTTTGATCAAAGTTGTCGTCGTCGCGGACCGGGCTTTTAACACTGTTACAAAATAATTCGATGTCACTATTGTCTTCATATAAGGTATTAAAGGAGTCAAAAGCTCTTAAAAGAAAAGCATTTTGTCTGTAGTTGCTATGAACGCGAGGAATGTGAAGAATGGGCTCACGACGAAACTGACGCGAAGGAACTAATAGAGTATGTATATGGCTTCTCCGGTAGGTGATCGACAACGAGCGCTACACGTTTTCCCCGGACTGGTTCTCGTTCGGCTGCCTCGTCTTCGAGATGATCGAGGGCCGAGCTCCGTTCAGGGCGCGCAAGGAGAAAGTCAAGCGGGAAGAGGTTGATCGACGTGTCAAGGTACATCCTCATTTCTTTGTACACGCTCCGGTAAACTGTGGAACTTAACACCGTAAAGATGATCTGACCCATTCAATAGACGTCTTGTTTACGGATGACGGTCATTTGTTGTGAAATTTTGAGTGACAAGGTTCTTCAGTGGTTTACAGTTCAAACCGTACTTGTGATTTGGTCATCCCGCTGGTATTTTCAAGACCTCAGTTGATAATTTTTATGTAAAAGGAATGAAATTATTAAGTTTAACTCCCGCATACTTACATTTTATACATTTTAAACAAAATGCAGCTATAAAATATATTTTTAATGAACACTCAAAACAACTGTGTACTTTGATTTAGTTAACACAAATATATATATACGGCAACTTATATTTTATGTACTGGAATTAAGGATCTGTGTTGTCAACTGCACAACTTAAATTGACCATTTCACATTGCGTAACTTGATAAATCCGTTTCCACAGCACGAGCAAGAGAAGTATTCGTCTAAGTTCAGCGAATGCGCGAGGTCGTTGTGTACCGCGCTGCTCGCCAAGTCTCCGTCGGCACGCCTCGGGTGTGGCGCGGGGAGGCGCGGCGCCGACCATGTCAAAGCTCACAGGTATTAACAAAATTATCTCAAATTTGGAAATGATGGCGTTGTTTGCAAAATATCAGCGAAGTATTTGATCTTGGGAATATATTACAGACACTTTCTTTTTCTTTAATTTGTTTAGGTGAACATGCTGGCGTTATTTAGAAAAATCTGCGATTTACTTTATTTACGGAAAATAAATCTTTTTTGAATTTGTTCGTTTGGAAATGCTGGCGTAATTTGCAAATTACCAGCGAAGTACCTAATTTAGGGAAAAGGTTATTTAACACATAATTTTGTCTTATTTGTTTAAGTGGTAATGCTGGCGTTATTTGCGAAAAATCTGCGATGTCATTTATTAAGGGAAAATTTAATTTTTTTTTCTATATATTAGGAACTGCTAGCGTTATTTGAAAAAATCTGCGAAGTAAATTATTAAAAAAAAAAGTTATAGATACATGTTTTCTTAAAGGGGTTATTTAAAACTATTGTTGAATTTACTGCAAATTTGTATTATTCTTTAACTTTGCGCTACGTATGTGACATCGGAACTTTGTTTTATTTTATTTTAAGTGCTACAATTATATCGTTGAGATATACATATGGATAGCTCTTTTCGTTTAAAATACCACTTTTTTACCTTCTCTCACGGAGTATGCACAATAAAACCCAAAATACATGATAAAACATTTTGAGACTGCTTTCAACAAACTAACTAGAAAACAACAGTCGTACATTTTGAACAACTACATAAAATGATCCGTGTTGTATATGCTCTCCGTATTGGCTGCAAGCTTGTTTGTTTGGTACGCGCCAAGTATGTAGTGTGCTGCACACACGCATCTTAACCTTCCTACTTAAGGTGGTAAAACAGCAGACCTATAATATAGTAGCAGACCTAACATTAATAATAGACGCATAGAGCCGACGCGTGGCAATTTTACCTCAGTGAACTTCGGGCTCTTTTAAATATAAATATTGCTTGTTTCCAAACAAAATACATACTAGAGAATAGTTTAGGAATTAACCAATATGTTCCAAGCATAAGCCAGCCAAAACAACCCATTTTTATACGTTTCTTCGTACCATGAAGGCTAAATGTAGCTTATTTTTTGTAGAGAAACTTGCCACGCTATTTAATCATTATGTTTGGTCTGCTACTTAGTAATAATTATATGTCTTTGGGTAAAACCGAATCTCGATGCACAATGCACATCATAATATTGTTTTTCTTACTTTTGAATAAAGAGTACGCAAAAATTGAGTTTTAAAGCACATAGCGGAACTTGATTACTAATAATAGGGTTATTTATTTAATTATGTTTTTTATGCCTTACATTTTGATTACATTCGATAACAACGATAAATACGCTTTTAAGTTTGTTGACCGAATGCAATCAAAATGTAAATTATAAAATGATAGAATTTGAATGTGAAACCCTAATTATTAGTACGATTTCCGCTAATTGCTTTAGAACGCAATTTTTGCGTACTTTTTATTCAAAAGTAAGGAAAACAATATTATGATGTGCATTTTGTACCGAGATTCTGCTTTACCACCTTAAGAGGCCGCTCCGTATTTTTCGTCTGCTTGATGCAAAGCATTATTTTAATTATTTTTCTTGTCATTGCCGCGATGTTTTTGTAAAAATCAGGGACATACACCAGTCCATATTGGCCGTCTGAATGAAGACCTAGAGTTTATTTGATTTAATTGTTTCTCCTTTGCGCGTTATTTTGATACTTAGATATTATGAATAACGATTCGGAGCGGGCTCGTAAGTAATAAAATAACTCGCAAAGAAGAAGCAATTCAATCAAATGAATTCTGGGCCTTTATTTAGACGGCCAATATGAAGTGGTGTATGTCCCTAGTTTTTCCATCGCGACAAAGGCGAGAAAAGTATTTAACATATTGTTTTTGATCAAAGTTGTCGTCGTCGCGGACCGGGCTCATAATGAACAGTATTACTCTGAATCAGTCATAATAACTTGGACCATCAATTTTTTATTCCTGCCCCCTTTCCCAACACACTGCAAGTGCATTAGTAATTAAGAGGATATATTACGTTTTCAAAGAAGAACTGTTACTCCATGAGGAACGATCCGCAGTGCGAGAGGGATGAATTCTGGAATAATAGCAAAGTGTCGGTTTTTTCATTATTATAAAATGAAACTATATTTGGCATTCCTATTTGCCAAACTATGAGAGAAAGTGTCGATGTTATTTCTATCGAGCGAAATTTCTTCAATCGCGTTTCTATCTCTATAAGCAGGTAAACAATTTCTAAAAGTGCCGACTTATTATTACTTAACTGCGAGGTCTTATATTTCTCTTGTCAAATTATTTCTTGTACTAACCTGTGATAAACCAAACGTGCCACAAGTAATGCTGCAGTGGTTTCTTTTTAAGTGGCTTCTTCTAATTTCGCAGCTCGTGTAGAGGGGGCTTTTCAGAAGTACGTCACTTCCTAAGCATTTTCGTATTTAGTATTTGAAAATAAAAGTACTTTGACAGGGGAGTTATTTCGTGGTAAAAGATTGTTTTTACTTCTCATGCTCTTAAAGTTCTTGTTTATGCTAGGTGTAAGCGGACTTAGACTACTTTTTATGTTCTAGTGCATAAAAGTGTTTACTTCTTCTAAGACTATGGCAATAGGCCTTACAGCCAAACACAATACAACTTCATTGACAAACTCTTTCAAACTCAATAGTGTTCGCGCTAAGATTCTATCATTTTAGCGCGAACTGACAAGACAGCGATGAACTCGGACTCTTCAAACGATGCTCAGAAGGATATACAGTGACTTAAACAAATATGATATAAAATAAATAAACATCAGACATACAAGTCTAATTATTTATATACCGTATTTAGACATGGCTGTGCGGGCTAAGTTACCCGTGCATTCCCAATCAGTGGCAGAATTTAAAAAAAAAAGTTATGGCGGGAAAGAGCTGTTGTTTTTTCTCAGCAGTGCATATTTAGTTGTTTGATTATTTAAATTTGCAATAAATATTACTGAAAGTTAAATATGTCATCAAGTGATGATGAAATAATACTTACTCCTAACACATTAATGGAAAGAAACGCAAAAAAAGTGTTTCAGCAGATATTGCCGCCAAAATGTAAGCAAATATATCTTAAAAGTTATTGTCAAAATTTTACTTTAAATTTTAATTCAATAAATATTTGCTAACAATATCACAGTTTCATTTCCTCGCAATCAAAGTGAAAAGCAGAGTGTTGAACTCTCTACAAACGAGCCATAATACCTCGAACTATAGCTGCCTTCGCCAAGGCTCGGGCAGCTAAATATCTCGGCAATATGGCTCGTTCTATGCACTCATATAACATTCTACCTATACTATAGGATAGGATTATTAAGTTGATCTGCGCATTTGTTGACAGCGATTGCGCTGCTATCACTGAAATATTATATGACTAGCCTTTGCCCGCAGCTTTGCCCGCGTTCAGTGAATCTTTGCCCCGTTTTCGGCTTGGACGTTATTTTATGAACAACCCTTATGGTCTATGTATTGACCAGGGTAACTACAATGATAATAAAGAAAACCGCATCCAAATGCGTTGAGTGGTTCTCGAGCTATAAAAGCGTTTATTTAATCTTTGCCCCGTTTTCGGCTTGGACGTTATTTTATGAACAACCCTTATGGTCTATGTATTGACCAGGGTAACTACAATGATAATAAAGAAAACCGCATCCAAATGCGTTGAGTGGTTCTCGAGCTATAAAAGCGTTTATTTAATCTTTGCCCCGTTTTCGGCTTGGACGTTATTTTATTAACATACCTTATGGTCTATGTATTGACCAGGGTAACTACAATGATAATAAAGAAAACCGCATCCAAATGCGTTGAGTGGTTCTCGAGCTATAAAAGCGTTTATTTAATCTTTGCCCCGTTTTCGGCTTGGACGTTATTTTATGAACAACCCTTATGGTCTATGTATTGACCAGGGTAACTACAATGATAATAAAGAAAACCGCATCCAAATGCGTTGAGTGGTTCTCGAGCTATAAAAGCGTGTATTTAATCTTTGCCCCGTTTTCGGCTTGGACGTTATTTTATGAACAACCCTTATGGTCTATGTATTGACCAGGGTAACTACAATGATAATAAAGAAAACCGCATCCAAATGCGTTGAGTGGTTCTCGAGCTATAAAAGCGTTTATTTAATCTTTGCCCCGTTTTCGGCTTGGACGTTATTTTATTAACATACCTTATGGTCTATGTATTGACCAGGGTAACTACAATGATAATAAAGAAAACCGCATCCAAATGCGTTGAGTGGTTCTCGAGCTATAAAAGCGTTTATTTAATCTTTGCCCCGTTTTCGGCTTGGACGTTATTTTATGAACAACCCTTATGGTCTATGTATTGACCAGGGTAACTACAATGATAATAAAGAAAACCGCATCCAAATGCGTTGAGTGGTTCTCGAGTTAAAACGGAACATACAGACAGACAAAAATTCTAAAAACTGTTGTTTCGGCCTCAGTACAGTACCAATAACCCATTTCATTTAAAATTTTGCGAAAGTATTCAATGTACAGACATGACTTTTTTCACTACTTTATTATTAGTATATAGATTATCTATGGCCGCGATCATATTATTCACTTTGAAACTTCGCCCTCGTTTGTATGGATGGAAATAGAAACAGCCGTTAGTGACTGCCACAAAAGAAATATTTAAAAAATGTCAAAAATTTACCTTGATGTTAGATTCAGGATTTCAGAATAATAAATAAAAATGTAGATATTGCAATGGTCGTAATTACCAAGCCGTATGTGAAACCACACACACTTACGCAGCATCTCTTTACATATTTAAAATGTAAATATTGCAATGGTCGTAATTACCAAGCCGTATGTGAAACCACACACACTTACGCAGCATCTCTTTACATATTTAAAATGTAAATATTGCAATGGTCGTAATTACCAAGCCGTATGTGAAACCACACACACTTACGCAGCATCTCTTTACATATTTAAAATGTAGATATTGCAATGGTCGTAATTACCAAGCCGTATGTGAAACCACACACACTTACGCAGCATCTCTTTACATATTTAAAATGTAAATATTGCAATGGTCGTAATTACCAAGCCGTATGTGAAACCACACACACTTACGCAGCATCTCTTTACATATTTAAAATGTAAATATTGCAATGGTCGTAATTACCAAGCCGTATGTGAAACCACACACACTTACGCAGCATCTCTTTACATATTTAAAATGTAGATATTGCAATGGTCGTAATTACCAAGCCGTATGTGAAACCACACACACTTACGCAGCATCTCTTTACATATTTAAAATGTAAATATTGCAATGGTCGTAATTACCAAGCCGTATGTGAAACCACACACACTTACGCAGCATCTCTTTACATATTTAAAATGTAAATATTGCAATGGTCGTAATTACCAAGCCGTATGTGAAACCACACACACTTACGCAGCATCTCTTTACATATTTAAAATGTAGATATTGCAATGGTCGTAATTACCAAGCCGTATGTGAAACCACACACACTTACGCAGCATCTCTTTACATATTTAAAATGTAAATATTGCAATGGTCGTAATTACCAAGCCGTATGTGAAACCACACACACTTACGCAGCATCTCTTTACATATTTAAAATGTAAATATTGCAATGGTCGTAATTACCAAGCCGTATGTGAAACCACACACACTTACGCAGCATCTCTTTACATATTTAAAATGTAAATATTGCAATGGTCGTAATTACCAAGCCGTATGTGAAACCACACACACTTACGCAGCATCTCTTTACATATTTAAAATGTAAATATTGCAATGGTCGTAATTACCAAGCCGTATGTGAAACCACACACACTTACGCAGCATCTCTTTACATATTTAAAATGTAAATATTGCAATGGTCGTAATTACCAAGCCGTATGTGAAACCACACACACTTACGCAGCATCTCTTTACATATTTAAAATGTAAATATTGCAATGGTCGTAATTACCAAGCCGTATGTGAAACCACACACACTTACGCAGCATCTCTTTACATATTTAAAATGTAAATATTGCAATGGTCGTAATTACCTAGCCGTATGTGAAACCACACACACTTACGCAGCATCTCTTTACATATTTAAAATGTAAATATTGCAATGGTCGTAATTACCAAGCCGTATGTGAAACCACACACACTTACGCAGCATCTCTTTACATATTTAAAATGTAGATATTGCAATGGTCGTAATTACCAAGCCGTATGTGAAACCACACACACTTACGCAGCATCTCTTTACATATTTAAAATGTAAATATTGCAATGGTCGTAATTACCAAGCCGTATGTGAAACCACACACACTTACGCAGCATCTCTTTACATATTTAAAATGTAAATATTGCAATGGTCGTAATTACCAAGCCGTATGTGAAACCACACACACTTACGCAGCATCTCTTTACATATTTAAAATGTAAATATTGCAATGGTCGTAATTACCAAGCCGTATGTGAAACCACACACACTTACGCAGCATCTCTTTACATATTTAAAATGTAAATATTGCAATGGTCGTAATTACCAAGCCGTATGTGAAACCACACACACTTACGCAGCATCTCTTTACATATTTAAAATGTAAATATTGCAATGGTCGTAATTACCAAGCCGTATGTGAAACCACACACACTTACGCAGCATCTCTTTACATATTTAAAATGTAAATATTGCAATGGTCGTAATTACCAAGCCGTATGTGAAACCACACACACTTACGCAGCATCTCTTTACATATTTAAAATGTAAATATTGCAATGGTCGTAATTACCAAGCCGTATGTGAAACCACACACACTTACGCAGCATCTCTTTACATATTTAAAATGTAAATATTGCAATGGTCGTAATTACCTAGCCGTATGTGAAACCACACACACTTACGCAGCATCTCTTTACATATTTAAAATGTAAATATTGCAATGGTCGTAATTACCAAGCCGTATGTGAAACCACACACACTTACGCAGCATCTCTTTACATATTTAAAATGTAAATATTGCAATGGTCGTAATTACCAAGCCGTATGTGAAACCACACACACTTACGCAGCATCTCTTTACATATTTAAAATGTAAATATTGCAATGGTCGTAATTACCAAGCCGTATGTGAAACCACACACACTTACGCAGCATCTCTTTACATATTTAAAATGTAAATATTGCAATGGTCGTAATTACCAAGCCGTATGTGAAACCACACACACTTACGCAGCATCTCTTTACATATTTAAAATGTAAATATTGCAATGGTCGTAATTACCAAGCCGTATGTGAAACCACACACACTTACGCAGCATCTCTTTACATATTTAAAATGTAAATATTGCAATGGTCGTAATTACCTAGCCGTATGTGAAACCACACACACTTACGCAGCATCTCTTTACATATTTAAAATGTAAATATTGCAATGGTCGTAATTACCAAGCCGTATGTGAAACCACACACACTTACGCAGCATCTCTTTACATATTTAAAATGTAAATATTGCAATGGTCGTAATTACCAAGCCGTATGTGAAACCACACACACTTACGCAGCATCTCTTTACATATTTAAAATGTAAATATTGCAATGGTCGTAATTACCAAGCCGTATGTGAAACCACACACACTTACGCAGCATCTCTTTACATATTTAAAATGTAAATATTGCAATGGTCGTAATTACCAAGCCGTATGTGAAACCACACACACTTACGCAGCATCTCTTTACATATTTAAAATGTAAATATTGCAATGGTCGTAATTACCAAGCCGTATGTGAAACCACACACACTTACGCAGCATCTCTTTACATATTTAAAATGTAAATATTGCAATGGTCGTAATTACCAAGCCGTATGTGAAACCACACACACTTACGCAGCATCTCTTTACATATTTAAAATGTAAATATTGCAATGGTCGTAATTACCTAGCCGTATGTGAAACCACACACACTTACGCAGCATCTCTTTACATATTTAAAATGTAAATATTGCAATGGTCGTAATTACCTAGCCGTATGTGAAACCACACACACTTACGCAGCATCTCTTTACATATTTAAAATGTAAATATTGCAATGGTCGTAATTACCTAGCCGTATGTGAAACCACACACACTTACGCAGCATCTCTTTACATATTTAAAATGTAAATATTGCAATGGTCGTAATTACCTAGCCGTATGTGAAACCACACACACTTACGCAGCATCTCTTTACATATTTAAAATGTAGATATTGCAATGGTCGTAATTACCAAGCCGTATGTGAAACCACACACACTTACGCAGCATCTCTTTACATATTTAAAATGTAAATATTGCAATGGTCGTAATTACCAAGCCGTATGTGAAACCACACACACTTACGCAGCATCTCTTTACATATTTAAAATGTAAATATTGCAATGGTCGTAATTACCAAGCCGTATGTGAAACCACACACACTTACGCAGCATCTCTTTACATATTTAAAATGTAAATATTGCAATGGTCGTAATTACCAAGCCGTATGTGAAACCACACACACTTACGCAGCATCTCTTTACATATTTAAAATGTAAATATTGCAATGGTCGTAATTACCAAGCCGTATGTGAAACCACACACACTTACGCAGCATCTCTTTACATATTTAAAATGTAAATATTGCAATGGTCGTAATTACCTAGCCGTATGTGAAACCACACACACTTACGCAGCATCTCTTTACATATTTAAAATGTAAATATTGCAATGGTCGTAATTACCAAGCCGTATGTGAAACCACACACACTTACGCAGCATCTCTTTACATATTTAAAATGTAAATATTGCAATGGTCGTAATTACCTAGCCGTATGTGAAACCACACACACTTACGCAGCATCTCTTTACATATTTAAAATGTAAATATTGCAATGGTCGTAATTACCAAGCCGTATGTGAAACCACACACACTTACGCAGCATCTCTTTACATATTTAAAATGTAAATATTGCAATGGTCGTAATTACCTAGCCGTATGTGAAACCACACACACTTACGCAGCATCTCTTTACATATTTAAAATGTAAATATTGCAATGGTCGTAATTACCTAGCCGTATGTGAAACCACACACACTTACGCAGCATCTCTTTACATATTTAAAATGTAGATATTGCAATGGTCGTAATTACCAAGCCGTATGTGAAACCACACACACTTACGCAGCATCTCTTTACATATTTAAAATGTAAATATTGCAATGGTCGTAATTACCAAGCCGTATGTGAAACCACACACACTTACGCAGCATCTCTTTACATATTTAAAATGTAAATATTGCAATGGTCGTAATTACCAAGCCGTATGTGAAACCACACACACTTACGCAGCATCTCTTTACATATTTAAAATGTAAATATTGCAATGGTCGTAATTACCTAGCCGTATGTGAAACCACACACACTTACGCAGCATCTCTTTACATATTTAAAATGTAAATATTGCAATGGTCGTAATTACCAAGCCGTATGTGAAACCACACACACTTACGCAGCATCTCTTTACATATTTAAAATGTAAATATTGCAATGGTCGTAATTACCAAGCCGTATGTGAAACAACACACACTTACGCAGCATCTCTTTACATATTTAAAATGTAAATATTGCAATGGTCGTAATTACCTAGCCGTATGTGAAACCACACACACTTACGCAGCATCTCTTTACATATTTAAAATGTAAATATTGCAATGGTCGTAATTACCTAGCCGTATGTGAAACCACACACACTTACGCAGCATCTCTTTACATATTTAAAATGTAGATATTGCAATGGTCGTAATTACCAAGCCGTATGTGAAACCACACACACTTACGCAGCATCTCTTTACATATTTAAAATGTAGATATTGCAATGGTCGTAATTACCAAGCCGTATGTGAAACCACACACACTTACGCAGCATCTCTTTACATATTTAAAATGTAAATATTGCAATGGTCGTAATTACCAAGCCGTATGTGAAACCACACACACTTACGCAGCATCTCTTTACATATTTAAAATGTAGATATTGCAATGGTCGTAATTACCAAGCCGTATGTGAAACCACACACACTTACGCAGCATCTCTTTACATATTTACAATGTAAATATTGCAATGGTCGTAATTACCAAGCCGTATGTGAAACCACACACACTTACGCAGCATCTCTTTACATATTTAAAATGTAAAAATTGCAATGGTCGTAATTACCAAGCCGTATGTGAAACCACACACACTTACGCAGCATCTCTTTACATATTTAAAATGTAAATATTGCAATGGTCGTAATTACCAAGCCGTATGTGAAACCACACACACTTACGCAGCATCTCTTTACATATTTAAAATGTAAATATTGCAATGGTCGTAATTACCAAGCCGTAATTACCTCCTCTCGCTGTCAAAACTGCCTCCATTCGTCTGGGCATACTTTTTATTAAATCATCAATGTGACTTTGTGGCATTTGATCCCATTCTTCTACCAACGCTGTTTTGAGTTGTCTTAAGTTGGTTATTGCTGGAATTCTTTTTTTTCATTTGTTTTCCCAGTTTATCCCAGACCTCCTCTCGCTGACAAAACTGCCTCCATTCGTCTGGGCATACTTTTTATTAAATCATCAATGTGACTTTGTGGCATTTGATCCCATTCTTCTACCAACGCTGTTTTGAGTTGTCTTAAGTTGGTTATTGCTGGAATTCTTTTTTTTTCATTTGTTTTCCCAGTTTATCCCAGACCTCCTCTCGCTGACAAAACTGCCTCCATTCGTCTGGGCATACTTTTTATTAAATCATCAATGTGACTTTGTGGCATTTGATCCCATTCTTCTACCAACGCCGTTTTGAGTTGTCTTAAGTTGGTTATTGCTGGAATTCTTTTTTTTATTTGTTTTCCCAATTTATCCCAGACATGTTCTATTGGGTTTAGGTCTGGCCAGCGGGCCGGCCATTCCAAAACTTCGATGTCGACCTCTTGAAAGTATTTCGAAACTATGGCGGCAGCGTGTGGCCGAGCATTATCATGCACCAAAAAGAAATTGTCTCCTATATATGGGAAAAAAGGTATCAAAATTTCTTCTTCTTCTAAAATGTCGGTTGCCTTGCCCTCTGCATCTCGTGTATTGTCCTGTCTGCCGGTAGACACAAAGTCGGCAAAATGAACGCGGATGCCTCTTAAACCTGCCGTCACGGTGAGCGCCTCTTGACTAGTAAGGAAGATGTACTGAAGCGTTTGAAGTTTAACACTTTGCTCAGTAAGGATTCTGCATCACATCAGCTTAGTGACTCAACCTCCTCTTGCTATCGAGCTAGACGAGCCACCGTCGCGTGATGAAGTTGTCACTGACATCAGATAGCAGCTGAACAAACGGCTTGTTGGTTTATACCGGGAGAGTTGTTGAAGTACGACGGTGAGGAATTGCATTCGTTGGTGTGGGAACTGTTTTTTCGTACGTGGCAGGAGGAGAGCGTCCCGGACACTTTCAGAGTTTCTCGCACTAGTGATCTCTACAGGAATAAAGGCAACCTTTCAGGCTGCGATTCCTGCCGGGGTATCTGACGCGCTGCAGAAGCGGGGCAGCCGCAATATTGCCCTCATCGCATTATTGTATTGAACTCGAAGAGCGTTGTAGGACTTCCGCGTGTATGATAACCACAGGATTTACTAAGGCTCGGAATGATCTAATTTTAACTTCCTTTGAGCTACGGGCAAACCTGCGGACTATAATGTTTGCTCTTACCGACGCCCCCCCCCCCCCTTTCTCGATTAGTATCATCCTTAAGGTCGGGCGTCAAAAATCCAAGTAACCGTCGAAAATGTCAGCATCGAAGTTGTTCAGAACTATGTTTATGTTTGGGTCATCTTGTTAATGTCGTTAATATAGCAGTGCTTAATGGCCAAGTAAGGTTTTCAACCAGTGTGTCCTTTCTGTGATGATATACGGCGCTCAGATGTGGACAAAGGGCTTAATAATAGAGCTATGAGCTTGATCCACCAAGTTGGGGTTGCGCAACGATGATCTCTGATGAATAAAATACGAAACGAGGAGATCCGTCAGGTCATATTTGACGAAAGACGTTAGAATGGAGATATCGTGCAGCTAAGTGTAGCGTAGGCTGACCTCATGCCCGCTGGACTGAACACCATCGAAAGAACGTTACGGGTGGCGGCTGGATGACAAGAACGGGGCACCTCTGAGTGGGGATACTTTGGAATGTCCAACAGTGCATGAACGCAGGCTAATGTATGGAAGGATGGATGAAATATGTAGAGTATACTAACTTGCGCTCAGTGTGCATGGAAGTTTACAAGCAAGATCGGCTACTTTAGCCATCACCATAACCAGCGCCGCACCGAATAGGAGTCGAGCCAATCATCATTTTTATAACAAAAGTCGAAAATCATCATTCCCTTGTAACGTTTGTGGAAAATGTTTCGTTTATAAAACTAGTCTAAAGAGACATTGTTCCATGCGCCACTCCATGGCCGAAATGCAGCCGCGATTTCAGACCGTATGGACTTGTATTGAATGGGTGCAGGTATGGTCCCGGCAAGTTTAATGGCGAAAGCGTAGAGTTCTGTCGCCGATGATCTAGGCTTCGGTAGCTTCTTGTGTGCATTACACCAGCGGCATGCTGGCGCTTTTCAGAATGTCAGCTTGACAGATAATTAGTACCTCATCTCGTGTAACTGTGCCCGAAATAAAAAGTTTGTGCTTTCAGCAAATCCAAAGATATTCACGAAATACAGATTCCGCTGGAGTAACGTTACCTCAGCGGCATGTTTTTTTCCTGTGGTCGTAGCTAAATACAAACTAGCTACTTAGGTAGATATAATTAGTGCCCAATTGTGCCCCAAAAACAAAATAAGTGCATCCTGAGGTTTCAGAGTTATTCAAGATGCCGCTGGGGCAACGTTTAGCCAATTGCTGTATCTCTTAAACGGCATGACATACAACGACAATATTTTTTACCAAGGTGCGTCTTAATTATCTCCTAATTTGTTCAAATTTATTTTTCTATAATCGACACTGTTGGGATTTTTTTTTTTTTTTTCAAAAACCCTAAAATCGGCCTTTGCGCTTCAATGAAAATACCTAGAAACTTACCAATTATGGTGGTTTGTACCCTTTATCAACTCAAAGCACCTTGTGAAATTAAATGTTACTATTTCAACTCCTTACCGAGTAATTCCATTTTTATTAAAATCTGGCTACTCTACATATATTATATTTTGTAACGCTTGAATACATGAGTTATTATTAAGTTGGGGTATATTTGATTCTACTAATAATTAGAACTTTTATCACATTATTTATCCTTGAAATTTCAGCTGAAAACACCTCCTAACTACTGAAAAATAAGGAAAAAACAACAGGAAAGCAATTCACACGATTGACCAACCAAATTCAAATGACTACATAAAAGCGGCCGCACTGTACATTGTGCATAACGTCTTAAATTGGTTGTTCTATAATTCAATTTTGATTGGTACAGTTTATTACAGATAAAGGTATTTATTTACCATTTTACATTATTTAGGAGAAGTAAGATATTTGCCTCGACAGAAAAGGCAACAGCTGGATTACGTATGATAGAAATCTTCGCCTCCAGCTTAGATTTCTAACTTATGCTCGTCAGACAATTGGCCTCTTCTTTATTTCGTCAATACGTACAATTTGAAAACCGTTTTGAGAAACAGCTTTCTTTTACTGTTTTTAGTAGACAGATGTCAAAATGAGCAAGCATTGTTAGTTTGTTTGGATGTAGGAGAGAATATCCGGAACTAATGATCCGTATTTTAAAAATTCTTTCACTATAGGCTATAGTTTGTTTCCAGGGGACGGGCAGTTCCCTGGGGACATAGCCATTAATTGTATTCACGCTCTGGAACTACTGAATCGATTTTGAAAATTCTTTCTCTGTTGTAATGGTTATACTCTTCTCTTGGATATATAGTGGGTTCCCTGGGGATGGACACTTCCCTAGAGACATAGAGAAAGTGGTCAGACAAAAATCATTTTTATGAGAACCAGAACTCAAGACATGCACTATTAAATTATTGGTCCAAAAAATACTAGCAGATTCGATAAGTCTACTCAAAAACTACGACAACGCAGGCGAAGCCGCAAGCAAAAGCAAGTCGTTTATGAATTTAAACAACGGTTAATATAGCGAGTACTCGCGCCTGAAGAATCAGTAGCAATCAAATAAGTTAAAAGACTTAAATGATTCGAATAAAAATTACAAACTTATGAAATGTATGAAATAAGTGCAAAATTAAGTTGGTTGGCTATTACTCTTTATTTTAGAGCAGGCATAGTTGTGTTAGTTTGCCTTTAAATTTCGTCGATATACCTATATATACCTATACTACTATAGGCAAACTGGATAAGTCAGTCATCGCCCGCGTCGTTACAGGGACGCGGGAATGACGAAAGAGGGAATCGCGCGGGGAGCGGGCGGCAGGGTTGTGAGACAGTGAGTGTTCACTCTCAATGCAACAACACCCCGCCCCCGCGTCACTGTCGCGTCGCGGGCGAAGACTGACTTATCCGGTTTGCCTATACCGTGAATTATTTCACATATCCAAAAACAACCGTTTGGCTAGCAGAGGGAAGGGCACAATTCGAATGGTCCAAAATACCATAGTAGCACCTAATTGTCGATTTTTTTGAAAGGAATAGACTTTTTTAAGGTCATATAAAAGTATACATTTTTTTCTCCTTGAAATACAAAAGATATACAAGAAAATATTCAGGAACTGAATAAATAGCTTTGATGACGTAATAGTCATGTCATTTAGGTATTACCCAATAGGCCATTGCCCACAAGAAAAAAAAGTAATGTCAAACAAAAAAAAGAAACGTCAAGCACATATCTATTAAGGTATGTTGTTAGTTATCGCGAGTAAGACGAAAAATCGCGAAAGTTTAAAGTTTAAAGTAATGTCAAAACCGACGTCTGTTTTTTTTTTATTTTCTTGTATTATTTGGTCTATGGTAATCTTCATCCATCTTCAAGCTTTATCCCCAAATTTTTTTTTCCTTCTTTCTTTACGTCAAGGAACTCTCCCTATTGAGCCTAAACGGTATGACTATTACGTCACATTCCCATTTCTCCAAACTGATTTTCAAAAAATAATTTCGTTATAAAAACTACCACCTGAAAGTTAAAGAACAGTATGTATCTTCATGATTTAGCCTATATTTTCAGAAGAAATATACAAATGGGCCTGTTACAATTAAGGTTGGTTCGAATTGACTGTAACAAAAATTTACGCTTTAAAGCTTAATATTTAAGTTAAATTATGTAAACTAAAGTTTTAGTTAATAATATTAAATAATTGCTGTAATTGGGTTCGCCCGTAGTATATATAATAATTATTATTAATTATATATAATTATTATTATTAATTATTATATTTCGCAAACGGATCCCTGAATCGAGAAATAGTTTTCACAGACGTGCAATATTTTTGAAAGACCTATCCAACTTAGGGAGTGCAATCTTGCAGCAAAATCTTTAATCTCGGTATTTGCAAGATTTAAGAGGTCTAATCTTGCAAGATCTCGGTATTTTGCAAGATCTTGCATACCTACGAATTATTCTTAATAATTATAAATATTCAATTGAAACTTGGTAAAGTTATTGCTCTATGGGCGATATAATGAAATAATAATACATTATACAAAAACAATGATTCATTTATTTAAAAAAATTACGGATTATTCTGAAAAAAGCTCCTTAGAAAACACAACATATCTAGTGTGTCGTCTGCTAACTGGCTTCGGATGTTTCGTGCTAAATACCCAGCAGCAGAAAAGGCCCGTTCTGACTCTACGCTTGTTGGCACTACTGATGATAGGCATTGATACGCTGACTGCAGGTGCTGCCCTTTTGCCCCGCCTGATTCAAACAGACTAATTTCTTGTCTAAAAAATTTATCGAATAATGAACCAGTTGCACGTGAAGGGCGTTCTTGTTGACGGGATTTCAAAATCATTTGTAATTCTTCATCAAGAGGTATTTTTTCGGATACGCCGGCTACTAAAGATAACGGCGAGTTATCATCATCATCGTCAACTGGTTCTTCTGTAACAATTTCATCTGAAGATGTAGAGGAAGAAGCAAGTACGTAAGTATAGTCGTTCGATCAGCTTTTTTATTTCTCTTTTGACCGAAGTTTTTGGTGGCAAATTAAAGGTGTTATCGTTAATCAGCGAATCAAAATCTTCATCGTATTGGGCAGGATCTCTCAAATAGAACAACGCTGCAGTCATAATTGTTCGGCGCTCACGGATTCGAGTCCTCATAGCATCTGCCAGCTTCTGTGCTATAGGTGTTGTTAGGTTTTCTAACTTTCTTACCATGAACCGCAAAGTGGTTTCAGCAGTGATGAGATCTGAATCTCTTCGACATAATACTTCAACGGCTAATTTAACCGGCTGAAACACGTGGTCTAAGTCAGACAAAGCGGCATATTCTTGTTCTGAGAAAGCATAGTCCGGATTTGTCCCAAGGCTGCAATCGATCAAAGCTTTGCTTACACACGTCTTCACTTTGTTGAATCTGGAGATCATGTCTGCAAGACTCGACCATCTTGTTTTACAGTCGAGCACTAGGTGCATGTTTTTGCCGAACTCGTCATTTACATACTTCTGAAGAATGTCGTTCTTTGTTGGCGATTTTCGGAAAAGCTTTACAGTTTTTCTTACTTTACTTATGATTGTATCAAGCTCTGGTATTAATTCAACTTCAACTGTAGATAATATGCAATCAAACCCTTCAGAATCATTTTCTTCGGTTTCTTCGTCGATATCGAGAAACTTGTTTTCCTCGTCGTTTTTTCGACGCGTGTCTAAGTTGTCTTTTTCTTTCTTGTAGATAACGTCTATGATGCCTAGCTGAAGGCCGTGAGCATAGCATAGTTGCTGGAGAGGGTTTATAAGTCATCCTACTTTAACCATTATACTAGCCCCATCAGTTGTTATAGCCGCTATATCATCATCCAAGGATAAAGCATATTCTGACAACTTTTTCTTTAAAAGATCTATACAACTCTCTGCGGGCATACTTCCGACTACCCGCACAAGCCCCAAATTCCAAAACAAAGCTTCTCCCTTCGAAAACGTGTGAATGTTTATATTCATAAAGCGTTTGTTTCTACAAGAAGTCCACTCATCAAAAGTAAGAGCAAATCTGTGATTATCTTTCTTTAGTTCCTTAAGATCTTGAGACACTTTCATCTTCAGAGTCATGCCATAATTCATGACTATTAATTTTATAGCGTTGGGAGATGTTGGAAGCTTGTAGCCTTTTGCTTCAAATAATTCTAAAAAATAGACTACCTCACCCCGCGCAGGCACACCCCCTTTCACTCCAGCGCCGCGCCGAGAAGAACCGGGAGGGAATTCAGTCTGCGCGCGTCCGCGCTCTCGCATGGTCATAGAATGTGTTGCTGTGCAATCTTGCAAATCTTGCGAGATCGCGCACGATTTGGGGTGCAAGATTGGTCTTGCAAAATTCGTGCAAGATCTCGGTATTTCGCGATCTCGGAATACCGAGATTGCACTCCCTAATCCAACTACACCCCAAACCACGTGACAAGAGCGAAAAAAAAAATTGTCCCCTCTTTACCCCAAATAAATTGTTTTTCTAGGTGTTATTTTACCACTTTGTCTAAGTTATTAATATGTATAGATACTCATGCCAAATTACAGCTTTCTAGTACTTACAGTCTCTGAGCTAAGCCGCGGACAGACAGACAGACAGACGAACGGACGGACATGGCGAAACTGTAAGGATTCCTTGTTGACTACAGAACCCTAAAAAGCTATGCTTTTTGTCTTATCTATTTTTTTATCGAACGCAACCTTAAGGCCGACAAGGATCCGACCATTCAACATAAGATAACGACGTCAGTTCCTGTAAATATTAAAATACTTATATACCGGTTTACTTAAATTGATCGATTTATTCCAAAAAGAAGACAAAAATAGTGTTAATGAATCCCCGAAATGCAAGTCACAGTCCACACTCGGCACACCTACGTTTCACCGACGATTATTACGTCCCAAAGTGATGGGTGGTAAGCCCTATCGCCTTTCTTCACGCACAAATACACGCTTTGTAGGGCATTCAGGTTTCCCCACGATGTTTTCCTTCACCGTTCAGCAAGTGGTAAGTATTACTATGCATATAAATTCCGAAAAACTCATTGGTGCATGCCCGGCCGGGGATTGAACCTGGATCTCAAAGATTGAGAGGGCAGCGTGCGTTCTACCCCTGAGCTACCCCCGCCATTTTATTTTATTTAAATTTAATATTAAAACAATATTTTCTCTCGTATTTCAGGTTTTTCCGGTCATTAAACTGGACGAGACTAGAAGCGGGAATGGTGACTGCACCCTTTGTTCCTGACGTAAGTATTCTAATATATTTTAAGCAGTAATTAATCAGCCGCAGGTGTAAGTTGATGAAATTTTTACTGGAAATGAACGTTCTCGGCGTTCGATCCATTTGACCGGTAAAGCTTTTAAGACCACATTGCCAACAACATAAAAGTCATTAAAAAAAAGACTTTCTTAAACATGCGCGGAAATATTATCATTACTTTTGAATGAATAACACGCGAAGTATCATATTTACGTAGACTGAAAAACCAAAATCACTTCCCGGCGCATTCTTTGAATTTGGAACAAAGAGCGCACCGGCAATGTTGTATGAAACGGTGTACTATTTGAATTTAGAACTCTTTCATCTATCGTACACATTGCGTTCTCGTGGCTGTATAGCCACAGATGCGTTTACCTTTCGGCACAAACTGTAAAATAAAAATAAAAAATTGGCGGTAAAGCGGAGTTCGTTGTTATTCGGTTAATAATAAATTAAAATGAGTTCCGATGATTCTGAAAATGAAAATGAAATGGACATTGACTGCACTCCACCAGATTTAAGATCGGAAGCTAAATTAGCGATAGAAAACCTGCTTCCAGCGAAATCAAAACAAAAATATATGAAAGTATATGAAAATTTGCAAAATTGTTCTCCGAAACAGTGTTTTTGGCGTATTTCAATGAAATTGCTAAAACTAAAAAGCCATCTACATTATGGGCGATTTATTCTATGCTGAAATGTACAGTTCATATTAAAAACAGCATTGACTTGAAGAAGAACTACGGAAATTTAACAACTTTTCTAAAACAACAATCGTCTGGGTTTAAGAGCAAAAAATCGAAGATTTTGACTGCTGAAAATATTAAGCATTATTCTACTTGAAGCCCCAGATAATATATAATAGGCGCATCAAATTAGCTAAACCTGGACATAATTCTATAACTGTAATTTTCTTTATCTGTGACATAGAGTATTGTTAATTATAGTTAAAATAAGAAGAATTAAACATTTTAAAGATCCGCGTCAATGTAAAAAAACCGAAAATCTAAGTTTTCAACATATTTGGTTTTCATAAGTACAGCATAATAAATAACTTTGTAAAAGTACCTCAGTTATGATAAAACGCTTGCATTGCAGTAAAAAAAATCATAATTAAACTAATTAATCAGTCGGGATTATCATTAATAAAGAAGGTTCAGTAAGTTACAGATTTTTTGGCTTATCCTACCAGAAATTATAGATAACTATAATTCATTAATTTATTCTGAATAGATATTCATCTGAATTTAATCTGAATATATTACGCGCGTTAATAAATTATTAAAAATTAAACAGATTCTCTTTGCAGATTTCTAAATTCACAAATATTTGTAATTTTTGGAAATCCAAAATACATAACTACTTCAAAAGTGTTTAATTTATGCCTTCAAAATATCATTAGCACTATAAGAAACAAATTAAACAATAAATGTCCACGATTGTCCAATTATTGATAATTTGTCTCAATTACGTTTCAATACAAACATTATTTCTTGCGGACTAAGGTCGTATTTTCTTTGTGTACCAGCTCCCGACCGTGCTGTCGCGAGTCGCAAGTAATTCTTTATAGCCAATGTTGTCAAACTTTTATGAACATGTGGTAGGTAGGTATAATACCACGGTTTGAATTGAAATATTGTGTTCATTAATGTTTTGGTGGGATATCATAAGTTTTTGTAAAGTTGTATTTAAATACTTATACTTAAGGCTGGTTAGCCTTGTAAATATAATTTAATAATTTTAAAGCCCCAGCCGTTTCGAAGATGTAGCAATTTCAAAAAATTGTCAAAACCTGTCAAATGTCAAATTTTTATTTCAGTAATTTAACAAAGCACACAATCCTATCGTTTCCTCTGTCACGAAAACAAAAAAAAATTTCAAATTCTAAGCTAATCAAAATGTATAAAACATTGGCGAAACAATGATTTTAATATCTTGAATAATTACGAAGCAATTCATATCAAATCTATACCCCTTACAAATTAAAAAGATCGCGCGGAGCATTTGTGCTGTGACGTCACAACTTCCCACTGCCGCGGTGTGGATGAGACGAGGTGCACTAAAATAAAACCAGCTATTTCAGCCGATATCGCGCTCATAGTATCTCGGAAGTAGTGTATTTACGTAAAATTATAATTGAGAATACTTCTGTTTAATAAAATAAACCTGTGGATACAAAATTAAAACGATGGAGAGTGGATTTATACGCGAACAGTCCGATAATTTACCAAAAGTCGACATGGCTATGGTTTTAGACTTTTTGACCAACAATCTGTTGTTCACATGTGCAGAAGTCAAAGGCGTCAAACTTTCAGCATAAGTATTAGATATAGATAACTACGTATACTGTAGGCAATCATAATCTCACGTAATTAAGACCTAACCTCTTCTGAGAGTTACCCTTTTCATTTATTTTAGGTATCTACCTACCTACCTAAAACAGTGCAATCCATACAAGTTTTGTTTACAGTTTTATTCAACTTCAACCATTTAAATCATAACCTAAGTAACCCTTTGTTCCATATATTTATAAACTAACTCTTGGTAGAATCTTAGTCAAAGTCTGTTCGCTGGACAAGCTCTAGTACAACCGCACGCTACCTATTTTGCTATCTACTATGTAAAAATACACTGCGGTATAGCCAAACGGAACTATGGAATGTAATCTTTAAAATGCAGGAAAATACATTTTGGTGCGCAAGCTATCAAAACAAAATCCCTTTCACTGTAACGCACTGACTGTTGTACGTGTGAGTGTGGGTGTGTACGCCGAACGCATTCTGTCAGCCAGCTCCTTCGTCGGCACGAGCCCTCGCCGCCGCGGCGGGATTTTTCAAAGGTATCTGAGCTGGCGACCACACTTTTTCCTGTAAATATTGCACACCAACGCTTGTCAAACGCGATGAACTGTCCATTAACAAACGATTTACCAATAAATCGGCATGGTTATAGAGGTTCATGGTTCTATATTCTAATTTCTTTCTTATTTTCTAATTAACCTGTAGAATTATGGCGATTTTTGCTTTCCCGACAATTTTGTTTTTGGCTATATCTCTGAAAGTAGTTATCAGAATCCGTAGAATTATAGAGGTGAAGATCGTCACGTTTGAGCAATATCAAGGCGAACGCCGCTAAGAATTCGATCATCACCTCTGCAATTCTACGGGTCTCAGTCCAAAAAACATATAGACATAGATTCTTACATCTAAATGGTCTTCGCAGCAATAACGTATAGATTTTTCTGATAAAGGCTCTTTTCTTTTCATGATTTTGCACCACTTATTTCTAGCTTTTTTCTCCTTCGGCACCGTAAAAAATGTTAATAAAAATTATCAAAGAAAGTAATATTTTAACAGTTCCTTGTGATTTTATTTGCCAAGTTATTAAATATATCAGAAAAAATATCGATACTTTCCCAAGGCTCGGTGAGCATCACTCTATAGACACTAGGAAGAAGCATAATGTGGCTTTTCCAAAAATTAGACTTGCAAAAGTAGGCACCTCTTTTGTAGGACATGGTATAAGATTTTACAATAAACTTCCAAAAGAGGTCCTTAGTTTTCCAGAAAAAAAGTTCAAATTATATATTAAGCAGGGACTCTTGAGAATAGCATATAATGAAATCAGTGACTATTTGGACGATAGTGACGCGTGGTTTCATGAGAATATTGATCTTAGTAATAATATTACTGTTCGTTTTTCTAACTGGTTTGTGTTTTTCAAATCGTTTGTTTTTATGTTGACCAATATTTTTATATTATTTATTTACTTATTATTATTTTGACATTTCTTTTTACACGTTGACATGAACATTTTACAACTTAGCATTTATTAGTTGATAATTTTACTGTAAAAAAAGTGATAAACTAGATGAGACAGGTAGATGATGTTTTGCTTAGTATTTATAAGATATATCTGTTCCTCATTACATTACACAATTTCCTTCTGTTTTTTATATTTTTATCCTTTACTTATTAAAGTTAAACACTTTGTTTAGTATGTATAATAATTATATAAAAGTTAAAAAGACTGTAATAGTATAAGCCATACGATGAGAAAAAAAATTTCTAAAAACAAGACATGATCTTGCCAAGTTTCTTGCCGTTCTTCTTAGCAAGATTAATCGAATGGCCGGATTTATGCTTACATCTATTTATCGTTTATTTATCTATTAACTTATTTTTTCATTGCATTATGTAGCTATATACAATAGTTAGTTTTTTACTTATGTAAGTATATACTTGGTTAGGCATTATATTTATTTATGGTCTATTCAGTTTACTTAACAACTTATTTATTAATTGCATTATGTATAACTTTATTAGCGCAACTTAAATTTAAGTAGTTTTTAAATGTTTTTTATATGTTTCCCATATTATATTTGTTTCATCATATCATATTATTTTTATAAAGATTTGACATTAACATGTCAATGTTAAATGAATTACTTTATGTATCTATTTTACAAATAAACATTTTAAATCTTTGGGTGCAGCTACAGTTGTGTTTGTATACTTAGGCACGAACACGATGCAGTATTTATAATTTGGTTTATTATTAGTTGGCACAGCTTCCATTATGATTCCGAAACGATATCAGCCGCCGTCCTCAGGTAACTACAAGTACTAACTGCCCGAAGCGCGAACGAACGCCCCGCAGCGGGAAGTTGTGACGTTGCAGCACTGCGACCGGCCGCGCGCCGAAATGTTTGAACACGGGCGGAAAAAGTATATCATAATTCGTAATTTATGAAGTTTCTTTAGTTTTTAGCAACCTTAGTATGATTTTTAGGGTTCCGTAGTCCGACAAGGAACCCTTATAGTTTCGCCATGTCCGTCTGTCCACGGGTTAGCGCAGAGACTATTTAGTATTAGAAAGCTATAATTTGGCATCGATATAAATATTAATCACGCCGACAAAATGGTAAAATAAAATCTTTAAAAAAAAATTTTTAAGGTTACCTCTCATGCAATTAAACTGTGGATGATTTTTTTTTCTCGTCTATCCCATATTGTGGGGTATCGTTTGATAGGCCGTTCAAAAATATTGTGGGTGTGTGAAAACTATTTTTCGATTTAGGGATTCGTTGGTGAAATATTAAGCTTTAAAGTGAAAATTTTAGTTAAAGTGGAGCGTCCCTCCCCCTGCCGGCTAAACGGTTGTTTATAGAAATGTGAAAAAATTCATAGAAGTAGTATATATAATGAATTTAAAAGGAAAACTATCATAGCTAAGTAGGCTTTACAGGTTTACGATTACAGGTCGCGCCAAACTTTTGGCCCCCTATAATGTATGGGACTAGAATTTTGGCGCGGTCTATATTAGTAGACCAACTTATATGTACCGGGCAACTACGCACTTGGCCGGTTTTTTAGAAATAAAACAAATAAATGGAAACGGTCGGATTGAAATAAACTCGTTATGACATGTCACCGCCGCGTCTCGCTCGCCGCGCTCTCTCTCTCCCTGCCCCGCACCCACCGCATGCATCCCGCTCCACTAAGTACGTGATCACGCGTATTCTCAAAATTTTTAATTTCATATGCGTGACATTTACATGTTTAATTTTGATGAAAACATGATAGTAGCAGACATAAACCTATTATTAAACAAAAATTTCACAGTTACGATTTTTAACTGCTGAGAAATACATTATTATTAAAACGTAAATAATAAATGTTTAATTTTTATCTTAAATGTCTAAAAAGGCGCAATATAGCTCACTAAGATACAGCCATCATAGTTACCATTTTGGCTTGTATAGATATTGAGATCAGATGAATACTGTGAAAAAAAACATACTTGCGAATTTGGTTTCAGTTTATTTTGCGATTAGGTGGATAGCATTTGGTTACCTATTTTGCTTTTAGGAAAAACTTGGGTAGTGTACGAAATCTCATGATTTTTATAAAAACGGTTAACACCCCGGAGTTTTTACATCATAATATCTAATTAATAATTGATACTTAATATTAATACCCGATAAAATAATTAAAACAACGAGTTATCGAATTATGTCCAGGCTTAGCTACTTTGATGCGCCTATAAATGGTAATTATACGACAAAGGTAAATGTAATTTAATATTAATTAAATTTATTATGTAAAAGGCCCTTTTTTATTTCCTTGCATTTTTTAAAGAAAAGCACTATATATGCCTCGGCCGAAATGGCAATTGCCTGTCTCGTATCATTGAAGTCCTCGCCTGCGGCTCGGCCTTCAAACTCATACTCGCCCTGCAATTGCCTATTTCGCTGCCTTTGCAATAATGTACTATTACTCAAACTGATCAAGCGTATCAAATGTCTCAACTTGTGGGTTGGCCTAATCTACCTCAAACCTAGACCCAGCGTCGACCAAAGCGAAAAGGAACGAAGCAATGATTTTAAATATTTTTACATAATTACCTGCAGATCTGTTGCTCCACCAGAAGCTAAATGTATATCATCGCTTGACTTTTACTCTGATACTAAAAGACCATTTGCCAATTTAAAGACGTTATTACGCGGTTGTCTTCCACTCTATTACGTTTCAGATTTTTCCTTTAATTGTGGTACACAACGTTACAAAAGTATGTGGTCATAAAAATATTTTCCACAAAACCAAGAAAAATGAAATTACCTCATCGGCGTAAACAGACAGTAAAATTACTGAAAAATGCACAACGCCAGAACCATTACATCGCGAAAAAAATTATTACTTTTGTTCTTAAACGTTACTACTTACTATTGTGTATTATTTATTGAAACATTGTACTAAAAACAGGCATAACAGAAAAAACTAAACTATATCTATAAATAATTCTACCTACATTAAACTAAGTAAAAGATTTAAGCCAAATCGCTGCCGTCATCCGGCAGGCACCCTACAGGCTGGATCGCGAGGCTTAATCTTTGGCCAAAATAGGATCCAGCCCTTGGTCCCCCGAAGCATCGACCAGGCGCAACGATATCTACTTACTTAATTTACTTATGGTTGGCATTGAGAAGCTGGCACTGAATATCTGGTTCGGCAGGGAGTCTGGCCATGTGAAAAACACAGTTGTGTATAATGTCGCACGCAATTGAGATCATCAATAAGAAAATTAGTGCGGCTTAATACTTCTCATTTGAAGACACATTATTTGAACAGCATTTTAAGCTGATTTTGTCACGGCCTTGAAAACGTCATAGTGTCGCTCTATCGCAAAATATTGAGATATGGTCAAAAGAATCGACTGTTAGCGACCAGAAAGATATTTTGAAAAACTGTAGTTTATAGTAGCTCTGTCACATATTTGATGGAAGGCATCTGACAAACACCCGGGAAGAATGGGAGGAAAAGTGGGATCACGGCAGATTACCGGCAGATGATTACGTTCTGTAATAATTTAAATAAATAAAATTACTGATAAATAGAGCTCTTTTAATTTGGAAAATTCGTTATGAATCAGACCTTAAATAAATCCTGTAAAATCTTGACTGCCTGTATGCTGTAATAGTTGGAGTATTCGACCACAATATCCGAAAGTCGCGGGTTTCTCAAATTTATTATTATTTATTTATCAACTTTTAATTACATGTTTTAATAGACCAGTGCTGCTGTAAGATCACATCACAATATATGTATCTCAGCATCACAATAAATCATACAAAATATCCCGTGGGGACACATATGTGTTCGGTTTGCCAGCTTCAGAAGGCTCGTTAAGCTGTGAGTGCTCATCACCCATCATGCTCGGACGTGATAATCGTCGGAGTCAAGTGGTGACGAGGTGTAAATGTCCTCAGCCGCACGCGGTGTACGCGAAGGACGTGCTGGACATCGAGCAGTTCTCGACGGTAAAGGGCGTCAACTTGGACGCCGGCGACGACACCTTCTACGGCAAGTTCAACACCGGCTCCGTCAGCATCCCGTGGCAGACCGAGATGATCGACACCGGCTGCTACACCGAGCTCAATGTCTTCAATGCAGGTCTCTATACAGAATGAACCAAACGAATGCCCCCTGGAGGGAAAGTACCCTAAATATTAGAGATAGCAAATTTTACTTAACGGAACCTTTATTTTATTTTTAAAGTTAAGTAAAACTGCATACAAAGAATTTAAAAAAAAATTCCTGCATAAGCCGGGAATCGAACCGGACAAATGTGAAAAAAAACATCCTGTATTTTTATGATACCGGTCAAACATGTGAACCAAATTATTCTAAGTAACATAGTATCGTATATTAAAGGAAAACCATGAAATTTTACACTTTAATAACAAAACTTTTAAAGATAACCCAAAATTCAATATAGAAAGAAGTAAAAAAAAAATTTTTTATTTCTTTGCATGCAGTTTTCTTTAACTTTAAAAATAAAATAAAGGTTCCTTTACCATATTTAATATTTAAGGTACTTTCCCTCCAGAGGGCATTCGTTTGGTTCACCTGTATACTTACATACTGACACTTATTGACTAACAAGATCGTGCGCAGCCGTCCTGCGGGGCGGGGACGAAGTCTTTTAAAGCATAGTCGAAGCCACTTCAACCCCGCCCCGCAGCAGGACGCTTGCGCACGATTGTCAATCTATAGTATTCTTCACGTAACGGCGGCTACGTTCTACTAAAGATGGTAATTGGGGCCAAAAGGCGTTAGAATGGAGACCTCGTACAGCAAAGCGTAGCGTAGGCTGACCTCGTGCCCGCTGGACCAACAACCTGAAGGATGTTGTTCGTGGTGGTTGAATGGGGATGACCGCCAAAAGTGGCGAAATCTAGGAAGGCTTATGGCCAGCAGTGGACGAACACAGGCTGAGATGAATGAAGAACTAAGAGGAATTATGTAATAATAATTGGCCACCGAGGGTTCCGTTAAAGACTATAATTTTTATGATTTAATTACAAATGCATAGTTTTCAGATTTTTCCCTATAATTGTAGTATAAGACGGTATTACTTGCCAAATTTCATAGTTCTAGGTCAACGAAAAATACCCAAAAAAATTGATTCTCTTGAGAGTGTCTAAATATAAGATTCTTGCGGCATACACGGCCGCTTTTTTACGTTAATTTAGAAGTTTGATTTTTTCACAGTTCAAGGGACTGTAGACCTGAGTATATGGTTTTAATTTCAACTTGATACCTCCACGCGTTCCCGAGATAAGGGGTCCTGACAGACACGGACAGACAGACGGACAATAATTTTTTCCTCTTTAGGTACGGAACCCTAAAAAGTGCCAAGTCGAGTGCCCCCGGTGGCGTTATGACATTTTACACTTCCAACCTGGAGCATAGGTTCCGCTCTTGCGACTTCACTCTGACCAGATGGTTAAGGCAAGCGCAGAGGCGCATGTGTATGTAATTCCCCTGGAGGTAGAGTTAGTAATGTCGCCACTCACCATTGGCTCGCCACAAGCCGCCCTGCGCTTGCACTGATTGCACTGAAAGTATAGTGGGCGATGAGATCGTCACGTCTCCATGCCTTTCACGTCTTCCTATTATTATTATCATCTATAAATAAACTTGGCAGTAAGAAAAAAAATACTAAAAAACGGTCAATATTCTGGGTAGTTTATTTTTTCTTTACTGGCATCGCTTTAGCAGCAGTTTAGACCTCAGCCTTTATTGAATTAATGTGTATAAAAAAGTGCCTGCGCAATCGACATGAAAATTTAAACAGAACCAGCAAAAAAACCAATTGATTTTTTTTAAAGTCTTGTACCAATTCGTTTTTGCCTGACGATGTCATAAAATAGAGGGAACTAATCGGGAAATATATAATAAATGTGGTGGAACTGGTCCAAAAAACTGTTGTCAAAGTTCTAACAAGAAGTCACACGTTAGAGTATTGGGAGTATGCAACTGACGCTCTCGAGGTCCAAAAGGGAAAAGAGTTTTTGTTTTGAGCCGGCGTCTCACGCTCATATTTTCTCAGTGCTGACTTTTGGCCGCAGAGCACCGTGTCTCGGAGCTTCAGAGAAGCGTCATAATAAAATACTTCCTATCAAAACTGGTTAAGAGTGTTAGTTGTATATGAGGCTTTTTATACAAAGTCCTACAATTCAAAGTGAAAAAAATTTAACAGATGATAGAGTATCCCCAATAGAACACATTAAAACGAAAAAAAAAAAAATTTTTTGCTTACGTTAATTTTACCTTTCTATAGAAATTTAGTCCGCTGATTGAACCACTTTGTACTGGGAATTGAAAAAAATATTTGAGCAAAAAAATGTTTCTTCTGGAATTTGATCAGATAACGATACATGATCTACCCTAGAATTATTTGGACTTGGCACTTATTATTGTAGGACCTTATATACCGGGTGTAAATAAACTGCTACCTTTAAATGAAACCACATATTCTACCGACCCTACTGAACCACTTTTCCCAAGAGTCATACCCGCGGACACCCTTAGTTTAGGAAATAATTGAGTTCCAAACAAAAACGCGTGAACCCTGATGCACCGACATACGGGCGAGTTTAGAGAGAGCGTCGTCCATTTGTTTGGAACTCAATTATTTCCTAAACTAGGGGTGTCCGCGGGTATGACTCTTGGGAAAAGTGGTCCAGTAAGGTCGATAGAATATGTGGTTTCATTTAATGGTAGCAGAATATTTACACCCGGCGTATTATTTTATTTAAGGTATACAGAGTTAGTTTTTCAAGTGGGCGTGGATGGCGAAACACAAACTCTAGGGAAAAGCCAAAAATGCTCAAACGAGTCTTGGGGCCGATTTTGATGAAAGCTAAAACTGCATCATTAGGTTTTTGAAAAACTAATTTCCCTAGCTGAGAATCGAACCGGCCGAAAAAACACGCTGTATTCATCCAATAGTTTCGCTTATATGGATCAAACTCTGGAAAGTAATGACTTGCGGCAAACTAACGGAAAGTGCTCATTTTCAAGAAAATACTATAAAATTTTTCTTATAATAAATTGATCCGAATATACCCATTATTCCAATACATAGCCGGGTTCGGCGTCTCAAGGATAATAATAGCATCACTAGATAATGGATTCCAATACATTTCAGTAAAATCGTCGACTCCAGATGTGTGTTGAAAAGTAAGCACCAAGAATAGTTCCGTACCGCCTAATGTATGAAAACAAAAATACTATTAAAAATTAACTCTTTCCTTTAGTTTGCCGTATGTCATTTCTTCCCAGAATTTGATCCTTGTAAGCGACACTTTCGGATGATGGAGTATTTTGTATTTGAAAATCGTCTGATTTGATTCCCAGTTAGGGAAATTACTTTTTCAAATATCTAACGACTCGATTTTGGTTTTTATCAGAATCGGCCTTGAAACGCCTTTGAGCAGTTTTCGCTATTCCTTATATTTTCCGATTTTGACATCCACCCCCACTTGAAAAACTAACCCTGTTTATGTTATGGGCCTAGTGCCTGAAATAAACAAATTTATTATGACAATTCATCTTAAAGTCTATGCAAAAAGGCGAGCAGAGATTTCTACCATCAAGATTATTATTTATATTTATAAAGCCATTAAATAAACGAAGGGATAAAAACAAATATTTCGAGTCCAGCGAAAGCTTGCTTGACCCACTTGAGAATACAACCCCGCTTTTTACCGATTGGAATTACCATCGATCTATGGAATAGAGATCTCTTTAGACTCAGGGTCTTGGAATCGATGGAAGTGATGGGCGAATGAAAGTAATTAACTCAGCATCGCAACAAAGTAAAAGAACAGTTTTAAGTAAGCTGGTTGAAATAAACGGAAATCGGAACGTTGTATGAAGTATCTCGTCACACAGCAGTTCTTCTCTATTTAATCGTATTATTAATAGAATAACATTGAATTTTCAAATAATAGCAGCTTGTTGATTTATTTATTTTTTGCCGGGTTTAGGATCTAAGACAGATTCTATAACACACACAGTCAGGCTGGAAAACCAATATTAATGTAATGACGTTAAAATTTTAATTTTGTTTTTTGGTTCAAGAATTTGATTGCAATTACGGAATTCCACTGCAAAGCTGGGATGACTTTGAAAATCTATTTTTAAGATCTAGTACTAGTGCAAGTCACATGGTTATTACGGGATGGAAAGATTAAATAGCTCTAAAGAGGCAGATATAAGTGCTGCACTAGGCAGTATCAACTTTATAATTATTTTTTTTTGGTGTATGATAAGATCTAGACGAAAAGTAAAGGAAATTGGAAATCAAAGGAGACTTTCCTACGAATGTCACTTCAGAAAAATACCGAGGCCAATCAGGCAACGGGACAGACAGACCGTCCTCATATTTTCGAGCTCTATGGTAAGATATTGGTTCATTTTAATTTACAATATCTTTGGTGTTTTTCGGTCCAATAAATGTTGAAGATTTTGTTTGAGTTCTTTCAATACGATTATGTTAATTGATTTTGTTTCCAAAGTCCCAATCACAATACGCTTTCGAACTCGAACGCCGGCAGAAAACAGACATATCCCAAGTGGGTCAAGCAAGCTGAAGGCTCGGACCTCTAAATATAACCGTTTTTCCCCCGAAAGGATAAAAACAAATATTTGGAGTCCAGCCAAAGCTTGCTTGACCCACCATTTTTAACGCCGTGCCGGCTCAGGGTACTGAAGAACAGACTTGCCAACGTGCGAGTACTTTGGTCACAAGATGGCGTTGAATCCTGTGGGCATAGGTGTTGCCATGTTCGGGACCTGCAAGACAGTAGTTCAAATGTAGTTTTAGGCTTGAAGAGCGTGCATTCGGTAAAAAGCGGGGTTGTATTCTCAAGTGGGTCAAGGAAGCTGAAGACTCGGACCTCTAAATAATGTATGGGAAAGGCTTGCTACTTTTCATTCCTACGTAAATCAATATTGAATTATATTTTTTTTATAACCCAATAATACTTGGTACGAATCTTGGTGTATGAGTGAAAGGTGCCACAGGCCACATATCCATGCCCGTGCTTAACAGCTAGCGACTTGTGCACAGACGAGGAAGGCCGCGAGACGGCAACCGCAGACCTGCAGCTGACGCCCGCGCCCGCACCCGATGAGGAGGACCAGGGCTGCTTCCTGTTTGCGAGACGAGTAACTATCACATACCTGCTATCATCATCTAGTTAAAGATCTAAGTCCCATCCGTCGAGGCATTTTGGTTCATATTCCCGTGTTAGTAAAGACTGCGCCCCGTGGTTCTCTTGTCACCTGTTGTGGAATCATGTAAGAAAATCGTATTCATTTGAAAGTCAAAAACGTACGGTTTCAGTTGTTAAACAGGCTAATTTGCTTAGCGGAATAGGCGTTTGACAATTTAAATCGTACGTTTTAAACCGTCAAATTAATACGATTCTCTTACACAATAAAATTTCACACCTGGACGGCTATTATTGCACGTGCGCAAAAATTACTAAGGCAGATAGCGGGTATTTTAAATGGGATTTTTACGGATATGTATTGATTTTTGATTGAAAACTTACAGTGAGCATTCCTTATATCCTATAGTTGTTATTTGAAATATTTTAGTCACTCTAACTTCCATCGCATGGCATTTATCAAACCTTAAACAAATATCTAATGCTCACTAAGTTTTCAATAAAGAAAAACAATACATATCCGTACAAAATCCCTTTTAAAATCATCCGCAATCTGCCATAGCAATTTTGCCGCGCGTGCCGGATAAGACGTCCAGCTCAGAATATAGCACCCCGTTTTATAGTTGACGATTATTAAAATGCAATCTACAGCGAGTGGAAGGGCAATGAGAAGTTAGAAGAGTTCTAAGAACACTAAGAAAAAAGAAACTAAACAAATGACGTCACGCGAGTTTGTTAATCACAGGTGCAATTGTGTATAAGAATCGTATTCATTTGACGGCCTAAAACGCACGATTTCAATTGTCAAACGACTATTTAGCTAAGCAAATTAGCCCGTTTGACAATTGAAACCGTACGTTTTTGACTTTCAAATGATTACGATTTTCTTACACAATTTTACAATAGATTTTCGTACAGCGTTAAGTTAAAGTGTCTTGTTGCTGGTAACAAGCTGCAAGAAATGTTTAAAGTTGCAAAAGTCCTAATCAATGATGTTTTATTATTATATAAAATCATTATTAGGATTATTACACTCTTTGCAACATATCTATACACATATGATATGTATGAAACTACTTACTTGCAACTCTGGTTGATTGCAAAAAAAGTATCTTCTCGCGTGAAATAATGGAATTTCAATCCAACTTTATTCCCTATGGGGTAGGAAACAAAGTGACGTTTTGTACACGCTAATCGGGTTAGTAAA
Source organism: Ypsolopha scabrella (assembly GCA_910592155.1). Lineage (NCBI taxonomy): Eukaryota > Metazoa > Arthropoda > Insecta > Lepidoptera > Ypsolophidae > Ypsolopha > Ypsolopha scabrella. The sequence goes on from OU342960.1 coordinate 50,929,098, forward strand.
ATTAAAGGCGCGATAGCAATCAGATCGGGTAGCAGTTTATATTGTTCGGCGTCAAAATGTTCATTATTACCTCCAATGAAATGTAATTAAAACTAGATGTCACGCATTTAAAGCGCAACTTTTATATGATCATCATGCATGATAAACTCTTTCTAAGAATTGTATTTCTAAATGTCCAGGTACTGTGTCCGCAAAAGAAAGTGCCGGCCCGACTCCGCGCGGTGCCGGTCCCGGAACATCTGCTCGTCCCGTCGTCGCCGCCGCCCGAACAGAGCTGACCGGCTCCGGGAACGGACGGCATTCTCAGCGAGTAGGCTACATCTAGGCGGAGTTTGGACCTTATAACTGGTGATGTCCCATTAACCCTTCCGATAGTTTTTTATACGGTGTTTGATAAAGACAACAGTGTTTTTTGTCCACCCTGTTTACGTTAAAAGATAGTATAGCAGTTGAATAAATAAACGGGTCATGCTAAGCCCTCGGCGAGCCCTGCAAGCTTACCTTACGTTTACAAATCAAACGCGATACACTCCTGTTTTCGAAACATGTCGATTCCTAAACACTGTTTAAATCCAATGCAATAAAATCGCTTTACGATAGAAGGGATGTTCTATCTTTTATGAATATCCTTTGCATTGATTGTCTACTCACCAGTTTCGAGTTCCTTAACCACTTTGATGTAACAAGGTGTATGTTATTCAGGTAATATGCACTAAAATCTCGCTCTGTCCTTTTCAAAACGATGGGGTTAGAGAAGGACAAAAAAAATAACGAATTTTCTTCTGTCAGCCAGGAAATATGTCATTGTATGTGGTCTTTTTGATGTGCGTTTTGTAAAAGTATTATCAACTTTTTTGTGAACGTCAACGGACATTTGTATTTGCAAATGTATTTTTGCTTTTTTAACGATGATTTTTAAGTGTATTTTTGAATGAAATTAATATATTATGTAATTTTATAGTCGTCTGTTGCCTTTGCGTAAAAAAAGCGGGGAAAAGCGTGTGACACGATTTGATTCTGGCTTTGGTTGTTAATCGTTCTACAAAAAGTGAAAATTCATTTGTATAGACACGAAAATCTTGTATTGAATTAATTTAATCCACGTTAGTAAATGGTTAAATATAAGCCAGCTCTAAATGTTGTTTGATGCGTTGCATAGACTAGGAATTTTAAATTTACCAAGTCGGAACATTGAATAACTCTTTAAAATAAAAAGCTAATTCGTAAAATAATAAAAAGCTTATTGGTAAAGATGTGCCTGGTATTGCCAGATTCTTGTTATTTGGAAGGACTTTGCCAAAATAAAAAAATAGCTTATAAGGTTCAAGTTGCATTTAAAACGACGTCGGAGCATTTGAATATTGTCTGTCTAGTAATATAATGATGGGGAAACGAAGAAACTCGCAAACCTAGTTATAATAAGAAAATACTCGCACAAACTCTGTACAGACAGACAGGTATAAACAAATTCAATGCATTTTTTAACGACTGATCGTAAGCAACAATAAGTATATAAAATGCATTTAGTTTAGTTTAGAATAACAGCTTTTGTAGGCAAGTATTAAAAGAACAAAAAAACATGTAACAAACATGTACATTTTGATGCAACTTTTATTTTGTAAACATATTGAATGATATTATTATAATCCTGTGTATTAAATATTTTGTTTTTGAATTATGTTATGAAAAGCTATAACATGCAAATATGACTCCTTTTGCTTGTACGTGGAATTGAGGTTATAAATCATACATTTTTACTGGAAGATAACTAATCGAGGAGATTTTTTAAATTTTTTGCTGCTCAGAACAAAAATCTATACAAATCAATAAAAAATTGTAATAAACTGTTTTAGAAAATACGGGCTGTTGAAAATTGAGATTAGTAATCAACTAGAATCAAGCAATAATAATAAAACAAACGTAATGCAAAAAGTCATACATGTATAGTTATTGTTTTATGGGTCCGCGACATCAAATCCCGACTTTGATCCTAACGTAAATAAATCGGAATCAAAACGGAATTAGATGCTACAGATCCATTTGTGAGGATGTATATAGCTTTTCCTATTACATATATTTAAATGTGTATCATACTTTTGGATAATGTTTTTAATATGTACATGACAAAATATTTCATATATTTTTAAAAGGGGACTGCGATCTTCAAGTATTTAGCTTAATATATCTGGATTTCATTATAGGTAATTGAAAAACAAATAGAAATATAAAACTTAGATACGAACAAAATGTTGAAAGTTTATGTTTAAGGTACTAAACAGTTTTAAATAAGCTACGTCCTCTTTTTTCTACTGTTTCTAACATTAGATCGAATCACGAGATTGTAAATAGCACATCTAAATATGTGACCGTAGTGAAACATGGCCGACATCTTTGCGTCCATTTCCAGTGTTCTTATTATATGCAAAAAGCTCCCACATGTTTTAATAAATCGTAAGTATCAAAACATTTTTATGTGCAGGATAATGCTATTTGTTGGAAAAGAGATTATAAATATTTTTAGAGTGCATTACAAAATAGGGAATCAATCATTAAAAATAAAATGCTCTGAGAGACGTAAATCGACCGATTCCAATGTACCCGTGTATTCTAAATTTGTGTATTAAGTGATTACAAAGTTAGAAAGAGACTAGTAGACCTGCTAGTCTAACATAGCAAACCATATCGAGCTCGATAGCGCTTGATACAGTGCTCTGTCTCACTCTGTTGATCTACTTAGTGAGGGACAGACAGTGTATATCGAGCTGTCAAAGCTTGATATGGCATACTATGCTAGGTACCCTGGATAATGTCGCTGAAATGCGATACGATTACAACATGTGCTTGTCGCAGAAAATTAATCGCATTCTAATCTTAATTAATGTTTTCGTCTTTTAATGCACACTAAAAATATTTATTTATCATACCTTTTTTAAAATATATTTATCCACTGAGGCTTCTGAATAATGTGCTTAGAAGTACGGGTCCCACCGTATTTGTTTTTATATTTTCCTGAATTTTAGGCGGAGTTTCATCGGCCATAGCTGCGGGATTTGTAATATTTATCAAAAGAAAGATCTAAACTTCTAAAAATGGCACAAAATTGATGTTTTACCTAAAACATTTGTAAATTCAAACTATTATACTATATTTCAATGTTTCATTCATTTAAACTATTTATTTATTTAAAAACATGTGTCATGTCCAAGTAGCTATCTTAATCTTCTGATTCGACTAGGAGAACCTGAATTCCTAAGGAAATTCCTTAAACTAATTGAGGTGTTTGTAGATGGTAGACGAAAGAAACTTGATTCGCACAACATTGTCGTAGGCTGAGTACTTTTCTCTGGTCATGTAACGGAATGCTTGTATTACGTGGTCGCACAAAATGATCTTTCTTTTTATTTACAACTCTGTTGTCAGTGTTAGAGCGGTGTTGTGAGATGTGAAAACTTGTGCGATTTAGGGCTTACTAGGACAGCAAAGAAACCAATGTATTGACTGTTGTAATCATTCCAAATTAAAATTGAATCAATAGAATAGGCCGTCAGATTTATTAACCCTCAAACAATAACAAGTACCTATATGGAGAGAAATATAATATATTGTCAGAATCGATGTTAACTATAGAATGTGTTTAGTTAGATGGAAATCTTAATCGCCAAAAGTATTAGAGTAAGAGTTTCAGTGTAATCACTATGTCACCGAATTTTGTATCAATTTATATACATTATATTTATAGATATATGCCTGTATTATACTCATTGCTATCTATTCTCGAGGAAAAATTGTTTGCTTTTTGTATGTACATATTTTAATACTGACTGTCTTTATTGAAACAACTACTTATATAATAATGCAATAACCATCATACATTTGTTTTCTGTATACTTTGTGTTATTTATGATTCAAGTTCTGTATGCTGTCAGTGACAGTCGATGTTTTAAAAACAAGATGTTATGTCGTAGTTATTTGTAGCCCAATAACCTTATTTATATTAGGCTAAAGCGAGGCTGAAGTACGTTAAAGTGCTGTCATCGCGCTGGCGAAACCTGCTGTAGCATTATTTGCATTTTTATTAACTACCATTTAAAGCACTACCTACAGCAAAATTTCGTAGTGCTCTAATAACTAGAAGTTCATTATTTTTTTTGAGGATTTGGCACATAAGGTACATCATGGAAATTTAAAAGAATGATATACCAAGTTTCACCAGCACCAGTCACTTGTCACTTTTACACACATCAGTGTCGCGGTCGCGTCATGGAAGTACGGTTATTGGGCTGCAGGTCGTTCGTTCTATCAATGATTTCAGATTTAGAATAATGTTCAAAACTTCATCACAAAGTAATAAATAACAGATTTACAAATCTGTGTATTGAGATTAACATTAGAACCACAGTTTAAAAATCCATACAGTTGTCCAACGAAGGCGATCGGAAAGAGCGGTTGTGCGGGGCTTGCGGGGCGAGGCTCCGAACTGCTTGTTCGAAAATTGTACGTAGCTCGGTGGCTTACCTCCCGCGTCTCGCCCCGCAGGCCCCGCACAATTGCTCTGTCCAAGTGCTTTCGTTTGCCAACTGTATGGATTTTTAAAGTCTGTCAAAACTTTGAAATCAAATGGAAGATAATACGATTTTATTTAATTAATTTAATTTGTGCAGGGTCAGTAATTAACTAGGGTGAATAACCAAAAACCTCCCAAGTTAAGGTGGTAAAACCAAATCCCGGTGCAATATAGTGTGCATTTTGCACCGAGATTCTGCTGTACCACCTTAATATTTTACTTTGAATTTGATTCTCGATATTAGCTTACAGAAAACATAGTTATTGCCTAGATTTCTTTGGGTATGGAGATGTTTGTATGAAAATTATGATGTTACATACACAGGTTACAATGTAACTTGAAAGCTGTACGTAGCTTTTTAGTAATATAATAAATTAAGCTTTTCTTGGTACTGTTTGTCGTTATTGCAGTATTTTATGCAAATATTATGATAATAAATAAGCATATTCATAAATAAATTGAGTCCGATATAGAGTTTGGTTGTTTAATTTAAAGATAATTTTGTTCTTGGCTTCTATTGTATATTTGTATGAGTATGTAGCGAATTCAACTTCATTGCAAATTTTTAAAATTATTGTGAGCTCCTATCAGCAAAAGGACCCGCTCCCTCTAGGCCAGCATTGGTATTTCTGTTCAAAAAAACGAAAATTACAGCTTAGAAAGCTGGGCTTGCCAAGTGACTAAATTTTCACCAGCTCTCATACTATAAGTTCTGTAACTAATATTCGGCCATAAGTAAGCAACTTATGTACAGCAGTGAACGAATACAGGCTGATGGATGGATGGATGGATGAAGTGAGCGGTAAAACATCTTTAGGGGCCGTCCATACATTAAGGCATTTGAAATTAGGGGAGGGGTATACCAGTAATATCAAGAACATAGATGGCAATAATGGGAGGTCTTGCCAAAAGAAAACCAAAAACATTGTTTTAACAATATTACTGATTTTGTAATACAGATAACGAAAATTACGTCAGTTTTGTGATAGAGTGTGGTCATTGGATAATGTCGATAGAATGATCGTATGGGGGGATCGAAAATCGGCAAAAATCGATGATATAATATATGGACAGCCCCTATTCGTTGGTCCATTTTTAAGTCGGACGCATGCCTCTTAAACGATCCGTGATGGAACCCACCGTCGGTTGAAACAAATTCTTTATTTTTCTGTCCGGTTTAATGGTGTGTGTTACACCAGCGGCATGTTAGCGCTTTTAAAAATTTCAGCTCGACAGATAATTAGTACCTCATCTCGTGTAATTGTGCCTGAACTAAAAAAATTGTACTTCCAGCCGATCCAAAGATATTCACGAAAAACAGATTCCGCTGGAGTAACGTTACCCCAGCGGCATGTTTTTTATCCTGTGGTCGTAGCTAAGTACAAACTATAGCTACTTAGTGATATAATTAGTGCCCAATTGTGTCCCAAAAACAAAATGCCCTGAGGTTTCAGAGTTATTGAAAATGCCGCTGGGGTAACGTTTAGCCAATTGCTATATCTCTTTAACGGCATGACATACAACGACGGTTTTTACTAAGGTGCGTCTTAATTTGTTCCTAATTTGTGAAAATTTATTTTTTCTATAATCGACACACCGTTGGTCATTGGTAAACTGTATATTTTTTTCAAAAACCCTAAAATCGTTTCTTGCGCTTTATTAAGAATACCTAGAAACTTACCTGTACCTTTTATCACCTCAAAGCACCTTGTGAAATTAGATGTTCCTATTTCAACTCCTTACCGAGTAATTCCATTTTTATTAAAATCTGGCTACTCTACATATATGTACTCATGGAAGTACAAAAAAAGGCGAAAGGAATTTCTCTAACCAAAAACTGAAGCACCCATAGTAAGCCTACTCGCGTGTACGTTATTCACATCATAGTTAGCCCATTTTCTATAGTAAGTCCACCCACACATAATATTTTCAAAATCTACTATGAAACTTTCTAAACATTATATTTGTAATAAACTCGACTTGAATTACTCTCTAATAACGTATCATATTTATACAAAAGTAATTAAATAGTTAGTTAAACCATTTATACGCACTTGTACCAATCAAAATTAAATTTACCAATTTAAGAAGGTTGGCACCATGTGTTATGTAGTCATTCGAATTTGGTTGGTTAATCGTCTGATTTGCTTTCCTGTTGTTTTTTTCTTATGTTTCAGTAGTAATAATTTTCTGTAACTTACGAAGAGGATAACAACGACTTAAATGGGTTGACTTCGGTTGACAATAATTAAGCACCCTGTCTCCGAACTGGAACGATGGTATATAGAATTCCAATATGGACTCCTCAGTCTCAGAAAACCACGAGAAGAACGTCCAGAAACCGGCACAGTCCAAGAAAACACCGACGCTGTGAGAGAGCCTTTCTTGAAAACCGACATGTGACATCGTGAAATAGAACCATCTTTAGGCATTTCAGGGACAACATTTCAAAAGATTTCCAGCCTGTTGTAAACCGTACAACCCTGATTGAGCCCTAAGGATATTTTTTTTCTTTCCAAAAATCAAACAATCTCTTTATGGTAAACGTTTTACACACACAAAAAAATGCAGTTGAAGCAATCAAATTGGCTATTATGCGAATCGGAGTGGTATAGAGGCTTCAAAAACTTGTTCGAGTTAGTGGAAAAGTGTATCAAATATCGCGACGAATACTTTGCATTTTTAGGATCCAGTTCAACAGATTTGATGTTTTTTTACGCTTTAAAAAAATAAAAAAGTTTGTCCGTGTGTCAACTATCAAACTGATATCGAATATTAAGGTCTACAACCGCCATCCATCCATCAGCCTGTCTTCGTCCACTGCTAGAAAGAGGCCTTTCCAGTATTTCGTCACTCTTGGTGATCCGTGCTCTTGGTGGTCCTCTTGAAAGTGATGCCCGTGCTCACACACGCTGGGCCAGCCCAGCTATCTATCATATTTTGAGCAGGTGTATTAAAAATACTTTTTTCTGCTTTTTCATGTGTGAAAAATAATTCAATTGATTTTTTAAAATTCAATATTCGGTTTTGGGTCAAAAATACACAACATACAAAATGTAAGTTCATCCGCCTTCGAGCAAGAGACTCGTGACAGACGGACAAGAAAGCACGTTTGGGTAAGGAACCCTAAAAATTACATTAATTTGCAGGTAATTCGTATTTTAATGAAAACGAATGCTTATTAAAGAATGGTGCAAGGCAATGGTAATACGGACACAGAGGGTTTAATACAATAGCTATGTGATAAGTACATAGTTTCAGAAAAATAAACGGTAGTTGTCACTTAAAATTCTTAGATGTGCATCGAATGCTTATTTTCAAGCGGTAGTTAGCAAATAGTTTTAAGTGATACTAAAAAACTTTAACTATTTCTGTTTGTTTGATCATTTTTATTTGTGTTCCACACTTAGCCTCAAATATTTCTAGTTTAAGGCTAAACTCGCTTAAAGTGATGGCACTCGGGAAAAAAAATTTAATTATACTTGTATCAATAGACCTTGGTAATAAACATGGACTTAGGATACTACAGTATTTCCTAAGGCTATGGTAATAAACATAGCCTAATGACCTCTAAATAGAGGTCAGTGGCATGGTCGCTGTTCTATCCGCCTCTCACTTACACACTATCTCCGTCTTTATTCGCACATAACAATAATATAAAGAACAATAATATTCAATGTTGTCAATGGCTCGAACCCAATAATGTGATGTCATTTTCCCTCGAACGATGGAGGGGTCAGTGCGGGACGAGTCGTGTGAAAGAGACGCAAACACCCAAGGTCACCAGCTGTAATAGTCGTCGGCAAAATCCACGGAAGCCGGTATCACTGATAGGCCTTGGGTGCCAGTATCTACTATGCAACTGCCTCCTGAAACCACCCACCCGGTACGGCTTCTAATGACGGAACACGAGGAGTCAGCAGGGGAGTGACCAGCCGCGGCCAAAAGCTATAACCAGTTGAAGTGAACAGATTTCTCAGTTAGTTGGGTCTTAACTTTAACTTTCCAGGATGTGCCAGGCTTATTTAGCCTCCTAACGCCCAAAATCCCATAAAATGACCCTCGTCAGACCTGGGTTAACGCCCAAAGCAATTTTCTTGACATAAAGATTTAGTCAAGAGGGGGTGAGCAACGAGTAGGAGGTGAGCCCATTTTTTTAAACTTCTGGGCGTTTACTCCTATTTAGAAGAAGATCCATTTGTGGGACCGTAGGGAGGTTAGAGTAATCAAAGGTTGTATCTCACTATAATGAAAGATTAAATAAGTCTAAACGAATGAAAATAATAACTTAAATGTGACAAACATTTTATTTTTTAACTAGCCTGTGTCTTTTTTAAGTTTCAAGTTTGTATTTTAAGAAGTTTTTAAGTTTGCTAAACTTCTATATAGATTTTTAAGTTCTTTCGGGTCTCAAGTTCTAATTATATATGGCTTATCATATATCAAACATAAGTATACTTTTTATTCAAGATTTGATGTAAACCTAGTTTAGCATTTCTGTTTTTACTACTGTAAACCATTTAAGTCGATAATAAACATATTTTTATTTCTATTTTAGGTACTTCAGCCCCGGTACTGGCGGTACTGTGAGGCTACAATGCTACGAGCGACCGAAAACACTAACACCATGTACGAGCTTCCTATTCCGTCGTCATTTGGCCTATACCATATACATAATACACGTGCAAGCCCATATCGCATGAAGAAGTTGGCGCGGTCACGATAACTATAAAATAACATCGTGCGATGACGCCATCACTGGTCACTTATCGTAACTGTTATTGTGTCTCCAGAAATCGCACACATATGAACATTAATTTGTTAGGGACTTCAGAAGCTAAACTGCGTTAGAGACGTTTTTGAATCTCTTTTTTTTACACTATGGTAGAAGTAAATTTCTATATTTTTAAGCACTTGGCGATTTATTCATCGCAAGGAGATAACTATTTAAATTTATATCATTGCGGTATAGAAAATCAGAAAAGTAAATCTGGACGTGAGGAGCTCTGAACCGGGATTCAAACCCGGCACCTCTTGCTTACCAGGCAATTGCTCTACCAACTGAGCTATTCAGTTCTCAACACGATCTGTGAATTTACTCATCTGCTTTCCCATACCGCAACGATATGTATAGATACTCACTTAATGGTGAGCCTCTTGGCGCCTAGAGGACACTAGTGTATTCAAGACAAGTCTAAGACAGTTACAGCATCGGGTAGTTAAGAATACACATTACTCTTATCAAAACTATGATAGAAATAAATTTCTATATTTTTAAACACTTGGCGATTTATCCATCGCAAGGAGATAATAAATTAAATATATTTCATCGCGGTATAGAAAATCAGAAAAGTAAATCAGGACGTGAGGAGCTGTGAACCAGGATTCAGACCCGGGACCAGCTCGCTTACCGGGCGATTGCTCTACCATTTTTTCTTTTTTAAAATCTCGTTTTCGGCTTTAACGGCCACCACGTCGGCGATGTTTAGTTTTTTTTTTAACGTAACGCGGTTTTGTATGAAATCTGATAACCGCCCCTAGCGGTCAGTAGCGGAACTTATCAGAATTCCATACAAAACCGCGTTACGTTCAAACTAAACAAATAACGAACGTTCTGTCGCCAGGCGGCATAACGCCAACTACGACTGGACTTTATTCTAACGGATTTCTCTATTTGTTGCCTAGGTGTTGCGGAACTGCGCTGTATTATCTGTAGCCTTAGCATGAAAACATTACGGTTACGTTTAGTTTGAACGTAACGCGGTTGTGTATGGAATTCTGATAAGTTCCGCTACTGACCGCTAGGGGCGGTTATCAGATTTCATACATAACCGCGTTACGTTCAAACTAAACGTAACCGTAATGTTTTCATGCTAAGGCTACTGCTTATACCGGGTGTAAATAGACTGCTACCATTAAATCAAACCACATATTCTACCGACTCTACTGAACCACATTTCCTAAGAATCATACCCGCGGACTCCCTTAGTTAAGGAAATAATTGAGTTCCAAATAAAAATGTGTGAACCCTAACGCACCGACATACGGACGCGTTTAGAGAGAGCGTCGTCCATGAAACAGCTTCAGATTTGGTTTATTGTGTACTTGTGACATTTATTTATACAACAAAATTCGGTAAGTGGCAAGGATCAAGGTTCAAGTCATTAAACTTTCTGTGAAATACGTAAAATTAAATTTGACTTTCTATACTTATTGAGTCGAAGTTGTTCTTGAACAGATATAGATAGAGGCACAAAAAAAATTTTACTCATTGAACTCACTGGGCTCATTGAACCTTGGTCCTTACCACTTACCGAGTCTCCTGTATAAATTTGACTACATAAACGAAAGTCACCTTATACATTCTAAAAATAAAAGAAAGAAGCTGTTACTATATTTTTATACTTTTATTCCAGGGAGTTTAAAACATAACATTCAACCTTAATATTTATGTCGGCTATAAATGTATGTCTTGATTTGCTCTATTAACCCGTAGTTATCAAGCTTTTAATCAACAGCAACTTATTTAGAATATCCGTGCCTCGGCCAAATATACCAAAATTTTATTAGAATCACCAAATTAATAACAAAAAAAAAATTCTTTCCGAAAATATTGATAGATTCGATAGGACAACAGAAAAACAACGCGAACAAACGCCAGTTCTTAAAAATATTTTGAAGCCCTCTAATTTGTAATACTTTACATAAATCATCTGACGATAAAATACTTACACAAGTATGTAGTAGTTATAAAATAAAATAAACATAATTTTAATACATTTTAAGGAAGTTATCGAACCCAGTTCTATCTGAATAAGGCCGTTCGATAGCCTTCACGATGTAAACACGCCGCCGTCTAGTTCCGTAAGAATTATTGAGTATCAATCAACACTGAGCCGTGGTTTTCCTTCGCGTATAGACGCATTCTACCGAAATGTTTTAAAATACCTTGTATAAATAAAGTTATAAAACATTCCTTATCGTTATGTTTGTGATAAAATTTGCGTGAAATATAACTCTTTGGAACAGTAAAAAATAACTTCGTGTTTCTTTTTGTGCAGTGCAAATAATATTGCAAGATAGTGCAATTTTGTGAGGATTATAAACGCATCGAATTAATTCTAATTCGATAAGTTAAGTGATATTAAACTGTCCTGTTTGGTGAGTAATCCCACATTGAACTTTATCAATATTGTCTTAATTAGAACTTAGATTAAATGGAATTTAGAATTTTTAGTTAAGGAAATTCCGTCGACCGACCGGTTATGGGGACGAGTTAGTCAGCCGGAGTCAGTCGAGGATGAATCCTGGTAGCTACTCATCCAAGACAATTGGGCCAATGAGCCAACGAGTAATCGCCTCTATCAAAAGCGAATGATGTTTTTGCCTTTGGCCTTATTTTGTTGGATAGCTAGTAGATGTCCTCCAATGGAAATATGCTCCAACGTGAAATTTCAGGCGCATGCCGCGAATAAATTATACTAATACACATGCATGCAGTAGGGATACGCCAATAATATAATTCTTTTGTAAAATAGGTACATATAATACACATTTTACACGTCGATAATAATCTTAAAAAACAATAGAATAAGATAAAATAGTAAATTAAATATTATACGGGGAAATATAACGACAACATTTAAAGGTTAATGAGGCTTAAATTAAAATGAGATTTAAATTGATAAATAAATATATATATAATTAATTCGGGGCAATACAAAAAAGTTAGGCTTAATTCAATTTAATAAATATTGTCTATACCTACTCAATGCAATGAATAAATAAGTTGTTAGATAAATATACTATAAATAGATATAATGCCTAAATCCGCCCATTCGATTAGGCAAGAAACTAAGGAAGACCATGTCATTTTTATAATTTTATCTTTTTTATCATTTGGCTTACGTCAAAGTAACGTTCTAACTTATATAAAATGCTTATATTATACAAAGTATTTAACTTTAACTTTTAGGAGCTCTGAACCAGGATTCGAACCCGGGACCTCTCACGCACATGCGTAAATTCGCAGGTCGTGTTGAGAACTGGATAGCTCAGTTGGTAGAGCAACCGGCCTGTAAACGAGAGGTTGAATCTCAGTTCAGAGCTCCTTATGTCCAGATTTACTTTTCTGATTTTCTGTACCGCAAAGATTTAAATTTAATTTGTTATCTCCTTGCGATGGATAAATCGCCAAGTGTTGAAAAAAATATAGAAATTTATTTCTATCATTGAGGGATAAAAAATACAAGAATTTATGTCATGAGGAAAAATATATCTTAGTCTACTGTCGGATGAGAGACAAGGTTAAAATATATCTTAGTCTACTGTCGGATGAGAGACAAGGTTAAAATACTCTAAGCAAAACATCGTCTGTCTACCTGTTTCATATAGTTTATCACTTTTTACAGTCAAATTATACAAAAAGTCTATAGCTATACTAACGAAACCCAAAAATATGGAAAATATAATCCTTAAATCTATAATACGCTTATGTATTGCATTGTTTTTACCTGTCTGTGATGATAATAATGCGTGATCTGCTCATTCTCAATGTGAGTAGGAAAACGCCGGCAATTTCTTGGATCCGGCCATTATTCGTTATTAAATTGGTATTATGAATAATAACACCATTTATCATATAATAGAACGTTACTCACGTTGAGAAAATATAGGTAAACTTTGTTTAAATTATCTACGTACAATATCATATCTACTGTATTTATATGATTGAAATAACTGAAATGTAAGCCTCTTTATCTTCCTACAAAAATTAAGATTCGTGAAACAATCAAAACTTTTACGCATGCATGTGCCGTGATAATATTGATGATGACATGCATGTTATACACCGGTAAGATTCGATAGTCGGGGGCGTACACGCAATGTGCATGGATCTGTATACAATACAGTGTATACTATATACCTATATACTACTCGTATATCCATCAGTTCCCAGCGTTAACTTATATACAGATATAATATATATTATAATAGATTTACGCATCCTAGGGTCCGATTACCGTAACCCTACATAATTTTATTTCACAACTTACAAATATCATACAAGTTGAATACAATAGTGACAATACATTAAATATTCTGTACTTATGTACGTATTTGTTTTACCTACTCTTTGTACTTATAGATTTACAGCTCCTCTGAAATATTAAAAGTGCGTCGGTGTTGGTTGACCTTGTTATTAATTGATTTATGTATACTTATGTACAACTCAGCGTGAAACACGTGAAAAAACAGTAAGTAAATTAAATAATCGCACGCCCCGGTCTAAACATCTCCAACGTCTCTACTGTAGAGCTGGTGAATATCAAAACAGAGTAACTTTAAGCAAGCCCAGCTTTAACACAGCTGTAATAGGGTGAACCTGGGTTGTGAGGCACATGTTTTTCTAATTAATATTTATCTTTATTTTACAATCCGAACCAAAAAAGGCGGTATCAATAAAATCTTTGATTATTTCTAAATATAAATTATTTTATCTACTCCCATACAAGAAAAAAATAATTACAACATCAAAAAATATATAGTTTTATAAGTACCTACTACATAGTTGTTCATGTTAAAAATCTATAATTTATAATAAAACACCGTAATTCTGCGCTGTGGTTGGCCCCATTTATTATATATAATACAACTTGGTTAACAAATCAGATTTAAAACGATGAGAGCCATAGGGACACGATTTTTTTGAAATATTTTTGAAATGTACAGTGTGAGGGATTTGCTAATTAGGCCCGTACTGCAATTTAATTTCTTACAAAAGTAAACACTAAAGACTTAGTAGTAAAGAGAAACTAAGACTACCAATATATATTATATATATATATATATTTTAATATTCTCCACCTTGTTACAAACAGGCTGGGAATAAATTCTTAAGTAATTTGAATAACATTTTTTGTATTGTCATATTTGTCAAGGTTTTCTGAGGTTTTGATTTTTAATTAATTGTTATTTAGTTTTTAATTGTTATTCGGTTTAACGACATGCTTTTTTCCGGGATAAAAAGTAGCTTATGTGTTAAGTGAGGGTATAAACTATATCCATTCTAAATTTCATCCAAATCTGTCAAGCCGTTTCAGCGTGAAAGAGTAACAAACATACAGACACACACACACACACACACACACACACACACACACACACACACACACACACACACACACACACGCACAAACTTTCGCCTTTATAATATAAGGGGGATTAACTGCGGCTTGCAAAACAACGGGCCTTAAAATCACGATTTACCTTACCTAGTAATCTGAACAAGAAAATCTAAGACTGACTAAGAAAGCATGTATGTAATATTTATTATTATTATTAAACAGGCAACATATAATTCAGACAATTCGACACTTGATTTATTTTATTTCGGTGGTAGAAAGGAGACGGGGGAATAAGATCGTATAACACTCCAAAATATATCCTGTACAAAACCGCAATTTATCGATCATAAAATAGACAGTTATAATTAATTGTTCTTCTTTCGATTGTGACTTAAAAAAAGGCAGAAAATATACTTCACCTTATCAAATACTTTATTCATAACCAAAATAACAATTAATAAATGATGTAAATAAATATTTATTTTATGTTATTAGTATATGGGCTTTAATTACTGTATTTTTATAATATGGATAATAAGAAACTAAAAAAGAAAAATACACGATATATTTCGACTCCTTCAATGGAGTCGTCATCAGTCGAATCTTTTTTTTATAAGATGCATTTGCATTCGATTATTCGCAATGTGTGTGAACCGCCTCAATGCAACTGCGCGATTGAATTGCGCGCAATTCCCACCATGACGGTTTTCGTAGATTTTTTGCACCCTTGTATGTTTGATGGTATGTTTTTGGAACAAATTCAACACGATTCTTGATTTCACAGGTAGAAATCCAAAGCTAAGGAATGATGTCGCATGTGACGAGAAAAGACTGAGATGCTTTCTTTGGAAATGTTGAAATAAACGCAGGGTCAGAT
The DNA here is from genome assembly GCA_910592155.1 of Ypsolopha scabrella. Taxonomy (NCBI): domain Eukaryota; kingdom Metazoa; phylum Arthropoda; class Insecta; order Lepidoptera; family Ypsolophidae; genus Ypsolopha; species Ypsolopha scabrella. The sequence continues at coordinate 50,944,666 of OU342960.1, forward strand.
TTAGGGGAGGGCAACAAGGGGCCTCCACACAACAGGCCCACAAGTTTTTAATATTGTACACTAATTCTCATAAACAACTTGCCGCAGACATATATGTATTTTTTTAAGCTCACCATACAGAAATACGATAAATACATTGCATAAAATTTTTAAACTAACTATCTTTGGGCTTACGATGTTTTTTTGTCTTGTTTTCGTATTGGTTTTGTCCTAAAGAATATGTTTTTCAGTTTAAATCGCATTGTACATTAATTAATTAGCCATACTAATTAAAACAATAGTTTTAAATCACAAAATTGTTTTAAAATACTAATTATGCTTAAACATTTATTTTGCTGAAGAGCAATATATAGAGCTATATTTAATACATAATAAATTTATAACAAAGTAGCAAGTATAGATCCGACGAATAGATCGGGGGCCCTTACTCGTTTGCCCAGGGGCCTCCACATCCTAAAATACGGCCCTGAACAAACAAATTCAAAATGTTAATGAATATATTAATTATACAAAAGTATCATATTGCACAATATATTGTAAAAATGGCTACGCGTTAATTCATTGTTTAGATAACCCCTTATAGACTTTGTTATGGTTTCATGAGTAAATTTCACATACAATTAGTTTTGATGGTAGTTTTGAGTTTTGTTCATGCGCACTTGGGTGGTTATAAGAACTAAAATATTAGTTATTTACCTAGATACTCGTAACTATCCAGTCGTTATGTTTCGCAATAACACATATGCTTACATTTATAGGTAGGTTGGTACAGGAAGGAACTGAACCGTGAGACAAGGTCACTAGTCGCGTAAATACAAAGGTGGCTGTAACACAGACGTAATTTGCTCTGTAGAGCAGCCGCGTCCGTATTAACAAAGTATGTTGGTTGATCATAATCATACCCGCGGACACCCTTAGTTATAGAAATAATTGAGTTCCAAATAAAAATGCGTGAAGCCTAACGCACCGACATACGGGCGAGGTTAGATAGAGCGTCGTCCGTGAAACAGCATCAGGTATCACTTAAAAAAAAAATCTATAAGTAAAAAATTTGGTCCAGATCGCTGCCCTGTGGAAAGGTTCCCAAGACACTGGCGACATTACCTCCTTGTATTGCCAGACTTGGTAACGCCAGACCTTGGGTCCATTGACGTGTCGATGAGGCGCAACGAGATTTCATAGAAAATTCGGTGCGCCACCGAGCCCCACGGACCCAAGGTCTCGACAGATACAGCGGTTTCTACTGTTTTATTATACATATGTATTGATTTGGCAAAATAATTCCATAAACAGACACGACTTTTTTCCTGCTTCATTATTAGTATAGAGTAGGTATTTAACATACACATAAACAGAACATAAGAGATTGTTTCCACGTGGTTATAGTGTGGAATATAAATTACTCAGACGAGAACCATATACCATGATGATGATGATGTACTTCCACTGAAGCAGCCAATCAAAGCGTGATCAAGGGCTGATCCAGAGGCATAGGGACACGTGCAACAAGGAGCTGGGAAACGAACTCTATACCGCTATAATAATATTAGTTTCTTATTGTGTTAAGGTTTTTACAAAATTTGCAGCATTTTTTGGCCTACCAGTAGGACTAAAATATATAGTCCCAATACTATGGGAACACTCTATATCTATACCTATTTGGACTTTGTGACCCAACCAAAAATAAATCCTGGATCCGCTCTTGAGCGTGATATAGTTATGATTTTTAGGGTTCCATACACAATGGGTATTACCATAGTCTGTTTTTACGAGTAATATGGTATTACTAAGACTAAGCTTCAGCCGTAATAGTTATTAGCCAGTTCAAATGATCACAGAATACGTGTTACTATGGCTTTTATCAAAGATTCTAAAATAGTTGCGACGACGAGCGGAGGGGAGCGAGACGACCAATTTAGTTTTTACAGATTTCATGATATTTAAGTAGATCATAAAATGATCAATTCTACGATATGGCCACGACATATCCACTGAAGCTGAGCAGAGATGGATGTGTGCTGGCTAGAGTGCAACTGTGTGCGGCGACTAGAGGTGTTCGGTTTTGATGGTCGGTGAAAAGTCGGTGTAACAAGTATTGACTGTTTAAGGGACAGTCTGCACTCTGAAACACCTATGACAAACCCTTCGAGCATTATATCGTGACGATATGTTAGTTTTATAATTCCGTACCTTAATAGAAAAACGGAACCCTTATACGAACACTTTGTTCTCCGTCTGTCTGTCCGTGTTCCAACATCCTTTATCTCAGGGACGTTGAAATCCTTTACAGTTGTAGATAACATTTTGTCTACATTCATTAAATAAAAAAATCGATTTAAGCTTTTTATGAAGCCTGCTTACTAAAATCAGTGTCAATTTTAATTGACCTTTACTAGGCGGTACCAACGGGGCGCCGCCGTTTACCGCACACCGCTAAGATCTCCGCTGCGCAACGCTATACCGAGCCGCGCGCAGCTTGATCGAAGAACACTGTCCACATCATGGAAGGTCCAAAAAAATAAAGAAGGAAGTGGAAGGAATTTCTCTAACCAAACACTGAAGCACCCATAGTAACCCTAGTCGCATGTACATGATAGTAAGCCTATTTTCCATAGTAAGTCCACTCACTTAAACCGCCGCCATTGCTATGCTTCAGTTCCTTCCGGTTGTTTATTAGAAGCGACTCTCTCCGCCTTTTTTTGTACGTTTATGGCCCATATACCAAACAAATATGAGGCATCTCCTTTCCTCTCCGCTTGAACCGTGTCCATCGAAGCTAAGCGGAGGGGAGATGGGTAAATAACGAAATCGTATTGGTTGCTTGCATTACGAGGACACAATCCGCTCATCTCCGCTTTGGTGGATTCCGTGCCTATTTTATCTTAAAGGATTTGTTCATGTAGGAACAATACTACATGTACCTATGTATTTTATTAATTTTATTATTTCATTTCATATTTCTAAAAATATCTACACTAACATAATAATTATTGGAAAGGTAAAATTTGTTTGTTTCTTGGTAATCTCTGGAATAACTGAATCGATTTTGAAACATTCTTTCACTGTTCTAATGGTAATCCGAAAACGGTTGCGGGTGGCAGCTGGATGAGGAGGATGGAGGACGAAATTTGGGAAAGGCTTATTATGTCCAGCAGCGGACGAACACAGGCTGATGGATGGATGTTGTAATGGTTAGACTCTTTACCTGGACAAAGGCTATACTTTGTTCCCTGGAGACAGGTAGTTCCATAGGCACTCGCGTGTGTGAAAATCCGCAAGGTAAATAGGTTCATAGACTTTGGAGTAGTCATATTGGAGTAGGCTTGCTTGTCTAGACTGGCAACAAATTTATTCAGGCAAAAATATATTTTTCTTATGTCTCAAAAGGTCAATCAATCAAATATTCAATGGATTCGATTGATAGTTCTTGGTGGAATATCATCTTCAATAAACTGTGGTGATTCATCTCTATTTACTACACTATGTTTAACTATTGAAATTAATAAATTGTTGGCCCAATGATGTGTAATACGAAAACGTAGCCGATATATAAATTCAATCAATTAAGAAATAGGTGGTTTCCGCAATTACAAAGCCTTATCATATCATCAATATTAATACGCTTTAAATTGAATATAGTTAAAAATTTAAAATGAACCTAATTGATTTAAAATTGTTTCTCATAAACACAGAGTGTGCCTACGTGACGATTAACGAATCCAGTGAATAGACGATTAGAATGCCCTTCTGATTATTAAAATTAATTACTCTCAAGTTTTTTAGGGTCCCGTATCTCAAAATGAAATAACGGAACCCCAATAGGTTCAATTTGCTGTCGGTCTCTCTGTTCCTCTGTCAAGACTTTTTTTCTAGGGCCCCGTGAGATATATAAACTGAATAACTCAAACAGCTACGAGCTCGATAGCGCTTGATACAGTGCTCTGTCTCACTATGTTGATCTACCTAAAGAGGGACAGACAGTGTATATCGAGCTGTCAAAGCTCGATATGATCTACTATGCTAGGTACCCTGGAGTCTGTGGCACCATAGTAACTGAAGGCAAAAAAAAGTTATTGCCCTCTACGTTATCAATTTAATACAAATCCTCTCGGGGCTTAACGTCCTATTACCGGAATGTCCAGTCGGTCAGTTAGGTCTATTTCCCTGAACGTCTTCTTCCCTATTGGCTCACCATTAAAAACCTACAGGACACTTCCAGATGATTAAGAAACTTAAAATTCCGTTCTTAAGTAGTTCTTATAGCACCCGTGAAAAAAACCGGACAAGTACGAGTCGGACTCGCCCACCGAGGGCTCCGTTAAAGACTATATTTTATATTTATTTTATAAATGTATAGTTTTCAGATTTTGTCCTATACTTGTAGTATAAGACGGTATTACTTGCCAAATTTCATAGTTCTAGGTTAACGGAAAATACCCTATAAATTTTGATTCCCTTTAGAAGGTCTAAATATACGTTTTTTGAAAGAAAGAAAAGCAATTTATTTTAAATACCTCCAACAATATAGAATATACACATAAAAAATCACACACAATTAGAATTAACAAAGAGTATGAATGTATAACATAATATGAGTAACAGGATTTTCATTTAGAAAAAGGTGGTAAATAAAAAGGGATTCAACTCAGCTTAGTGCTGCAGTAAGTGCCACAGCGCTGTTATTCTGTTGAACCCTGAAACTAAAATTAAAACTTAAATTATACCTATGCTAGGTTGCTTAAATCTAAAGATTGATTGATAAACTAGGAATTGGAATTTTTTGCGATATAAACAGCCGCATCTTTTTTTCACGTTAACCTAGAATTATGATTTTTTCAGAGATGCAATGGACTGTAGAACTGAGTATATCGTTTTAATTTAAATTCGATACCTTTACGCGCAACAGACGGACAACAAAGTTATCCTATAAGGGCTCCGTGTTTTTCTCTTGAGGTACGGAGTCCTAAAAATCAGAAAATTAGCTATGTTTAATAATTCAGGAATTATTTAATTATACCAACATTCCTACACTATAACCTCTGGATACATAGAGTTTATGGATCGTAGGTTAGTCATGCATAAATGCACGTGGAATAAGTTTGTGGTTTACACGGTATGCACGGAACCCCCAGGGCACGAGTCCTACTCAAACTTGATCGGTTTTTTATGGCTTGACAAAAAGCTGTTTTTGTTCTAGCAAAGTTTTGCCCATACCAGTAGTAAGTACCATTGGTCAATGGTCAATGGTACTGGTCAATAGTCATAGATATCAATATCATATTTAGTGTCAATACTACTAGTGGTCCGGAGGCAATACTTAGACCAGTGGTTCCCAAACTTACCTTTTGTGCTTGTTTTATTTTTCATAATTTGTTACGTTATAATATTACCCACTAAAAACCTGCTTGCTCTTTGATCTACACTTTGGAAAATGCTGACTTGGACTAAAAACGGTGAACGATTTTTTCTTTTATCGACTAAAACAAGTATTTCTTGTTTGCTTCATTCAGTTTTTAATGAGTATAAATCATGCCTAAGTTCCTTGAAATCCTTAGTTTGTTTTTATACGACAATAAACATTGAATGTTTGTCTCGACCTCTACACCAACTTCAAGAACGGCTTGTGATGGACGCAGTGGTCGAGTGCCTCCATCAGATCAGCCACCTCCTGGTGACAGGTCTCCGCGGTGCTGGCCCGTGACGTCACTCGCTCGTTACAGTCCTCCAGGACTTTTACGTATTTCTGGACGTTACAGTTTTCTGAAACAAATTACTGCTCTTGTGCTCATTTTAAAGGATATCCCATTAAGAGCACCAACAAGCAAAAATAAGCATCAGGTCACTAAATCATAAGTAAATACCTACATTTATCACCAAGGGGGTGTCAGAGGTGTCTCCGATAATATGGACTGAAAATTGCAAGTCACACACACACACGCTTGTAGCGTGTGGCATATATTTTTGTTAGACTTATTTGTCATTCATTTTTTCCTGTGCCCTGTTTTCGACTTGGGCGTTATTTTACGAACATCTCTTAAAGTTTATATGTTGACCAGAGTTACTACGATGATAATAAAAAAAAGCATCCAAATATTTTGAGTGGTTCTCGAGTTAAAACGGAAAATACATACGAGTACATACGAACAGACAGATAGACAGGCAAAAACTCTAAAAATGTTAGTTTTGACTTCAGTACAATACTAATAACACGAGGTTATTTGAAATTTTGAAAATACAGAAACTTTTTTTACCATTTTCTACCAGTTTCCTAACTGGGCAGCTAAGTTGTTAGCTAAATAGCGGGATCCAACTAAACGGCTAAATTATGCTTAGCCCAATAGTCTAACGCAACGTTTAACAAGAGGACTGAACAGAGCTTATATAAAAGTCAAATACTTTTATTAGCTCTTTATAGAGACGAATATTGGTTAGCTAATTGATCTATTTGTCTTGGACGCGTAATACTAATAAATATGCGCGAAATAGCAGATTGGATTGAAATATTTTTTAAGGAAGAAAATATTGGATTCAAGTAGAACCTTTATAATTCTATTACCTATTTTATGGAAAAAAATCAAGTTCATCTCCTTGGCGCGTTCTTGAAACGAACATTTGAAAACCAAAAAAAAGAGGGTGGAAAACTTTTTTTTTATTAATCTTAGTACATTGTTTATAAATGGATCACTGAGATAAAGATCTACATTGTACATATTTTGTATTTCATGTGATATTTTTATGTATTGACAAACCTTTTGTAACGTGCTCTGTTATATGGTGAATAAATATCTTATTCTTATTCAATAAATCAAATATATTTTTTTCAATAGAAGGAGAATCCTAATTTCTTCAAAAGAACCCTTGAAAATCAAGGCCTTGTTCATGTTCTAGGCTCAGGTACAGCCTTAAATAGTAATTCTGGGTGATCATAAAAAAATTACCACGAAGGTTATGTATGGCGCCATACCTAACCTTCTAACCTAACCTACCGGTTGTCTTCTGCGCTGCAGGACTTCCGAAAAACTAATTTTGACTGCGAACTTAGTCGTTTCTAAAGGGCTAGCTTTTGGACAGCCAACACGTTAAACGTTGAGGTGTCATAACTTATACAACCAGCAGCCTAGCCGTTTAATTGGATGCCGCCATTTAATTAACTACCTAGGCCTCCAACTAGGAGGCTGATTGATTTATTTAATCATAAGGCTGCGACATAGAGACTTTGATATACTCGTCCGTTATAAAAAACACGATATTAGATATTCAGGTATATTTCGATAAGATTTTTGTTGGCATCAGTGGAATGAAAAATAAATAATATAATTAGTGCCTGTCTAATATCGTGTTTAACATATATAATTATATCGTGATATATCTAATATCGTGAATATATAATAAATAGATGTCACATGTATTACTTCATTTATTTTAAATATTATTGTTCCACTGATACCGACAAAAATCTTGTCGAAATACATCTGCTCGATATCTATTGCCGTGTTTTTTATACATATATAAAAATATATACTTCTAAAAAGAATATTGTCACTGCGTTTTCCTTGCGGAATGGCGAATAGGATTATGAAAAAGTATGCCAACTATCTGTAGTATTGAGGGTCATAAAGTCACCGGATCTTGGCCTCGCCGCAGAGTGACGTAGGCACCTATTTACTTGTGCTAGGCTTCATCCGTGGCGTCACCACCCTAATCACAAAGCCATGCCGCCAAGCGACACGTCTTGTTCCGGCATGCCGTCATGTCATGAGTTACTGTACCAGGAGAGTGGTTATATGTAGCTGCGTCGTAACCACAGAACACTAATCTTCTGTGGTCGTAACAGTCATTCGTTTGTTTTAGACTTCTGTATATTTTTGCGGAAATCCCTGTAATGACTGATTAACGCCCTTCATCCTGTCTAATCGACGCTCTTCATCTGCCGTAGTAAAGTTGAAGCTTAAGCAAACACTCGTACATCGATGGTTCACATCACAGACGGTTAGAGCATCTCAACATGAAGGGTGATGAGTCCTATCGCCTTACATCGGTCGCAAATATGGACCTAGGTTAATGTGCTCTCCGAAGTACGCATTAAGGACCTACCCACGGGACACAACCATCCTATCAAGTGATTTTCAACTCAGGTATATTGTCAGAAAGTCTACATTAGAACGTACGCTTCGATACGCTGCGGGCGCGCGTAATCGTTGAATTTTCGAGGATTTTCTGAAAAAGTATTGAGTAATAAATGAAAATGGTGTACAAATGTTTTTGGTTTGTGTAAACTTCAGGAAAATTTTAAATTCTCTCAACTGAACAACTTTGCTATAGTCCATCCATCCATCAGCCTGTTTCGTCCACTGCTGGACATAGGCCTTTCCAGGATTTCACCACTCTTGGCGGTCCCCCTGGAAGAAATGCCCATACTCACACACGCTGGGCAGGCGGGTTGGTGAGCGCGGTGCCGAAACCCTTGCACCAGTGACGCCGCTGCCCGTCACTAGTCTGTTTTAAGGCTTGGCAATTAGGGATGGATATACCGCCATCCATCGGTCCCAGGCAATGGTGGGCCGCCTGGTTTTGCCTGAGAGCTGTTCTCTTACTCTCCCCCGAATAACTTCGGGAGGATTTGCGAGTAAGATGGTGGTACCTCCACAGTCGAGCTCGGCATCAGCTCTACCACCTAACCATGTATATTGCTATAGTTAAGCACATTTATTGGAAATTTGAGGGCTTACTTTGTGATTTTGTTCCATCGAGCGAAGTTAAGGCGCAATATATCCATCGCACAACGAAAGAGATAAACACATCTGTAAATGTGCGCGGCCGAGCAGAGCGGTTAATCAAGAAAAGGCTGGATATTGCTGTTTTTAGAGAATAATGGATATTTAATATAAATCAAGAAGAGAGAGTTATTTTTATTTTTAACTTTATTAATTAAGACGGACCTGTGACTTAAAAAAATAGCCTTCAATTTTTTTTTCGATGCAGCGAATTTTTATTTTTCACGCTTTGGGCTTTGTTATCGTCTTGAAAAAGGCCTCATTTATACCATGTTTTTTATCAGAACCCTATATATTGTAGTATACGAGTTCTACTGTTTTAAAATCTCCTTTTTTCTACCTATGTCGTCTCTTTTCAAATTACATTTTAATTTTAATTCACATAATATGTACGTAATTATGTCCTATTTTGTGACATATATGTTTTTGTATTTTTAATTTGATGATTAACTGACCAAAATGTTTCTAATTAATAACTTGCACTTTGAACTTGTCAATTGCTTGTCATTAAAAGTTAAATAAAGCTTGTGACGTACGGGCGACCGTTCAGCCTCTGTTACAAGGAATGATTAATGATATATTGATGAAAACATACAATAAGTAGGTACCCACTTCTCAGACAATGACCACGAGCACTTTCGAGGGGATCTTCAGCATTCTGAAACAAATTCTTACATTAGATAGTTACTTACAACGACTGTTACTTATTGTACCGTTTCCCTTAAGAAAACCGGTCAAGTGCTAGTCGGGCTTCGCTCTAAAATCGTTTTGGTCACAGGTTACAAATTAAATTATAAAATTTTACGTTTTAGTTCAGTATATGGTACATAGTGTACAGAAATTTCATATTCCTAACGAGTTTAGTTTTTAAGATAGACCCCGTAACAAAAATGATATCTAGAACTAACACTGACTGACAAATTTTACGGCCCCCATTTATTTATTTTTGAAGATAAAAAATTCATCTATTTATATACTAGTTTTTGCCTGCGGCTTTGCCCGCGTTGATTTCGTTTTTGGTTAGTCCTATCGAATCTGTTAATATTTTTCGGGACAATTATTTTATAGTATGTGATACGTACCTATTTGACTTGGACTTTTGGTTCCCATGAAAATTATTTTATAGACCGCCTCTGTAGCCGAGTGGTAGAGTGCTCATTCGCCTTGTAATCACTTTTTCAATCTTAAAATTAGCAAGAGGTGTGCTGGGATCGTAGCAGATGGAAATCTCTGGTCAGATTAAACTGATATAGGATACTGATGGGAAAAGATCATTACTTAAAGGTGGCTGCAATTACATTTTCAAGCTAAATATTAACAAGAGGCGTGTTAGGATCGTTGGAGATGGACATCTCTAGTAATGTTGAACTAATGTAATTTTCCGTATAGGTAAACGACCGGCTTTTTTTAACGTATAACCAACCGTTTGGTCAACGCACGCCGATCAACCCGCCAAGCAGCGCTTTTTCTCCCAAATTAATTGAAATTTCGTACTAAAAACTTGCTTTCATTAAAATAAAAAATATAGCCTGTGTTACTCAGCGATGGAGTAGCTTTTTATTAGTGAAAGAATTTTTAGAATTGGTTTAGTAATTCCAGGGATTACCCATTACATACAAAAAACTATTTTTTTATCTTTATATTCTTTATAAAGGTAATAGTGTATTTTGTACTCTATATTATGATGAGCTCTAGACAATGACACCTAACATGTCAGGGTAAGGAAAATTAGTATTTTCTACTTCTTTTTCAAGGATGAGTTAAGATTAACGTAGGTATCTAATCGAATTTCTAATATTTGGGTCAACCATCCATCCATCCATCAGCCTGTTTCGTCCACTGCTGGACATAGGCCTTTCCAGGATTTCGCCAGTCTTGGCGGTCCTCCTGGAAGAATTGCCCATACTCACACACGCTGGGCAGGCGGGTTGGTGAGCGCGGTGCCGAAACCCTCGCACCAATGACGGCGCTGCCCGTCACCAGTCTGTTTTAATAAGGCCCGGCAATTGGGGATGGATATACCGCCATCCATCGATCCCAGGCAATGGTGGGCCGCCTGGTTTTGCCTGAGAGCTGTTCTCTTACTCTCCCCCGAATAACTTCGGGAGGATTTGCGAGTAAGATGGTGGTACCTCCACAGTCGAGCCCGGCATCAACTCTACCACCTGTAACTATTTGGGTCAACATTCTACATAAAATATACAAATTTTAGAAGTACAATTCTGTAAGACAATCATATTCATTTGACAGCCAAAAACCTACGGTCGGGCGGGTCATTTACTTAATAGCTGTTTGACAATTAAAATCGTACGTTTTAAGCTGTCAAATTAATACGATCGTCTTACGGACATACAGACGGACCATCCGCAGTTTTGCCCTTTGGGTACGGATCCCTAAAAATTGAAAAATAAGGTAGGGTCAATTCAACACTAAATAATCGCATTTAATCGCTTTTCATCTTTTCTTCTCTATAAATATAAAATACAACGTCTGTCTGTCTGTTCGTTCGCTTATAACTTGAGAACCACTCGATGGATTTGGATGCAGTTTTCACTGAAAGATAAAGCATTTCTTCGGGAAGGTTTTAGGCTATGTATCAACACGCTATAACAAAAGGGAGCAGCGCAATGAGAATTTTAATGAAACATGGGAGGTTCGCCGCCGTAGCGTAGCCGATCGTCGCGGGTTCAAACCCCGAATCGTAATTTTTTTTTTTCACTTTTTATTTTTTTATTTTATTTTCAGAATAAATATTTTCTTTTGGAAAAAAAAGGTGACCAGGGTCTCATGATGGGTACGGGATCTCCTCAACGGACAACAGCAGACCCTTCGAGTTTGGGCTTATTTGATTGGTATTTATTTGCACTTTGGTAAAACATGGTGACCGTTGCATATTGTCGTTCAAAAAATCATATTCTTTTGTTTTCCTTATTTTCACGAAAATCCCTTCGACGTGGGCGGAGCCGCGGGCAAAAGCTAGTTCTTATATAACATACCTTGTCAAGATGATATTCCATCCAAATCATAACTACTTACCATATAATTAAGTTTGTCTTATTTAATGCACCAGCACGAATATAATTATAAAAAGTTACATAAATAATAAGTTAGTTAAAATATGTATAAAGTTTTAGGTAAATATATAAAATACTACAATATATAAAAAGTTAGTGCTTGTTTTCAGCTTGTTAGCAATAATTACCAAACGAGAACTCGTGCCAAAATACCGTGGCGTGAGGATAGGTTAATACCTATGGCTTGTACGGTTATACCTATTAGCTGTATGTACGTAGCTAGGCCAAGTTTTAAGATGTCATGGAGGATAATAGTCCTCTTTAATCACGTGAAGTCACATGAATGGATCAGATTGTTGGTACTTAAGTTATGTCGGTACTTAATAATCGTCGGATCACGCAAGCCATTTATTTTACTTCGCTCTACAAAGCATTTAAAACTCGTGGTTAAACTGTTCACTACATTTCATAAGCAATTTTTACTTTTGGTTGGTAAAATTCGGGTCAAAATACATAATCATAGATGAAGATAAATTTTATTTTCAGGTAAAACATGCTAAGGTGAAGCGAAATCATGGCCACAACTACGATGGTCGTTTCTCCATTGGCAACACAGTCTTCACCGAAGAGCAAGAGGAAGCTTTTTGCCGAGGCTAGGCAGAACAGCTTGCAGAGGCTAAGGATCATTTTTGATCATGAGCATAAGAATGGTAAGTACCTATGTTAACCTAGATCAGAAGACAAGAATGAAGACTTAGACGTGCTGCTGCGTGCATTAAATAAGATAAACTTACTCAAACAAGATATGGTATCTATAACCTTATTTTCTCTGTGACCATGCCTGACCATTGATCTACTCGTATATGGTAGTTCGTAGAGCGTTGTCGCACTATCACGCCTTATTAACGCCTTAAGACAAGGTTCAACCATGCTTGTGGGCATGAGAATGATAATCATTTTAACGGACACTTATTAGAGTCGAATTATGTGAATTGCCCAATTTTGAATTTTACACAATGTTATAGCTTCCGGTTTCCGGCAAACAAACGGTAGATGTCGCTCAAAATTCTGAGATCTCTCAAGGGGTAGTTCGTAATTTATTTCTAATACTAACTACTACTTTTACCATTTCTGTTCGATTTATCGTATTCCGAAAATTTATCGAATTCGTATTCCCAGTAATTGTGAAGTCTGTTCAGTTATTCTATCAAACTAAAGTTTTAATGCTTGACGACGTCGCACTCGGTCGCCTCTTGTTCACATCGTAAAAGAAGCAATGTGTCATTTAATCAATATCAAGAAGTGTAAACTTTGCTATTTTCTACTTTCTCTCCATAATGGAAAAAGTTGACTCACTGGATCAAACATTAGTTGCACTTTGGATTCCTCTATAGGACAGTTACTGTACTCTTTGTTGGATTCATTTTGTACTTGAGACATTCCGAAGTCTCCTTTATATTTATTTATTTGTTATAAATTATTACAACTTTATTATCGCAATTAACGATTTGACAGTGACAATCTACTTGTACCGAAAAAAACGTGAACAGAGTGACCTACGTACAGGTTTGGAATTTAAAAAGTACAACAGTCTTTTGTAACATGAATATTAAATATAATATCAAAAAGGTAAAAAAAAACTTCAAAAAATTATAATCTACTGAGTTAAACTCGAGTTAAAGATAACATGTGCGGCGCGAATAAAAATACTATATAAAGTTGCAACTGCGTGCCATATAAGTCTGCGCGTGGCCAAAATCATAAATCGCAGGCCGCCGAGTTGTTGTTATGTCAGGTGTACCTAGTGAGTGTGTACGGACCATTCACTATAAGAAGTCCTCTGGCTTAGGAAATGGTAGCACTGCATTTAATGTTGCCAATGTCTCAAGTAGCATTCACCCTACTACACATTCATAATATTTACTTAACTGCGTTTTTTTATATATTGATTAGACTACTCTTTAATGGAAATAAAATCTACAGAATGAAAAAATCAAAATTATCAATTATTTATTGATTTGTATTTCGCCAACAATACGTATGATCTAATGGTATGAATATCTATACATGTATCTCTGTACTAAAATGGTATTTTTTATTTCTTGTTCTAGCTCGACGACGTTTGTTCTAAATCGTCGAGCTCACGTTTTTGACGATTTTTTCCAGGTGACTTAATGTGAACGTTTTTTTCCGATATGCCTGCAAAAGTGAATAGCTAATTATTATCTGCCCATGAGATTGGATTTATTTTTAAAGCTGGTAAACCTATTTTACTAACCCGTCATGGCACTGACACGAGATCGAACCTGATCAAGAGGAATCACGGTGCATTGTTTGCATTTTCTCTTTCACAAAAGGCGTACCTTCAACACAATCTCTTTTGCACTATTGTTCAACGGCTTTGGCAATAATAATACATAATTTTATCCAATAATTTTGGAAAATCTGAATGACAATTATAATGACAGCAAAAGCTTGACAAGTGGTGATGCCAACATGACGGCAAGGGACAAGTTATGATGAATGATCTGCAGAATGTCTATAATTTTTATTAGTTTTTAGTAGTCAAGTAGTAAAACGTTAGTAACGCCACCAGTCGCGCGCAGACTTATCTGGCGCGCACTTTATAATAAAGTGCTAAATTAAAACAGACGTCACGTAAAGTCAATATTGTTTCATCCATCTCAATGTTCTTTATCTATTGTTTCATAGAAATAACTGTTTATTTGTTTTTTGTTCTAATTATGATGTAAAACTTGAAAATTATTTAATTTAACATAGAAATATTCATATTGGAAAAGAGAGCATTTTCTGCCTACAAACTATTATGTAGTTTGGGTAGAGTTATTCAAAAATATGTATGAATGTCCATTCATGTGAAATAAAACTTTCCAATTTTGAGTTCCATATATACCGTTAAAACACAAACGTATTCCACTTATGACCAACTTAACTTGATCCGTACGATCTATTGAACATGTAAACCCAACCAAGGGCATACTTAAGGTGGACTCTCAATTTTTTTCTTGAATAATTTTACATGGGTAATTTTCGTATTTTTTCCTACACATAAGTCGAAATTGTTAATGTAATTTCAAGTTTCTACGTCAACTGAAGATACCCTGTATGTTTTCATGGTGAGTCAATTTGTATGATTTTAAGTATCTATAACTCGTCGGAAATTACGTAAAGCGCAACAACCTATTACCTATTACGGCTGAGGCTGTAGACCCCTGTGACAGACGGACGGACAGACAGGAGACAGCGGAGACCTTCGGGTGCGGAACCCTAAGTATGAACAAATAAAATATAAACAAAAATCAATTGTGCAAAAGCGTATTCGTTGTAACATTTGACAAATAAGAATATTCGTTGCGTCCTTGTAATATACCAATAATATGAAATAAAATACCGCTACTAATTCGAACACTTTTATTCCATTCAACCAAAAAGTATTTATGGATAGTTAAACATCATTATTTGTAGAAAAATGCTTATAATCACAATATAAAAATAAGTATAACGAAATAGATATTAGCTAATACTATGATTTTTACGAAAAAAGGTCGCAATATCTATTTCGTTATGATGGATACTTTGCTTAATATTAGTGATATAAATATTTAAGTGTAGATTAGGTACTCGATATGGAATTATTCCTTAAATTTACAAATTGCACCACGGACCAATTTCGTCACCATTCATAACATTTATTTGCCTACGGAGCTCTCATTATGCTCAAGGGGGTTGCGACGGATCTCTTTTACAAACGCACAAATTATGACTGCTTTTATTTTTTTTTAATAAAAACGATTACATTAATTTGGTTTATCTAACCTGATATTAAACTGAATAAACTAATATTAGAAGAAACTAAACACAGAAATGTGAAGAGCACCTTAAGTTTAATTTCTCAAACATCTAAAATTTTATTAAATATAATGTTAAACATAATGCGACAAATAGTTAAAAGGAACCAGAGCAAGGCGGCTTCTGATAGAATGTCTATGGACCAGAAAATCCATTTCAGCTCTGAGATTATAATTATTGTTTATTGGTAAAAGATAATGAAAGATTATGATAAGATGTAGGATTGTATTATAGATATAGGAGAATAATATATAAACTTAACAAGGACCAAGAAACAGCAATACAGGTATAGCTAAGGAAAAAGGGAAAGCAAAGATAAAGCAAGGAGTTAGGCAAGGACTTCACGTTCACCAGCAATATTTAAAGTTTTTGTAGAATATGCCAAATTGTCGCGTTGTGCCATAAATCACATACATTACATATTTAATATTAAAAAACAATCAAAGTAAATCTTGGTCCCAAACGCAACACTGTTATCGCAACAACCTAAAAGCTATCAAAGCTCCGACACAATATCACACACTTAAGCTTAGTATTCTAATATAATTTAAAGTTTACGTAAATCTAGAACAAATACACTGCCGTCACTGGCGCTAGCTCCTACTTTTGTGCCGCGGGAGTTCCAGCAAACTTCAAAAATGCCACCAGTGCCTTTATAGGAATGAACTAGGCTCCCTGTCTGAGTGGACCATATGTGGACACATTTGTCGAAGGAGCCACTCGCCAAGAACTTCCCATCAGGAGAGAACGCGACGCTGTAGACTGGCTCAGTGTGCTTAGTGAGAGTGTGGATACAGACCCCTCTCTCGACATCCCACAAGCGAACAGTCGAGTCGAACGACGCACTCGCCAGTATCAAGTTCATGTTTGGGTTTTGTGTACCAGGCCCGGTGGGGGACCATTTAATAGTGTAGATCTCCTTTGAATGCGCTTGCAAGTCGTGAACGCAAGTGTCTTGCTTCATTGACCAGATCTTGAGAGTCATGTCGTCAGAGCACGACGCGAGTAATTGTCCTTGCGGGTCCCATTTGATAGCGTTCACTTCATTCTGAAACAGAATTTATGATTTTATTGAACCCTTGTTTCAAGAGTAATGCAAGAGCCCACTTTAGTGTACGTCGCACGGCTAACATGGCTTCACCACACGGAAAGTGGGACGGTAGCGGGGTGAGATAACCTGGTGTTGGAAGGCGAATTATTATGGCGTGGCGTATCTCGTATACTGCCATAGTAATTCGTAAAAAAGTGTTCAGCTTCCGCCACGCATTCTGTGTGCTAAACGTTTAAGGATTTTCTTACTTTCCCGAGGTGAGTGCTCTATTCTGCACCTATTGAAGGGAAGCTGATAAGATGTTTATTTTCTTGGACAGTGTTCAATAAAAGTACTGGCCACTAAGGTGTTAAATTCTTTTTTAGGCTCCGTACCCGAAGGATGCCAAACGGGACGCTCTTTCTGCCTCCGCTATCTGTTTATCTGTCCGTCCGTCTGTCACAGTGGTCACAGCTTCAGCCGTAATAGGTAGAGCCAGTCGAAATTTTCAGAGAATACATGTTACTATGGCCTCTATAGCGGGAAATAAAAAAATATTTGTGTCAGCTCTATTTTATAAACAGTTCCGTACACCACAAAACCCTAAAAACATGCGAATAATAATGAGAATTGACAAATTATTTTTGCTATATAGGTATATCACATACACGTGTTATAATACATGTCAATTAAGGTAAATGACTAAAATACTTATAGATGCACCAGCAACACCAAGATGACAAAAAGCAAGGCGCTAAAAAGGTAGAGCCTAACAAACAATTTGGTATCCTCTGATTAGGCAACCGTAGTTTTATTATTTGTTGCTTTGCTTTGGAGTGTTTTGTACTACAATCTGACCAAATTTTAAACTTGTATGTATTACCGTTTTATATAGATAGAGCTGGAACTGTAAGGAAATACTATATTTTAGAGTTTTTTTGAAGAGGTTTCATATCTTGAATTTTTTATTAATTGCCATTATTTTAGAGGTCTTTCAACTGGCTATCTATTAGGCTTAATCCTTGCTTAATCTGTAGACACATGTGATTGCTGTAAATGACAATTCGAACCAACCGTATATTGTAACATATCCTTTTGTATATTTTTTCTGAAAATATTGACTAAATCATGAAGATACATACTGTTCTTTAAATTTCAGGTGGTATTTTTTATGACGAAATAATTTTTTGAAAATCAGTTCGGAGAAATGGAAATGTGACGTAATAGTCATACCGTTTAGGCTCAATAGGGAGAGTACCTTGAAGTAATTAAAGAATGAAAAAAAATATTAGGGGATAAAACCTGAAGATGGGATTACTGAAAATAAAAAAAACAGACGTCGGCTTTTACATTACTTTTTTTTTCTTGTGGGCAATGGCCTACTTCCTGTAATGCCTAAATGACATGACTATTACGTCATCAAAGCTATTTATTCAGTTCCTGAATATTTTCATGTATATCTTATGTATTTCAAGGAGAAATTAATTTATACGACCTAAAAAAAGTGTATTCCTTTCAAAAAAATCGTCAATTTTGTGCTGTTATGGTATTCTGGACCATTCGAATTTAGATGACCAAAACGTATATACCTAGTTTGCGTTCCAAATCACTTTTCAAGATTAAAATATTGCTCGCTGTCAGACAAAAGTAGCTCGATGCTGGTTCCAAAACATCTACTTTTAGGTTTTGGAACCAGCATCGAGCTACTTTTCTCCGACAGCGAGCAATATTTTAATCTTGAAAAAGTGATTTGGAACGCTACCCTATACAAAACAGTTTTGTTACTGACTGACAGACAACACTAAACCGATGTCAAAACGTGAAATTTGAAACATGTTACATAAAGGCTGTAATGTTGCAATAATTTATTTTTTTGAAATTTACCTTATTTTGGGGGTAAAAGAGGATGTGAACTTTTGTATAGCGTTAATATAGGTTTTTCATTCTCAGTAGGCCTAACCTACCATGAGTTTTGGTCTCGATAAACGTTACCGATTGCGTAGAATATTTTGTATGAGAAATTTCTCATATAAATATTTTACGCAGTCGTTAACGTGTATCGAGACCAAAACTCGTGGTAGGCCTACAGGTCTCATGCTTTTCAGCCACCCCTTGTATCATGGTCGCCATATAACGTTGCGGGTATGACTTGTCACGAACGATGTTGCTAATATTTACTTGGCGATAAGGGCTTCTCCCCACAAAACAAGTAGACTCACAGTATGCCCCTGGAAACTCTTGATCGGCTTGTCGACGTGTAGCCGGCACACGTGGATGCATTGGTCAGTGGAGCACGAGGCGAATGACGTGTTGCTCTGCCAGTCCACGTCCAACGCTGGGGCAGAGTGGAACGAGAACTGCTGAGTGCACAATCCTGATGCTGCATCCCAGATTATTGTTGTCTTGTCAACCTGGAATACAGATCATGAAAATCTGTAACATGTTCTACATTATAAATAAATGAAAACACCGTTAATAGGGCCTAAGGCTTACCCCAGCACTCAATATGTAGTTCCCTCTCTTGTTCCATTTGAGGGCAAATATTGGACCCTTGTGTTGTCCTAATGTGGAAGCTAATGTGCCGTCAGTTGTCCAAATACGAGCATACCCGTCGTATGACCCAGTCGCCAAAAGGTTGCCATCACACTGGAAATAATTATCAATTCGGTATCTTTTTACAAGCTTTATTTAACTTCACTTTAGTATATGTCGACGTCAAATGTTCCAACTGAATTTTAAACCGATAACTGGTGACAAAGCACATAATAAAATTATAAATAAAAAACATCCACCTGCGGTCGAGCCACGCGCAGTGTAGGATTCCGTAGTTGCTCGGTACTTTTTATAAGTTGGTCTACTAATACAGATCGCGCCAAACTTCTACTTCCATACATTTAGAGGAACGGCCCATACATTGTCGTGTTTAGAGGGGGCTGAAAGTTTGACGCAACCTGTTCTCGTAAACCTGCAAAACCTACTTAAGTTTTCCTTTTAAATTCATTATACATACTATTTCTGTGAAATTTTTCACATATCCATAAACAACCGTTTAGCCGGCAGGAAGGATGGACGCTTAACTCTAACAAAAATTAGCACTTTAAAGCTTAATATTTCGCCAACGGATCCCTAAATCGAAAAATGGTTTTTACACACCCACAATGTTTTTAGACGACTTATCCAACGATAACCCACACTATGGGATTGACGAGAAAAAAAATTACGTGTATGAGATGTACCATTAAAAAAAACGAGATTTTATTTTACCATTTTGTCGGCGTCATTAATAATTATATCCATGTCAAATTACAGCTTTCTAGTACTAATATTCTCTGAGCTAACAGACGGACGGACATGGCGAAACTATAAGGGTTCCTTGTCGGACTACGGAACGCTAAAAAGCCTTTTAAAACCAAGTAAGTCGCGCTACAAAATTTTAGAAACTAATAAATAAGTTTTCAGCGATCTAAATTTATTTTATTTGTTTTAGTTTATGGCTTAAATATGTATAAGCTTGTTTTAAAAAGGTTTTTAATTTCTTGTCCTCACAGAATTCGATGATTCATCAATATTCTGATAACAGAATATAATACAATGATGACAGAATATTTATTTATTTACATTACAAATTATGGCGTCAATTTAGGCTATTTAGATGTTATTTGGTTCATGGGCTGATCAAACAACGAGATAGATAAATATATTGAGAAGTGATGTGCAATAACTCACATTCCAATCAAGAGAAGTAACATCCTTGTTGCTAGGCACTTCGGCTCCTCCTTTCTGAATGCAATGTCGGAGAACGAGCTGGTTGGGTGTAGTTGCAGGGTTGTCTGACATGTCCCAGATTCTACAACAAACAACAATTAAATGATAGATCACTGTTTCATCAAACAATGGGGATTAATGGAATCTCATTGTACTAAAAGACCTGATAGTAAGGATGGACAAACCTTGCAGTACTGTCTCCAGATCCACTAGCTAATAAGTCAGTGCTTGGGTTCCAAGCACAGATGAAGACTTCTGACTCATGTCCCCGCAATACTGTAGCTTTGCTTGCAGGAATTTCTATAGACTGGTCCACTTCCATATTCTCTGAAGCGCTTGGAGTAGCAGCTCCACCACTAGCACTTGCGGCATTGCAAGTTGTGGCCTAAAATTATATTCAATAAATATTTTTAAAGTAGACATGCAAGTGTATTAATTTATTTAATTTAAGTAAGCTCATTTTTTTAATCTTTAGTTATAAATAAATTTTGACATTAGAATTATCACACTTATATTATATGTGTGTGTGTGTGTGTGTGTGTGTGTATGTTTGTTACTCTTTCATGCTGAAATGGCTGAATGGATTTGGATGAAATTTAGAATGGATATCACACTAATATTATAAATGCGAAAGTTTGTGTGTGTGTGTGTATGTTTGTTACTCTTTCATGCTGAAATGGCTGAATGGATTTGGATGAAATTTAGAATGGATATCACACTAATATTATAAATGCGAAAGTTTGTGTGTGTGTGTGTGTATGTTTGTTACTCTTTCATGCTGAAATGGCTGAATGGATTTGGACGAAATTTAGAATGGATATCACACTAATATTATAAATGCGAAAGTTTGTGTGTGTGTGTGTGTATGTTTGTTACTCTTTCATGCTGAAATGGCTGAATGGATTTTGATGAAATTTAGAATGGATATCACACTAATATTATAAATGCGAAAGTTTGTGTGTGTGTGTGTATGTTTGTTACTCTTTCATGCTGAAATGGCTGAATGGATTTGGATGAAATTTAGAATGGATATCACACTAATATTATAAATGCGAAAGTTTGTGTGTGTGTGTGTATGTTTGTTACTCTTTCATGCTGAAATGGCTGAATGGATTTGGATGAAATTTAGAATGGATATCACACTAATATTATAAATGCGAAAGTTTGTGTGTGTGTGTGTATGTTTGTTACTCTTTCATGCTGAAATGGCTGAATGGATTTGGATGAAATTTAGAATGGATATCACACTAATATTATAAATGCGAAAGTTTGTGTGTGTGTGTGTGTGTATGTTTGTTACTCTTTCATGCTGAAATGGCTGAATGGATTTTGATGAAATTTAGAATGGATATCACACTAATATTATAAATGCGAAAGTTTGTGTGTGTGTGTGTATGTTTGTTACTCTTTCATGCTGAAATGGCTGAATGGATTTGGATGAAATTTAGAATGGATATAGCTTATACCCTAACTTAACACATAGGCTACTTTTTATCCCGGAAAAAAGCATGTCGTTAAACCGAAAAACACGCGGGCGGAGCCGCGGGCAAAAGCTAGTAAAGAATAAATTGCAGAATAAATGATTTGATTTGACTGGATAACAATAATAGTCTCTTAACAAGTATTTCAATTTGTAAAAAACCAGAAAGGCACTTTTTCAAATTACATACAAATACCTAGTGTGTTAATATCACTTAAAACCTTTGTGTCGTCTATTAACAGGTTTTAAATTAAATTTCACATTCAAGACATGCCCTTACTAGAGTGTGTGTATCCTTGAATCTGAGATACTTAGAAATATAGGGGTCTTTACATCTTTTAGTAGTTACTAGATTTGTGCAAAAAAAGCAATTTTAGAACAAAAAGTCCCTAAATATACAAGGTTTTGATTTTGAACAGCCGTGCTGAGCGGGTTGCTGGCATCCATTCATCCACTCTTCCTAGAAACAATATTTTCCAGGTTTTTTTACAACTTTATCTGCATTATTACATACATTATTATTATTATTATTTACATTATTACATATTATACTCATGCCAAATTACAGCTTCCTAGTAAATTTAGTCTCTTTTTAGTTCTGTTTAGACAGACAGACATGGTGAAACTATGAGGGTTTCTTGTTGAATATTGAACCCTAAAAATACAAATGCTGTCACCATGGTGTATGACTAAAATTCTCAAATGGTGGACAATAACAACTTCATTAAATAATGTTATATAGTTACCCTCAAGGAGCTCATAGTAGGTTGTTGGTTATCCTACATATCAATCTACCCTACACAACAGGGATTTTTGTGTCAGCATGCTGAAGCTACTTCACTCTTGTTGTATTAGTGCAGTTAACTGTATTACCCTAACCCACACATCCCCGTCCTATTGTTCCACCTGTATACAGCATAGAAATTTTACTTTGCAATTCATAAAATCCAATACATACATCAACACCATTTTGTTCGCCTCCAGAACTTGGTTCTACTTTTATTGTCTGTTTCTGATGATTTTGAACATTCTGACGCGCTACCACTATGTCTGGAGTAACTGCATCTATCAGGCTGAGACTTTCAGTAAGACGTGACTCTGTACCTGTTAATAAAAAATTTACACTCAATATTATAATGTATTTAAATGCAGTAGTTCTTTGTGGTTAAACTTTTGATACAGGACTTTTGAATATTGTAGGTACATATATATATATTTTTTTATTAAATTACTTATTTCTAGTGTATTTTTGAAATCACAAAAGAGAGGAAAAGAAGAAAATAATTGAGAGAAAAAAATAAATAATAAAATAAATATATCCTCACATGAAACCCCGAGGTGTTCTGAGTATTAACTCTTAAATGCAACTCACAGTCCATGCTCGGTACACCTGCATTTCACCGACGATTATTACGTCCCAACGTGATGGGTGGTGAGCCCTATCACCGTACTTCGGGCACAATTACACGCTTTTTAGGGCAGACAAGTTTCCTCACAATGTTTTCCTTCACCGTTCAGCAAATGGTAAGTAAGACAAATACTACACACATAAATTCTGAAAAACTCACTGGTGCATGGCCGACCGAGGATCGAACCTGGGTCTCAAGCTTGAGAAGCCAGCATTCGAACCCTGAGCTACTTCTACTTGAGAAAAAAAAATGATGTTCATTATCTTTTTTTGCTACTGTTTTCGTTTAATTGATGCAAACTTACTTCGGAAACAGCTTCAGAGCTGCAGGAAGTGCAGTCCCTTAGCCCTTGCATAACAAACAACTGGCATTCCACAACTCCGGCTTTTTATATACTAGGTGAAATTAAATCGGTTAGTATTCAGGAACAAGGTTCAGTAATCCTTTAATGTAATCCCGAGTCTCCAGTATGAATTTGGTTGGTTAATTGAATTTCATCCTATATATATAGGGTGAAATTTAATCAACCGACCAAATTCATACTAGAGACTCGGTTAGTATTCAGGAACAAGGTTCAGTAATCCTTTAGGCCAAATTCGAAAAACATATTTTTTGCTCCCGTACTGGTTGGACTAGTTCAAGCAGGCATTATGGGGCAAAAAATGTTTTATTTCGAATTTCACCTGAAGGGTCATTGAACCTTGTTCTTGATAACTAACCGAGTCTCCAGTATAAATTTGGTCGGTTGATTGAATTTCACCTTGTAGGTATATATATATATTATGTCATCGGCAGTGAATAGAATTGGGCATATCATGACCTGCCCAGGTATATCATATTTCTGTTAAAATTAGGGGGATAGCCTCGCTCCGTTCTGCTTCGCTCAGCTCCTCATATGTAAGATCACAAGCAACCTAACACGCTCCTTCTCGCTCCACTTGTCGTTGCATGTATTTGAATCTTTTTATACACTCTAGGGGTAGTAGCCACAAGACTGCATGGTGTGGGGGAACTCTGATTCAGTTTTAGTGCAGAGTCAACCTATATTCAACATAGTCAGTTGCTTTTTTTTTATTTGAGGGTATGCGATAGCATATAGCTTAAGGATGTAAATGTAGACTGTTAAATTGTACAAAAATAGCTTTAAAATCCTCAATATCCAAATCCCCAGGCCCGTATCAAAAGCCAACCCTTCTTTGTTAACAAGAGTTTTCTTACCATCTTCACCGACTGAGATTTCAGCCTTTGTGTAATCTACACCCTTTTGTATAATTTTTAGAAGTGCTGCTGGCGGTACTAGCGCTCCATTAATGTTGCTCTGCGATATATGTGATTCCATACCAAATATATACGCGGAATGCTGAAACCCTGGAAAGTACATCATACAATTTACATTCTCCTTTGAAGGTCTGATACTGTGGATGAGAACCATGCAAGTTTAATGAAACTCACCAGATTCTTGTAAATAACGGTACATCAGGAAATTCACTTCGTCACTAGAGAAACTCATTATGGAGGCTTTTGTAAACTCATGAACAGTTTGAATTCTTTATTTCGTTTTAGAATAACTAAAAGAAATACATAAACCTTGACTCCCTCCCAAACACAATACGGACGGACCCAGTGTTGCCAGTACCATGTCCACAAAAGTAACTCAAGAGTGTTCGAAAAGTAACATTTTCACAAGAAAAGTAACGCTTTTTTATTATTTCCGTATTTTAATACAATATGCACAGTTTAAATATTATTTAGTACTCGAACTTTACCTTTAACTATTTCAGCATTTTTTTAGTGGTTGATTTTATTCGTTGGTTGTAAGCCTGCAAAAAAATGGCACAATAAAAACAGTAAAACTACAAAAAAACTTACCTAAAACTTACCTACGTGATCATTGAAGAAGAAATGAATGAGGCTTTAAATAAACTGAAAGAAAATTTAACAACAACTGACCACTGCGTAGAAATTATTAGTCCTGGCACATTTATTTAATATTTATACCTACAGCAAAAGTTATTTATAAGATAATAGAGAAGAGAATATAGAGTATATAAGGTCCTACAATAATAATTTCAAAGACCGCCCACAAGACGGTGCGTTAGAGTTCAACTCAAATATTTTGTAAACTAATAGTTAGCGCGGGATTGTTTCTTGGGAAAGTGGTTCAGTATGATCCGTAGAATATGTGGTTTTATTTAATGGTTGCACTCTATTTACGCCCGGTATAGATAACTTATGAGAATAGAGAAGGATTTAAAATATTTTTTTAAGAAACACGATAGAGTAAGATTTATTTTTGATTTAAGTTAGATTTAATTTTTGTTGTAAAAGTTAATAAAAAAGTAATTTTTAATTTACGTTTACTGTTATTTTTTTCCATTATTTTTCTTCCGTAAGTACTACCTACATAAGAGAAACGGAGGAAATGGAGTTTTGTTACAAAGTAAGAGAAGATCGTTTTTCGTAACTTTACTACAAAATCTTACAGAAATTCTTCCATGGTAACTATTTAAAATATTTAAAAGTCCACTGAAATATTTACTGGTAGGTAACGAGAAGAGCGAAAATTTTCTTCTTTTGTAACCGGTTACAAAATACAGTTGCATAGGCGGCCGAAAGGAGAAAATTGACTCTGCCGCACTGATCTATTAGAATAATAATAAGATGTCTATGCTCTGCAGCCACGCCGCCGTGCCTCGCCGATCTGTCAGTCAGTCAAGTCATTTCCATCATTCATTGTGGCAAAAATATAATATCTACACGTTCATCTCCCTCTTTCTGTTTGCTCATTCTAGCAGTGCGATAGGGAAAGTTATTAGATTCTAGCTTTGGTTTACCTACATGCAATGCTCAATTGCCATGCTAACGTTGAGAAATGCACGACACCATAGAGATATGACATTTCCTCTGAGCACGACACTAGCTTGCGTTCCGTTTCATCTTGATTTTTAATTCAACTTTCAAGAATTTGTTAAAAATTTGAAAATTACTCCGTAAGTAAAGTAACGCAAAAGTAACGTTTTCAGCCATGTAACGTAAAGGGGTCAAAAAGTAACGTAAAACGTTACAAAAGTAATGATTTGGCAACACTGGAGGGACCGCCAGCTAGTGTTGCCAACTGCTACCCATATCTAGTAGCTAGATTTGTTGCGAAAAGTTGCTAGATCGCCCTATTTTCGTGCCCCAGAAAGTAGCTAGAAGTAGCTAAATGTTTCTAAGTCTTATTTTTTCATTGGAAAATCCATTTTCAAGATAAATAATGGACGCAATGAGACAAATTAAGGCAAATCACTGAGAGCACAGTTAGAAATTGAATAATACAACTGAAACAAATGCTGTTTTAGTCAACCAACACCAACCACATGCCAAAATATATAATGGCGTCAGAGTGTAGTTAGCTTAGCTCCGGTCCGGCGAGCAAGATGGATAAAGAGAAATAGGTGACAAGAGATATGAAAGGGAGATAGTCAAAGAAAAGTTTGGCTACAATGGCTACTATAGTCAGTCGTCCGTCAGGGTCGTGGCCGCCACCGAGTCGACTATAGATAGACATTAATTATACAAGCTAATAAGACGAATGGCGAAGACTTTAGTGCCTTGTGAATCTTGTGATAGAGGCGATTATTGGTTGGGCGACACGTCTTATTGTTTTGGACGTTTAGACAGAAGCAGCGCCACGTTTCGCTTTTAAAGTTCTTTTCACGAAAAATATTTCACGGATTAAGGCATTTTTGTATTTACCCTTTAATAATAAGTACTTTGACAGCGACTTTTTTCCTGAAAGGAAATTTAGTGTGAACTCTCACTAACGTTTTGTCTGTTACTTAAAAAGTAGCTAGAAAAAGTAGCTAAAAAATCTAAATTTTTGTAATTTGTAGTAGTCCGACACCGAAAAATAGCTAGATCTAGCTATAAAGTAGCTAAGTTGGCAACAGTGCCGCCAGCAGTGTTGCCGGCAGTGTTGCCACACCAAATTTTAGATAATCAGTAGGTGGTATGTCAAAAATTGGTAGAATTAGGTAGATTTTAAAATAAAAAATTGATAGATCTACCACCCTGATATCAGTAAATTTTTAAAATATAAAATGCGAGTATACCATTTAAAGAGTTTTATTGGTGATGTTTATACATATTTTTATTGAATAATGTAAAATGTTCAACACTCGGCACTTCGTTCTTTGAAATGGACCTCTTAGTATGAAGCTGCTTAGTCGGGTTTCCTGGCATGTTGACAAAGGAGAACAGTCTTTCAACATTTGCACTGCTATATGTACTTTTAATCTTCAGAATAAAAAGTTAAATATTTTAATTCAACTTGCGCTTCGCGTTGTTGTCTTCACGCCCTCTCCTTCTATCACAGGGTTAAATGCACAGCAGTGGTCTCTTTTTTTTCCATAGTGCTGGACAGTATTATAATTTATCGAGCATTGTATTGTTGCTACTATGTACGTAAGTAAGTAAGGGATATTTTTATATGCGTTTTTTAGCGTAAGAATTATGTCAGTAGTGTCTTTCAGTAGTCAGTATGTCTATATCATATTCATCCATATCGATTCGTGTCGATCGATATCGATTCATATCTATCTATATCGATAATTTTTTATATTTATTTATCCTTGTTTATTTATTGATCCATATCAACCAATATCGATCCGTATCGACCCATATCGATCCATGTCGATCCACATATAACCATATCGATCATATCGATTCATATCTATCCATATCGATTCATACCTTTATATACAATGTGTTTATAGTCTTGAAATTAATGTTTGATGAACTAAATTTTTCTTTTGGCCTAGCAACCGATAAAATTAAAACTGTCATGTTATTGTCAATTACATTCTCTTTGATGTTGTCTTTCATTCTGGTGTTTAGCTCGATTTTCCTTAGTTTTTCTTATTTATGCACTCAAAACTGTACTAATTTACAAATAAAATCGAATTAAGAAACAGCATTATGCTGAAGCCAGTTCACATTGGGGTTCGCGAAGTATATTTTAAAGTTTTTGGAAGGTGTTATGCGGAATACCAAGCTGGGCATATTTTGTCGAATTCAGAGGATGTTTACGTTGGTTTTATTGTTCGTTTTCATTTAGAATAAAGCATTAATTTAGGATAACATTAATTTTTGAGCCCAAGCGAAGCTTTGCTTACATTGCCCTCTTTAGAGGATAGATCTAAATTGATAGACGAAATTTAATGGGTTCCCAAAACTCTTTGATACTTGCCCCTTTGATCTAATTTTGCCGTAAATAAAAAAAATACTATTTTCTTTTTTTTCGTACTATACTACTATGTTATTATATTAGATAATTATTGTGCAGTTGGTTTTTTGGTGGTAATAAATAAATTTTTCGGGAAAATCAAAAAGTAAACTCAGGCGGATTGTGAAAGAGGGTTTTGAAAATAACAGCATATTTTGAACTCCCGGTAAACACAGAAGTGGTCGTCCAAAGAAAGAAATGGCCGATTGACTTGAGGAAAATATTAAAAGCTATTGGCTTTCCGTACAAGAAATGTTAATGTAACCGATCAACTTTGATTGAAAAACATCATATTGCTGCGAAAGGAGAGGAATTTGAGTCATCCTGAAAAATAGATAAAACATGCCAGAAGAATAAAAAAAAACTTTTCTCACTCTGATAATGGTCATTTTTTTCTGTGGAGAATTCCTGGTTTATGATGTGATAAGTGATAGTTTTTTTTTCGTTTTTTCTTTGTAAATTAGTAATAAATATGTTATAATATGTTTTGCTGGTTTACGTGATGACTTCTGCTTCCCTTCCACCTTCTCGCCATGTCTTTCAAATACATTGACTGTATAAATTAAAAGTCTTAAAGTTGTTTTTGTCACGCTATATAGGGTGGCTATGTGCATGACAGCAGCGCCATCATTAAATTTCATGACTATTTAGACGCATTGTAGTGTCAGTATGTCTACTATACCGTATCTATCCATATCGATCCATATCGATTCATATCTATCCATATCGATCCATATTGACCAATATCGAACCACATAGATCCGTATCGACCCGTATCGATCCATATCGATCATATTGATCCATATCAATCCGTATCGAGCATATCGATCCATATCGATCTATATCGATTTATATCGATTCGTAACTATCTATATCGATCCATATCTCTACATATCGATCCATATCGGTCCATATCGATTCCTATCGATTTATATTGATCCATATCGATTCATATCTATCCAAATAGATCATATCCATCCATATCGATTCGTATCGATCCATATCGATTCGTATCAATAATTCAATTCTATTATTTAGAGATAATTCTCAGAACGGCAATTGGTCTGTAATTGGTGATATTGCTTCTTCGTCGAAAACGTACGCTTACTACAACGTGCAAACCTGCGTGCCAAAATGTTGCATCTGATCGCCAGCGCCCTACATTCTCTTTCAACATCGGCATGGTCCTTGAGGTCGTGGGTTACAAGATGTCCGAGGTACCTGAATTCGTTGACCCGCTTCATCTCTATACCGTTGAGGGTAATAGCGGCCACAGTATCGGGACACCAACCACCCACGGCCCCAGTATCGGGACACCAACCACCCACGGCCCCAAACGCCATGCACTCACTCTTTTTGGCGTTGTATACTAAACCGTGAGACAGTACGTGTTCATCACGCTTACGGAGCAGCTCCCTCAGGGCTCTGACTGTTGGGCTCAGCAGCACCATGCCATCAGCATAGCTGATATTGTTTATACTGGCATCATCAATGCGACGCCCGATCCTTTTGATGCTGAGCCCCACGATCAGGTCATTTATGTAAAGGTTAAAAAGTTTGGGCGATGTAATCCCCCTCTGCCTTGCCCCACATTCCAACCCGTACGATGACGGACACTTATATTGCCTATTTGACATTATTCGACTGATTCAGGTACCAATATTAGAAGATACGCAAAAGTCCTGCCGGGACGTATCTTATTCGAGTACCGTCGCCGAGATAGTAGCTAGTGTGATAGGCCGATAGTTGCCCTTATCAGCCGCATCTCCAGTTTTGTTTGTAATGATGGGAACAACCACAGTTTGCATTAGATCCTGTGGGAGGTGCGAGTGGCCCATACATAGCGACAAAAAAATTCCCAGTATACGTGGCAGATGGACGCCTGCGTACTGAAAGTGCTCGATGACCCGACGACTTCCCTTTTGTCATTTTCTTTAATACACTATCCACTTGTTTGGCAGTAAACCGAACTAAGTCAAATCACGACAAGCCCCGGCATCGACCACCCGTTGCCGTGGCGGACTCAGTGGGGACTGCACACTAAAGTGCTCTACAAACAAGTTTCCAATCTCTTCTGGTTGATTGACGCCAGAGACACTCACAGGCAGTCCAGGCCTAACATTCAATTTATTTGTAGCCTTCCAACATTTTTTAAAATCCTTGGCGGCACTATGAGATGCTATAATGTCGAGCCTGATCTGCTGTTGATGCTTCTTATACCGCTTGAGTTTACTCTTAAATATTTTACGAGTAAGGCACATATTGTCGTTTAAATCTCCAAAGGTAGGCATATTGTACGACAGCCACGACTGATATGCAACCTCGGCCCGCCCGTGGACCTCGCTTACATGCTTGCAAAAATACAATAAATTATTTATCTATAAATCTAAGCAATAATCACAGTGTATTCGTTAAATTTAACAAAAAATATTCAGAAAAGAAAAATGTCTTTTTGCTACTTGATGCGTGGATCGGAACGTTAACCCATAGGTACTGACACTACATAAAAGAAAATACATCGCTGAGTCGGTGTGGACATCATAAAAGATTGCGTCAGTATGAGTTTTTTTTGTTTTGTTATTGTTGTTTGTCCTTGGTGAAATGCCGAGAAAAAAAATCTTTGAACTCTCAAGCTTGGGAGTTATTGGTTCGTTCAATTTCATTAATTAAAAAAATAACAAACAGTAGTTTGGATAATCAAAGATCAATCAAATAAAAAATCGATTTGATAGCCGTTGTGAACGTCCTCGATACAAAAAAAATCGATTCTATTTCGTTAGGGCACATTACTATAACTGTCAACTTTGAACTGCCACGCATATCTTGATAACTCGAACATAATAAGTATCTTTGACATACTCGAAAACTCCAAAATTAATTCTGATTTTATCGATATCGATATTTTTCGTTTCACTGTATGACACCCCTACATAATTATTACGCGTCAAACTTTGAGCTTGAGACGTCCAATCACAGCTCTCTAAACGGTCCCGTCCCCCGCCCTAAATTGGTGATTTGTGTTTCGAAGAAAATAAGTATATAGCACAGACATACAGACTAAACCTGAGGATTAAATAACGTTGGCAAGTATCCATACAAAAACCAAGTGACATATAAGCTACATGATACAAAAAAACGTATAAAAATGGGTTGTTTTGGCTGGCATATGCTGGAAACATATTTGTTAATACCTTAACTAATACCTCCTATATATTCTGTTTGGAAACAAGCAATATTTATATCTAAAAGAGCCCGTAACTCAATGAGTTAAAATTGCTTTAAATGGACACTATACGTTTCTTGTTAATGTTTAGTCTGTATGTCTGTGGTATATAGCTGCGCTCTCCATCTTCCTAAATGGGCGAAGCCTTTAGCGGACATCGACTGATGATCAAACTGAACGCACTCCTTATCTATGGTTGGTATGGTATTTCATTGAAATTAAATTATGGCAACATCATGCTGCGGTAGTTGTTGTTTCCTAGGCTAGGCGCCATTACTTTTTCCGATGATAAGTGGAAATGATTTTAAAATCCGTTTTAATCGACAAATTTGTGTGATGTTTTAGCAAAACTTTCAGGTGTTTGTGTTATTAAACTATTGAACTTTTAAGGATATTGAGCTGGGCTTTGTCATGGCCGGTAAGTAGTGACTTTTAGCGTCCGCTAATCAAGGGCGAAATCGGAATTGGGATTCGCAATAAACACGAAGATGTTTTATCGTTCGAACTCCGACGGTAAATTCGAAGTTCTTGCCTTTTCTGTGATTTTCTGATTAAACGTTTTTACTTTGTTTCGCTAAATAAATAAAAAGTGTTTGGTTACCTATTCTGTATGTCTTACGCCGATCGTTCTTTTTAACCTTCTGCGCTTTATTTTCCTTCTAACTCATAGCGTAACGTATATATCAGGGTTTTTGCAAAGATATTGAGGCAGTATTTTTATGTGTGCACCCATGGGTTTGTTATATATGATTGTAAGGCTTTGTTTTGTCTAGGATCAGATGATTACAAATTGTTGATTTTGAAGGTCAGATAAATAATTGTGCTACTGACGTTGCTGTCTACAAAGCTACTGTCTCGGTAAATTGCTAATATGCTGATGAAAACAGTATAAAACAACCAATATATTTTGAGGTTAGTGACTATTTGTGAATGATTTGTTTTTTTTAAATTCTTTCAAGACTATGCCGACAGTGAATGATAAATGGTATTTCTACCTTTCTATATATTTCGTTACCTTTATCTACAATCAATATATTTACTTTACTTTGCAATATTTTTGGTTGGTTTTGTGGTATGCTATGTTGTGTGAATTAATGATCAAGGTTTCCAGTAACTGCAGAAGTTTTGGGAATCTAAAGCAGACAAATAATATGTGGAACAAAGATTATTGTACATAAACGTTTGGTGTGAGTCTTTTTTGTGATGTAACTTTTTAATAATCTGGCCTCTTATAATTGTTTTTTCATTACACTTCTATTTAAATACAAGATAACTTCATAATTACTTCATTGGGCTATGCAATAGGAGTGTAAATTTTGAAACATAAAATAGTTATTGAAATTGTGAAATATTATAGGTATTTAATTGTTTTTGGGTAAATTGATTTATTTCCTATTTCTAGTGTAATATTGAAATCGTATAATTTAGGTATTGCATCATTCTTGGGAAAAACATGAACATATTATCGTAACCTGAATTAGAGGTGTTCCCAAGTGTAAACTGAAATGCTAGTGATAGTCTACACCTGGTACACCTGTGTTTAACCGAGCATTGTTATGTCCCAAAGGGTAGTGAGCCCTATTGCCATACTTCGGGCACAAATATAAAAATTTGGGCATGCAGGTCCCCTTACAGTTAAGCAAGTGGTAAGAACACTATGTTCTGTAACACGCCATACCTATCTTCTAACCTAACCTGCTGGTTCTATTCTGTACTGAAGGATTTTTGGGATTTCTTTTTACACTTTTGAGTGAATGAAGGACTGTGTGTAAGATAGCATTAGTGTAATGAAAATGTAATCCATCTTGAATCAATTTGGAACATTTAAGTAAGAAACAAGTAAAACATTACCTAATCAGACATTTTAATTGGTCTGTTACTATCAAGTGCTCAGTAACAAGGGGACAACACAATTTAGCTAGATTACAAAGGTGGTATCTATTTGGAGATTACTGAAATTAAGTATGAAGAAAATTTCATTTACTCTATTTCTATGGTTAGTTGGATTTCGTTTATGCTATGACGCCTACAATGGCTTACACAATATTGCTTTTGTGTAAAAATAGTACCTAAGAAATTCTAGACTAAAGCGCTATTGAAAATAAATATTTTCAGAAGCTGCTATTGGTATTAGGAAACTGCATTCTTTTGCTACTGCAAAATGTTGCTTTTACACGCTTCTACTATGCAAATTTGAAAGAAACCAGTAACAAAGGGGCTGAGCACAGTGTAACTTCTACAGAGTAGCTGATGATGCAGGCAACAGGCTAGTTTAGAAAAGTAATAAATTAATCTTTGCATTTGTATTGACTCAATGTTTGTGAACTTGTAAACAAGGACATTGTTTCTTTAGTATTCTTTAAATGTCTGCACCTTGGCTAACTTCCAAATCTAGATTAGCATTAGTTGTAAGTTGTCAAAGATTATCCTTTTCTTACTATTTTCCTACATTTTGCCACACTAAGTAAGTAGTTCTGATGTAGTTGTGTCAATAGTCATCCATCACATTGAACCCTCAAATACCTATGTGTGGTCACAGTACCTGCAAGGGTTTTTGTTTTTCTATTTATTCACCCATCATAAGTCAAAGAAATTTGTGTGGTTATATAGCCGTTCATTGATTCCATGCAACAATTTACAAGCACTTGTCAAGTGTATACTGCCCTCATAAGGAGTGCGAGTCCTGTGCAGGTGATAAAAAAAAAGATGCGAGCCTGTAAGTCTCATGAGTTCTTATCTCACATTGAACTTAAAAGGACTAGGTTAGGACGTTAGGTTTCAGTTTTGCATCAGATTCAGTTTCATGATAAAAATTGGGAAAAATTATGGTGTATTGTTTGGCTCAAGACTCAAGACCATTAATGTTTATTATATTCACAAATAAATATACATAATTATAATCTTCTAATCACAATTATATCACTTTTAAAAAAGTGTTAATTTCCTGAATGAAGTGATTCAGCTCCCATATTCCTAAACTAGTTAAGATTAATCTAACCTATATGCAGATACCTTATACTTTTTTTTATAGTGAATCTCATAATGTAGCCTTAATTTCAAAATGAAGTTTTGCGCGCATGGCAGTTTTGAAGGGTATACAATTAGAAAACAAAAGCATTAGAGCAGGACTGACGTTAAGCATTATGGAGCCCCTAACCCTCTCAGTCAATAGGTATCCTATAGGTGACATAGAGTGACATCTAGGAATACCCTGCTTAGTGGGAAAATTGCTACTTCAATATGCTAACTTAATATTTTTATTCCTGTATACCAGGTGTATACAGACAGCAATCTTCAAATTTAACCACATATCTAAGTGGTTATCATACTGAACACCTTTTCCTAAGAGACATACAGGGAAGAAGATATTCAACTTTTATCTATCTATAATATACTCCGTGAAGTTGCTAGAGGCCTAGCATTGGTTTTAACTTCTCTAGCTTAGTTTTTGAGAAAATATATTTTTATATAGTCTTGCAGATTTTCTTTTCATTCCTCAAGGTCAAAGCGGAGCTCAGCAGCGAAACATAATATAAATCGTGTTCGTACATCAAGATGATATTAAAACATACATAAGATTCGATATAGGTCGCCATTTGGGGGCTGACTCGTAATACTTACCCAGCTAAACATCTTTAGAAGTTATTTTTGTTTTGTCTTTAAAATTACTTAATTATTTTGGTAACATTGTACGTTATTCTTTTTAACTAAGCCTTATGAATCTAGAAATGCCAACATGTGTAAAAATTATTTTGTTTTTGGTAGTATTCAAGATTTTTTTAAATTTATTAATTGGTGTCCATGATTGCTTTTAGGTACTTATGTGATTGAAGTATGACCTAGGAAGAACTTGAGGTTTATTTTGGTTTATACTGTTTATTTGGAACCTTCACAATCAAAGCACAGAAAATATTTAGAAAAATTCACATGGTATGATAGTACAAAGGAGTGGCAAACATAACTGGGTCATATTCAAAAAATATGTACGTATAACATTTTTGAAACAGATATGAAAATTGTTTTAATGTAACCGAAAAAGTAACAGATATGAATTATAAGGGCTGATTCATACAATAAATAAATAAAGTTAGTGATTATTATTTACGTAATGTTTTTCGTTTAAGGAATTATCAATTATATACTAATTCACTATATAATATAAATTGATATTTTCTAAACTTTAAAAACTTTTTTTGGAACCCTGGGGTCCAAGACCAACCGTTCCGGGGATATGGCCAAAACAAACCACCCGACCTCGGATCAAAATTTTAAGTTCCGACTTTGAGAGTTCCGAATTTCTTTGGGTCCAAAAGTCTTACACTCGACTTACTATCCAGTATTTTTTTCCGTTCAAATATCTCAACGACAAAAAGATTTAGCGAAAATGTCAAAAAAATTACAAATAATGTAAAAACTGTCAAAAGTCGAAGTTTTTTCCATTAATACACCTCGCTGGCTCGACCTCTGGTCTCGCCAGTTTGGTTAGACCTTTTTCATACAAAACAGGGTTCACAGAAACTGTGAAAACTAATGTCAAATGTCAGATTTTATCCCCAGTTGGAATGACATGCCCTATGTCTTTCATGTCAGACTACTCCTTCCGAGTAAACGACCATGTCAATGAGTCAATAACCGTTTTGTAGCGCTTTATATACAGGGTGTAAATAGAGTGCAACCTTTTTATAAAACCACATACTCTACTGATCATACTGAACAACTATTCGAATAAAACCGTGCAAATCAGCAGAGAAAAAGATATTCAACTGTAACTCAAAGATTTTATGTCGTAGGAGGAAGGTCTATTTTAGAACGCTGCACCGGAACAGCTGTTTCACGGACGACGCTCTCTCTGAACTCGCCCGCATGTCGGTGCGTTAAGGTTCACGCATTTTTGTTTAGAACTCAATTATTTCCCAAACTACGGGTGTCCGTATGATTCTTGGGAAAAGTGGTTCAGTAGGGTCGGTAGAATATGTGGTTTCAATTAATGGTGGCAGTCTATTTACACCCAGTACAGTCAAAAATAATTATACATAATTACATTGTGTACAATAGTGAACACAGCTTTGCTCCTTCATATCGGTAACGTAACAGAAAATAAATAGTAAAAGATAAATTGCGGATATGAAAAGAATTTACGTATCTATCCCCAAAATCATATTATTTGCAATGAAATTAATGTGCTTAATTAGATATTGTGTAAGTTATGTTAAACAAATATGCTGATTTCCATGTATGAACCAACAATAAAACCTAAAAGTACTTACCGATAACTCAGCAAACCACGTAATTTCGGGAAATAAATGACCGTGAAATCTCACGGCAACTTTTGTGCATCGAAAGAAAAAATCAAAATGTCTGAGGTCCAACAGTCACGCCATCTGTCTTGGGTGCTTGCAACGAAATGTTTCTTGTATGTATATATTTTATTAGTATTAAATAAATATTTTATAAACGGCGTAACTGAGAAGAATAACCGAGAGGTATGAAATTCTAAACAAACAAAAAATTATTAATATAATATATTTATTTAAGCATATTTTATTTGGTTTACAGAAATATTCAAGGCTAAAGCATTACGATGTCACAAGGATATGACATTTTTGACTAATGTGACTATTTCTATTTTAAATAATTTAATTAGTTAGGACAAAATAGTGTATATTTTTTTATATGACCCAACTTGGACACAAAAGAGCTCTACTATAATATAGTACTCGTATAGTAGATCATGTAATTATGATCTTGTAAAATCAGTGATATATTATCAGCTCCAAGTCAAGCATAAATTAGCAGTCATGCAGGATTTTATGATTTGGGATTCTTATTTTACATTATTATTTATATTCATTTACCTAGTGTTGTTTTCATTATCCAACAACATAATGTATTAATATCAAATTAAGAACCCTAGAATCTCTTTTGTTACTTCCCTTTTGTGTGTTTTAAACAAAGGGTATGAAAAGGAAGGCTAAAGTTACAAGCAAGTTGGTAAAAGAGTACCATTGTAATGTATTTTGTTACAATTCTGCTTTGTAAACAGGTTTCCTAGTTAACTTTTGTTCCATCATTTGCTGTTCAGGTGTGGTTACTACTACTCGACTTTATTGCTAATTTCAATTTGGAGCTTTAAATATTATGTATCAATAATAGTATCAGTGAAGTGCTAGTTATTGTGATAACGTAAAAATGCTAAAGAAAAAAGAACAGCCATGGTTCTCAAACCGTCACCTTCGGATTCAACATAACTTCAATCATTGGAGGCACCATTCTTGCCGGTTACATTGGAATTCGACTTGTGACTGTATGTACGGAATATTTAAAATTCCAACTAACTTATATAGCACATTTGTTTTATTTAAAAAAAATTAAGCAAAACTTTTCTTGGATTTTATTGTTACAATACAATGAATAAGGAATCTTAGGAGTAAGAGAAATGATAAAGAGAGTTTTGATTAATATGTTTATAAGTTGAGATACTTATTGTAAATCTATAATAACTTTTGAGCCTTAAAGCCTATGTCCAGCAGTGGACGAAACAGAATGATGGATGGACAGGGCCAAGATCCGATGACCTTATGACCCTCAATACTACATAGACATAGATTGTTGGCATACCTTTGTATAATCCCATAGTCGCCTTTTACGACATCTACGAGAAGACTTCGAGAAATTTTCGTAACTTTTCTCCGAAGCACTAGCTACTAGGACCAAAAATTATTTTATAAAATACAGCAGAAATAAATCAGAAGAAACGTTTCTTTATTAATGCATGGTCTGAAAAAAAAATAACTTATTTTCTCATAACTATAATAACTCATGTGTAGTTTAGAAAATAAGAACCATAAACTATCAGTATACGGGCTAGTTGAGATGGAGCAGGGGGAAAATCTAAATTATAGATAGATAAATTTGCTGAAAGGACTCATTTTGGAGAAAAAAAAACTGCATTCAGAAACGTATCTTGGACGGTAAACAAACCAGCTCGTTCTGCAATAAAACAAATTCTATATAATGTCATCAATAATGATAATTGATAGTGTTAGTAAGAAACAAGTCTTGCACAGAAACATTGTGTCAAATCAATACAAATGCCTTCATTTTGTATGTTCTTGGAATTCGTATGTTCGTTCGTTTTCAACAAAATCGAGAGTCCTTTAAGCAAATTTCTCTTACAGCTTAGATAAATGAGGTAAACCTCATAGTACTCCACCTCAACGCGCTACCGGTTATTCATACTATTAATTTTTCACTTCTAGATCCATCAAACTGTAGTACTAACTCGTTATTTTTCTGAAACTATCTCGAATCTTCACTACGAGAAATAGTCGCTGTTTTGTACATAGCTCTATAAAGTATGTTTACTTGCTACAATTTTCTTTATTTATTTAGAAAATCACACTAAAGAAGTCATACAGTCTACAAAGAAACTTATAATAAAGTCTATTTCGAGTCAATAACCCTGGTGATTCCCACATATTTTAACCAGAATCTTTCACTTCTGTCCAAGTCTTAATAATTTTTGTGTAAGCAGCAAAGTGTAAAGTGAGTTGTTTGTTGTCTCCAGGCAATGGTGGTGAGACGACGTGGTGTCTCAGCCAGGTGAAGGGCACGCTTGAGGACGACGTTACCGAGGCAGATCTCATCTCCTGCGTGGAGTTCAACCACGACGGAGAGCTACTGGCAACTGGAGATAAGGGCGGCCGAGTTGTTATATTTCAGGTGAGGGTAGAACTTAAACTACTGTCTCAGCTTTTGGCAAACACGGAAAGGCAAATACTTCGGGTTGGGTTTTATATCGTGCGGCAGTAATTTGATTGTGATAAGGGCTGAAATATGCAGCAGTTCCTTCTTCTTACTTTGAGTATCTTTTTTGCAGTAATGCGTATTTGTTTAAATACCAAACTAATGAGACCCTTGATCTCCTAACAATGATCTTAATTAAGTTGGTTTTGACACGGAACGAAATACAATTATCTTTTGTAGCAGACTGAGATTAAAAAGTAAAAAATGGGTGCGACGACGAGCGAAGAGAGGAAGAGTGTTAGGTTACTATGCATAATTAGGAGCTGAGCGAAGTGGAGCGAGGCGACCTCTGTAGTTCTTTGCAGAAGTAAAATAATCAATAGAAATCTCCATATTTGTCACCCTTCCTTGACATCTGGGCCCGCTCCATCCCTCAATATTTAAATTGGCGCTAAATAAAGCACATATCCCAAGTAGAACGACCGCCATACACAAAATTCGTGGTAATTTTTTAGAAAGCCTAGTAATCTAGTTCTGCCCAGAAAACAATCACCTTAATTAGGAACATGTCTAGGTACAATATTGGTTTTTATTAAATTTCAAATATTTGTTTCAACAAACTAGACATTTCCGCAGATAAAGAAGTTTACCAGGCAGGGGGGACCCTACCACTCTCTCTTTCAACCTCTTCCCATTAAATAGTGCCCCACGACTATAAATTTAGGGGAATTTATAGTCAGATATTACGAATCAAAATCGTATCGAGCAATTTAGATTACATTGATGGAAACCCACGCATTTTTTCTGATCTTCTAATATGTACGACTGAAGCTTACATTGAGAAGCAATGTACAAAACTTGCCGTTGGAGTACACCCATGGCATGCGTCGCGCTTGTAGTGCAGGTATGTGAAAGCATTAACAATTGTCCCTTATTGTCTACAAACAGAGAGATCCAGCATCGAAACAATGCGTGCCGAAGAAGGGGGAGTACAACGTATACTCAACCTTCCAGTCCCACGAGCCGGAGTTCGATTACCTCAAGTCCCTAGAGATAGAGGAGAAGATAAACAAGATCCGGTGGCTCAAGCGGAAGAACCAGAGCCACTTCCTGCTCTCAACCAACGACAAGACCATTAAGCTCTGGAAGGTCAGTACTGTTAGTACTTGCTTGCTTTTCTTTCTGTTTCACACACTACATTGGTCCTACGCACATGCTTTATACGTATCTTGTCCATACTAATGGAACGTTAAACATAGCCACAAGCTACACACTCTCATACTAAATTATAGGAAAGACCAGCCTTTCGCCCGCGGCTCCGTCTCCATTTATTCAATCACGGCCCCGTTTTCGGCTTGGACTTTGTTTTATGAACAACCTTTATTGCTCATATGATGACCAGGGTCACTGCGATGATAATAAAAAAAACGCTTCTATATTGTTTTTGAGTTGAAACGGGACATACATACATACATAAAAATTGGCTTCACTACTATACTAATAACCCATTTCTTTTATAACTTTTTAAATATATTCTATGTACAGATACGACTTTTTTACTACTCTATTATTTATTATTAGTGTAGATAGCGCCTAGATTAACGTACATATGAGACGACTACTGCGTAACTTTGCTTAGTTTCAGCTTCATTTCGAAGATACCTTTTCGCCTGCTTGAAGTGTTGCTCTGTGTTGAAAATTATGGGCACTTCACGTCATAGTGAATTTTACAATAAGCGGCAAACTTCTTGGCCGACGCGAATTGAATACGATTGGCTGCGCAACGGGCGAATTTTAAATCTGTCACAAAACTGCGATCGCGTGTTGTTTTGGCGTGGAAACTATTATTGTAATATATTTTATGTTCAATACGGTGTTTTAGTGCATGTGTAACCGGCCAAACTGATTTGGGTTGACATAAAAAACACGAAAGTTATGTGTGGCGGTTGCTTCATCACTTACTTCGACTCGCCATACCCAATCTACCGATTCGCTTCTGCGCAAAAGGATTTCTTATATTTGAGAACAACTAGTTTGGCCTAGGTAAAACTGGTTTCTCAAAAAATCGAGTTTGGCCGGTAACACGTATCGATTCATATTACAAATAATAAAAATTAAATCAATGCACTGGTATATTGGTCGTCTTTTATTTTAGTTGGTTTCTTAAAGTAAAAAGTAACTATAGTACGTGACAAAGCGGGAGTGCGGGCGAGTACATATGTACATGTCAGTATGAAATGGCCCGCACTCCCGCCTGTCGCAAAATATGAATTATCATTTATAATGAACATGCGTCGATGGTAACGGCAATCGCAGGACTTCTAAACCATACTTGTGTGACGATAACTTAATAATTTAGAATGATATGTAATTAATACAATAATGTACTATTATTTCTTTGCGATATTAGTTGTTCTTAGTGCTTTAATATGCTTAGACCATTTAACACGGGACCTGGCAAAGCGCGACTCTTAGTACTGAAATTATTCTGCCATTTTCCACGGGAGGGAGGTAAACACGCACAGCACACATTTACTCATTCACGCACACTCCTGAGAAAAATTTATATGTCACACTAAATCAGAAGCTGCAACACAAACACAAAACGGGCACACAAGCAAACTTACATGAACAAACTGTTCATGTACTTCGACAGAGGGGGATAAGTGAGCTTGCCTAGTCCCGTGTTATATGGTCTAAGTTAATATGTAATAGAAATGGGCTTTCAACATTTCTGAAAAAGCAATAGTAATAATCGAGTGAAGTATTAATTTAATAATCATAGGTATTATTTGCTTGACTGTACAATAATCATACTTACTTCCTACTTCTTGACCGATGTCATCTGCATACGAGTGAGTGGCTGCGCATGGGGCTATAAAATCTAAGATATCTGTCACAAAAGTACAATCAATCGTGTGGAGTCGTGCTAGCGTGAAAACTTCCATTGTATTTTTTTATGTACAATGGGCTTACTTTTGGCCATTGCCGCGTCTGATAGAAAGCGACGATAAGACCCAGAATGAAGCGCGTTCGCCCAGGAACTGAGAGAGTGACGGCAGGCAAGGCGTAAATCAGTCTTTCCAGCTTCGCGTATCTACGGAAGTCGATAACGATACTATGCAAGAGCTTGTAACCACTTCCCCGGTCCCGTAACTCATGACGTCATGCCGGAACCCGACGACGCGCTTCGCGGTATGGTGACAAGCCACGGCTCAGGCCTACCACCAGTAACCATTGGGGCCAAGACCCTCATTACTACAAAGACATAGATTGTTGGAATACCTTTTTATAATCCCTTATTCGTCTTTTACGACAATATACTTTATGTTTAATTAATTGACTAAATGATAATAATAAAATATTTGTCGTTCCTTATGTTAGTTTATTATATTGCAATTCATCATAATAAATAAATCTTAATAAGTGGTTGTTGTAAAATCTTTATACATAAAACGATACCCTGACTGATCGACTCTTCTATCAACGCCTTGATCAAACAGCTGGACACTGGAACATGAAATTTGGACACTTAAAGACGGTAATATATATAAGTTTCTTTGGCCAGATTGTGGTACATAAACAACAAATAATAATAACAAAAATTAGGGTTGCGTGCTCAGCGGCAGCCGAATTGTTTGTCAGGCGCTACCATTTTAGCGCATTGTTTTTTGTTGCCTTGATGTTGCTACGATATCTATA
The DNA here is from genome assembly GCA_910592155.1 of Ypsolopha scabrella. NCBI lineage: Eukaryota > Metazoa > Arthropoda > Insecta > Lepidoptera > Ypsolophidae > Ypsolopha > Ypsolopha scabrella. The sequence continues at coordinate 50,987,945 of OU342960.1, forward strand.
TTGTTGTTGCTTAATGTTTTGAACCCGTTGTGTGAGTCCGACTCGCCCTTGGCCAAATTATTCTTTTTCTCTTGTCAATTTTCTTTTTTTATTTATTTCATGTTGTGTTGTATGTATGTAACAGAATTGGGCTTTTAACATTAAGTTGTGAAAAAACATAGTATTAATAAACCAATGAAGTTTTAATTTATCAAACTAAAGTATCTTTTGCTACTTGCGTGACTCGCACTCGCCTCGTGTTCACATCTGTCAAGAAGTTTGCCGCTTATTGTAACTTTGTGTACGTATACAAGATGTGTTTATACGAAACCGACAAACCGAAAAGTAGATACAAAATATTTCCATTGTCTTATCTCGTACTGTTTTCAAACTTATTTCAAGTCTTATACAAACTATAATCATAATCCTTTCGATGCTACAGCTCCAGTTGCGTCTCTATCAAGAATAGGACTGTCAGGACGCCATTTTGCTATCGCTCTCTCTCGCGCCATCGCTAAACAGAGCGAGAGAGAGTTATAGCTAACGAGTGAAGTTATCTGCGGGTGCGATCCCATTCTTATTTGAGCCGCATAGTATTTTGACGCGTTAAGATGCAGGTGGAGCCGTAACATTGGCGCCATTCACAGCACGAAGCACAGCCTACATGTTTGGAATATAAAATAGACTAGTCGCTCAATCCTGTTTAGCTTCCATATGATATGATAGACAGTGAAGGTAGCGTGGTCGGAGGTCGTAGCCAGGTCTGAGCTGCTCCTGTTGCAGGTATCGGAGCGTGACAAGCGCGTGACCGGGTACAACACGCGCGAGGAGGGCGGGCGTCTTCGCGACCCGGCGCGCGTCACACAGCTGCGCGTGCCCACCGTGCGCCCCGCGGAACTCATGGTGGAGGCCTCGCCCAGGTATTTTACTCCTTAGGACGCGACTAATACACTTTCATCTCCCTACTTTTCTATACTGTTCTGCTTTATCTTCTACTACTGTTTACGTCTTCGGCAAAAAAATCGAGGCTAGTGCAGCTATTTTTAGTATATACTTTTATAAACCTGATCTTTCTCCTTTATTTAAATATACCTGTCATATATCGATCTTACACTTTTTTTTTCTGCTCCCGCTAGTTAGTCCGTTACAATTATCTACTTACTATTGTGTTGTGAGGACTCCAACGAAACTACCATAATCCAGGGCTCTGTTCTGCAGACGAACAAAAAATGCCCAATTAATATCATATAACTGTCAAGAAAATGTCCTCAGAAACTACAAAATATTTTAGCAGTACTTGTAGAAATTCGGAATTCCGATAAATACTTGGATTCATTGCAGAGCGTTGTAGTACATTATGATACAAGTGAGCGTTTCTTACGACGTTTTTCAACACACTTGCGAGGAAAAATCATAAAATTTCACTGTATTTTTCTTCCACATAATCGAAACCACAGCTACGAACTGACAATTTTCTTTGAAAAATGGCGGCGGAGATTTGTTTTTTGCGCAGATAGAAATAGAGGCACTGACGCAAACAGCCAAATATTAAATATTAACAAAACTGAATATTTTTTTATTTACAACAAAAAAGTGAGTTAATTTGTTGATTAAAATATATAATTTGATGAAATTAAATGATTATTTACTATATTTTAACAGAGACAGTCTATTTATTCGCAAAAACTTTACTATTTCTCAAGACATCAAAACTCTTTGCTAAGATTTAAAAAAAACTGTAATGTGAATTACACTAGTGCGATAATGTAAAGTAAAAATCACGCGTGTTTAATATGCTGCATTATGACCCTGAAGACGCTGCAATAAGGGCCACTTTATAAGCAAATGTGTTGAAAAATAATTAAAAGTTTTAAAGACATCCAAACATAATGTCAATTTGAAAGTTTTATGTTTATCCAAAAGAAGGAAGTGAATACATTTATAGTACTAGACCCTGCACCTTCTTTTATTGCGCCGCCATCCTTACTAAAGGCACATTGAACAATTTAACCTCAATTAAGATGTTTAACCATGTCGCCGTATCTATTATTAGGGTCGTAAAAATTATACGATGCCTATAACCTCGATTCTTGATCGGTTGCAGTTTTCAAAGCGTGATATTGTGAACTAAAACGGAATATTTTCTATGCTAAACAAAGGCAATGATATTTTCAATCAAGAATATGTAAACAAACCCCAACCCGGTTAAAACTTACGCAATAACTAATAAAATATCGCAAAATGTATGCGATATTTACTTTACATCGTTATCAGCTAACGCACAGATCACTCGAGTTCAGAAATTATGACTATCACTAGGTACATAAATGCTGGGCTTTATTTATATCGAGATAAAGTAAACATTGCTTGCTTGGGTTTTAGATTAAATTAAATGATTTTCATATGGTTGGGTGGTCCTTTATTAATTTTTTTATCATATGGAAAATATAATATGAATAATTCGATTTCGGGGTTCTGTGTACAAAATATAAAAAGGAACTAATAAGTTGATATTTTTGGAATGTGAAACAGGTGAAGCCGAGATCTCACGATTAGCATACATTGTAATGAAATTTGTTCGGTCTTCTTGCGATAGTTCAAATCGTCAACATTATCACAAGAAATTGAAATTATTATCATCATAAATTAAAAGTATTCATGTACAGTGGAGCCCACATCAAGCTAAACACTTTCAGTATAAGCTGACCTCTCATTGTATAGGCTTCCCGTACAATGAGAGGTCAGCTTATACTCAGTGTGTATAGCTTGATGTGGGCTCCACTGTACATGAATACTTTTAATTTATGATGATAATAATTTCAACTTCTTGCTATTTGTCCTGAACAGATACCGGCGATAATACTTGCATACCGATTATAAATGGACTGGTATCTAAAAACGCATACTAAACTGATCACACCGAATAACTTTTCTGAAAAAACAACCGCCCAATTAAAAAAATGTTCTCACCATTACTTTGAATAACTACTGTAAATAATGCACGAGCGAGTCCATTTTTTTTCTTTTGCCGTATTATATTTATGTGGGACAGTTGTTCAATATAATCAGTAGAGCACTTGGTTTCATTAAAAGATACCAGTCCGTTTACAGTCGGTACATAAACTGTGTCTATCCTTGTTGCAGACGGATATTCGCGAACGCGCACACGTACCACATAAACTCGATCTCGCTGAACTCTGACCAAGAGACGTACCTGTCGGCGGACGACCTGCGCGTCAACCTGTGGCACCTCGAGATCACCGACCAGAGCTTCAACATCGTCGACATCAAGCCGGCTAACATGGAGGAGCTCACTGAGGTAATTATACACTATTGTGTTGTATGATATCATGGCCGTCAGTGACCTTACTTAGGAACTAAAGACCTTTGTGCGTTAGTCATGGACGTCAGTGAGCTAACTTACGTACTGAAGACCATTGTGCGCATGTATGTCATGAAAGTCAGTGACCTAAATTAGGAACTGAAGACCGTTGTGCGCATGTCATGGACGTCAGTGACCTATCTTGGGTACTGAAGACTATTGTGCTGTGCGCATGTCATGTACGTCAGTGAGCTAACTTAGGAACTGAACACCATTGTGTGTATGTCATGGACGTCAGTGAGCTAACTTAGGAACTGAAGACCGTTGTGCGCATGTCATGGACGTCAGTGACCTAACTTGGGTACTGAAGACTATTGTGCCGTGCGCATGTCATGTACGTCAGTGAGCTAACTTAGGAACTGAACACCATTGTGTGCATGTCATGGACGTCGTCAGTGAGCTAACTTAGGAACTGAACACCATTGTGCGTATGTCATTGAAGTCAGTGACCTAACTTAGGTACTGAAGACCATTGTGCGCATGTCATTGACTTCAGTGACCTAACTTACGTACTGAAGACCATTGTGCGTGTGTTATGGATGACATTGACGTCTGTCAGCTTACTGAAGTACATACTGAACACCATTGTCTGCATGTTATGGGCGTCTGTTCGTCTACTTAGCTACTGAACACCATTTTGTATGTCATGCATGAGCGTCAGTCAGGTTATTGTTATATTTCAGTCAGTATTGAACCATTTTCCGAATATATGGACGTTAATTAACTTATTGAGCACTTTGCACCCATGCCATGGACGGTGCATGGTGCCCTTTGTCTTGTTATAACAAAATTAAATAATTCTTCCATATTATTTATGTAATCTATTCGTTCCAGGTTATTACCGCGGCGGAGTTCCACCCGACTGAGTGCAATCTCTTTGTATATTCTAGTAGTAAGGGTAAGTCGAGTCTTGATCTCTCATTTAATTACACAGCTATGATTTACTATAATTATCCCATTTCTCAAACAATTACGTAACATGAAGATACCTTTATGATTGATTTTCAAAAACTTTCGTGCAACTTTCTGATTACGATTCACCCTCGGTTTCACTAGTCTAGTATCGATTTTTGAACGCTGTGTAGTTAAATTCCCATCACTCCGAGTGAAAATCCTCGTTTTGAAACGGACCTTCTTCTAGAGCTAGTTTGTCTATAACATATTGGAAGGAAAAAGAAAGCACTTATTATCGGAGGGAGTTGGTCTACCACCAACTCCCTTCGCCTCGCAGCTAGGGCTGCCAACTTTTTTTTTGAAGAAATGACGTAGTATAACTTCGGAGAAGATAAATACAGTCCTTTAAAAAAAAAGGAATACTTTATCCAAATTTGTGAAACTGTATTATTTTGTGCTTTTTGCACAAACGTGAACGTAAACGTCATGAAATTTTGCTTGGATTTTCTTACAGCAGTGTTTTCGCTGGCTGGTGTTCTGAATTTACGTTTAATTTCGAGATTGACCTTAAAGTCAAAATTAAGTATTTTCATGTATTTTATTGCTATTCAAAAGTAGTTTATATTAAAGTAAGTGTAACAACGGCAGGTACGATACGTCTGTGCGACATGCGCGCGGCGGCGCTCTGCGACCGACACGCCAAGCTGTTCGAGGAGCCCGAGGACCCGCACGCGAGGTCCTTCTTCTCCGAGATCATCTCCTCCATCTCGGACGTGAAGCTCAGCAACTCGGGACGGTACGTGCATTGTATCATACACCACGCGTCAACCCTCTGGCTGGTCTGTTTCTCGCACGCCTGTTATCCATGCACAGACACATCTCCTACTCTCGCCCAGCGCCCTTTTTACCTGAAGCGAGGTTTACACACAGGCCCCGCACTCCCAAGAAGATTCGGTCGATCGTTTATCGTTCGAGCATACGTCCATCTCTGACGCACGCATTAAGAGTGTGATAGAGAGGGATATACGACCGACCGATACTCGATCGAATTTTTACACTTTGGGGTAGACCCTCAAGACGCGGCAGGTGGAGGGTGGTCAGCCTTAGCAGACGCGAATTCTACTAAACCACTTTTACAAAAAAAGAGTCGCATAAATTCATCAGTTCAGTTTAAACCAGTTACTGTCCACGCGGGCGGGAAGTATATTTTTATAACATTATTTGTTATCAATAAATAAATCTAAATGTAGAGCCTCGCGCTAGTCGCTGTCTCAGTACTCATGCGTGTTTCGGTTCACGTGGATGTTTGAAACTCGAAATTCTTCAAGTTTATTGATTGTGAGGTTGTTTTTTATATAAGTTGTTCAGGTTACCAGTGTGTTTGCTCAGAAATGTATACAGTTAAAACCCGTAATAAGTTAGAACCCGTTTCTAAAAAAAAAACAAAATTAAGTAGCGACAACGAGCGAAGCGGTTAAGTTGACATGTTAATACGTTTAGGAGCCGAGCGGAGCGAGGCGACTCCCGAAGTTTTGTATAGAACTAACTAGTTACAACGGGTTCTAACTGATTTCGCGTTTTAACTGTAACTTAAATATCTTTTTCTTAATCCGCTGAATATATACAAAATATCTCCCGATATTTCAGTGTCCTTGACAGTAATATACCTATTACTTACATCGAACAGTAACTATAGGAATACAACTTAAGTGAGAGCCGGGATAAGTATGACGTACGGGGTGAGGGCGAAGGTGACGGTCGATTACGATGTCAATGTATCAACTTGTTGAGACATAAATTTAAATGTACTCCAGTAAATAATTTCCGCCACACTTACTCTATGGACGGATGACGCGTGTGTGACCCTCTCCATTTTCAAACCAATTGTGACAAGTTGAACGATAATTTTATTTGAAATCAAAATGTTTTGGTACAGTTGTAACGTAAAGCTTTGTGTTTTTCGTATATTTATAGTACATATGCATTATACAAAAATATGTCACTCGCACTCGAAATCTTTACCTCCTACAGATATGATCATTTCGTCAATAGCCTTGTCAAACATCACGTCATGATAATGTATTCGTCTTCATTGTTCCTTAAGAGCCGTCACATTTTTGCAATTTTTCGGCTTTATAATTTGAACATTAAAAATCTTATTGTTTGACATTGTGTTAAATACGATTTAGGACAAATTTATTTTGCAAATCAATAATTATTAGATTTTAATTCAAATCAGAGAAACGATGAACAATAAACTAATTAATGTAATTTACTACTATGTATTATCGGGTGTCAAAGCTGAAAAAGTGGTCAATTAGCATTTCTCTAGCCACTAATAATGTACTCAACCTTATCAATCAATTGCAACAGGATATACATTAATAATCTTACTAAATTAATTAACACTTTAGTACCCATCTGTACTGCTCCCCTCGAAAACCGTCTTCGTTCCTGCTCACAATTATTTTGTATTCCTCTAATATTATATATTTATAATAATCCCTTCTTACATACTGTGTTAAATTAATACATTAACAATTAAAATCGCAATATTGTTTTAAAATAAAATTATAAGTCTAGAAACTGCAAATCTAGTATGTATTTTTTGAAATTACAGTCTCAGAACGTTCTTAAAACATTAAATTAAAATTAAACCGACAAACTTGTATTTAAAAACATGTACACTTTTTTATGGAATCATAATTTTGCGTGCGAATTCTTATTATTGCTCGCGAAGTAGATTTGTATGTTGTTGTACAAGTAAGGCTTCTGTCACGATGCGAGCGGCGCGCGATAGCGGTCTACAATAAACTTACCGGAGTGTTGTAAAACGCCATTTCTTTTAGCAGCTCGTCATTCAAAATGTTCTTATTTTACATGTGTTTTAGTGATTTTTTAGTTTTGCTGTTTGCAAAGACAATTTTTGAGATTCTGTTTGTGTTTTGTTAGCACAACATTGCGCATTCATTACTAAATGTAGTTTGTGGTTGTTGATGGATAGTATTACATTATTTATTTGGAAAATCTAGATATCTTACAAGAAAAACAATACATGTGTATACATATATAATAAAAATACAAAAAAATTGTATAGCTGTTAAAAATCGACCAACGAAGTTACAATGTATGCTTTGTCCACCTCGCCCATGCGTCTTTCCAGTATTTTATCGAAGTCCAATTGTTTAATACAAACATGTTTTTTTTCTTTCAGATATATGATGTCCCGCGACTATTTAGGTTTAAAAGTATGGGATCTTAGAATGGAAACAAAGCCAGTAGAGACATATCCAGTGAGTACGACCATATTTAATTATTTTTGTTACCGACAATATTTGGATACGGATGCACTATGCAACCAGTTGCATCGTGTATAAAGCTACGATAAGATGTGCAAAATATAACTTACCCTAATTATAATTTTTGTGCAGTACAGTACCCTAATTATGTCTGGTTGTCTACACTATAGTGCCGATGAAGAGTAAAAAGCATTGAAGGTGTAAAATCACACCCGATATCCACAAAAACAAAAGGCGTAATATTTTCAAAAACCGAGTATAGACAGAGGCATATTATCACGCATCTTTCTTTGAGTCGATTGCCAAACATCGAAAACATTGATATACTTTCGAATTCCGATTAACTAAAGATATGTTAGTACTTAAAGACGTCACAGTTCGTGAACAGTTCAATACACACTGAAGACAATTTTGAAAGTTCAATTTTGTCTAGTGTCTAGCAACCAGTTTGGCAACCGATACAATATTAGATAAGAGGTTGTTGTAATAGAGAATGTTGTTCAGGTGCACGAGTATCTCCGCTCGAAGCTGTGCTCGCTGTACGAGAACGACTGCATCTTTGACAAGTTCGAGTGCTGCTGGAGCGGCGACGACCAGCGGCTGATGACCGGCTCCTACAACGGGTTCTTTAGGTGACCACTTCCCTATAAACTCACTCACTCACTTATTATATTGAAACGGCTACTCACAATGTATTAGTCAGATTTCGCCTGACTAGTTTCACTGTATTTCGTACAGTTTCTTCGGAGGCAAACATGTTACGTGGCGGCTCCTTGTTTGACACTGTGTGAGTAGCCGTTTCTATCTCAATATGTATCTAAACCACAAATATTTCAACTCACTCACTGGTTTGCACGTAAAACATTGCTTCTTCAGCAACAGAGACACTTCTCGCCGACATTTATCAAACAGTAAAAATCCATACTGCTGTCCAAGGAAGCCGTTCGGACGGAGCCGTCATGCAGGGCAAGGCTCCGAACTAGGGTTGCAAAGTTACGTAATTTTACCAAAAACCCTCGTAAAATAAGGGAATTTTACGGTCATATTTATATATTACCGTAAACTTACCGGCGAGTTATGACATTTTAAATCCCGCGCGCGTATGGTTGCAAAATAATTACGCGACGTTGCCGATTAGTGTAAGTAGTCATCGTAGTACTCGTAGTCCATTTTGCGCCGTTGCCGTTCCGCTCCCGCTCTCACGGCTCTCTGCGTTCCGCTGTCGCGACGGCCAGTGTTGCCGTTTTAGCCACTTTGTGGCTAGATCTAGCGGATTTTCATCGGTTTTAGCTAAAATAAAAAAAAAATTTAGACACCCAAACGAATCTAAATACTTCTAGCTACCTACTTTTGGTATTTTTTAAAGAAATAATTATTTTACGGAATTTTGTTGTTATAGTCGTTTACTGAGTACTTTTTCCGCAGTTGTAATCTATAATCGCGGTTTCTCCAATTAATGTTTATATTTTTTGAATAAAATGCAAGTTAAATAAAAAATTGTAAAAACCACTAAACCTATATAATCATATCATACTACATACCCTCATGAGGCCACATTATGTGGTACGATAAGAGTTCGTATAGTACTGCTTTTACGGAATTTTACCGTATCTTACCGGCGTAATTTTACGGCTTTGCATCGCTACTCCGAACTGCTTGTTCGAAAATTGTATGTGTGTATGGCTTACCTCCTGCGTCTCACCCCGCAGACCCCGCACAATTGCTCTGTATGAGCACTTTCGTTGGACAACTGTATGGATGTTTAAACTATAGTCGCCGTCAATAGAAATTGTGGACTATGTAAACAAACCGTTTTCTCAATTTTTCTCAAGGTTCTGTCACAGAGTCTTACTGAACATTATTCCAAATCATGAAGCATCAAGTCTTACCTGCCATTCGCTGTATTTCATCATGAAATATTCAATAATCAACAGTTAATTACGGAAAATTATAGAATCAATAGTCAAATCTGTACTGCGACGAGATTGCTGTCATATTTTTTTCTCATCGAATCTGTATTGTCTTCGAAAATTAGTGATGTACGAATCTATTTGAATATAAACCTATTTTATTCGTGATGCAATTTTATTCCGTCTTTTTTTTGATAGCGTTACTTCGTAATCTTTGACATAACGTGTGTGTGATTCTATCGAGAGCTGTGTGATTTTCCAGCGTTGCTCTAAAATCTTTTGTGTTTTCGGTATTCTAACGACTTGGCTTCCCTTTATTAACTTTGTATTGGGGTCTTACTCGCGATAACTAATAACATACCTTAATAGATATGTGCTTGACGTTTCGACGCCTCTGTAGGCTTCTCCTACTGATCTTTCTTTGTGATTTGGATAGTGTTTTACCTTGAAACAACGACAATTGGTTCCGTCATAGTAATGGACAATGCCCCATATCATTCGCGTCAAATCGAAAAGGCGCCCAACATGAGTTGGCGGAAGGAGGCTATCCAAAGCTGGTTGCGCGAAAAAGAAATCAAATTTCAAGAAACCGAAATCAAAGCGAATCTCATAGCTAAAGTAGACAAGCAAAAATATAAAAAAAATGTATGTAGATGAGTTGGCGGCATCGAAAAATGTGACAGTTTTGCGCCTTCCACCATATCATTGTGAGCTTAACCCGATAGAGTTGAGTGTTAGAAGGTTACGTTGGAAGGAACAACAAAACATTCAAAATGGACGATGTGAAGATTTTGTTGCTCCAAGGTTTGGCGCGGATCGGGCCAGAACAGTGGGCGTAATGTGTAGCTCATGTCCTAAAAGTAGAAGAAAAAATTAAAGAACTGGATGGGATAATACATACGGCCACCGACGCTGTGACGGAACCATTTGTAATTAACGTGGGCGATTTGACTAGCGATTCATCAGAATATTTTAGCGATGAATCAAATAAAGAAAATTAATTAAGCACCTAACATATTTAAATCACATACTTACCCATCTCTAGATAGTTCACCTATTCATAGACAAAGACAACATGGCGCTTTGTTTACATAGTCCACAATTTCTATTGACGGCGACTATATGTAGTCACAAGATCTTCTGTTCCGGGTGATTTTGACTTGGCCCTTCTCCACTATGTCGCCATTTTGGTCGGCATACGTCCTAAGAATTCACAAATAGGGCGCCCTGTATTCCTATGCAATGCATACATGTAAATAGTGTATGTAGCGTACTTATATGATATTCTTCTACAAGCTACATAATAGATGGGCTCTCAAAATCCTCGTGCGTGTATAGGTTATTCGAGCGTGCGGGCGCGGGTGCGGGCGGCGGACGTCGCAACGAGCTGACGCTGGAGGCGTCGCGCGAGGCTGCCGCTCGTCCGAGACAGCCGCTCCGGGCAAGGCGTGTCGCCACCACCGCCAAGAGGAAGAAGGTATATCCACTTGTCTACATCTTACCGGCATGTAGAGGAATAATCCGCCTTAAGGTGGTAAAACCGAATCTCGGTGCAAAATGCACATCATAATACTATATTGATACTAATAAATTCCAGGTAATTGTTTAAAAACGCATTTTTTTAAATTCAAATTTAAGGAAAACTATATTATGATGTGCATTTTGCACCGAGATTCTGCTTTACCACCTTAACCGCAATGTAGCGGCGCGACGCGACACTGCAGTGGAGCGGCGCGGCTCGGCAAATATTATTTCTATTGATTCATATGAACTAAACCGCATTACAACGACGTGGCAGCGTAGCGAAGCGACACGGCGGCGCGACATACGAGTAGTTGCCTCTGGAGAATATTATGCCGCGCCGCTGCAGTGTCGCGTCACGCCGCTACAGTGCGTTTTGACCTTTACTGAACTATCGACGCCTATATCAAACCGCTGAACCTAGAAACTTTGTAAGTCTCTTGTATCCGCTAACAAAATATAAGTAAATCTGCAGGGCTATTGAACATATAAATACATACCGGATGTGATAGGACAGTTGTCATATTTTACGTAAAGTTTACATTTACGCGGCTATGTTTAGTAAAAGTGCTCAGTATTATGACTAAATTATGTGGTCCCATTTAAAGATATCTACCCCTTTCAACCTGCTATGCCTGTCTCTCTCACAGAATTAAAGGTAGATACCATAGATCTGTTTTCGGTTCCACTGTGTCCATGAGTCTACAAACACGGTTGGCCCAGTGTCGCGAGACGCCCTATGACAAAATGTGTTCAACACAGTTTAGTACGGCAACTGTTCCAATAGTAGTCACCGAGTCTATGAGTCGGCTAATTACGGTTGGCCCATTGTCGCCTGACGTGACACGTACTACGACTACGAACCAATAATGAGCCTTTTGCCCTTTTGAGTCTCTGGTGTTAATTTCGAATGACACGATGTTCGAAACGCGTCTTGAATGTTTTGCCGACCTAACCACTATCTAGGTATATTTTTGTGTTATTTGTAAACCCGACGAGTACAAACGTGTCTGGTTGCAGGACGAGATCAGCGTGGACTGTCTGGACTTCAACAAGAAGATCCTGCACACGGCGTGGCACCCCCACGAGAGCATCATCGCCGTCGCCGCCACCAACAACTTGTTCATCCTGCAGGACAAGTTCTAGCTGCCGAGAGAGAGGGAGGGGGGGGGGGCGACACGTACTCTGTGCAGGACAGGAGCTCAATACACCTAAAGGAAATGGTGATTAAATCGTCAGACCGTTGATTTTATATCACTTCTTCTAGTGCCACACGGTGTTAAAGCGTTTAAAGCACAGAATCGCAGTCGGATAGGAATAAAAGCACAGTTTTGTCACTTATCCATTAAACGTCACTGATATCATCCGTCATTAATCGTTTAAAACATGCAAATTAAAGCAAAACGGCTTCTCAGATGTAAACCTTAAGGCCCAATCCAGCAAAATCGGTCGGTGGCCAACTTTGAATGAACAAATGTATGGATTGTAATAGATGTCTTTAGTAAAAAATGAAGAAGTTACGGTTGAAATGTGGACGACGTATACCTTCTAAATGACGTAACAATATCTTTTTGACTTTATCCAACAACCAATACTTTACTACAGCCTACTGTCACAACAGTATTTGTTACGATTTGATAGCAATGTGACCAGCTATGTGATTATCAATTTCACACTTTTATAAACAATTTTTTTTTAAATTTGATAACACAATGTGTAGTGTGAAAGAACTAATTTAAATAATGGTTTGATCGTCGGTATCGAATCATTACAGCATGACCAGGAGAAAAATCGTTACCAGGTGATAACTGAAATGAGTACCATTGCTTCCATATTCCATTTTGTAAATGTTCATACAATTATAATAATCACACAGTTTGACCACGTTATCTAAGTACGGTATTTTTACTCTGAATATAATTTATACGCTTTTCATACTTAAGGTTCTAAGCGATAATTAAGTATTTATTCTTTTAATGAAAAAAGGAAAACTTTGAATGTTCCACTTTACCTAAATCAGTGTGGAAATGAGATTAGTTAGGTGTACTAAAATGTTATTCAAAAATAGAGCAAAATTATGTAAGCGATAGGTGTCAGTCTTTACTTGAGGATCAGTAAAATACATTCAAGACTACCGCTGGTGATCCGTCACATTTTTGGTAGTCGTATTGTTTGACAAATTATGCCGTGATATGCAGTTTTTCACATATTTCCAAGTAAATTCGACAGCCTGATTATTGTTTCCACCGTCACTGTTAAATTAAATACGTAAAAAAACGAAAACATAACTAATTTGATATTTTTAAGTAAATCACAGGATTACGTTTTAGCATAGATTACCTCCAATAGATACCGTATGTAGACATTTTGCTCTGCATCGAGTTCACCAAAATTGGTGGACAGTGCGGGTTGCGGGGAATGTGACAGCGGCAACATGATTGGCTATTTCAAAGGCGCTCTTCTCAGAAACCGACGGAGTACTTGCAATAGTGATTGGACAGCACGTCAAAATTATACTCCGTCGCAAGAAAGAAATGGGATTAAATAAAATCATCTGTCATCATATCAATAATCTATATATTATTTCTAAACTCTTCTTATTTAATTATTTCTTAGGATGGTAGAACAGAATCTCTGTGCAAATCATAATATGGTTTTCCTTACTTTTGAATAAATTGCGTAAACATAGAGGCACAAAAACATATTTCTCGTATTTAGCCAATAGGGTCAATGCACCTTGATCCTGACCACTTAGAGTCTCCAGTATGTATTTGGTATTTTGTATCTTAAGTTTGTAATTTTTATTCAAATTATTTAAGTCTATCAACTTATTTGAATGGCATGGAACCCTCAGGTGTGAGCCTCGCACTTGAACGGGTTTTTATCTCGGGCCCCGTCAGAGATATCAAGTTGAACCTAATATGCGGCCCCATGGTGCTGTCAGAAAATCAGGCTTAACGCAAATATAACAAGCTGCATATATCCACTTCTTCATCTCATGGCATTTAAGAAACCTGAAACAAATATTTAATCTAACTCGAGCACATGAAAGCACATCACTATTGTTAACTTGCTTTCGACTGGAAAGGACATCTATTTAGATTAATGTAGTGAGAGATTGAGATATACAACAACGCGCTGCCTAAGTTCTTCGAATGGACCATTATAACCTGACCTCCGTAAGACTGGACAAATAAAAATATATCAAAGTAGTTTTACTGGTGGAATGTTATGCCATATTTTTGATAGCTCGTATTAGTAGATTTCCCACAACATTTCACTGAGCAATAACCCATTTTTACCAATAGAAAACCCGATGCGAAAATATTATAATGTAGAACGACACGCGATACGTACGGACGGACGTACGGATAGATTGGTAGATACCAGATGGCAATAGTTCTAGCATAGCTTTATAAAGGAAATAAAATAGTCGTATGTGTAGTGCGCGTCAGTTGTCTTGTATAGGGAATCTATTGGGGGCAATCTGTGCGTTTCAGGCATGTGCCTTAGGTGTATTTGTAGTTTTTTTGTTATTAATTCTTTTTTTATTTATTATGTATTTTTGAATGTGATTGTTTTTAAGATGAATCCTCGTGTTGATGATAAGTTAGTCTTTGGAAGCAAACGCCTTGCTTTCTTGTCGTGTAGTGAAACCATGATCTTCATTCATAATAGAACTCGAATTTAGATCTTGGTTTGGGAGAAAATATACAATTTCCGTGGTATTCTATAAGTCCCACACCAAGTGATAAATAACCCATTTAAAATAAAGCTTTGGCTAATTGATTGGGATACATTGGGCATGCATCGTTTACTTACGTTTTAATTCCATTTATGTGATTTTAGTTGAACATTATGTGTATAAGCAAAATAAATTTAACCAGTTTTATAACAAAAAAAAATGTAAATATATCGAATGATCGGAGGCCTGAACATGATATAAAGTATTTTGTCACAACATTGCATGATGTATAGAACTAAACATATATATTTGTACGTAGACTTGTGAAAAATGAATAATGAAAAATTATGATCTTACACAATATTTAAATAATTTGTTCTAAAATGTTGTCTTTTTGCTTTCAAACTCTGTTCTAATGGCCTTAAATTGAGTGGTTCTGCTCATAAGACTCATAACAATTTGGACCACGTTCAATAAAACAGACAGCGACGACGTTCACTGTATTCGAGCACTTCGCGTTAATGTCGCGTCTCTTATCTTATCTTTGTCTTATGTATTGTTATTTTTTATGTTGATCAATTTTGTATAATATTGACCAGTTTACTTTTTGTTAGGGGCCCGGTCAATTCCTTATTATTACAATTTTGTATTAAACTATTCCATCACAATGCCACAATGTAGATTTTGTTAAAAAGGTAGTAAAAATTTGTGATAAATATAATAAAATTTTAATCTGAGATGAGATATGGATATAAGAGAAATCTATCGCTTACGTACTCTTTAAATAGAGAATATTGCAAAACAGGATATAAAAACAATTTCGTGTAATTTGTTTCCAGATTGATTTCCTATCTTGTAATATGCTATCGTAATATATTGCTTCGCTATCATAAAATGATGCTTTATCAAGCAAAACAAAGTCTGCAAGGAATTGACTACGTCCCCAAAACGAGATATCAATGTAAAATAAACTCGTAGTTAATGTGTGTAAACTATACATGATGAAGCCAGGCAATGCAGAATCTAAAACTTAGAAGAGATCAGTGTTTGAGTATATAAATCAGTTTAAGTGCTTAATCACGTATAGTAGATACAAGCATTGAATACAAGCAAAGACAGCATGTATAGTGTGTGCACGTGATATAGAGTGAATGTGAGCGAGAGAGAGCGATGCGTGTGCGACTAATTTAAGTTTAGTTAATAGTTAGGCAAAAACTGTGAATGCGCAGACAAATAAATAAAAAAAAAACGTAAAAATCAGTTTTCTTTCCTGCTACGAGGGATCAACATGTTCGCTTGAAAATGTGATAGTTGCAATAAGTTCTGGAGTGTCAAAAAGTGTGGACAAAATTGTGAATAGATATCTGTTTTTGTATGTGGAAAAGATTGGTGTGGGTACCTCGAGCGGCAAACGTTAGCTTACAACGAAACTTTTATGTGCTGCCGGTGTGACGCGGCCTAAGTCTTTGTCTTGCTTCTTGTTGTATCGTTCGCTTTTATTATTTCAATAAGGTTTTATCACAGGTGTGGCTATTTGAATACTAAGTTGAAAATTTTTAACGCGTTGAGGAAAAATTGCGCTTGAACTTATTGTAATGTAACAGTAGTCTTAAATAATTTTGTTTATATCAGCTAAATGCAATGTTTATTATTAAAACGTAAGGCTTGATTTAGAGTCCCAAATAGAGCATCAAACGCTTCCCTAAAACCTTGGTTGAGGAGGAGGATGCACTGGGATTCGAAACTAAATATTGTTAAGAAAAAGGTGATTCAATTAACATAAATGATCTCTTGCTCAGTTGATATGGTTTTTGTACTAAATACAAGTTGATTGGAATTAGTCCTTTAAACTAAATAGACCGTTTGGCTCTGATTGCTATTTTTGTACGGTAAGCTTGTGATCTAATGTACTTGTTACGGCTAAAGGTCCAAGTAACGGTGTACCTAGCTTTAGCTGGTGAAAACTAGGTCTCACCATATTTCGGCTTCTGGCCGTGACATAGATATGTATTGTGCCATGATTGTAATCAAAATAGGCAAGTGACTTAGGCCGTTTTCTTATCGGTCGAGTGTTGATGATTTCCAAAATAATTCCTGTAATATACATTTTTATATCTGAAAATCAATGATTTTCTTTTAATTCTTCCACCTGCGACTCGTGAACTCCATAGTCTTGATGACAGAAAATTGGGACTAGCAACTACTTAAAAATTGTGATGGCTCCTTTGGGTATGTGTCAGGAATTTGTAAAAACTGCAATAAATTTATATTTTCAACACACTTCCTTATAAAGTGGCCATTACTGCAGCGTTCTTGGGGTCATAATGCAGCAAATTAAACCCGCGTTCTTTTTACTTTACATTATCGCACTAGTGTTTTTTACATCACAGTTTTTTTTAATTTTACGAAAGGATTTTGATGTCTTGAGAAATAGTAAAGTTTTTGCAAACAAATAAACAATTATTTGTTGTTAATACAAAAATATTCAGTTTGTTAATATTTGGCTTTTTGCGCCAGTGCCTCTATTTCCATCTGCGCAAAAAACAAAATCTCCGCCGCCATTTTTCCAAGAAAATTATCAGTTCATAGCTGTGGTTTCGATTATGTGGAAAAAAAAGACAGTGAAATTTTATGATTTTTTCTCGCAAGTGTGTTGAAAAACCTTCGGCTCGGCCTGCAATCCCGCCTCGACTGTAATGTCCAACGCAGCTCACTTGTATCATAATGTACTATTATATAACGATGTTGATAACCAAGAATCACTTTTGCGAACGTTTGTGTTGAAAGACGTTTATAAAGCATAATTTATCAATTTAATATACTATTATAATAATAAAGTAGAAAAAGCAGTGTCTATACATTGACAAAGTTTTTTCGAAATTTTAAGTGTTGTACACACAGTACAACAAATTTTTTTTCTGGCTGTGTGTATGTTTCGTTATAACTCGAGAACCACTAAACAGACTTGAATGCGGTTTTCTTTATTATCATTTTAGTGACCCTGGTTAACATAAAAGGCAAATGGTGTTGATAAAATTACGCCCATTGAATAAATGCTGGCAGAGCAAGAAAATTAATTTAAATTGTTATAAAATTACTAGCCTTTGCCGGCGACTGCGCCCGCGTTTATTCAATCTCTGCCCTTTTTTCATCTTGGTCGTCATTTTATCCATACCCTTGTAGCCTTTATGTTAAAAAGATCTCTATAATGATAATAAAGAAGACTCAACAGACTTGGATGCGGAACATACCAGGAAACGGACAGAATAGTCAAAATACCAAAAATAGTATCTTTAACTTCAGTACAACAATTAACGAAGACACGACTTTTTTTCTACTTTATCATTAGTATTAGATGAAGGTTCTTTTTAGGGTTCTGTACCCGAAGGGTGCCAAACGGGGCCTCTGCCGCAGCAGCTCTGCTGTGTGCGGTGCGCGAAGCACTGTGGCGAACCGTCAAGGGGTGAATAAGCAGCGCCTGCGCATATTCTCTACGAATCTTTTTCTTCAGTCTCGTCGCGGCAAGGCGAGCGAGAGAATATAGTTGAGTCGCTTGTCTCAGCTCGCCTCGTCTCGCTAGCGCTCCGACTGAGGCTGGAGTTGATGTGAGCTACGAGACGAAGCGAAGGACAGCGACTACACTATCGTGCTCACTCATGTCACTAAGTATGCTTACAGAGATTTTACTGCCTATGTGGAATTTACTTTAAACAAGAAAAACAGCCGTATCTATTTATATAATAGACCTCTTTGGCCTAGTGGTAGATGGCTCGTCTGCTTACCCAGAGGGGAATTGCACATTAATTTGTGTTCGGTCTGGGAACTTCGGAAGGCACGCCATTTGTGTCCGAAATAGGGCGATAGAGCTCGCCGCCCGTAAGGTTTGGAATGTAATCATCGTTAGTGAAAAGCGGGTGTACCTTGCATGTCACGTACGAGTACACACTCGAGAACACCTCTGACATCCCTCCGGATTTGTGTAGTGACTACAGTTTTTTTATTTTATATAATAATGTAAAATTTGTCCCTTCCCAGTGTAAAATAAAACCTGAAGCGTACATGGATGAAGTTCACTTTAACCTATTTTCACCGGAAACATGAAAAAAATTATGAATAAATTGGACCCGTACCACCCCAAAACATGGTAAAACAACAACAATATAGATGTTGTAGTAGCAATGTGAAAATTTCAGCTGTTTGCCTATTACGGAAGCTAGACCTCTGTGACAGACAGCGGAGGTTTAGTAATAGGTTCCCATAATTTATAGGCACCCTTCGGGTTCGGAACCCCAAAAAGTTATACGTATATGCACGATGTAAAAATCATACACTGATCGCAACGCCTATGATGTTATGGGCGTACCAAAAAGTCGGACGGAGTTTCGCTAACCAAACACAAACGCGTGTATGGACGATCACGCACGCACGCATCACATCATAGTAAGTCCACACACTTGTAAACTGCCGCCGCCATTGTTATGCTTTTGGTGCTTAGCTGCGACTCCGCCCGCCTTTTTTTTTCGTCTAGGTTTGATGTATATTATTATGCAAAAATGCCGAGAGCGGACTCTATACAATGGCCATGTAGGGTTGTCACAGTTCTTAAAATAAAATAAAACCCAATAGTAGAGTAATACTAAGAATCTTTTATTAGTTAACATCAACGAGTTACACGAGTAATTCTAGCCCCTGTAACTAAAATATAAGTAAAGTTAAAAGAAAAAAAAATTAAACAAATTGACTAAATATAGGTAGGTATGCAATAGGACCTATTACACCGAACTAAGGTATAATAGTTATGTATTGTCATACCTTTACTATGAATGCTTTATTTCCTACACAAAATCACAAGTATTTCATGAAAAATAAAGCAGTAAGGAAAATTCTAGGAATACAAAAAAAAAATACTTTTAAAGCTAACTGAAATATAATAAATTATCATTTAAATATCAAATTAATTATATTTATCAACAAATTAACTAAATTTTTTGTTGTTAATACAACAATATTCAGTTTGTTAATATTGAATATTTGGCTTTTTGGCAATATTTGCCTATTTGACTTATTGTGTCAGTGTCTCTATTTCCATCTGCGCAAAAAACAAAATCTCCGCCGCCATTAATCAAAAGAAATTGTTAGTTCATAGCTTTGTTTTCGATTATGTGGAAAAAAAGACAGTGAAATTTTATAATTTTCCCTCGCAACTGTGTTGAAAAACGGGTTGTTCCCATAATCCCCATTAAAAGTCAATGGTGGTAGCAGAACCACAGCGTTCCTTATACCCTCGGTATAGGAACAAACGCTGAGCCATCATCCTTTTTAACAGTGCCATAACTTAGAAATAAGTAGAGTTAGAACTGCTACAATGTAAAAGCACACTAGTCTGTTAAATAAATGTCATTTTATTTATTTATTAGAAATAAAATATAAATAAAAATAGGAATTTATAATCGCGAAATCGCGTTCTTAATAAATAAAATATTAGTTTCACACTCACTACTAAAACGATTTTAAGTGTCGTATAATTTAATAAAATCACAGTTTTACAATCACCAATAAAATCATAATAAATAATTAGTAATGAGTGTAAAACTAAGATTTTATTTACCTCCATAAGAAATAAAGACTTCGTGTTTATAAATTACTATGTTGTTATTTATATTTTATTTCTAAGCTAATGGGGATTAGTGGAACAACTCTGAAAAACGTCGTATGAAACGCGTGAGCATTAGATATTACACTCTCGGCTCCATTACGTCCAACGCAGCCCACTTGTATCATAATGTACTATTCCATATTAGAGGCGTAAATAAAATTTGTCATTAGTATATACACCATTTTTCAGTTCATAATCAGGATTTTACGATGACGAATTTTATTTACGAAAGTCTATTATGGAAAAATAATCTGTTAAAGTACTTACAAATAAATTTCTTTAAAAGATAATGCAATAAAATATTTTCTCTAAACCCATATCATAAAATCCTGATTATGAACTAAAAATAGTGCTTAAGAGATAGGTAATATTTTTTACGAAAGCATCTAAGACCGAAAAAATATTGTGTACTTATAGTTTTCTTAACAAATATTACAAATAATAAATTCAATAACAAATTATAAAATTAATGCTATAATAGAAGTTCATGAAACAAGTACTTACCTACATAAAGCAGTTATTAAAACACGAGAGTGAGCGAGTTATTTAATAGTATCACAAGAGTCTTTTAATACCTAGTTACGTGTAGTTTCATAGACTATTTTATCTAAACTCATGCAATAGTTACCTACTTATTTTTTATTACTTATTATAAAGTATTATAATATCATAAAACTATGAGTAACAAAAGTATAATTAAACTGGTTTCCATCCAGCGTTCTCACAAGGGTATTAAACTGGACCTTTTGGTGTTCCCCGACTCTGTTATCTTATTATCTCAGATGCAACGCATGTGCACCTCGAAAGTCCACTAAGCGCTAGTGTTTTTATCGTGAGCATCGCTCAAAAGATGCTGTTGGAGGTTGTCGTAGCCTGCCTCGATGAGGTTGCAAAAACCACAATGGAGGATTCCGGGACGAACCTGAAACAGAAAAGTCTACAGGTTTTCCTTTTTTGTGATTTCGCCATGTAATAAAATAACGTGCTTAGATATTAACCACCTAATTTTATGGCAAACTAGCTCTGCCCGCGTTTATTCAATCTCTGCCCCGTTTTCGGCTCAAAATTTTACACTCATGATGTCCACTCGAAATTTTACATACCCATGCCTACGATTTTCCACATGACGTGACCTGCCATTACCTTATCTGATCCATCTGAAAATTCACACTCTATCACCTACTAAACCTGCCATAGAAAATTGGGCGGTTAAATTAATTTCCTCGCAAGTGTGTTGAAAAAGTCGTATGAAACGCGTGAGCATTAGACATTACACTCGGCTCCATTACAGCCTCGCCCCAATGTCCAACGCAGCTCGCTTGTATCATAATGTACATCTATGTATATACAATCCAAATATAGGTAGTTATGAGTAGAAAAAATAACTTAATAAATATATCACTAAAGGCGGAATTACAAATTACTTACATCTGTTTAGAGACAGCCGAAACGTATCACACGATTACATTACTTGCGGTTTCGAAGTCTGAGCGTGACTGATGTGATGACCAGCTAGTCTAGCATAGCAAACCATATTGAGCTCGATAGCGTTGATACAGTGCTCTGTCTCACACTGTTGATCTACTTAGAGAGGGACAGACACTGTATATCAAAGCTCGATATGGTTTACTATGCTAGGTACCCTGGGATAGGACATATGTACCTAAAGTTGAAAAAATATCAGAAAACGTTTGCAACCGTATTATTTATTGAGATAGTAAAAATTACGGAATTGCTCAAAAC
The DNA here is from genome assembly GCA_910592155.1 of Ypsolopha scabrella. NCBI lineage: Eukaryota > Metazoa > Arthropoda > Insecta > Lepidoptera > Ypsolophidae > Ypsolopha > Ypsolopha scabrella. Next base: position 51,010,014 of record OU342960.1, read on the forward strand.
GTTACAATGATGTACCTTATAATTAATAGATGTAATGTTACCGTAAATGTATATTTTTCAGGCATTGTATACAATTCCTAGGAATTTTTTATAATGACAAGCTGGTTTAGGTCGAACAGAGTAGAAGGCCGAAGAAAAGGCTATACGTCATACTAGCGAGTCCGGAGGCAAGACAGAAGGCCGAAAACAACGTGTATACGTCATACTAGCTCGGCCGAAGACTAAAAAGGCCAATTTTTCTTTCGGCCATATCTAAGGAACGGTAGGCCATCGTGTGGACCATGATGATTTATTTTTTATCTTCGAAGGCCAAACATTCATTTTGGCTATATATTAGAAACTGCTTTACCTAGGCCTGTCATGTATAGACTATAGGGTTTATGTTTTTTGCTTTTTTTTTTCAAGTGTCAAAATTTTGACTGCCCATATCTCCGGAACGGCTGACGTTTGGTGATTGCACTCTAACGTAAGAGTTCAACGAGATCTACCCGTTAAACGTATCAAAACTTTAACGGCCCATATCTCCTAAGCGGCTGATGCTAGACCCATATTCATGGTACTCTAAGGAAAGGGCTCGACGAGATCTACCTGATAAAGGTATCAAAACTTTAACGGCCCATACCTCCTAAATGGCTGTCGCTAGACTCATATTCACGGTACTCTAAGAAAAGGGCTCGACAAGATCTACCTGCCTATAGAAAAAGTATTTTTAAGGCAAGTTTATGATCGGCCACATCTACGGAACAGCTGGAGACCTCGGGTTTTGACTTAAATGATTTGCCTACCGTTCCTTAGATATATAAGTTGTCATAAAATATTTTATGGTGTCATAAATAAATTTCAGGACTGACCATCAAACTTGGCACCCATTTAGATCTCAACTCTTTTGTCGTTGAAGTCAACAAACAAGGCATGAACTTGGCTCTCATTTCACATTTATGTTTTTGATGGGATATCATTACTTTTTGTACAGAAATTACGACATAAATACTCTACTATAGCCACTTTAAGTAAGTGTTCCTAATAGAATCAATTAATTGAAAATTATATAAAATTATAAAAATTTACTAGTCTCTTATTTATTCCTTTGCATTTATCCAACTACCTATCTGGATGCCAAATTTTTACTTTATAGGTCATCTGGAAATGGGTTAGAGTTTTAATCTATAGGTGAGTCAGTGATAAATTTGACGATTTTTAGACGTTAATATCTAAATGCCTGTTCGAGGTGTGTTTATGAAATTGGGAGCATATATGTATCTCGCAAGTCTCAATATATGAGCCAAATTTGACGTGTTTATGTGAAATAGTATTTGAGTTATGAGGGGGTCATTAATGGCTCCAAATGGTTCGTTTAATATTACACACGGTACCGCTTGCCATTCTGTTAGCTAGAACTTGGCTTGACACGCTACCGCTTGTCTAGATCTTTGGCCTTGTACTCTGTTAGAATTAAAACTACTTGTCATTTTAAAAAATTCCTAGGAATTGTGTACAATGCCTGACAAATATACATTTACGGTAACAATACATCTATTAAGTTTTAGATACATACATCAACGTAACATTTTAAGTAATTCCGTAATTTCCGTAACTTTTGCTATCTAAATCACACTAATATTATAAATGCGAAAGTTTGTGTGTGTGTGCGTGTGTGTGTGTGTGTGTGTATGTTTGTTACTCTTTCACGCTGAAACGGCTGAACTATTTGGATAAAATTTAGAATGCATATAGTTTATACCCTAACATAACACATAGGCTACTTTTTATCCCGTAAAATGCATGGTTCCTGTAGGATAGATCAATATCATTGAAAAATCAGGTGTCTAATTAGCGGGGTCCACAATCGTTTGTGGTGTAATAAGACAAAGCTTTGTTATTTCATACATCAGGTGTCTAATTAGCGCGGTCCATAATCGTTTGTGGTAATATAAGATAAGGCTATGTTATTTCATACATATTAATAGTAAACCAAAATATAAATACTAGATAGATGAAAAAACCGGCCAAGTGCGAGTCGGATTTGCGCACGAAGGGTTCCGTATTATGTATATATGATACTTCACACTAATCACACTAATATTATAAATGCGAAAGTTTATGTGAGGGTGCGTGCGTGTGTGTGAGAGGGTGTGTGTGTGTGTGTGTGTGTATGTTTGTTACTCTTTCACGCTGAAATGGCTGGACGGATTTGGATGAAATTTAGAATGGATATAGCTTATAACCTAACTTAACACATAGGCTACTTTTTATCCCAGAAAAAAGCATAACAAAAGAATAACACGCGGGCGGAGCCGCGGGCAAAAGCCAGTGAATAATATTTTAAGAAGCCGACTCCACAGTTACCAAAGCTTTCTGATATTTTTTAAACTTTAGTTATACCGGGTGTAAATAGACTGCTACCATTAAATAAAACCACTTGTTCTACAGACCCTACTGAACCACTTTTCCCAAGAGTCATACCCGCGGACAGCCTTAGTTTGGGAAATAATTGAGTTCCAAACAAAAATGCGTGAACCCTAACGCACCGACATACGGGAGTTCCAAGAGAGCGTCGTCCGTGAAACAGCTGTTCCGGTGCAGCGTTCTAAAATAGACCTCCCTCCTACGAGATAGCAGGCCCCTCAGAAAGTATTGCAAAAAAAAGTTTTATATATGGGAGACTGGCTAGTTATGTTTTTCGAAAATATGATTATTTATAAGTAAAAATAGGTATGTTCTAATTTCAAAATTTCCCTCCACATTTTTTGCGAGCTAATTCAAAGTATTGTGTCTCGCTGAAATATGGATCTGCACCGGGAACATTTTAGAGCTATGATTTTTTACGATTTCAAGTGTCGCCTGAAACCGGATGAATCGTACCGATAGATACGATATACTTCAAATGGCATTCATGGATGAAAGCCCTTCCAAGGCAACCGTGTATTGTTGGTATAACGAATTCAAGCGCGGTCGACTAACTTTGGGGGATGAAGAAAGAAGCGGTCGCCCTTTGACGGCTGTTACCGAAGAAAACGTGCTGGCAGTGAAAACACATATAACAATACATATTGAAGGTTGGATCGGGATGCGTTCACGAGATTCTACACAGCCATCTTCGCGTGAGGAGGATAGTATCACGCTAGGTGCCGCACAACCTCACCGATGCTCAGAAGCAGGCCCGGGTGGAATGTTGCCGTGATATGCTAAACAAATTTGAAGCAGGCTCGTCTCGGCGTATTTACGACATCGTTACAGGTGATGTGATGAGTCCTGGATTTATCAATACGACCCAGAAACCAAGCGCCAGTCGACTGTTTGGGTGTTTCAAAATGAACCAACGCCTACCAAAGTGAAGCGATCTAGAAGCAGGGGGAAGATTTTGATCGCTAGCTTTTTTAATTTGACTGGCCACTTGTATTTACGACATCGTTACAGGTGATGTGATGAGTCCTGGATTTATCAATACGACCCAGACACCAAGCGCCAGTCGACTGTTTGGGTGTTTCAAAATGAACCAACGCCTACCAAAGTGAAGCGATCTAGAAGCAGGGGGAAGATTTTGATCGCTAGCTTTTTTAATTTGACTGGCCACTTGGTGTCAATTCCCTTTCAAAGAAGCATCAATGCCGAATGGTATACTACCAAATGTTTGCCAGAAATTTTCTCTGTTGTTAGCAACAAGCGACCAAACACAGGGCTCCGCGGGCTACTGCTCCACCACGACGGCTATTCCGGCATTATTTCTCACTTGCTATATCAATCAGCTTAAAGGAATACAATTTTCGTCGCCGGAAGATGCGCTGGCTGCGTTCGAGCAGGCTGTAAACGAGGTGTCTGCGGCGGACTGGAAAAAGTGTTTTGAAAACTGGTTTAGACGCATGAAACTTTGTATAGAGGCTGGTGGAGAGAACTTTGAAAAGATTAAAAAAAAATTATACCTATAGAACAATTTTTTTTAGTTTCGCAAAACTTTCTGAGTGTCCATCGACTGTGGTTAAGAAACATTTTAGGCGAGCCAGCTCACCTCTGACCTATTGTGTGCCGCACAATATAGCATGAACTACTTGTAAAACGTACGTACACGTTAAGTCTTTGAGTTACAGTTGAATATCTTTTTCTCTGAAGATTTGCGCGCCTTTTTTTGCGAATAGTTGTTCAGTATGATCAGTAGTGTATGTGGTTTTATTTAATTGTCGCACTCTATTTACAACCTGTATATCGATCCGAATCAAGACGGCGATTCTCGCACATGCGACAATTTGCGAAGGCCGATAGCGGGTGATTTTTACAAGCTCTTTAAGAAGAAACCTAACAAACTTTTAAAATATAAACCTGTTGTCCGTATTCATAACATGCTTTACGTTTCTTTTTAGGAGTTATACTCAATAGAAATATCATCAGACGGCATTTATCACGCGATAAACAGAGGCTTAAGAAAAGCAAAGCGTGCGAAATTTTTTGCGAGAATCGCCGTCCTGGGCGTCTATTCCGGCATTATTTCTCACTTGCTATATCAATCATTAGATATTTGTTTAATGTTAGATAAATGCCATACGATGAAAATTAGAGTGACTAAACTACATCAAATACAAACTATAAGATGTAAGGAATGGTCACTATAAGTTTTAAATTAAAAAAAAACAATACATATCCGTACAAAATCCCTTTTAACATCACCCGCAATCTGCCTTCGAAATTTTTGCGCACGTGACAGAATCGAGGGCCTGGCCAGGCCAGGCTGGGCGGGTATTCTGACACGTGCGCAAAACTTGCGAAGGCAGATTGCGGGTGACATTAAAATGGATTTTGTACGGATATGTATTGATATTTTTGATTAAAAACTTTTAATGAGTATTCCTTACATTCTATAGTTTTTATTTGATTTAGTATAGTCACTCCAATTTCCTTCGCATGGCATTTATCAAATTTTAAACAAATATCGCATGACTGATATTGCGCATGCGCAATAATGCCGGAATAGCCACCCAGGCCCTCAATTCTGATACGTGCGCAAAAATTGCGAAGGCAGATTGCGGGTGACTTTAAAATGGATTTTGTACGGATATGTATTGATTTTTTAAATTGAAATCTTTTAATGAATATTCCTCACATCCTATAGTTTCTAATTTATGTAGTCAGATGCACTGGGCGTTTTTGTGTCAGCATGCTGAAGCTGTTCGGCTCTACTTCAAGGAGCTGTCCTGGCTGGGCTGACTGACCGGGGGGAAGTGCACAATACTCACGATCACGGAGAGTCAGTGCAGGACTCATCGCCATTAGAATATACGAATACGAATTTAGAATTTAGAATGCACTGGGCGGCTATTCCGGAATTATTGCGCATTCGCAATATCAGTCATTAGATATTTGTTGAAAGTTTTATAAATGCCATGCGATGGAAATTACAGTGACTAAACACATCAAATAGAAGCTATAAGATGTAAGGAATGCTGTTGGATGGATGGATCTGACCACAGACGAATAAGGTATGTATTAAAAGTGGGTAAACAAGAACCGCAGAAATATAGAAATCCGAGGAAAACAAATAAAACTAAATTCTGTACACTTGTTAAGGAAGGTATAAAGACACTTCCTGAACCTACAGGATCGAATAGACTCACTCTGGAGGAGTTGGAAATACAAGTTAATACAATCACAAATTGTATTATTAGTAGCTACGAGTCGGCGTGCCCACTCATCATAGAAAAAGGTACTTTTGACGGGAAAAAACATGGATGGTGGAGCAAGAAACTTAATAAATTAAGGAAGGAAATGCGACACCACTTCAACAGAGCCATGAACACCAAGCTCGACAAAGACTGGGATGATTACAAAAAGGCGCGCCTTGCGTTCAACAAAGAGGTACGTTTTAAACAAAGCGAAAGCTGGAGCAATTTCTGTAACAACATTCAATCACAAAGCGAAACATCACGGCTAAGAAAAATCTTAGCAGGCGATAACCACACGAAACTCGGGACATTGAAAAAACCCGATGGCAATTATACAGCTAATGAGCAGGAGGCAACACGCTCTCCTACTGGAAACCCACTTCCCAGGCTGTCAGGTAAATAACAACGCAGTATGGACGGACTCGCCGTCTCCATACCCCTCGAAGGAGGACTGGGAACTAGCGGAGTCCATAGTCACGGAGGAAAGAATCAAATGGGCGGTAAGTACATTCCTTCCATACAAATCACCGGGAGGAGACGGCATCTTCCCTGCTCTTATGCAATGGTCCTTGGAATATATTATGAAACACCTTGTGGAAATATTCAGGAGCTGTCTTGCCTGGAAATGTATCCCCACCTCCTGGAGGGAAGTTAAAGTAGCCTTTCTCCCCAAGCCTGGTAAGGATGACTACACACAACCTAAGGCGTACAGACCGATCAGTCTCTCACCGTTTTTACTCAAAACTCTTGAAAGACTCTGCGACAGGTACGTACGAGAAGGACCAATAAAAAAGCGGCCACCTCATCAGAACCAGCATGCCTATCTACCAGGCAAATCCACAGAAACTGCCTTGCATCAGGTAGTACACAAAGCAGAAACAGCTATAGAGGCGAAGCAGTCCTGCCTTGCAACCTTCATCGACATCGAGGGTGCGTTCGATAAAACCACATTCCCTAGCATAGTTCACGGGCTCGAGGAGCACGGTGTACACGAGCTAGTGATTAAATGGGTCACCAATATGCTTAGCAAACGCGCCGCATACATCGAAACATCAGAGCGTACACGCTGCCAGGTGACAAGGGGGTGCCCTCAAGGAGGAGTGCTGTCACCACTGCTCTGGGTAGCGGTTATCAATGACCTTCTCATAGAGCTAAACAAGGACGGTTTTTGTACGGTAGGCTATGCAGATGACTTGTCATTATGATATCGGGTCTCTTTGAGGGAACGCTGTGCAGCAAGATGCAATCAGCGTTGCGAAAAGTCGAGGCCTGGTGTGGTAAGCATAATCTATCCGTAAACCCACAGAAAACTGAACTTATCTTATTTACCAAAAAGAAAAAGTTAAGTCAACTAAAACTTCCCACATTATTTCGCACACAGCTAACTCTCAGTAAGGAGGTGAAATACCTTGGGATTTGGCTTGACGAGAAACTACTGTGGGGAAAGCAGGTGGACCACATAATAAAAAAGGCAACCAATACGCTATGGCAGTGTAGGAGAGCTGTAGGCAGGGACTGGGGACTTACACCCAAACTATGCAAATGGCTGTACACAGTAGTGGTAAGACCGGTTTTAACTTACGAAGCCTTGGTGTGGTGGCCAAGAACGAAGTTAATAACAACTGAGAACAAACTGCAACAACTACAAAGACTAGCATGCACACTAATCAGCGGATGCATGAGATCGACACCCTCCGCAGCATTGGACATACTACTAGGGCTCACACCGCTGCACCTGTACATCCAGCAGGAGGCGATGGTCGCAGCCCTTTGGGTGAAGTCCACTGGCCAATGGAAAGGTAACAATATAAAAACCCATCACTGCCAAATTCTTGAACGAGCTTTAGAGGTTGTTCCGGAGGCAGCCAATGAGACTGATAGAACACCAAAAACCTACGTTATGGATAGAAGATACGAGATAATTTATCTAGAAGCACCAAGCTCTAATCATAAAGTACTGAATTTTTACACTGATGGCTCTAAAAACACGAACGGTGGTGCTGGTTGCAGCTACGTCTCACTTGAACTAGGGCTAGGTAAATCAGTCCCACTCAACAAGATAACAACGGTTTTCCAAACCGAGACAGCTAAGGCTGCGATCGCGATTTGCACAAGCAGACCGTGCGACATAGAAGAGGTTACAATAACTACAGACAGTGCGGCTACACTATCAGCACTAAGCAAACCTGTAAGTAGATCGAAAATCATTGCAGATTGCCATACACAACTGCAAAACCTGTCAACGTTGTGCAAGGTAAAGCTATGCTGGACCAAAGCACACAACGGAAATAAAGGTAACGAACAAGCAGACTCTCTTGCTAAACTAGCATCTCATATGAAGGTAACGACTCAGGGTATCAACTTGTGTCGACCATCAGCAGAAGCTATCAGGGGAGAATTGCGGAAACACACTCTGACAACAGTAAATGGACTGAACGAAAAGACTGTAGACTGTCACGACTAATGATACCGAATTCAAATGGTAAGGTAACCCGATACTTACTAAAACTAAAACGGGACATGGTAGGTATCATAACTGGACACTGTAACTTAAATAAGCACCTTTTCAATACAGATGGCACCGATAGCCCTCTATGCAGAGGTTGCCTTTTAGAGGAAGAGACAGTGGAGCATGTGCTGCTCTATTGCTCTGCAACCGAAGATACAAGACGAAAGGCAGGGATAGCGACGAGCTCCACCTTCCCTTCACTGGACCAGTTCTCATGTCAGCATGCTGAAGCTGTTCGGCTCTACTTCAAGGAGTTGTCCTGGCTGGGCTAACTGACCGGGGGGAGGTGCACAATACTCACGATCACGGAGAGTCAGTGCAGGACTCATCGCCCCCGCCACGAATTTAGAAGTTAGAATTTTAGGATTATCATCATGCGGCATTTATGACGCGACAAACATAAGCGTATGAAAAGCAAATCTTATGAAAATTTTTGCGATTATCGCCGTCCTGGCCCTCAATTTTGGCACGTGCGCAAAAATTGCGAAGGCAGATTGCGGATGGTCTTAAAAGAGATTTTGTACAGATAACATTGATTTTTTTGATTGAAAACTTATAGTGAGCATTCCTTATATCCTATAGCTTCTATTTGATGTGGTTTAGTCACTCCAATTTCCTTCGCGTGGCATATATCAAACTTAAAACAAATATCGAATGACTGATATTGTGCATGCGCAATAATGCCGGAATAGCCGCCCTGGAGGGTGATTCCGGCATTATAAAATGGATTTTGTAGGGATATGTATTGATATTTTTGATTGAAAACTCTTGATGAACATTCCTTACATCCTATAGTTTTTATTAGATGTAGTTAAGTCACTCTAATTTTCATCGCATGGCATTTATCCAACTTTAAACAAACATCTAATGATTGATATTGCGAGTGAGAAATAATGCCGGAATAGCCTGGGTGGTCATTATCGGGCTGAGATAATTTCGTTATCACAATGTGGGAATATTTTAAGAAAATTAAAAGTTTGATACTCATCTATAAAGGTGCTTTGGGTTTTCAAATACAAAAGAAAAGCAGTCTTACCTCCCTCACGAACTCCGTAACCTTCAATTTTTGCAATGACGGTAAACACATTTTATATTTTTTATTTCATGCTAAATTGATATTATCTTAGCATTTCGTGCAGAATGCTTTATCGGGATTCAGATCTATGCGAATACGGTTCTTTTGGAAAGTGGATATCGAATCAATAATAATAATATTTTGTTGATTTCGTTTTCGTTTGAAGATTCAAGTCGAATCGTGTTTTGTTTAGAGTCGGGTCATCCGGTGATGTTCTCAGTTTAAATATGTTCATCATGGCTACTGTCTATACACCAGTCGCGGTCTTCTTCATCGGTATTATCACTAGATGATGAAATTTTAATTTTAATTGCAACGTGGTTTGGTATTTCGTTTTCGTATGGAGATTCGACTTGGTTTTCTGTTGCTACAACATTAGTTTGAGGATTACTCAACTCAGTATAAACGCTGTCTAGGTTACGTTTGGCTTTGCGACACTTTAAGTATAGATCGATGTGTGCGTTTTTCTGAAAATGTGTCACCTTTTCATCGGGTGAAAATAGCGAATTGCAAGTAAGGCATTGATAAGATGACTCATCAATCTGAAAATAAGTTGAAATTAAAAATTTTGACAAACGCGGAAATAATATAGGGTGAAATTAAATCAACCGACCGAGACTCGGTTAGTGATCAAGAACGAGGTTCAGTTATCCTTCTGGCAAATGATGAATTATTTTTTTTGTACTATTAGTTTAAGTCCAATTCCTAGTGCAGGCATTACGGGGCAAAAAAAAATTTTTTAGAATTTCTCCACCTCGCTGGTGAAATACTAAAAAACCTTGTTCCTGATGACAATCCGAGTCTGCACTATAAATTTGGTCGGCTGATTTAATTTCATCTAGTATAATAACGCGCATAAGAAAAACTGGTCAAGAGCGAGTAGGACTCGCGCCCTAAGGGTTCCGTAGCATTCAAATAAGTTTATAGATTTAAATGGTATTAATAAAAATTGCATATCCAAATTTTAACTTATTCCGTCTACAAGCTAGAGACCCGTGCGTGAGTGACACACGGACGGACAAACAGAAGAGTAACATTAATAGAGCTTCGTGTTGCCTTTTGGGCACTTAACCTTAAAACTTACCCTTCGATATATGCAGTTAGCAGGCCCGACTTCGACCTCAGCTAAAACCAATTTTAAATTATGTAGCGCCCCCCTTTTATGGATGGTGACATCTTCACATTCATCGCCACATAGAAGGCAAGTGTTGCCAATTAAACCGTTCCATGCATTTTCAATTATCAAAAAATCATCGAAAGCGATTACGTTGTTTTCGACCCATTTAATATGTTCTCTAATGGAAATTTTCAACTCCATTAAACATTTAATACGTTGTTCAATGTTGACTCGCATCTCGGAAGTCTTGTTGAACTTATGCTTCTCTTGCTTGATGTGATGGTTTATTTGAATCATATTCGCTAGGAGCATGTTGCAGCACTCGCAGTAGTAGCGTTTGTTCACCTAGAATAAATGTAAGCATTTGAATATGAAAGCCAAATCGAGTTAGTATAAAGGTGTAATTGGTATTCTATAATCACAGTCAAAACTATACCGAGTGTGAAGGTATTTTTGTTGAATTTAACATTCCCATTACGCTTGGTCTATCCCGTCTAGGGATTGCAAAAAAGTTGATTATTGTGATTATTGTTGATTTGATAGTTTAAAATAAATATTACTTCGTAACCTTGAATCATTGTATTTTTCTATTAATATAAGGCGAAATTAAATCAACCGACCAAATTCATAATGGAGACTCGGTTAGTGATCAAGAACTAGGTTCAGTCATCCTTTTGGCCAATTTCGGAAAATAAATATTTTTGCTCCCTTACTGGTTGGACTAGTTTAAGTACAAATCCTATATATATATATATATCCCATATGGAGGGTCATTAAACCTTGTTGCTGATGACTAACCGAGTCTCCAGTATGAATTTGGTCGGTTGATTTAATTTCACCTAGTATATAGCAAATTTTCGTAAAATACTTTAAAGGCTTCATCGCTAACAGATCAACCCGGCCGGGCCCGGCCCACTGTGGAGCGAGTCTATGGAGACGTTTGGACTTAGGGATTAAAAAAGTAAACAATTTAATTAAATCTTTTTGATAATGCCATCTAGTGCAGTTAGTGACTGGCTCTCAAAGTTGTTGATTGACATTTTTGTATAACATTTTCATCTGTGAAGATATTTAATAAAAACCATTTTTTTACTATGGAGACAACCACGTCATGGGACATATCTCGGGTACGAATTCAACTCTCGCAGCCTCTGTATTCTCTTTTAACACATTTGACCAGTTAATCTCTGTTTCTAGCCAATTCAAGTGCTTCTGTAGAAATTTTTCTTCGCTTCTTGCCGATTGTGTCCACATAGCATACATGCGGTAGCAAAAACGACGACAATCCTGCGTAGGACTTTTTCAGCATCTTCACTCAATTGATCACCACTGTTTAATGACACGTTGAGTAAATGACCATGGTCCCGAAAATCGTTACGGCTCCGAAGAGAACTGTAAAGATCAAGGTTTGTCACAAAACCACGGAAAGACATAGTGATATTGCTCTGTATAAAACTGAATCAAAACTGATATAGCAATGGACAGAAGCCATTAGTTAATCTGCTACTGCTAATAAACTAAAATACTTGGTTATTGCCGATATTTTCAATTAAGTTTTCCATTAGTATTAAGAAATTGAGCATAATTTTTAAGAAAAATAATTAAATTAAAATTTGCTCAATTTCTTAATACTAATGGAATACTTAACTGAACATATCGGTAAAACTAATGTATTCTTGTGTATATTAGTTAATTAGCAGCAGCAGATTAATTCATGGACATTGTGTAACAAATAGATTGATTAAGATTGATACAAAAGAAAACCGTATTTAATATTAAATCCTGTTTTTTTCCTAAAAATCACTCCTACTAAGTACTGCTTAGAAGCTAACCAACCAAATCGCTTACATACAAACCCTAAGATTGTTAGAAAGAAAAACAAAATACCGTATATAATATTAAATCCCGGTTTTTCTTAAAAAGTGTACCTTTGGCGCACCTAATTTGTTTGGAGCATTCGTTGCATTTTATAAGATGATTTCAATAAAAAATACCACATCTTGAAACAAGGCCGGAATCAGGAGATATGTCCCATGACGTGGTTGTCTCCATAGTAAAAAAATGGTTTTTATTAAATATCTTCACAGATGAAAATGTTATACAAAAATGTCAATCAACAACTTTGAGAGCCAGTCACTAATTACACTAGATGGCATTATCAAAATGACTTAATTAAATTGTTTACTTTTTTAAATCTCTAAGTCCAAACATCTCCATAGACTCGCTCCACAGTGCGGCCGGGTTGACAAACGCACCGGGTTGCAATCCCTAATTGCGTCTGACGGAAAGCGTCGTCAGTGAGACCGAGGGTGAAGGTCATTCCTCCAGAAAAGCAGGTATCTTTAAAGAAAACCCACGCACTGTACCAGTGGCTGATTGAATGTCGTCAGCGTCTTAGGAGAGCACTTCATCGGCTCGGGGCGCCTCTCTGGCGGTCATCTAATATAAATTGATGAGTGGTGTTTAACCGCGCGCTGTCGCCGTCGCACGAATAGGTAATAGACCATAAGGGCATAGTCGGTAATCTTAATTCATCGAGTACCACTATGACATAGTTCAATGCTGGCTTATTTTCACAACTAGAGTTCGCCCAGAACTGTGAACTCGCGCTCGCCCGATTCGCGCTTGACCGATTTGGCACATGTTTGAACTTGAAAATTCTTTTTGCCTTATTTACTCGCCTGCCAAATTTCTTGACATTCCGATCAACAATACTCGAGTTATCGTCGAACTGACATTCATAAACGCCCGATTGTTCAAGTAGACTTAGAGAACTCGCTGGCTTCGCTCGCCCTTTCAGTAAAGACCCGGTATTTTTCATGACTGTACACAACCTACCAAGTTTCGCCTAGGTCGACCAGTTTTTTGTCCTACTTTCCCCAGTGATTGTGTTATGTTATGCTGGTACTGGCTTGTGCTGCTCTCATGGTCTATACGTAATTTTATTGTATTGTAGAGCCACACCTACGCGTGCCGTGCATGCGTTAGTTTTGTTCAATACCAGTTTTTGCCCACGGCTTTGCTCGCGTGGAAGTGTCGTTCGATTTTAATCAATGTATCTTTTGCACGTAAGAAAAATGCAGGTCGTATCTTTGAGTACGTGTCGGGTTTGGCAGTTATTTTATCAACACCGCTTATTTATTTACATTACTATAAAGAGGAGATGTTTTATTTTTTCCCTGGAGGCGGGCACTTCCCTTGGGACTAGCCATTAATTACTAGAGAATTGATTTTGAAAATTATTTCTTTGTTATAGTGGTTAGATCTTCACTTGGCCAAAAACTATAGTTTGTTCTCTGTGTACGGGCAGTTCCCTAGAGATATAGTAATATATAATATATGTAATTAATTCGCGCGGGTAATTTCTGGAACTTCTGAACAGATTTTGTTTTTTTTTTCACTGTTGTTATGCTGCTGAGCTTTGCAATTTGATATAGTTTTTTTCCTGGAGGACGGGCAATTCCTTAACAAAATAGTCAATAATAACTAAAAAACCGATTTTGAACATTTTTTACTAATATAATCTTCACTTGGACAAAGGCTATAGTTTATTCCCTAGGTACGAGCAGTTTCCCAGGGAATTCGTGTGGGTAATGTCTGGAACTAGAAAACCGATTTTGAAAATAACTTGTATGATGTAATGGTTAGACACTTTACCTGGATATAGGCTATAGTTTGTTCTCTGGGGATGGATAGTTCCCTAAAGACATATTGATTAATAACTGCTGAAACTATTTTGAAAACTCTTTCACTGTTGTAATGGTTCGATCCTTCACTTGGACAGAGGCTAAAGTTTGTTTCCTGGGGATGACGGACTGTTCCCTAGGGACATAGACATAGGTTGTCAGACGTATTATATATACAAGTTTTAACGAGAATAAAAATTCAAATTTATATATGTAAGGAAAACAAAAAAATATGATTTTTTGAACGACAATATGCAACGGTCACCATGTTTTACCAAAGTGCTAATAATACCAATCAAATAAGCCCAAACTTGAAGGGTCTGCTGTTGTCCGTTGAGGAGATCCCGTACCCACATTCCAGTCCCATTATCAGACCCTGGTCACCATGTTTTACCAAAGTGCTAATAAATACCAATCAAAGAACCCAAACACGAAGGGTCTGCTGTTGTTCGTTGAGGAGATCCCGTACCCATCATCAGACCCTGGTCACCATGTAAACCCTTGAAACCTCGCGATGATCCGCTACTGTACATACATACATACTACGCAACTTCCAAAGTAATATAAACTACTTATATACACTTATGTATACTGTAATAAGTTTTCTGCAATAAAAATGGACTGGTTCTTGACCTGGGTGGGGCTGATTCATAGATTTTTTTAACACTTCAAATTATTGAACGAGCGAGCGAAGTTCACCAAATCTACTTGAATAATCCGGCGTTTGTATGTATGTATGAATGTTTGTTCGACGATAACTCGAGTAACGTTGATCGGAATGTCATGAAATTTGGCAGGCGAGTAAATAAGGCAAAGAGAATTTTCAAATTTAAACATGAGCCAAATCGGTCAAGAGCGAATCGGGTGAGCGTGAGTTCACAGTTCGGGGCGAACTACTTTTTTTTTTATAGTATTTTTATTTTCAAAAATCTTAACCTAGGTACATAATATGCACAATCAACAAAAACCCGTAGGGTTTATCAGTGGTTGTGGAGGCCGGTACTTATATTTAATTATTATAGTAGCAATAGGCAAGCATCTCACAACCATAGCTGGGTGGTGATCGCGGTCGGTCCGCACACACAACACGCTTCCGCCTGCCCGTGTGTGAGGGCCGCCCGCGATCCACATACATACTTACAAAAAAGAGACAATAATTGAGTGCTTGCCTAATAAGACTTTACGCTAATTTTGTTTACATGCTATAACAATTTACAATAAAAAGTTGGCATCTAGCAATAACAATAGGTTGCAATGGTAACTCTATTAACAAAGGAAAAAATAAGTGAACTATTAAATCTTAAATTAAATGATATTCTAATTTCTATATTAGAATGTCATTGCTTATAGTATATAATCACAGTCACCACTACTGGCAAAATATTTCTTAAGAGATGACATGAAGTTTTTTTGTTGTAGGTAAGTTTGTGTAATATCATCATCTATTTCATTTAATATATTTGGTAGAAGATACTCACAGGTTCTTCGTCCATATACGTTATTAAACTCGGATAAATTATATTTTTCTGTACTGTTTAAATTTCTTAGAGATTTATACCGAATCTTAGGATCTAACATGCTGATACAGCTTATCTCTTCTTTGAGACTAAATTGTTATTCTCAAGATTATCTCAAAGATTAAGATTGCTTAACTTTTTGGTTAATAGGTAGAATGTTACAGTGTTGAAATAATCCAATTTCATTATTTGCATACATAATCTTTGTTTTTAGGTATAATAATTTTTAACAATTTTTGTTGTAGCTTGTATATATTTATAAGATAAGTTTTATACGTTCTTCCATAACTACTTATGCCGTAACTAATTATACTATCAGCAAAAGCAAGGTAAAGTGTTCTTAATATCGAATAGGGTAGTTTATATTTAAGTATAGCTAATCTGCTTGCAATTGAGCGAAGTTTATCGCAGATATAGTTAATATGAGGCCCCCAATTGAGCCTATGATCAATTATAAGGCCTATGTACATATGTTGGTGTACAAAGGCTATGTTTTTACACTGGCATTGTATGTTGTTTACGTGGAGGCATGTATGTTCGTGAGCGATGATGGTAGGTAAGTATGAGGTTTTGTTGTGCGATGAGTGAATATGCATTGCTTTTGTTTTATGCGCGTTAATGATAAGTCCCACATCGTGCGCCCACTTACATAGTAAATTAAAATTATACTGCATTATGCACTCAGCCGTAGATAAGTTTTTATGTGATACAACAATACAGGTGTCGTCGGCAAATTGATAAATAGATCCTTCCTTTATAACATTGGTCATATCAATTACATATAGTAGGTATTCTGTTGGTCCTAAAATTGAGCCTTGGGCGGTGCTTAATTCAGTAGGTATTTTGTTACTATAACTGTCTGCTATTTTTACCATCGTATATCTGTATGAATGATAGTCCATAAGCCAGTCAAGTAGAGGACCCTGAATACCATTTTGCTGGAGCTTCGCAAATAAAGTTTTATACCGTAATGTGTCAAACGCCTTGCTAAAATCTATAAAAATAACTATTGTATGATTTTTATCATTTAAATGCCTATTTATTTCGTTAGTGAATTGACCTAACAGTTGAGAGGTATCTCGGTTTTTTTGAAAACCAAATTGGTATTTGTTTATAACTTTATTTTTCTCCAGATAACGTGATATTTCATTACCGAAATACCTCTCAACTATTTTATCAATGCAAGATAAAATAGTTATCGGCCTATAATTATTGTAAACACTATGCGACCCTTTCTTATATATTGGTCGAATGATTCCAATTTTCAGTTTATCAGGATAAACTGACTCAGCAATGCACCTATTGATGAGGTGGGTTATAACGGGAGTTATGTAATTATTTATGTATTTCAGATCACTTGCCCTTATCCCGTCAAAACCAGGACTTTTATTATGATTTAAATGTTGTATATTTTTGTGTATTACTTCATTTGTTGCAAGTTTTAGTCGCATTGCCCTATCAAGATTTCTTTCATAGCTATTAGGATTTAATAAAGGGGTGTCACAAGCAATTGTGATATTTTTAACATTTGATTTAAATTCGTTTGCAAAATTGTTTGCAAGGGTATCTCCTGGTAATTTGAATGATTTTAAGATAGTTTCATCTATTGATTTTGTTATTTTTCCACATAACCTGTTCACGATCTTCCATATTTCTTTTGTATTTTTGAAATTTTCCGTCACTTCCTTTTTTGTGTAATTATTTTTTAATGAATTTAGGTACTTATTACTTTTATTTCTATACAAATTATAGTGAAGACGTTTTTGCATATTTTGTTCGTCGTTTTTCCAAACTTTTAATAGTACATCTTGTTTACAACACATATTTCTAGCTTTATTATTTATCCATTTACCAACTTTTCTGTTACTTGTGTTCGTTAAATTTATTTTAATATTACATTTATTATATATAGTATCAAACTTATCTGTAATGAGATTCAAGATATCACTTGGATTTGTGTAAATGAGCGCTGCGCTGGACTCCAATCATTATAAAACTATAAAATGGGGTTGGATCTTATAACGTGACAGCAGATTTTGAGATAAATATGAATGTAGGGTCCAGCTCGAACACCCTGCACAATTTTTTTTTCTGGGAAATGCGAATTTTTTTTGCTTTTGAAAATATAAAATTACGTAAAATAGCATGAAACGAAACGTGATATAGATATTTTGTTTGGTTTTGGCAATGAGGTTTTGGTCAAGTAACATCTGTCAGAATAGGTAATAATGGGTGAAAGGAAACTGTATTAACTTAAATTAATATAAGATTTTTTCTCCCTTTTAGTGTTTCGTAGTCAACAAAGAATGTCCGTCTGTCTGTCCACGGCTTAGCTCGGAGACTCTTAGTACTAGAAAGCTGTAATTTGGCATGAGTATACGAATTTATTAGGCCGAATAAGTGATTAAACAAGACATAAAAAAATTGTTTCCTCCCTTATACGCAAATTGGAGATGATTTTCTTTTTCGCGTATCCCGTAGTGTGAGGTGTCGCTGGATAGGTCGTCCAAAATTATTGCGGGTGTATAAAAAACATTTTTCGATTCTGGGATCTGTTTGCGAAATATTAGGCGTTAAAGTGCTATTTATTTTTTGTCAAGTATTTGTGAAAATTCACGGTAGTAGTATATATGTTACGGGTAATACTAGAATATAGGAGACACCTAGGTTTACTCGGGTAATCGTATACAAAACTTCGGCCCAATTTTTATTATAGTATGTTCGAATTATCATGATATGGGTGACAGTTCGTAATTTTCCGTTTCACCTATACTACTCACACCATACAACATACCCCCAGGTACAAAAGAAAATATTAGGTTTTAGAAAGAATGTATATCATTTTTGCAAAATCACAATACATTATTTATCTATAAATCGAAACAATAATTACAGTTTATTCGTTAAATTTAACAAAAAATATTCAGAACAGAATAATGTCTTTTTGCTACTTGATGCGTGGATCGGAACGTTAACCCATAGGTACTGACACTACATTATCGAAAATACATCGATGAATCGGTGGAGACATCTGATAGGATCGCGTCAGTATGAGTTTATCTTGTGTTTTCGTTGCGGTTTGTTTACGTGCTATTTTATTGACGTTTGTTACAGTTTTTGTTGATTTTTATTTTGTTATTGTTGTTTGTTTTTGGTGAAATGCCGAGAAAAACAAAAAAAATCTTTGAACTCTCAAGCTTGGGTGTTATTGGTTCGTTTAATTTAATTAATTTAGAAATTAACAAAAAGTAGTTTGGATAATCAAAGATTAATCAAATAAAAAATCGATTTAATAGCCCTTGCCAACATTCTCGATACTAAAAAAAATCGATTCTATATCGTTAGGGCACATAACTATAACTATCAACTTTGAACTGCCACCCATATCATGATAACTTGAACATACTCGCTTCGCTCGTTGTCGCCATTACCCGACTTCGGGTTTTACCCGTAACATATATAACGAAGTTAAAAGGAAGCTAAGTAGACTTTACAAGTTAACGAGTGATAGTTGACAAACTTAATTGTGCAATTTTGTTTCATACATTTCATAAGTTTTGTGGTTAAATGTATGAAACAAAACTGCAAAACTAGGTTTAAGATTCAAAGGTTCTTGATTCAAAATGTTTATTTGTAAAATAGACACATAAAGTATACGTTTTACATGTCCAGTCTAATCTTTATAAAAATAATATTAAATGGTTAAACTAATATAATACAAAAAATATTTAAAAAAATAAAAAATAAACTGGGCTTATGTTGGGCTAACAAAGTTATACATATGCATAAAATAAAGACTTATTGGAATAAGAATATTATTATATGTACGTACATAATGCAATAAATAAATAATTTGATAAATAAACTGAATAGACCATAAATAAATATAATGCCTAACCAAATATACCTAGGTAATAGATATACTAACATAAGTGAAAAATTAAAATATTGTATATACCTACATAATGCAATGAATAAATAAGTGAATAGATAAATAAACTATAAATAGATATAATGCCTGAATCCGCCCATTCGATTAATCTTGCTAAGAAGAAGGGCAAGAAACTTAGCAAGATCAAGACTTTTTTTTTTCATCATGTGGCTTAAATCTATTAAAGTCTTTTTAACTTATCTAAAATGGTTATACTAAACAAGGTATTTAACCTTAATAACTAAAGGATAAAAATATAAAAGACAGAAGGAAATTGTGTCATAAGAAAAAAAATACATCTTAGTCTACATGTCTAATGAGGTAGTAAGTTAAAATACTAAGAAAAACATCGGCTATCTGTCTCATATAGTTTATCACTTTTTTTACAGTCAAATTATCAACTAATAAAGGCTACGTTATAAAATGTTCATGTCAATATGTAAAAAGAAAAGTCAAATTAATAATAAAAAAAACAAAATATAAACATTTATACATATTTCGAATTCTATTCTGATCATAGAATACTAAGGGGTGAAATGAAGATTAAGAAACAGCAAATATACCAACTTAAAATAACCCAGAGAAAAATAGAGAGAAGCATGCTCGGAAAAAGACTGCTGGATAAAATATCTTACGTAGAACTTAGAAAGATGACTGGACGTTATACGCCAAGCCAGAAAGTTAAAATGGGAGTGGGCAGGGCATGTGATAAGGCAGAGAGACAACAGATGGACCAGAGAAGTAACTGAATGGTGCCCCAGAGACCATAAACGAAGTAAAGGGAGACCAAAAACAAGATGGCGTGATGAACTGGAGAAATATGGCGGAGAACTGTGGACCAGATTAACGTTCGACAGGCATGAATGGAACAGGATGGGGGAGGCCTTTGCTCAGCAATGGGATTTAATGAAGAAAATTATCTTTTTTTGAAAATTATAATATATATATATATATACATAGGTAACACTAAAAGTTTCCGGAACTGGCCACTTACATAAACAATATTTAAAAATTTATTGCAACATTTGAAAATAGAACTCTTTGGCTGTAGAATGCAGTTTGTTTCATCTGACTGTCTTTTGTTTTTACCTTGTGGCGCCATTTAAAAAATTGTGTGTCTGCATCAACATGGATTTAACTCGGGAAAATTTTCATAGTATGATTTTCTACGATTTTAAGTGTAATTTGACAGCTCAACAGAGCATCGCTCGGCTTGAAACAGCTTTTGGCAATGAAGCACCATGCAAGACGACTGTTTATAGCTGATTTGCAGAATTCAAGCGTGGTCGTATCAATCTCAGTGACGAATCTCGCGATGGTCGGCCGTCCATCGCTGTGACCAACAAAAACATCGATGCTGTGCGCCGTATGATTGAAACAGACAGGCATGTGACCTACCATGAAATTCGCGCATCCTTAGAAATAGGCATGAGTCAAATACAATCAATCCTACACAAACATTTGGGTGTGAGAAAGCTGTGCTCGCGGTGGATCCCACACAACTTGACCGAGGCTCAAAAAACGGACCGCGTCACTTGGTGTAGTGCCATGCTTACCAGATTCAACGAAGGTGCGTCAAATTTGGTGTGGGACATAGTAACAGGTGACGAAACATGGATTTATTGCTACGATCCCAAAACAAAGCAGCAATCGAGCGTATGGGTCTTTCAAGATGAGCCGAAACCAACCAAAGTGGCGCGCGTGAAAAGTGCATCTAAGCGGATGATTGCTTCTTTTTTTAATAAAACTGGACACGTGGCTACTGTTGCTTTAGAGAATCGTCGTACCGTGAATAGTGACTGGTACACGACCATTTGTTTGCCGGAAGTTATTGACGAACTCCGTAAAAATAACCGTAAACGCCGTATCATCTGCACCACGACAATGCTAGTTCTCACACGGCCAGACAGACAAACGACTTTTTGAAGACGAAAAATGTAGAACTCATGAGTCATCCTGCATACAGTCCCGACCTGGCACCTTGTGACTTTTGTCTGTTCCCAAAAATTAAGAACCAATTACGCGGTCAACGATTTTCATCACCAGAAGAGGCTGTCGAGGGGTATGAAAAACACGTTTCAGAGGTCACCACAGGGGAGTGGCACAAAAGTTTTCAAAACTGGTTTGATCGAATGAAAAAGTGCATAGACGCCAAGGGAGATTATTTTGAAAAACAATAAATTAATTTTGTACCTTTAATAGTATTTTTTCATATTCATTCCGGAAACTTATAGTGCGTCCCACGTATATATTTATTGTCATCTACATAAGGCTAATAAATAAATAAAATAAATAATATTTTTAGATTGTTTTTTTATTATTATTCTGACATTTCTTTTTACATATTGACATGAACATTTTATAACTTCAACTTAGCATGTATTAGTTGATAATCCGACTATAAAAAAGGTGACAAACTATATGGGCCAGGCAGATGATGTTTTGCTTAGTATTTTAACTTACTACCTCATTAGACAGGTAGACTAAGATATATATTTTTTTCCTCATGACACAATTTCCTTCTGTCTTTTATATTTTTATCCTTTTATAATATATTGTTTAGTATTATTTTATATAAGTTAAAAAAACTGTAATAGTATTAAGCCATATTGAGAAAAAAATATATCTTGCCCTTCTTCTTAGCAAGATTATTCGAATGGGCGGATTTAGGCATTATATCTATTTATAGTTTTTCTATCTATTAACTTATTTATTCATTGCATTATGTAGGTATGTATATACAATATTTAAATTTTTTACTTATGTTAGTATATATTTGCCTAGCACATTATATTTATTTGTTGTCTATTCAGTTTATTTATCAACTTATTTATTAATTGCATTAAGTAGGTATAATAATATTCTCATTCCAATAAGTCTTTATTTTAGGCATGTGTATAACTTTAGTAGCCCAACTTAAATATAGTTTTTTTATATAATATACTTCCCGTATCATATTTGTTTCATTATAAAATATTATTTTTTATACAGATAAGATTTGACATGTAAAACGTATACTTTATGTCTCTATTTTACAAATAAACATTTTGAGTCTTTGAATCTTGAATCTTGTTTCTCGGTTTTGTTACATTTAAGTTAATTATAGAAATTAATGAAGCCATTAAAGACGATTATGAAGGCTTTAATTTTAGTTTTAATGCTCTCTAAACTCAGATTTTTCCAATGTAATTTAGCTTCTGTTCCTAACATTTAAGGACTATTTTGCAATGAAGCATTTTATTATATTTTTCCATAACATTTTATATCTTTTAGTTGATTTTTCCTGATTTATTAGAAGATTGATGTTTTTAAGTAATTTTTCTGATTTTATATAATACCTGAATAAATAAAACATTTTTTTTTAAAATAAATACCATGTTTATAAACCACATATGAGGGCTAAAATTACGTTACGATAATTAGGGGTGATCGTCCAGTGTCACTTTGGGTCACGAAGAGGGTAGGTAGCACAATTTGCGATTTAATAAAGAGAGTCTCAGCAGTCCATGGATGGATGAATTATTGTAAATCTTCTTTCTACGTTTTACGTTCTAAGAATGGTGTTCTCCACAACATTAGTATGATAAATAATTAGTTCATAAATTTATTTGTCTTTCATTCATGATAGAGGTCACGTGACATTGCGAAGGGGGGGGGGGGTAATTTTTGGACGTATGCAAAATAATAATAAAAGAAAATTATAATATGGTTGTCTTACAAAATGGAAAATATCTAATTTTGATATATATCGGATATATATCATAAATATCCAAAATTGTGATATTTATAATAAATATCGGATATTTTCGAACCCTGGAAAAAGTGAGGTTATGAATTCACGAAAAAAAAACGTAAATACTAACATTTCCTAGACAAGGGGGGGACTTTATCTCCCCCCCCCCCGTCTTCCTCCCACTCCTTTACGAAGGTACTAGATGTCAAAGAAAAGACAAAAAGTGAGGTTATAATTGTTGAAAAAAAAGACATATCTAAGAAACTTCTCATTTCCGAAAGTGTGTTTCAGGGGTTTCATTTAAAATGTTAACCGAGTAGGTACTTTATTGGTGTTTCAGAGATGGTGAATGATTTTAACCACCTACCTCTCTTATACAGTCATTACGGCAGCTTTCCACGTAGTTAGTCTTGGCCAAATTCTTCGTGTGTACAAGATTGTTGATGTGCGAGATGACATCCTGATCTGTCTTCAGTAAAGATTCACAAGCAAGACAAAAGTAGTTGAGGCAACCATGCAGTACACTGTTTTGATGGAACCTCGATAACATGGTGCTAACTGAAAAACAAAAGTTAAGAAGTTAATAGTAGATAAGCATAAATAAGTGCGGTAAGGAGGTAATTTTATAGTTTACGAGGACGATTTGAAACACGAGCGATAAGCGAGTGTTTTAAACTTTACGAGTAAGCTGTTGCTCACGTGTATCATACAATGTTTAATTGCATAGTGTGAGTAAATAAATAAAAAGTAATTAAATAAATGAACAAACAATAAATAAGTACGTACCTACTCCGAATTCTAATAAACTTTAGGCGGTAGGCGGCTTTTTTTTTCTTTTGCTTTCGCAGTGTTGCCAACTACCCATATCTAGTAGCTAGATTTGTCGCGAAAATTTGCTAGATCGCCCGATTTTCGTAACCCAGAAAGTAGTTCTAGCTAAATGTTTCTAAGTCCTTTTTTTCATAGGAAATCCATTTTCAATACAAATAATGGATACAATGACACAAATTAAGGCAAAGCACAGTTAGAAATTAAATAATACAACTGAATGAAACAAATGCTGTTTTAGTCAACCAACACCAACCACATGCCAAAATATATGGCGCCTGAGTGAAGTTAGCTCCGGTCCGGCGAGCGAGATGGATAAAGAGAAACAGGTGATTTTTAATTTAAAAATTATTCCTTTATTACCTTGTGAAACTTTATTACCTTGTGATAGAGGCGATTATTGGTTGGTCCACGCGTCTTATTGTTTTGTACGTTTATAGACAGAGACAGCGCCACGTTTGGCTTTTAAAGTTCTTTTCACGAAAGATGTTTCACGGATTAAGGCATTTTTGTACTGGACTTTTTTCTTGAAAGGAAATTTAGTGTGAACTCTCACTCACGTTTTGTCTGTTACTTAAAAAGTACGACGAGGGATCAAATAGTAGTAAGAATAAGATGGAATAAAATTACTATTGATAACTTAATAATTTATTTTTCTACATAGTCTCCAAGTCCCTCTAACAAACCGAGTCCAGCGCTTATCCAAGGCTTTAATCCCTTTAAAAAAAATGTTTTGTCTTGGTAATGCAAAAAGCTCTCCACGGCATCCATCACCTCGTTATCGTCTTCGTACCTGTTTTCCCTCAATTATTCTTTCAATTTGGGGAACAGATGAAAATCGCTGGGGGCCAGATCTGGTGAATAAGAAGGGTGGTCAACCAATTCGAAGCCAGCTTGCTGAATGGCAGCCATCGCAACCGCCGAGATGTGCGCGGGTGCGTTGTCGTGATGAAACAGCACGTCCCTTCGAAGTTTCCCTCTTCTTTTCTCTTTGATGGCATTCCTCAACTTGGGAATTAAAGCTGCATTATATTGGCCAGTAATAGTGGTTCCACGCTCCAGGTAATCAATCAACAATATCCCAAAAAGAGTCCCAAAATATTGAGGTCATAACCTTGCTAGCCAATGTCACGGCACGAAACTTCTTCGGGGTCTGTGATGATACCCCTTTCCATTGCGAAGATTGCTGTTTTGTCTCGGGATCAAAATGATGGACCCCTATTTTGTCCATTGTTACGAAACGAGGCAAAAAAAAATCAAAATCTTCTTGAAACTTGTCCAACAGAAGCAAACAAAACATTTGAAACTACATTCAGAAAAAAACCGAAGAGAATCGAAGATTTTTTTCTTTATTAATATTACAAATATCCGAGCTATGCTTGCCAGTATTTTTTTTTTTACCAAGGGTTATGTATGTCGTTTTCACTTCTTTTTGATCCGTCCTTGTAGCTAAGTTTTTGTAATTTGTAGCTGTCCGACACCGAAAAATAGCTAGATCTAGCTAAGTTGGCAACGGTGTCCTTTCGTCCAATGTTGCCGTTTGTACGGCAATCGTGCTATAAAATCATTAAATGTACGGCATACGGCAGAGCAGTCATTACCGTATGCTAAAATACGGCAATTCGGCAATGAATGGGCGTTCTTATTTTACCTTGTGTACACTGTCTGACACATCAACAGAGGCAAAGAAAATATACAAACCAAAAAACTATATAAGGTCAATCGCCAAGGCTTTATTACCTTGTGATAGAGGCGATTCTCGGTTGGTTCGTTGGCCTATTTGTCTTGGACCTAAATTTGGAACATGGACAATAATGCTATCTAGTGGAAAGCTAAGAACTAACAGTCTTAAACTAATAATTTATATTTTAAGTACTAAACTCTAAAGTAATATTTAATATCTCGTTCTGATGCATACGAATTAAATTTTTAGTCCACCTTTTCCGTGTTTGCTTCGTTTTTGGATTCGTTCATTCGTTCGTGTATCGTGTGTTGAGTGGAAGAGGTTGAAAAAAAGTATAACATAGTTTGCCGCAAAGTTTGTAACAATAAAAAAATAATCGTGTAGAATGTTGGCCAAGCAGTGCGTTCGCAGAAAGCCATACAATAATTGTACAAATTTTAAACCAACCACTGCAATGATAAAAAAAATCAAAATCCCTCAGCTCAGTACGAAAATGATGATAGGAAATTAATTATTACCATGTCAGAAATGTTTTTTTTTTTAAATAAATGTATATGTATGGTAATTTTAGTTAAAATACGGCAATTTTGTTAGTGGAATACAATACGGCAACCCAAAATATGTCTAGCGGCAACACTGCTTTCGTCCCGTTCAGGGACAGGCAAAGGTATCTAGGACCTTGATAGCCTTTTCTGTAATTTCCATTTTATTCCTTTACGTTATTATAATTTTGGGCGACAGCCTCGTCTAATACGATATTAAAGCCGATTTTGAAGGTTTTAATATTAAGATAAGAAACTTACTAAAAAACGTAATTTAAAGTGACAGCACTATATTTTGCTATTCTGAAGGGCACACCAACTAAAATTAGCCAAAGACATTGTATAGAGAACAAGGCTGTGGACTACGATACGAAAAACGTGCCGAGCGAGATGGGTGTTGGCACTCGTTGGTCCCTTTCTAACACGTTAGAAACTCAACAACACTGTAAGTATATTGTATATATTATATACACTGGTAACTTGCTAGACAAGGATACACGATTAGCGACAGCAATCTCGCTCGGCTCGTTTTTCGCTTGAAAATGGTATCATAATAATTACAAACTTATTTCTAATGAAATAAAATCTAGTTTAGTTGAGCAAAAATTGGACAGTGCACAGTCTTGTTATGATACAATGTCTTTGAAATTAGCAAGTATTTTAAATGCTCATAAATCAAACAATTTTTTTTATTCATTCCAATGACAGCTCCAAAAAGTTGAGTAAATTATGGCTCTCAAACTAAAATTTTAGTTTTATGTTTATAAAATGCTGACTTGAAAATTACTATTCGTTTTAACCATACTTAAGTATAATTTTATGTATGTCAAACTAAAATCACCTTCAAAATCGGCTTTATTTTCTTCATAGTCCAGGGTTGATTCGGTATGAGGGCTTTTTTTTTCTTTGCACGCAAGTTGCCAACTTGACGGAAATAAGCTACTTTTAGTTTGATGCATTCGTAAATGACTGAAAGCAGCCCACCCCACGATGTTATGAGTGCGGTTATGACTTTAAACAAAATAATCTACTTCAGCTATCGTTGTAATAACGGTCACGAAAATAAACGAAATAAACCGAACAAATCCGTATGGACCTATGGACTTCGTGACCGACCATAAACCACAACACTGTACTAGTTACTATACTCTTTGCACAACACATTCAACCGACCCCCATAGTACTTAGCATTGTTGTTCGTTGTGGCCTGAAGTTAGCTGCACAACACGTTTGACAGCCCATTTTTCCCAACGATTTTTGACATTTGATGAGGGTCGTGACCTCAGGTCGTGGCGAGTACTATATTCTTTGGTCGTGACCAAATCGTTGGTGTTTATTGTAGTTTTTGTGGTCTCATAACCGCACTCTATATATGATTCATATCATACTTGCTTGGTCTTGCTGTCAGTGGTAGGCGGGCCGTCCAACGATCAAACTGAACGCAGCCTACGAAGGCATCAAACTGAAAAAAGGAGCTCATTTCTTTTCTGTCAAGACTATCTGGGCGTTTCTACACTGCACGGCCCAGGGGGCCAATTCCGGAGAATCAATCGAATCGAGATTTCTAAGACTCGATCTAAAAATTTATGAAGTGCGACTGAATAAATGGGTTGTTACGATCGAGAAAGCTAATTCGATAGACTGAGAATATTCTGAGTCTGTCTAATTACCCTTCTCGATCGTAAAAACCCATTTTATCAGTCGAACTCCATAAGTTTTTAGATCGAGTTCTAGAAATCTCGATTCGATTGATTCTCCGGAATTACCCCCCAGCTCCAATCCCCGATCAGAGGCGTCTCTAGCCCTTGTGGCGCCCGTGTGCAACCAGTACCCTGGCGCCCTCTAGTCTAGTAGGAGCGGGGTCAAAATGGAATGCTAACAGTTATATTTTCAAACGGAAATTCGGATGCAAATGGTGCAATTTTAAATGATGTCGGAAAGCAAAAAGTTTTTTAGGAAGGAATGGGTTATAAGAATAAAAAATTCACAACTTTGTAGTTCTTTCAAAAATATTTAATTTAAAAACTATTATAGTTACATAACATACAGGGCGCTCGTACACACAAATATATAGGTATATATATACACACATAAATGTATTTACAAAAAAGTTACTTTTCGAGCTTTTGCATTAGCGAAATCTTTAACAATGTCACTAACTTCAATTTTGATTTCATGTTCAATACTTATTAACGATAAATTTGTCAATCTACTTTGCGACAATGTTGATCTAAGGTAGTTTTTAATTATTTTTAGTTTAGAAAATGACCATTCGCTATGTGCGACCGTGACTGGAAGTGTCAGGTATATCCTCAGTGCTGTGGGCAGATTTGGGAACACTGAAATTAATTTATTCGTAAACAAGTAATTTAAAATATCCAACGGCGTAGTGGAATCATCAATAAACATCGTTAATAATTCGATTTCATTATAGAGCTCAAACTGTTCCACATCTGAAGAGCCAGCATGGCAAAGTTTATTTTCTAAATTAGAGCAATGTGTTCTTTTTGTATCAGAGTCCAAATCTTTCCAGTGTTTCAATTTTTGAAGAAATGAAAAATTCACATTATTTTCATTCAAAAGTTCGAACCGTTCGTCGAACTTAGTAATTGCGGTGTCTAACAAATAGTAGTAAAAATTTACTTTAAAATGTGTTTTCGCGTCTGTTATCGGTTCATTCTCCGCCTCATAATTAAAAAACCTTTTACGAGCGCGAGGGCGTGCAAGTGTGGGAAATTCTACTATTGCCTCGACTTCTTCCGCTACAGTTTTTGCCCTGTTAGGTCACATACGCACTACGCGGTTACCGCAGCGCGGCGTGCCGCATGGCCTACCGCAAGGTGCTAATATGTATGAGAACCGCGATGATTGAACGCACTGGCTGGCGGCTGGCCGCATGTTTTGGCGGTTGCAAGGAAGACGCGGCAGCCGCCACCAGCGGTTGGCCGCTGGTACAGTAGTGCGCACTACACGGTTGCGGTTGCCGGACAGTCGACGGCTAGGCTTTGTTCGTGCATGACATGATGATGGATATTTTTGACACGGAAATTTAATAATTCTTTAGATGACTTCATTCGAGTGTAAAGTTCATCTTCATACTGTTTTAACTCACTAAAAAGAGTAACAAACAGTCCATTTTCACTGCGTGATTTGTAGTAGAGGATGAATCCAGTACATATTTTTCTTCTTCCTAGGCTTAAGTAAAGGTACACCACAACTGCAGCCTATTCAGCGTCAATTTTGAAACTGACTAAAAGTAGTTAAACCGCGCAAGGCCCACCGCGACTTGCGTTTTTGTTTTGCGGCGCACCGCAACGCGGCAGGCCGCAGTTCCAACCGCGTGTTGCGGCACGCCGTGCGGCGCACCGCATCTGCGGCTACCGCCTAGTGCGTATGAGCCCTTAAGGAGCTCCTCAAAAGCGGACTCATTACGGAATTCAGACAAACTTATTTTTGCATTATCAATCATTTTCACCACTTTTGACAATACAACGTCTGACTTTTGAAGGGCCTTGCTAACTATATTTATCTTGCTTAAAATTTCAAACCAAATAAGCAGAGAGCAGAAGAATTTAAACGTCTTAATTTTTGCCAGTAATGAATTTGCCATATTTCTTGACTCTGCATCTTTGCTCCTATCGGAATATATAGTAAACAAGGCATCATACACTTTTCCCAGTTCAAAACGTAGAGCTTTTACTGCTTCAACCCTGCTCTCCATCGAGTATTTGAGAGTGGTTTTAGACTTAAAGTTGGCACTTCTTTAGCAAGTATTTGCCAACGTGCTGTTGACGCAGAAAAAAAAAACATAAATTTCCTGCACAATTGAAAAGAAATTGACAATTTCTAATGAACTTTTAGCAGCGTCATTCACTACCAAATTTAGGCTCTATGCCGCACAAGGTACATAAAATGCGCGCGGGTTTAAATCTAAAATTCATTTTTGCAGACCTATATTTTTCCCTTTCATGTTTGCACCATTATCATATTATAGTGTTAGAGGTATATTCAACCAGCTTTAAAAAATTACCATTCTCAGAATCGTAAATTTTTTGAGATCTTCCCCGAAAAGCCAGACATTGCCTCGCTAAAAAATGAATTAAGTTGATTATTGTTGATTATTCGTTCGAGTACTGCAACCCAACGTTTTTTTTCCCGATCAATTTCATTTTGGTGCAAGAAATTTACCGACTTTTCTTTTAAAATAACAGTTTTCAATGTAATTTGTTTCTTACGACATGATAGGTGCCCTAAGCTCTTTTCATGACGTTCTATAGCAGTAGACAAATGTTGCCAATCTTTGTAACCTATTTCACCATTAAAAGGAGTCGGAGTCGCATCAGCATGAAAAAGTTTACAATAAAAACAATAAACAGAATCAGTTGACTTAGAGTAAACCAGCCAGTTTCTTAAAACGGTTTCATTATTTAACATCTTTTTAGTATAATAAGCATTTGAAAAAGATCTTTTCGAACTATTCGAAGGATATGAACCCACTTTTACATGTACTGGCCCATGCTCCATCAAAATATTCTCTGTTTATCGGATAACACACATGTGGCCATAACGCGAGATCATTCATTATATCTTCTCGAAGTATATTCTCCGGGGACGCTTCGGCACTAGGAGGTTCTTCGTCTTCTTCAACTACCGACGACAAAGACAGCAGCGGCGGCGGCGGTGACGTACAAGTGACGAGTTCTGCTGTAGAATTATCTTGGTTTTCATATGTCTCTGTCTCCAGGTGTTCGTCCGTGGATGGACCGCTGTTTCAGAGACACTTCCTTCTGCAGCTTTCTTTTTCAACTCTGTGCACCAGAAAGTTTCTTTTTTCCATCGCCATCAGACATCTAAAATAAATAATAAACTAAGTATAGGCACCTAAAAGAACTAACAATGTAAATTAATATAGGCCCAGAGAAATAGTTGCAACTTGGACTAAGTATTATTTATTAGGTACTAGCTTCTGCCCGCGACTTCGTCGGCGAGGAATTCGTATATCGCGATTCCCCCGGGATCTGTGCACTTTTCCGGGATAAAAAGTAGCCTATGTCCTTCCCCAGGAATCAAGCTATCCTATTATCTCCATACCAAAATTCATCCAAATCGGTTCAGCGGTTGAGCCGTGAAAGCGTAACCCACTGACAGACAGAAAGACAGAGAGAGTTACTTTCGCATTTATAATATAAGTATGGATATGACACATCAATCAACGTCGCGGTACCTACATTAGGTAATCAAACAGAATAAATAAATAAAATAAAAAAGTAGTTCGTTGTTCAAAGGTTAGGTACAAGTAAGACCTAAATAAATACCTAAGTATACTAGTAGGTAGGTACATATTAAAGCACTTTAACTTACCTTGTTTGTTCCGCACTGCAGTAGGATAAACAAATGAAAAATCTTAGGTCGTATAGGTACGAGTATTGAACTTCGATATCACTATCCACAGAGTAGATTAATAATAATAATACTGAAATCTTATCTTTCAAATCTATCTATCACGATCACTGTCACTATCTATCACTCGATGTTTTGTTTTTTTTTTTCATGAATTTCGCTAGCTATTTTTGATGACCTCCGACCTCGAGGCATGTCGCAATAATTGTGCAAGCAAATAACCAAATCTTACCGAAAAGCCGATTTACTTCATATTTACATGTTTATTCAAAGATGATACTTAATCCAATTGCATC
Organism: Ypsolopha scabrella; assembly: GCA_910592155.1. Classification (NCBI taxonomy): domain Eukaryota; kingdom Metazoa; phylum Arthropoda; class Insecta; order Lepidoptera; family Ypsolophidae; genus Ypsolopha; species Ypsolopha scabrella. The sequence goes on from OU342960.1 coordinate 51,041,983, forward strand.
AAGGCTTATTTCGCAAAACTACGTGTAGCGGTAAAACAAAAATTGCGGCACGCGTACACAAGCCTTTGAAAATGACCGCCGCAAGTGCCTGGGAATTTTAATTTGAACTTTATATCATTCTAATACAGCCGAGTTAGCAATGATTGTCGGCGTGTTGTCAAACGAATCCAAGGTGCCGATGCCGGCACGCGCCTTTGGTAGCGATGCGACATTACGCCAATTTAATCTTTAATTATCTGTTATAAGGCTGATTTCACGTTGAAACAAAAGTTATTGTGTAAATTTAAATAGAGTAGGATAAGGAGTAAGGAGTAGCCTTGCTTTGCTTTGCTACCGCGCGCCCGGCGTCGTCGGCCATAACACGAGTGCAGGGTCTTTGAGAGCGCCGGCATCGACGCATCTTTGGAGGTGACGCATTGGAGGGCGCTCGGCGCCCCCTTAGACCCGGGCACCGGCACGCTCCGGCCCGACACGGTGCCGGTGCACTGGTGGTTTCATAACAGTCAGTACGTGAGACATTCTGTATTTGCTTTTAAGCATATTAATTCACAAACTGTCATTAAAGCATTTAAATCTCTTAACTTAAAAAAAACCGAGGACTTATGGGACCTATCTGTTAAAGTTGTAAGCTGTATTATTGATTTAATAGCTCCATATTGAGCTTTAATCTTTAATAAATGTGTAGATGATGGTGTCTTTCCTGATTTAATGAAGTTGAACAAATTGATCCCTCTTTTTAAATCAGACGACAATGAAGACCCTTCCAACTATAGACCGGTCTCAGTTTTACCAGTATTTAGTAAGATTTTCGAAAAAATTGTTTTTAAGCAATTATTATCTCATTTTAACTTAAATAAGTTGTTTCACAGTGAACAATATGGATTCACTAAAGGGAGGTCAACCACTGATGCAGGAGTTGCTTTAGTCAAGCACATATTTGACGCTTGGGAAGCAAAGCAGGATGCGTTCGGTGTATTCTGTGACCTCTCAAAAGCTTTTGATTGCGTTAATCATGAAACACTTTTATGTAAATTAGATCACTATGGAGTTAAGGGTAAATCTTTGGCGTTATTTAAGTCATACCTTAGTGACCGGATTCAAAAGGTAGACATTAATGGAGTAAAGTCATCTGGAGCATTAGTTAAAATGGGTGTTCCGCAGGGCTCCATATTGGGGCCCCTATTGTTTTTAATATACATAAATGACCTTCCTTACTTAGTTAGAGACTTATCTGAGATAGTTATATTCGCAGATGACACGTCACTTATTTTTAATGTGAATCCACATAACGATATTCTTGATGACGCGAATTCAACTCTCTCTCTGATTCTTGATTGGTTCACTGCAAATAATTTAGTTCTAAATGCAAAAAAGACGAAATGTATAAAGTTTACTTTACCAAATGTAATCCAAGTAGATGTCAGTTTATTTTGCAAGGGTCCAAGCTGGAGTTAGTTAACGAAACTAAGTTTTTGGGTATTACTATAGACTCTCGTCTTCAGTGGGGTCCCCACATAGAAGCTCTCTGATAGACTTAGTTCAGCCGCATACGCTGTTAGACGCATAAGGCAGATTACTGATGAAGATACTGCTAGATTAGTATATTTCAGTTATTTTCACAGCATTATATCATATGGCATAATGTTGTGGGGTAGAGCCGCGGATATAGAAGCAGTCTTTGTCTTGCAAAAGAGAGCAATTCGGTCTATTTATAACATGAAGTACCGAGATTCATTAAGAGAAAAGTTTAAAGAAATTAATATATTTGCGGTCGGATGTGAATTTATTTATCAAGTTATTGGATGTGTCAGAAAAAATATTGATAATTTCCCGAGGCTTGGTGTGCACCACTTTGTTGAAACCAGAAACAAACATAAACTAGCTTTTCCAAAATTAAGACTTGCCAAAGTAGGTACCTCTTTTGTAGGACATGGTATAAGATTTTACAATAATCTTCCAGAGGAGGTCCTTAGTTTGCCTGAAAATAAGTTTAAACTATATATTAAGCAGGGACTACTTAAGAAAGCTTATTATAAAATCAATGATTATTTGGACGATAATGAAGCTTGGCGTAATAAATAATAATAATCTTATTCAAAATTGTAATTCATAACTAGCATATTTTAATACTGTATGATTCCTCTAAAGGCTTAAAATTAATTAATATGTAAACTTACTTTGTTAAATGTAATACAATATGAGACGGGTTGACTAAGATATATTTTTTTGTCGTGACTAATTCCTGCAGTCTTATATTTTTTTATGCCTTTACTTGAGTAGGTATGTATATGATTTTGTATCATATGTTTTATTTTGAAAAAAGGAATGTTTGCTAAGTTTATTGGCCTTCTTCTTAGCAATACTAATCGAATGTTGCGGATGGTTAGGCATTATGTATATATAATATTTTTATTCCTATATTTCTCTAATTTATGCAGGTGTATAACTTTATTACATTTTAGTAGCCCAACCTTAATATTTTTTGTATGTATTTATTTTTATTTATGAACTTATTTCTTCATTGCATTATGTATATATAATATTTTTATTCCTAGATTCCTCTATTTTATGCAGGTGTATATTTTTCCCGTATTATTGTATATTTTTTTATATTCTAAAGATATATAATATTGTTATAATTAACTTTGACTTGTAGAAAGTATACTTTAAGTATCTATTTTGCAAAAATAAATATTTTGATTTGATTTGATTTGATAACGTACCTTCCGAAGTACTTAGACCGTACACATGTTATTGTGTACCGCAGGGATTGAACCCACGACCTCTAGGTTAGTAGGCAAGCGCTCTACCACCTAAACCTACATATAATATAATAACTAGTAGTTCGCCCCGAACTGTGAACTCGCGCTCGCCCGATTCGCGCTTGACCGATTTGGCTCATGTTCCATAGTACATTTTGATGCAAGTGCGAAAAGGTTGATATACAGGTTGTAAACAGAGTGCGACCATTAAATAAAACCACATACTCTACTGACCATACTGAACAACTATTCGAAAAAAAAACAGCGCAAATCATCAGAGAAAAAGATATTCAACTGTAACTCAAAGACTTTATCTCGTAGGAGGAAGGTCTATTTTAGAACGCTGCACCGTAATAGCTGTTTCACGGACGACGCTCTCTAAACTTGCCAGTATGTCGGTGCGTTAGGGTTCACGCATTTTTGTTTGTAACTCAATTATTTCCTAAACTAAGGGTGTCCGCGTGTATGATTCTCGGGAAAAGTGGTTCAGTAGGGTCGGTAGAATATGTGGTTTCATTTAATGGTAGCAGTCTATTCACAGCCGGTATATAAAATAAAAGCAATTTTGTAGCAAATCAAAACAGATGCAAGTCGACTGAAGAACACGTAGTGTTGGCGCCAATCTGTACTACAAAGACCAATGTCTCTTTCTCAAATCTTTTTAATAATAATTTCTAAGACAGATAAAATATAATTTTGATTTTTTAAAACATATTTTATACCTACGTACTATGTACCTATGTACATAATTATATTTAATAATAAAATATTAAAGTTTGAAAATACCCATCTCATTATAGTAGATACGTGGTAAAAGAATGGTTTACATGCTTACTAAATGATGTGACCGGTTTCCCCTAGATGGAGTCAGTAGGTATAAAAACAAAAAGTACGGGTGCGAAATATGTTATTTTACGCACGCTAAACAGGCACGTAATCTATCATATTTTGAGCAGGTGTATTAAAAAAATCTTTTTGCCTTATTTACTCGCCTGCCAATTTTCATGACATTCCGATCAACGATACTCGATATATGTACATATACATACATACGTACAAACGCCGGATTGCTCCAGTAGACTCGGAGAACTTACTTTTATATCTATAAAAAAACATCGATACACATATCTGTACTAAAAATAAAGTAGTAAAAAAGGGTTGTCTGTACATTGAATATTTTTTCAAAATTTTAAATGATATGGTTATTAGTATTGTACAGAAGCCAAAACTACCATTTTTAGAATTTTTCAGTTTGTCTGCATGTTCCTATTTAACACAACAGATTTGGATGCGTTTTTTAAATTATCATCATAGTGACCCTGGTCAACATTATTATAGGCTGTTCATAAAATAACGCCCAAGCCAAAATGGGGCACAGCACAGATTGAATAAACGCGGGCGGAGCTGCGGGCAAAGGCTAGTTATATAATAAAATAATGAACTGAAACTGTGCCTCTAAATCCGATGTTCCAGCTGAGAGTCGTTACCGAGATTCAGTTCCCATCATCAGACCCTCAAGGTTCACGTGTAGGAGGGTTTGTGGTATTCTCATAAACATTTCATTTCTACTCGTATTCATACAAATACCGGGAAGACAACGTTTACTAAATAAATACAAATGTTGCCAAGCACAGATTGAATAAACGCGGGCGGAGCTGCGGGCAAAGGCTAGTTATATAATAAAATAATGAACTGAAACTATGCCTCTAAATCCGATGTTCCAGCTGAGAGTCGTTACCGAGATTCAGTTCCCATCATCAGACCCTCAAGGTTCACGTGTAGGAGGGTTTGTGGTATTCTCATAAACATTTCATTTCTACTCGTATTCATACAAATACCGGGAAGACAACGTTTACTAAATAAATACAAATGTTGCCAAGCACAGATTGAATAAACGCGGGCGGAGCTGCGGGCAAAGGCTAGTTATATAATAAAATAATGAACTGAAACTATGCCTCTAAATCCGATGTTCCAGCTGAGAGTCGTTACCGAGATTCAGTTCCCATCATCAGACCCTCAAGGTTCACGTGTAGGAGGGTTTGTGGTATTCTCATAAACATTTCATTTCTACTCGTATTCATACAAATACCGGGAAGACAACGTTTACTAAATAAATACAAATGTTGCCAAGCACAGATTGAATAAACGCGGGCGGAGCTGCGGGCAAAGGCTAGTTATATAATAAAATAATGAACTGAAACTATGCCTCTAAATCCGATGTTCCAGCTGAGAGTCGTTACCGAGATTCAGTTCCCATCATCAGACCCTCAAGGTTCACGTGTAGGAGGGTTTGTGGTATTCTCATAAACATTTCATTTCTACTCGTATTCATACAAATACCGGGAAGACAACGTTTACTAAATAAATACAAATGTTGCCAAGCACAGATTGAATAAACGCGGGCGGAGCTGCGGGCAAAGGCTAGTTATATAATAAAATAATGAACTGAAACTATGCCTCTAAATCCGATGTTCCAGCTGAGAGTCGTTACCGAGATTCAGTTCCCATCATCAGACCCTCAAGGTTCACGTGTAGGAGGGTTTGTGGTATTCTCATAAACATTTCATTTCTACTCGTATTCATACAAATACCGGGAAGACAACGTTTACTAAATAAATACAAATGTTGCCAAGCACAGATTGAATAAACGCGGGCGGAGCTGCGGGCAAAGGCTAGTTATATAATAAAATAATGAACTGAAACTATGCCTCTAAATCCGATGTTCCAGCTGAGAGTCGTTACCGAGATTCAGTTCCCATCATCAGACCCTCAAGGTTCACGTGTAGGAGGGTTTGTGGTATTCTAATAAACATTTCATTTCTACTCGTATTCATACAAATACCGGGAAGACAACGTTTACTAAATAAATACAAATGTTGCCAAGCACAGATTGAATAAACGCGGGCGGAGCTGCGGGCAAAGGCTAGTTATATAATAAAATAATGAACTGAAACTATGCCTCTAAATCCGATGTTCCAGCTGAGAGTCGTTACCGAGATTCAGTTCCCATCATCAGACCCTCAAGGTTCACGTGTAGGAGGGTTTGTGGTATTCTCATAAACATTTCATTTCTACTCGTATTCATACAAATACCGGGAAGACAACGTTTACTAAATAAATACAAATGTTGCCAAGCACAGATTGAATAAACGCGGGCGGAGCTGCGGGCAAAGGCTAGTTATATAATAAAATAATGAACTGAAACTATGCCTCTAAATCCGATGTTCCAGCTGAGAGTCGTTACCGAGATTCAGTTCCCATCATCAGACCCTCAAGGTTCACGTGTAGGAGGGTTTGTGGTATTCTCATAAACATTTCATTTCTACTCGTATTCATACAAATACCGGGAAGACAACGTTTACTAAATAAATACAAATGTTGCCAAGCACAGATTGAATAAACGCGGGCGGAGCTGCGGGCAAAGGCTAGTTATATAATAAAATAATGAACTGAAACTATGCCTCTAAATCCGATGTTCCAGCTGAGAGTCGTTACCGAGATTCAGTTCCCATCATCAGACCCTCAAGGTTCACGTGTAGGAGGGTTTGTGGTATTCTCATAAACATTTCATTTCTACTCGTATTCATACAAATACCGGGAAGACAACGTTTACTAAATAAATACAAATGTTGCCAAGCACAGATTGAATAAACGCGGGCGGAGCTGCGGGCAAAGGCTAGTTATATAATAAAATAATGAACTGAAACTATGCCTCTAAATCCGATGTTCCAGCTGAGAGTCGTTACCGAGATTCAGTTCCCATCATCAGACCCTCAAGGTTCACGTGTAGGAGGGTTTGTGGTATTCTCATAAACATTTCATTTCTACTCGTATTCATACAAATACCGGGAAGACAACGTTTACTAAATAAATACAAATGTTGCCAAGCACAGATTGAATAAACGCGGGCGGAGCTGCGGGCAAAGGCTAGTTATATAATAAAATAATGAACTGAAACTATGCCTCTAAATCCGATGTTCCAGCTGAGAGTCGTTACCGAGATTCAGTTCCCATCATCAGACCCTCAAGGTTCACGTGTAGGAGGGTTTGTGGTATTCTCATAAACATTTCATTTCTACTCGTATTCATACAAATACCGGGAAGACAACGTTTACTAAATAAATACAAATGTTGCCAAGCACAGATTGAATAAACGCGGGCGGAGCTGCGGGCAAAGGCTAGTTATATAATAAAATAATGAACTGAAACTATGCCTCTAAATCCGATGTTCCAGCTGAGAGTCGTTACCGAGATTCAGTTCCCATCATCAGACCCTCAAGGTTCACGTGTAGGAGGGTTTGTGGTATTCTCATAAACATTTCATTTCTACTCGTATTCATACAAATACCGGGAAGACAACGTTTACTAAATAAATACAAATGTTGCCAAGCACAGATTGAATAAACGCGGGCGGAGCTGCGGGCAAAGGCTAGTTATATAATAAAATAATGAACTGAAACTATGCCTCTAAATCCGATGTTCCAGCTGAGAGTCGTTACCGAGATTCAGTTCCCATCATCAGACCCTCAAGGTTCACGTGTAGGAGGGTTTGTGGTATTCTCATAAACATTTCATTTCTACTCGTATTCATACAAATACCGGGAAGACAACGTTTACTAAATAAATACAAATGTTGCCAAGCACAGATTGAATAAACGCGGGCGGAGCTGCGGGCAAAGGCTAGTTATATAATAAAATAATGAACTGAAACTATGCCTCTAAATCCGATGTTCCAGCTGAGAGTCGTTACCGAGATTCAGTTCCCATCATCAGACCCTCAAGGTTCACGTGTAGGATGGTTTGTGGTATTCTCATAAACATTTCATTTCTACTCGTATTCATACAAATACCGGGAAGACAACGTTTACTAAATAAATACAAATGTTGCCAAGCACAGATTGAATAAACGCGGGCGGAGCTGCGGGCAAAGGCTAGTTATATAATAAAATAATGAACTGAAACTATGCCTCTAAATCCGATGTTCCAGCTGAGAGTCGTTACCGAGATTCAGTTCCCATCATCAGACCCTCAAGGTTCACGTGTAGGAGGGTTTGTGGTATTCTCATAAACATTTCATTTCTACTCGTATTCATACAAATACCGGGAAGACAACGTTTACTAAATAAATACAAATGTTGCCAAGCACAGATTGAATAAACGCGGGCGGAGCTGCGGGCAAAGGCTAGTTATATAATAAAATAATGAACTGAAACTATGCCTCTAAATCCGATGTTCCAGCTGAGAGTCGTTACCGAGATTCAGTTCCCATCATCAGACCCTCAAGGTTCACGTGTAGGAGGGTTTGTGGTATTCTCATAAACATTTCATTTCTACTCGTATTCATACAAATACCGGGAAGACAACGTTTACTAAATAAATACAAATGTTGCCAAGCACAGATTGAATAAACGCGGGCGGAGCTGCGGGCAAAGGCTAGTTATATAATAAAATAATGAACTGAAACTATGCCTCTAAATCCGATGTTCCAGCTGAGAGTCGTTACCGAGATTCAGTTCCCATCATCAGACCCTCAAGGTTCACGTGTAGGAGGGTTTGTGGTATTCTCATAAACATTTCATTTCTACTCGTATTCATACAAATACCGGGAAGACAACGTTTACTAAATAAATACAAATGTTGCCAAGCATGGATTTTTTATTACTTATTACCTGCCTCGTTTTCGGCTTGGGTGTTATTTTATGAACACCCCTTATAGCCTGTATGTTGGACAGGGTTACTATGATAATAATAATAAAAAACGCATCCAAATCTGTTGAGCATTTCTCGAGTTAAAACGGAACATACATACACATACAGACAGACAAAAATTCTAATAATTGTGGTTTTGGTTCAGTACAATACTAATAAATCATTTATTTTAAAATTTCTCGAAAATATTCAATGTACAGACACGACTTTTTTACTACTTTATTATTAGTATAGATATAAAAAGTTATTTTAAGTGATCATGTAAATCAAATATTTGTTAAAAACGCTTTTTTTCAAAATGTAATAATTGATTTACATGATTGCATAATGTTTTTTTTTTTTGCTATAATTTCTAAGCTATTAAGTATAGAATATCATATTCATCGTTGTGAAAAACAAAGTATATGCTTGAATAAAAAAATAAAAGATCATGTTAAATTTATAGTTTTTATTAATGAATACCTATCTCTACTTATACATAAAAAAATCGCAACTAAATCGTGTGTGACACAATTATTATATTTACGGTATTACAACTAGGCCTTGCGACCGTCCCACTCGCGGGCGTCTTATTAATGGTAAGATGTTAAACAAAATGCCTTAAAGGGCGGGACTTATTTTGTGACGCGTGCTCTACGATTGATAGCGGTCATTATATATATAATTTACTGCGTAGCTATCTGGTGTCGCATCACGTAAACCGACTGAACATTTTAATAATTACGCACCAATAAGTTCACAGGTTACTTTACAAAGGCTATCTAAAAAAATTACACTCTTCTCGATCCCACCCGATTTTATATTTAACCGATTATTAAATTAAAATCGAAGGGACTTTCTCCGATGGACCTACATCCAGATACAATTTGTAATCGTGTCTTATTTATGAAGTAAATAAATAGATTGCGCTGTTAGCTGGATACAGTCATGTAATCAGTGTACAACGCAAGCGAAATCACGAGCAGAAGCTTGTTAAATAATATAACACACAAAAAAAAAGTCCTTATTTAAAACTAGTTTACTCACGAACATATTATAATAAAAATTCAGATCTTTTGTACATCAGTAATGTTTGTGTTCACTCACTCAAGCTTAATTATGTAGGGCTTATGATTAACTAAACTTAATTCAATAGGGTTGAATGTTCCACAGTCTTGCTGAACTATTATAAATAAACTTATCTACATACCTATGTATGTATATCGTACATACTTATTGTGACCTATTCTCGTACAGCAAACCTTAAATTTAGAGTTGGAAAACCTAAAATAATAGAAGCTCATTTAACTTTTATCCATCTGCGTTAAAGCATATATTGCAATGAAAAGTTTTAGGTTATGGCAGCTCTAAATCCAATATTTGCTACACGAGGATAGGTGTCATTAAAGCCGATTCTGAAGGCTTTAATTTTAGTTTTAGTTCTGTCCAAACTAAATTTGCTTCAATAGTCCTTAAAAGTTAGGAACAGAAGCTAAATTAATTTGGAAAAATCTATTTTTTTGACAGCACTAAAACTAAAATTAAAGCCTTCAGAATCGGCTTTATTATACAAATATTTTGCTTTTAAAAGACACGTGAAACACTCTTAAAAACTCTTTGGTTCTATATACAATTTTATTATGATCGTTGAATTTTAATAAAAACTATATATCACATTTCTAAAGTAATTTTACAATACACCAAAAAAATTTTTCAGAAAATAATGAATTACTTTATAGACACAGTAAGTAGTTCCCTAACAACACGGCATATTATTTATATGCAAGACTATAGCGCCTCGTTTGTTACGCTTTGCTTTGAAAATTTAATCAGTCTTTTATAATCAATTTATAAATCAAACATGGTCAATAAAATAAAATTTGCGAAAACGAAATCATTTTGTTCAGTAACGCGTTATCAAAAAATTTTTGTTCGGCCTCATAATTAATGCTACACTGTTTATTGTGGCTTGCACTTTAAGGTTCGAACCAAATCTCGTTTTAAAGCAAAATTGCGTTTTAAAGCAATTGGCGAAAATTGATAACTAATAATTGGGTTCTCGCATTAAAATTATGTTATTTTATGCCTTACATTTTGATTACATTCGATTACAACGATAAATACGCCTTTAAGTTTTTATAACCGAACGCAATCAAAATGTAAATCATAAAATGATAGAATTTAAATGTGAAAACTTAATTATTATTGCTTTAAAACGCAATTTTTGCATACTTTTTATTCCAAAGTAAGGAAAACAATATTATGATGTGCATTTTGCACCGAAATTTGGTTCGACAGCCTTAATAACTTTTATATTTAATAAAAATAAGTAGATAATCTGAATTTAGTGTTAACTTGAAAATATTTGATCGAAAGAGTCTCGTCATCGACAATACAAAACAGAAAACTGCTTTTCTATGGAAAAGAAGAATTTCGAAACAGGACTTGAAACACCGAGCAGCGGGCCTATTATGTAACGTTGTATCGGTTACCAACTGGTTGCCAAACATTAAAAACATAGATAAAAACTGAACTTTCACATTTACTAGTGTGTATTGAACTGTTCACGAACTATGACGTCACTTGAAGTACGGACGTATTTTTATATAATCGGAATTCGATAGTATATCCATGTTTGGCAATAAAATACAAGGTGCCAAGTGCATCAATATTCTTCTTTGACGCTCTAATTAAAGGCAGGTTTGTTTTCTCTGAAATATTTTTTTTTTCTTTGAGGGCATCTTATTTGGAATAGTTTAGGTTCTCATTATATTAAATCACCTCACCGCACCTATATGTACATACATAAACTTAAACATGTTTGGACATATGTAAATAAACATGTATATATTGTGGCACTGAAAACGACACGGCAACATAATATGGTATGGCAGTAAGCATAATATAGTACTTAACGAGTTCAATAACATACACTATAATACGCAAAGCTGATATTTGTATTTGTGACATACTATATTATTATGTATATTATCGTTTATCACGGACGTAAATAATTGTGTATAATTTGGTGTACCAAACCTATGCTAGTTGTATTTCTAATGTGGTTTATTATAAATAGTTTAGAATAAATCCGTCCAATAGCTTAGTAAATAAACTGTATCGGGCGGGCCCATAAATATCTTAATAGTATTATTGGCGCGCCCCATTGGCTATCCATGCTAATAAAGTTGACAAAATGAGAACAATCATAAGATTTATGTCATATTACTGTAGCACCAGTTATTGCAATAAATATATAATAATAATAATAAATTTCAATTTGATACATTGCGACATCCGTTTTTACATTAAATATGAAAATATTTTATACACATGATTTATTTTAAGTATACTCTTGATACGTTTAAAACATGAATAAAACATATTTTATACGCGGTACTATTAATGTACTTACAATTTTTTAAGACACATGTTTTCATACAAATCACAAACTCTAAAAGAATCCAAGAATAATATTTACAGAGATCTCTTATTTTTTAACAAAGCCTATTTAGGTTCGTATGATATCGTTTGTTTTGTAATAAAATACGTACAAGTCTATTAAATCACAAAAAACAAACGCAATACAACAATCAAACATACGAGTCTAAATTTAATATGATTAAAATATGACCATTGTTTCTGAATCAGTGTGATTTTTAGTTTACATGAAAGATCTATATAAAATACTATTAAGAAACGCACAACCTGCTTACGCTTTACGATACACATCTATTTCATCAAGCTTGAAACTAAAAATCGACTAGAAATTATCTGAAGTTCTGTAACAGCGCAATTAATAAATTCTAGCTTTCTCAAAAGCTGCCAAATATATTTTCTCTTAAATATAAATTTATCTACTTTTTCACTACGGTGGAATCTCGACCAAAAGATTTCCTGTTTTCAAATTTTTGTTGCAAACTGGCAACGTTCGACGGTTTTGCTGCTAACTTGGTAACACTGGGTTTAACATTCGAATCAGTTCTTTGAACACTTATCGTTGTAGGTTTAGGCACAATTTTAGGTTTATTTTTATTTAAATTATCTGCTATCGCTTTAACATTGGAATCCACCTTTGAGTTCACTCGACCGAGTGCAAGATTTTTGTCTGCTTTTTGATTGGAAGATGAATTAATAGGTTTCTGAGATGGAGCCGATTTTGGAGTTGGCTTTTTTTCTGTCGGAGTAGGTTTTGAAGTAGGTCTGGCGTTATCGTTAACTTTAGGCGTATTGCTAGGTTTTGCCGCTACTTTAGGTGTTTCGATAGGAGGCCTGTTGTTGTTAATAACATCAGGCGGTTTCACGTTTTTAGTTTCGGCTGTTGCGCAGCTCGAGACTACGTCCGGGCTGTTAACTGTGGGTTTTTGTTGTGACATATTTTTCTGCGTGTTTTTAGGTGATTGTGGGACATTACGAAATGAGGAAGTGTTTTTAAGAGCCGGAGGAGTGACTTGTCGACTAAAAGTTGGGATTTTAGAGTTTATCTTCATCGTAGGCGATGGTGGTGCTTTATCAACGCTTTCTTGAAGTTTCAAGTCCACATTTGAGTCCTTATTTACAAATGTGGGCACATTCACTGCAGAGGGGTGTAAGTACCCGCTGCTCGTCGTCGAAACTGTAGATTTTGCGCCGGAATTGCTGTAGACACTCTCGGGTGTTTTGTATTCACTGTTCATGTATGTACTATCTCTGTTTCTCTCTGCATTCATCTTTTCTCTTTCTTTCTTCTTCCTGGCGAGCGTAGAGGTCGAGTATATCGAGTCGAAGTTTCGATTTTGTATCTCATTGACTATTTCGCCTAACAAACCCATACTATCTGTGCTTCCAGAATTAGAAGTTATAGGTTTAGGAGTGTTGTAGCCTTCGGGAGGATCTTGGGGTATAGTCTTTATCGGCGGAGGGACGCCAGGAAGCGGCTTCGAATGCTTTTCGGGGCTTTCCTCGATTATTGCGTAAATATTGTCTCCTTCCTCATCTATATGCGCCAGGGGCGCTTGTTTCTCCTCTATACAGTCCACGTAATCTGGTGATTTCTCAGTTTGAGATTTCGGGTTTTGATACAAGGAAGTAGGGGGCTTAGTATCGTTGTTGGGTAGAGGTGGTGGAGGCGCTGTTGGTCTCCCGACTACGGACACCGGTCTCGGGACCCCTGGCGCCTGCCTCATCGACCCGAAACTCTGGATCGTGGGCTTCTGAATTGTAGCAGGGCCTCTCATACTCTGTGTTCTGTTCACAAAGGATGTGGGCTCATCCCCATCCTCAGAGTCCGATACGACGGGCACCGTGTTCACTGTTAATTCTATATCCTTTTGCAAAATTGGATTCGATATCTGTAAATTACGTAAGACAACTTTATCAACAGTTTTAGGAACTTTCACCAAGTGGTTCGGATTTTTAGGCAGCGAATGACTTCTTTCCACTGGATTACGCTGCTTTTCTTTAGGCTTTTCGTGTTTTAAAAAAGACGCTATTCGATTTAGAGATATGCCCTCTTTAACCTTTTTGGGTTCCTCGGGCAACGGTTTCTGCAGGACATTACCGGCTGAATGCATACTTAAAGGTCTTTTAGGGAGATCAGGGGAGTCTTTAGGTATTCCTGGAGCGCTCCTATTGGGACCCAAAGTTTTGGACCCTTGTAAAGGTGATATCAATTCTTTGGCCGTGCAAGTAGACGCTTCCAATATCGGGCTTGAAATAACGGGTCTCGGCGGAGTATTCAACGTGGGGGAAGAAATATCTTCAGTTTTTTCTGCACTTATTAAAGCTTTGATCCTGTTTTGGACGGAACTATTTGCTCTTTTTACTGACGGACTCGTTTTTGGACTGTTCTGTTTCGCTGTGGCTGGTACAACCGGCAAAGGCGGCGCTGTTCTTAGAACTGGTTTCAAAACGCCTTGGTTTATCAAGGTTTGACTATTGCTACCGCTCCTATGTACCGGTGTTATTTTAGCACTTTTATTTGCTATAATATATTCACTTTTTTTCGTATTAATAACAGCAACTTCCCCCTCGTTATGTTTGTTTTCTGTGGCCTGATATTTTTCGACAGGTGTTAGAGAGAAGCCTTTGAAGTTACCAAAGAAGTTGACGCTCGGATTGATGTTGCCAGAAGGGCTGCGATCCGAGTCGTTCCGCAGCAAACTAGAACTCATGTCGTCGGGCGAGGCGAGAGTGTGAACATTCACCGGGGGGACACTGTTTTGGTTGTTTGAACTGTGGAAATTGGCTGCGAACTTGCTGGCACTCCTTGATATGCGTCTTTGGAGGCTCGTCTTTTTTGGTGACTGCATTCTGTGAAAATATTGACAAGTTACTTTACTGCAAAAGCTTAATGGAGAATACTTAATAGAGTAAGGCGTTAGAATTAATTTATTTTATTTAATTTAATGGTAGCTGCGCATTTCTTATGATGTACCCTACCGCCTTCGAATCAAATTAATGGATTTTTTAATAACTTTATTTGCATGTATTTAGCTTTTTTTATCGCCATCTTGTCTTGGATCCCCCCTTTATGACCGATCTATAGCAATGAGCATAATCAGTTGATTTATTAATTAATTTACATTCTTAAAAAATAAAGCAAAGAATATCATGCAATAGGCGGTGCGAGCAAATAAATAACTTGTTTACAAGCAAATCAAAAACCCACTCACCGAAAATAAAGATAGTAGATTAGGGATTGCTTGTTAGAAAGATAATTAGCGGGAAATATGAAATGATAAAGAAGGAAAAAAACGAAAATAAAAGGAAACATTTATTAAATAAAGCAACATAACTATTTTTTTACATAACTCTAAATCTACTATACTCAAACATACATTCAATGATACTTTTAATGTAAAACATCAGCAGGACGATTCCGTAAGAGCGTTTTGATTCAGACATCTCATATCTCATACTAATATTGCTAGTTTATAAAGGACCACGCTCTGTTAGTACAATGAGCTTATCGAACTCGCCAGAATAAGCCAGCTGCTTTCTCTTTATAGCGTATTTAGTTTTATTTAGATTCAAACCAATTCAACATTGCTTTTGGACAAATGAGCTCATTTCTATTGAATAAAACTTAGCTATATGTCTAAAAACTCAACTGTTCAATTCAAGGTTTTCTTTCAGAGGCTGGCAAGCCGGACACTATAACACGTCGGAAATATCTTGATAGTTCAAATCTCGCCTCGCTACCCGCGTCGCACTTCACCCCGGTCTCACCCTGTTTATACCGAGAACGGGGTTAGAGTGCGACGTGGGGCGGGGAAGCTTATTTCTGCGACAAGCGGCTTATATGAATTCGAACACAATCAGAGGCGGTCGAAATGAAATATCAAGTGCGACTGTATTAACCGTGCAACTAAAATTATAAACAATTAATAATATTATCAATGTAGAAAGCTTTGATTTTTCTGGCAAATAAAGCCTTCATTTGTAACACCAACAGGTTGACAGAATTTTACTTTTTAAATCCGTATACCTTAACATTCTGCCCTGACAAGTACAAGCCGCTTTTCCGTATACTGTACACTCGAGATCTTTGAGGATTAGCTTGAGGATTAGCTATCAACTCATTCGTAGTCGAAGCCAAACCAGTCTTTATTATTTCTACCTTAGGTTTAATTTCTTTTATCTTTACACTACTAGGAACTACTACCTCATTAGGAGGTCCATTGAATTGCAGCTGAATATCATCTTTACTTATTTTATTGTGATTGAATTTCTTCAACAAATCTTTTTGGACTACACCATAAGGTTTAGGTTTTGAATAAGTACTTTTTGGGACTGTAAAGACTTCAGGTATAGTCTCATAAATCGGGCTATCTGGTCTCTTTTCTTCATCATAATTAGCATATGTCACCTTCTCTACGCGACCGGTACTTGAGACAGAATGTTTAGGTACTGAAACGTGATTAAAACTACTTTTTTTACGTGTTAAGTTATGCCATAAACTACCACTTGTGTTAGTAAACCACCCGTTAGTAATATTCCAAAATCTACCATTTTCATTAGTTTTTCCATTAGCAACCCTGTCCTTACAAAGAAACATGAGTACGTACGATTTCTTCGGTTTGTTCCACCACATGAGTACGTTGTGCCGTGAGTAGTAGACGAGGAACATGATGAGAAGTATCGACGGGATAATGCCCAGGAATATCACGTACATAGCCACCATGAAGTTCCTTTGAACTGGAAACCGAGAAAATTACATGATAAAGTTCGGGCTCCGTATACGATCTACGACACGAACATAGCGAGCAGATAGACCTCTATACCTCTATTCCGACGCTGCAAATCTTTGGAGCTGTCAAAACCTTCAATAGTGCAAGCATATAAACTTTTTTTACTTTTGATAAGAGGGCCTACTACGTATCTTTGAATCTGTTGCCAACTATGGTTGCTATTCACTAAAAACAGATAAAAAATGAACTTCCAAAATAATCTTCAACGGGTATTGAACTATTTACGAATTGTGACGCCATTTCAACTGCGAACGTATCCATAGATAAGCGGAATTCGATATCATATGTATGTTTTCGACGATAGGCACTCTGTTGAGAACTGATTTTACGGTATAGAATCAGGGAGCGGTCTGTTTTTAAATTGATTGTGTTTTACAAGGTTATGAAGTAGGATTTAAAGTAAGATAAAAGTGTGCATCTCACCACTGGGGTCCGTAGCGGGTCCAGAGTCGTAAGACCCCCCGGGGCCGGGCAGCGCGCACAGCGGGGGCGCGAAGCCGGGCTCGCAGTGACAGTGACCTGTGCAAAAATGTCCTATTATTCATATCACTACAACAGATCGAAGTAGTAACCAAATCCTACGTCTTGTTCGATCAGCTTCGGGTTTCACGGACGACGCTCTCTCTAAACTCGCCCGTATTTCGGTGCGTTAGGGTTCACGCATTTTTGTTTGGAACTCAATTATTTCCCAAACTAAGGCTGTCCGCGGGTATGATTCTTGGGAAAAGTGGTTCAGTAGGGTCGGTAGAATATGTGGTTTCATTTAATGGTAGCAGTCTATTTACACCCGGTATATTTATATTTCTTGGAATTGGTAGTGTTTTTTTCCATAAAAGGTATGAACAGATAGCGAGCGAGTTGAATGTTGAGGTGAAGGGCGGGAGCGCCTCCCCCGCCGCCGTCCGCACACTCCCCTCACACGCCTGCTGTGTAGATAGCGCAAGTATATAGCACATTGTGGCTCGCTATCTGTAGGTATCGGTAGTTACCCTCGGAGTTACAGACGCCGTGTCCCGAACAGTCGGAGGGGCAGACGGACGTGTCCTTCTGTTGTACCGCGAGCCGCACAGCCTCCACTGATACACACTGCTGGCTCATACACATCTGGAAACATTCGTTACGTCATTGCCCGTTTGCAGTTTCACGTTCGACGTTTATCTAATTCCTAAAGTACCATCCGTTTCAGATGCTATTAGGATAGGACTTTGTCACACCTGATGCCTGCGTGCGTTAGCACACTATGTGCATCTCACTCACTCAAGCACTTCCGTCAACGTTGCTAACGCACACAGGAATAAGGTATGACAAGGTCCTATCCTAATAGCATCTGAAAGGGATAATAGATAAAGTTTTGTACAATAAACACCTTATAACATGAATGTTCAAAAATCTTAAAGTGAAACTGTTTTTTTACCAAGTTTGGGCTATCACCTTTATCCATCATTTTTGCAAATATTATTTAACTTTAAACCATGCGAACCCATAAATGTGCAGTAGTTTATTCATATCGCTCGGACTATACTTATTTTCCGATAGTAATGAACTAAATATAAACAAAAGGGGCGGGGGTACTAAACATTTTATAACAAAAAATTGTATAAAGTTTATAGCACACACAGTTTACTTTCATATAACCGATAAACGGATTTTGATGAAAATTTTGTACACAGTAAGAGTAATAAGTATCTAGAGTAACACTTAGCCAAATTATTAAATATAAACAAATGAAAAACTATAAAATCAGAACAATAACAGCAACAAAGTTTACACGAAACAAAAAAATAAATATTATGTAAAATGTATGTGTATTTTATTATTGCTGTAAAAAGCTTAAATTATACAAATTTATCGAACATGATCTAGAAATTGTTGTGCATGATAAAATACCTAAGTCATAATTGTTAATGTTCTGTCTATTCCTGGAATGACTATAGACTGCAAAACGCAAAGCAAAGGTTTAACTATATCATTCTTAGACTTGTTGTTTAGTGACAATTAGAAATAGGGCAAAAAAATTGCAAGAATTGCTTGAATTTGTCCGTCAGGATAGTAAGTACCTGATAATCTCTACCAGTTTATTAAATCAATAAACTAGTAAGTTAAATATTTAATGCGCTTAGGCACGCCACCGTTTTAGTTCAAAATTGGATAACCCGTTTCTCAGTTGTTTTTCGTTATAGACCAAAGTTTAAGACCTCTTTCTTCTGGTACTGTTATTCTAAAAGGCACCATTTTGCCAAAATTTTGAATATTAATTTTGTTTTAAACATATCGAGCTGGACAGATTTACATACAAAGTAGTTTTCTTGCCTTAAATTATAACTATACTAAAATTTTACATTTCAGCCAAATAGTGACTAAGTAAATGCCTGTATTAAACTATACAGGTCTTAAACTTTAGTCTATAATGAAAAACAACAGAGAAAGGGGGTTATCAAAGTTTGTACTAAAACGGTGGCATACATACGCCTTAAGGGGTAACGTTTCGAGCTTAGTGCAAAGTGCATAACATAAGTTTGTTTACCTAATTTTAAAATAAAATGTATGAAATAAAATAGTTTCATCTTATTTTGCGACTATTGTTGAAGAATTATCAGGGGTTTTTAGCAGAATTGCGTCATTTTATGCATTACGTTGTAAATGAACAACATTTATAACGTAATACATAAAATTACAAAATTTTGGTAGGAAAGCCTAATTGACACAAACAATGGTCGCGAAATGCCATATATCACATTTATTTAGTACTTTTTATGCAATAGTAAGAAAAACAATCATAAGTTGTGCATTTTGCACCGAGCTCGAAACTTTCCTCCCTTAAGTTTCTGCTTTTTAACTGTCTATCCTACTCTCATCGGATGCCAAGCACGCAAAACATAGTTGTTTTGAAATCGCGGCTACACTGATGATTTTTTCATTTTTGTTAATATCAGTTATATTATGCAACGTTTCAGATCAAATTTCAAATATTCATTGATTGCTATCGGTTCATTGTACGGTTTGGAGGTACCTGTGTAATTTTTTCTCCATCGAGAAAATTTAATGGAATCAAGTTTTCATAATAGCGTTGACATAGTATTAGTCCTCAACTTTACCATACATATATTTATTTGAGAGTGATTGTTGCAGTATTTGTTGGTATAAATCAGGATCATGCGGAGCGAAGTGAGGTATTATCACAGACACATAATTATTACCAAGTAGCAGACCAAACAAGGATTAAATAGCTTGGCAAGATTCCATACAAAAAATAAGCTACATTTAGCCTTCATGGTACGAAGAAACTTATAAAAATGGGTTGTTTTGGCTGGCTTATGCTTGGAACATATTGGTTAATTCCTAAACTATTCTCTAGTATATATTTTGTTTGGAAACAAGCAATATTCATACTTAAAAGAGCCCGAAGTTCACTGTGCTAAAATTGCCACGCATTATTAATGTTAGGTCTGCTACTCTATTATACGAAGTGTAGATATATGTGATATAGGGGGGGGGGGGTGATGTGTACCTTGTGGTCCCCACACTTGGCTCCGTCGGGAACGAGGCCGGGGTCCGCCTGGCCCAGCCCGAGGTCTATCAGCGCGGTGCGGCACGGCGCGATCGTACCTGCTCGTGCACAACCATGTTACAGATCATTTAAAATAATAAATTAGTAAGAAACTTGTATCTGTACCATCCATCCAACCATCAGCTTGTTTCGTCCACTGCTGGACATGGCCTTTCCAAAATTTCACAGAGCTTGGCGGTCCTCTTGGAAGAAATGCCCATGCTCACACACGCTGGGCAGGCGGATTGGTGAGTGCGGTGCCGAAACCCTCGCACCAGTGACGCCGCTACCCGTCACCAGTCTGTTTTATATAAAACCCGGCAATTTGGGTTGGATATACCGCCATCAATCGGTCCCAGGCAATAGTGGGCCACCTGGTTGTGCCTGTCTGCGAGGTGGCCTCTTACGTTAAAGTTGCATATTTAAAAGAACTAGCGGTGTGGGTAAAAAAGCTGTTTAGCCCAGAATGACTCACCGTTATCATTGATGAAGGTATGCGAGAGTGTGGAGACAGTCTCCATCCCGAACTCGAGTTGCTCGTTGAGATGTCTGCAGTGAAGCAAGCCGCAGATAGCGTCCTGCTGTTTGCAAGGCTTGAACTGTTTCTTGACGCGGTCGTAGCCGCAGTTGCCGTGACTGGGGGAATTTAAAATATACGTTCATATTTTACTTACATCACAAAAATACATAAAATAACTGTACGAACTTTGTGCACTGGGCGCCTTTTAGCGAAGATAACCTCATAGTGCTTCCGTGTTACGGAGAACTTTAGTATCGGAGCACACATATTCGCATTAATATGTGCAACGTACACGTTGGTTATACCATTTATTCTGTGGTTGTACATAAAAGAGCTAAGAATACTTTCATTGTGTCGGGTGCTTGCCCATAGTGTAAGTCCGAACTGTTGTATATTTTTGTATTTTACTAACCCTAGGACCCTATTTTACTAACCCTTAAATAATTAAATTATTTGTATTACTGACCATTTTCTTCATTTGTGTTCTTACCTAATACTTATCACTAGCTGAACGGTGAAGGAAAACATCGTGAGGAAACCTGCATGCCCTAAAAAGCGTGTATTTGTGCCTGAAGTAGGGCGACAGGATAGGGCTCACAACCCATCACGTTGGAACGTAAAGTCGGTGAAAGGCGGTTGTACCGGGTGTGAACTGTAACTTGCATTTCACAGGTCACACTCGGGAACACCTCTGACAGCCACTCGGAGATTCATCTCGTGACGATATGTTTATGTATTTCCAGAACACAGCTCTAAGGATTTTGAAAAAAAATTCACTATAGGCGTTTCGGGGACGAAAAATTGACCAAGCTGAGTCTCAACGATTTGTACGTTTTCCTTTTTTTCTTCCGAAATATTTTGATCGAGCGGAGCTCGGTCGCTCATGTACTATTAATTTCAAGCATATGAATAATTCCATCTACGTGTCAATTAAACAATAGACTATTGATCTATTAAAATCAGTTGAAAAATTAACCTGTTAGTTAATAGCAAAAAAACCTGGTCTTTTTATCTACTAACTGTACTTATATTTATCGTATGAATACTTCTAAGTTTTATTTTATTTGCGATACTCGATAGTAATTATAAAAGACAATAAGAAATATTTTTGTTTGGTACAAAATTTGGTAATACCAAACAAAAATATTTCTTATTGTCGTTTATAATTACTATCGAGTATCGCAAATAAAATAAAGCTTTGGCCCACGGTATAGAGCCGTCATCAGTCGAAGTAAAGGTAAAATATTTTGACAATAATATACGAGGGGTGGCTGATATAAAATCTCCTTTGTTAAAGAAAGTTTAAAAAATGTTACTGGCCACTATATTCTCGTATTCTTTGTTTATTCCTTTTTTAAAAATTATGACACTTATTTGTTTCTACGAGTTCAATTTTTTTTTGGCGCGTCTTCGTTTTTATCAAGTTGCAATAAAATTAAAAATGGATAAAATTGAGTATCGCGCTGTGATTAAATTCCTCGGTAAAGAAGGGAATACGCCGACGCAGATCCGAGAGCGCATGTTTAAGGTGTTCGGAGATTCATGTCCTTCCGAATTTGTAATAAAGTTTTGGTCAAAGCAGTTTAAACAAGGCCGTGTGAGCTTAGAAGACGATCCCCGTAGTGGAAGGCCCATTTCTGCAGTTACCGCAGATAATGTGGAAAAAGTGAAGAAACTGATCCTTGCCGATCGGCGAATTAAGCAGTGGGAAATAGCTAGAGATGTTGGCATTAGCAAGGAACGAGTTCATGAAATAATTCATGAACATTTGGGAATGTCCAAGGTGAGCGCACGTTGGGTGCCTAAAATGTTGACCCCGTTTGATAAGCAAAGGCGTGTGGAATGTTGTCAGTCATTTTTAGACTTGGTAAAGGATAAAGAGGAAGAAACTATCTTGCGAATAGTGACCTGTGATGAAACTTGGATTCGTCAGTGGGATCCCGAAAGCAAACAAGAATCGATGCAATGGAAATTTAAAGGGGAAAAACCACCAAGGAAGTTTAAGGTCCGGCTGTCAGCGGGCAAACTAATGGCAACCATTTTTTGGGATGTTGAGGGGATTCTTATGATAGATTACCTGCCAAAAAACACCACGATGAATGCTGAATACTATGCGAACTTACTTGACCAGCTACGCAAAAAAATAAAAGAAGACAGGAGGGGCAAACTTAGCAAAGGCGTTTTGATTTTGCATGATAATGCACCCGCGCACACGGCCTTTAAGGCGCGGTCATCTCTGACAAAAAACGGCTTTACAGAGATCAACCACCCACCCTATAGTCCAGACCTGGCTCCCTCTGACTACTTCTTATTTAAAAATTTAAAGAAAAATTTGAGAGGGCGCAGATTTTCAACAGACGAAGAGATGAAGGACGCTGTGAATGACTATTTTGACGAACAAAATAATAATTATTATTTTAATGGTATGCTGTCACTTATTGACAAATGTCGTAAGTGCATTTCAGTTGCAGGGGACTATATTGAAAAATAAAAAATAAATTATTAATCCATGTAGTTTCTTTCATAGTCAGGTAGATTACTTTTCAGCCACCCCTCGTATGTATACAAAAAAGATATATATTTTTGTATAATAAATAAAGTTATATTCATCGGACAACATAAAAGATCCACTGACCTGGTCCCCTTCATATTGACAGTGTTGTAGCAGTAGATGTGCGACATCTCCCCCGTGGTGCCCCACAACAGTCGGCACTGGTCTGTGTGCGAGCGACACGACCCCTTCACGCAGTACGCCTGCGAACAGATCACTCATTACACCTACTGAGAAAAGGCGAGAGGTGTTGTGGCACATCAGGTTCCTTTCGCTACTGACGCGCATGCCGCTCGTCTTTACTGCTGTGATATAAACACACAGACACACACACACACACACACACTATAGCAAAACTGTCGTGACGGTCAAAGTCTTACACTTTTTTCGGCCTGGCACTCATTCGGCAAGTGTCTGAAGTGTTACGTGCGATAAGGACCTTAATTCCAAAAAACAACGTTGTACTTGCAAACAGATGTTGATAACGTAATAAAAATAACTGTATTAACATATATTATAACAGCGTTTTTATTGATTCGTTTCGTTAACAAACTTTATACGTTATGATTCTTATGATGTACTGAAACGAGTTATTAAAACTGATTCTAAACTTTAATTTTAGTTTAGTTTCATTACAAAATAGTTCTTTAGTATCAACAACAGAAGCTACATTACTTTGGAAAAAATTAAGTTTTGACAGCACTAAAATTAAAACCTTCGGAATCGACTTTACTATCGACATTAATAGTAATATATACGAGTGTAACGTTATTTTCGTGTAGATATACAAAAATAACGTTACGTAGATATGCGAGAATAATGTTATAGTGATGTTATTTAAAACGCTATTCCGAGGTCTGCTTGCTGACCAATTAAAGTGGAGCAACTGAGTGGCAGCACCTATCATGTTGAGGCTGCGAAGTTCCGTAAATATTGATAGGTACGACGAGTCAACAAACCAATGCAATGACCCGTATGAGACAAGCCGAATAATAAATTAATGGTTCCAAATCAATAAACGTAATAAATAACATAATTATTTAAAGACAAAATTAAAAGTGTTAGTGTCAGCAATGATGTAAACAATGTTTTTAAGATCTAATTATAACTGATTCTTTAGAAAATTCCGACGGGAAATAAATAGTTGTGGAATAGCACAAGTGATTTTCTGTTCATTTCTGTTTTCACAAATAGATGACATACCTCCCGCTTGACTCCACAAGGCGTGGCGTCCATCTTGAACACGTCGGCTGGACAGAACTCTGAGTGTCCGGTACAGAACTCGGGCAGGTCGCACTCTTTATCTGCGCTGCGACATACTGACCCCGCTGATTTGGGACGGCAAGTCTGTGGGAAGAGAAGACGTTGGTTTAGTCGACCTCCTCGGAACAAAACAAAGCAACGTTTTGTAGATTATTTTATAGCGAAATCCGTCGCTTTGGATACTCGAAAGATTATTTGGAGTGCATTACAAATTAGAAAAAAATTTCATACGTTTTGTAATTGGACTTAAATGTAGAGTTTTCAACGCAAGACATGGCTTGATCATGCATCGAAGAAGCATATTCTACAAAACAAAAAAAAAAACTAGGATAAAAAAAAACTGTGAAAATGTTAACGTCGTAGTCAGCACCTTGCATGTGCCACAAACCACGCTGCTCTGATCTTCAGTCGGAGCCAATAAATGTGTGACATTCTTCAAAATAAACCCTAAAGAGTACGAAGCGCCATGCGAAGTGTACCTGCAGGTCGCAGCAGAGTCCAGTAGCACAGGTCGCGTTGGAGCTAAGCAGACACGTTGGCAGACAGCAGGCGCGGCACGCGGACAGCTGCGTTGGGTCGGACAGAGCGCCGCAGTCGCACTGCTCGCCCGGCTCCACGAATCCGTTGCCGCACGTCGGGGACTCAAACAACTTACTCGGTTTGTTTCTGAGGACAACATTCAACTATCTTAAGGGTGCTAACGCAAAAACTCGCGCCCCAGTGTTACGTATTTTTCAGTCTCGTGACGCACTCACATAGGTAATGTGATTTGCAGCGGTTATGTTACGACTCATACAAATGTGTTTGCATTGAGTATATCATAGCATTTTTCTAATATTATTTATGCATTTTCCGTTCGCTACAAGCACTAAGGCACAGTCAAAGTGAAATAACAATTTCGCAAAATACGTGCGCGTGCGACGAACAGCGACACACGTTCCCCGTACGAAAGCCGCAATGTACTACAACTACAAGGACAACTACTCCTTGCACTTCCACTTCAATTGATAATGCTCTTCCATCAACATCTTCATCTGTTGACTCTGAAAAAAACATTGAAGTGATTGAAATTCCTTCTCAAGCCACACTACCCCAAAAAAAAACAAATGTCAATCTCAGAGAAAAAGAAAAAGAAGAGGATTCCGTCGAATGATGAAGTATTTATGCCCTACTTTTAAAATTCCAAGTGTAGACACACTAAAACAGCGATTAGATGACTTTTATGATGTGATGGTGCTAAAATGGCGAGAAACCATACAGAATGTAAGCTTCATTTCCCTAACATGCGATATTTGGACTGAAACCATGACCATGAAAAGTTATCTTGGGATTACTATTCATTACTACTGGCAAAATGAGCTGAAAGGTAGAGTTTTAGCTACAATTTAATTAGATGAACGTCATACAGCTATTTACATAGCTCAAAATCTGGATCAAGTTTGTGATACTTTTCAAATAACTAAAGAAAAAATAACTAGTGTTGTAACAGATAACGGCGCAAATATGGTAGCAGCAATTAACATGTTTCTTGACAAATCCAGACATCTTCCGTGCTTTGCTCATACAATTAACCTAATTTTTGAAAGTATTATGAAAATTGAAGAGTTTGTTTTACTTTGTAATAAGATTAGGGAAGTCGTAAAATTTTTTCGAGGTAGTGTCATCCAAAGTGACATATTACAATCGAAACAATCTGAAAATACTCTGAAATTGATACTTGATGTGAAAACTAGGTGGAATTAGGTTTATTTCATGTTAGAAAGATATTTGAAATTAGCTCCAATCATTCATCCTATGTTAGTAATGAATTCTAGGGCACCACCAACTCCAACTGCTGCTGAATTAGAAAATTTAAATAAGGTAATAAAATTATTAAAACCCATTGAATATGTTACACGTGAGATGTCTGGGGAAAATTATGTCACCGCAAGTAAAGTTATTCCTATAATTAACTGTTTGAAATCACAAATATGCAATGTTCAAGCAGAAATGGAAGAAGAGGAATGTGAATTGCTTAGTAAAATCAAGGATACTATTCTAAACCAAATAAAACAGAGATTTGGACACGTTGAAGATAATTACATAATAGCTGTTGCTTGTATTTTGGACCCTCGTTTCAAAACCTTACATTTTACTGATGCAAAAGCATGTGCCAAAGCACTTAGCATTGTAAGAAAAAAAAATTAAAGATGATGTTACAAGTAGTGGTGAAGATAGCGACGCTACTGATTCAGCTGAATCAACTCCGTCAGAATACGATTTTTGGAGCCATCACAAAAGTTTGGCACATGGCAAAAATAAAAAGAAGTTGACAAAGGATGTGGCAGGTGTGGAAAAGGATGAAGTTTCTCTTTATTTAGCAAATCCAGTAGCTCCTCTAAACGTCGATCCAATGGCACAATTGGAAGACATGAAAACAGTATTTCCATTGTTGTATAAACAGGCTCAGCAATATTTGCACTCACCTGCAACATCTGTTCCCTCAGAGAGGTTATTCTCGAAGGCAGGATTGACAATAAGTAGAGCTAGGAACAGACTTAAGGGAAAAAGAGTTAATAAACTCTTATTCCTCGGTGATTGCACTGAAGAAGAGTGGAACATTTGAGGTTGAGGCTTAAAAACGTCACCACTCTGTCTGTTCAATTATATTATTACTTGTATGTAAGTCGTTTCTTAAATAAAAAGTCTTTCTTTAATATTAATGTTTTTTTTTCATTCGGAATAAAGACAAGTCAGTCCTTGCCTGCATCCCTGTAAGAAGGTACGATAACGAGCTTGCGGCAGGCCCAGTTGCTGCGTTAAATTAATTCGATACTTACTCATATCGCTACTTTAGTTTCGATACTTTTACTCGTTGGATACTTTTGTTTCGATACCGATACTAAGAAGGTATCGATACTTTTGGTTTCGATACCGTGTCCCTAGAGCCGCGAGCGCGAGTTTAGATGATTGAACAACCTTAAAATGCCTCTGGGTGCTCAGATAATTTCAGGGTCAGTCTATCAAATCTTCAGTATACTGCATAAATAGAATGCCGTAATTCCAGCTGGGTAAGTCTCGTTTACTCGCATAGCTTTTTTACACTTCGATTGGGACCATTTCATAGCTCCATTTTGTATTCAAGAGAATTAAACAAATATTTTTATTAGACCCAAAATTTCTGAATTAATGATAAATCAAATGGTAATGGAATTGTCCGAATTTTCACCAAAGTCTGAGAGGGCTCTTCTTGCACTTTGCTAGTTGCTTGTTTTTTGACGTCGTTCTCTAGTTACTGTAAAGCATACGCACCTCAAACAATAGTCCATGCCTCGTTCGAACGCCAGCGCTAAACTCTTCAAGCTACAAGAGGACCAGTGTGTCGGCATCACCGAAGTACTTGAAGGGCTCATTATACACTTCTCGTCCGGACATTTGCAATCTTCCTCCGTATCGTGCTCCATACCTGGGAATAACAGGAATATTCAACTCATACAAATACCCTGGACCCGGTTTGAGAGAACTGGAAACGAAGGGTGACCAAAAAGTAATGATAGGCGGAAATGTATAGTAGATATAAAAGTATTTAAAAAAAAATCATACGAATATATCGTTATTTGTGGGCATTGACCTCTCATAAACAACTAGACACACAGTCTCCAAGAAAAGTTCGTCAGAAAACGTCCAAACGTGCGACGTACATAATAGCAAAAACGCTTCAACCAAATTAAGACGTTATATCGTTAACATAAGATGCAAGATGTCAGTTGTACGAAATCGTCATTCGAACTTGCCACGTCATAACGGTGACAAGTTGCATCGCGGACACTTTTTGAGCGAGATTGTGAGTCTAGTTGTTTATGAAAGGTCAATGTTTGTGGGAGATGCATTCATTGGAATATACGCAGTAGAACCGTTGTTATTTTAATGAAGAAAAACTATGTGAGAGCCGTCATCAAGTACATATGCTTGAAAAACAATTGAGTGAAAGAGATACACGCTGACTTGGTGGATACACTGGGGACTCTGCTCCTTCATATTAAACACGCACAACAGGTAAAGAAGGCGAACATTCTATTTATTTGATGATGAATAAAGCTTTGACAGGTGGACAAAGAGGACAACCGAATGGTATCCAAGAGACGGAAGATCTGTGGGAAGGCAAAGAATGAGATGGAAAGATAACATTGTGGAAGAAGCCGGACCAACCTGGCATAGACAAACATATGATAAATAAGAATGGAAAGCGATCGGGGAGGCCTTTGAGGTATTGATGCTTGAAATAATTTATGTATATATTATAATGACATGTTATAATAAATAAAACTTGTATATAGGTACATAAAATGATAATTTATCCTTATAATAAACATAATTAAAAGCATGATAAATAAAAATCAATTTTGTAATATTTCAGCAATAAGGGCTATTTTATTTTATTAAAGCTTTGGCATCAAGTAGATAAAGTTTGTCAAGTTTTATATGTTCAGGTGCAATATCCTCCAGGTCTGCCAGCGGCAGAGGATGGTCAGGAGTGTAGGGGATTGCGACCGAATTGCGGTTTTTAGATTCTTACCGCCTTTGTCGCCCGCCGACCATACTCGTCATACACACAATGAACTATTAGCAATACATCGACAAATTCTTTACGCTTTTTTTACTTACATCCAGTGAGTCATACAAGTTCTTGAAATTTATAATTTCCAACATAGGCATCTTCCAGAGACGATAATAGCCAAGGTTAATTACTACTACGTAAAGAAGCGAGACCCGCCAGTTTAACGTCGCCCGCAAATTATAAGTACGAGTAGAGTACGAACTCATACATATCCTAATAGTATTATTCCTATACATATATCAGTGACGCACTACTTGGCTGTCAACCGTTCACTGAGGGTTTGGGCATAGAGAGTGTGAATGAAAGTAGAGTGACGAAAGAAATTCATGCTGCACAAGTGGAAGGTAAAGCTCGATTGGGCCGCCCTAGAAGGACGTATGCCGATCAAACTGGCGACATACTGAAGAAGGGCAACGTATAACTTACCCGAAACGAAGAGCTTGTATGACTAAATTGATGGATGTAGAAGAAGCAAAAAAAGGGGTGTGTCAGGATCGTAGCAGATGTAAACCTGTATTCTCTTGAGTATATGTAATTCATACCGAAGTTGTGTCCCATCTCGTGTGCGATAGTAGCAGCGACCAGGCCCAGCACTTCCGAGTGGTTCGTGGCGACGCCGCCTGAGAACTCGTACGTGCAGATAGGGCCCTTCAGAGCCTTGCCGACCACGCCGTCTTTGAATTTTTGACGACTGTATACAGAAATGTAATTCAATGAGAATAAATTAGAAAGTTTACCGTATTGTATGGAGTTTTAATGTCATTACCGCTTCAGGGTAATAGGCTTGTACACAGGGTAAACAAAATATTATTCTATTTAATCCGTCATTTAGATTATCCAAAAATATTGGACACGTATTTTTTTCTTTTATCAATCAAACAAAAAATGACAGAGATAAAGCGCGTCAAAGTTTGGGAGTGGGGGAAAATGACGTCACTTCTAAGTAAAATTGTACCTAGATGTGACGTCACGCGGAACTTCAGCGGGCTATATCTTCATCATTGTTTGTTTAATTGAAAAAAGAAAAAATACGTGTCCAATATTTTCTGATAATCTAACTGACAAACTAATATATTTTTTTGTCATCATGCCTATTCCACGGAAGATGTCGCACTATGTATATGTAATATAGTAACATGTAAATAAATGTAATTGATTGACTTTTTTGTATGAATATAAATATATCTCACAATAATTAACTTTAATGTTTTTGTTAGTTTTATTCATATATACAGGGTGTAAATGCAAATTCAAGAATCCCTTTAGGGTATGAAAGTATACACGATTCTGATGTCATTACGAGAAAAAAAATACAACTTGAATTTTTACAAAAAACTCCTTCATTTTTCTAAGCTATGGTTACGCATTCTTATCAATGAAATTGGATAACCCCGTAGTGGCTCACCGGCCTCCCACACACCTAGTTGCACCCCGCACCCTCATCCGTGACCGCCGGGGTATGCAGTGGCCGCCTGTTGCGAAATCGTGCAGTGCCTCAATCTGAGGCCGCACCGTTGCAAATTCTCTTTCATTCTCTCTCGCTAGCGACCAGCGAGGGTGTCCACGCGATATGTGTATTTTGAGTTAAGAAAATCGTCTTATTGTGAGGTACTGGTACTTTATTTAGATATCCCAGTATTTAAGGACCCGTTCTCCCTGACATTGAGCACCTCATGATGCGTCAGGCAGAACTGAACTCTATGATGTTTCATTATTAGCGCGCTATGAGCCGTGCCTGTTACGACTGGTTACGACAACCGAAACATCGCGCGCTCTAAAGAATCACGTTTCGATGCCGCCCTCCATAGTAATTTGTACGGGGAAATCGCACGCAAAAGTTGGTGATGTTTAATGGATAAATACACCAAGTAACAATTTTTATTTGGCAAAAATAAATCAATTACACCATTCTGTACACTTTTAACTTACGGGAGCCTGAATTTCAGTTTCCAAAATTATCTGAGAAATCGCCAATGAGAAATACACGAAGAGCAGTTTTACGTGATTTTCAGCAACTTTAGATTTTTTTTTCTAGCTTGCTATGAATTCTATGCAAAAATCAAATTAATTAGGCTGTAATACAACTCTTCGACAACTTGTGTGATTATTTATTTCTCATTAAACAAATATTTTCTGTCATGAATCAGCAATACGGTGGGGCACGTTTAGGTGGCATGGACCCTTAACAATAAATATTTACCTATCATACTAACACACCCTTAAAGGATTCTTGCCTTTGCTTTTACACCCTGTATATCATAATTTAATATAGTAACATGATATAATAATTATTTAATAATTTAAGAACGTTGTATTTAAACAATATTTTTCAAGTTACCAATGCATACTCAAATAGGTGCCAAATTGTCAATACTTTGCTCAATAAAAAATAATAACTGGAGTAACGGATGCGATAAAAGTGGTCAGTTTTTATGGAATTACCCTTTAGATTTTCCACCCAAAAGCGAGACCTTCCGATTAGTAAATAGTCTTACATATGGATGCATAAGGAGGACGGAGGCTCGCCAAGACTGCGAGATCTAGGAAAGGCTTATGTCCAGCAGAGACAAACACCTGGCTGATGTATGGAGTTTGTATATGACTTACGTAAGCAGTTGTGCATTATCATTGGGTATGTTCGGTATGAGCTGATGCTTCCTGTACTGCAGAAAGTTGGTGAGAGTGTCGTCTCCGTTCTCTAGCAGCTGTATCTCGTCTCTCTCCGACCAGACCACCACGCCCACTAGCGCTATGAAGATGTTCAGGGGCGCATAGATCTAAGGGATGACAATAATAAATTTTAAATTTCATTACCACAAAATGAAAGCTATCTCGCTGCAAGCGATTTTATAAGAATACCACAAGGAACCTAATTTTAGGTCGAAATTTTTCTTGGTTTTCCTCGTATGTTCTTATAAGTTATAAGAATTCCGCAAAGGATTCTTATAAGTTATAAGATTCCCACAAGGGTATTCTTGTAAGTTATAAGAATTCTACAAGGAACCAAATTTTAGGTCGGATATTTTCGCGGTTTTATTGACGTCACTTAAAATCGCTTGCCGCAGAATAGTTTTGCGGTTATGAAAATTTAAATTGAAGTAATAAATGAAGTTTTCAACATGCATCATATTGACAATGACGTGTGCACTGTTTTTGAAATTATTAATTCGAATATCGGTTGTGAGCAGACTCACAGAATTAATAATGTTGGCGATGTCCTTCATCTGTCGGTGCACAGTGTTGATGTTTGCGCCGTTAGCGTTGAACTCTCCGTTGTCAGACACCAGCACTAGCTCCACGTATCTGGACAACTTGTTCGCGTTGTACGGCCCCCGGACCAGCGTGTCTTCTGATACCTCGCGTTTGTACTGACAAAATTAATATATTATTTGATTTAGAACTGGAGAACACTAAAAAGATGTGGTTCGGGCAAACGTCCATCTCTGACACACGCACTAATAATATGACAGAGATAGATATATAATTGAATGATAAACGATACCACCAAATTATTTCGCAAATTTCCTTCCACAGGGTATGGATAATATGCGGTTGTTTTCAAAACATATCACCAAGCGCCAGGTTAGATATGTAAGTTCAGTACTCCCAAACTTATAATGCGCATACGAATCTTCGCCATTGCTCGGCAAAGTTCGTATTTCCCTACACTTTCTATACAAGCAGTAAGGTCACGTGGTACGCTCGCTCGCTCGGCTATAGATTTCTATGCGCATTATAACTTTGGGCGCACTGTAAGACTTAGATTGTAAAATGACTAGTGAAAGAAATGCCTATAATAATACTAATAAACAGTGTATGTGCGCGTTTTGTGTTTAATTAACACTTCATCCAGAGACATTTTATCAACAAGACCATATGAAAATTCTTGTTTTATTCACATATAAACTCGTACCTGGTGCCAAGTTTTAAGAGCTTTAATGTATTTTATCTAACCTCATATCGTAAAATCCTCATTACGAAGTCAAAGCTACTGGCATAGTGAAATATATTTTTCATGAACGTCTCTAAAACACAAAGTTAAAGTATATGTCTCCGAACGACATAATGCTATAAAATAACTTTTTCTGAGATTACAGTACATGTGATACTAACTAAGAAGGCAAAGGGAACTTAGCCCAAACATTCATGTCTGAGGTTAAATATCAAATACCAATGAGGTTTTTATATAATGTTCTCCAATACTTACAAAACAGTAACGAGGTTAGGTTCAACTTTATTTTCGGCCAGGTGCTGTCTAAGGCTTACGGCGCGTTGGACTATGCCTGTCAATGGATGAACTGTTTGTTGCGCCATAGTTTTCGAGGAAATTTATTTATTACATAAATTACTTTTTATATTGTGGTTTTATGGGTCAAAAGAATTATTTTGCCCTTAAATTATTGACTGATGATGATATTTGACTCCACCTGACATTCTGCAAATAACGACGGAAATTACGAACACTTTCAGAACAAGCTTTTACAAGAATAATCAAAAATAGCTAACGAGAAATTTACAAAAACTCGCCTTTGGCTCGTTTTTTAAACTGACACTCTTGTTCTTAATAACCTTTTTATGTACCAGTTTCATAAACTACTATTTTGTTTTCGAAGATCTTGATTACTACATATAAAATGAAACGTTCGTATGCTTATAACTTGAAATCTATGAAAGTGCTTCTGATTGTGAATGATTGTGCAATTGTGCATGCCAGTAAAATATGCATTTATAACATAATTAAACGAGTACAATACCCTTACTCAAACGTATCTTAATTATTGTTGACTAATATCATAATATGAGTATCCTGTTGAAGTTCAACTGATGACGGCCTCATAAAAGAGGCCGAAATATTTTGAAAATTGTGTTTTTATTTTATTTGTCTTGTAACTAGTAATATTTAAAGAAAATAAAAGGCTTAACATAGCAATTATATCTTTATATATACTATTAGTGATTTGTATTATTAAAAATAGAAAGCAAGTTTAAATTTAACTTTATTTGAATACTGTTTTGACAGTAACGTTCTTGGTTGTATTGCTCTACTACGGCAGCAGAGAATTTAGCATTGAAAAGAGACTGACGTCTGCTTCAATGCGGAAGTAGGCGCGGTAAAAAGGCCAAGGAAGAATAATTCAATCTGAACTCACCCTGCTTATTCTGCTCTTGTCCCGTTCTTTCTTGCTGTGATACTCCTTCAGCAATACAGGGTCGTAGTCAGTGTTATTGGTGACGCCCCCCTTGTATCCGCAGTGTTTGTGTGTTTGTAGGTCGGAGTGCTCGTAGAGGTAGTGCTGGCTGTTTAGCTTGCGCTCTAAAAATATAGATATTTTACTATCTTTGTGATTAAAACGAAGAGTCAGTCAGTATAAAATACACAAAATAATGTAGTAACATATTTAAAATAAAAAATGAGGAGTTAATATTAAATCAAACGCTGTTTTAAGACGTTCTCTTATCGATAACAATTAAAGACGGACCAAGTAGCGTCTGCAAAAAGGTTAAGCAGTAATACAGCAAAACTTATGGGACCCGTTAATTAAATACAACCATTAAATGATTTACTTTTTTGCGAATATTAGGATGTTGCCAAAACGACTCTATATACTAATTTTACTTTCAACAGTTCTTTAATGATGTGAAGACCCAAACAATTGTATCACTTCTGATCCATAGAATAAGACGTGAAATGCACAGAACGCCCTGGTGAGAGTTCATAATGTGCATTATTAGTTGGTGTATCAATTAGTTATCAAGTAAGGAAGTCTAGTAAATCTCGGTAGAACGGGTTCGAGCCCCGTATGAGATTATTTTTTCTCTAAGATTTGTTTTCAAATAATCTTTCTTTTAACTAAGATCATGTTTTTAATGCGAAATCCATCGCTTTTGAATACTCTAAATATTATTATTCTTGTCTTTACATTTGTTTCTAATTTATCTTTTCTGGTTTGTAATGCACTCTAATAATAATCTTTCTTTTCTTAAAATGCTCTCGAATAATAGTTGGGGTTTCCCAAGCGATGGATTTCGCTTTCAGTATAATCTTAATTAAAAGTAAATAGATTGAAGTTTCCTATAAAAGTGTTCGCAAGCGTCTAGCCAAGCGCTCAATGAGCTTCGGTTCAGGGAGCAAATAATCTTATTTATTCAATCACAATCCATCCATCCATCAGCCTGTTTCGTCCACTGCTGGACATAGGCCTTTCCAGGATTTCGCCACTCTTGGCGGTCCTCCTGGAAGAAATGCCCCATTCAATCACAATATGCATAACAAATAGACAATTGTTTAATAGGTACATATTTAATCTCAATCTTTGTTTTAATGTGTTTTTGTAATGTAGTTATTTGTAAATATTATATTGAATATTGAATGTTCACTATTGCATTGGCCTAGCTGTAAAGATAGTCTAATATTGTTGTTAATAAATCAATCTACAGCTACATAATAGTACACAGTTACCTGTCGGTTCAATATATCTCATTTGGTGTCCGTCGTATATGACTCCCCGTACCCCCTCGCAGGTGGACACGGCCGCCCAGGAGTTGTCTCTGCCGCGGACACTACCAGAGTATTGGCATATGTCCAACTCCTGGTATGAGGGAAGGAAACATTATAACATTCATTTAAAAAATACCCTGACTGCATGACTGACTAAATGATCTATTAATGGCCAGAACAAATGGCTGGACCTATTTAGACTGCAGGTTCCTTGACGTCCGGAGAAACGGGATCCACGCAAGCAGCGCTGCAAAGCATTCGCTAGGTATAAGGTGACTTTGCATGATATAACCAAATTCATACTAAACACTCGGTACAACTGGTAAACAAGTACCCATACCAAATCAATTAGTACAAGAAGCTTAAATTTTATTTTTCATTTTTTACAGAAAGGGTCATTGAACCTTGGTCCGGACCCTTTCATCCAAAGTCACGTTTTATACAGACTTGGTTTTTCAAATAGGCGTGGATGGCGAAATCCAAAAGTATAGGAAAATTCCCTATATTGACAGACGGAAAACAAAGTGACCCGATCAGGGTTCCTTTTTTTTTATTTTCAAGTACGGAAACCTAAAATTAATATAAATTTAATTTTGCATTAAACCTATCTATGAGTAAAATCTAATTTTCTCAAAAATACATTGTAATATTACCATTACATACTGTAAAGACCTAGCAGAAAATACTTAATCCTGGCGAGCTATTTAAAAGTGTCCAGGAAATTTGAATAGCTGTCTAGGAAGTTCGTATGAAAATCCATTACATACCATATGTTCACAGAGTACATTTCATATGTCTTCTTTTTAAAACTATCCGTGTCTATGTTTTTATGAGACTAAGGAGTTTGGCGATCATAAGGTTCTAAGCGGCCAATTTACAAAGAAAAATAAAATGAATTACAATTTCATGTTTAGAATGTAGAAATGTTTGCTATATTTTATAACTGCAATAACAAAAATACATAATTTTTATTGTTTTTTTTTTCTTAGTTCTTAGCGTTCCTCTAGATGGCGTTGTCCATGAAGAAGGCTGCATGGCGGTAAATACCTTTGCTCAGCTGGCAATAATAAAAAAAGTTGCGTAATAGCGGGAATTTATGTTGCTTTATATTTTACTTGAAAGTATTTTGTACAAATAAATTACAAAATGAGTTCAGAAGCGGGCTCTGATATAGATTGTACTCCACTAATGCTTTGCTGAAGATCTCAATAGCAATAAAAATTACTGCCCAAAGATGAGCCAGTACGTAACTTTTAATATTTCCTAGTCAGTTTATTTTATTTGATTGATATAACTCATTAACATGAAAAACATGAAAATGTCTCATTTTATTTTTGAGAAAAGCACTATACTTGCTACGACCATTATTAAGCAATACGGGCTTGGACTTTTCACTTACTCGTTCAGGATTGCTTATTTCCTGGTCTTAGCAGTAATGTACTATTGTTTCAAAAAGTATTTATGTTATTTATAGATCGAGGTTTAGGTAAGAATTTTTTACATAGGCATTGGAAATATTCAATGGTTTTTACACTAAGGAATTCAGTCACAATGAAACTATTGTTTTTTTGCGGTATGCAGAAAACAGAAAAGAGATCATACATTTTTCCTGCTTGTTTCTCTAATTATTGATATATTACGTTTTAAATATTTTATTTGTATAAAAAGTGCTCATGTTCAAATGATCAAATATAAGAAAAATTATGCATATAATTCCACAATTTTGAGGGTTTCATAAAAAAAGGAACTATTACGGTGCGACTTCATTGCCTGTCGGTCTGTCCCACAGCCTCATACCGTTTGATTTGGAAATTATTGAATGGAGCATTTATACGTGGACGCACTATAAGTTTCCGGAATGAATATGAAAAAATACTATTAAAGGTACAAAATTAATTTATTGTTTTTCAAAATAATCTCCCTTGGCGTCTATGCACTTTTTCATTCGATCAAACCAGTTTTGAAAACTTTTGTGCCACTCCCCTGTGGTGACCTCTGAAACGTGTTTTTCATACTCCTCGACAGCCTCTTCTGGTGATGAAAATCGTTGACCGCGTAATTGGTTCTTAATTTTTGGGAACAGAAAAAAGTCACAAGGTGCCAGGTCGGGACTGTATGCAGGATGACTCATGAGTTCTACATTTTTCGTCTTCAAAAAGTCGTTTGTCTGTCTGGCCGTGTGAGAACTAGCATTGTCGTGGTGCAGGATGATACGGCGTTTACGGTTATTTTTACGGAGTTCGTCAATAACTTCCGGCAAACAAATGGTCGTGTACCAGTCACTATTCACGGTACGACGATTCTCTAAAGCAACAGTAGCCACGTGTCCAGTTTTATTAAAAAAAGAAGCAATCATCCGCTTAGATGCACTTTTCACGCGCGCCACTTTGGTTGGTTTCGGCTCATCTTGAAAGACCCATACGCTCGATTGCTGCTTTGTTTTGGGATCGTAGCAATAAATCCATGTTTCGTCACCTGTTACTATGTCCCACACCAAATTTGACGCACCTTCGTTGAATCTGGTAAGCATGGCACTGCACCAAGTGACGCGGTCCGTTTTTTGAGCCTCGGTCAAGTTGTGTGGGATCCACCGCGAGCACAGCTTTCTCACACCCAAATGTTTGTGTAGGATTGATTGTATTTGACTCATGCCTATTTCTAAGGATGCGCGAATTTCATGGTAGGTCACATGCCTGTCTGTTTCAATCATACGGCGCACAGCATCGATGTTTTTGTTGGTCACAGCGGTGGACGGCCGACCATCGCGAGATTCGTCACTGAGATTGATACGACCACGCTTGAATTCTGCAAACCAGCTATAAACAGTCGTCTTGCATGGTGCTTCATTGCCAAAAGCTGTTTCAAGCCGAGCGATGCTCTGTTGAGCTGTCAAATTACACTTAAAATCGTAGAAAAACATACTACGAAAATTTTCCCGAGTTAAATCCATGTTGATGCAGACACACAATTTTTTAAATGGCGCCACAAGGTAAAAACAAAAGACAGTCAGATGAAACAAACTGCATTCTACAGCCAAAGAGTTCTATTTTCAAATGTTGCAATAAATTTTTAAATATTGTTTATGTAAGTGGCCAGTTCCGGAAACTTTTAGTGTTACCTATGTATTTGTGGTAAAATAAAATTAGCAAAGAAAACAAAACTGATCAAAATTTTGTTACAAAAATAGGAGAAAACATATGCAGTTTCAAAAAACACAGTTGCGGTCCCCGGTCGGGAGAAGCTAATAAACTTGGTTGGTTGTAATGAACAATATTACACCATAAAGTATCAAATTTTTATTGGAGATGTGAGTACTTGGTCTCACCTTCGGTCTAAAGCGTCAATTTAAATAATTTAGAACGGGTAATGTTATTTTTAGAAATGAAATGAATACTTTATTTGTGCAATATATGTACATAAATACACCTATCGCACGTTAGGATTTATTAAATAACAAAAATAATTAAATTCAAAAGAGGAAATTCTATATATTAAAATAGGTTTTGGGTTTGCTTATATTTAATAAGTAAATACACGTACATTAACTAAAATAAAGGTATTATATATTTAATGTATACAATTATGTATATACGATCTGATAATAATAATAATAGCTACCCTATACTAAATACTAATACGTTACATGTATAAATACATGCTTAACTCTGACCATTCGATTAGTCTTGCTAAGAAGAAAGGCAAGAAACTTAGCAAGATCGTGTCTTTTTTTTTCTATCATCCATATATTTATATACAACAGTGTTTTAGTAAAGAGATAGAAGGTACAGGACAAGAGAAAGTCGGATAATCAGGCCAAAAGTTGAGTTTAATAATATTAAAAACAAAACGAAAATAATAGATTATCTCTGTATCCTCCTGTTCTATCATCTCTTACAGTCGGAATAAATTTTATATATCTATCCATCGCACTAATATTATAAATGCGAAAGTTTGTGTGTGTGGGTGTGTATGTTTGTTACTCTTTTACGCTGGAACGGCTGAACGGATTTGGATGAAATTTAGAATGGATATAGCTTATACCCTAACATAACACATAGGCTACTTTTTATCCCGGAAAAAAGCATTTAGTTAAACAGAATAAAGCGCGGGCGGAGCCGCGGGCAAAAGCTAGTAAATATAATTTTGAAAACAATATATACATTTTAGTATTGCAACAATCATTAGCCTTTAAATCTATCTACAATAATTTTAAGTACATACAATATTATGAAGTTTGAGATGAATTTAATAAAATTTTCCAAAGTAATATAGCTTTGTTGTTAACACTAAAGAACTAATTGGAATTAACAAAATTTATTTTCGGCAGCACTGAAACTAAAATTAAAGCGTTCAGTATTGCCTTTACTATGTCGGAGTGCATATTTTGTGATCATAATACGCTGACACAATAACAGCGTTTGTAGTCTAATGGCTGAAGCCTTAGACCATTTAACTGCAACACATGCTGAGTCCGGGTATTTTTACCCAGCAGGTCAAGTCTTATATGCAAAATGTTTTTGTTTTATTCAGTTGATTGTGCTGAGTGAATAAAGACTATACCTATCTATCTAATAAGAGATATCGCACTCGCCTGTTTGCCGGGTGTGTGGCGCACCGCCTGCCCGTCTCTCTGGTACGTGAGGACATGGTTTCCGGAGACCAGCTCCTCGTTCAGTCGCAGGTCGAGCAAGTACTGCGTGCCCTCCAAGTCCACCGACAATGTCAGCTCCGGGTGATGAAGTCCGTTCTGGGAAACAATTACATATTTAATTGGTATTGTTCTTTTAGATATTGACTACCGGACGTCTCGCACGGTTGATCGCGTGGATCCCGATCTAGGGAGCTAGGCGATCGATCAGTCAGTCAGTCAAGGTGATATTTTATTTAGAGTGGCCTGCATTGGACACGTTGTTGATATATTGAATGAATGCAGTGGTCGGAATAACAAATACAATTGCACTAATTGGCCTTAATCCGACATGACCAAGGCAATCCTTAGGTTTCCTGGATCAATTACCACAACTGACCTTTATATTTAGGTATAATATAATAATACTATGTACATGTAGACACAATAATGGGACACAGTAAATTTAATTTTCATTTAGGAAAACTTGCCTGACAGTATTTATTGCGTATATCCTTACAAACAATTAAAATTGATGCGACAATAAACGAGTGGGAGGAAATACTGTTCCCTTTGGGTTTTTGTAGCACATTTTTATAGAACTGCCACCAAAAAGACGACACGCTGAAGAAGGGCAAAGTAAAAAGTACCCGTAATAGGATAGCTTGTATGACTAGATTCATGGATGTAGAAGAAGCAAAGAAGTTGTGTCAGGATCGTAGCAGATGGAAATCTGTAGTCTCTGCCCACCCCTCTGGGAGATAGGCGTGAGTATATGTATGTATTTTTATAGATTATACAGTTTTCATTGGTACCGGTGAATGTAAAAAGACGTTATTAAGGGGTAACGTTTCGAGCTCAGTGCAAAGTGCATAACATAAGTTTGTTTAACTTATTTTAAAATAAAATGTATGAAATAAAATAGTTTCATCTTATTTTGCGACTATTGTTGAAGAATTATCAGGGGTCTTTAGCAGAATTCGTCATTTTATGCATTACGTTGTAAATGAATGGGTATACAAACTTAAAAGCGTGTTTTAAGTTTGTATGCCCATTCATTTACAACGTAATACATAAAATTACAAATTTTTGGTAGAAAAGCCTAATTGACACTAAACAATGTTCGCGAAATGCCATATATCACATTTATTTAGTACTTTTTATGCAATAGTAAGAAAAACAATCATAAGTTGTGCATTTTGCACCGAGCTCGAAACGTTAAGGGGGGAACCTTTTACCTCGGTACAAAATGCACATCATAATATTGTTTTTCTTACTTTTAAATTATAAATATGCAATAAATGTGTTTTAAAGCAACTTGCGGAAATAGTTTATTACTAATAAAGTCGTCACAAAAAAATTACGTATTTTAAATGTATTACATCTTGTTTGCATTACATTAACAAACTTAAAAGCGTGTTTACAGTTGTAATGTAATGCAGCTAAAATGGAACGCATAAAATTTTATAATTTTCATGTGATCACCTAACTATTATCAAGCAGTTTGCGCGAATTGCTATAAGACGCATTTATTGCATACTTTTTATTCAAAAGTAAGGAAAACAATATTATGATGTGCATTTTGCACCGAGATCCTCCGTTACCACCTTAAATAAGACTTAAAAAGTATTTCCTGGGTTCCTATCTAATTCAATACCAATCTACATACTTTCTTAACTAAATTGGTTAACTAATCCTCTAGCTACGTAACTACTGAACCGAATTACGAGTAAGATTCTGTTTAACCCTTCGACTCGTGTGATTTTCCGGGGCGTGGCAGGCGAAGCCCATCTTCACAACATAAATTGTTATATACAATTTAGAAAGTGTGACAGTTCTTGACAATCGAACTGCGAATCCGTTTGGGCAAAATAAAATATGTACTCGTATCTGTGGATAAGTAAAATAGTTTAATTAAGACCCTAAATTAGAAACTGGATGTCGGCAAAATATCGTTTTGTATATATTACGTTGGCTGTTACAACGATCGCGCGTATAAATAGGAAAAAATAATACTTTGCACGTTGACGCGATGAACGGAAAAAATGAATTATTTTATGGATCTATAAATTGTTTACAATTTGGTAAAATAAACATCAAAATCGCTTTAGGCAGTAAGAGAATTCTTGCGCAAACCATAGGAAACTCTCTTTCGAATTGTTTACTGTCAAAATAAAACCAACAGAAAATGTTAATTAAACTTAACATTTATTTTTGAAAATAACTTTTACATATATACCGACACGACATGAATCCCCGAGGCGGTGTCAGAGGTCTTCCGGGTGTGAACTGTCACAGTCCACACTCGGCACAACCGCTTTTCACCGACGATTATTACATCCCAACGTGAAGGGTGGTGAGCCCTATCGCCGTACTTCGGGCACAAATACACGCTTTTAGGGCACTCAGGTTTCCTTCACCGTTCAGCAAGTGGTAAGTATTAAATATGAAAATAATATGCCTATTGATATACAACGTCATTTTGTTAACGAAAACTGATAGTACTCGTCCATATGAAAGACTTTTACTATGAAGCCAAACCTGAAATCGTGAAAAAAATAACAGCTGTTTCATACATTTGGGTCGAGTAGGTATTTAACTTTTCTATGGAACAGCTGATATTTGTTTCGCGATTTCAGGGTTGGCTCCATAGTAAAAGTTGTTCATATGGACGAGTACTATCACCAACCATCAATCAATCAATCAATCAATCAATATAATTTATTTGTCCAACATAGGTATGTTAAAAGATGGAGTTACATAATTTGTAGTGCGCTATGTTCCGCCGTAAAGGCATACAAATATTTAAAACTTAAAAAATAAAAAAGGATTACATTAAATTAGGTACGCTACCAAAATAATAAATTCAACAATTAGTGTCATGCATGAAAGAAAAGATAATTCAATTTGGTAGGTACACAAAAAGGCAGAAAACACACCAAAAAAATAACTAAACAACACATTTCACGACAAGGTTCCAATATACAAGAAACACAAATAATAAAAACAATGTCATTAATTATGGTTAAATAATAATGTCATTTATGTACTATCATGGATCAAAGATATTTAATGGTACCTAGATCTTTGTCATGGATCATCTAAAAATCGGTCGCGTTTCCGAGTTCGCAACGTTCAAAACATTCATTTAGTCTATTATCTTCTAAATAATCGGTCGTGCTATAGTAAGACTTTTCTATTAATAAAGTTTTTAATTTATGTTTAAACGTTGAAATATTTTTAGAACATCTTAAATCCGCAGGCAATTTATTAAATATTTTTGGTGCCATTCCTAATATACTTTTACTGAGCAGTGCTTTTTTTGAAGAATATGCAGGGATCATGTTTTCGTGGCGCTTACTTCTAAATGTACCAAATAGGTGCCTGTTCATTATGACGAAACAAGCTACCTCCAATATATATACACAGGGCAAAGTCAATATTTTAAGCTTCCTAAAGTGAGGACGACAGGTATCTCTGGATTTGATTTTAGCAATCGCTCTAATGCACTTTTTTTGTGCTTTGAAAGCCTTTTCTTTGTCTTTAGCGTTGCCCCAAAAAATAATACCGTACCGTATAGTGGAGTCAACATATCCATGGTATGCATGTAGAACCGCTTTTGTGTTAACTATTTTAGAAAGCATGTAAAGTGCATATGAGTACCTATTCAGTTTTGTACAAAGCCCTTCTATTTGTGATTGCCAAGTCAATTTATTATCTATTGTTAATCCTAAAAATTTCGTTATGTCAATTTCGTTTATTTTTTCATTTGAATGTGAAATGTCAATTTTTGCTGGTTCCACTCTTTGTCTAAAATTCATTATTTTTGTTTTATTTAAATTAATTTGTAAATTATTTGCATTTAACCAATCAATTATTAAATTCAACGAGTCATTAATTTCCTTTTCATGGTTGCTATCTTTATTTGCCGAGAACATGACAGTGCTATCATCTGCGAACAGGACCATGGGATGGTTGATTGCTTTAGGAAGGTCGTTAATATACACATTAAACAGCAGAGGACCGAGGACACTTCCCTGAGGCACGCCAAGCCTTGTGTATCTGGTACTTGACGAAAATGTTTCTTGAGTTTTAGTTTTAGGACATATTCTATTTATTTCAGTTCTTTGACGACGATTACTCAGATAAGATCGAATTAAACCGCTAGCATTTCCTCGGATGCCATAGCACTCCATCTTTTTTATCAGTAAATTGTGGTCCACGTTATCGAATGCTT
This sequence comes from Ypsolopha scabrella, assembly GCA_910592155.1. Classification (NCBI taxonomy): domain Eukaryota; kingdom Metazoa; phylum Arthropoda; class Insecta; order Lepidoptera; family Ypsolophidae; genus Ypsolopha; species Ypsolopha scabrella. Next base: position 51,086,505 of record OU342960.1, read on the forward strand.
TAGTCAAGTCCATGTATAAAGCAGTGACAGGGATGCTTTTATTCATGTTTACTAAAATTTTACTTAGAAAATCGTATATCGCCATATTTATTGTTTTGTCCTTTCTAAAACCTTTTTGTTCAGGTGCGAATATTTTATTGTGCTCGAAAAAACCATACAATCGCTTGTAAATTACTTTTTCAAATATTTTTGAAATTATTGGTATTAATGCAATGGGTCTGTAAAAGTTAATATCTTCCTTATCATCTTTTTTAAATAAAGGCTTGATAATAGACACTTTGAGATTTTCAGGAAAGACACCGTGTTCAAAGCACAAATTAATAATATGGCAAATAACTGGAGCAATTATGTCTGCAACGTATTTTATTACCATTGTGTTAATACCGTCATATCCAGTACTATGCGTATTTCTTAAAGATTTAATAATTTGTACACCCATCCATCCATCAGCCCGTATTCGTCCACTGCTGGACATAGGCCTTTCCCAAATTTCGCCACTCATGTCGGTCCTCCGTCCTCCTCATCCAGCCGCCCCCCGCAACTTCCTTCAGGTCGTCGGTCCAGCGGGCACGAGGTCGGCCTACACTACGCTTTGCTGTACGTGGTTTCCATTCTAAAGCCTACTATCACCAGTTTTCGTTAACAAAATGACATAAATTTCACGTCGTATATATTTTTTAAAGTATTTGGAGCTCCCGTCTAGGAGGAGTAAAAGATAGGTTTAATACTGTCGTTTGAATATCTATTCGCTTTAAACATAATGTATAGTAAATTCCACTTAGGGCCAACAATCACAGGCATCAACTACTGACTTCAGGTTATCGACCCACCGCCCGAATAATGTAATTTGGCCAAGTGCGAGTCGGACTGGCGCACAAAGGGTTCCGTACCACCTCACAATGCGGGTGCGAAACCCTAAAAATATTATGGTAAATAACAACAGTATACATACATGCCAAAGCAACATTAAGGCTACAAAAGACAAGCCGCTAAAATGGCAGCGCCGAATGAAAAATTTGACGCCTTCTGCGTACGGAATCCTACTTTTTTATATTTTGTTTTATTTTAGAGTATGTCCTACAATCTGACTAAATTAAAAACTTGTATGTATTACCGTCTTTAAGTAAGAGCCAAAAGAAATTACGTTTAAATAATGCATCTTTTTCGAGGTCTCTCACCCCCTTATGTTGTGATAAAGGCCATAGTAACACGTATTATGTGAAAATTTCAACCACTATGGTTGAAGCTGTAGACCCCTGCGACAGACAGACAGCGGAGGCTTAGTAATAGGTTCCCGTTTGGCACCCTTCGTGTCGTTGTACGGAACGCTAAAATCAGACTATGCGTGATCGAAAACTGCCAAAACTCACGGTATCTCTTGTGGTAGAGAGTTCTCGTCTCGTTCTGGCATGATGCACTGTCGGAGTCACGACTTGGTGTCGGCTGAACTCTGGTGAGGGCCCTCCTGAAAACGTTCAGAGGATTACATTAGACCAGCTTTGGAAATGTAGGTATTGATAACGTTCATACAGAAAAGGCTACACTAACATCTAGTAGTGATAGAGGAGGGTCTATAAATTTCCTCAGGTTAGTTATAATTATAACTCCAAACAAAACTCACAAAACAATGAAGCGTGAAAAAGAACTATACAGTAAATGATTCATGATATCTAAAATGAGGAAATGCAATGTTGGCCAAACATAACATTAGTCATACTCATTGTTGAGGATAATATGGCAATTTATAATAAAGAACAATAGACGCCATCTTGTAATTAAAAAATAAAAGGAGAATATTTCTATCTAACAAAAACGCAAGTTTTACATAAAAAGAGCAAGTCAGTGACTCTGATATCAGTAATGCGTTTATTGAACCTTTACCTCTGGAAGCTTTATGAAATTACAGTTCAAGTCACCGCAAATTGTAAATGAGAGTAGAGGCTTTTGACCTGAAGACCGTTTCAGAATAAAATATATAAACCTAGCATTATTTTAAATTTACTTAAAAGACGCTGTAGAAATCGACTTTTTTAATCAATTAAGTCAATCAAATGGTAGGGTGAACCCCTTGACTCCTGATTATATGTATGTAACATAATATGTCAAATCATTTATTTTATTTATTTATTTATATATATAAAATATATATAAATAAAATCATATGTACATATAGTCAGTACGTGACACATCTATCCTTAACAGGGTCTCCATATAGACATTTTGAAATTAACCCGAATTAGACGAAAAAATCCCCAAACAGATTAGAAACTTTTCAGAACTTTTACAACAATATGTTAAAGCTGTGTTTTATTTTATAATACAATTTTTTTTTAATTGTCATTTTTTATAATTATACTAAAATACCACAACATTATATTATCTAGCCATATTTATTAAAATTTTCACACACCACACTTTTATTAAAAACTTAGAAAGTTAAAATTAATGAGGCCGGCAATCCTAGAAATGGATTTCAATCACATTTATTCATTTATTTAAAAAAAAGTTATCCCCAAAAATATTCCTAAGCTTTTTGTTTCCCTAAAAGTTCCCCACAACTAAAATATTTCCCCAAAATTGCGAAAAAAAAAACCTTAATCTGGATACCCTGGTTCCTAATGCTATCCTGCCCTTCTTCACAACAAATGCGACAAACTGACTGGTTGAGGCATCAATCAATCAGCCATCACGGCACATCCAGTCCGTCCACCTAGCGTGCATAAACGGCAGTCTAGATTCAGAACAACGACCCCACAGACCAACTGTGGCGTGGTCAGTTCCCCTACTGGACAACCACGGTACTTAGAGATGTAAGTCAATCGAAAACTATCTGTATTCGAAAGCCGGAAGATTGTTTCACACATCGAGGTAATTTGGTATTTTAAACACCTCACTGATTGACAGTTTTTATGCACGAATGCTATTAGGCATGGTATTGGGTCAGCGTACCACAGCTTATTTTATTAGGTTGATGCTTAAGATAATAGTCCCAGCAAAAAGTAATTTATTCTTCGTAGTTTGAAGAATCTAGCAATACTATTATGGATTAAAACCTGTATAAACTTCCATAAACTCTGAAACAAACAAATGTTTTATAAAATCATTATTCATTTTTTTAATAATAAAAAAATATGAAGAAAATTGTCATTTTGCTATTTTTCCAGAATCTGCACTGCGGTTCTTTCCGCATGGAATAACAGTGATTGATACAATATGAAATATCCTCTGTTTCTTGTTGTTTATCTATTGTTTCAACGACAATTAAAAATCAACAGATTAATTGAGTTATAGGCTTTCAATTACGTTTCGGTTCATACACAGACATTTAAATTTTGATGATAGTTAAAGGTAGTGGCATGCATAAAATGCACTGCTAAAGCTTTAGAATGCATATGATTATGAACTTTGTGTACGCTTATATTATAACCATTTACAATAAATACAACTTCCATTTTGGTAGCACGAAAGAAGTAAAATTTAAATATCTCATTTGTGAATGTACTATACATAATATTAATAAAAGACCCAACGGTCCTTTTTGGCTTTTATTTCAGTTACGACTTGCGATAAACAAATTGACAACTAGCGAGCGTGCGCGGGAGTTCAAGCCTGTATTCGTTTTTCGATCTTTCTCACAATCAAATATAGCCCTTCTTGCTAAGGGATAACAACCTGAACATTATATAGTCCACGCGTCTATAAACGTCGATTGGTGGATAAAGGGGCATTGTGATCACAATATATCGCTTATAATGGCATTATGGTGTGTTTTACATTGTTGTAAATGTTGTGAAGTTTATACAAAAACGTTAATTTTCTACGAAATGCCGAGTATGACGGAATGAAACGATGCTAGGGTTACCAGACAACGGGAATTTTCCTGATATGTCAGGAAGATTGTCAATACGTCACGATTTCAGGAAAAAAAATTTGTCTGAAATTTTCAAAGGTAATGAATAAACGCTTAAAATCAATATGTTTATTAATTCGTATCTGTACCATAAACTGTTGGAAACCGCGCTGTCTCTGCATTTGCATAAAATATTAACACAAATGACAGGAAATGTCAGAGGCTTTGTCAGGTAATCACATATATGGATCTGGTAGCCCTAACTGAGGGGAATGTACTCGTAAACGTAGGAATAGTAAACTGTAACAATCACTAACTATCCAAGACGTGCGACCTTCTATAAACATTCCCACGAGTACGAGCCATCACACACAAAACATAAATAAATAAAAACGCATGCAGAAACACACGATTGAACTAATACTAGCTTTAAATAAAAAAAAGAATCGTCTTATGAAGTAAACTACGCGTCACCAAACAAATATTTCAGGCAGGAATAGCTTCCATTGAGTGCCACACGCGTGGAATTCGCTGCCAAAATTAGTGGCACACACGCTAACAATGAAACCATTCCATTAATATTTTAGGAACACGCGCGCTTTAATTTTTAAATCGTTTTATTTATTAGCATCATCACAATGGTGATGTGTTTACGGATTTGGTTCCAGATATTGAGATGGATAAGTAAGTATTGAAAATGTGATAATAATTAATAAAATACTTATAGTATAATGTACTATATAAGGTGACTTTCGTTTATACAGCGAGATTCATACTAGAGACTCCAATAACAAAAATATATACCAAATAAAGATTACACGCGGTTTTCTTATTATCATTGTGGTGACCCAGTTCAACACATAGGATATAAGGGGGGTTCGTAAAGTAACGCCAAAGCCGAAAACGGAACAAAGATTGTAGATGTATCATGCATGCATGGTCTCAGTGGGCTCACATGAAAGAAAGATAGAAGACAGAAAATAAATTTATTTGTCCCAAATTAAACACACTTAAGTAGGTACATTCATTTTTTACAAATTATAGGGTTTGGTGACAAAAAGGGCAAAGCTCAGCATATTGCTGTGAGTGTGAATCTGCACAGCGCTGTTTTTCAGCGTGTCCTTGTTCTCGCTAAACACAACACGTTTAAAGCAGGTAGATAAATATACAATATATATATATATTAAAACAAAAATAAATAGTTAAAAAAAAGCATGCATTAAATAAAATTGTACAATACAAACAATATATAATATAATAGAACAGATTCCGTTATTGATCTTGATCTTTTAGTTATTTAAATGATTTCGCGGCATTATTTTTATGGCCTTTTTTTGATTTGTTTTGTTTTTGCGGCAACTCTTTTTGTTTGCTGATCTAAAAGTATTTTCCTAATATGTTTTTTTAATGTAATAGCTGTCATGTACTCGTGTAGGGGTGCATTTTGCACATGCATTGTTGTGCTGAGCAGCCGCACAATTTCGAGGGTTCATCATAAAGAAATTAGAAAAAGAAACCCTTACGGTATGAGTACGACTCGTATGTCTGTCCATCTGGCGCAGCTACTTTTATCCAAGACGGATAAAGCTATCAGCATGAGAATAGGTATAATGAAGAAAAAGGCACCTTCCCGGAAAGCTTTGAGCCTTCTCTTATCGTATCAGTAATCAGTCCTGCTCTCGAGATACGAGTAGAGGTTGATATGGTGGAAGTATTTAGGATGAAACAAGGGGACCACCCGGCTTATCAGCTGTTATCATCACAATCTCATAATAACCTAATAACATTTTAATTAGTCATAATCTGCCTAGGCAGATCGCATTTCTATTAAAACCAGGGGGGTCACCTCTCTCCGTTTCGCTCGGCTCCCGAAATTTATTTACACGTAAACTTAACACGCTTCTCGTACCGCTCGTAGTCGCAAATATTTTTACACGACTGATCCCAAAAAAGGAGTGTATTGTTTTCAGGGTTTTGTGGGTATTTATCTTAATTCTGCCATAACTTCTAAATGCCTGAACCGATTTCGAAGTGTGTGGTATCGTTAGAATCTTTATTGCATCCTGAGTTAAATAGGCTATAAATGTATACAAAAAGTTTGAAATAAAAATAAATAATAAAAAAAAACACGACTGCCGGAATAGAGATTTAATTTGAATTTCAGTGCAATCGGGGGACTATTACATTGGATACGTGTGTATGTCCCCCGACTGCACTGAAATCTGAAATAAATCTCTATTCCGGCATTCGCGTTTTAGATACTTTTTATAATTTATTTTTATTAACTTTTGATGAATTTTCGATTTCATATTTATCAGTAATTTATTGATGTGGTGACCCAACAGTGCTAAATAGTAGTCAAATAACATGGTTTGAAATTTAGTCTAACATCTTATAAAAATCTCGCGTTTATTAAGTTTCCTTTGGCTGCGGTGAATCAATTATTATCATAAATTTTCGTTTCCTCATTTTGAGTACGAATCCCCAGATCAATTCTAATTACGAGCAACTCATCGACAATTTTATGAAACGAAGGAGCTATAAACGTAATTAAAACCAATTTTATGGCTTAATCACTGAAATCATTTGCGCTTTCTAAATAGTGATACTAGCTTTTAGGAAAATGAGAATTCACGAGGTTGTCGCAATAATTGTTTTTCTCGGAACATGTTCTGCTGAATTCGAACCATTTATAGTAAATGGACGCGACGCAAGTATCGAAGACTTTCCTTTTATAGCTTTCATTGTGTATTACGACAAGAAGGATGAACTGGCAGTTGTTTGCGGAGGATCTATCTTAAGTTCCCAATCTATTTTGACGGCAGCCCATTGTTTAGACGACCCGACAAAGAAAAAACAGTTCCGCTTCAAAAGAGTCGACGTGATGATGGGACACAACGAGTGGCGCAAATCAACGATGATAAGACAGTCGATAGACTACGAGACACATCCCGAATACGATACGATGTCGACAGAGTTCGACATAGGAGTCTTGTTTCTGACGAGCCCTGTGAAGTTCTCACGAACGGTCAAGAAGACTGTACTGCAGAGAACACCGCTGGAGTATCCGAGACAAAAGCATTTGTTAGCCGCTGGCTGGGGTGCCTGGTCGGTGAGTCCTTGCGAATATACATTTAAATGCATCGTCTAAAACACATTTTAATACGGTTTCATTATCCATACGGGAGTTTCTTTAGAATGGGTTTTGGCTCTGTTTCAACATAATGTGATCATCGATCCGTGACAAGCGACAGAATGAGTGACACAAACCGGAGCATAAATCGGCGAGAGCAATCTAAAAAGCCAAAGTCAAAGTAGTCAGTACAAAGTAATACAGTAATCATAAATATAGCATCTTATTTGCTCCTTATTAGGAATTTCGTGGTCTAAGGGCCGACTTTATAAATATACTGAACCATTTCTCTCCCCCCAGGTCTCCTGCCAATCTGTCACTGCCCCAGTCTTATTTCAGTCACATTTGATAAATAACAAGTGTTTTCAGGACCCTGTGAACACTTCTTATATCCTGTCCGAAAAGCTTCAGTATTTAGCCCACGAGTATATACCGAGCGACATCTGCTCGAAGACCAACAACTTTTCCTTGGAAGCGGGCACTATGTGTGCTACCTCGTTAACAGATCGTAAATTTGTATTTGGGTAAGTTTTGAGGACCTAGCAAGGTGACAGAGAGCGGCATCACAGCTTTTGCTACAGAGCCCAAATTTTTAGACAGTTTGAATATATTTTTAGAAATTAGTTGTTCAATGGAATTCAACCCCTCTTATCTAGGTTGATTGAACTGATATATTGTGTGCGATCGCATAGTTGAAAGAATTTGTTTTTAGGGGTGATTCCGGCGGGCCCCTGGTGACACAGGATGGATACCAAGTCGGCCTGGTCTCCTACAAGTTGGAAGAGAACTCACACGGGGTAACCATCTTCACGCATATCCCGGACTACCTACATTGGATAGAAGAAACACAGAAACTACTATTTATGAAGTATTGTCCGGCCAGGTTTCGTGTTAGAATTAGTGCTAAACGAAACAAAACTAAGAGTTTTTATCTAAATTAAGCTATGTAGTATACGCTGTCCTTTCAAAAAGACTCCAAGCAAATCAATACAAATCTATCATTTAATAAACAGTACTTTTTATTTTAGCACATAGCGAGGTTTATGAATAAAAAATCAGCATAAACAAGTTTTTAAACTTTTATGCGAATGCGAATGTACATATGTTGTCGAAAATGTAGGTATATAATTCAGGAATTTTAAACAATTTCTAGAAAATTTGTGATATTCCAAGCTGATTTAGGAAATATGTATATATGTCGCAGGGAAACGACAATATTGGGGATTTCGGAAACCCCTAGGGTTACCACGGAATCCCTGATATCCCCATTTCCCTGCGACATATTACAATGATTCATTGAAAATGTTCTCATACATACAATTCCTAGACTTTAAATAAAGATCCTAGGTATTTTGTACGTTTAAAGTGATATAGGAATTTTATGGAAATGATAAAAACGCAGGTATGATGATATTTTACTTGCAACAAAACACGTACCACATTATTTACGTTTTATATCCCACCTACCAATCTGCTTCGATTTTCTGCTGACTTCAAACAGAGAAAGATAGAAGGGTTTACTTTCATCCCCGTCTGGAACCTCGGACCACTGTGTCCTACAATCTGTGTCTATCCATTATTGCCTCCCGATCCCAACCGTAAAGGCATGATGCGAATGTGGCGATATTTGTTAGCAGATTGAGATAAGATGCAACATTTCTACGCGTCTTATTCTTAGTGGTAAAGTTGCTTTCCATCTGGTGAATCTTCAAGCTGCGCTTACGCAATTAGTATTTTATTTTGCATTTTTACATACCACGCTACTAAGTCCTGCAAAACGGTTACGTTAGGCTCGTTTCAAGCACTTATTACTCCAAACACTCACAAACCATTGGTGGTAGGCTTCGAACGTGGCATGTCACCACCCTCATGACGAAATCATGCCACCAAGCGACCCGGAAATCAGTTGAAAAGCCATACCGGAAAGCAATTGCGTAGTGTAAATCATTTATTCGTTACCGACTTTCGTAGAAGTCCCTAAACAGATTGATTAGAACCTTGCCTGCTTTTACTCTTCCAATTTTTGATCAAGGCCCTTCATGTTAGGTCTCATCACTGCTTTCCATTAGGTGTAGTAAAGGCCAAGAATAAGCGTATATAAAAAAATCTCGAAGATAGTTCCCCTTCGTGGTTCAACAACGACTGTGCACGTGGTATGTCTTCAAAACAGTCTGCTAACCAAGTCTGGGCTGATGTCTGAAGCCGCAAACCTACAGATTTCGCTACCAAGGAGAGAGCATTTAAAGACGTCAGTCGCCAACTGCAGACAGATTTACGTACGGCTCGTTTCGATCACATTAATCGACCCCATAGGGCCTAAGGTCTATTTTTATTTTTTTCCTCAAATAATTGACTTGTGAACATTTTTGGTCCCTTACCCTAATCAGTTGAAACAAACTTTTGCCGTGCAACAATAATACTGGTAGGATATCTATGCGTGCAACGCATAATTTTGGAGATCAACATTCATCAAAAAGAGGTACTGAAATAAAAAGCATTACGCAATCTTTTGAATTACAATTACAAATTGCTAGATCTTAGAGAATTTTTCATCAACATTTTCTGGATGACTTTTATTTCATAGTGGACACGTAAAGATAGCTTACGTAGCACAAAAACACATAAACCTTACCCGCCTCGTCCTATTTCTTGCTGTCTCTAGGAAATATAAACAATTCGTAGAAAATGTGTGCCGTGAAATATAGATTTATACATATATTATATATGTGACCGGAAATATAAGAAATTATTGCGAGGAATTATATATAGTTCCTAAAATCGTCTAGAAATGTATAAAATAAATTTGACGACACACATTTCCTAGGAATTGTTTATATTTCCTAGAGACGGCAAGAAATAGGACGAGGCGGAATTTATAAGTGTAGATAGATCAGTAGAGTCTGCATGCTGCAACCTTATTGTTCAGCCTAGATTTGAGTTTTGTAATTTATGTTCGAGCCTAAGTTACAATTTTAGTATTTTAGATGAGTCATTTCATTTCTGTATCTAAAATCATGTTATCGTTCTTTGTACCTAATATACAGAACAAAAGACTTACAAAGTGTTGTTATGCTTATTCGCACATTCTCAATGGCACTAGCTTGCGGTGTGTTTATGGGATTATTTATTGCCATAATTAGTTTGTTTTTGGACTAATATACACCTCATAAGTATAACAAAAGTAGGTAAGGTTTTTTCCATATCAAATTTGTTTATAGGTAAGTTTACACAGATTTTAAACCAGTCCTTTATGCCATATTTATACGTACCTAGAAAAGCGTTTGTGCAAAAGTTATGTATTTATTATGTTGTTCGTTTTTTTTATTAGGAGACAAGCTATATTATATTTGTTCGTTTTAAAGTGCCTTTGCCTGTCTATGTTTGGACGGACATGCAGCCAAGCATGACCCTACACACCAGTAACCATGGTGACCCATTGTGCAGGCCTGTTCAGCGAACCCTAACGGTATGCCACGCTGCGAGCGGCGCGCGGCAGCGGCGGGCAGCTAAAACAAACGTACGGTCATCGCTGCTCGCACGCGCACAAGGCGTTCTACAACATTCCGGTACGTTTTTAGATTTTGGTACCCGAAGGGTGCCAAACGGAACCCTATTACTAAGTCTCCGCTGTTTTTCTGTCTGTCTGTCCATCCATCTGTCACAGGGGTCTACAGCTTCAGCCGTAATAGGTAGACAGTTGAAATGTTCACAGAATACGTGTTACTACGGCCTTTATCACAGCAAAAAAATCAAAATTAAAATACATTTACCCAAGGGAGGTCGCCCTGCAAAAAACCTCGAAATAGTAGTATATTTTAACGTTATATGTTTCAGCTCTATTTTCAAGACCGTGATACGTACATTACAATTTTGGTAGAATTATTGAACGTATTCCGAAAACAAACGACAAAATATAAAAATTTGGATTCCAGCTGAGTACAGCAGAAGCCGAATTGTTTGTCAGGCGCTACTCTTAGCGGCTTTTTTTGTGTCGCCTTGATTGTTGTTATTCCCATGTTTTAAGGTTTTCGTGCCCGTATTGTGTGGTGGTACGGAACCCATTGTGCGCGAGTCCATCTCGCACTTGGCTAAATCATTTTATTTTAGACCGCTCGCTGCTTGCATCGTGGCTTAACGAACTCCCAACAGTGCATTGTGAACTCTGCGACATGGTGGTAAAGCTGTTTATCAATAGTTATGCCGATTGCATTGAAATGCATGAGTGCAGTTTGTGAATCAGGCTGGAAGCCATTGTCCAATTTTCCATGTTTAATGCAAATTATAAGGAAATTATAATGACCATTAAAATAATTGTTGCTTTCTGTCGCTGCTAAGTCGCAGTGTTTTTTTTATCAGATTTTCTTGTAAGAAATTGTTTTTTCTATTGGTATCACCGGGGGCATAATCAAAAAAGACTACTTGACTTTACTTTTGGTGTAAGTTCCATTAAACTCATCAACGTCCTGGGTAGTCACTCACCATACCACGTCAATATTCCCAGTATGAGACGGTAACAACACCCGGAGGGTTTCAAGGAATCATCCCACAGGTATTCAACGAACGGACGTGATTATTTTTTGAATACACATTTTGGTCTCGCGTTAACAAACAAACTCATAATAAAGCTGTTTATTATTGTTAGGGTTCCGCCAGGAAATAGTGAAATTTATTAGCGAAGTTATTATTAGTAATTAAATAATTAAGATTTGTAATTCTAATATTTATTATGTAATCAGCGATACTTCGACCTATTTTCTTTCTTATCTATTTAGTATCTTTTCTAGGAATCTTACCATATGATTATCAATCAAACATATATTTATTGTTTCTTACACAGTAAGATTCAATTACAACGAGAAAGAGAAAAGGTCGACGTCGTAAATTTATAATGAAAGGCTTAGCAGTTTCTAAAAGCGATTTAGTTGTTCTTTCACAACAATCGACTTAATCGTAATAATTAAGAAATGCGTCATAATGAGTTTTGAAACCGCATTAATAGCAAGGACGGATCTCTACATGTGCCGCGCGGCGACTTACACTTGAAACCGCTGATACGTTATTTTTTTCTATCTCGTCCTGATGACGCACTGTCTGTGAACTTCCTTCCATTGTGTGAACGATATCTCTTAAACATCAACTCCAGGATCTAAATATGGAACGGTTCCATCTCTGGTCGTCCGTTTAAAATGTACGCGCCAGTGATGGTTTCATTATACTTCAAGTGATAATTGCGCCCTGTTGAAAAATATCCCTGAATGCCACGAATTCACAAGTCTTGGCTTACTTTTTAGGGTTTCGTAGTCAACAAGGAAGTATCCCCATGTCCGTCCGTCTGTCTGTCCCCGACTTAGCGCAGAGAGGCTTCGTACTAAAAAGCTGTAATTTGGCACGGGAAAACATTAATCATGCCGACAAAGCAGTAAAACAAAATTTAAAAAAAATACGTTATCTCCCCTCCACGCAAAGTGGGGATGATTTTTTTTTCTCGTCTATCCCTCAGTGTGGGGTGTCATTGGATAGGTCGTTCAAAAATATTGCGGGTGTGTGAAAACCATTTTTCGATTCTGGGATCTGTTTGCGAAATTTTAAGCTCAAGTGTCCCTCCCAAAAACCGGAAAAGTATCATAGCTAAATAGGCTTTACAAGTTAACGAGTAATAGCCGGCCAACTTAATTTTGCAGTTTAGTTTCATAAGTTTGTAATTTTTATTCAAATCATTTGAGTCTATCTCAGACACGAGTCCTACTCGCACTTGACCTGACAATAATTAATGAAAGACTGGTATGACATTACTGTTATTTATAACAAAATTAGTATTGAATTTTTTATAACAAATCTATGTGTCAACTTTGATAATGCCTACCGTTTGGACCGGTATACATTTTTAGTCAAATTTAATCAGACTTGTGTATACTTACCACATCTAAGATATTTTAGTTTTGTGTAATGAGTATTGTTTAATTATCTTGTTTAGACAAGGTAATATTTATAAAATGGCAAATCTACGTTTTGTGAATTGTGCATCCACATATTAATATACAAGTAGTAATGGTAAAAAATCTTTTACTTCAGATTTTCGCTTATCATCATTTAGCTCATGCGGCCGCGTGTATTGCCTGAGCGCGACTGATTTCTGTACTGTCGGGGAAAGTTTGACAGACCCACTATTCACCGTTATTTAAGTTTTTCAGAACGTATGTACTACAATCGCCTTGTATTTTACTATACAAAAAGTTTTACATGAATATTAAGAATATAATCTGTTAATAATGTATCATTTATTATGTATTGTTTATTGGGGGGAATATAATTTATTACTCAAAAACTGTGGAAGTATGTTTACCGATTTACTATATTTGTACATAAAATGAGAGCTCATTTAACTGACAAGGTCAACTGGTTTCTTATTAATGTACTTTCTCTGTGCCCAATATCAAGTAAACTCACGCGTCAAAGGTTATGCAACATAAAACCTTTTTTTAAACCGATAATTTACATTAATTTTATTTACCGCTATTAGTCCAGTAAGCTGTAACGATAAAAAAAGTACCTAGGAGTATATTGTATATTTTTTTACGAGTATAACTTTTTAAAAGCTACATTTTGCTGCCAACGGTTTTATTTAACCTGCAAAAGTAAAGTCACTTCTTTAATACCGCTGCAAGGATATTCACTCGAAAAGCGACAATAAAAAAAGGATATTTATAATGTTCTCAGAATACAATATTGTGAAAGTCTTAAAATTGCAAACAGCTTAGCTCAACTAACAATAATACTGGATTTGTAAAACGAACGAAAGAGGCCTCATTCGTTACGGATTGGTTCACATGCATGAAAAGCCAAAAATGTCCATCTGGTTTTACATTTTATCTGCTTTTATCAGTCGACTAGCCCACTTTCCAAGATATTGCAGCCTAGTTTCCGAACGTACTCGTAATGGAACTGACTGCGTTCAAAAACCGGTGGCGCGCTTGCAACCCGAGTGCATTTAATGGATTCAATATGCAAATAATGATATGAATACTGACGGCTAAAACCTATTAAAAAATGGATGAGCAACTTTAGGTTCTCGTTGACAACGCATTTTAACGCAATATAATTTGTGATCACTGGCAGATAATAGAATCGGGAAAAATAGACGGATTTCAAGAAAATAATAATTAAAATATGAATATATTGTCCCGACATGCATTCCCGAAGGGGTGTCAGAGATTTTCCGGGTGTGAACTGTGAAATGAAAGTCACAGTCCACACTCGGCACACCCGCCGTTCATTAAATAAGAATATACTTTGCGTTAATATACTTTTATCGCAATATGTCTTTTATGTAGCGCTCACTCGTTCTGCCATTCTTTGTAACCGGGTTAGATTACGCGTCCATTGGACAACCATTCGAGTAGGGCAAATGAGAATGAATACTGGCAGCTACAAGCAGGGTCGTGCGTGCTCGTGATGACGTGACGAGGGTTTCCGAAAGGAACCCGAGCACGATTGTTTCTGAACGTGGAATATGGAAGGAAATTAAGACGCTTTCTTCATTTCAAGTAGCTTTAAATATTAACCTGTGGATATGATTTCTCGGACTAGCAATATGTTTATTATCTATACCAGTGGTTCTTGAACTTTTTCACTACCACGGACCACTTTTAGAATTTCAAAGATTCCACAGACCCCTGTCGAAAAAAATTAAGGAAAAGAAAATAAAGCATAATATTAAAAGTCACTATGAATACTTCATTAAATAGTATCAAACCTAAGTAAAGGAAAAGGATACTGTTGTTTGGACTCAGTAGGTATAATAAATATGACAAGAGTGGACTGAATGGCTGTGGAGCCCTGACACCATGGACCCCAGTTTAAGAAACCCTGATCTATACATATCCATGTTTTTAGAATTTTGAAGGATTTCGTAACCAAATCAGACACGATTTTTGTTTTTATGAAGAAAATCTAACCGGTTTAATTTTGCAGATCGTCATTATTTATCGTTTATTACTTATTTTTTATTAGTATAGATTTCTATTAACTCTTCTTTTTTTTAGTCTTCTTGTAAGACCACATATAGATATTACCAGATTACCTGATGATTCATTTGCATAGATCTAATTTAGTTCTTACAATTCACATTACGAATACATAAGCAATTAAAAACAAAACGATTTGTTAAGTCCTAAATGAATAGAATGACTCATGCATGGACCCATTATTGTAGTTATGCATCGCTAGAGAATGACTTTTCTATCAATAGTTGCATTTTTCTTAAATTCCGACTAACCCACATACAGCATCTATTTTATTGAATCTCTGCCCCCTTCTCGGCTTGGGCGTTATTTTGTGAACGGTTATTGTCCATATGTTGACCAGGGTCACTACGATGATAATAAAAAACGCATTCAAATCCGTTGAGTGGCTCTCGAGCTTAAACGGAACATACAGACAAACAAACAAAAAATCCAAAATTTATGGTTTCAGCCTCGGTATAATACTAATAACGAATTTAATTTCAAAATTTCGCAAAAATATTCAATGTTCTCGTATACATAGGTGTATAGGTAGATGTCGTCGGCAGATCCTGGAATTGAACAGAACGTAAAGTATGAAACCGAAAATCTTTCACCAAAATTGAAAAATAGGTGCGATGATGAGCGGAGCGAAGAGGAGCGAGGAGGAGCGTGTTAGGTTGCTTATGATCAAATTTGGGGAGCTAAGCGAAGCGGAGCGGAGCTAGGCGACCGCCCTAGTTTTAACAGAGATACGATATGCCTGGACAGATCATGATATGCCCAATTACACGACTTTTTTACTAGTTTATTAAAAATATAGATGATGGATGAAGGTGAAATATTTAACATCACGGATTTTACGTGGGTGGCCAAATTATTAGGGACAGCCCTTATTTTTTGTAATTTTCGCTTTAAATGTATTTTGTGAGTAAATAACTATGTTGTAAATGGTTTTCTGATGTGTTTTTGATTCTGATATTCAATATTTTTTAAATGTGGCAACACTGTGTGTCTGCCATATTGTTTTTGAAAAAAAGCGGTATTTTGTCATTTGCCTGCTAAATGGTGAAAATTATTGCGATCGGGTAGTAGTTTCTGGAACAATTATTTGCAAGTTTTTTTGATCCAAGACTATCTAAACGTAAGTCTTATGTAATAATTTATTAGTTTTGCTAATTTTAATGCATTTATTTCGATTTGGCTGACACGTAACCGTGATACTACGTATTTTTATTTTTTCAGTATAGGAAAGTCTTCAGACATATCCTCAAGAAAATCTAGGAAGATAGAAATCCTATTACTTCATTCCTCATATTCCCAGAGGAAGATAGCAGCACACACAGGTGTTTCGATGTCAGGGGTCAGCAGGTTTAAAATAAAAATTGATAATATACTGCATCTAACAGTAAACCGCGTCGGAAAATGTGACAGAAAAAGAATCTCTAGCCCCTATGATGACCGTAAAATCAGGGACATTTATCTTCAAAATCGTAAAAAGAGCGTGGCACGACTGACTTCAATCATAAACGAGGAAGGAATCGCCTCTCTAAAAGGACAGTCCGGAGACGATTAGCTGAAGACAACCTGATGGGTCGTCGCCTAGTCAAAAAACCACGCCTTGCTGAGGCTATGATAAAAAAGCAACTGCAATGGGCTAGGGAACATTTGAGGACTGGAGTCAAGTAAATATAGCAATTATAAATTTGTTAGAACCCTGAGTGAAGTTTTTTTGTAAAATGTTAATATTTTACAGGTCTGCTTTTCCGACGAGTCAACTTTTCATATTTCTGTGAACAAAAGCTTTTGCCTGACGTCGCCCAGGAGAGCAGCTCCACTCGGACTGCCTTGTCGAGAGAGTCAAATACCCTGTTAGCATAATGGTTTGGTCTGTTATCTCAGCCAAGGGTATGGGACCCCTCTATATCGTGGAAGGGACCATGAGGCAAGACCGGTATAAGCGAGTACTTGAAAGTCAGCTTCTGCCTCAACTTCAAGAATGACTCCCTAATAATGAATAGTATGTGTTTAAGCACTACTCGGCACCTTGCCATAAAGTCAGGAGTGTGACTACGTTCCTGGCTGATAAAAACGTGTGTGTTTTGCCTTGGCCAGGAAATTTGCCAGATATGAACCCCATAGAAAACCCATGGGAGCCCACGAAACGGGAGATTGCCAAAGAAGTCATCACCACCGAACAGCAAATGGTTGAAACCCTTATCAGAATTTGGCATTATGACGTCGATCTCCGACATAAAGAAAAAGTCTGCATAAAGAACATGCCCCGAATATCAAATATTAAGTAAAAAGTGTCTTTGATTGTGCAGTCATCACTTTTTATTTTATAGCACTTAATAAGTATAATTATTATTTAATATTGTTTTTATTTTCTTAATAAATAACTCTAACAAATAAATATTAACTGATAGATATTAAGATACTTATTCCCTCATTAAATTCACTCCAACATGAACATTTCAGTAAATTTATATTGTCCCTAATAATTTGGCCACCCATGGTATTTACATTCTGCGGAAATTTAAAGAATGAGCCGAACAGAAAAGAAGACATAATGAAAAAGTTTAATAAAGGAAAACAGAAGGCTACTCAAAACAATAGAAAACAGAAAATATACGATATAAAATCTCATCTCATGAGACATAATATCGAAGGAAAGGTATAAAAGAAAAGAGGTAAAGGAAAACCTAGACGAAATTACTATGACCAGTTTAGAAAAATGTTGCAATGTCCTGTTCTACTCGTACCAAGAGGTTAAATCGATGGCGGTGAGGAGGGAATAGTGTCACTCGTAGTTATGGTTACCAGATCACAGGAATTTGCCTGACATGTCAGGAATGTTGGCCCTCTGTTAGGAAATCAGTAAAAAATGGTATTTGTCAAGAATTAAAAAAAAATGGTCATAATGCCTTAAATTATTATATTTACTTTAGATTGCTAACAAAAAAAAATGAAAATCATACCTTTACGAAAATTTCATTAAATTTACTGGATTATCAGGGATTTTGTCAGGAACTCACGCTGCTGGATCTGGTAACCCCACTCTTAGTACCTCTTCTTGGATGGATTGAATTTTATTCAAACTTTATATTATTTTTAAACATATATATTTTCTTCACGCCAACATAAAGTGATCAACCACAAAATAAACAGTGTTAAATTGTATGTAAGTAAACAACAAACAGTAATGGTTACTCATCTCGTATATTTTTATTATCACCGAGGTTATCGTTCTACAGGAACAATGCACTTCTCGTAACAACACAACGCATATGCATAGCTGCAACGTTGCACTGACAAATAAGTTATAACAAATAGGAAATAAACAAATTATTATTAAAGACTAATTTTAGCCCGCGGTTTCACCCGCGTTAATTATTTTTTTGGAAGTCCCATCAGATATGATAATATTTTTTGGACCAATAATTTTATAGTTCGTATCTAACTTTGACTTTTGGTTCTCATGAAAATAATTTTATATATCTGACACATTGTCTGTCTCTAAGTCTGCCCGGCAGTTCCGCCTGTCCTAGTGATGGGTTATGGAAAAATTTCGTTCGGAAAAGAAAAGAATAAAAAATATTTTTCCATCAGTTTTCAAATTTTTCAAATATTTTTCTTATTTTATTGGACAATAATAGGTTGATGATTCGTGAGTTTAAGTTACTACTCATGACTTTTTTGTATAATTTTATATTCATAAGGTGTGATTTTAATAATTCTTGTCAAAATTTTACAGTAAACAATATTTTTCCATTAAATGTCCATTTATTTATTTTTCCGAAAAATAAATTGAAAACTTTCCATGATTTGAAAAGTTTCGGAAAATTACCCACCAGTAGCCCGTCCTGGGGGAACGAACTATAGTCTATGTCCAAATGAAGATAGTAACCATTAAAGCAGTAAAAGAATTTTCAAAATCGGTTTAGCAGTTCCAGAGATTATCTGCGCTAATTTAATTAACAGCTATGTCCCTAAGGAACTGCTCTTACCCAGGGAACAAACTATAACCTTTGTCCAAGTGAAGATCTAACCATTAAAACAGTGAATTAATTTCAAAATGGGTTCGTTGAAGACGTCTCTAGGGAACTGCTTGTCACAAGGAAAAAAACTGTTATCCAGGTGAAGAGTATAACCATTACAACAGAGAAAGATAAAAATTTAATTGATATTTATGTCCCTAGGGAGCTGCTTGTTTCCAGGAAAGAAATTGTAGCCTATGTCCACGTAAAGAATCTAGCCATTACAACAGTGAAAGTATTTTAAAAATTGGTTCTATAGTTCCAGAGATTACATGCGCGAATGTAATTAATGGCTATGTCCTTAGAGAACTGCCCGTTCCCAGGAACAAACTACAGCACTCAGGGATAATATAGCTTTCTATTAGTAAAAGAGTTTCAGAATCGGATCAGTAAATCTCCTACATATAAACTCACAAACACCTCCCCTTTATAATATTGGGTCCCGTTTAGAAACGAGTGAATTTCACTCGGAGTGATGCGAATTTCACCCTAGGGTGAACCGAAATGTTACCTGACAGTTGGACGCTTCGGAGCAATGCGAAAATCACACTGGGCCACCTGATTGGTGCAACCAGATTTTTCTTTTTCTTGCTCTTATATAGATCTGTCTCTTACTAATAAACGAGTGAAATTTCGCACTATGATCGCACGTTCTAAAACGCTTCCTTACTGTAGATAGATATTCTTATTTTTTTAACGAAAAATATTTACAAGGATTTTTTTGATATCTGTTAATTTTCGATGACGAAAGTTGAGCAGGTGATAGCAGTTTAAATGACCCTAATTAGACACAACCATTGAAAAATGTTTACTACTGAATCAACTGTTCTTAGACCATCTGCTGCAAAAGATTGCAATATGCACTTTACAGTCCTAGCTATGTATTTTGTAGCTTATTACTAGTGGAACAAAGCCTTATTTAGAACAACATCTCACCTCGAACTACACAAAATAGAATATAGAGATTTAGACTCAATTTTCATACACAAAGGATTCTTAACCGAATAACAAATACAGTTTCAGTATAGTTTGCTTTCAGTAGAGCAGCTGTACCGTGGGCAGATAGGCTGACAGGATATTGTAGTGTAGGTGTGTATTACGTTTCGACAGCTTTTGCAAGGAACTGGCGAACTTTCGACATATAGACGACAATTTCTATGATAACCATCTGCTATTTATGATTTCTTAATAAATACGAATAGAACTTCGTATGCGGAAATATAATAAGAACATGGTCTTACTTATCCTAGAATCAGTTATTATAAACTATTTCTAATCTAGTACCATGCCACATATTAGTGTTATATCTAGCCAAACAAGTTAAGCAAACGGCATGCGTCTAGTCATAGAAAATGAAATTCCATAAAAAACTAAAACTCAATTGGTGCACAATTGTGGAACAATGTTATGGAGATAAATGAAATCATACATCCAAGAATGTTAAGTTACACAAGTTCCTGGTTTCTACGCAGGCCAAATAATACATAATTTAATTATCTACTATTTAGCACGTCAACCACTATACTGCTATTGGCATACATTGCAGGCAATTGTTGAAAGAAATTGTAACTACTGCTCAAAAACCAACTCTAGTATCCAGACAATAAGAACTTCTACAGGTTGCAAATACTAGGCGGTTATGATGTTCAGAAGTAAGTGCACAGTTAGCTGAGTCAGCGCTCAATACGACTAGACGGCAAGATCTTGACCTGTCTCGTTGGGCACATGTTTAAGTGCTCACAGTTTTATGCGCTTCTCGTACTCTGGGTTGGCGGTTTGTTGAACCTATATTTATTTAGGGTTTCATGAAGAAATTGATTTCCCTATCGAGCGAAGTCTCTTATGTATCCGACTGGTAACAGAGTAAGTTCTCGACACTGGGTGTGACATAACCTAAAAAACAAGGTTTTGTTTAATGTTATTAATACGCCAATAAATTGTATAATTATATTATATAAAACTTAAAAAAGTATTACGTCGAACGTACCGCTAATACGAAGGTCGCCGATTCAAATCCTGTAAGGGCACCTTTGTGTCCGGTTTGCTTGCTTCGAAAGCTGTTAGAACACATTTGTGCCCAAAGTACACCACACGCTTACTCACCACCCGTCACTCTGGGACGTACGCTGGGTGCATGAATGTTGACTATCGATTTGTATTTTATATACTCCCCTCAGGGATTCGTCACATCACGATAATTTATAGGTATATTAACTGTCTCTAGTTATGGTACCAGCAACAGCTCATGGTCATGGCACATAAACGTAGGTTCCACGACAAGTAAGTCAGAGAAGTAAGAGCAGAACCTTTCGTTTCGCAAAACGGGGACATGGACATAATAATTCATTTTCACCTCGGAATGCCGGCTCTAATTTTGTATTTTAGAGCATTTTTGTGGCTAAAAATGGGGACGTCCTTTAAAATATAGTACCTGTGACCCTTTATGAAGCTGACGTAAAATATTTCAAAAGACCTTTGCTTTGATCCGTTGACAGGGTCGATATTAATTTCAAGTTGATACTTCAACCTATTTTAAACATATTATTACTCGTATTCACAGACTTATTTCTTGACATTTTAAAATATTTTAGTTTGAAAAACCTCTTCATCCACTTTTCTTCAGTGAATTTGAAGTTTTAAGCGAAAATACACCTTTGATTTTTTTAAGGTAGAGACAAATCAGTAATAATGATAAAAGGTAGGATAAATAAGAACACCACCCAAAGTTGTTTCACTCTCTCTCCATTTAGCGGCATGCCTCTTCTGCAACACTCGTTACTCTTCTGATGACCTTAATAAATGTTTAAAAACACCCGAGTATACGAGATATTATGCAATTTGATCTCCATGTTTGGTGAAATGAGTATCTTTGAAACACGAATTCGAAAATATTCAGTAAGTAAACCAAGGCGATATGATATTAAACACCTGAACACGAAATATTCTTCGTCGACCCACTAATCAATCTTACCGACAAGAACAAGAAACTGTCCCGACTAGCTCTAGGTTCCTCGACTTACCTGCAAAAATAGATAATTACAGAATTTTTATATTTATTTAAGAAAACACGGGTATGTTGTCAAAACTGTTAGCACAAAATGTAGGAAATCAAAGTGAGAAATTGTGCATCAAATATGACAATACAATCATGTGAGAAATCTTAACACAGCTGGTATGACGTTTCGTACAATTAACAATAAAATAAACAATTCAGGTGCGCATTCAACGACCCAACATGTATGTCATCAAGATAATAAAAAACAGAACTTACATATCTAGAATTTAATAGCTTTTGCCCGCGACTTCACCCACGTTATCCTGTCGAATCTGCTAGCATTTATTTTTATAGTACGTGACTTTGACTTTTGGTTCTCACGAAAATTATTTTGTATGTCTATCTTCCGAGCTAGGAAACTGCCCGTCCCCAAGAAACAAAATATAGCCTATATCACTCAGAGATAATGTACTTTTCTATTAGTGAAAGAATTTTCAGAATCGGAGCAGTAGTTCCGAAAAACTAACAAACAGAGGTTTATAATCTAGTGTAGATTTAAAATATCTGACCTACATCGCGTAGCAGATATTCTCTATTATTAACGTGAGTAGTGCATGTTGCAATCGTTAAATCGTTATTTTAACATATTCTGTATTGAAGGGTAAAAGATCAATCCAACAAATTTTTTTCATGCCGAATGTCAGAAGTATTACTCCTGTTTTGATCTGACACAATAGAAACTGCCGCACCAAAAAGCAACTTTGATTGCGTCCGATGAAACCTGACGATAAGCCTTCTTTAAACCTGTCGAGGAGTACATCTCTCAAAAGTAGGTCAGAAGCCATCCAATAAGTGGAACCTATTACTACAAGAGTTCTCCACATCTCCAGCTGAGGCGAGAGTGCCGTGCGGGCTGGAGGAAGTATCTTCGTGGAGGAAATGGTATGGGGCTATTATCGTGTTGGGCTAAATTGAGACTTCCCTTGCCCTGGTCTCGACATCTCGCAATGTTGCTGCGAAGAGTACCATGGCTTTGGAGGTATACATACATACATACCGGTGAGGGGGAAGGAACAACTACGGGTCCGTGATTTGTTTCGTTAGCGATAAATAAATTTAGTTTATATATATTTTAGTAAAGTCTGGTACACAAACTATCCCCTTGCCAGATTTCGTCAGAATCCGTCAGAGCGTGAATCGATTACTTACTTATCGTGGAGTATAGATTCCATTCCACATACAAATCACTGTACTATATGTATATGTTACTGAAAAAATTCGAATAGTGGTTAATCCTAGGATTAACCGGTAAAACCTAACATATACCAAGTGATGATGGTAAAAGTTCGTAAATTTCAGACTTTCACCGGCAGTCACAGGGTTAAATAATTTAATTAGAAACGCAGCTCGGATCAGACCACGAATTAGTACACGAATCAAGAATATATTCTCGGACGAATAATTTACTCATCGAAACTGGTCCAAACCAAACACGAAGAAAGATTAGATCGGGGACCAAGATTTCTATTCTATTTAGCTCAGTAAAATTGCTAGTACACAAAAAACAAGGCGTGCGAAGCCGCAGGCAAACGCTAATACTCTACATAAGTTTAGTATACAGTTTTTAAGCAAAGGTGACTCCGGCCATCAATGACGATTGATGACTCAACCAGACTTAACGTAGACGACAATTTAATAACTTTTCCTACAAAAAGAGCATAATTCTTATGAAAATGATTCACGGTGTTAATAAACGTTGCCTCTGCATAGGCTAAAATAGACTCTGTGTAAGAATTACAAGAGTCAAAATCGCAAAATTTCGATACAAGATTTTATGCAAAATTCGCGCGGTGCATACTTAAATGATGATGGTTCTGGGGAATGTGGGAAAAACAGGAAACCTGGCTTATGTCTATTTTGTATTTGATTTTACGTTGTGTTGAAGATATAATGTTATGTAATGCAAACACAGAAGTAGTTAGATTCACCTGCAGTTCAAGCTACCCATTTTTATACAAATTTCAACTTTACAAAAGCAGTATTATGAGCTGGTTAGCGCGCAGGCGAGCGTACATGAATTGCATATTCACTACAGTGGATTATGTAGTCTTGTATAATCATGCTTTCAACTATCGCAAACCTTGCGAAAGTGGATTAAAGAAAATCGGCCAACTGATTGCGGTAATTGTAATTCTTACAACCATAAGTACTGCGCCCTTGGACAGGGAACAAAATTAAATATAGAAATGGCGATTTAGACATATGTAAAGCCTTTGTCTTAAGAAAAATCACGCTATGTTGTGTATCTTTGCTGTTTAGAATAAATAAAAAACAATGTTACGTTAAATATTAAAATATCTAAATCATGCACTAAATCACACAAATATTATAAATGCGAAAGTTTGTGTGTGTGTGTGTATGTTTGTTACTCTTTCACGCTGAAACGGCTGAACGGATTTGAATGAAATTTAGAATAGATATAGCTTATACCCTAACTTAACACATAGACTACTTTTATCCCGGAAAAGAGTGAAAATGTGAGGTAGTTATGTACAGTAAACACAAGAAGTCCTTAGAAAATGTAATATGATTTATATTCTTAAGACAAATAACGACGTGGCTTCAAAATAAAACAAAATATCAATATTAAAATAGGTAGGTAAATATTATAAAAATCAACATCACAGAAATATGAACTAATACTATACCTAACCGTAATTAATACACCAATAGGTATAACAAAGTTTCAAGCATGTGGCACTTATTATCTCTATAACCTAACAAAAGAAAAAAACGTTTTTTATGTGTAAGTAATAACGAAACTTGGTATACTTTCAACAAAACTTTTTTTTTTTAATAGTTTTGTTCGAAGTTTTATAGTAGGTATTTGGATTAGATCCTTTCTTAGATTGACTGTACTTTGTATGTGAGGCCGAGTTGACCCCCCATAAAATCGATTTAATGGAAAGGTGTAATAGCATGTAAGAAGCGCGTGAAACCTAAAACGGGGGCACGTGTCTCGTTTTCGTTGACGAATGAAATACTCGTTAGTTCAGTTTTTGCATTTTCTGCAACAAGATCCTATTATAGTTTCGCCAAATAAACTAAAACATTATTTATTAAAAGCTGATTTACCGAAGCACAATCTGTAAAAGAAAATAATTGCAAGTCGTTTATTATTCCTTGGCTAAGTCAAATTAAACACTATGATTGCCCGTATTCATTTACTTAAATAGTGTTCATGTTGATCAAAGCCACTCTTCCATGTTGTTCAAAAGTATGCAAGTTTTTATAGAAATGTGTATTACGCAGGTATTGCCAATAATTCCCACGCTACGTGACAAGTTGTCAGAAAATACTCGTAGACGCTAAGAGGAGATTGCAACAGATACCGATTCAAAACTTTAGTATTATATACCCTAAACAGTGTTACAACTAAATAATTACAACAGCCTTTTTCTGTCATCAAAATTAAATAATAGGTGATTTGCAACACTTCCAAGGTCGGAAAAACAATGATCGATTTCATAAGTGTTCCTAGATGAAACACGAGGAAAAAGAAAATACCCATACGAGCAAGATTGTTTGTGTGTGTGTGAGCCCGGGGCTTAGTATCAAAAAAACTGAAGAAGGATTAAGAGCCGCCTCCGGCACACGCGGTTTTCGATCGCACAAAAAACGACCCTGTTATTTATTTATTCAGGTGGGTTCTGCAACCCAATACTAGTTTGAGCCAGAACCGGCCCTTACTCTCTGCTGCCGGCGTTTTTTGTCAGGAATTATGATCCAAATCAGAACCAATACTGATACCGAATGATAAATAAACCCTTATTATCTGTGTTAAATTTGTAAATGCCAAGATTACCTTACGCTTTACTAAAAGATATAGAAAATAACAAATTTAAGTCAAAGACATTTCATACACTAGATTAATATCATCACAACACAAGCGTTTTCTACTATGAAGGGTCCCTAAAAAGGGGTCCGTGCAGTATTCGTAACTTCATCGTCGATTGCCGTGCTGTGCGTGCCCAAAAGCCAGCCGAATGCATGTAGTTTTAAATTTAGAACCCGCCTTCGTTGTCTACTGACAGCTTGACGGTTTAAAATAGAATATCGGCTCCTTTTCCTGACTGACAATTCGTTGACCTAAATGTGGCTAAAGTGGAGCTACATTATTGAGAAGTCCTGTTGAGCAAAGTCAGCTGCCCTCCTTTTTTCAGCCTTACTAGGATCTGATGGAAATTACTGCTGAACTTGTTTTGTCGTACACAGAGCATTGGTTGATGCGACGTGGTAAAAAATAATATTGGAATTTGCGTATTTTTGCAACCTCGATGAAACTGTATAGGCTGGACCCAAAAAGCATGTACATGCTCTCTGGGCACGTCCACATTATTAACAATATTTTAAATCGGGAAATCAACTATGTCAATACATGTACGGGCGCAGAAATATTAAATGAAACATGTTATTCTGATGATCATATTTAATAACAGACATAAACAAGTGCACAAAAGAAATTGATTTATCTTGTATTCTATTTTCCATTTTTCCCTATACATATATTTTATT
This sequence comes from Ypsolopha scabrella, assembly GCA_910592155.1. Lineage (NCBI taxonomy): Eukaryota > Metazoa > Arthropoda > Insecta > Lepidoptera > Ypsolophidae > Ypsolopha > Ypsolopha scabrella. Next base: position 51,113,098 of record OU342960.1, read on the forward strand.
AAAGAAAAGTGGACAATAGGATACATTTGCCCGCTGCGCGCGTCTCTTAATGTGTTTGCTCGAGTTCCCAAACGCACAACTTATGATTGTTTTTCTTATTTTTGAATAAAAAGTATTAAATAAATGTGGGTTATGGAACTCCATATCCCCATCCATGATCCTGCATAACAGTGTTTGTTTACATTACAATGTAATGCATAAAATAACACAACTTTGCTAGAAACCCCTAATTGACATTAAATTATTGTTGTTTATATAATATTATATATAATTATTATAAACTCAACGATATAAAGCATAAACTACATTTATTCAATACTTTTTATTCAAAAAATTAAAAAACAATCATAAGTTGAGCGTTTGGGAACGAGACCCGGAGCAACCAACTTAAGAAAAGTTATTCAGTATGATCAGAAGCGTTGGTTTTAATTAATGTTACCTTTATTTTTATAAATAGTCGCTAGTTTTCCATAATAAGTAATAAATAAATAAATAAATACCGGTAAATAGTAATAACTGTCTAAGAAGCATCCTGAAGAGATATTGGCCCAACGCCATCACCAATGTTGAGTTGTGGAGGGTTACAAATCAGAAACCCGTTGCCCACGAAATCAAGGAATGAAAGTGGCGATGGTGGACATACACTACGAAGACCTGCAGACCATATCCATAAAGTAACCTTGAATTGGAGGCCGTTTGGAGGTTCTCGACGACCAGGACGACCAACTCAGACGTGGAAGAGGTCCGTTTTGAACGAGGCCGAAGAGAAAAAGATGACATGGTCAGAGCTCACCTCGCTGGCCATGGACAGACAGGCATGGAAGAGCCTAGTGTCAGCCCCAGACTCCGCGGAGGAGTAGATGGACTGAAGAGAGAGAGAGATTATGTTAAAGAGCCAGGTGCTTATAATGATTAAATAATAGATTCCTATGTTCAACTGTTTAGAAATTGGAAGCAACGGACCGACGACAGCCAAACAAGGAAGTGAAACCATAAGTGTTCCACCCACCGATAGTACGGAACACAAAAGAAAATAGAGCAATGAAAAACCAATTGATGTTGTTTAAAGTCAGACTCGTTTTAACTGTTGTGTTTATTTAAGGCACCTATGACTGGCAACAACCTTGGATGCATGCGGTTCATTATCTTACACAACTCGTCCCGTGATATCACTGTCGTTCGGAGGGAATGAAGCTGTGAATGCGCATAAATATACCTAAATAAATAATTACAATCATTTAAATTAATTTTCCTTAAAATTAATCAAGGGAACGGATTTTAGTTGTCATAATATCTTAAATTTGATTAAGTTTCAATTTGTTTCGTTGCATAGTCAATTAATTAAATCGGATCTTAGTCTTCATTTGGACCTTATTTTGGTATTTATTTAGTTAAAGCTTATCATAAAAATTCAAAATACTAATTAGGCCGTCTCATAACAGATATTCCGTAGTTTGCCATATATTTTTAACTGGCATTAATATCTAAATTAAACCGGAACTAATCGCGGCTTTTCAAGGTCGTTGGCAGTTACAGGCAACTTAAATGTTTTCCTTTGTCCGACATTGACTGCCTATTGAAAGTTATATATTCTTATTCAAATATAAGTTGGTGCTATTTACCGTTTGCCCTCCACAAACGATAAATAGCACCAACAAATATCTATCGCCAAGGTCAAAATACTGATAGTGATCTATGTGGATACCCAATTACTTGTTCATATTACCATTCACTTCATGCAATATACCTACACGCAATGCAATGCATACACATAATATTGAAGTATAAATATATTTCAAGAAACTTGGTGGAGATAACAGCACCCGGCATCTAAAAATTTTACGATACGTAAATTAAATACCCTAAAACGTTTTTAATATAAAGCGTTCTGTTACTTTAACATTTTGCACTTAACTTCTGCTTCATTTTGCAATTCGACATTCGCATAATGCTTAAAGATATTTTTTTATAATTACTACTAGTTCTGAGAGGTTCAAATTCAATTTTAGGTTTCCAAACGCTAAAAAACTACATAGATTACGCTTCTTCTGTATAATTGTAGAATATTCTTGCCTTTTCATTGTACAAGTATGTACCGCGGCAGAAAATGCGACTGTTTACAACCGAGCTAGTATTGCATGAAAATCGATAGTCTATCGATAGGCTATCGATACTATCGTGACCTTGGAAAAAAGTAACAATATCGATAGTATCGATAGTGAAAATTCCATAATAATATCGATTATATGTTAGCAATACTATCGATAGTATTATTTACTTTTATCAATTAAACTATCGATAATATTGAAAGAATCGATTGTTTTGCTCCGTCGATAGTCCATGAAAATGCAATACTATTGCTCTGTCTAATTGCTTTGTTTGTCAACGTGGTAAGCATAATAATATTGAGGTCTTATTAAAGTTCAATTGGTTTCGTAACAAAATAAGAAAGATTTTGAGAACTGTAATCTGGCAACTCTTGCCAGCAGAGAACGAGCGAAAGTTTGTTTGAAAAAATTGTTAATTATTGTGCGTATCTATCTTGTAAATATTTAAAGTGAATTATCAAATCACGATGTAATACATAATATGATTATATACCATTTAAGGTGTTCCATTTAAGTCCCTAATACTATCGAAATTTAATGGACTATCGATGAACCAAAACAATAGATACTTTCAATAGTATCGATACAATCGATTGTTTCACTGATCAACACAAATAATACTATCGATAGTATTGCTAACATACAATCGATACTATCGATGGTATTACTCAATTCGGGCTATCGATAGTATAGATACTATCGATATAATCGACACTATCGATATTGTTACTTTGTTCTAAAGTCAACTATCGATACATCGACTATCGATAGTCATACAACACTAAACCGAGCTGAGGAACGGTGCAAACGGTGAGTTAAAGGTTTGGAATCTAATGAGTAGTTGGCTAGAATTGTGTACCTGTGTAAACTGTACTTGTAAAAACAAAATAACAAGCTTCCATTCCAGCTACTAAGCTAAATCATAGCAAACCACTAAGCTACTAACTTAAGTTTCACAATAAAGAAACCAAGTGAAGACTGCGCATGATGTTAATCTAATTAGAAGAAGCCGTGTTCAAGATCAATGACAAAGCCTACATCAAGGGTTGAGCATTTTTAGGACGTATGCTGTATAATTTATTTAAATATGTATTCATAGTAATTAGGCAAAAAATTAGTAAAAACAAACATCAATGATTCATCTACATCGTATCTTTTGCCATTCCAAAGATTCGCGTGATATTTTTCCGAGAATAGATTGATCAACACCTCCCACTTGGTATGAATGAAACTAAAATGACTTACATTTCACAGTTCATACTTGTAAACACCCCTGACACCCCTTCGGTGATTTATATGGTGACGATTGTGTTTTGAGTTTTGTATTAGGAAGAAAAAAGTAAATTGTAAGAAGGTCAGTGGCACGTTTTTTACTCAAACGAAATGACTAAAAAACGTTAACGGATTTAAATTCTGAACGGTTCGGTTATTAACCCAGTTTAAAACATTTGGCGAATTTTAAACGATTTGAAAACGCACTGCAGACCGCCAAAACGCAAGCAAAACTTTAATAAAGACCTTCTACAGATACAGGTGACGGCCAAAATATTTGCTAATGGCAAACTAAAACATAGCCGGCTAATTTGTAACATTGACATCAATTTGTAAATGTAGTAAATGCGTAACATAACCGGTTACACATCAGAAATCATTATAATTAGATAATCTTAGGCATTCCCATGGCTTGTTGATCAAGATAAGCAGATGATGTGATGATGCTATGCTACGTCGCGCGTCGTCGTCAATTATATTGATATCAACGCATAAGCTTGCTTGGTGGTTGCATGAACTATTTTTTTTGGTTATTTATACAAATACTCCATAAATTAACCTTAAAATTTAAAAATAAATACGAGTTTAGCCACCAGGTCCCGGCTTTGAAGACATCAATACAAACAAAAAAAATCCTGACCTAAATTAGCAACTCGATCAGTGTCGGTACAAATTATATCAACGGAAAAGACATAAAAATAACGTTTATATCAACGCGCACGGAAATGTGGTTGTTACGACGATCGCTGCGTCTCCGAATAGCGCAAAATAAGAGAAAATAGTACTTTTCACATGGACGCGATTATTAATTCAAAAATTTTATTTGTATAATATCTAAGTTATCAAATCCTCTAACCATTCTTGTTTTGCTCGAGAATAAATAAAGTCAATTTGTGGTGAAGATGCATGAAATCAGTAAATATTTCTAACTTCAATCATTATTTCGAAAGCGATCTAAGTTAGAAAATAATTGCTTTGTGGAAGGCAATATATTGGAAATATGTGCAGTATTTTTAATTATTTTTATATCTATATACTAACGAGTTAAAGGAAGCAAGAAAGGGCTTTGCACAGCATTTTTCTGGGGGACGCGCCTTGTCGTAAAGTGTCAAGTTTCTAAGATATAACCAAAGTTGTAATTTCATTACATTGACATTCATTATTTGGTAAAGGATGCACTTATTATTTTCAGCATAGTTTCATCGTAGCTTCACTATTAATCCTCTGACATAACCTAAATGTTCGGTTCTTTCGCAAATTAGCATTAGATGGAAGGTCAGGAGATTAGTGTTGGCAACTCAATTTAAAGGGCTTTGCCTACTGGATTACTAACTTCCTCTGTGTTTGTAAGCAAAAGTACTAAGTACTAGCCTAGCTCGGTCCTTTAAACTTGCGAATATTGGTGTCGATTCGGTGTAACACGACTGAACTTATTTGACAGGGCTAACCTTATTTTAAGCATCCCATCCTTGTCTTTTCGATATAGAAAGAAAAAGACAGCATGCTTAAATTAAGTTTAGTTCTGTCAAATAAGTTAAGTCGTGTTGCACCGAATCGACACCACTGAGTAACTTTCGGTTCGAAAGAAAAAAGTCGGCGGTTACTCAAATCTTACCGGACCCAGGTGTAATATTTACGAATACACGAGATGTCCATAAAATATTTAAAACGGATTCCGTTTTGCTGGTCGGACCTCTTTAAACGTAGCTTCAGTTTTCCCAGACAGATTTAGGCTAAGTACCGTTGTGTTTATTTGAGAAGATGACTTAACAGTGTAACTTTAGTCTAGTCTTATCGTCTCCGCCAGACACCATTCTCTGTTTGTCTTTGAAACAAAGCCATCATAAAGACACTAGCTACCGTGGAAATAGCCATGTCATAATTGGTTTTACAGCAGTCATCAACAACAAAAATAATAGCTATTGGTCGAAGGAACATGGAGGTTAATCATCAATCTTGGTGACGATCACTGGTCAACAAGTTTTCTGCACAGAAACGATATTTTGAAATTCTTGCAGAAAACTGTGTGCTGTATCCAAATCTGAACTCAGTTTTTTCATTAGGTCTCAGTTTTTGTGAAATCACCCTTAAAGTATTGAAATTTTACGTTTCTTTAATGCTTCTAACAATTCTTTTACTGATAAAAATTTATTTTAGTATATGTTTATTTTTCATCACTTATCAAGGTGAAAATAACAGAATTCGCGATTGAACCTTATTTTTGTGAGAGCTTGTTCTTATTCTGTCCATACATTTCATATCAAGTTTTTACAATGAAAAATTGGGTGTTTGTTTTGAGACATTAAATCAAAAACTAGGCTTGGTTACGTGAATCTTTTTATCATATTAATAAAAAGAACTACTGAGCAGAAGTATTATTGAAAATTAAAGCCGAAAAACTAATTGTGCTAGCGTTAAGCCCCACCAGAAATAATAAAAACACGCGATTTTTCAAAGTTCAGTCTGTCTTAGACAAATATTACGACGTGATAGAGAAAATCTGAGTTCATATTCGGATTAAGCACACAAATTTCTAAAATAATTTCAATAAATCGTTCCTGTGACAGAAAATTTCTACAATTTTGTGGACCAGTGATTACCAGCCGCCCATATGGTCGTTAAGATAAATAGTTTCATCTCGTACTGGCGTATTTGACAGAATTTAAAATTCGGCTCAAGCTCTGGTTTGAGGTATGATAATTCTATAGTGTAACGTGAACATGTAATAGATTTTTTGATGTAATGGGCGTTTTTGTTTTCGAATTATGCCGCTGGCAAAGGAATTGAAGAGACTAATGTCGCACTATTGGGCGCTGCACAAGCAAAACTAGTTATGATGCTGATATAAGTGTCTCGGAATGGATCGTCGGAATTCCTTCCAGTTTGTACATCAGTGGACCGACTACATGGGACTAGTTCTCGACAAATTTATACAATAATATAAGTACATACTAGGGCTCCCAGATCAATCAGTTTTTGATTAAAATGATTAATCGCTAAACGAACAAACGTTGTCGGTGACGTTTCTCAAAATCGAATTAAACGAAACATTCCGGACACACCAAATAATCGAAGTTACTAATCGAAATAATCGTAATACTCGAATAAACGGACGACCATGAACTTTTTTTTTAATCTAATGTTATGTATTATGCAAAATAATGTAGTACATAGTCAAAACATGGACCAGTATCCAATTAATATTCGGATATAATTTGTTATGAATACGATCCACAATGGATTCCACATTAAGGACATAAAACGTGATAAATAAAAATACATTTTTAGAGGTTTTTAATGATATTTTTCCGCTAGGTATGCGAAAGTTTCAAATCGATAGTCAAAAAATTCTCGTATTTTCGAAATAAATGTGTATTTTTGGGTTCTGTATTTACATGTAGTTTTCTGAAGAACTTGTATAAAGTTGGGATTCCTCGCCCGCATTTCCTTAAGCGCATAAAATGGACGGACAAAATATCTTCACAATCTTGATAAGTGCAAGGGAAGTAATCTGGTATAAGCGGAACTTGGCTCACCACGTTAATTCCACGATCTAAATCTAACTTCATCTTTGAATTTCTCTTTAGAAAGTGGATGGAATTTATTCGCTAGATAAACGGTATTAGTTTATTTATAGGGACACCCGTTTAATTGCTGTTATAATCAGAAGATTAAAGTTGAAAGAAGGTATAAAATTACGCAGTTAACTATAACTCCTGCAGTTAAATACTGGAATAAAAATTAAAATGTTATTTAAATTTTCATCAAAATGTAGAAAGATGTATAGATAACGGCCTCCCGGGTTTTCCCTGGGTACCTAGCATAGTAGACCATATCAAGCTTTGACAGCTCGATATACACTGTCTGTCCCCCTCTAAGTAGATCAACAGAGTGACACAGAGCACTGTATCAAGCGCTATCGAGCTCGATAATGTTTGCTATGCTAGACTAGCTGGGCACGATACGGTATTATGCAGGTAATTTCCGCCGGTACCCTGGCCGTTACATGCGGGATGCGGGCGACTATTTCGACATCAGCACCGGATCTCTTGTGAGATTCAAACAAGAATACGATTTTGATATATGGGCAAGTGTGATAGCAGATAATGATAATAAGTCAAGAAAAAGAGACAGTAACTATAGGCACAGCGATCAATGAACTGAAAGAGTATTTTCAGTAAACAATGTTATGGATTTCTTATTGTTTACACACATTGCAAGCGAGTACTGGCGCCTAGCCAAACTGAACTAGTCTTGTGCAATTGAGTGAAAAAATCGTAGCTTATATTAACTTCTCGTCTGTTTTGTTCAAAACAATTGATTACATTGTTATATTGTTTATGAACGCAGACGTTACACTCTAAGGGCTTGAGTGTAGTATCAAGTAGGATTTATTATAGGAGTCCAATGAATATTTGGGTGAAAAAAGCAATTTTTTACAAAATTAAACATGTTTCTTCTATGTAATTTTGTCTGTGGTTCCACTTATGTAAAACAACATCAAATAACCTATACTAATTGATTATAAATTAAATTAAACACTCAACTAATGATGGCCTACTTTACTTTTTAAAATTTTATTATGATTCAAGAACATATCAAAATCAAGATAGAAGATCAATCAGACTGAACAAATATCTACTTGTCGAATACGTAAATAAAAAAATTATATACGAGGGGTATTGTACTGGTATCTTTCAATTTAACCTCAAACTCATCATCCTCAAAGAAACGTATCCGTCGCAAATTATAAAAAAACTGAACTTGCCCATATTTACAGTAGGTATTTAAGAGTAAAATCAGAGTCCTTTTCGTTAAATTTTGGGACGTACCATAAAAACCGGCCAAGTACGAGTCGGAGTCGCGCCCAAAGGATAACGTATCACCACACAAAACGGGTACGGAACCCTAAGAGCATTATTGTAAATAACAAACATCTAGAAACCAATAAGATGGCAGCGTCTAGCAGGCAAGTCATCCCTGTGAGTTCAGAAAACTAATTTTAACTATTTGTTTTACTAATGCTCTAATTACTACAATCTGACCAAATTTAAAACTTGTAATGTACTTATTGTATAATCTTGAATAAGTTTAATGAACTGTTAATCTATGTTTTCGAGGCTTTTTCCTATGGGAACTACATTGGCATACATTTTTTTTCCATTTTAGAATATAAATATACATATATTATAAACGTCTGGCAACGTTTGGATACGGAACCCTAAAAAATTAACATAAAAGAGTCAACACTCTATGTATACTTTTAGTTTTTTCAGATGAAAATGGTTAGAAGTTATTAAATCCACCTATTTATCTATCAGCATGTACACATAAGTCTGAGCAGCACAAAACGGGCCTCAATTTTATTATTTACGAATCACATTATTTAGTTGATGATAAATTTGTGAGAAAATTACCTTATATTTTATAGAATAGTGCCTTATATAATATCCACTAAATGGCTTTAAAATATTAGTATACTAAAAAATATATTAGTATAAGAAATCATTGAAAATAAGGAGCCACCGGTTTGCAGGTTATTGTTGAAAAAGTATGCAATGAATTGCTTCTTGAAAAGGCATTGCGTGAGCCGGCCATTTCCAAAGTGATCTAAATGGGTAATATCCTGCAGTAAATCCTCATTCCAGACTATTTCTCATGCAGACCTAGAACGCCCGTTAATGGAATTTATTTTGTTGTTTGATACCATTTACTACCAAACAGCTAATCAATTAGCTAATTGGATCCACTCACACCTTAGTGTTCAGAACGCTATCACGCAGGTTTTTGTAAAAAACAGGTCATTCATATATAATCAAATATTTGAACACTCTTGGTCCATGACGCTTATGTATGGCGAACAAGTTTAAGGTAGGTACATACTTCATCAGGGCATGACATGGTCGGAGATCTCAGAGTTGGCCTAAGATCGTGAAGATTGGCGGCACTTCACATCGGCCCTTTGCTCCCCAGCGGAGATTGGGAATAAGTAAGTATATACTTCATCAAATACACCGTCTATGCAATTTATGTTATTACTAGCCTTTGGCCGCGGCCCCACCCACGTTTATTCAATCTTTGCCACGTTGTCAGCTTGGGCGTTATATGTATTACGAACACCCTGTATGTTGACCACGGTCACTACGATGATAATTTAAAAAAAATGCATCCAATTCTCGAGTTAAAACGGAACTTACCGGTACAGACAGACAGATAAAAATCCGAAAAATTCATGTAAAATTCCTCGAAAATTATCGATGTACAAACACGACGTTTTTACTACTTTATTATTAGTATATTATGTAAATAATAAAGGTTTAGGTGTCTGTTATATTATAATAAGTACATGGGCGACATACCTCCATTTTGCTACTTTGGGGACAGATACAAAAAACCGACCAAGTGCGAGTCGGACTCGCGCACGAAGGGTTTCGTACTATTATCTATAATAACGGCATAAAAATCACGTTTGTTGTATGGGAGCCCCCTTTAATATTTATTTTATTCTGTTGTTTAGTATTTGTTGTTATAGCGGCAACAGAAATACATCATCTGTGAAAATTTTAACTGTCAAACTGTCACAGTTCATGAGATACAGCCTGGTGACAGACGGACCTCGGAGTCTTAGGCTGAGATTCAGAGTGCATTTTGAGTCCGAACTCAATCTTACAAACGTCAAAAAGCGACGTGATCTCATACTAGAGTGACGTTTGTAAGATTGAGTTCCTCTTGAGTTCGGACTCAAAATGCACTCTGAATCTCAGCCTTAGTAATAGGGTCCCGTTGGTTTTCCTTTGGGTACGGAACCCTAAAAAGGAAAAACGTACATATCTTCGGAGACACAGGAATTGAAAAGAAAATCTTTTACTCCAACGTGGTTCGAACCAGGGACCTCGTGCCAAGAAGACTACGAAATTTTCAAACTCGTAAGATTATGGGTGATTTGCTAGTGACAACTCGCTAAACGACTTTTCACAAAGAACCTGGCTACAAAGATTTTCTGCCTCCGAAAAAAATGTTAATAACTGTAAATATCGAAATTATTAATGCCGTTTTCTAGAAACTGATTACAAATATGTATACGTAAAAATATTGCGCACATAAGTTAATAAATGTCTATAGTTATTAAGCAGTGTAGTTGGTTGAGCATGATTTCTAGAAAGTGCAAAATCACTTGGTTGGTTACCTACAAGTTGACATTGACTGCAATACGAGTATTTTATGAAGTTTTTCTCGCTCTACTTGGCAGTGTTGTAATTATACCTAAGTTTCAGCATCATTATTCGGACAGCCTGCATACGTCATAAAGTCACTCATAACAATTTATAGTCAAAATTCGACAAATCCAAGAATTTAGAACAAGCATGTTTGACCACTATTTTTCCTTTTTTTCTCAGGACGTAAAACAATTTAGCAGAACAACACCAGCTTTCTTTCAATAAACATTACTGGAAATCTTTTCCTGAAAAAGAGGCGCTTCATAATTCGATGGCAAGAGCTAAGGCCCACCACCAGGTTATAACTTGAGGATGGAAAATGGAAATCTGGAAACTATCGGCATGGAGGTATAATTCTTTCCGAGATTTATATTTTCTTTTTGTATTATAATAGCTTCAAAATTTAAGAAATTGATTGTGAACGATACGACATATCATGTGCCAGACTCGGTTCTTATCTTACTGATGATGATGAAGGTAAACGCACAAGATCAGGGTTCCATTGATGACGACCCCAGCCGCGGCCTTGAATTTGACATGAGTTAATTGTTGATAACCTTATTCTTATTGCTTAATTCCGGGATGAATCTGTGCTCAAACTCGGAATTTATGTCAGATATTGATTGATGAATGATGATGATGTTAAAATTCAAAACTGAATTAAAGCGACAAACGTATTGCGAGCTATTCTAGAAACTTGACAAAAAAATTACTAAAAATCGGTTGATACATTATTATAGCTATTATTTATTTAAATAATATTACACAGTGGTTGTACAAGTGGCTATCAAATTGTAATATCATAGAAGAATAAAATATATACAAAACTTTATAATACGAGTCAAAATAAATAAACGAACAATGGAAAAAGCGGACATCCTAATAAAAAGGGGCTTCAAACCATTTTATATATACTATCCTTTAAGTACCTATATATGACATGAAGGATTTTAAATTTAATTTAACATTTATTGTCATTTTGAATTACAATAAATAAGTAAATATAATAAGGTCACAATGTCCGCAAAAAACACGAATTTACCTTCAAATAAGTGATGTGAATGCAAGGCAACCTTATGATGTAAAAATAATTCTAATTTAAACCAGCTGCAAATGGACCATATATCAATCTGACGTCTTGGCCATAATGACGTATGCTGCATATGCAAGCTGCTTGCACATGACATGAAGCTTTTATAGGGTCATGTCAACAATGTGAGAACCTTAGGTATATAAAATAAATGAGTGTATTATATTTCCGTTAAACTGCCCCGCGTGTTGGTCCAAATCTTCAATAACCCTTAGGGAGCACAAGTCGTCGATACATTAAAATTAAGTAAATGCCGTGTAACAGACTGAGAGTTACATACTCAGAACATAACGTAAGCATATGTTTAGGCCAGTTACACATCTATTACAGGCTATAGTATATATCCGGTAATTATTTAAACAAAATTTCTCAGAATACATACTCAAAGTGCGTGATTTCCATAACAACCGTTATAGCGCGCGCAACTCCTGGTAGTTAAGGCCACGAATGGTCTGTTCTTATGTTATAACCATCCGCCAAGCAATTCTAGGCGTTCTTGACAGTGGCTGTAATGTTAATTGGGATTTCACGTAGGTAGGTAATTAGAATTTCCTGTTTCCCGTCGTAGTCATTGAGTATAGATCCGTCTGTAATGTAATGTAAGTAGTTAGGTCAAGACCGCATCGAAGAAAACAAGCAGTCATAGAGGCCATTTTAATGTCAATAGTATTCAGTATTCAAGGGTTTTTCGTTGACTAAAAATCAACGGTGTTAACTGTAGTACGTCTTTGTGGTAACAGATGGACCCAAGTAACGAATTTGGATCGCGGTCTGTCTCTCCGACAGATAGTGGTTGATGGCAAAGAAATTAGCGGAATAGACTACCTGGCGTGGCATTTTCTTGCTACGCTAAGTCTGTACGGGGTGATTCCTAGACAATTTTCAGATATACTTCGTAATAAATATCTGATCCTGCAACCCATACAGCTTATAAGGCTCGCTTGTACATCACTCTTGCAATCAGTATCACTGCATGCAACTTTAACGGTACCAAGAACAGGATAGGCATTGTTTAAAAAAAGTGTTTTAAACAGTGTTTAAAACACCGAGAAAAAAACACCCTTGTTTAAAACACTGTTTAAAACAAATTGTAATATATAAAACACTGTTTTTTAGCATATTAATTATTATTTTTTCCTTAGAACGTGTCGTCATTATTACTCTTTTTTTTACTGGCGGGGTTTCCCCAAACATAAAAACGAGAATGGGCGGTGTCGGTGTGTACTGTACGGATTAGACTTGGTTTGTTGGTGTGTGTGCGTTTTCTGGACATGAAGATGTGAAATATGGAGAATAAGCAAATTTTATAATTTTCCAACTTGATTACACCAGCTGATTGTTCTTCTTTTTTAATTGATTTTATTCTTACTTTTGTTATTTGTGCCAATAAATACGATAACCAAAAATGTTTTAAACATAAATAAAACAGCCGCAAAAAAAAACATCAGGAAATATTTGTTTTAAACATGTTTTTTTTATTTTGTTTTAAACAGGATGTTATATCTCGGTACCTTTTCCAGCTCCTGCTGGGAACCCTTTTCCTTTACAAAATACGACGATGACAGCCTAGCGCCAGTCGACAGGTGTACACGACCGCTTACATTTAAGGAACCGTATAAGGCTAGATGCACAACTTCAAATGAGCATATCATATTGTGTAACTTAATTAAGCGGCCTAGTAAAAATAATATAGACAGTAGACTATAGGGCTGATAGATTTATCTTAGAAAAATCTTTAATAATCTAAAATCTCTTATATCTGAGTTCGCTCGATAGAAAAATTACGAAGTTACCTCTAAAATGCATGTTTTTCGAGTGTTAAAGGGCCTTCCCTAAATCATACAGCCACGGCCGAGAGCGCGCTATTTTAAACTAAAAGGAAACGACGTAGAGTTCAGTTCTGATTGATGCAAAACGAGGTGCTCAATTTGACCTTATATGCAGCCTTAAGCCGGTACAACGAGCTACCACCAAGCTATCTCCTCCCCTTAGCATCTCTATTGACACTCTGTCATAACCCAGCCGGTTTCTCAGCTTTTCGTTCATTGCCTGTACAATTTCTACTTTTGTGTTAACTGGTATAAATTTATTTTGTAAATTTTTAACCACAGCTCGTAACAGTACTCATCATGGGTTCTTCGTTGTTCTCTATATCGTGACTATTCAATCAAACTTTCAAAATAGTTGTTCCAGTACTTTTTTCATCACACATCTGGCCTTATGTCTAATCACATTTTCCGCGAAAAAAAACATTCAAAATTATTATTACGGTATAAATGATTAGCCTTTCGCCCGCTCCGCCTGCGTTTATTCCATTTCTACCCCGTTTTTAGCTTAGGCGTTATTTTATCAACATGCCTTATATGTTGACCAGGGTCACCACGATCATATTAAAGAAAACCACATCCAAATTCGTAGAGGGGTTTCCGAGTTAAAACGGAACATGTATACATACATACAGACAGCCAGACAAAAATTCTAAAAATGGTAGTTTTTGCTTCAGTACAATACTAACAACCCATATAATTTAAATTAGAAAAAAAAAACCTCGTTCAGAACCGACTCTTTTACTACTTTATTATTAGTAGGTATAGATAATAACATGACCTGAGAATCTCTTAGCGGTATTTTCTTTCACTTCTTTCTTCTATAAATTCTACTGCTATTTTCATTTTCTTTTTTAAATGTTATAATTACTTCCGTTTGTTTCGCTCAATATCCTCATTCGAAATACATAGCTAAAAAGTGTTTACATATTTCTTCTTTATTAGGATAATATAACTCAAAATGAAAACGGAATCTTCTATGATCACTTTGTTGTCCGTCTGTCGAGACCGTTTTTCTCTAAAAAGGTCCACGTCTCCATAGTGCTGTTAGAGCTGTTAAAAATCAGGCCTAACACGGAAAAAAGGTATTGCCCTTTACGCAATCAATTTCATACAAATTGGCTCACCATGAAAATCTACAGGATACTTCCAGTTGACTTATTAACGTGAAATTACGTTTACAATCAGGTCTCTTATCCCATGTCTAGGAAAAAATCATTTAATTATTCAAGAAGAGATTAATGACCAATTTATTCGATTGTTTGGATACATGGAGTTTAATAGATCGTAACTGTCCAGTTAGTTTTATAATTTCGTGGAATATGTTTGTTTTAACCGTTATGGCACGAGTCCTGCTCACACTTGACCATTTTTTATATTCTTTCACCAAGTTTACTTTAATAAAAATGCCAATGACATCACGAAGACTAGGCACTTAACAGAATAGCACAACTTCTAGGTCATCGTCATCATATTAAATGAGCCACATTCACGACACGTACATACCTAAATTGTTTTTATTGTTTCAGCGCCTAGACTAAACTCTCCTATTGGCAATTTAGTCACAGCACTTAGACCATGTTGTAGTGATGTATCTCTTGATTGCTTGTATTCAATCAATACGGTTCATGTTTCAGCGCAGCAATTGTATGGGAATTGATCCGACGCGAAATTGTATAAAACCGGTACTCTACGATTGATCTACAGTTGTCCACTATTGATATAAGATCTATGGACAAGTTTGATATTGTTTAGTCAATGATGGTACACACCCAACGAAAAAGTGAATATAATTTTCTCATTATGGTGTAGAGTTATAGATATCTTAATATTCTAATATATCAAGTGGGTAGAGTCCACTGATATATAGGTACATAGAATAATACTGTTAGGATATCTATTGGTAGAGTCACAGGGTCGATTGATATTTTACTGGAGGATAGATACAAGACAAGACTAATGAAATTGAAACCGATCTTGGACTAAATAGTTTAAGTGCTGGGGTATTTATTTGTGAGCCACCCACGATATACATATATGTACAATTATATACCTGGATGAACTTTTCTAAAATGCTGGTATAAAACCTAAATAATTGAAATCGGACGTGACGTCACAGAGGAAACGCTTCATGTCTTTGTGGGGAAGTCATCATTCCCATAGCGGCTATTGCACGGTTACATTTAGAAATAACCGTACAACCACTTAACAGGACCCCTGACACTCCGCTAAATCATTCCTCTCGCTTTAATTCGGGTGGGTCTTCGAAGAATGGTAGGAGTTAAAAACAGCTGTTGACGAACTACTCTGAGAGCGTTGCCTTTAAACGATTTCTTTTTTATTTAACGCAACAACCGCTGAAGTGACTTTAACGAGCATTGTTACTAAAGTACGAGAAGCTGATACAACTAATTCAATTATCATAAAAGAAAAGTTTAGAAATTTAATGTTCGGATTTTATCTTAGAGAAGGGTGAACGCCTCGATGATGCTATATCTAGAGTTAGTATCTTTGTTAGTAAAAGTTTATAGCTTAGACGATGGTTGCAATTTCACCGAGACACGCTGGAAAAACGAAGCTTTCTACAGAAAAGCTGGATTTTCTACTACTTACGAGCATAAAACGTTGTCAAAAGTATTTTTATTTGCTGGCATAGAAACAGCGTCGTTAAAGAGTACATCATTCACCGTGTTACACACATAAAAGTTTCCGACAACTAATAACCATAAAAGACATAAAGAACACAAACGACGAACGCATCGTTTTTTATGCGCTTACACGCATATGCGTCGTTGCGTTGTAAAGAACGCACCCCAAACGGATATGCACCATGGTTCTAATTTGAAAATTAAATAAACTAGAACAATAAATTAGACTGGCACGGTTTGACTCTCAGAACAAATATTCTACGGTTTGACTTGAGTATTTACATAATATATTAATTCGAAATTGAGTTCCGTACGTATTCACTTATCAAGAGAATACATACCTTTATGAGATAAGAAGATAAAAAAATATTACAAATAAATACAACCTCTCTTCTGAAAACTGGCTGAAAACCAGCGTTGGAGATTAATCTTCAACATTTACTGAGCCACGGCCAGTTTATTATTTTACAGTACATGCGACAACTTTTGTATATTATTTTGATTACTTAAAAATTTTGTTTATGTTTGTGTTTTATTTGTTCTTTTTGTACTTTTTTTTCAACTGTCTCGTTTCATGTATTGTATATATTAATAAACGTCTTTCTTCCTCTTCAAATATGGACATGCATTCTTCAACAAATCACACAAAATTCACACAAATCCGTCCGAGATATCGGTATCGCAAATGGTGAAACCTTTGTAAATACGTATATAGGATGGCTTTAATTTATGCAGCCAAATTCATACTGAAAACTAGGTAAGTGCTCAGGAACAAGGTTCGATGACCCTTTTTGTGAAATCCGTAAATTATTCTTTTCGTGTACCTTACAAACGCAAGCCCAGCCCCGAGTCAATTATTATGGGACGTCAACACTCCATTTTGCGAAATCAGCAAAAAGTGTTATCGATCCGTGTTATTAATCACTTACCAAGCCTCCAGTATGAGTTTGGTTACATAAAAGTCACCTTATATTTATGTGAACCATTAGTAGATAAAGGAGATCCTCTGTAAGTGAACCGTAAGTATAATATAGAAAATTAGTTTTTTTAAATGTCTTGTGCATTCTTTTAACGAAAATTGTCAATTGGAGTGATTACTTTTTGACATATTGGAAACAAATAATTTCAAGGGCCATTTCGCCTCTAGACTCCGGAAAAAATATGGTCCTTTGGATGTAAGATACCGTGCCAAGCTGCGTTCATAAAGACTAGGTGACTTTTTTATTATCTCCAAATGCCTTTATGATGGTACGTTTGGTGAAGAAACCTACCTTGGAGTCAGCGTAAAGTTGCAACGTATCTTTTCCACACGTGCTGTTTATAATAGGAATGTTTTGAATTTTTTAAACACATCTTTTCATAACAGACGCACGTGTTATTATTTTAGGCAACCGCGTGATTGATTGGCTGCAACTGCGAGACTGTTTTATCAAGATTATGTAAGTTTCAACGATAGAATAATATTTGCGAAGCGAGACATTGATCTCTACAGTTACCCACGTACGAGCTGAATGCAAGCAGGGTGTGAGTCAGTGTATAGCGATCGGAAATCGACGTGAATCACTATGGAAACAAATTATTGTATGCAGAATTTATATGGATTTCTACATCCGCACATGTTTGCTTTGAGTCCAACCTACTTGGTATGATGTTGGCTTCAAGACCCAAGTCAAACCGTTGTGGTCAGTGCGTACCCAGTTAACATTAGCTCACGTACTCAACGTGCTAATGATGAATTTGTGTTTCGAATTCAAGTCACGTTGAGTTATTCAACGATCAGCAAATCTTTTGAGGCCTATCCTGGGTTCCTATACGAACATTTTTTGCAGACCCATGTTTTTTTTTAATTTATATTCAAATATACACCCGTACGTAACAAGAAATCAATGTGGAAAAAAGTGATTAACAATGGCATCTGTATCTAGATTTATTCGAAAAGGTCTGCTATCACCCCAAAGATGTGAGATTAAAGGTCTATTCCCTGGGCATGCATGGCCACATAACAGCAACTGATATAAACAAAATAGGCACCCATGGTCAGACTTTTAATTTGCAAGCTTACTACCAATTGAATTGTATATAGGTATACAGGCTAAATTAAACAAGCTTTGTAAGGGCTCAGTCAGATGGTCAGACAGATATACGAGTATACTTCCCTTACCATAATAACATAATATGCAAACTAGGTACCTACATCCTTGACACGCATGCATTATTTATGAGCTAAGTTGCTAATTTAAGGGTTGGCAGGTTCAGTAACCTCATGTACACAAACGAGAATTTTGTGGCGCCGAAAATAAAGTGTAATGTGTTTGCTTTCAAACAACTGAATGCTACACAGCTGTTAGCTTTTGAGTAAATATGAAATTTAAAACGTGTTAAATAATATTGTTGATTTGGATCACTTATTCTACTGTTTGGTAGGCATAACAAATATCTTTTGTTTGAATTCATCAAGTTTGTTTTTCCATTTTTTTTTCTTGGGATAGATCTTATGGAATATATTTTCCGTGTCGTTTGAGAAGGAGATAGCAATAACGCTATAGGTTATTGCATTATTAACTGCTTGACATACAAAAAAGAACGAAAATGGGCACATAGACCCTGAAATGTTGCTACAGGCGCGGCTCAATAAGAACTAGGTACCTAAAAAACGGACAGGACATAATAGGCTACTTTTTCAGCAATTCAGGATATGGTGGCTGACCACTGACAGTGTCACAGCCTCTATGGAGGTCAGCGGGCTTCACAACAGCGGATGACGGCGCCGGACGTCCGCCGATACGAGTGCTTCTACCCACTAACTGCTACTCAGTTATTAATTATGCGTATATGTGTCGGTCGGCGTCTATACACGCAAATTTTGTTGCTTTGCAATCAATTGTTCATGTGGGTTTTTATGGATTTGAAAAAGGCTCTACGAACAAATAATTAACATGACTGCGAAAAAAATATAAGACTTGTATGCTTTTAAAATTCTAATGTGGGGCACAAGGTATATCATCGATATACCTGTTATATCTTTTATGAAATTTTCATTTTTCTGAACGTTTTGGGTATGAGTACGAAATAAACTTTTTTTTTTCTTAAAGCCGTTCAATGTAATCTAAATTATATTACAGGCAAAGACGTCTATGTAGGTACCACTAATATAGGATTTTTGGTTATGTTATATTTGAATACTTAAACATATTTTACAAGATTTTTAATAAAGATTCTTTCAATGTTTTATCAAGTGCCGCCAATCGCAAGTATAAATTATATTTTACAAGCCTTTTGTCCGCGGTTTCACCCGCGCGAATGTAATAAATATTCCTAGGGAACTGCCTGTCTCAGTAATAGAGGAAAATATGTTACCATCAATAATAATAAACCTCATTCATTGGTTACCACACATAATGCTGTAAAAACTACAAGAAGTCGAGCCAAGTGTCGGCCAGGTTTGTTCAGAAAAAAGGATGGTGAGATCAGCAGTGGCCAGTGGCGTGCATAGAACTTTTTGCTGAAAGGTCAAATTTGACAATAAAAAAATATGTCACTTAAGTCATGTACTTTGCATGACTTCATTCAAAATTTTTTTTTTTCAAATATAATCTTATTTTTTGATCTGTGTAGGCATATCATGATCTGCTTTAGGCATATAATAATTCTGTTAAAACTACAGGGATCACCCCGCTTTTACATTTGCTCATTGTTGCACCTTTTTTAACTATTTGTTGAGAGACTTTCGATTTCATACTTTATGATATGTCCATGAAATATCTGCAAGGACCATATAATTATTTATGAGCTATATAAGAACCAGGAAGCCATCATAGAAGTAGCGGAGAAAAAAAGAAGATTAAAACAGGAAAGCAAAAATAAAATGTGTCTGACAAGGCTGCTCACTTTCAACTGTCATAGTCAATTCAATATTTTTATAGAAAGCAGAAGACTTAATGACAAATGGTGAAAGTACTTGTTGTGTTAGCTGCAGTCAGTAACCGAAAATATAAATCAGAATCATTACCTATTAAGCTTTCAGTTGAACGTAAATAAATCTTGAACCAAAATTCGAGAAACTGCAAACAGCCAAAATAAACAATACAATAATATAACAAGTTTAGTTACTTAGGTAGCACCATCACAGAAAACACAAAAAGTACAACAAATATTGAGACTTAAATCACAATCGCTAAGCAGACTTTTCAGAAAAAGAAAAAAAAATTTTTTTTTTTATTACACTTTGTATAGGTAATAATGAAAAACTTTATAAAAGCATATGAAGGAGCACAGCATTGTAAGGGTAGCAAAATGTGAGCCATAATAAGCCATAATAGGAGAGATTACAAAAGGATTTCAATATATGAAATGTGGTGCTGGAGGAGGATGGAGGAAATAACTGATGGATAAGTGCTGAAAAGAGTTAAAGAGAGAACAAACATCATTGATGTGATTAAAAACAGTAGAGGAAGCATGTTTGGTCACCTATATTTCGCGACAGGCAGGAGTGTGGGCTGTTTCATACTGACATGTATGTACTCGCCCACATTCCCGCCATGTTGCGTACTATACCTTAGGCATTAACTTTTGATAAAAGTCATAGTCAAGGGGAAAAAAAAGGGAAAAGTGGAAGAGATAGCCCAAGGAAAATCTCTATTATTATTTGCTTTTTATATTTTGTGTATTGCACATTATTTGTATTTTTAAGACATTGAGCCCAAGAAAATGATGTTATGAAAAAATTTGTTCAACTATAAAAAAAGAAAAAAGAGTTTTTTTAAGATGTTCAGTCACTTGCAGTTAAAGCTCCCTAATCGTAAACATTTTAATGGCTATGATGCTGCAATAAAAACTGCCAATGGGTAACCTTCCATGCTAGGTCCAGACACAGCATACCTAAAATCTATGTGACATCCACACTTACAACGTAATCTGTTAAGGCCCTCCCAATTCCCAAATAAGACTTAGAGTAATGCAATTACTCTAAGCATAAAGAGCACAATGGGTCCTAGAGGATATCCAAATAAAACTATAAAATATATGGTCTAACTAGCTATTGCCTGCAGCTCCGCTCGTGTGTTATTCGGTTTACCGGCATGCTTTTTTCTGGGATAAAAAGTAGCCTAAGTATTAAGTTAGGGTATAAGCTATATTCATTCTAAATTTCATCCAAATCCGTTCAGACAGCTCAGCGTGAAAGAGTAACAAACATACACACACACACACACACACGAACTTTCGCATTTATAATATTTGTGTGATAACAAATAAAGACCACAATGAAGAAATATTTATTTTTGTAAGTTCTAGATTTTATTTTATCCTCACCTGAAATACACCAAAAAATGGTCTGGCCCACAGCTCTTTTTCTTACATACAAAATATTTTGAACCACATGCCATTTAGGATACACAATGGTAAAGACACAATTTGTGTGCAAGCTTTTGGATACATAGTGCTTCTAGTATATCATGTACAAATATAAAGGATACCCAACTAGTTATTTTAAATTTTCACAATGCACAGCAACCTTATTTTTAATGCTTCCACATAAATAGTTTTAGAGAAGTCAGTCACAGTATGTTGTAACAGCAGTTATATATTTTTTAAGTCGCATTATAAGCTGTTTTACACATTTGCAACTACACTTGTCTGGTTCAGGACGAGATAAGGGGGAACTGAAGAAAAATGGACCAAAGCGGGCAGGTCAAGTTGTTGGGTTGTTATGTTAACTTCTTTTTTGCCCCTTTTTTGACACTCTGACCCCTGTCTGTACCAAACTAGACAAAGCGGCACACAATCAGTACCTTCTCCACCGTATAAATTTCCTAGGAATGCAAATTGTTTTCGAAAATCGCGGTGCTCGAGAATAGCAAAACAACTTACTTTTTGATCCAGCCTCCACGCCTTCCTTATTCAGGGCTAATAGAATGACGAAGTACAATGCACAAGACACGGACCAAGCACCCGTACGAAACTGCAGCATTTTAACACAGGAAAAGTTGCTCCGTGACATTCTATATTACAGAGCAGCACATTTATCAGACAAGAAACAAAACTACATTTTGTTTTAACTCATTATAACAATAAAGTTTAGAAATTAATATACTGGGCAACGCGACCCACTCTATGTACCGAAACGAAAATACTCAAGCGAAGCGACAACTGCAGCGGGGGACCACATTATAAAATGCTAAATCTACTCTGGCCACATTAAAAATCTACCCAAATCTACCAGGGCCGCATTCAGTTTGATCGCCCGCTCATCACTGACAGCAGGATAGCATATACAAATTCAACGCGTGCAAAAGAGATGTCAAAACTGACTCAGCCCAGAGGCTTCATAAAAAACTACCTCAGATCTACATTTATATAATGATTTTTATTTGATTTGAAAAGAACCGGAAGCGTTGAGTTTAGCGTAGTCGACCGTCATATTGTGTGTTTTAGGCGAATACGCAAACCACGTCATGTCGTTTTATGAAATTATAAAAAATTATTCCCTTTTATTTAAGATAGAGATAAATTAATTTGTAGTACAGGTTATACAAAGGGCTAAGTGTCAAAAAAAGTGTACATTTTGTAGCATTCGCTACAGTTATTCAACCTGTTTCTTCGATTTTAGTTTTTCTTTATCTCTGATTCCTTTACAGAATTTTCATAATTTAAAATTTCGAATATCTTGTCATGGTTTTTGTTTGTTTTTCTCATTTTGAAGAGTATTGTCGTCGAGTCCACGAGGAAAGTAAATAAATTTCTGAATTTTAATCCCTTGGATTCGTAACACGGGATACATTTGCTTTGAAGTCTATTTTCAAGCCTTTTCTCTTCTTCTCCTGCGACCCTTCAGGCTTTTTAAGGGTTTTAAAAAGTAACATACAATTTCAAAATAACACCATCCTCCTGGTATCTTGTGTGGATGCACAAAACGAACTCATTTCCACGACATCTGGAAGACAATCCTGGCGCATAGCGGAGTCTGGCTGCAGTTCACGGCGTGGTGAGGATTCGCTAACTACGAGCGAGCGCTTTGGGGACCACCCCACAATATAGTGATAGCACTTTACGAGAATAGAATTTGGTGCTAAAAAGGCTGCGGCTTGTATGATTATAATGATTGATATTTTTGGAAGCCCTCTAATCTTTTTAAATAAAGTTTCAAAAATGTCCCATGATTTTACATCTGGTGATTTTTTCGGTAATTTTGTCACGTAATTCACGTGATAGAAGCGACGCCATATTTGTTTCCTTGTACAGTTTGTGACTGATGTGAAACGTACGGATGGAGAGTCAAAAGAATAAACATCTGCAAAACGGAGGTTGTGTAGACGCAAGGTGAGGTAAAAAAAAATACACACTATTTTTCTCTGCTGGTATTCACTGTAATTAGCCTAAATTTGTTTTTGATTTTCGTTTCTTTTGGAGGTTATAAGATTCAACAAGGTGACGACTGTGTTACGTTTCGGTGCGCAGATGTAATTTTTCGTTGCGCAGATGTAGAATTCTCCGAATTATGTTCATAAAGGCTTGAACATATGGATGTTTATTGATGACGTCATATTTTGGTATAGAAATATAGGTAAAGAAAAATTCGAATAAAATATTATTTCTTTTTGTTAACTGAACTTTATTTTCAAAATGAAGAGCCGTATTAAAAGATTAATGTTTTAAAATTCCAATTCACAGAAACTAAAACTAAGTGTCATGTAAAAATGATAAAAAATAAAAAGATGGTACCTACATTTTTTTGCAAGTTTAACAAAACTATTGACCTCTGAGATGATTTAGTCTATAATTATTAAAATTTTAGACTTAACCGTGTTTATTGTTTTTACTATGCATGCATCCTTATCTTTACACTTGGCCAACATTCGTGACATCTGCAGAACGATACCTGTGCGCACCAAACTTGAACATCTGCGTAACAGTACACTTTTTTTGAAACTTAGCCAAAGGTCTTATGTTTAAGGGGGTAACTCCTTACCGCGGTACAAAATGCACGTCATAATGTTTTCGGCCGCCATCGCAACATTTATTCCTGTTACGCAACCAGTTGCCAACAAGGAAAATCTCAAAAACCCCAGTTGCAATAGAAGATTAATTTTCTTTGTTCACAACCATAGTATATTAAATACCGTTTGTTACTAACGAACCACTCAATCTGTCCACATGGGTCAAAGGCTTGGTCAGGATTTTCAAACCTATCAGACCACCTAATGTCCGCCTGGGTGTCGGTTAGGAATATTTCAAAAAAATCTAAATTACCGAGATTATGTCACGTTGCTTGTCAAAAGTGACAGATTTCCTTACTTTTGCATAAAAATAATGCAATGCGTTTTAAAGCAATTTGCGGATATAGTTTATTAATAACAAATTCTTTATAAAAAAATTACATAGTTTAATGACATTTGGTTTGCATTACATTAACAAACTTTAAGGCGTGTTTACAGTTGTAATGTAATGAAATCAAAGTGTAACACATAAAATGGAACATTTTCATGTGATCACCTTACTATTAACAAGCAGTTTGCGCGAATTGCTAAAAAACGCATTTATTGCATACTTTTAGTTGAAAAGTAAGGAAAACAATATTATAATGCGCATTTTGCACCGAGATCCTCTATTACCGCCTTAATGTAAGTAATTTGATTAGACAATAAATAAATATAGTAACTCTTATACTTAACATCTATGTATAGTAAACAAAATCGTGTCTGCTATACTCGTACATTTCACCATTTGGGTAGCAGGAATCAAATATGTGCATGGCATTATGCCTTGTCTGATAGCCGTTCATAAATCAAAACTTTCGTCTGTTTCTGACACTGACAGCAGGATAACGTATACAATTTTCAAAGCTTGCGACAAAGATGGCAATAGAACCCGTGTCGAGACGGGAATTTATGAACGCAGCTCTGACATGTAAAGTTGCAACTACATTTTTATTTATAAAGCGGTTTCGATCCTTTGTCTTAATCCTGTTTATTTTAGAAAATGTTCGTTCACTTCACACCTCACGTTTGAAACAGGAATTATGGGCATCA
The DNA here is from genome assembly GCA_910592155.1 of Ypsolopha scabrella. Lineage (NCBI taxonomy): Eukaryota > Metazoa > Arthropoda > Insecta > Lepidoptera > Ypsolophidae > Ypsolopha > Ypsolopha scabrella. The sequence goes on from OU342960.1 coordinate 51,138,285, forward strand.
ATGAACCAAAAACATAATTGTATCCACGGTCACAACATTAAGCATAACGTACACAGTTCTGTTAGGTACTTAGAAAGTCAAAGAATTATTATCCGACCCAAAATGTTGGATTTGTAGGTGCAAGCGTACAGACTTGAATACAACAGAACAAAAGTTGTACAAAAATAAAAGATTTTATTGCATGTTGTTTCGGGAACACAAAGCAGGCCGCCATTTCCAAAGAGGATATAAAAAGTAATTAAATTTTATTGACTTCGACAAAGTCTGTTTTTATCTGTGGTTTTTATAAAGTTTTAAACTTCGAATACATAGACTGTTCAAATATACCTGATTTATGGTAAAAGCTAGGAAAAATTCCAAAATGTACCAAAATCTGCCAAAAAATTTTTCTCTACGACAATCAGCTTTAAAAAGTCTGAAACCTACCAAAAAAGTAGAAATCTACCACATGTGGTCACGCTAGCAGCAGCAGCCAAGCCAGCCAGCCATCCAGCCAGTGTTGCCACTACAGAGTACCTTTATTAAAATGGTTGCCACTTTGCCAGATCTTTTTTTAAAAATAAGGGATGTCAATCAGTGTCTCCATCACTCCATCATACTCGTTCTATGTCTATGCCATCATAGCACGGTATCGGCCATGCATCATAGGCTGAGATTCAGAGTGCATTTTGAGTCCGAACTCGATCTTACAAACGTCAAAAAGCGACGTGATCCCATACTAGAGTGACGTTTGTAAGGTTGAGTTCCTCTTGAGTTCGGACTCAAAATGCACTCTGAATCTCAGCTATAGAATCATTATGAAGAAGCGTTTCAAAACGTGCGATCATAGTGCGAACTTTCACTCGTTTACTAGAAAAAGACAGATTTTTATAGAAGAAAGAGAAAGAAAATTCTGGTTGCACTATGTCTGTGGGTTGCACCAATCAGGTGGCCCCGTCTGATTTTCGCATTACTCCGAAGCGTTTCAAAACACTTCCGTGCAAATGTCAGGTAACAGTTCGGTTACCCTCGGTTTAACTCGGGTCAATTATTATTGTTGAACGCCCTAGGGTGAAATTCGCTTCACTCTTGGTGAAATTCACTCGATTCGAAACGAAACCTTAAATATCCAACCTTGCATCGTTCCGAATAGAGCTAACAGTACTAAAATACCATCAAACTACTCACGCTCACACGCCCATCAAGTAATGAACGACATGACGATTGACGCGTTATAATCGATTATACTCCGGGTTGAGTTCAGATTGATCGCCCGCCGACGCCCGGCGATCATAACATCTCTTGTGCACGCGTTGATTTTGCTCGTATATGCTATCCTGCGGGCCTATTGCGTATCTTTTACTCGGTTGCAAACTTTAAAAATCAGCACCTTTAGCTGTCAAACGATAGCTTTCCGATTCTCTAAGCATCATAAGTGACGTCACAGTGGGTATCGAGATCATTACCCACTGAAGACAATTTTGACAGCTATAATTTTATCGACCTAGGAACATTTTATTAACTTTGCGATCGGCTATGCATAGTTGTTGTCAAATCGATCGAAGACGATTCGTCGCAATGAGCAGTTTTTGCGCGAGCCACTATTAAGAAACTAAATTGAAATGTACGCAAATGGTGGTTGTCCTCTCGAACCGTGTACTTTTTAGATTTGGAAGTATAATAACAAGTGGAGTCAAACCGGAAACGTCATTTGTCAAGTTAAAGTTTGGTACCATTTTATTTCCAAATTAACAGAATAATCTCGCAGAAAGTAATTACTTTGACAAAATCGTTCTTTTAATTAGGCTTAATTAACTGTGTTCTTTACTCATTGTAGAAAGCTAAACAAATTTTAATGTACGCTAATGCTGGTTGGTCTCTCAGACAATGTATTTCTTTACATTTGGAAGTATATTAGAGGCCCAAATCAACGCCATTGGGTGCGTGCCATTATGCCATAGCCGAGATCTGTTGAAGTTAAGACTTCCAATTCCAAAATAAGTACAAACTCCTAGCAGAAAGTAAGTACCTAATACTTACCTACCTATCATCTTCAAATTGTTATTTTTATCTTGTAATAATGACACCTTGTCATGAAATGAAGCCTCGAGGGGGTGCCAGCCCAGGGACAGAATGTCACTAAGGGGGCACACTCTTCTGCGCTGAAAGATATCTGGCTTGTCATAAAAAGTAAATATGAAACCAACGAGGTTGTTTCTGCGATGAAGGATTTCTAAAGTCTTTCCATAGTGCACCCAGTATCTATATCCCAACCAGTGTCAGAGGCGCAGAATATATTAAGCTTAATATGATCTGCGGTCACAGGCGTTTTGGAGTGTGGACGGTAAAATGCAAGTTGCACACTCATGTCTCATCAAAAATTAATATGTCGCTGGGACGATGAGAGGTAAGCGTTATCTTCATATTACCAAAGTACACAGACCAAATAAAAATGTGCCCCTACGAAATTTGAACCTGCAACCTCTCTGGATTAGTACCAGTTAAGTACTCAAACCACAGAGATGGACTGTGTATTTGTGTTGAATTGTACCTCATTTAATATAATTATATTTTTTAACTATTTTACCTTTGTTTGTAAATGAATACAAACAAACATCTCTTGTTTTAATCTGATTTGTGTTCTTTGTTTATCTACATTAAGATATGTGGAAATATTTTGTAGGTATAGCAGGACGTGCAATTTCACTAGCAAAATCCGAAGAAGAGAGATTGAGGAAACTCCTCAGCATTACAAGGTGACGACTCTGGCACCACAGTAATCCAATGTAGGTACCGGAATAACTCATTGGAAACACCTCTCCAAGGATGGACTCCCACAAGTAGATGTAGAAGCAGGGGGGAGAAAGGGAGCCCATAGGAGAAAGAGTTGTACATTGGCGATGGGCAACTACTATTCTAATTAAAGATTATTATGTTTTGGTTAATTTTACATTATGTTCTAACAGTTTTCTCAGATTAAATGAATAAGTTACCATGAATGAGTATAATTTATTGGTTTATATAGTAAATGTATTATTTAGATGCCAGACACACAGAGAGTGGTACTGACTCTGCGTTTGACTACAAACCCCTTAAATTCTCCTTGACCATCTCAATGTCTGTATAAAGATCCAATGATTGCATAGATTACAGTGATTGTAGAACTCTATATGGCTAGCTGTGTATACAGTACTTTATAGTTGTAAAAATGTATGGGTCAAAATGAAAAAGGAATTCAATAAAACTGTTATAATATTAAACAAAAATAAAAATCAAATTTTTACAGTTTCAGGCTACATCATTACAAAATAAAAACAAATTCTTATTAACTAGTGACTACTGCAGCCCTTCCATGACTGCCTGGATACTACACTCGACCATGTCAATCACTGCCTGGATGCCGCATCTGCCCAACATCTGTACCAGCTAGAAGGCTCAGCTTGGAATGTTGTTATCGAAAATAAAAAATATTTATAATGTAAATACAGTATATATTTTTGCAAGGAACTTTTAGTGAACACAATCAATTTCAATAAATTGAAAATTAATTAGCAGATACACTAGATTAGACTGATGGATTTGGAAGTAGCGAAAGAGGTGTGTCGGGATTGTAGCAGATGGAAATCTGTGGTCTCTGCCTACCCATTAGGGAGAGAGACGAGATAATATGTAATTACTACACATGTTGAGGCAGCTTTTTTTTAATTGCTTCGGAATACTTTTACTTCCATTAGTTAGAACTTCATGTCATGAGGTTATAAGTTTGATTGAGGTGGCACAACTAGAAAAGCTATGAAGTATGATCAACAAGGCCATGGATGGATACTGGGTAGGTTATTCAATGTTTTAACAACAAATAGGTATAGTCTGTCAAAAAAGTGTTGAAATGTAATTTTTTATAGTAAATGAATCCTAACTATTATAATTTAAAATAGCTTATGTGCTTTAATAAATTTTCGTATACCAGATGTGGTGAAATATGCTGTACTATTTAATATTTAAGACCTTATGTATCTACCATATTTCAAGCGAATAAAACTTATTCTATTCTAATGAATATTGAAGGAACTGTTTTTCTTGCGCCTCATTACATCAAACAAACAGGTATAAAATCTGTTAAATTGAGATAACCGCGTTGCCGTTCCATAAATAAATTATACTAATTGAATGTGTAAAGTTCAATATTTATTTTAACACTTTTTTGGCGAACTGTATGTTGGAGTTTTACTCACTCTTTTCCATTGTTCCGCGGAGTCGGTGCCTCCCTCAGCTGGAATCAGAATAGTAGCCAAGATATGTCTCGTACGCCGAAAAGCAGCCACCTCAGGCCAAGTCGGGATTCTGCTCAGCAATTGAGCAAAATCTTCACCTGCCGCTGGAAAACTTTTCTCGTCGAGGCCAACTTTAAATAAGAAATGACATTTTGATGAGAATAAAATAAAATACTAATAGTAAGTAATAAATCAACAGATTTTACTCACTGAAAAACAAAATTATGAAAACAAAACAAACATATATGTTGGTGGCACTAATGTGCAATCGTTTATTTTAGCTAGCTACTAGATTAGCGGTGTTATTGTCTAAAACGACAGTTGCTCCCGATTTCATGTCCACCGACATTCCGTTCAGCCCCCTGATTCTGTATCGTAAACTCAGTTGCCTATCGTCTAAAACATACATACCGCTTATCTAAGCATAAGTTCGCACTTGAAATGACTTTAACAATTCGTAAATAGTTCAATACCTACCATTATAGATTATTTTGGAAGTTAATTTTTTATCTGTTTTTGGTGAATAGCAACTATAGCTAGCAACCGACACTGAGTTACATAATAGCCCTGCAGTTGATAGTCGAATTAAAATTGAGATTGTCTATCTTGAAACGCTTCAGTGGCTAGATAGTTTTTATCGACTTTATCGAAAAGTCTTGATAGTATTATCCTACTAAATTAAAACAACTTGACAACCAATGCTTTCCCCTGTGATACTGTTCGACAACCATAATTATACGGTTAATATTGTCTATGCATAATTGTCTATGGCGTGGCGAGAAACCTTGAAGTGTCAAATCAAACTGTTTTGTTTACTTGACTGATATTCTGAGATATTATTCCTTTTTCCTCAAACGGTACATAAGTGAATTACGCTTAAATAAATTATGCGTAACATCACGTTTTATTCTCATCAAATTGTTATGCTCCATTTTAAGATGGCTCCGAGATGTAAAATTTCTTTACGGCATCGGCAGTGGGAGATTCTGATCGACTTTGTCGACCATATCTGCATGGGTGGACACCTACCAGGGCCAGGCTACCTCGGTGTAGAAAGGGCGCGGAACTTGTGGAATACCTTGGCCACTACCTGAAGGAGTCCCGAAGTCTGGGGAGCATACATTGTATGCTATTTATGTTTTGTTTTGGTCATCATCTATATTCATGTATTTACTAATAATAAAGTAGCAATAGAGTCGAGTGTGCTAAATTAATACTTTTGCTAAATGTTATGTGAAATTTACAGCGACCAAAATTACAGTTGTTGGATTTTTTTATATCTGTTCCGATTTATCTGAAAACCACTGAACAAATTTGGATGTAGTTTTCTTTATCGTCATTGTAATGACCCTGATTAAAATATAGGCTATAAGGGATGTTTCTTAAATAACTTAAAGCTGTCCACTCTCGACAATAGCTTTTACCTTACGCGCAAATAAATTGTATATTGGTTGAGTTGAAAGACGATTTAAAATGAGTGAGTTAAACTATTAACAGTTAATTTTGAAACATTGCGCTCCCAACCCACCCCAAATCTATTGATGATATTTTTCCATGTCTTTCCCAGTTGTGCTGCTTTCAAACCAATATTCTAGTTGGAACTTCAGTTTTTGTTGTAGGTTTTAATTTATAAACTCACATAACTCACTTCTGATCTAGTAGCTAGCTAAAATAAACGATTGCACATTAGTGCCACCAACATATATGTTTGTTTTGTATTCATAATTTTGTTTTTCGGTGAGTAAAATCTGTTGATTTATTAGTTACTATTAATATTTTATTTTATTCTCATCAAACTGTTATTTCTTATTTAAAGATGGCTTCGACGAGAAAAGTTTTCCAGCAGCAGGTGAAGATTTTGCTCAATTGCTGAGCAGAATCCCGACTTGGCCTGAGGTGGTTGCTGTTAGGCGTACAGAGGCCACGAGAGATATCTTGGCTACTATTCTGATTCCGGCTGAGGGAGGCACCAACTCCACGGAACAATGGAAAAGAGTGAGTAAAACTCCAACATACAGTTCCTCAAAAAAGTGTTGAAATGAATATTGAACTTTACACATTCAATTAGTATAATTTATTTATGAAACGACAACGTGGTAATCTTAATTTAATTCTGACAATCCTGACACACCTCTTTCGATACTTCCAAATCCATCAGTCCGTGTATCTACTAATTAATTTTCAATTTATTGAAATTGATTGTGTTCACTGAAAGTTCCTTGCTCAAATATATGCTGTATTTACAATAAAAATATTTTTTATTTTAGATAATAACATTCCAAGCTGAGCTTTCGAGCTAGTACAGATGTTGGGCAGATGCGGCATCCAGGCAGTGATTGACATGGTCGAGTGCAGTATCCAGGCAGTTATGGAAGGGCTGCAATAGTCACTAGTTAATAAGAATTTGTTTTTATTTTGTAATGATGTAGCCTGAAACTGTAAAAATTTGATTTTTATTTTTGTTTAATATTATAACAGTTTTATTGAATTCTTTTTTCATTTTGACCCATACATTTTTACAACTATAAAGTACTGTATACACAGCTAGCCATATAGAGTTCTACAATCACTGTAATCTATGCAATCATTGGATCTTTATACAGACACTGAGATGGTCAAGGAGAATTCAAGGGGTTTGTAGTCAAACGCAGAGTCAATACCACTCTCTGTGTGTCTGGCATCTAAATAATACATTTACTATATAAACCAATAAATTATACTCATTCATGGTAACTTATTCATTTAATCTGAGAAAACTGTTAGAACATAATGTAAAATTAAACAAAACATAATAATATTAAGTAATAAATCTTTAATTAAAATAGTAGTTGCCCATCGCCAATGTACAACTTAGAGAGCCCCCCTTTCTCCCTCCTGCTTCTACATCTACTTGTGGGAGTCCATCTTTGGACAGGTGTTTCCAATGAGTTATTCCAGTACCTACATTGGATTGCTGTGGTGCCAGAGTCGTCACCTTGTAATGCTGAGGAGTTTCCTCAATCTCTCTTCTTCAGATTTTGCTAGTGAAATTGCACGTCCTGCTAAACCTGCTACCTGAAAAATATTTCCACATATCTTAATGTAGATAAACAAAGAACACAAATCAGAATAAAACAAGAGATGTTTGTTTGTATTCATTTGCAAACAAAGGTAATATAATTAAAAAATATATTAATTATATTAAATGAGGTACAATTTAACACAAATACACAGTCCATCTCTGTGGTTTGATTACTTAACTGGTACTAATCCAGAGAGGTCGCAGGTTCGAATTGCATAGGGGCACATTTTTATTTGGTCTTTGTACTTTGGTAATATGAAGATAACGCTTACCACTCATCGTGCCAGGGACATATTAATTGTTGATGAGACATGAGTGTGCAACTTGCATTTTACCGTCCACACTCCAAAACGCCTGTGACCGCAGATCATATTAAGCTTAATATATTCTGCGCCTCTGACACTGGTTGGGATATAGATACTGGGTGCACTATGGAAAGACTTTAGAAATCCTTCATCGCAGAAACAACCTGGTTGGTTTCATATTTACTTTTTATGACAAGCCAGATATCTTTCAGCGCAGAAGAGTGTGCCCCCTTAGTGACATTCTGTCCCTGGGCTGGCACCCCCTCGAGGCTTCATTTCATGACAAGGTGTCATTATTACAAGATAAAAATAACAATTTGAAGATGATAGGTAGGTAGGTATTAGTTACTTACTTTCTGCTAGGAGTTTGTACTTATTTTGGAATTGGAAGTCTTAACTTCAACAGATCTTGGCTATGGCATAATGGCACGCACCCAATGGCGTTGATTTGGGCCTCTAATATACTTCCAAATGTAAATAAATACATTGTCTGAGAGACCAACCAGCATTAGCGTACATTAAAATTTGTTCAGCTTTCTACAATGAGTAAAGAACACAGTTAGTTAAGCCTAATTAAAAGAACGATTTTGTCAAAGTAATTACTTTCTGCGAGATTATTCTGTTAATTTGGAAATAAAATGGTACCAAACTTTAACTTGACAAATGACGTTTCCGGTTTGACTCCACTTGTTATTATACTTCCAAATCTAAAAAGTACACGGTTCGAGAGAACAACCACCATTTGCGTACATTTCAATTTAGTTTCTTAATAGTGGCTCGCGCGAAAAACTGCTCATTACGACGAATCGTCTTCGATCGATTTGACAACAACTATGCATAGCCGATCGCAAAGTTAATAAAATGTTCCTAGGTCGATAAAATTATAGCTGTCAAAATTGTCTTCAGTGGTTAATGATCTCGCTACCCACTGTGACGTCACTTATGATGCTTAGAGAATCGGAAAGCTATCGTTTAACAGCTAAAGGTGCTGATTTTTGAAGTTGCAAAGATACGCAATAGGCCCGCAGAAGTGAGTTATGTGAGTTTATAAATTAAAATCTACAACAAAAACTGAAGTTCCAACTAGAATATTCGTTTGAAAGCAGCATAACTGGGAAAGACATGGATAAATATCATAAATAGATTTGGGGTGGGTTGGGAGCGCAATGTTTCAAAATTAACTGTTATTAGTTTAACTCACTCTTTTCCATTGCTCCCCAGACTTCGTTACTCCTTCGGCTAGTGGCCAAGGTATTCCACATGTTCCGCGCCCTTTCTACACTGAGGCAGCCTGGCGCTGGTGGGTTTCCACCCATGCAGATATGGTCGACAAAGTCGATCAGAATCTCCCGCTGCCGTAATGAAATTTTACATCTCGGAGCCATCCTAAAATGGAGAATAACAATTTGATGAGAATAAAACGTGATGTTACGCATAATTGATTTAAGTGTAATTCACTTACCGTTTGAGGAAAAAGGAATAATAACTCAGAATATCAGTCAAGTAAACAAAACAGTTTCATTTGACACTTCAAGGTCTTCAAGTTTTCTCGCCACGCCATAGACAATTATGCATAAACAATATTATCCCTATAATTATGGTTGTCGAACAGTATCACAGGAACGCATTGGTTGTCAAGGTGTTTTAATTTAGAAGGATAATACTATCAAGACTTTTCGATAAAGTCGATAAAAACTATCTAGCCACTGAAGATTTTCAAGATAGATAATCGCAATTTTAATTCGACTATCAACTGAACGAAACGTCGGTGGACATGAAATCGGGAGCAACTGACATTTTAGACAATAGCACCGCTGCTGTCAGTGATGAGCGGGTGATCAACCGGCGGAATGCACTGTTGGCCTTGCTGACTTAGGCTGGGTTCCGAATGGCGCTGACATCACTAATAGTACCATCAAACTACTCACGCCCCGTACGGCCATCAGTGATTCGGAATGATGATAGTCGCGATGTAAATGATGTATTCGATTATGTCTTGAATCGGAACGCACTATTAGGAAACGTTTCAGAACGTGCGATCATAGTGCGAAATTTCACTCGTTTATTAGAAAAAGAAGATCTCTATAAGAAAATGAGAAAGAAAAATCTGGTTGCACCAGTCGGGTGGCTCAGTGTGATTTTCACATTACTCCAAAGCGTTTCAAAACACTTTCGTGCAGCTGTCAGGTAACAGTTCGTTTACCCTCGCTTTAACTCGGATCAATTTTTGATCGCTCAAAGGGTGAAATTCGCATCACTCCGAGTGAAATTCACTCGTTTCCAAACGGAACCTCAGTGCTCATAGATGTGAGTGCTCAGTAGTGATGGTATGAGATTGACAGAAGGAAAAAAAACGTTTAGCTATCATGGTCCTAGATACCTTTGCATGTGCCTGAAAGGGACGAAAAGAAAAAAAAAAACATTTTCTGTTGTTTGCCAATTGTTTGTTTTTCCTGCTGTTTTGAGATGAGAACTCAATTAACCAAATTTTAACATGAAAACTTCTAGCAAGTCTATTCACTTAAAACTAGATATTGGCGGAACTAATGTGCGGTGACACATTATAGGAAGCCAGTTAAAACGGCTTTGATTTGATTTGAGCTATTTTCTATTAAATTTTCGCTTATTCGTGTCCTAATTTGACTAAATGTAAGCATTTGCCATAGGCTTAATTTAATTACTATAAAATTATCTCTCTAGAAATCATAATCCCATCTTTATTTTCATTTACAGGGCGGCCCCATTGAAACCACGCTCCGAGATGACTTTGGAGGAATTAGGCAAGATAGAAGAGGAAGAATTTAGTATTGGACCTCTGTCTGTCCTTACACAATCCATTAAAAACAACACGCAAGTCCTCCTCAATTGCCGGAACAACAAGAAGTTGTTAGGTCGTGTGAAAGCTTTTGACCGGCACTGCAACATGGTTCTTGAAAACGTTAAGGAAATGTGGACTGAAGTCCCGAGAACAAACAAAGGAAAGAAGGTGGGGGTTAAACTAGACGTCCGGTACCTGCGTAGAGGGGTAGGGGGAGAAAGAAGGGGGCTCCCCTCTAGAACCTCCCCATCCGGAAGTACATAGTTTTTGAGTTGTTATTTTATTTTACTTGAAAAATTATAACCTCACTTTTTTGTGCCTAAAAACATTAAAGGGAGGTAGGAAAAGGGGGTTGGGGAGGATGGAGGAATGTTCCCTGAAGTCCCTTCAACAAAAATCTAAAGTTTAAATCATAACCTCACATTTTGCATCGGCTCTGGCGCTTGGAGTGTGGCACCTAACACCGTGCAATTCGTCACAGACATTCTCACTCGCCCGTGTCTGCTTCTCACCGCACGATGGTGACGCGCTCCTTCTACACTCCCGATTTTTTATATACACTGTGGACAAGCAAGAAGGCTGGCTTCACTAGCCTAACCACCGCTACAGTACCGTGTCGGACTTCTATACTTCTTTTGAAACCATGCAATTTATAGTTAAAATGATTTATTTCAGTTTATAATATAATATAATATATCTTTGAGGCCCTCATTAAATCCGAAAAACCATCTTTTTAAAATTTGTTATATATCTCCTCCAAAAAAAAACCGTGAAGGGTAATTATAGTTGGCTGCTAGCCAACCAGTGTTGCGTTTTTTTTTCACACATTTTTACCAGTTTATGACAACTAAAGACTGGACACTATACCAAATTGACAGAATTTCTTTCTTTTTTATCATAAATAATTAAAAAATCTTTTCCAGTAACAAAAAACACTGGAAAAGGGTTGAACCAAAGTCAAACAATCCCCTAAACTTAAATTATGATTAAAATCAAGTATGGGACGTCTATAGCCAACCCTAAAAGCATAGTATCGAGACTTCCGAATTTGGAAGAGGGGGCAATTGAAGTTCATAGCTTTTAAGTGTGTTCTTGCAAAACTCATTTTCAACCCCTTTCTAATTTTTTACAGTGACTATTTTGAGGAAACTAAAAATTACCTGGTATCATCTGAGGCCCCTTTCGTAAAATACTTTATAAATAAAAAAAATAAAAATAAAATAAGTTTTATTCATTAAGATGACATACAGAAAACAATATTAACGTCGGGGCCCCGTGTTAATTACGAGAACTGAAGTACAGGAACCCCGCACTTCCTCTTGGAATTGCATTTAACAGTTTCTCAATGCTAAAAACTAGGTACATTAAATATAACAATAACTAGTAAATTTAGTATTAATTTAGAAAAAATAGGGTGCTTATGTATAATGTTTAACCTCAAGCTTGAGTGTTTAATAATGATTCGGTCATTTCGTAATCTAAACTTTTAAGCCAGTATTTAATTTTAGTTTTACACTCATGGAGTGCAATGGGATAGATATTTAAAATTTTATTTATGTTATTGTATAAACGGGAAGAAGATATTTGAAAGTACCTGCTTGCAAAAACTGTATTACAGGTTACGTTATGTATGACTACATCATGTCTTCTCCGATTCATCACATGAGGATTAAAGAGTAGGTTACGATGTCTTATGATAATTGATCTTTGTATATATAGTTGTCGTACTGTGAGTAGTTCATAAGTGGTGTAGAGTTTGTAAGTCGGGAATCGAAAGGGTTTAAAAAACATAACTTTAAGCAACGATCTCTGTGCTCTTTCTAATTCAATAATTTTGGTCTTACATGCTCCGCCCCACACGGGGATACAATACGTAAGTACAGACCTAGCCAAAGCGAAGTAGATGGACATCAGTAATTTTGAGCGAGCGACACGTCTTAGCTTTTTAAAAATGAAGATTAATTTTCTTATTCTTTGAGTAAGATATTTAATATGCAAATACCAATTTAGTTTGTCGTCCAGTATAACACCAAGATATTTTATGCTATCTTCTCTAGCAATGTGGGGGCATGTACAAGTCGCATGGTTGATACAAGAATGCAGTTTTATCGTAAAGGATTTTGGAGGCTTGAAATTTTTTAAGATAGAAAACGCCAAATATTTAGTTTTTGATACATTAAGCGTAAGTAAATTACAACTTAACCAAGCAGCAATATCACGAAGACCATTCTCGGTATGTTCATGTACTTCTTGCCACGTTTTACCGTGAAAAATCAAGGCAGTGTCGTCCGCATAGGAAAATATGTTACAGTTCTTCAAAGTGTGTTCACATAATTCGTTAATATAGATAAGAAAAAGTGTAGGTCCGAGGACACTACCCTGTGGTACTCCATAATTTACCGATGTATCTGTGCTACAATAAGATCCTACTTTGACACGTTGTTGACGATCTCTAAGAAAATCTTCAAAAATGTTGTAAGGTGTGCCCCTGATACCAAATCCATGAAGTTTGTTTAGCAAGATGGGAACAGAGACGGTATCAAAAGCTTTTTTGAGGTCTAAGAATACTCCTATGCATTTTTGTCTATTATCAAGATGTTTAACAATAGTGTCGGATAAGGCTAAAACGGCATCTTCCGTAGATTTAGCGTTTCTAAATCCGAATTGGTTATCAGAAATGAGATTTTTATCATCAAGGAATTTTTTGAGTCTGTTATTCAATAATTTTTCCAAGATTTTTGATAGTATGGGGAGCACTGAAATTGGCCTGTAATTGCTAATGTCATCTCTGTTCCCTCCTTTGTAAATAGGATGTATGATAGAACGTTTAAACACCCTGGGGAAGACTCCTTTAGCAAAACATAGATTACACACGTAACTCAACACTGGAATAATTAAATGTTTTGTATGTTTTATAAATTTTGTGGAGATTTCATCCCATCCAGCAGAACTATCATTGTTTAGGCTCATAAGCAGAGTATGGACTTCCAAAGGATCTGTATCTAAAATCACAAATGAATCTAGGGGAGAGGGATGTTGATGTAATAAATGATCAGCGTTATGTTGAGTGGGAGTCTTTCATCTTGTACTCTAATTCTGCTATTTAAAACAACCCTACTTTGTTACTAACAACACGGTTTTATTCAGGATAAAAAGTAGCCTATGTGTTAAGTTAGGGATAAGCTATATCCATTCAAATTCCATCCAAATCCGTCCAGCCGTTTCAGTGTGAAAGAGTAACAAACATATACACAGCCACACACAAACTTTCGCATTTATAATATTAGTGTGATTGAGATCTAATGATAATTACATGGAGATAAATATGGTGCTTATGGCTGAATCTTGGCCATTGCTACAACTGAATTGGTGCATTGTTTTGATAGAATATCATGATCTTTTTAATCATATTACCATTCACTCTCCTTTATTTCTTCTTTCAACTGCTGCAATTGATAAATCTATTTATTCAATTAGCGTCCCCATTGATTGTCTTTTCAATGTCATGAATAAAAATTATGCTATGAGAATCTAAGAATTTTGCAATTTTCTTTAATTTATTTCACTAATCAAAGTCTATTGCTTTAGCTGCTATGTATTTTATTTCTGGTCTGGAGTAGTGTACTTATGCATTATTAATCCATTGAGCAAAGACAGCACAATGTGCACAATAGCTATTTTAGGGTTCCGTACCCAAAGGGTAACCAGTGGGAACCTATTACTAAGACTCCGCAGTCCGTCTGTCACCAGGCTGTATCTTATGGACTGTAATAGTTAGACAGTTGAAATGTTCACAGATGAAATACAATTTTACAGTCATACAATTTTCCATGTAAACCCACCTTTATTTACATCTTTATCTGAGTTTCACTCACCCACACACCCTCACACGTACACATACACACTTATCAATCTACCCACATATTCTCGCAAAAAATTCCTAGTTAGTAACCAAACACAAAGTCTTGCGTCTTTATTGTCTCTAAATTGAATTGTTTAAACTTATAAATTAATTATCATGTTCCCAGTTAATAGTATGTATTTATTGTCTAGCATAGTGAAATCCTTTATTGGCCTTGTTAGCTGATGTTATTATTAGTTTATATTTAATGTATTTGCTGTGGATTTTTGTTCATAAATAAAATAAAAAATAAAAAAAAATGTATAGTCTGCTTTATCGGTTCTCTAATATGTGCTGTCCCAGTGGTTGTGTTCCAATTTACTAGTGCGGGGCTTGGGAGAAACAGAAGAAAAAAATTGGGATGTATAAGCTGGATTTAGAACAGCTATGGATTTCGTGGAATATTTTGTGTACGAATCATATCTGAAACATGTGTGGGAAACACCTGAATGTGATTTTCTATGTTTGTGATATTAGAAAAAGCTTACAATAGAGTGGTGCAGGATTACTTGTTGACAACACTGTCCATGTATATGATGATTAATTAGCTACTTGGTGCGGTGTCTGAAATCTCTACGAGAATTCCAGCGCTATCGTCAGGATTAAGGGGCACACACTCAATGATTTAATATATCTAGAGGAGTTAGACAAGGATGTGTAGCGTCGTCGTGGCTGTTCAATCTATAGGTATTATGGACAGGGGTTTGAATGATTTAAAAGAGTGTGAATATGGACTGAATTTAGGATGACCAAGTTATCTTCTTAAGTATTACCGCGATCGAACGGGTCGGTTCCTTCCCTATAACAAAACATAAATAAAATTGAAATTATGGTTTCGTATTCACAGGGTGCCAAATTATTTGTCATGTCCTTCCATTTTAGGTACATGAATTACAAAAAAATGTGCACTAATTTGGACAACCACTGTAAATGTGAATAATAAATGAATTCACATCAGTGAATGTGCTGTCGTCATGAAAGGATTTTGCCCATCAGAAATTTAAATTTAATTTCCTTATGATAAATACTTTCTCAGAACTCCATGAATACCGCAAAGCTAATTTAGTCCACGTTACATTAAAATAAAATTAAAAGATCCTACGAAGTAATTAAATATTATTAATATCTTTGTCTTTTCAGGGCAAGGCAGTCAACAAAGACAGATTTATCTCAAAGATGTTCCTCCGTGGTGATTCGGTCATCTTAGTTCTTAGAAACCCTCTGGCTACAGCTGCTGGTAAATGATTCAACTTAATAATAAGATACAATAATTATTGTTATAATTAACTATAATTAACCCCTTGCCGAATATAATTTTATTTTGCATTCAACAATCTTTGATTTCGATAACGTTATTAAAATAAAATCCAGGTCTGAGATAAAATCAGATGACTTATCAAAAATAACAATGGCATTATTGTCTGACAAATGGAGACAGTAGTGATATCTACACAATATTATTTAATGCAGCTGTGACATAATGAGGACAATTGGGACACGCGACAGGAGTGCTTCGTTTCGTAATAAGCTGCGCGAGGGTCCCAATGGATAATCATGTAACAGTTGGACACAATACTCCATCCATTCATCAGCCTGTGGTCGTCCACTGCTGGACATAAATATAAGCCTTTACCAGATTTCGCACTCTTGGTGGTCCTCTGTCCTCCTCATCCAGCCGCCACCCGCAAAGTCCTTCAGGTCGTCGGTCCAGCGGCAGTCAATGTCGCAGTGCTTAAAGACTAAGATGTGTAACCAGTGCGTCCTTCCTGTTGACGTATGGCGCTGAGACGTGCTTTCTTACTAAGGGTTTGATTTGAAGGATTCGATTCGATAGGAGCCGAAACGCGGAGATCGAAAGTGAACGACATAGCCTGCCGAATCAGTAAGTTGAAGTGGCAGTGGGCAGGCCATAGGTATTTGCCGCCAGCGTGATGGCCGTTGGGGCCGAAAGGCGTTGGAATGGCGACAACGTATAGCAAAGCGTAGTCCGACCTCGTGCCCGGTAGACCGACGGTATTTTACTTAAAAGGTGATCCCAAGCACTAGTTTTAAGTTAAACCTCTGTGAATAAGAATAAACTTTTTGTTTGTTTTTATCTGAAGCACAATACTCCATGTAAATATAATAATTGGCCAGCCTCTTTTATAACTTAAAATTAAACGATCTGGTAAGAATTGTATTAAGAACACTAACTTACTACTACCAAAATAATCGACGACATCGTTATAGAACTAAAGTATTGGTGATTGATTATGTTTGATACAATGTTCAAAACTGCCAAATAATTAAGTCGCCCTTTTGAGGTAGGCATTTGTTGGCAAGTAATTATTTATCGATAAGCGGTAGCTCAGGGGTAGAACGCTGGCCTCTCAATCTTTGAGATCCAGGTTCGATCCCCGGCCGGGGCATGCACCAATGAGTTTTTCAGAATTTATTTAATACTTACCACATGCTGACCGGTCAAGGAAAACATCGTGAGGAAACCTACATGCCCTAAAAAGCGTGTACTTGTGCCCGAAGAACGGCGATAGGACTTACCACCTATCACGTTGGGGCGTAAAAATCGTCGGTGATTCCCGGATGTGCAGAGTGTGGACTGTGACTTGCATTTCATAGTTCACACCTGGAACACCTCTGACACCCCTTCGGGGATTCATGTCGTGACGATATATATTTTTTATATTCTATTTATTATTAACCCTGTGTAGTACTGAGAAATATCACTACAGTTGGTAACAGAGTGTATAGGAAGATTCTCGGTGCTATATCGGTGTAGCGAATTCCCGTAACTTTCTGTCCTATAGACGAGGTTCTCTTGTCAACTCTTGTATGGGGACCCTTCAGATAGTGACCGAAGTATGAAACTTGGTACAGGTATAGCCTAGGTCAAAATGAGCAGATTAAGGCCTGGCCCCGGCGGTCCCGGACTTGAGGTGGGGGGAACAGGGGGGCGGAGTACGCTCCGTAAACAAAAAATGCTAACGCGTCTTTATTTCACACAAGTGCGTATTTGATATCATTTTCGTATGAATTAAGGATTAGGAATTCAAATTTAATTTTAATGTAATGCCCTTCCTTACAAAAAAAATTAAATTTTAGCGAAAAACTGAAAATGGTGGTAAATTATTTTCTCTTCAAGCAGATGTTACGTAAATAGTTACCTTTTAAGATAATAAAATAGAAATAGAGAGCCTCATTATTGTAGTTTATGAATATATATATATATATCATATACCGGGTGTAAATAGAGTGCGACCATTAAATGAAACCACATATTCTACCGACCCTACTGAACCACTTTTCCCAAGAATCATACCCGCGGACACCCTTATTTTAGGAAATAATTGAGTTCCAAACAAAAACGCGTGAACCTTGATGCACCGACATACGGGCGAGTTTAGAGAGAGCGTCGTCCGAACGACGCTCTCTCTAAACTCGCCCGTATGGCGGTACGTTAGGGTTCACGCATTTTTGTTCACTCATTTTTTTATACGAAAATGTTATCAAATACGCACTTGTGTGAAATAACGATGCGTTAGTATCTTTTGTTTACGGAGCAGATTGCTCGCTCACTGCCGGCCGTTCATAACAATTTTTTTTTTGTTATTATTGTGTAGTAAGTATATAGAGAATGGTCCAAATAGTGACGTCAAAGAATTGTTTATAGATTTCTCACACCCAGGTATATCCGAAAATATGCCATGTATGTTCCGCGATTTTTGGTAGTTTAGAAGTTATGATTTTTTTATGTGTATTTGCGAATTTTCTACCGCAACAGCTTAAAAAAATCCTAACTTTATTTGTGGTAAGAATTTTGTATAGTCGCCGTCAATAGAAATTGTGGACTATGTAAACAAAGCGCCATGTTGTCTTTGTCTATGAATAGGTGAACTATCTAGAGATGGGTAAGTATGTGATTAAAATATGTTTAAGCACCTTAATTAATTTTCTTTATTTGATTCATCGCTAAAATATTCTGATGAATCGCTAGTCAAATCGCCCACGTTAATTACAAATGGTTCCGTCACATCGTCGGTGGCCGTATCTATTATCCCATCCAGTTCTTTCATTTTTTCTTCTACTTTTAGGACATGAGCTACACATTTCGCCCACTGTTCTGGCCCGATCCGCGCCATACCTTGGTCCAACAAAATCTTCACATCGTCCATTTTGATTGTTTTGTTGTTCCTTCCAACGTAACCTTTTACTTGCGCTCATATCAACTCTATCGGGTTAAGCTCGCAATGATATGGCGGAAGGCGCAAAACTGTCACATTTTTCGATGCCGCCAACTCATCTACATACATTTTTTTATATTTTTGCTTGTCTACTTTAGCTATGAGATTCGCTCTGATTTCGGTTTCTTGAAATTTGATTTCTTTTTCGCGCAACCAGTTTTGGATAGCCTCCTTCCGCCAACTCATGTTGGGCGCCTTTTCGATTTGACGCGAATGATATGGGGCATTGTCCATTACTATGACGATAAAATCAGTAAGAGAAGCCAAGTCGTTAGAATACCGAAAACACAAAAGATTTTAGAGCAACGCTGGAATATCACACAGCTCTCGATAGAATCACACACACGTTTATATGTCAAAGATATGAAAAAACGCTGTCAAAAAAAAATGAAGGAATAAAATAGCATCACGAATAAAATAGGTTTATATTAAAATAGATTCGTACATCACTAATTTTCAAAGACAATACAGATTCGATGAGAAAAAAAAATATGACAGCAATCTCGACGCAGTACAGAATTGACTATTGCTGCTTTCTTGTTTATAGGTGAACAGACATCTTAGTGAAGTTTTGCTTATTTTTCGGATATTTTTCATCAAATAACTTGATCTGTTTAGTTTTAATTGTAGTTTATGTGTTGTTAGTGGTAAATTTTGTATTATTTAGTAAGTATTATTGTTTTTAAAAGGATCGTTTAGGTTATCCATTCCATAAATGGATTCCTCCGATCCTCCTGATCCGGACCCTCCGGATGGGCCTCCTTTGTCTCCTGAACTGTTCTCACTACCTGCAACTGAGCCAAGTAGAAAACGTCCTGCTGATGGTTCAGAGAATATGTTGTCTAAACGTACGATTGTAAATCCAGCAATGGCATCCATACAAACAACATTTGTACACCCTAGCTTCGGAGGCGGCAAATTATACGATATTAAGGATTTAGGCCCTTTTATAGTCCATGTTTCTCGCGAGGAAACTGAACCCTCGTCTGGTACTTCCATCAGACCCATTAAATTTGGAAAATTCTTAGTGGATAATAAAATTACTAACATCAAAATGGATGGCATTAAAAGCGTAGGACGGAATAGAATTTCTGTAGAATTTAAATCTGGGCAAGATGCCAACAAATTTATTGAGAATGTGTCCCTGAAAAACAATAAATATCATGCACAAATCCCTGCTTACAATGTTACCCGAATGGGCATAGTAAAAAACGTTCCCATTGACTGGTCAATGGAGGAGTTTGTTGAATCGGTTGAACTCCCTGATGCCTGCGGCATTATATTGAAGGCTAGACGCCTTAACCGTAAAGTCTTATCAGATGGTAACCCCTCCTGGATTCCTACCCAATCTGTGGTGATTACTTTTAGAGGCCAGGTTCTCCCCAAAAGGATATTTTGTTTCTACACCTCTTTACCAGTAGAAACATATCATCTACCAACAATTCAATGTCTGAGCTGTTGCCGGTTTGGGCATATTAGTGCCCAATGTAGATCTAAACCACGGTGCTTCCGATGTGCCCAGTCTCATTCGGGACAGGGATGCAGTGTCCCTGAAATCCAGGCTACATGCTTGTATTGCTCGGGAACTCACTTTGCCACTAATAAAACGTGCCCAGAGCACAATCGGCAAAAGTCCATTAAAACTGTCATGTCCCAGGAAAGCATTTCATATGCAGACGCCTCTACACGATTTGCACAAGTCCGCAGACCATATGTGGAACTCACTCAACAACATATCCCATCTTCAGTTGCAGTATTCCCGCCTTCTCAGTTGGATTCGTTTTCTAGGGCTGTCAGCTCCTCCCACAAAAAGACTATTTTTACTCCACCCCGTCAAAGGCCAGTTATAGATATAGGTTACAATCGTAAGGCTCATGCAGAAATTGTTTCTGAGGGCCCTTCATCCCAACCTAATGGTTGTGCATTAACCCAACCTCCAGATATTTCACCAAATGAAAATCTCATGGAGCTCTTAATAGCTACCCTAATAAATTTAATTTCTAAATGTAGTGATTCCCTACCGTCCAACGTTGCTGCTAAACTCAATGAAATCTTCCTTTTAATTAATAGCCATGGCTCTAACGGACTCAACAGTAACCCACTTTCTCCAGTGGAACACTAGAAGTGTTTCCACAAAAAAACCAGACCTTATGTATTTAATTAATAAACACAATCCTGCTGTCATTGCCATCTCTGAGACGTGGTTGGTTCCTGGATCCCATTTTAGGATACCAGGTTTCTCCTGTCTTAGGGATGACAGAGATGATGGATATGCTGGTTGTGCTATCCTTGTCAGACGAAACTTCACTTTTTCTCAAATTTCTCTCCCTGTACACAGTCAAGATATTAATGCTATTGCCATCAAATTCCTTAACATGGTAATCTTATCAATGTATATAGCTAATCCTAGACCTTCTGTTCTACCTGAACTGATTACTATTATCTCATCTCTTCCTGCACCTGTTATTATAATGGGTGATTTCAATGGGCATCACATATCATGGTCTTTTAAAACTGACAGTTTTGGGAGCGATCTTGTTGAAACTTTTGACTTCCTTAATATATGCATACTGAACGATGGTTCTCCCACTCGACGTACTCGTCCAAATGAAAATCCTGGTAGCGCTGTCGACCTATCTCTTTGTTCTCCATCTCTTTCTTCTGTCTTGTCCTGGAGGGTTCTACCTCTCACTCATGGTAGTGATCATTTCCCCATATTAGTTTCTATGCCTAATCACTCTGCTTCCCATTGTAATGACTCCCCTTTGTTAAAATATAGGCTCAATAAGGCAGACTGGGAAAACTTTTTATCTTCTGTAAATGGAAAAATTTGTTCACTCCCTTCCACTTCTAATGCAAACTTTCTTTCCAATTACTCTCAGTTCATTGACATCCTTTCCTCCTCTGCCAAAAATCATATTCCTATGAAAAATCCTTTTCGACGTAAGCTTTCCCCTCCATGGTGGGATCCTGATTGCACTGCCGCCGTTAAGAAAAGAAGCCAAGCCGAAAAAAAATATAATTCAAATATGTCCATGAGCAATTTTTTATCTTATCAACAAATCGCAGCGCAAGCTAGGAGACTGCTTTCAAAAAAAAAGAAACAGGGTTGGAATAAATTCTGTGAGAATCTTTCCCCCAGAACGCCAGTTTCTTTAGTCTGGCGTAATATAAGAAGGTTTCGAGGGTCACTTAATGTTCAGAATCTTACCTCGAATGATTCTGATTCTTGGGTGGGAGCTTTTGCTGAGAGGCTAGCTCCTTCTTGCCCTCCGGTCATACCTCCTGCTTCTTTACACATTACTTTTTCTCCTTCTTCATGTCCCAGTAATAGTTTTGATTTTATGAATTCCCCTTTCTCTTTTAATGAACTACAGTGCGCTATACATGGCCTCACTGACTCCACCCCAGGTATTGACAACATCCCTTATTCATTCTTAATTAACTCTTCTGAATCCACAAAATTATTTTATCTAAATTTAGTTAATCACTTTTATGAGAACGGAGTTACTCCGGATGAGTGGAACACCCAGATAATAATCCCGATTCTGAAACCTGGTAAGGATCCTTCTGATCCGTCTGCTCGAAGGCCAATAGCATTATCTTGTTGTTTGGCAAAGATTTTAGAACGAATGGTTAAAAACCGGTTAGAGTGGATAGTAGAGAATAAATGCTTACTAGCTAGATCTCAATTTGGTTTCCGGAAGGGTATGAGTACTTTGGATAGTCTTAGTATTTTAACTATTGACATTCGGTCATCATTTAAGAAACAAGAATTTCTTGTCGGGGTTTTTCTTGACATAGCCTCTGCATATGATAACGTTCTTCTTCCTGTACTCAGGCAAAAATTGCATCAGCTGATGATCCCAGAGAAACTGATTCGTATCATATGTAGCTTGCTCATTAACAGATCTATCCAGATTAAAAATAATAATTCCCTTCTTCCACCTAGGAGAGTTTGGAAGGGTCTTCCTCAGGGATCCGTACTCAGTCCTATCTTGTACAGTATTTATACACATGATCTTGAAAAAGTTGTGGACTCTTTTTGTAACATTCTACAATATGCGGATGATCTAGCACTTTATGTTTCATCCCCATCAGTAGAAACCGCAGTTAATCGATTAAACTCAGCTCTTTTTTACCTTAATGATTGGCTTCAGAATAATGGGTTATCCCTGTCTGTTGCAAAGAGTTGCGCAGTAATTTTTACAAAAAAACGTTCAATCCCTGGAGTGTTAATAAAATACAATGATGATCCCATTAAAATTGAAAATAAAGTGAAGTTTTTAGGAGTGATCCTTGATTCAAGACTTACTGGCATGCCCCATTTCACTTATATTTCTCAGAAGTGCGAGAGGGGAGTGAATGTTCTCCGTGCGCTCTCTGGTGTATGGTGGGGATCTCATCCTTACTCACAAAAACTTTTATATAATGCTATTGTTCGGAGCCATTTGGATTATGGTAGCTTTGTTTTGGATCCCTGCAACAAATCAGAATTCGAGAAAATCAACAAAATTCAAGCTAAATGTTTGAGAATTATTGTAGGTGCAATGAGATCTTCGCCTAAAAATGCCTTACAAGTAGAATGTGTCGACCCTCCTCCACACCTGCGCAGACAATACCTTTCAGATAGGTTTTTATTCAAAATTGCTCAAAATTCGAATCACCCTCTTTTACCAAAGTTAATGCATTTATTCAACCTTGTATCCCAATCCGGTTTTAGCTCAGAATCAGATTTACCTTGTGTTATAAGAAGTTATATTAGTCTTTCGAAAATTAACCATCCCACTGTAAAATTACAAATCAACCCTCCATTTCATATTCCCTTCAAAGCCTTGATTTTTGAACCAAACGTGATTACGAATTTTGGCGTAGATAAAGGTTCGACCGTTGCTGACAAATCCTTCCAGTATATTTTGGAGAAAGACTGGCAGGGCTGGCTGAACATGTTCACTGATGCCTCTAAGTTATCAAATGAAACTAATGTTGGAGCTGCAGTTTGGATTCCCAAATATAAAATTATTCTCAACTTTAAATGTCCCCCAGAAGCTTCTGTTTTCACTGGAGAAGCAATTGCAATTTTGGAAGCAATCTCATTTTCCAACACTCACAAACTTAATAACACCATTATTTTTTCGGACTCTTTGAGTTGTCTTCAAGCAATTTTGTCTAATCCTTTTAAGAATAAGTCCCGCTTTCCTATCATTCTAAAAATTAGAGAGGCACTTTTTTTGTGCAAAGAACAACACATTAATGTTGCTATCGCTTGGATTCCAGGTCATCATGGTATTTCAGGCAACGAAATGGCTGACTCATGTGCTAAAGACGCTGCAGAATTAGGTACTTCCGAACACAATGTTGTTTACCACCATGATCTTCTTCCTCTGGCGAAAACCAATTTAGATAAGGCGTGGTCCAAGTCATGGCAAGAGTCCCAGAAATTAATTGGCAGACATTATGGTGCAATTCAACCTGATATTCCTCAACGCCCGTGGTTCTTTAAATACCGTGATGCTAATAAGATTTCCACATCCATAGTTTGTCGTCTCCGGCTAGGTCATGTATGTTCTCCCGTTTTTCTGGCAAAAATCAGGGTGAGGGATCATTCCCTCTGTGAATGTGGCTTGTATGAAGGGACTGTAGATCATATGTTCTTTGAGTGTCAAAGATTACAGTATTCTTTATATGATGTTCTCCCTCCGCAAATCCCCCGTCCCGCTAACTTCAGCTTTCTGCTGACTTTTGTATATAGTCATTTTGTATACACGTTATGTAAGTTTATTAAATTAAATAATATAAAACTATAAAAGTAGCATAGTGTGTTGTATAGGTACTTACTAGTGTTTTAATAATATTCAGTATTTATTGTAGGTAACATATTACGGTTTTATTAATGTTTATTTTCCTCTGTGTATATATTGTGTACTTGCTTAGTAATGTTGTTTATATTTTGTTGTAGGTTAACGCTTCAGAACTCAAGTTAACCAAATTTTAACTTGAAAACTTCCAGCAAGTCTATTCACTTAAAACTAGATATTGGCGGAACTGATGTGCGGAGACACATTATAGGAAGCCAGATAAAACGGCTTTGATTGATTGATTGATTGAATTGACTATTGATTCTATGATTTTCCGTAATTAACTGGTGATTATTGAATATTTCATGATGAAATACAGTGAATGGCAGGTAAGACTTGATGCTTCATGATTTGGAATAATGTTCAGTGAGACTCCGTGACAGAACCTTGAGAAAAAATGAGAAAACGGTTTGTTTACATAGTCCACAATTTCTATTGACGGCGACTTTACATATTTTTTTGTAACATAACTGTCTTGAGTCACTGTTCCTTACGTAAAATAATCAGCTACAAAAAATCCATACGAGTTACCAAAAAAAAAGTTCAAAGTGAATTTTTGGGGTAGAGTTGGACATAGTTAAATTTTCAAAATTCTTTTAAAATTACAAAATGGATGTTTCATAGGTTAAAACTAATTTTAAAAACTTCAGCGGTTTATTAGCTTATTAAGAAATAAAAAAATGCTTCTTAATAGGCCATTTTACGATGATATCGGCTTCCAAAGTTAGTTAGGTAAAAAATTGTTTGTAAAAATTGTTAAAGCTATTTTTTTTTCATTCTTATGGCCAACATTAGTAAGAAATCACCAGAAGCATTTAAATAAACTCAAATTGTACTATTAGTGAACAATAAAAAGAAAGTGTTTTTGTAAAACCTTTTATTTCACAGACATTTGGTATTAGTTTAATTTTATGTTTATGTGAATGCTTCTGATGATGTATTACTAATGTTGGCCATAAAAATTAAAAATAATAGCTAAAACAATTTTTACAAACAATACTTTTTCTTAACCAATTTTTTACCTAACTAAATTTGGAAGCCGATATCATCGTAAAATGGCCTATTACTTTTTTAATTCTTGGTAAGCTGATAAACCTCTGAAGTTTTTGAAACTAGTTTGAACCTATGAAACATCCTTTCGGTAATTTTAAAAGAATTTTGAAAATTTAACTATGTCCAACTCGATCCAAAAAATTTCACTTTGAACTTTTTTTGGTAGCTCGTATGGATTTTTTGTAGCTAATTATTTTACGTAAGCAAGAGTGACTAAGACAGTTATGTTACAAAAAATTATGTACAAAATTCTTACCACAAAAATGTTATGATTTTTTTAAGCCGCTGCGGTAGAAAATTCGCAAATATACATACAAAACTCACCAATTCTAAACCACCAAAAATCGCGGAACACACATGGCATATTTTCGGATACACCAAGGTGTAAGAAATCTATACAAAATTCTTTGACGTCACTATTTGGACCATCTTGTATGATAAGATCCTGCAATTCAAAGTGAAAAAAATTAACAGATGATATAGTATCCTTAACAGAGCAAATTACACAGAAAAAAAATTTTTTACGCCTACTTTTTTTTACCTTTCCATAGAAAATTAGTCAGCTGATCGAACCACTTTGTACTGGGAAGTGAACTTCTTCTTCTGGATGATCTACGCTAGAATTATTTTCGCTTATTATTGTAGGACCTTATATATTTTAATAAACTGCAATAACGAAGGTCTCCATTACAATTTTTTTTTACCTTAAAAACATTGACGTCTCATAAACAACAGGACTCACAATCTCGCTCAAAAAGTGTCCGCGATGCATTTTGTCACCACTATGGCGGCGTGACAAATTGGAATAACGATTGCATACAACAGACATTGCTTCTTATGTTAACGACATAACGTCTTAATTTGGTTGAAGCATTTTTGCTATTATGCACGTCGCACGTTCGGACGTTTTTCGACGAACTTTTCTTAGAGACTGTGTGTCTAGTTGTTTATGAGAGGTCAATGCTTAAAAAGTAACTATTCATTACGTAATATCTGCTTGAAGAGAAAAGTTTACCACCATTTTCAGTTTTTCGCTAAAATTGCGATTTTTTTGTAAGGAAGGGCATTATTATAAAATTAAATTTGAATTCTTCATCCTTAATTTATACGAAAATGATATCAAATACGCCCTTGCGTGAAAAAAAGACGCGTTGGCATTTTTTGTTTACGGAGCGGCAGGAGCGTACTCCGCCCCCCTGTTCCCCCCACCTCAAGTCCGGGACCGCCGGGGCCAGGCCTTAATCTGCTCATTTTGACCTAGGCTATACCTGTACCAAGTTTCATGCTTCGGTCACTATCTGAAGGGTCCATGTTAAGAGAACCTCGTGTAAAAGCAGTGCTAGAACAGAGTGCCGAGTGCGAGAGTTGTAAGCCTGTTTATGCTTAACAAAAATACGTAAAATAATATCTCTTATGGTCTTAAATCTCGTTGCGTCTGAAAATATTATCGACTTAATTGTATTTTTTTAAATGTCGGTTAAAAGGACGGTTAGAACGGCAGTTTAGCACACAAACATTTCATACTTGTAGGCGTTTTACTGTGACATGGTTGCTCCAAGATTCGTTCCTAAATCCACAACTCTTAATTGTTTTTCTTAATTTTGAATTAAAAGTATTAGGTAAATGTGGTTTATGTTTTAGGTAAAGTCCCTGTCACGAGAAGCTGTAAATTTTGTAAATACACATTCAAGGGTTTGCAACCTTTGGAAAAGGAGATGCATTCGAAACGAAACTCGAATGACAGCGTGAACTTACTTCAAAATGGCGGCCCAAATGTTTACGAGACGCGTTCCAGTACCACAAAACATTGGACGACAGCGCTTTGTATCGCTATAATACATAGGTAACACTAAAAGTTTCCGGAACTGGCCACTTACATAAACAATATTTAAAAATTTATTGCAACATTTGAAAATAGAACTCTTTGGCTGTAGAATGCAGTTTGTTTCATCTGACTGTCTTTTGTTTTTACCTTGTGGCGCCATTTAAAAAATTGTGTGTCTGCATCAACATGGATTTAACTCGGGAAAATTTTCGTAGGATGATTTTCTACGATTTTAAGTGTAATTTGACAGCTCAACAGAGCATCGCTCGGCTTGAAACAGCTTTTGGCAATGAAGCACCATGCAAGACGACTGTTTATAGCTGGTTTGCAGAATTCAAGCGTGGTCGTATCAATCTCAGTGACGAATCTCGCGATGGTCGGCCGTCCACCGCTGTGACCAACAAAAACATCGATGCTGTGCGCCGTATGATTGAAACAGACAGGCATGTGACCTACCATGAAATTCGCGCATCCTCAGAAATAGGCATGAGTCAACTACAATCAATCCTACACAAACATTTGGGTGTGAGAAAGCTGTGCTCGCGGTGGATCCCACACAACTTGACCGAGGCTCAAAAAACGGACCGCGTCACTTGGTGCAGTGCCATGCTTACCAGATTCAACGAAGGTGCGTCAAATTTGGTGTGGGACATAGTAACAGGTGACGAAACATGGATTTATTGCTACGATCCCAAAACAAAGCAGCAATCGAGCGTATGGGTCTTTCAAGATGAGCCGAAACCAACCAAAGTGGCGCGCGTGAAAAGTGCATCTAAGCGGATGATTGCTTCTTTTTTTAATAAAACTGGACACGTGGCTACTTTTGCTTTAGAGAATCGTCGTACCGTGAATAGTGACTGGTACACGACCATTTGTTTGCCGGAAGTTATTGACGAACTCCGTAAAAATAACCGTAAACGCCGTATCATCCTGCACCACGACAATGCTAGTTCTCACACGGCCAGACAGACAAACGACTTTTTGAAGACGAAAAATGTAGAACTCATGAGTCATCCTGCATACAGTCCCGACCTGGCACCTTGTGACTTTTTTCTGTTCCCAAAAATTAAGAACCAATTACGCGGTCAACGATTTTCATCACCAGAAGAGGCTGTCGAGGAGTATGAAAAACACGTTTCAGAGGTCACCACAGGGGAGTGGCACAAAAGTTTTCAAAACTGGTTTGATCGAATGAAAAAGTGCATAGACGCCAAGGGAGATTATTTTGAAAAACAATAAATTAATTTTGTACCTTTAATAGTATTTTTTCATATTCATTCCGGAAACTTATAGTGCGTACCCGACCAAGTGCAAATTGCTCCTTAGTTTCGTATTAGATACACGTAAGTATGTTACTTTGAGTTGATTGAATTTGGGATTGCTTGTTGTTGATTGAATTGTCGCTACGTAACTCAATAGAAGTTCTTTATTTACAAAATTTATAGCTTCTCGTGACGGGGACTTTAGTTAGGTTTATGGCACTCCGCGACAATATCTTAATTTCAATTAGGCTTTTCTAGCAAAGTTGTGTTACTTTATGCTTTAAGTACTTCGTTAATGATCCTGCATGACAACTTAAAAGCGTGTTTATAGTTGTTTTACAGGATCATTTAGAAAGTAATGCATAAAATAATAAAATATTGCTAGAATAGATATGTGGTATTTCATTCTTTTTATTTAAAAATAAGAAAAACAATCATAAGTTGTGCGTTTGGGAACGAAGTCTGGAGCAAACACTTCAAGAAAAATGTACTCGTCTACGATATCGTCTGAAATGAGCCAATCCAGATCACGTCTGAACCAATGCAAATGAAAAACTACTGCGTTTTGGTGGTTTTGAGATTTCATAATATTCTTTTTTGTACTATATAAGGTGACATTAATTTATGCAGCCAAACTCATACTGGAGGCTTGGTAAGTGATCAGTAACACGTATCGATAACACTTTTTGCTAATTTCGCAAAATAAAATCTTGACGTCCCATAGTCATTGACTCGGGGCTGTGCTTGCGTTTGTAAGGAACACGAAAAGAATAATTTACGAATTTCACAAAAAGGGTCATCGAACCTTGTTACTAGCACTTACCGAGTCTTCAGTAAGAATTTGGCTGCATAAATTAAAGTCACCTTATTATATCTTAAACAGCGTGCAAATGTCTCTTATTGTACAATACACCTCATGGGCAGGGCCTCGTATGCAATTATAAATGTTTGCCTTAGGTATATAAAGGAAACTAATCAAATTGTACAAAATGTGTTTATTTGCTTATTCCTTGGCTTCCATTAAACTAAAATTATACACACATATATACTCTATTGCAGAAATTGAACAAATAACATCAGCTGACCCCGTTTACTATAATAAGGCCTTTATTTGCGTCTTCGATAAGAGAGACTAGGGCGCCGTTATGACCAGCAATTTATTCAAGGCACAGTTTATTTAAAAATTCAGTACATATTCTTATACCATATTTATTAAACTTTACAGATAATATGAGAATGATAGTCAACTCAGTCGATTTTCTGCACTTTAGAAACGTTCTTCGAGTATTTATTAGTTACGTTTTAAGAGAATAATAAAAACTTTAATACCAAAACATATCCTACCAGAGCCGCTTTTATATAATCCAACATTGCACTTAAACATAACATCTGTCTGCAGTAATAAAATGGGCCTTCATTTATATCGGTTAATTGGCCAGCCATACATTTATAAATCACAAACAATACTTATTTAAATAAAAACATTTCTCAAATCTTATGACCATAATCATGTCATACATAAGTTTACATATAACGTATGCTGAATGGAATTTGGACAAGTTTCACATCCCCATACAAAAATTTTCAAAGTTTCAAGTTTCAATATATCACTAATTTTACTAATCTTTTTACTCATAGTAGGTAGTTACTGTAAAGATCAAAAGTTTTAGTAATTGTAACAAATAAAGGTGCCGAAAAAGATTTTGTAATTTTAGACTGTCTGAAATCCGAGGTTATGGAACACTTTGCAGGAGTGCTATTGAAACTATCTACACAATTTTGTTACCCTGTGATCAACATAAATCAAGTTTGAGCAATTCATCGAAAAAGCATTTACCAAAAGTAGGTGATTTTATAAGTCAAGTGAAAACTAATAATTGTCGATTCAACTCATCGCTGCATACAACAACAAACCGCTCTCGAGTTTCTCGGATGGTATCAATTTTATTTTTGCTTTAATTCTAATAACGTTGGCAATAAAAATAAAAAACTAAAGATTTAATTGAATTAGGACCAATGTTCATTCAGCATACATTATTTTTCATAAACCTGCGTTTGAAAAACAATCTTTGCATAATATGTTAAATTGTATTAAAAATTATATTAAATTATATTAAATTGTATTAATAATTGTAATAAATACTATAAACACATACATTAATAGTTTTTGGCTCTTTTCTTTGAGCAATATTATAACTTAAAACCATTCACACAAAAACTTATAAAATGTCCATATATTAGTGTCCTTCACGCCACAAACCCAGCTTCTGAAAACATCTTCACACCACAATTCTCACCAAGCTATAACTTCGAAACTATTTTTTAAAATTTTCATTTTCAAAATTGATTTTCATGGAGTGAGGATTGTGATGTGAAGGACACCATACAATACGCGACAAGGTGGGAGAGCGGGCGACTACATATTATGTACATATCAGTATGCACTCGTCCACCCTCCCGGTCGCATACTTTACTTACCACATTTTTGGCAGACATAGATTTAATTATAAACTACAAGCTGAAGTAAGCTTATTCTTTGCATTTAAGGAAGAGAACATTATTATTAAGGCTGGAACGATGAATTTTATTGTCTTTGGTAGCATTTTCGGATCTAAATAATTTTTATCTCAGGAAACAACGTGCGCCTTACTTCTATGGCTATAGAGTATCAGTGTACTGTACACAGCTGCCATAAACGCACACTTCTGTAATGAGTACGCACGCATCGCACATAAGTAAGGCGCAAGTTGCTCCCTGAGATGAAAGTACTATAATCAAATAATAGAACGCAGTCAGGGAATTATATCAAAAGAGATATTTCTATCCCATTCAACTCCTATGACAAGATTTGAGTTTAGACACAATTTTCTCGAAATGTAAAAACTTGACATTCAACGTTTAAGCCTTGTACTCTTCTATGTATATGTCGCCGGCATTTGGTTAAATCAGTTATTTGGCTGTAATTGGTTTTTCGGAAGTCCTGCAGCGCAGAAGAACGGCGGTAGCTTAGGTTAGAACGTTAGTGAAAAGTGAAAGTGAAAAAACATTCATTTGGCACAAAAAAGAAATACACAGAAAAATAAATCAAGATTAAACTAAGTGGCAAAAAGGGCCAAACTCAACAAATGCTGCTTGTTGCAAGCAAGCAACTCACAGCGTTGATTTTCATTAGGTGTGGCCGCCATATGGCGCGTGGTAATTTTTTTGATGACCTTCCAGAAACATGATTTAAACCAAACCACTAGCCATTTAGTTAAGTAACTGATTTAACCACATGCCGGCGACATATATAACAAAACATAAATGTTGGCTGCAACTAAACATAAGTATTAAAATAAACACTAAAATTGTATGTCTTTATATAAAAGCCACTAAGCCTTTTCTTAAGACAGAAAGTTAATTTAGTAGTAAGGAATCTTCCTCTTCTTTGAGCAATAGATAAAAATTACTTTTAACACCTCGCTAACTACAACATAATGACTTTCTTCACATGTCCGTTTTAGATTACCTTAAATGGAACGATTATAAAAATTAACTGGTTTAGTGCGATAAATTGATTGTACTCGAGCTAAAAGACACCCATCTAACACTAAATCACAATTTCAATAACTTCTTCAGAGGGTCCGTGTGCACGAAATATCGTCCATCTAAAATCCACAGCCATATAAGCGGACTATTTATTCACTACGGTAACGGCAATTTCACACGACGGAATGGCGACGGTAACATTATTATCTTGGTTCGAATGGGGAGAAAATGCTGCCTTTTCGTACCAACAGACGGCGCCACATCCTATACCATTATTAACAACTTTCCTCAGCTGTCTGAATATTGTTTCCAATCACTTTTCCGATTCCCCATCGGTCACCGTTACAGTATATAAACGTAGCTTCATAACGACACTGATATTCACGTCTCGTTCTAAGGTTCGGTGAGTAGGGGGGTGATCACATTGAACTTGTATACGTTGTTACATATGTGGTCCATATGGTCCTGCGGCTCGTATTGCGGTCGGATCTGAATGATGCGGTCTCGGCCGGTGCTGTAGATGTCGATCACGCCCCATTGTTTCAGCAATCGCTGGCAGTTGCGGATCGCGTCCATCGATACCGCTTCGCCTGGTGATCAAATTATATTATTATCTACTAGTTATAACATGGATCTGCGTAAAAATCCCACGAAAAACTTAATGCGAAAAGGGGGCAGAGTTCAGTACAAAGGCAGTGCAGGATTGTCGGCTTCGCTGAAATAGGTATTGAGATCAAATTGGGTGCCCAGGTTTATGGAAGATCCTTCAGTCATAACCTCGTAACTGCAATAATGCACAACATTCTTCTGTTGTTTGAAAAAAAAATTGTATCCTTGCTACTGCTCCCGAAATACGACCATTTTTGAAGACCACCGAAGATTACTATGCGTATTATTTAATAATTAAAACCATTGTATTATTGTAGAGGGCATTCTCGGAAACGACTTAACAGATTTTAAACATTCTTTCGCTGTTGTAATGGTTAGACTTTTCGATTGAACATAAAGCCCCTTTCAATAGAATCCGGTAATAATGTAAACAAACCATAAACAGGATTACTCCGTAATTACTTACATTTAAATATCAATTCTGATCATATTCACATTTCAAGGAACCATACAATGTTCTTACAATCATTTCGACACCAAATAACTTCTTTATGATAGTTATTTTAATAAAAAATACTCGGACGACGAAAATTTCAATAGTTTTGTCAAATTTCATATTAATGTTTTAATCACCAAAGTCTTATTGGTGTTTTTCATTGTTTTGCATTGATATTAAAAAGATTTAAACATTTGAATCAAAGATAGGTACAGTGCTACAAGGATCTTTTGGCACTTGGGTGACATTGACAGGAGGGCGCTGGTGTGAGATTAGGGTTACCAGTACAAAACAAATACCTTTTTTTCAGGGAATTTAAGCTGTAATGTAAGGCGATCTTTTTAAGTTCAAGTTAATACAAAATGTGAGTTAAAAAATATGTTTTATTTTATTAGCTGTTTTATAGTGAGCGATAAAATTAAGATTAAGGAGTGAAGTTATTCAGTATAGTTTTTGTGTGTTAAAGGAATGGAATAGGCTAAGTAGGTAATAGTTCATAACATGAACACAGCGAGTTATTGATTGGAATGTTTTATTTACATTTTTTTAAAGTTTACAATAATTATGTTCTGCTGCAACTCGGTCTAAGGGTTGCATTGAATTAAAATCATCATCAAAATCACTTTCATCATCACGATCACTACTCTCGTCGCTCTCTGAATTTAATTCAATTATAAATGGTTCATCCAAATATCCATCTTTTTTCCTGTATTCTTCTTCAATTTTTTTGACATGGGCACAATGATTACGCCATTCTTCGATGGATATAGCGTTAAAGGCATTTTCAACCATTTGCGGCATTTCGTTGGCTGGTTTTCCGATGTTAACTGCTGCGACTTTCCGTTTCATTGATGCCCAAACCATTTCGATAGGATTGAGGTCACAATGATATGGCGGTAATCGCGATATCTGTGGAAAACAAATAAAGTTAATCAAATAAAGGTAATTATAAATCATTTATTGTTCGTTATCGCAGGTCATCATAATTGACTGGATACGTGTCATATAATTATTAATAACATTGTACTTTACCTTGTGACCCAATCCTTTCAAAATTGCATCAACAGCATAAACTGGTTCAGGTTTATATCTTTGTACAATTTCTAATAATTGCGGTTTTGTATAGTCCTCTGAATATTCAATGTTGTCCATTCGGAGCCACTCAACTATATCACTTTTCCTAGAATTTGTGTTTGGGGGTTTGTTGAGGCTTGTATTGTGATACGGAGCATTATCCATCACAATAAGACTAGGCTCCTTTAGGTTTGGCGCCAACTATTCAGAAACCCATTATTAAAATTTTTGTGATTCATGTCATCGTGGTAATCACCGCTCTTTGTTTGTGATTTAAAAATTAAGCTTGCGTTTTCCACAAAACCTTGCTTACCACCAGCATGGACAATAATAAATCTTTTTCCTTTTGATATAGGGTCCAGTACACCTGCAAACAAATATTTTTAATATTTGATTTAGGAGGCCATGATCAGTGTTGTAGGTAGGTAGGTACTCAATTTTTTTTATACATATTTACCCAAATTTACCCATAATTATATTCATTAAATATTAAAGCCAATACCTGTTTCATCATCATTTTGCCAACATTTTCCCGCTGTATGACCGGCGTGAATATAAGTCTCATCCAGGTAAACGACTGGTAATTTTTCGTTCTCTTCATTATGCTTTAAAGACTGATATATAATTAATTGCAAAGTAAGTTGTTGAATAGTCTATAGCTTTAATAAATTGTTATTTGTTATTATTACTTTTATATGGATACTATAAAAAATAAATTAGGTAGCCGACCTAGTGAAATACGGGAAAAAAGGCTAGGAAGAAGACAAAAAAATAAATAAATAATATATATACCTGCAGATACCGAGCACGCTATGCGGTTATGTCATTTCTTTCCATAAGGACCTTTCTATTGCTCTTTGTTTTTTTGAACCGGAAACCAATCTTTTTAATATCTTGTCTAAGGATTTCCCGACTGCCTTCAAATCCAATTTCTTCTATCAGTAGACGGTGTAGTTTGTTAACTGTCGGAATTTCTTTTTTGATAACATAAAATTCGTGAATTTTTCGCCGTAAAACTCTAATATCAAAATTATCCATTTCAATTTTGTCCTTCCTTGTTTTTCGATTTTTTCTTGGTGTAACTATTTTAGTTCCTGAAGCTGTCGCCACTCGTCCTTCATTTCCAATCCGTGTTCGTAAAGATAGTCCTGAAATCCAATAAAATTATAGATAGAAATACAAAATACAAATTAGTGCTGCAGCAAAACTTAACCTATTTATGTTCATAAAAGGAAGTTAAGCTACGAGGTATGGTATCACTTACCCGTTGCCGCTGCAACTCGCTCATTTACTTTTTCAAACGGTATTATCGGGGCGTCAGCCTGCTTTTCTTTCATGAAAAACTCTTTCACGTTTAAGACCATTTGTCTCACTCCACTACGTATCACTTTTGGCATATTTTACGTATTTTTATTGAATTATAAGCGCAAAATGACCACGACAAACAACACATTGAATGATCCGTCAATGAATGACATTTTACAAGATGGCGTCGTTACTTCCGATTTCCGCCACGCGCCAAAAGATCCTTGTAGCACTGTACAACAGTATGATCATAGACAACTGTCAAATAATTGGTTTGTTTCACAGACATATAATTATTATTAAGAAGCAGATCAAACATAAGGATTAAATAGCGTGGCAAGTTTCCATACACAAAATAAGCTACATATAGGCTTCATGGTATGAAGAAACGTATAAAAATGGGTTGTTTTGGCTGGCTTATGCTTGGAACATATTGGTTAATACGTAAACCAATTTCTTGTATATGTTTTGTTTGGAAACAAGCAATATTTATATTTAAAAGAGCCCGAAGTTCACGGAGCTAAAGTTGCCACGCGTCGACTCTTTGCGTTTATTATTAATGTTAGGTCTGCTACTATATTACACGTCTGTGGTTTGTTTACATTATTGCCGGATTCTATTGAAAGGGACTTTAGATAGGCTATAGTTTCTTCTGTGGGGATGCACAGTTCCCAAGGGACATTGCCAATACTTACATTTGCGTGGGTGAAACCGCGGGCAAAAGGCTAGTATATTATATATACGATGAAATATAACATCTGTCTATATGTTTTAAACATGAAAACTATTAAATATTATTATTAGAGTGCATTACAAACTAGAAAATAACAATTAGAAACAAATTTAAAAACAAGAATTTGCACAACAATTGCGCCACCGAGACCGTTGAATTTTTTCTACCATACTTGTCCACCGAATATTTTTTTTACTATTTGATCTAACCAGCTTGAAAGGCACATACTGAACGCTCACGAGGGCGTTATGTAATAATAATATTAATATTCAAAGAATTCCAAAGCGATGGATTTCGCTTTAATAACATAGGTGAGCAAGTTCCCGTCCAATTGATAGGCGACACGTACCGCAGATCATCCTGTTCTGCTGGTAGTCATCTGTGAGCACGTCGAGGGTCCTCTTGACGACTTCCTTCTGCGTCCCATTCGCTATACACCGGCACGTGGTCGCATACGCCTCCAGCAGTGGACGGAGGGTCAGGATTAGTCTGCGGCTGTAACATTACACAAATATATATTATACATACTAGCTACGTTAAGGATACCGCCCGCAATAGGGCTGTTTCTGTTAAGAGAAAAAAAAACTAGTCCGCGATCACCAACCAACCTACACAGAGCATGGTATAACAAGAGTAAATCTGGAGCTGAAAAATCTCTGCACTGGCAAAATCTACATTGCCAGTCGATTGCCCTAGGACGGACTTATCCAAATATTACCATATATGCAGGTTACTTTCCCTAACAAGTTGCGAAGTATCAAAAGATATAAAAAAACATTTCTCTCACCGTTCAGCAGTGGCATCAGGGGTATGGCTGACCCTGTATTTGATGTATCTGGTGGGGTCCTCTCTCTCGTCTTCGTCGTCATCTATTAAACTCTTGGCGAACCGACGAGACCACTGCTGCTCCTCCAGACCGATGGGCGGCTGGGGATTACGGATATATTATTTAATGATCATGACAAGTAATTTGAAAAGAAAGTCAAACGTGCATGTACATCTTACCAATACAATGTAGTAGTATGATATGAGATCTCAATATTTTTCCCGAAGATCTAGTATAATTTTTCAACCATGCCAAGTTTTAGCTTAATTAGATCAGCTGTTTTTGTGATTATTTCACTATACCCACTTCATGCAAAACATACGAATTATCTCGGCCCAAGGTTGCTAGACGCAATCGCAAGCTATTAAAAAGAGTCCGGTGGATATATTTTTGTACCAAATTCAAACTTCATCACAATGAGTTAAGATTAAAAACAGAAATGCAGAAATGTATACTTAGAACGTACTTAAGCTTTTAACTGGTGGATCTCTTTTTTTTCGATGAACTGAGGTATTACTTTATCGAAGTATACAGACACTCGTACAGTTTGGCTGTAACAGTTTTTCGGCCGAACCTATATGGAAACGTAGAACAAGCAATACGCAGATGGTAGAGTTACCTTGACCACGGAGATGGTCTCGTCGATGAGCATGCTCTGTATGGTGTCGTTGAGCAGCTCCTCGGTCTTCCTGCAGGGCGCGCACAGTATGAACTCCTGGCTCAGCACCACGCACAGCTGTAGTGACGCCTCCATCAGCTCCGAGTGACGCACCATGTCCGGGTCGGCGTCCGGCTGACGGATTATGCTTTCTATGGCCGTCGCTGTTACCAGACAATTCTGTTATGTTCACAATCTGAAGGTTTACATTTTTTTATAATGTTTACTAATGAAAGTCTGGTTCAATAACATTTGTGAATATTAGCATTGTCTTTGAATAGAATCTAACTAGTGAATGGGTAATCATCGTTTTTAGGGTACCGTACTTCAAGAGGAAAAACGGAGCCCTTATCCTCACTTTGTTGTCCGTCTGACCGTCTGTCTGTCAAGACCCTTTATCTCGGGAACGCGTCGAGGTATCGAGTTGAAATTAAAACCATATACTTTAGTCTACAGTCCCTTGGAGCTGTGAAAAAATCAAACTTCAAAATTAACGTAAAAAAAGATATGGCCGTTTATGCCGCAAAAAACGTGTATTTCGACACTCTCAAGGGAATCAAAATTCATGGGGTATTTCCTGTTGACCTAGTACTATGAAATTTAGCAAGTGATATCGTCTAATACTAGAACTTTAGGAAAAAATCTTAAAACTATATATTTGTAATTAAATCATGAAAAATCACAGAGGTTAAGCAACGGTATGCGCGGTCATAATTGTACGGGTGACCAAATCTTATTGTATATTTTTTTACTTTTAATAATTTGTACGGAACCCTCGGTGGGCGAGTCCGACTCGCACTTGTCCGGTTTTTTATTTTATTAATTTTCTTTTGTCATTATAATAAAATTCTGAGGTATCGTATTATATGTAGCCATCAGATTCCCCTACATTACCAAGGAACGGTTCCGGCACAGCGTTTGTTACTCTATCCAATATGGCGTCCAGATTTTTCAACGACTTTTCACCCATTGTTTCGCTCGATCCGCGCCATACCGTCTTTCACTCACCACTATCGTAAACCTTTTCGGTGTTTTTTCACACATTTCAGATAAACTTCGTAAAGAAAGTATATGATCCACGCACGCACATCTTCTAAAGCTTATACGTACATTCCATAATTTTTCTTCTGTCTCATCCATCATAGTAATCAGACCCTTCGCATACAACTTACTAGCGATACTAAGAAGACGTATGGCACAGTAGCTATGCTATTTCTGCTGTGAACATTTCCTTTATATATATCTCATTCATCCTTAATTTATCTCTATTGATACTCAATTATAACCAGCTAAGCTTGTTTTCTAGTAGAAAATACAAAGCAAATATATACATAAAACTACAGACGTGATAATTATATTTGAATAAAACAAAAAATATAATTCTGAATATACTATACAGTTTTACTGATGTATATGTTACGGGTAACTAGAAGATAGGGTAAACCTAGGTTTACCCGGGTAATGTTATACAAAACCTCGGTGGTCAGCTATTATATTAATGTTTATTAACATGTCAACCTACCACGCTCCTCCTCGCTTCGCTTGTCGTCGTACCTATTTTTGACTTTTTTCGGACTTTACCCGTAACATATATAATGTACATTAGAAGCAAGGCGTACGTACCGACGATGGCCTGCGGCGCGTAGTGCGCGGCGAGTGTGTTCGCGTAGTAGTTAAGTTCGAGCAGGGCGGGGATGTTGGCGCGCGGCGACACCTGCTGTCTCTCTCCCAATCCGGACTTGGCGACCAGCGACCGGCCCAGCATCTCCAACTGTACACACACATTTTTGGTATTTATATTCACTACTAGCTTTTGCCAGCGGCTTCACCCGCGTTGAATTAGTTTTTATGTCCTATAAAGTCTGTTAATATTTTTCGAACCGTTGATTTTATAGTACCTTTTTACCAAACGATTTTTTTAAATAATTGTATTACTCCCCCGGTAAAGTATCTTGGGCGAGGCCGACGACCAAGCCGCGTTTCTGAACAAAACTATTTCTTGTTCTCTGATCTGATCCTCTGCTCAAGTGTTTTTAGCGAGGCCGAAGGCCGAGCCGCATTTCGTAACGAAATTATTTTTGATCAATGCCGAGACCAAGATCAGCTGGCCGAAGACCATTGAAAGCACAATCGGGCGGATTGTCCTTTATAGAGACATGGCACCATTGAAATCGGTTGAGTCGTATAAATTTTAGCAATAACTATCGCTACGAATGTTTTCCAGTTACTGGCATATTTATTCAACCAAGAAAGTACCACGGTTGAATCCGTCCAGGCTATAACATTCTTTCTCTGGACTTTTAAAACCTCAGCTATCTGTACCAATAACCTTACTACCAAAACAGCCTCACACAGTTCTAAACGCGGTATACTGACTGTTTTCACAGGAGCCATTCTCATTTTCGCTCCCAGTAGTCCGACATGGATGTCACGGCTGCGTAAACGATGTTAGATTCGTTCGGGAATGGATTTGTCGTGTCTTTTGTGATAAGATAAATTTATTAAGTTTTCTTGTTGTTTAAATAATAAAAGTATCAAACATGAACCCTGCAAGGGCGCTGCTGAATTAAGTATACAACATTAACACATAATATGTAACAACTTACAAGTATTGCAACTAATTTGCTTATTTATTAAGCGTAGACTCTGCTTAGAAACAAAAAAACAATCCTTTATATATTATAGATCAACAAACATCTTAGGAACAAAAATATCATAAGATTTTATACTTATACAAAAATAATATCTTTTAACGGCTATTTTTGGCATGGTCATTAAAAAACTCTTCTAGCGAGTAGTAACTTTTCTTTGAGAAGTATTAAGTGCATTTTAAATAAATTAGTTTTTTCTAACGATTTTATTGAGTCTGGTATAGAGTTAAAAATCTTTGCCGCCATGTACTAGTTGTAATTTTGATGAACAGGTTGCCAGTCTTTTGCGTGGGCTTAAATTTTCAGGGCGTGAATATTGAGGAAAATTGACAACAACATCATCCGACTTTGTGTTTCGCCACCTGGGAATACAAAATCCAGTCAGTTGAGCCAACTCCTTGCGGTAATTATACCAATAATTTAACTTACCACTTGGTGGTTCCTCATCCCATTCCTTCTCTTTGCCTTTATAACGTACAGTACAGTCACCGAATATTGGAATTCTTCACGACTTCTGTTCCAGGTAAGCTCTAAAATCTCAACAATATTATCTAATTTGAACTCCAAATTCTTATTCTCTTTAGATTTCTTCTAGATTTCATTTTCTTTTCTCTGTTTTGGTTAGATCCAGTAATCAGCTTCAGTAATTCTTCTTTATTACCCGACAATTTTTGCAAAACAAATCCACCTTCCTTTGAATGTGCCTCTATTTCCTTGATTAACTTTATCCCTTTCTCCACTGTTTGGCAGCCAGTCATCAAATCGTTCTTTGCTACCCTTACCGCTGCAGCCGAGTATATTTCATTATGTGAAATGTGTTTGGCGAAGCGAGTTGCGTTTCCGAACGTTTTTTTTTGGCTTTTTAATTCCCCATGTAAAGTATCTTCGGCCGAGTCACGTTTCCAAACGAAAACGAAAACGTTTCCTGTTAAGTGCTGCTTTGGCTAGGCCAAACTCTCACCTCATTGTGATTTTCTTTCACCATTCAGCACGTGTATACAAATACGTATACAAGTAAGAATACTAATTCTAAAGCCGATTCTGAAGGCTTTAATTACATTTTAGTTAATTATCGTTGCTGTCAAAACTAAAATTTTTCCAAAGTAATATATAGCTTCTGTTGTTGACAGTAAAGAACTATTTGACAATGAAGAAAATTTAGTTCTGACAGCACTAAAACTAATATAAAGCCTTCCGAATCGCCTTTATTATGTACATAAATTCCGAAGAACTCATTGGTCCATGGTTCACCGGTAGGATCCAAACCGGGGTCTCAAAATAGAGATTCCGGCGACCGCTGCTAAGATGGTGTCCGTTATGATCGATATTATCAAGAGTTTCGCGGTGACTTACAGCATGATGTAGCACTTTGTGCGGCTCCCCGGTGTAGCCGAGGTCGCGACCCGCCTCCACCAGCTTGCGTCCTCTCCTCTCCACACAGTCTTGCAGCTGCTTCATCGTGGCGCCGCGCCGGTGCTCGGTCAGCAACACGTACGATACTACGTTCGTGCTCATTAGAGCGGTGGACTGAGCTGCGTCTGTGAACAATAAAACACTGTCAAATTCAAATAATTTATTTCCTAAAATATGTATACTTTTTACAGGTCTAATCTAATTTTTATAAAAACAATAGAATATTATGAAACAAATATAATACGGGAAATCATTGACCTCTTGAGAGGACAATGCGGGAAATACATAAAAAAACTATATTTAAGTTGGGCTTAAAATTATACACCTACAAAAAATTGAGAAATTTAGGAATAAAAATATTATATATACCTATACATAATGCAATGAATGAATAAGTTGATAAATAAACTAATTAAAGTCGCCGTCAATAGAAATTGTGGACTATGTAAACAAAGCGCCATGTTGTCTTTGTCTATGAATAGGTGAACTATCTAGAGATGGGTAAGTATGTGATTAAAATATGTTAGGTGCTTAATTAATTTTCTTTATTTGATTCATCGCTAAAATATTCTGATGAATCGCTAGTCAAATCGCCCACGTTAATTACGTGGCCGTATCTATTATCCCATCCAGTTCTTTCATTTCTTCTTCTACTTTTAGGACATGAGCTACACATTTCGCCCACTGTTCTGGCCCGATCCGCGCCAAACCTTGGAGCAACAAAATCTTCACATCGTCCATTTTGATTGTTTTGTTGTTCCTTCCAACGTAACCTTTTACTTGCGCTCATATCAACTCTATCGGGTTAAGCTCGCAATGATATGGTGGAAGGCGCAAAACTATCACATTTTTCGATGCCGCCAGTTGGACCAGCCAGATGAGTTCATCTACATACATTTTTTAATATTTTTACTTGTCTACTTTAGCTATGAGATTCGCTTTGATTTCGGTTTCTTGAAATTTGATTTCTTTTTAGCGCAACCAGTTTTGGATAGCCTTCGCGCCTGACGCGAATGATATGGGGCATTGTCAATTACTATTACGATAAAATCAGTAAGAGAAGCCAAGTCGTTAGAATACCGAAAACCCAAAAGATTTTAGAGCAACACTGGAAGATGACTCAGCTTTCGATAGAATCACACACACGTTTATGTCAAAGATTATGAAGTAACGCTGTCAAAAAAATAATTACGGAATAAAATAGCATCACGAATAAAATAGGTTTATATTCAAATAGATTCGTACATCACTAATTTTCAAAGACAATACAGATTCGATGAGAAAAAAATATGACAGCAATCTCGACGTAGTACAGAATTGACTATTGATTCTATGATTTTCCGTAATTATCTGGTGATTATTGAATATTTCATGATGAAATACAGCGAATGGCAGGTAAAACTTGATGCTTCATGATTTGGAATAATGTTCAGTGAGACTCCGTGACAGAACCTTGAGAAAAATTGAGAAAACGGTTTGTTTACATAGTCCACAATTTCTATTGACGGCGACTATAGATCATAATTAGTTAGTCATTCTAAGTTAAAGAAACCAGATGGCACTACGTAACAACTAATATGTTCATTATCATCAGGTATAGGGTATGTTCTTAATTTTCTCCAGCCTCTCGCTAGCTTTGGCATTTCGAGTTATATACGACTTACTTTCAGAGCATTAGTGATGAAAAATACAAAAACCAAACTAGTGTTGTACACACAAAAAATAAGTGTAGAGTGAAAAGGTATCACTGGCTAATTGATTGAATCAGGCGTTACCTTGCGGAATTCCATCACTAACTTATGGATATTCAATATAATTTGCAATTTTCCGCTAAACTGCTGCAGAGTTGTCGGGCGAACAACATCAGTTGCTACAAGAGAAGCCGAACTAGCAACACTTCCCGATGATGCCTAGTTGAGAGGCAAAACGCGTCGATAAGTTTTCTTGGTTGTTATTTAAGATTGCTTTGCATTTGGGCTTGTATTGCTTGCTTGTGCATGTTTTATGCGAGAGGGCGGGCGGTGCACGAGCCTGCATTTTGAATAGCATGATAACAGTGTTTAGCGGAATATTGCAAATAATATTAATATATCCATAAGGTGTCACTGGCGGCAACGTACCATAAACAAGATGTCGTCCGATAGCCTCGACCATCATCTTGTGGTCGGTACTGACGTCGGCGCCGTACAGACTGGAGTGGCTGTGGTTGTACAGGATCTGTCGGTCCATGTTCACGGACAGCGAGTTGTTGTTAAGCGGAGACAGCGTGCGCTCGAGCGGGGCGCGCAGGTGGTTCAGCCTCTGGAACGATGTCACTAGTTCCTGGAAAGATAAGAATTGTTTTAATTACTTAGAGAGGATGAGTGAAAGTAGAGTGACGAAATTCATGCTGCACAAGTGGAAGGTAAAGCTCCATTGGGCCGCCCTAGAAGGACGTATGCTGACCAAATA
Organism: Ypsolopha scabrella; assembly: GCA_910592155.1. Taxonomy (NCBI): domain Eukaryota; kingdom Metazoa; phylum Arthropoda; class Insecta; order Lepidoptera; family Ypsolophidae; genus Ypsolopha; species Ypsolopha scabrella. The sequence continues at coordinate 51,182,600 of OU342960.1, forward strand.
GGCGATATACTGAAGATGGGCAAAGTGAAAAGTACCCAAAATAGAAGAGCTTGTATTACTAGATTGATGGATGTAGAAGAAGCAAAAGAGGTGCGTCAGGATCGTAGCAGATGGAAGTCTGTAGTGTCTGCCTACCCCTCTGGGAGATAGGCATGAGTATAATTATGTATGTATGTATGTTTTAATTGGGGGAGTTACTTATCAAATGCCTCTTATACACCAATGATCAAGTTCTGTAGAAAGAAAGAAATGAAATTTGATGTACGAAAGCAACGGTAATAGTGCTAAAGAAGAATGAAGCGGTGGTTCAATGCAACGACGATGAGACGAAGAAGTAGAACAGATTAAGGGAAGATGGTCAGATTTTAATATATGGGTATATATAAGGAATAGCCGTCTTAAAATTTCGGCGGGGTATGTGTAGTTTGACATTGAATGATTGAGTGAAAAATATCAACAAAATACCCCGTGGGATCGTTGCGGCTTGAAAGAAGATGACGTGACTAAAATAGAAAATGGAAAAGTTCGGTGGTTTGGACATACCTAGTCGGTTCTTAAATACTGTCACTGGCCATTTATTTTAAAAATAGAACACCTAGAAAAAAAATGAAATGGTGTTCGATTTTCAGATATTTTTTGATTAATAATCTGCCAAATCACAATTACATTCATTCATTTTTTACGATGGAGTGGACTCGCAAAGAGGACCGAGTAGCAGTAATTGCATTGCATCGTTGCGGCCTTCCACCGAAGACGATATTCAACTTGCTTCAAAAATTAAAAATCACGAAGAGGTTCGTGTACCGTACCATCAAGAGGTACAAAGAAACCTATAGTGTCGATGACGAGAAAATAACTGGCAGACCTCGTTCCGTTAGGACTCCAGGGGTCATCAAAGCAATCAAGGCGCGTATTGCAAGAAATCCCGTCCGCAAGCAGAAAGTGATGGCTTTGGAGATGGGATTAACCAGAAGTACCGTAAAAAAAGTACTCAATGAAGACCTGGGACTACGAGCTTACCGAAAAAAGAGTGGACATCTTCTGAACGCGCGTCTGATAGCTATGAGAGCCAAAAAATGAAAAGTTTTGCTAAAGCGGTACGCAAGAAACAGACACCGCGATATCCTGTTTACAGACGAGAAAATTTTTAATATCGAAGAGAAGTACAACAAACAAAATGACAGGGTGTACGCTACCAGCTCTGCGGCCGCTGGAAATGCCATTCCTAGAGTGCAGCACGGCCATCATCCATCATCAGTCATGATTTGGTTGGGAGTGTCCTACTATGGCCCTACTGAAGTGCATTTTTGTGAAAAAGGTGTCAAAACCAGTGCAAAAGTGTACCAAGACACGGTTTTAGATCGTATAGTAAAAGATCTGCCCCAGACACTCTTTGGAGGACGGCCATTTGTGTTTCAACAGGACTCCGCACCTGCTCATAAGGCCAAAACAACTCAGAATTGACTCTGATAAATAGTTCAGAGAAGTACGAGATCGCAAAGCAGAGGCGAGGCTATCTCTTGTCTTTCGGCAGTGTTTGAAAATACGCAACTGCGACGCCATCTACCTGACTGTATTCACATCCGGTAACGTAGCTGACTCGTATTCTAAGTTATTCCACAAAGAGCGCTGATGTGCTTGGCGACATGTATATGGGCGATTCCCATTGATTCAGTTTATCTGTTACATATTTCGTTATTTTTAATTCAATTTACTTGAATTATCGAGGTGTATTATCGCCGCGAACACGATAAATAACCAACTCCCCTCATTGTTGTAACATTGTAACGTTTACACAAATACTAACCTTTAGAGAGATGGGCTGGTTGAAGTCGACCCTGATCCCGCCATGGTTTGTGTTCAACGTGTGCCAGATACCGCGCAGCGCAGACCAGAACGTCTCCATCTGCAACAATTATCAAAATTACAATCACTCGCCATGAAGGAACCAGAAAAGTCGATAATAGTACATCTTGATTCTACAGCGAAACGACATGTTGGTCGTGATATTTCGAGTCACGACTGTTCTTTTTTTGCCGAGACGCAGTCGAGCCGCCGTTTTCCCCTAGATGGCATTAGTAGTAGTGCGAAATATGTAATCTATCATATTTTGAGCAGGTGTATTAAAAATAACATTATAACTCAAGATCTCGTTGTAACTAATGTAAGGTTCATTCTATCAGCCTTTATATCTTATTTTAACTTGCTGGAAAACCTTTACCACAAGTACGAATATTACAAACACATTTAAGGAATGACAATGACGCCAGTTGTATGTCTACTTCTCTCACACAACTGCAAATTCTTCATATATTCCTTGGAATTCTCCTTATAAGCAGGGACAGAAATTATGCTTATGACTGACTAGATGATAAGTTTATTTGTTATTATTTACCTGTTTGGGTCTTCCGAGCTGTTCTCTAACAAAGTTCCCATCGACCAGTCGGTCGTAGTTGAGCGTCACCGGCACTAGCAGCGCGTCATCGATGGTTCCGTCTAAGTACGCGTCCATTATCACTGACAGAATACCCGCTGGAAATGTAAAAGTCATATAATGATGTATATTTAAATAATGTGTATAATAATTTACGGAATCATAAAAAAATGTCGTTGGAAACATTAAAGCTGGGATTTACACTACTATTTTTAGTTAAAAATTCAAATAGTTCAAATACAATATTTGACAATCTGAATCTTATCTTTAAAGCAACTGGTAGTACAGCAAAAGAAGAATATGTCACTTCACTTGCTTAAGTTAAATTTACGAGGATCTAATTTACAATTTAACTAACAAGGACAACGTGAGTTTTTCTACACGAATGACGCTTCTAATGGAGAAAATAATACTAATGATTAAATATAAATACATTATGCTAAAATTGTTTAACAAATGAGATATGATGGCCTATAAGTAGAAAATAATGAAATATAATAAAATAAAGCATTGTGCTGTCTGTCACATGTCTATCGAACTTCACTTCGTCTAAAATGCTCATATGACCCAATATGAATAAAAACACTAAAAATGATTTTTTACACATACCACTTAACATGTCGTCTGCGAATCAAGTTCCGAGAGATCAGGACAAAAAAAAGCATTTTTCAGTGACAATGGAGCTTAAAATAATTTAAAAAAATTTTAACATTTCGGTTCTAACGGCATGTAATACTTTCTTTCTTCAAAACTCAAGCCCTATGCATTTTTCTGAGATAAAAGTTGTCTAGACAGCATCCTTAACATAATCATGGTAACTCTAAAAGCACTTGTTGCTAAAATGTCACATGACATGCCGTTAGAAGTATAGTTTTTTTAAACTCTGCTACCAATCTACACTTCTTTCGCAATAGTAATCTTTAGCCCATAACGGCAAAACCAAAAGGAGATTCACCGCTATTCATACTCGTATATTTAGGTATGTACAGACGCGAGCATTTCAAGCTCCCTATTTATTTGTAACTGTCATGGCGTCGCCCGTACATAAGTATGACGCCAATCAGAGGTGAAATTGTGTAAGCTAATGGTATTCAAATTCGATTGTCATATGGCTATTCGGCTAAGCCATAGACATCTTAATATTTTATTAAGCAAATAAGCCCGTTTCACAAATAAAATCGTACGTTTTTGGTTGTCAACAAGAAAGATAATTGTGTTCATTTGACAGCCAAAAATGTACGATTTTAACTGTCAAACGGGTTAATTTGCTTTACCGAATAGCCATATGACAATCAATTTTAATACCATCGGCTTACACAATTGCACCTCAGATGTTCCCATAACCTTATGGGCACATTTTGACAAATGAGGTGTCATTAAATTAGTTTTAAGATAGACGAAGTGCAATTGAACTGCAGAGGAGCAGAGGTGCGACCAAAGTTGACTTAAATTTATGGTCAACTCAGTCGTGACAATTTGCTTCGCGGCAGTTTCGCTGTTCCGTGTGTCAGTCAGTCAAGTTTGGAGCCTTAAAAAAAACGATTTTTTTAAGCCACATGCTCGACGAGGATAGGTAATGTGCTGATATTTGACTTTACAGTCGGTTTTGTAGCCCATAAAGGAGTGCAAAGTTCCGTTCACTCTATAATAGTTACCGCATTTATACTTCTTTCAATGTCACCTCAAACTTGCCACATCGCCTTTTCTAAATCTACAAATGCGCAAGACACCTCTTAGGCTAAGATTCAGAGTGCATTTTGAGTCCGAACTCAATCTTACATTTTTTTTAATCTAAAATATATTCCACGAATATTTATAATTACACTTTAAAATTATTGGGGTTTTAAATTATAGTGATTGACATTATCATTTTACTTTTTCCTGACAATTTTCTAATATTTATCGTACAATGAACAGGCATTGGGCATTTTGTATTTAATTTGTAAATCGAGTTTATAACAATATTTTACCTTTTGGTGGCTGTGGCTTTCCGGTCCTTGTGCGTCCGCCTTCAATGAAGAACTCTAAATTATTCTTGGCCTCCAAACTCTTTAGTATGTACGCTCTGAAAGATAACATTCACTTAACGAAAACGCCGAGACCTTTGTTTCATTATGTACATAATAAGATTAATAAGGCATATTTGTTGAAGGTTCAGAATAAAAGCGATAAAGAAATACTAATCACAGAAAAAACCACTTCAAGTTTTTAAACGTCATTATTATTATTAAAGCCAACGGCGTAAAGATATGCGGATTAATAATTACAATATACATTATATTACCAATTAAAAATAAAAATATAAATTACCAATTGCTTGGTTTAATAGACACAACTCGTATAGAAAAGCTTTTAGTCGTGAACAAACTATTATTACAACAAAGGCCCCTTTTAGAACAATTTATCAAAGATGTTTTGTTTCAAGTATGTGACACGAGACACGAATAATGAATTAAATAGTCTAATACTCGTATACCTCAACGACCTATAGCTCGTTGATATACCTATATCAGTTCTTTATCTCACGATGACGCGCAAATCAAGCCGTTTTAAGTCTTTAGACGTTGCAATAAGGATTTCGATAGGTGTCTTCGTGAGATGAACGATCTATACTATTAGTTACAGATGCTATTAGGATAGGAACTTGTCATACTTTATGCCTGTGTGCGTTAGCATCGTTGACGGAAGTGCGTGAGTGAATGAGATGCACATAGTGTGCCAACGCACACAAGCACAAGCTGCTGTCCTAATAGCAATTGAAAAAAAGACATGTATTGCTAAGTTTCTTGCCCTTCTTTTTAGCAAGACTAATCGAATGGACGGATTGTTAGGCATTATTTTTATTTATGGTTTATTTAGTATATTTATCAACTTATTTGTTCATTGCATTATGTGTATAATATAATATTTTTATTCCTATATTCCTCTATTCTATGCAGGTGGATAATTTTATGACATTTTAGTAGTTATTTATCTACTTATTTGTTCATTGCATTATGCATATATAATATTTGTATTAGTATATTTCTCTACTTTATGTAGGTGTATAATTTTATTACATTTTAGTAGCCAAGCTACATATTTTTTTATTTCCCGTATAATTATATATAAGATATTTTTTCATATTTTAGTGTTTTTGTAAAGATATTTATTTTGATTTTTGATAGCATTTGCAACGAATAGGATATAGAAATGGTGCGTTACCTGAGAGCTGATTTGTATACGGGATCGCCGTGGTATTCAGATCCGTCGATACGACGTCTGATGTAAAACGCACCGCAGCCGCGCAAGAACCACCTGAAAACACATCATTATAAGTTAGACTAACCAAATATTATCCTTACGACATTATACTCCAGTGGCTGTATACTGAACTGTCTGCTTTTTTATTGTGACCTTTTTATTTAGGCACCATGTTGTTCGGAATATTATCAACTTGCGGGGTTTACATTAGAACGGTTCCGTTTAGAAACGAGTGAATTTCACCCTAGAGCGTTCAAAAATTTGCCCGAGTTAAACCGATGGTAACCGAACTGTTACAGTTGCTCAGTAATGTGTAAATCATACTGGGCCACCTGATTTGTGTAACCAGATTTTTCTTTCTCTTTCTCACATTTAGATCTTTCCTTTCTAATAAATGAGTGAAATTTCGCACTCCGATCGCACGTTTTGAAACGCTTCCTAAAAATAAAATGGGTAGCGTTTTTATTTTTAATCCGAAACTGAGTAGGTACTGTTTTCGTAAAACGTTCACCCTAAATCCGTACAATACAAAGCGTTTCCAAATTTCTCCTCAGTGCGTGTTGGAATTGACATTAATTACCTCTAATTCAGTAGGTAATTGAATCTTATTCTACGCTAAGTTCAGGCTCGTGCTTCACAAGTTTTCAATTGCGCATTCATAGATTCTGCGTTTAAGGTTCTAATATCTACAAGAGTGATTATATTTGAAATATGATTAACATAAATAAATATATAATTGCTATATTTATCCTTTTGATTTCTTTAAATATTGGTAATAAAGTATAAATAAAAATGAGAACAGATTTTTTAATAAATTTCGGCCTCTTCTATGAGGCCGTCATCAGTTGAAGAGGCCGTCATCAGTTGAAGAGGCCGTCATCAGTTGAAGCGGCCGTCATCAGTTGAAGCGGCCGAAATGTATTGAAAAATCTGTTTTTATTTTTATTTATACTTTATTACCAATATTTAAAGAAAATATGATTCACCAATTTCTGTTATTCTTGCAGCTGTAAGAATGAAAATCAAAAATGAGTGCTGTATCCTGCAACATTTGAGATCGATGACACGTATCTTCGTCCAGACTAGGACATTGCGGGTGTACAAACTGGGAATATTATGTTCCTGCTAAGCAAATGCTGCCGGTGAACATAATGCCTCAGCCAGACCTCGCTTTGCTCATCGCGCTGCCGCGATGTTTCCCTAGCCAGCCACACGCTGCTCTATTCGCCTCACTCATCGCCACACTCCTCGCCATGCGCCGCGCCGCATTCCGGCTTTCGCCTTCACGCGGAAAACATCGATGACAAAACGGATGCCGACATTGCAACTGCGTGCGCTCTATGATTTCTTAGTATGACAAATTATTCAGACTGTGCCTTACAATAAATACAAATAACGAAAACGCCAAACACAACGTTGATAGTAAACTCAAACTCAAAAGAATATTATATGATGAAACAAATATAATACGGGAAATGTATAAAAAAATATAGCTAAGTATAGTCTGTCAAAAAAGTGTTGAAATGAAAATGAAACTTTAATGAACTTTATTGGACTTTAAACGTTCAAGTAGTATAATTTAGGTAATATATTTATGAAATAACAACGCGGTTAACTCGATTTAACAGATTTTGTACTTATTTGTTTGGTGTAACCAGGCGAAAGAAAAATAGTTTCTTCAATATTAATTTCAACACTTTTTTGACAGACTGTATAATTGAGTTGGGCTAATAAAGTTATTCCTACTTACATATGCATAAAATAAAGAAATATAGGAATCAGAATATTAATATACATATTGTAATTAATAAATAAGTTGATAAGTAAACTAAATAGACTTAATAAATTTAATGCCAAACCAAATTGTACATTTAATAACCTAAGTAAAAAATTGAAATATTGTAGAATATGTACGCATTTTGTTACAATCGTGACTTGTGTTTCAATTTATGGTTTTTATTTTTGGGGTCCCAAATTGCTGGGTCAGCACCTAACAGGTCAATAAATTTTAGTATATTTTTAATTGACCATTCGTCGGCCGACATCGATGGCGGCATGACTGAAAACATACAAAAATCTCGCACATGCTTTCCGTAAGAGCGCTCGAAGCGGACTGACAACAGCGCGAGTATGTGGCTGGCTACTCGTCTTCATATTGCCGCTCCTTCGAGTCGCGCACAAAAAACCGACAAAGAAGGGAACGATGGGCATGACGAGGAGCAGCGCGAGCGGCAGGACGATTAACGCAGCCACACGACGTCCCTGCCCACTTCCCTCACTATTTCCCTTGATCCTCGTCGAGTGTGTGGCTGAAGTATAATATCTCGATTCTATATTATATACTCGATATACCATAGACTCGATAAGTGGTCAAGATCAAGGTTCAATTACCCTAAATGCGAAACACGAAAAATACATTTTTGTGCCCCTCTCTATACTAATTAAAAAACAACCACGACTCAATTAGTATCCATCCATCCATCAGCCCGTGTTCGTCCACTGCTGGACATAGGCCTTTTCCCAAATTTCGCCACTCACACACAGCGTCCTTCAGGTCGCCGGTCCAGCGGGCACGAAGGTCGGCCTACACTACACTTTGCTGTACGTGGTCTCCATTCTAAAGCCTTTCGCCCCCAACGGCCATCATGTCGGCGACAAATATGGCCTGCCCACTGCCACTTCAACTTACTGATTCTGCAGGCTATATCGGTTACTTTCGATCTCCGCCGGGCCTCCTCGTTTCGGATTCTACCCCAAGCATCTCTACTCAATATACATACATCATACTCAATTAGTATAGGAAGTCTAAATTTTATTTAAAGGGTCCTTGAACATTAGTCCTTAACTAGTCTCCAGTATGAATTTTTATACACTTTCCGAAAGTTATAAACTCACCCAAAGAATGGTATCCTCATATTGTCTCCCGCAGCTACCAACGGCGGCCTCAGCCCAGTAAGGTAGAGTGTGAATGTGACTAAGATGTAATCGAAGTGGCTCCTATGTAGAGGTACGAAGACCAGAGGCAGGCCTGCCTCCTTAGCTCGGCGCAGTCGCTCGACGCAGGCGTCGCGCGTCCCGCAGCCGCCGTCCGCCACGCGACGGATGGCTTTGTGACATAACCACGCGACGAACCTGCGGAACATTGTGTTCTAATATCTCATTTCATCTTTGTGACGTTCTGTGAAACTTTGCTAATAATAGTACACGCAACGCTATAACCAACTAGCCTTTGCCCGCGTTTAAAGATTCAATCTTTGCTCCATTTTCAGCAAGGGCGTTATTTTATGTACATCCCTTATAGTTAATATGTTGACCACAACTTTATTCTGTGCCACAACGATGTTGGCTTTTTTGAAGCACCCCTTGTCACTACGATGGTAATAAGAAAAAACGCATCCAAATCAGTTGAGTGATTCTCGAGTTAAAAGCGTTTTCGGCTAGGGCGTTATTTTATGAACCCCTTATAGCCCAGGTGTTGACCAGGATCACTACGACGATAATAAAAAAAAACGCATCCAAATCCGTTCAGTGGCTCTCGAGTTAAAACGGAACATACAAACAGACAGAACTTCTAAAAATTGTTGTTTTGGCCTCGTTCAGTACAATATGTACTCATTTCATTTAAAATTTCGTGAAAATATTCAATGTAACAGACACGACTATACTACTTTATTACTAGTATAATAGATTTCTTATGTGTGCCTAGACCAAACTAGTTTGTCTCAAAATCGGGTTTGGCCGGTAACATGTCGTTGGGTAACATCTATCTATATCTATATATACTAATAATAAAGTAGTAAAAAGGTCGTGTCTGTACATTGAATATTTCCGCGAAATTTTAAATGATATGGGTTATTAATTGTACTGCGGACAAAACCACAATTTTTAGAATTTTTGTCTGTATGTCTGTCTGCATGTTTCGTTTTAACTCGAAAACCACTAAACGGGATTTGATGCGGTTTTTTTTATTATGATCGTAGTGACCCTGGTCAACACATAGGCTATAAGGGGTGTTCATAAAATAATGCCCAAGCCGGAAACGGGGCAAATATAGAATAAACGCTTTTATAACTCGAGAACCACTCAACGCATTTGGATGCAGTTTTCTTTATTATCTTTATAGTGAACCTGGTCAACACATAAGCTATAGAAGGTGTTTATAAAATAACGCCTAAGCCGAAAACAGGGCAAAGATTCACTGAACGCGGGCGAAGCTGCGGGCAAAGGCTAGTATAATATATAATTAAATAACATAAATAATCCTAAAGGTATTCGTAAATGGTGTTCGAAGAATAAAGCCCCTATCGTTTTTGTTATGGTAACCCAAAGGTCGATTGAGAATTAGACAATGATTACGGTAAAACTGAGTACAGTTATTATTTATACAGAATATCAAGGGCACACCCACCGTAACACATTAGTAGACATGGCAGAGCTGATATCAGTTAACACCTTGACGGCCGTTGCCTCCACTCGCTTTCTTATCTTCTGGTACTGGGACGATGTATCTGCGTCACCGCCACCATTTAGTTGCGTCTTTTTTAGCTCTTGGAGGCACGTGTCTTCTATAGCTTTCTGGTATCTGTCGTCTTTCACCACCTGGGAAGGAAATAATGCATATTTAAAGTTGTTTACGAATTTTGCTTTGAGTCGGGCAGAATTAATCCCATATACCCTTATATCACTTTGTCTTTGGAATCTACACGCATAAATCAGATCAGTCGAAAACTCAATAAGCTGCCATTTCATGAATACATATATTATGCGTACATTTAAATCTGTTGTTAGTATTTTTTTATATAGTGTATATTAGTATTTTTAGTATTTTTTTATCTCTAAAACCTCTACGAAACTGTGAGTGCAATTTAATTTAAAAACCTTTGTAATAGTAATCAGTGACTATAACTACCACAATTATTATTTAAGTACATATAATTACTTGTTTGTTCAGCTACTGCAGTATTTTTTAAATCACGAGATGACCACAGACGTATGTGTAATAATTATATGTCTGTGGAGATGACAATCTCTACATCAGTGTAGCAGTGTCGTCAGTGTTTCCTTGTGCCTTTCGTATAATTAAATTTACAGTATAATTTACATGATAAAAAACAGTATAATTCGATTAAGCAGTATAACGTCTTCATAGAAACGGTCGAAACGACGCGCTTCCAAATCTCGGTGAACGATGGTTCACGACAGTCACGAGTGCGCCGCAGTTACGAACGAACGCGATTTCTTGACGTAATTATTGACGTAAATTATGACACGAAGTTATCGATTATGTTGTTCAGGGTATGGATGTTTAAATTCATCTATATCGGAACCAGGAAACACCCCAAGACCAGGCGCGGATTCAGGGTGGGGGGGCGAGGGCTCCGCCCTGACCCAGGACCGAAGCGCTTTCAAACTGTTGATATCGTCATACAAAAAAAAAATTTTTCAAATCTAAATATTACATGGCTAAAAACAAACATTTTAACAAATTCTATGCCTATAGAACGAATTTTTTTGGAGATTGTAAAATCAAACAAAAATTGCCTCCGCGCCTGTGAAAGACAGTCAGTGGGCAGCCCTAGAGCGTGTTTACATACCGAAAGGCTGTAGGTAATTATTTGAACTGCCGAGATAAAATACTGCTTAGTTTGATTTCTGGGCTTTCGTTTTTACAAACATATTTTGATTCCTATCACCACGATGTGATTTTGCCGAATAGTAAACGGTTTTTTTTTTCAATACATAGATTGGTTGATATATTTTGGATACGTTATTTGCAGCAGTCCAATCGTAGCATAGTTGGTAAGACGCTCTCAATCTTGAGACGCAGGTTTGAATCCACCTGGCGAGCACACACCAATGCATCGTATGTATATACATATAGGTATACTTACCACTTGCTCACGGTGAAGGAAAATACTGTGAGGTTGAACTTGTATATGCTAAAGTTAAAACCCGAACCCGTTTTTACTAGTTAATGCTATACGAAATAGGTAGCGACGACGGGCGAAGCGAGGAGGGGCGGTTAGGTTGACATGTTAATACGTTTAGGAACATAGCGGAGCGGAGCGAGGCGACCCCCGAAGTTTTGTATAGCACTAACTAGTTACAACGGGTTCTAACTGATTTCGGGTTTCAACTGTAACATATACATATACATTATGTTCCAAAAAGCATGTGTTTGTGCCCGAGGCTCACTCCCAATCACGTTAGGACGGTAAAATTTTATAGTCGGTGTAAAGAGGGTGTTCATTATTTTAGTGACAGTCTACACCCGAGAACACCTCTGACACCCACACATGGATAAACGTCGTGACGATATGTAAAACTGTTTTTGCATTAGTTGCCAAACAAATGAAAAAGTCAAACATGAAAATAAAGTAAACCCATAAACAATGAACGAGACCTAAGTCCAAATTCAACAATAACAACTGTTTAGTTTGAAGGTGAAGTAGTAAAGGTGAAATAGGGTGCTTTAAAACAGATTTCTACAACATTGAGTTCTGTACAACCCTTACACTGGGCATTCTTATTGTGAATCTGTACTACCTACTCGTACGGAGTTCTAGTCGCTACACGGAATTTGATGCGCTTTTCGTTGTGGCCTGAGGTACGATTGACCTCTATAATGTAATAAAAAAGACCAGCGCAAATATAACGGGTTTTATTGCGTTTTTATTTTCGTTAACAATGTTATGATGTAACAAAACGAGATATTAGCGCGTTGAAATGAGTCTGTATGGGGAAAATCTAAACCATAAGAGATAGAAAAATGGCTCAAAGGACATTCGTCATTGATTTTGGAGAAAATAAAAACTGCATACAAAGCTTTTTGAAAAATTACTTACATTAGCCGGAAATACCTGTATTATGGCATCATTTGATAGTGTAGTTAGTAAAAACCAAGTCATACAAAGAAACATATACTTCATTATATATTTCAATGGAAATATTTAATTTTCATTAGAATTCATACTTCTTTTTACTTGTAAATTTAGTGCAGATTATGAGGACATAATAATCTCAGATTAGGATAGGTGCATAATAATTATATAGGGTGAAATTTAATCAAACGACCAAATTCATACTAGAGACTCGGTTGGTGATCAAGAACTAGGTTCAGTAATCCATTTGGCCAATTTCGAAAAATATTTTTTTTTGCTCCCGTACTGGTTGGACTAGTTTATGTACAATTCCTAGTGCAGGTTCTACGGGAAAAAAAATTTTTTTTTGTCGAATTTCACCTGGAGTGTCATTAAACCTTGTTCCTGATGACTAATCGAGTCTCCAGTATGAATTTGGTCGGTTGATTTAATTTCACCTAGTATAAGGTGACTTTAATTTATGCAGCCAAATTCTTACTGACGACTCAGTAAGTGCTCAGTAACAAGGTTTGATGAGCCTTTTTCTAAAATTCGTAAATTATTCTTTTCGTGTTCCTTACAAACGCAAGCCCAGCCCTTAGTCAATTACTATGGGGATGGGACGTCAAGATTTTATTTTGCGTAAACAGAAAAAAGTGTTATTGATCCGTGTTACTGATCACTTACTAAGCCTCCAGTATGAGCTTGGCTGAATAAATTAATGCCAACTTATATAAGTCTTCTGGAGAAAAGTACCTTTCCTTTGATTTGAAACATAATGTCCATTTGCAAGACTTTGGTTGGTTCTTACTAGCGGAAAGATGCAATAATAAAGGATTTTCTTTGCTCTATTAGCACATTTTTATGCCGGCTAAGGTAAGTATTACATTTACGAAAAATTAAGATTTACATTTTAAAACGACGCGACGGCGAGAGTCGTTTCAGAAAATTTCTCTATCTCATATAGTTGATATTTTTCCCATAGGTAATGCCTCATCTCAAAGCGCTTCCCTGTATTAACGTTATTATATCATCCGTATTTGTCCAAAAGCAACGCTGGAATAACTAGATTTTCAATGCAAGTGCTCGTATAGATCTATTTTATATGTATCAAAACTGTTGGTAAAGTAATTTTTACCGCACTAGGGCTTTATTATTATTTTATTATTTGTTTGCGGATTGTTGGCTAACTTGTGGCTAACCTACAACCTTTCCATCTGTACCTTAAATGTTATCATATACATATTTTTTTCACTCTTTAAAGGCTCCGGATTCTCAGTCTTTTTGAGCCATACATAATTTTAAGAAATAGTAGTTTTAATGTACTTATAAATTATATAATGTATTTATACCATTTCGGGTCAATTAAAAGTTCGTGTAAGCGGCGGGTGTCATTATTATTATCACATCCATTGCTTTATGTGTTTGCAAACAGACAAATTTCGGAACGCATTCGCACGCATTTAGCGCGAGTCACAGTTTTATGACATGTTTTGGAACGTACCGTTTATTTATGTCAAGTTGGCAAATTGCATGCAGAGAAAAGGTATGCCCGCCTCAAGTTCATTTGGAGTATTTGTTTGTTTCTTTAATTATATTTCTTTCATTTACTCACACTATGCCTTGAAAAACGAAGTATGATACATGTGGGTAACGGCAATAACTTTTCTTACCACACTTAAAACATAAACTACTATTATAATGTTATTTCAGGGTCTGTTCTGTTCTTTACTGTTTACGAGTAGTTAAATGCTCCAACTTACATCTGGAACAACATCCTTGTAGTCGTACTTGGTGAGATGCAAGCACTGCGCCAGATCGCAGAGGTACCTGGAGACCACGCCCCCGTTCGCGAAGTTCTGCCTGCCGATGTCCAGGATATTGATCACGGCGCCGTTATCCGCTGGCCCTTTGGGGTCGTGCCAAGACTCCTGAGAACGACAGAGATGCACCATATTAGAATACTTTTGAGACACAATACACGTAATCTTAGCCTTCTTCCAAATAAAGATATAATAAGATTTTAAAAAAATTCTTACACACCAGAGATTGGCTTCTGATTTTTATTATTTATTAAGCAAGAAATGAAAGAAATACTCAATAAAATACGCATTATTTCGACCCCTCAGTGGGGTCGTCACCAGGCGAATGGAAAATAAAATATGACATATAATGCCGGGCAATGACGGCATTCCAGTGGGTAGATGCAGTTGGTAGTTTTGCACGATGTATTTAGTTGTGTTCTGTAGTGTTTCTCTCACTGCCGTTCGTAGCAAAGTGAGAAACGCGAGGCATTTTCTTTTTTGGTAATTATTGTGTAGTAAATATGTAGGATATATATATTTTCATAAACTACAATAACGAGGGTCTCTATAACTATTTTTTTTTATCTTAAAAAGTAACTATTATTTACGTAATATCTGCTTGAAGAGAAAATAGTTTATCTAGGGCTTATCAATTTTGCCCGTTCATATTTTAACAAGCCAGAAGATGTCTAAGACACGAAACTAGTCGCTAATTAATAAAAACATAGTGGAACTCGTACACGGAGATTTTTATTAGCGTTGAAACGAAGTTCCATCAAGGAGTCACACCGTACAGTATAAATTATTAAAAGAAAATAATTTACCGCCATTTTCAGCTTTTCGCTAAAATTTCGAGTTTTTTTATTATATATATTTTGTATCCCTTCCATACAAAAAAAATCAAATGTAATTCCTCATCCTTAATTTATACGAAAATAATATCAAATAGGTGGTAGAGCTAATGCCTGGCTCGACTGTGGAGGTACCACCATCTTACTCGGAAACCCTCCCGAAGTTATTCCGGGAGAGTAAGAGAACAGCTCTCAGGCAAAAAAACCAGGCGGCCCACCATTGCCTGGGACCGCTGGATGGCGGTATATCCATCCGCAATTGCCGGGCCTTATATAAATTAGACTGGTGACGGGCAGCGGCGTCACTGGTGCAAGGGTTTCGGCACCGCGCTCACCAACCCGCCTGCCCAGCGTGTGTGAGTATGGGCATTTCTTCCAGGAGGACCGCCAAGAGTGGCGAAATCCTGGAAAGACCTATGTCCAGCAGTGGACGAAACAGGCTGATGGATGGATGGATGAAATATCAAATACGCCCTTGTGCGAAATAACGACGCGTTAGCATTTTTGTTTATGGAGCAGCAGGAGCGTACTCCCCCACCTTAAATCCGGGACTCCCGTAACCAGGCCTCAATCTGCAAATTTTGACCTAGGCTATACCTGTACCAAATTTCATGCTTCGGTCACTATCCGAAGGGTCCATGTCAAGAGAACCTCGTCTATATACATATCGTTGCGGTATGGGAAAGGAGATGTGTATCGCAGGTCGTGTTGAGAACTGGATAGCTCAGTTGGTAGAGCAATGTCCCGGTAAGCGGGAGGTTAAGAGCTCCTCACGTCCAGATTTACTTTTTTTATTTTCTATACAGCAATGATATAAATTTAATAAAATAAATTCGGATCTGAGTCTTAAATAAATTAACAACTAAAAAATTAAGCTATGTTTGAGACAATAAGAGTAAAAAACTTAAAAGTATGGCATACAAAACGTTGATTTATTATAGGAACTAGATATATTTATCAAAATTTTTAGTGAGTTGTGTTTGTGAGATTGTGAGTATGAAAGTGTGTGAATGTTGTGTTTGTTTGAGTGCTAAAAGTGTTAAAAGTAAAAGTAAGTACCTAGTTTTTAATTTTGGAGTATGATAAAAGTGACTATGCTGCAGAAACCGTATGTTCATGAAGTAACTAAAGAAAGTGATTTTAAATGCAGCCCTATTTGTGCAGAATGGATCTAGTTCTAAAAAACATTTATTGTATTGGTTAGGTGTACGATTGCATATAGAATTTTGATTATAATTCGTTTTACTGAGAGGAATATGGAAAAAAACAGTGTGTCGCGTACGTTTATTAGGAACAATGAAGTTGGGTATTGATGTGGCTATGACTAGGTCAGGGCAGTCTGAAAATCCGTTACCGGCATCATGTCATAACAATAATTTGGCCAAAAGCGAGTCGGACTCGCGCGCAACCCCACAATACGGGTGCGGATAATATCCTAAAAACATTATGGTAGATAACAACAACATACATGCCAAAGCAACATCAACAAGCCGCTAAAATGGTAGTCTGACAAAAAATTTGCCGCTGTTTGCGTACGATACCCTACTTCTTATAATTTTCATTAACTTAGATTATGTCCTAGTACAATCTGGCAAAATTTAAATCTTATATATTAATACAACACGACGAGCTATAGATAGGTCGTTGATGTGTTACCGTCTTTAACAAAGAGCAAAAACCACGTTTAAATAATGCAATTTTTTCGAGGTTTCTTGTATGGGGAACTACCATGATTTTTTTTTGCTATTCTATTATTTTGTCGTGTTAGAGCGAAAATTTTATTCGTCCATGATTCTAACTTTCTACCTATTATGGTTGAAGCTGTGGAGCCCTGTGACAGACAGCGAAGGCTTAGGAATAGCCTTCGTTGTCTGTCACAGGGCTCCACAGCTTCCTGTTTGGCACCCTTCGGGTGCGGAACCCTAAAAACATATCTAGAAGGGTACGATGGTCTTCTAACTTAGTTAAATTGTGAAACTTACACCATTGACCATAACAAGATTCTGGGTCACGGAAGTTAAGATGTTTCAGACATTTTCTTTGCATTCTTTAAATTTTATAAAATGAAGTGGCAGGTAGGCAAGTTGGTCAGTTTCATACCACCAGTTGTGCGGCGCAGAAAGGTTTTCTTTTAATATGGTCAAGCGTAATACAGACATTATGCAGTCAAAACATGTAGATATTGTCGTTGAGTTCGGTACCAGGCTGAATATTAATTCATGCATTTAGAAGCTGAGGTAAATGTTACGGGTAGACATATTAAAATATTTCGTTTTAATTTCAATAAAAGCTGTATTTTGAACATAATATGAGTATAATCGCTGCTTTTAATCTTGAAAAGTATGTTGTAAATGTTTTGGGTAGACATGCCTATATTCATTTTTCATTTTAATATCTTTTTTCATTTTAATATCTAAGGCGAGGCATTGATGAACATTTCAAATCGGCGCCTTAGGGGAGTGGAGTGAGGGGGACTTATTCCACACAAATATGCGCTCACGAACTAGCTTATTATGCCGTAAGGCCGTATGAGGCAAAACAGTATTTTTCATATTGAAGTGTATTTGTAGACTAATTTAAATAAAAAACTCAGAGGCTTCATTCACTCCCGTTTGTCAGTAAAATAGAAATCTCTGTTTTAAAAGAGGTTTTCTAAATATTTTTTTCTCTGCTATGAAAATTAAACAATCAACTAAATCTTCGGGCAAAATGATGTCAATGAAATGCTTAAATGTTTTTTTATTGCTGAGAATATCGCCAAATTTCGTGGCGTCGCCTTAAATATCTATCTACCTATAGTTATAATTGCAATAAAAGGTGTATCCTGCACAATGTGGGTATGATCACCGTCTTTACTCTATAAAAGTATTTTTTCATGTTCATTTAAAAATTCAATGACTTTCAATTTATAATGCTGTGTAGCATTCTTTTGCCGTGAAAACTAAAATATAGATGTAAAAATAAATAACTTAAAGGTAAAAAATATTATTGATATAATTTTCTTTTGAACACTTGGTTGTATTTGCTTTATCAGAACGACTCCTTTCCTTCAGGTTTTCCTCAGACATATTTTTAGATTTTTAGGACAAGGTCGGTACATAGTGAGATATCTCAAGATCATATTGAACAGGATAAAAGTCAAAGTCAACTTTACAAATAAATCAAGGTTCAACAAGTAGGAAGGCGTTGATATGTAATTAATAAAACTAAAATAGTGCCATTAAAGTTATGTAAATTATTAAAATGAAACTGTTTATGGCTCTGGGGTAATTCCGCTTACAAAGGTGTATGTTATGATATGACCGCTGACCTTGAATGGGCGGCAATAATTTTTGGAAACGTTTGTTGTTTCACAAGTCTAGCAGAGCACCTACACGTACAGTCACGCACATTGTTTTGCGTTTACTGTTATCTGTACTAATAAAAAAGTAGTAAGAGTCATGTCTGTAAAGTATCCGCATATAAAAAGCTACTCAATGTTCGATTAAAAGATTGGTCAAAAACATAAAATTATGTACTTTGTGTTATGGATGATGAGCCTTATTTCACTTTGGAAGGAAATTAATGGCAAGGAAAGAATTATTTTGAAAAGTCTGGTAGTACAGTAGATGTAAAAAGTGAAAACGTAGAGCACACAAGTTACCGAAGAAAGTTTTACGGTCTCGCAGAATTTCCAAAGCAATGTTTTTCGAGTCGGGTTTAGCCGTCAATTCCGACCAATATATTTAATGTTGTTTGCCAAAAGCACATACTTTTATTGGAGAATAGCATATAGGAGCTAATATGATGTTATTGCCTGATTTAGCTTCGAGTCACTGCTTACTGCTGAATGGAGGAGTTAAATATGATATACGCTCGAAGACAGCACATCCGCCTTGCTTGGCTTGCCTTTGGCCAATCGACATTGACATATCCAATCCAAGATTTCTGAATTAATTTAAAAATAATAGTGAATGCTAATAACTTTAGACCTAAAAACATCTAAAATTTAATTCGAAAAATAAATATTTAGTAATTGTACCTATACATATTAAAAAGTCTTTATTTATTTTATTGAACAAAATTTGAAATTAAAACTACAAATGTGTTTTTAATTAAATTTAGCATAAAAAATTCAATTTGGAAATTACAACATAAAACAATAATAGTACTATATAAAATAAATAACTAAACTATCTCAATAATAATTAATAATTTATTGAAAATTATATTCCACCAAGAACCATCAATCGAATCCATCCAATATACAAACAGTAAATATTACAAAAAAAAATAAAAAATGTAGTTCAATGCTATCCAAGATTTACTTTTTTAAAGGACACACAGGTACACAGAAGGTACCACAAAATTGCCGTAAAGCTACGAATAGTAGTAAAGTACGGATGGGGCCAAATTCTTTTTTGCAGTATTTTAAATAAAAAAATATAATAAACAAAAATCTAATGAATTTTGTCTCTATTTTATTCGGCATATGTAACTTCACAGACTCATTCTGGAAATGATTTTTTTCAGCCTGGGGCCGAACGCGGTTTAGGGGTCAAATAGCGGTTATATCGGCCAACTGCAACGCCGAGGAAACTTGCTTGAAAATGAAGTCTCGGTTGCGAGCTTATTCTTTTGATGTCTTGTTTTGTATCATATGTATAAGAATATTAAAAATTTACTTGTGTTCTCTTTATTTTTCTATAATGTATTACTTACGATTATGAGTTACTGCACAAATTATTTAAAAAAAGAAAACTATTTATGTTCGATTTGCTTCAACATGGCCGCGCGCGCTGGTTGTACCTTTTTTAAACATTCACTTTTGAACTACAAACAATTGAATAGCATACTTAATTATTCTATGCGCAAATGTACACATGCGCGAATCATCCTCCCACTATCCGAGCGCTCAAAAACCACACTTGTACCTTAACATTGTAATCAATCAATGATTACGTTGTATCTATTTATGTCAAGTCAAGTCAGTGTTTGAATCTTTTTAGAAATAACTAGCGTTTGCCCACGGCTTCGTTCGCGTGTAAGTGTCTTTCAATTTGTGAGTAGTATTTTTGCCTTGGCGGTTATTTTATAAACAACCCTTATAACCCGGGGCACTTTTATTGTTCGGTTTTACTTAAGAACTGTGCTCTTGTCGGTGAAGCCTTCTACATTCTCTTCTGCACTCCGCCTTCTCTTTGACTTCTTTTATTTACTTTCTCTTTCACCTGATCCATGAATGTTCTCATGGTCACTACGACTATAATAAAAAATCCGCATCCAAATGCGTTGAGTGGTTCTCGAGTTGAAACGGATAATACAGACAACAAAAATTCTAAAAATTTGGCCTCATTACAATACCAGTAAACAATTTCATTAAAAATTTCACAAAAATAGTCTATGTACAGACACGACTTTTTTACTATGTAAGTAACAGCATAGAAAATCGTCCATGGTAACAGCAATATTTTTTCAACACTGCCCTTCAGACATAAAAGAGCTTTTTATTGTTCATTATTATTCCTGTATACTGTTAAGCCATTTTGAGATGTGGTGCTGAAGGAGATTGGAAAAAACAAGCTGAGTAGTAAATAATACCAACGAGACAAAAGACAAAGACAAAGACAAAAGACAAAAAATAATAAACGAAGAACTATTGAATGGTAAAGAAAAACAAAAGTCTACTCAAAGCTTTCCAAAAAGAAAGGTGACCACTTGATACGACATGACGGAAGTAATACTTTATATTCTCTGACATGTCAATCTGACGAAAAAAAACATAGAAGGATAGTTAGAAGGGAAAAGAGAAAAGAAAACCCTGGACAAAATTACTTTGACCATGTGAAGAAAAAAGATCCAAGAGGTTAAATCGATGGCGGAGAAGAGAGAAGAGTGGCAGTGACTCCATCAACAGGAGCGTACCTAGATCGTTTCTATTTCTTAGCTGGATGAGTTTCACCCTTCGGCCCATTTTAACGAAAAAATAAACATCGCATATTAGCCGATAAGCGCCAAGTTTTCTAAACAAACATTCAAATTTACTTCATTCCCCGACCTTGCTTATTATTATACTCACCAATCAACAGACAGAGTTGCTGACGAGCGTCAAACTTTGTCGTCTAGCGCCGGGTGCGCATACCTACTGCTTAACCACTCTGTGCTTAGCTCTTATATACCCGCAATAGAGTTGATAGTCGTTAAGCTAAAACGAGTAAGCGTCAGTTGGTGGTAAGGTGGGCTGTTGCCAAATTTCTACCGCTAGATGACGCATCGTTATAGCGCGCACGTGCAATCGTTGAACACGTGGGAAGATCGATTAGGGTGTTTCTGTTATAATTTTGGGTAGTCCGAGGAGTCAATGGGTAACTATGTCTCAGATGAAGGCCTATGAGCAGCTAGAAAATATATATGAAGAAAGCAAAGACAATACTAGAATTAGGCATATCTACATACTTCCGAGACACAACCAAGGACCCAAAAACCGGGTTTGAAAGTTAAGCCTATCACAGGGTTAATCCTTCATAACGTGTGCCCACTGCCCTCCCAAGCATAAGCTTAAGCCCATCATAGGGTAAGATTAGGTTCGGAAGTGAAGCCCAGCCTAGTGTTACTGTAGGTTTGAAACCCTTCATAGGGTGTGGTTATTACAGAGTTTTAAATTCTTCCAACAGCGCCTTTTAACAAAAAGTTATCTCGCGAGTTCTGTTTAAACGGGTTCTATAGGGATACACTTTCAGATTATTTGTGGTGACACTAAGTCTATAAAAAGGTTTATTAGGGTTACGAGGTTACCCTTAGCGACTAAACTCAAAGAAACCCTAAAAATAAAACCGCAATTTGAATATCCGTAAGTGGTAAGCCCGCTAAGAATAGGATTTCATGCACAAACACTTTGTAAAACCCATGCAGTTACCCTATAATAGGGTAACAAAAATTATCCCTGGTCACAACTGTCGTAGTCGTATAGGTTCACATTATTTCATATGGTATATTATGTCATCGGGAAATCGTTGAATTCGGCATATCATGATTTGCCTAGGCAGATTGTAAAGTATAAAATCGAAAATCTTTCACTTACAGTTCAAAATAGGTCGACGAGCGAAGCGAAGGGAAGCATGCTAGGTGCAAGCCACATAGAAAGGGCGCAGGTGCGGGCGCGCCCTCAGTGCACCCCTTCTATCTGTTTTACACCACGTCCCTCTCCTACATTTTATACGAAAGAACAATGGACAGGCGTCGAGACGGCACGCCACGGTTGCGCCGCGGGCGCGCCGCGGGTGCACTGAAAGCGCACCGCCCACACTTTAGTCGTCAGAGGAAGACATCTTGTCAGATCAAAATCAAACACTTGAATACCACCGATACACACCGGTAGCGCACCGCGCCGCTTCTATGTGGCTTGCACCTTAGGTTTACAAGTAAATACATTTTAACAGAACTAGGAAAATATGAAGTGCCGAATTCTACGGTATGCCGTCGATATATATACGTACCATACAAAAGAAATCTTGATTGATGAATATTGATAAAGCAAAAGAGGTATGTCAGACAGAATGAGTGTTTGTTTACCTATCTTCTTATGTACCTATTTATTGTAAATCGCAAGAATGAATGGTGAATGGTGTTATCAGAAGCCATCTCTAAAACACAGAATGCTAGCATCAGAAAAGCCTTTCAAGTTGTGGCCACTTATGTAAAATGTAAATCAATAGCGAAGTTTGTTGACCTTGTTTAGTTTAATTAGAGCACATGTACTACGAGTATATATTATACTATAATGAGGAAAACTTGACAGCGCACATTTCGTTCGTATTACGATAGCAATAAGAGCAAGGAGTCGGTCAGCGGCAATTGATTTTGTCGGTACCCATGAATGAGGCATGAGGCCATCAACATTGTACCAAGTATACCTAAACAAGCGTCAGAGATGCTGTACTCTAGCCAATATTATTATTATTATCACCAGAGGGTGACTGCGATTTAGCACGTGAATGAGAAGACTACCTAGGTTACGCTCTATTACTTTAGATACGGAACCCTTAAAATATTCTGAAATCTATCAATTGAAAAATTAAAGAGATATAGATAAGCTTAAGATATAGTAAAGTATGTGTAATGAAGTATTGAAGAGTGTATGAAAGAGAAACCAAAATCTATCTATTATTAATTTATTATCTAAAATAACAAACTTACATGCCTAAATTGAAAGTGTCTGCAGTAAATATGTTTTATGGCTCACTCATCAAACTAAACTTATGTCGATATTTCTTGATATTTCTTTTATACGTCTTGTAGTTCTCAATCCAACATAATAAAACTAAGGAAGTGCCTCAGCTGCCGGCGCCGTGTCCCAAATTGGCTGCCGGCACTGACTTTAGAAAAATAAGCGGTAATGTGGTTAGCATATTAAGTATAGGGCCAGGAAGGCTAGGATAGGAAGTAATTTTGTGTCTTTATAGTTATAGAACAAAAAAACTTTCATAAAAGAAAAAAATAAGTGCGACGACGATCGAAGCGAGGAGGAGCGTTTTAGGTTGACATGTAAGATAAAATAAGGAGCTACGCGGAGCGAGGCAACGACGTCCCTAGTTTTGACAGTAACTCAAATTTGTATTTGCAAGTCACCTATTTCAACGATTTCCAAATAAACAACCACAATACATACACAATCTCATACCTTGAAATTTAACATCCTTTGCTCGTAAGAAATTTCTACCGTCAGCGCCGCCGGTATACATTATGGGAGCCGGCAGCCGATGTTTTTGATTTGATTACCTAGTGGCGTTTTTACGTGACGCGAGGTATAGCATACATTCCCAGTGCTTTTGGATGTCTTCATCCCTTGATACAAGCATGTACTTTACAGGGCCAGGATTTATTAAAAAAAAACATTTTTAAACTTGAGTCCAACCATTAGATAACAAAAAAGTTAAAAAAAATCAAGACTCAACAGCTGTGTTTGATAAGTGAATGTATGATAGTGATAGCTAAGGGGGGAGGGTGTGTGTGTGATATGATAACTTGTGTGATTTAGTGCGTATTATTTGTGTGTTAGGGTAGCCTGACAGACTTTCAAAGAGAAAAGCTTTTTAGGGTTCCATACCCGAAGGGTGCCAAACGGAAACCTATTACTAAGCTTCCGCTGTCTGTCTGTCACAGGGAACAACCAATATTAAGATAGCCAGTTGAAATTTTCAAAGAATACGTGTGATTATATGGGCTCTATTACGGCAAAAAAACCGACCAAGCGTGAGTCGGACTCGTGCACAAAGGGTTCCGTCCGTACCACCACATATAACGGGTACGAAATCCTTAAAACATTATGGTACATAACAAATTACCGCCTTTAAGATCTTAGCGCCATCTACCATCTTACCAATGAAACTTGGGCAAAAAGGTTGACATGCTACTCTTGGCACCATTTATTACTTTGGTAACGCCGTCTAACAAGTCAACTTAGATGGCGCTATGATAACAAGAGGTTTATTGTATGGAGGGGGACCTTGGATAAAACTTTTATAATTTAAATTGAAAAAAAATTGCCTTTGTAGAGGCCATAGTAACACGTATTCTGTGTAAATTTCAATGGTCTACCTATTACGGTTGAGGCTGTAGACCTCTGTGACAGACGGACGGACAGACAGGAGACAGCGGAGGCTTAGTAATAGGATCCCGTTTGACACCCTTCGGGTATGGAACCCTGAAAATGTCGTATCTGTACATAGATAATTTTTTTTAGAAATTGTAAATCAAATCGAGTAATTAGTATTGTACTGAAGCCAAAACTACCATATTTAGAATTTTTGTGTCAGTCTGTATGTATGTATGTTCCGTTTTAACTCGAGAACTAATCAACGGAATTGGATGCGGTTTTTTATTACCATTGTAGTGACTCTGGATAACATAATATAGGCTATAAGTGTTAGGATTTATAGGGATTCCAGTAAAAAGCAGAGTTAACGATATAAACAATATTACATTTACTTATCGTTATTTTACCAGGAGAGAAGTGTAATGAATTCGCGTGCGATTCCAGGCGGAGTCACAAAATAGATAGGTACAGAAGGCCTGCTCCCTACAACCAGCGATTTCGGGCGCACGCACACATAGACGTGTACGTACGACGATCTCGGTAGGATTCAGTCGAATGCCAGTACGACTAGTCACGAGTGGTTGCGCTTTGCGATACATGTGATGAGTAGGGATTTAAAATCAAGGTCAGTCATAGCTGGCCTTCTGTATCTATCTATTTTGTGGCGGAGCTAAGGGAGCAGTATACATACCGGGTGTAAACAGACTGCTACCATTAAATTAAACCACATATTCTACCGACCCTACTGAACCACTTTTCCCGAGAATCATACCCGCGGACACCCTTAGTTTAGGAAATAATTGAGTTCCAAACAAAAATGCGTGAACCCTAACACACCGACGTACGGGCGAGTTTAGAGAGAGCGTATCCGTGAATCAGATTCAGGTTTCATGAAGGACGGTAATATAGTAGGGTTCGTAGAATATGTGGTTTCATTTAATGGTAGCAGTCTATTTACACCCGGTATATAATATACTCAAATATGGAAGGGATTTTAGTCAAGTGGTTGTTTTGGGAGCTCGTGTATACAAAATAATATTTACAAGTTAGAAAGAGATATAATATTGTGTTAAAATAACGTAGATTTATTTTTGTATATTCCAACAATAAGGAGTGATAATAAAATAACGCCCAAGCCGAAAACGGGGCATATATTGAAAAAATGAAAGCGGAACCGCGGGCGAAAGGCTAATAAATAATAAAGACACTATTTATAGCATATGTTATGTTGTCCAGGGTCACTACAAATAGATACAAAATGTATAAATATTAATATTTATTAATATATATATATATATATATATTTGTAGTGTACCTGGACAACATTATTATAGGCTATAAGGAGTGTTAATAAAATAACGCCCAAGCCGAAAACGGGGCATACCTATAGGTATATTGAATAAACGCAAGCGGAGCCGCGGGCGAAAGGCTATTTAGTAATAAAATAATCGAAGAATGCCGTATTGCTTTATTATTGTCGGGCGCTACCATTTTAGCATATTGTTTTTTGTTACATTAATGTTGCTATGGCATCTCTATGTTGTTGTTATGTACTACGTGGGACGCACTATAAGTTTCCGGAATGAATATGAAAAAATGCTATTAAAGGTACAAAATTAATTTATTGTTTTTCAAAATAATCTCCCTTGGCGTCTATGCACTTTTTCATTCGATCAAACCAGTTTTGAAAACTTTTGTGCCACTCCCCTGTGGTGACCTCTGAAACGTGTTTTTCATACTCCTCGACAGCCTCTTCTGGTGATGAAAATCGTTGACCACGTAATTGGTTCTTAATTTTTGGGAACAGAAAAAAGTCACAAGGTGCCAGGTCGGGACTGTATGCAGGATGACTCATGAGTTCTACATTTTTCGTCTTCAAAAAGTCGTTTGTCTGTCTGGCCGTGTGAGAACTAGCATTGTCGTGGTGCAGGATGATACGGCGTTTACGGTTATTTTTACGGAGTTCGTCAATAACTTCCGGCAAACAAATGGTCGTGTACCAGTCACTATTCATGGTACGACGATTCTCTAAAGCAACAGTAGCCACGTGTCCAGTTTTATTAAAAAAAGAAGCAATCATCCGCTTAGATGCACTTTTCACGCGCGCCACTTTGGTTGGTTTCGGCTCATCTTGAAAGACCCATACGCTCGATTGCTGCTTTGTTTTGGGATCGTAGCAATAAATCCATGTTTCGTCACCTGTTACTATGTCCCACACCAAATTTGACGCACCTTCGTTGAATCTGGTAAGCATGGCACTGCACCAAGTGACGCGGTCCGTTTTTTGAGCCTCGGTCAAGTTGTGTGGGATCCACCGCGAGCACAGCTTTCTCACACCCAAATGTTTGTGTAGGATTGATTGTATTTGAGTCATGCCTATTTCTAAGGATGCGCGAATTTCATGGTAGGTCACATGCCTGTCTGTTTCAATCATACGGCGCACAGCATCGATGTTTTTGTTGGTTACAGCGGTGGACGGCCGACCATCGCGAGATTCGTCACTGAGATTGATACGACCACGCTTGAATTCTGCAAACCAGCTATAAACAGTCGTCTTGCATGGTGCTTCATTGCCAAAAGCTGTTTCAAGCCGAGCAATGCTCTGTTGAGCTGTCAAATTACACTTAAAATCGTAGAAAATCATACTACGAAAATTTTCCCGAGTTAAATCCATGTTGATGCAGACACACAATTTTTTAAATGGCGCCACAAGGTAAAAACAAAAGACAGTCAGATGAAACAAACTGCATTCTACAGCCAAAGAGTTCTATTTTCAAATGTTACAATAAATTTTTAAATATTTTTTATGTAAGTGGCCAGTTCCGGAAACTTTTAGTGTTACCTATGTATAACGTATTTAGGGCTCCGTACCCGTATTGTATGGCGGTACGGAATCCTTTGTGTGGACATGGGTCACTTACGCGCCGCGGTTAAAAACTCAAGCAGATAGCAGAAAATACCACCGGTCAGCTGCGCACCGATTACCCTTTGTGATTAGGATAGTTGCGCGCCGCGGTCAAAACTTCATGCAGGTAGCAAACGGTCCATGTAAATTCGTGCCAAAAATCTTTATTTTTGGTGTCGATTCGTGCTTCGTTAATAAAATATATTCACTAGGTTTAAATTCGTGCCCTTTTTGAGTATAGATTCGTGCCGTACAATTTGACAATTAAATATCTTCATTTATTTCACATTGGAGTACTGTCACTCACAAAAGTCATTTCAAAAATAATAAATAAATATAAGTAAAATAGATTAAGTTTGCTTATTTGTTGTTAGCACCGAAGTCCTTTATTTTCGAGGCAGCTTTGTCTGAAAAACCTTTACAAATCTTTACAACTTAGGCAATTTGTAAAGATTAAACTATGACCGACCATTGTTTTACATTTTAAGAAATCCATAAGCAAAATATATTGAAAAAAGATATGATGCAGTTGTGGGTTTTGCATTGTTTTGTATAAAAACAAAAGTAGCTTAAATTCAGGTGAAAAGGCTATATCGTTATTGTTTAATTAAAGGATCTTTTTCATTATTTGTCGATTTTTATATTGCTGAAAAGTATGTCCTCAGGTATTAAGGTAAATATGTGAATTAGATTATTTGAAACTATGATTGCACAGATTTGTTTTGCCTTCAATGACAGGTCGAGGACAAGTTATGTTCCATTAGTTGTTTTGCTTTTACATTAGTACTTACCGTATAAAGGATAGACATATTCTAAGAAACAGGGTAAGGGTAGGGTCATAAACATCTATCGGCTTAAAAATCTTAATCCCTAATTTGCGCGCAAGTGTCTTATCGTCACGAGTATGAATTTGGTCAGTTGATTTAATTTCATTTAGTATGTGCAAATTTTCAGGTAGATCAGTCCAAATTTTTAATGGTGATAGATTTATTAAAAAGAAAAGTCGTATTTTTATTTTTAATCATAAATAAACGTATTTTGGATTTTAATTTATTGGCCGCTATATTTCCACTGACGCGATGGATTGATGAACTTAAATCCTTTAACCCATTATGGTGGAGGTATGCCCCAGACAGAGCTGAGTGGAGCGACATGTCAAATGATTTCATTGCTCATGGTAATGCTAAAAAGAGCTCTATAAAAAGCACAATATCAGTCACCCAGTCAAGCCTGGTCAGCTAAGGTGACCTAGACCAAACCTCACTGAATAAGTGAGAGGCCTACCATGTTCTGAAAGGACTTAAAATGAATTTGACATTTTTGCAAATTTCATTTTGTCATTAACTTGAAAATGACATTTAATCTAATTTGTTTTGAATTTTATAATTATTTTTATTTTATGAATTTATAATTTTGTTAATTTGACATAATGAATTATTAGCATTTCCGCATGAATTTTCGAATGTAATTTATTTTGTTTTTATTTAATTTTCAATGTCAGTGCATGTCAAAAATTGTATTATGATGTTATGTAAAATAAAGGCTTTTATTATTATTATTATTATTATATATTTCCAGGAGAATAGCAATCATAACTAGTTATTATTTAGGGATTTTAATCTACTCAAACAGATCCCTTAAATCGTGAACAATTACACAATCACTTAAATAGGCCACCATTCAACCATTGGTGTTTATGTTAACCTCTAGAATTCCAATTTACAGCCTGTGGCTGCATTAGGGTCTACACAAATTACCTTAAGCCAGCTCTAGGCTGGACAATGAACCATATGTGTATGTTTATGCAAAGAGAAGGGTTCAAGGGGCTTATTAAAGGTTCACCAAGCTGTTTTAGAAACAACGCTATTTTGTACATCCATTATAACCTATTTGTTGAATAAATTAAGCAGTTATAGATAATAATGGAATGTTAGAAAGGTAATATCGATGTTTTTGTTTATTTTTTGTCTTATAATAATACAACTTGATAAAAACTTCTTCGTAAAAGTTATGAATACATACACTAATAATTTGTCACCTAAACATTTTTTCGTATATTTCATTTTAAAACTAATAATCATGAGGCGCATGAAACTTTTTAATACAAAAGTAACATTAAAAATACAGTAGTAGTAATACAGTAGTAGTAACATTAAAATTACAATTGCAATCATTTTGATGGCAGATAAAGCAAATAAACTAGTATTTTACGCAAATACAATAACAACGCACCACTATATTAACGCATATTTAATTTACTAGACATCATGCAGATCATTTTAGTTGATTCGATTTAAACTACCATCATAAAAAAGATACTGTATTCTTTTGAACGAAAACACATATTCCCCTAAACTTCAACAGTCTCTGTGTATCTAATGCATACCTTACAATTCATTAGGCTGTACAATGAATGTCGGGGAGTGTATTTTCAAGACTATAGCTGTTAAAAATATCTCATGATGCCCCTTAACGTGCTCTTATCTTTTTGTGCCCTTATAAATGCGTCTATAATGCTTCTGTACTGCAAATTGACAGAAGAGTATACCATAGGCTGTTTAATTTGTGCCCAAATAAGCATTACAATGGCTGAGGAGGGGTATATAGTTCTTTTACACAGCTTGGCTGTAATACTTAGAGTTTCAATGTGGTTAATAAGACGGCTACTATACAGATATCTGTGCTACTTGGGCGGCTATTCTGGTAAAAAATGTTTACACGCTTTGCTTTTCATACGTCTCTGTTTATTGCGTCATAAATACTTCTATTGAGTATAACTCCTTAAAACACACGTAAAGCATGTTATGAATACGTTCAACAGGTTTATATTATAAGAGTTTGATACGTTTCTTCATAAGGAGCTTGTAAAAATCACCCGCTTTCGGCCTTCGCAAATTGTTGCATGTGCGAGAATCGCCGTCCAGGTCGGTAGGGTCATAAAAGTAATTAGAAGGATCTGGAAACTGAACGCGGCGAGCAAGTGACCAACACCCCTTTGTGTGCGAGTTCGACTCGCATTTGGTCAAATTATTTATTTTCGAGAAACCGTCAAATTATGCATAAACAAGTAGGTATGGCTCCGTGTCAAAAATGGTACAAAAACTAAAACTGTAGATTTTAATGGCTTCTTTATTTTGAAGATAAAATAATTATTCTAAACTGAGATCCAGACAATGAAACTCCACCTGCCAGGGAAATTAAAAAATATATGTATATGTTCGTTGATATAATATATTATATGGGACCCAGATAAATACATTTATTGAATTTTTATTTTAATATTCGGTTTTGAAAAATATCCAAATTTCAGGTCTGTAACTCATTCTATAGGTATATTAAATTTCCAATGTAAAATTCCGCAGGTATATACGAGTTAGAGATCCGTGACATACTGACGGATAGACAGACAGCAGAGTGACATTAATAGGGTTTTGTTTTGCCCTTTGAATAAAGGAAACTCAAAATCACGCCAACAGGCAAATTGTATAAACTTTACAGGAAAAATAAATCAGTTGGGAAAATTTTGATAAACATCGAGATATTTGTTATCTTGTCATTTGAATGTCAGTCAAGGGCAGGTCACGGTCGAAGCTTTAAGAGACATCTTTGCTTGTGTTATTTATTTTAGTTTATGATAATATTGATAATTGATAAATAATGAACTCTTTCACTAACACCTCCACAAGATAATATTGCTATTAAAAAGGTAGGTATCCAATCCAAATCCATATTATAAATTAATTCGAAAGTGAGTCTGTTACTCCTTCACGTCTCAATGATTGAACCGATTTGGATAGAGCTAAAATAAAGGGCGGACAACAAAAAAACTTTTGATACCTGTCACTTTTGTTTGACACATGCCACTTTTGCAGCTATCACTGTCATTTTGCGTATGCACATAACTGTTGGCACTTGACACTTGTCACTTTTGATTTTTTTACACATCTGTCATTTTTTAGGGTTCCGTACTCAAGACGAAACGGAGCCCTTATAGGATCACTTTTTTGTCCATCTGTCTGTCCGTCCGTCCGTCTGCTGTTAAGACCCTTTATCTCGGAAACGCGTGGAGGTATCGAGTTGAAATTAAAACCATATACTCAGGTCTACAGACTCTACAGTCCCTTGAAGCTGTGAAAAAATCTAACTTCTAATGTAAAAAAAAGATACGGCCGTTTATGGTACCTGCGCGCTACCCGTTACTAGTATGTTTTATGTAAAGCCCGGCAATTGAGGATGGATATACCGCCATCAATCGGTCCCAAGCATAGTGGGCTACCTGGTTGTGCCTGTTTCAGTGCTGTCCTTATACTCCCAGGAATATCTTCAGAGGGATTTGTGAGTGAGATGATGGTACCTCCACAGTCAAGCCCGGCATCCAACTCTACCCTAACGCCTTATATAATGTGGTTACGATATTTTTATGTTGTTAGATTTCAATATTTTATGGAATGTTTGGTGTTATAACCATACTAACTTCTTGAAACGTTTTCTGAAGTCATAAAACCATGTATAACGAAATAGTAAAATACATTCTTATTTGATACCCAAATATATTAAGATAGCAACCTGATGCAACTGCGCACGCGCAAACCATTTCCACCACCCAATGTACGATAGTGTAACACGGTAACACTGCTGACTTCTGTGACCATTCGTGATAACCTCATTTAGACGGCCGACCTGTTCCATAACCATCTTTATTCTCAGTCAATAAGGGTTTTGTTAACTATCTAATTAGTTTGTTGATTGGTGTCTCCTCATAATGGTCGCTTTATATTCCAATTTTAAACTTGCTTGAGACGTCGAGTGGCGTGACATAAGCCAACCAACCGACGACGGCGATTCCTTTAGTAAGTGCGACGACCTCTGTGTGTAGTGCGCACAACCATCGATATATGACTGCTTTCATCATATATTATTATGATACTAGCTTGAACTAGCGGCTTTGCTCACATTAGAAGAATAGTACATTATGTACTATTGAGCAAGCAAGTGAGCTGCGTTGGACATTACAGTCGAGGCGGGACTGCAGCCCGAGCCGAACGACGACGGCGTAATAGAGCCGAGAGTGTAATGTCTAATGCTCACGCGTTTCATAAGACGTTTTTTAACACACTTGCGAGGAAAAATAATCAAATTTCACATAATCGAAACCACAGCTATGAATTGACAATTTTCTTTGAAAAACGGCAGCGAGAATTGTTTATGCGCGCGCAGATGGAAATAGAGGCACTGACGCATCGGTCAAACAGCCAAATATTGCCAAACAGCCAAATATTAAATATTATCAAACTGAATATTTTTTGTATTTACAACAACAATTTGAGTGAATTTGTTGATAAAAATAAATAATTTGATAAAAGTTAATTATTATTCATTATATTTTAGCTGAGACAGTTTATTTAATGGATAAAACTTTGCTAGTTCTCAAGACATCAAAACTCTTTGCTAAGATTTAAAAAAAACTGTAATGTAAAAACCACTAGTGCGATAATGTAAAGTAAAAAGCACGCGTGTTTAATATGCTGCATTATGACCCTAAGAATGCTGCAATAGCCAGTTAATAAGCAAGTGTGTTAAAAAATGTATAATCAAAGGTTTTCAGCTTGGCAGTTATTTTATCAACATCCCTTATAGCCTATACCCTATATGTTGACCAGGGTCATTAAAACGATAATAAAGTAAAACCGCATCCAAATCCGTTAAGTGGTTCCCGAGTTAAAACGCAACAGGTAGGCGGAAAAATTCAATTTTTTAAATAATCTATTTCATTTAAAACTCCGCAGAAATATTAAATGTACAACTTCTTTTCTTCTTTATTTTATTACACAGGATAATATGGTTTTTGTAATATGAATATTTTTTTGTTAAAATCTGAGTTCAGATTCGGATTCAGCACACAAATTACTCCAAGAAAATGATAAAAATATCATAAAATAAAAATAAATGTTTGATTTTGTTGTGCTGTGTACATCAGGGTTTGAGGAAATCATGATCCACGATGTCTAACAAAATAAAATACACAAAATGATTAAAGTACAGATATGGTTTAGTTTTGTTATTAATTTAATTATTATTATTTCATGTTTATTTTATGGTTTGGAGGCTTTGTTATCATGTTGATGACACTTATTAGATCAGAAAAAGCTTTTACGGGTGTAAATAGATATTTAAATGACACTACATAATTAATAGATCTGCAGAGAAATTGTTCTTTATTTCCGCTGGTCATGTTTCTTTGGGAAAGTTGTTCAGTTTATTTTACTTTATTTGTTTTCAACTGTTACTTCACACAGACTAACTGAACACACAACGGATTTGGATACGATTTTATTTACTTTCATCATAGTGTCCCAATGCAACTGCGCTGAAAATGCAACTGCGCACGCGCAAACCAGGAGTGTTGATAAAACACCGCCCAAGCCGAAAATGAGTCGGAGATTGAATAAACACGGGCGGAGCTGCGGGCGAAAGGCTAGTACTCGTAATATAATAAAATAAGATATTGAAGAAATTGCCTACTTGTGGATTAAGATTAAGATTTATTATTTTGGTTACCAACCAGCGAGCAGATAAGTAATCTAGATATTAATGTAAATAAAATGAATCATTATCATAATAGGGGCTTAGTTCATTCTAGTGCATTCAGTACAAGTATACTTCTTAGGGTTCCGTAGTTCCAGTAGGGTGCCAAACGGCACTATATAACTATCTACCCGTCGGACTGTCACACACCGTAATAGGTGGCCAGTAGAAATTATCACAGAATACGTATTACTGTGGCCTCTAACAAGGCAAATAAAAATAAAAATGTATACCCAAGAAGTACCACACAAAAACCTCGAAAGAGTACAATTTTTTACGTTATTTCTTTCAGCTCTATCTTAAAAACGGTAATATATACAAGTTTCAAATTTGATCAGATTGTTGTACACACTCTAAAAATACACAGCAAATAATGAAAATTAGGGTTCCGTACTCGGAGGTTGTCGAATTGTTTGTCAGGCGTTACCATTACAGCGGCCTGGTTTTGTCGCCTTGATGTTGCTTTGGTATCTACAATGTTGTTATTTATCATTCATAATGTTTTTAGGGTTCCGTACCCGTATGGTATAGTACCATGTGAACTTTTTTTTTTCTTTCTTTATCGGCACTAACATGTTTTTACCAACGGATGCATCCGGTGCAGCTAAAAGATGAAAGCTGGTGCAGCCAAAAAATTAAAGCTGGTACAGCGAGTCTGTATGCGATATTGATATTTTAACAGTAAGGGTAAATCTGCTAATTAAAGAAATAGGGTGCACTTGTTGTCACATCTCATGTTTGACAGTTTGGTTCCTTTATCAACCACAGCTATAAAGGTTATTGAAAACAAAACACATTGATTATTAATTTACGGCTAAAGTTTCTCGATCAATCAAAACTAAACCTATAAGGAATTTAGCTTTTGCGGACATTTAATAGTTTCAGTGAGGCTTTATTACGGGTCCCAGCTGGCTGATAAACTGATACTGATAACATAACTAAAGAAAACATCTAAAATCTAATCTAATGACACATTTTATAAAAAAATACATTGTCTTGGTTACGACCCGGATACTTCATAATTTAATAATAAATATCCAATAACAAAAATACTGCGACGAAAAACAAAAATGTTGCAAGCCCTTTAATTTCCTACGTATAGAGTGTTTTTATTATTATCTATCCGAGGGTGATAACTATTATGAAGATACAGTATTCGTAGTTGTACTTTGGATCTGATAAACAAACCCTGATGATTGATTAAACGAGATACTTATACGGGGATAAGGTATTGGATTGTTAGATTAAAAAGCAATGACTGATAGAGAATAATGTTTCTTTTTTACGCATCTAGTAAAAATTAAGTGTTGTACCTACAAGTGTTGTATTTACAACACTACACAAAAAATTAAGAAAAAAAATGTTTTTTTTTCAACTTTCTTTTCAGTATCTATCGCAAATATAAAACAGAAATCATGATAATGATAAAACATAAACCAATGATTTTTTTAACGGCTTTCGCTGAGCGAAAAGATCATTATCGTAAAAGCAAAAAACCTTCGCATGCAGCCGATAGGTAACATAAACTTTTAGCCAACCATAACAGCAAAGTAATAGAAATAATAGAAGTTAGAACATTTAGCAAATTTACCAATAGAATTAAAGTTATCAATTCATGATTTGAACATACATATGTAATACTGTACGAATGTATTGAAACTTGCGCACATTGATAAACAAGGGTCCAAACGAACAAACATACATACCGGGTGTAAATAGAGTGCTACCATTAAATGAAACCACATATTCTACCGATCAAACTGAACCACTTTTCGTAAGAAACATGCCGCGGTAACCAATAGTTTGGGAAATATTTGAGTATCAAACAAAAATGCGTGAACCTTAATGCACCGACATACGGGCGTTTTTTGAAACAGCGGATTTTGTAAAACAGCTGTGTAGACACAGCGTTCTAAAATAGACCTTCTACCTACGAGATAAAGTCTTTAAGTTACAGTTGAATACCTTTTCCTCTGAAGATTTGCGCAGGTGTTTTTCTTCAGATAATTGTTCAGTATGATCAGTAGAGTATGTGGTTTTATTTAAAGATCTCAGTTCATTTGCATCAACCATCCATCCATCCATCCATCCATCCATCAGCCTGTTTCGTCCACTGCTGGACATAGGCTTGCACAAGTGACGCTGTTGCCTGTCACCAGTCTTTTTAGGGTTCCGTAGTCCGACAAGGAACCCCTATAGTTTCGCCATGTCCGTCTGTCCGTCTGTCCGCGGCTTAGCGCAGAGACTATTAATACTAAAAAGCTGTAATTTGGCATGAATATAAATATTTATCACGCCGACAAAATAGTAAAATAAAACCTCGAAAAAAAATTTTTTTGATGGTACCTCTCATACATGTAAACTGGGGATGCATTTTTTTTTTTACTCGTTTATCCCATAGTGTGGGGTATTGTTGGATAGGCCGTTTAAAAACATTGTGGGTGTGTGAAAACCATTTTTCGATTTAGAGAACCGTATACAACAATATAATATATTTAACAACAATACAATATAATATATGCCTTATAAACATCAAGGCGACAAACAAGCCGCTAAAATGGTAGTGCTTGACAAACAATTTGGTACCCTTTGAGTAAGGCACATAGTTTGTATTACTTGTTAATTTAATTTAGAGATTAAGGTGG
This sequence comes from Ypsolopha scabrella, assembly GCA_910592155.1. Classification (NCBI taxonomy): domain Eukaryota; kingdom Metazoa; phylum Arthropoda; class Insecta; order Lepidoptera; family Ypsolophidae; genus Ypsolopha; species Ypsolopha scabrella. Next base: position 51,219,502 of record OU342960.1, read on the forward strand.
ATCGATTTTTGCGTTTTTTTATTTTCATTTGGCCTGGGTGATAGATAAAAGAAAAAAATAGTTTAAAAATCTTTTAATGTTTTGTACTGCCTCAAGGCCCCAAGGGGTTGAAGTTTAGCAAAATTTATGAAAACAAAAAAAAAACGTTTTTTTTATTATTTTTTATTTTAATCCTTATGTAAGCTATTTACAAAAAATAGGTCATGAAAATTCTGTTGCGTTCCGAAGTCTTAAGATAAAAAATTGTGATAAAAATGCCTAAAACGGGAAATTGTATTAATTTGCACAGTTTTTATTTAATTTGAGACATGTGAATGGACGAATATTTAAATGATTATTTTATGTGATATACTTTATATGGCTTTAACTAAAACAAATATTAAGAAAAAAAATGTATATCGGCCTGCATAGCTGCTGACTATATACAAAATAACGTCGAGTCCGCTAATTGTTAGTGCATCAAATTCCATTAAAAATATATGTACATTTTATTTAAGGTACTCTGCGCCGACCAGGGACTAGGAATAGCTTGTTGGCGCTGACCAAATTTTTTAAGACAGAGCTTTGCCTTTCTTTCTTTTTTAGAAGATATTTATAAAAAAACCGTAGCAGTTTTCCTAAGACTCTTTTGCTTAGGTATAGAGCTGATAGTACAGATATACTCGTACATACAGGTTTAGATTTTATACACGAGAAGCAAGATACACCAGAAAAAAAAACACTGCTATTATATAAAAAATAATATCCACTTCTACGCAGATTCTTAATGCCCATACCAGAACAAACGACAGTCATGTTTAGCGACGTTTCCATCGTACAAATTGTCTCATGTTACAACTCAGTCTCAACGACTTTGTGATAGGAATGATAAAATTACAGCAGCTGTCTATTGGTATTCCACTGATCAAGACCACAAAAGTATAGCTTTGAAAAGGTCATCATCGGTCATCAGGTAGGCGGGAGGCGTCTCGACTGAGAGAATGACTTGTACTCTAACGGTATTTAGCACTATAAAAATGGAAGCCTAAGCTGCAGAGTAATGAAGTTTTATTAAGCCTAATTATTGATTCGCTACTAAAATTACTGACTACAGCAGAAGTATGCGTTGTTTAAAACATTTTATATCATATTATGAACTTAAAAATAGGGCAAAATGATATTTTTTTCACGAACGTTTCTAGTACGGAAAAAAAACAAATTATAGTATCGTTCTCTTAACAAGATAAGATAATGCTATAAAATATTTTTTTTGATATTACAGTACCATCACACTAAATAGGAAGGCAAAGAATACTTAGTTCATACAGTCATGTCTGAGGTTTTGATATCTAAATACTAATGAGGTTTTTAAATAATATTGACTAATACGTTCAACAATGCATTGCGGCCCGACCAAGGAAGTTTCATAGCGGAAAGCGGGTACGAGACCTCACCGCTATGAAACCTCCTTTGTGACCTAACCTCACATTCGTGCGCGGTAGACTGATATTTTATTTATTTAAGTTTTATTCTGGGCAAAATGTCTGACAAAAATGGTCGAATGATACTGAGCAAGGAAAAAAACGAACAATTTCATTACAACAAAATCAAGAAAAGCTTACGACACGTATCATCAAGTATTTATGAATTGAAAATAAGTTGGTGTTTACGAGTAGATAAAGTAGTGTATGAAACTGTACAACAAGGTATTAAAACACTCGTGGGTTCCTAATAAAAAACTCGCCTAAACTCCGTTTTTTAAACTCACACTCGTGTTTTAATAACCTTTATTAGACTTAGGTTTAATGACCCTGTTTGTGAAACACGAAAAATATTTTATTGTGCCTCTGTACTTGTTCAAGAATAACCTCGACTCAATTAGTGTAGGAAGACAAGATTTTATTTTGCGTTTATTACCGTAAAAATCTCCAGTATGAATTTGGTTATAAAAACGAAAGTCAGCAGCACCATCCGACAGTGTCGCTTATAAGGAAATTCTGGGAAGTAATGAATGATGTACAGCAAACTAAAGAAAAGTGCTATTTTTTACAAACTGATTCATATTTTTAAATTTTTATACATTACCCGTTCCATTTCCATTCTCGTTGTTTACTTTTCAACACACATCTGGTCTCGACGATTGTTCCAATATGTATTTCAATGAATAATTTTATGAATTTGAATGAGTACAATCCTTGAAACGCCGAATTCCGCCATGTATTAGTATAAAGGCATAATTGCGAACAATTTATCAGTGAAGGTTTAATAAATGAAAGAGAAATTAAATCGCGTTTTCTTTTAGTTTGCTTTCTGACTTTACTTCCCAGAATTTGATTCTCATAAGCAACATTATCGGATGGTGAGTTTCTCTCAAACGAACCCCACCTACTAGGATGAAAAAATACTTAATAGAGACTTTATATATCGAAACATTGACCCGTAAAAGGTACAGACAAGTAAGCTTTATGAATCTGAGTGTATAATAGCTAACTTCGCTTCGCATGATCCTGCTTTATACCAACAAATACTGCAACAATCACTCTGAAATTAATATGTGATAAAGTTGAGGGCTAATGCTATGACAACGCTGTGGTGAAAACTTGAATCCATTAAAATTTATCGATAGAAAAAAATTACAAAGTTACCTCCAAACCGTTCAATAAACCGATAGCATTTTATGAATACTTGAAATAAGATCTGAAACTTTGCATAATATACGAGTAACTGATATTAGTATAAAGCAGCTGCAGACTGTAACATAAAAATGAAAAAACCATCAGTGTAGCCGCGATTTCCAAATAACTGATGTTTTGCGTGCGCGGCATCTGATTAGAGTAGGGTAGACGGTTAAAAAGCAGAAGCGTTAGAGCAGGACTGCGAATTGAGGTATTATGGGCCCTTAAGTTGATTGCTTTACCTATTCTGAAAAATAATTATTTTAACAGATGGACTGATGAAGTTAACGTAAAAAAATGATACCACCGTTTATGCCGCAATAAAAATATATTTCGACACTCTTAAGATAATCAAAATTTATAGGGTATTTTCCGTTGACCCAGAACTATGAAATTTGGCAAGTAATACCGTCATATACTACAGGCATAGGGAAAAATCTGAAAACTATACATTTGTAATTAAATCATCAAAAATATAGTCTTCAACGGAACCCTCGGTGGGCGAGTCCGACTCGCACTTGACCGGTTTTTTTTGTGAAAAGGGTACACAATATCTTGCCGGTAACAAATGAACACATGATGGCGGATATAATTCGACAAACTAGTCATGTATTATTTTTTTAACAGCATATTATTTACATTTTTAGCTCAAGGTAATCAGGTAGAATATTTTATGTAGTGAATAATGATGTATTTGAATTATAATCAAACATCTCTGTTCAAAAATAATTATCTCCTTTTCGATACGACGCAATAATCGCAGGCGCGTTTTTTTTGGATATATCTTTGTTTTGATTTACCGCACTACTCAAACTCACCGCTTTTTAGGGTTCCGTAGTTTTAGTCTTATAGTTTCGCCATGTCCGTCTGTCCATCCTTCTGTCCGATGAAATAATACCCCTTTCATAAATCATTTTACAACAATCCCTCCAAATATTTTTCACTTGTTGCATTTCTCTGACACGTTTTTAGCTCTCTGACTAGTCCGAGTAGAACATTCGTGTCTTCTTCTGTAGTAACTTTTCTCAAGGCTTTCACTGGTCTCAGCACGATGGCGTCTGATCATCACTAAGTATTGCTACTGCTACGACGCGTCTCAAGCCTTCTCATTGAAACATTATGACTGTGGCCGCATCAACGACGATCAAACCGACCACAAGGAGACCTGCTGACACTTTGTTACGCCTCTCACGCGTTTCCACAGTACGTCGTCTGCTTCAGGACCGACTATCATTGTCAAAAACCCTTTTCAAATAAGATAAAGATAAGCCTGAGTATAGTGTCCTGTGTTGGCGTTTTGTCATTCTATCATTATCTCGAAAAAAATCACTTTTACTTTGAATCCACTGCTGACCGGCAGCGTGTGGGATGTGACCGTTTTCTCGTCTATCACATAGTGTATCGTATCGTTGGATAGGTCGTTCAAAAATATTATGGGGTGTGAAAACCATTTTTCGATTTAGGGATCCGTTGGCAAAATATTAAGCGCAAAAGTGCAAATTTTTGTTAGAGTCTAGTATCCCCCTCTGCCGGCTAAACGGTTGTTTATGGATATGTAAAAAAATTCACAGAAGTAGTATATATAATTAATTTAAAGGGAAAACTATCACAGCTAAGTAGGCCTTAAAAGTTTAGGAGTACAGGTCGCGCCAAACTTTTAATCCCCTCTAAACACGACAATACGGGACTAGAAGTTGGGCGCGATCTGTATTAGCAAACCAACTTAAAAAATGTATCATGGGCAACTACGGAACCCTACACTGCGCCTGGCCCGACACGCACTTGGCAGGTTTTTTTATATACAGGGTGTAAATAGGTCATAGTCAAAAAATATATACGTAACATTTATGAAAATTGTTTTAATGTAACTGAAAAAGTAACATATATGAATTGTAAGGGCTGATACATACAATAAATAAAAAAAATTAGTGATTATTATTTACGTAATGTTTTTCGTTTAAGGGCTTGTATTGCGTCTTTCAAAGGTTTTTGTTTTAATATGCTGAGCCAACTACTTATCTGATCAATGTAAAACTTGAACACGTGTTTTTTCAGACCTTTGCCTTTCCGTTGTCAAGTCGGTTACCTAATTGGACACATTTCGCTCGAAAGATTTCATTTTTGAAAATGATTCCTATTGAGTTATTATTTCGTTTTATGTCTGAAATTACTGCTATAACAAGAAAACATTGTTTATTTTCCGATATCAGGTGGAGAAACTCCTACTTTTTCGTAAATTCCAGAAAAACCTCCTAAATTCACTGATTTTGCGTTGCCGCCAGCACGCGAAGCGAGCATTCTAATGTAGACTTTCTGACAACATACTGAAGTTCAAAATCGCTCAGTAAGATTATCGTGCACCAGGGATAAGGCCTTAAGGAATTATCAGGATAAATTAATATTTTCAAAAACCTTAAAAGCTTTTTTGGAACCCTGGGGTCCGAATGTGACGCTTCCGAATTTTTTTGAGTCCAAAGGTCTTACACTCGACTTACTATACAGTAGGAATTTTTTTCCGTTAAAATATCCCAACGCCAAAAGGGTTTAGCGAAAATGACAAATAAAGTCAAAACTGTCAAAGTCAAAGTTTTTTCCATGGATACACCTCGCTGGCTCGACCTCCGGGCTCGCCAGTTTGGTTAGACCTTTTTCATACTAAAATCCCATACAAAACAGGGTTCACGGAAACTGTCAAAAAGTGTCCAATGTTAGATTTTATCCCCAGTCAGTATGACATGCCCTATGATACACCCGAAGACAACTTTCATGTCAGACTACTCCTTCCGACTAAACAACCATGTCAATGGGTCAGTCAGTCAATAACCGTTTTGTAGCGCTTTATAGACCGGGTGTAAATAGACTGCTACCATTAAATGAAACCACATATTCTACCGACCCTACTGAACCACTTTTCCCAAGAATCATACCCGCGGACACCCTTTGTTTGGGAAATAATTGAGTTCGAAACAAAAATGCGTGAATCCTAACGCACCGACATACGGCTGAGTTTCGAGAAAGCGTCATCCGTGAAACACCTGTTTCGGTACAACAGGTGATTTTCGGTTACAAATATAAATATACCGTCACGACATGAAACCCATAAATACAAATTGTAAATACAAATTCCTTTAAAAAAAAGTAACAACCCTGTTATGCTTTTATAATCCATGCGAATTATATAATTATTAGAATGCCTACAGAGACTTCCGGAGATAATTAAAATTTATTTGATCTGATTGATGAACTAGCGTTGGATTTTTTATTTATTGAGAAACCTGTTTACTCACAGATACTCGTAGCAAAACACTCAACCCGAACAGAAGGGCATGGAAGTTGCCTGGGGGACGTTAGAGTTGCAATCATCTGTTCATCATCATCATCGTCAATTGGATAACAAGCAGCAAGTGATGTCCACAAAAATGAGTTGGCAACGTCGAGTCAAACCGTTAAGTCAGGTTTACCTTTCGGTACAGTTTGATTTTCATTTAATTTCATACATACATACATGTATACTTACGCCTGTCTCCCAGAGGGGTAGGCAGAGACTACAGATTTACATCTGCTACGATCCTGACACACCTCTTTTGCTTCTTCAACCTAGTCATACAAGCTCTTCTATTCCGGGTACTTCTTACTTTGCCCTTTTTCAGTATGTCACCTATTTGGTCGGCATACTCCCTTGATAGGGCGCGGCCCAGTCGAGCGTTAGCTTCCACTTATGCAGCATAACTTTCTTTCGTCACTCTACTTTCATTCACACTCTCTATATGCCCAAACATTTAATTTCATGGTAAAGTAATCCGTATTACACAGTAACATTTACTTTATTATAAACCAGCTTTTGCCCGCAGCTTAGCCCGCGTTCAGTGAATCTTTGCTCCGTTTTCGGCTTGGGTATTATTTTATGAACACTCCCTATAGCTTATGTTTTGACCAGGGTCACGGTCACTGCAATGATAATAATACAAAAAAACACGTCCAAACCCGTTGAGTGGTTCCAGAGTTAAAGCGTTTTTTCAATCATTGCCCCGTTTTCGGCTTGGGCGTTATTTTATGAACACGCCTTATAGCCTATGTGTTGACCGGGTCACTAAGATGATAATAAACAAAACCGCATCCAAATCCGTTCTCGAGTTATAAAAGCGTTTATTCAATCTTTTCCCCGTTTTCGGCTTGGGCGTTATTTTATGAACACCCCTTATAGCCTATGTGTTGACCAGTGTCTCTACGAAGATAATAAAAAAACTGCATCCAAATCCGTAGAGTGGTTCTCGAGTTAAAACGGAACATACAGACAGACAAAAATTCTAAAAATTGTTGTTTCGGCCTCAGTACAGTACCAATAACCCATTTCATTTAAAATTTCGCGAAAATATTCAATGTACACACACGACTTTTTTACTGTTTTATTATTACTATATTAGTATAGATAAATAAATAAATAAACCAACCAAAATAACCAACGTTTTAAAAGAATTACTTTTCGTTTATTCACAACCCTTCAAAAATATCTCAAGTAGATAAAAATTGAAATTTAATCCAGACATTTGCTGACATCCTTCCATAAGAAACTAACCTTCTTTTTCGCATAAAAGTGAGTGAGAATATAGTCCTTCACAAAGTGATTTAAGTCTGATGGTGTATGCGTAACAAGAACGGAGCTATTGTCTAGCGAAAGAAACCAACGCAAAAATTGTTTTAATGAAAAGAGATAAAACTTTTATGAAATTATTACAAAAAACAATAGCCAAAGTACAAAATTATTCATTCAAAGTGAATACAAGGACAAAAAGCACATTATTTTGTTTGTCGCACGCACTGTATAAATGGCATTGGCCCTCTGGCACAGCAAAATGTTGCGGGTTAGTGCTGGGATATTTGAACTTTTCAAGAGAAAGAAAATCGGCTCTTTTATTGGAGAAGGAATGTTGTTCCAACCATAGACATATGTCTATGGTTTCAACAGTTGTATTCCTATTAGATCTACAGATAACGCGCGAGTTGAGCGCAGAGCTAAGGAATGTACTATATACACACAGAGCCGTTCTCTCTACGCACACAACACAACACAGCAGTCGTCGAGAGAGGTGTGTGTGCGGGCGGCGCGGCCCCCGACTGCATTCAACTCGCACGCTATCTGTACATTTATAACCGACCCTGTGATCTGGGGGTTCAAACGTCTCGATCACTGATCTGCAGGTGTGAGGTTGAAATCCTGTAAGGGCACATTTGTGTTCGGTCTAAGTGTTTAAGAAGACACTTTAAATTATGGATTTATATTTGTGCCCGAAGTAAAGCAGACAACAAACGGAAGAAACAATTTGTAAAAATACTTTATTATCAGTTATGCGTATGCAGTGTGGGTTAGGTATAGTCTAATTTCAAGTGAGGTATACCCCCGCACATTCAGATCCTAGGTCGCAACAATTCAAAGCATGCTAATACTTTGTGGGTTCGATTCCCATCAGAAAGTGTCAAAAACTTGGGCAGTTTTGGCCTCTTTTAAATATTTTTATTGGTGTTGTAAATTCGTATATCTAGTGTGGTATGGTTTAAATTAATTTTAAAATCCTTTAAAGAATAATTTCACTATGATTTGAAATATTTTGAATCTTGTCGTTCGTAGCGACATCTGTCATTGTTTCATCATACTTCCGAGTATGCATGCTTTTGATCAAACAAACAGAATACGATTTATCTCGTTATTTCGTATTTTATATTGTAGGGTAGGTGTAAAATGCAACGCCTTATACAAAAAGTAAAAATTCTATCTAAGTCAGTCTATTTTCGTGAACGTTACGACGACGTTAGGCTAAATTTCTCACTCGTAGAAAAATATTGATTTTAATCGTTTTATTTTCTTTTAGCCATGCCTAATTAATCACCTATCAAAACTTTTTAGGGTTGAAAGTGGGGTTAAAATAGTTGTTTTGCGTGATCAAGGTTCAAGTGTTTGTGGTATAGCAAGACGTCTAAATATAACATCTTATATAGGCAGCTGTTTCCCCCTGCCCCCCCCCCCCCTTCTGATGCCCATGGTTATGATAATGTTTTAGTAAAAAAGTATCTGACATTATTGTCGTTTTGTTATTTACAGAAAAAAACTGTTCGATTCTGGGTTCGCCGACACGTAACAGAATGGGTCCAGGCAGCGCCGAAAATGTTAAAAACTGATTCACAACGCACCAGCAAATTATCCAGAGGCATTCACAAGATCCTTTTACGACCACGAGATCTACAACTACAACTGAGATACACTAGACTGGCTTAGTGACTGTGCGTGAACATTTGCCTGCTGCTGGGTTAAAAACCTACAAAGCAGCAAGAAGAAATTCAGCTCTGCTCTGCTCAGCGACTCAAATTTAGTTTTGTCTACATGGGAAATAATGCATGGTCGCGACCTATGTTAGAATACGGCCAAAAGCATGAAACACCGAATAGAACTGTCATTCAAATTCATATTTAGGACTAACTAACGAAAAGGGCGTGAAAACTGACGATACAAGATCAAGATACCGTTCTAGAACCTGTGGTCAAACCATTAAGTCACACCTGGTTTAAAAACCAGCCATGGGTCTTCCAGCAAGACTTAGCTCTCGGACACAAAGCAAAATTTCGGTTTCGGGAAAAAAAAAAATATTTTATCTCACAGGAAGAATGGCTATCCTCCAGCCCAGACCTAAACCATCTGGATTATGCCATATGGTAAATGATAGAAGAAAAAGCCTGTGCTAAACCTCACATGGATCTCGACTCTCTGAAGTGCGCTATTTTCAAGACAGTGGCGGAATTGGACATGGTAGTAGTGCGTGCTGCCATCGATGACTGGCCTCGTCGACTAAAGGCTTTTGTTCATGCCAGGGGCGGTCATTTTGAATAATTTTAATACATGTTAATCTTGAATATCTGTGCTTTTATTTGGTATATAATTCATTGTTTTATTATTTGCATATTTAGTATTATTAGTGTTTTTAGTAAGTAACCAACTAGGTATAGAACGAGAATATCATCCGAGCCACTAACGCCTCGGGCGTTCTCTCTCTTAATAAAATTATCAAAAATACTTAATCCATTCTGGGCTGAGTTCAGTTTGATTACCGCCGACGACACTCGGCAATCATGACATCTCTTTTGCACGAGTTGAATTCGTTAATGATATCCTGCTGTTGCAGCTGGTTAATACGAAAACCAAATTTGATTGTTCAGTGTGTCTTATTTTTAAAGTTTATAATTGTATAACTTTATGATATGAACTATTACGAACTCAAAATGTAGAATATTATTTCACCGTGGTTATCGACAGACTGTACATATACGTATGATTCTTTATTCCATATATATTATTATATTTAGGTTAGAGTTTATCAAATTTCTAGAAATACATTTCGCGACATTATTAACTTAAGAATGTGTAGTGATAGAGAAGATAGTACATCACTGTATTGATATGATAGCACATTGTAAAGAGAACGCGTACAGAGTACAAGTTTATTATTAGAATTGCATTATTTTGATAAGAAATTATAATAATTTATTAATTTAAGAGTTTGAAGATTATAAGCGGCCGGATATGTCAGTCGGCGACGCTACAGGGGCACGGGGGAGGGCTTATGTTGCATTGCGATAGTGTGTGAAAGAGAGAGGGAGAGGCACTCTCTCCCCTATGTCGTCAGCAATGTTATTTTTTTTATTAGATATTAAATTATTTAATGTTGCGGCATGGTTACATATGTAAGTAATAAAACTTCGATGAACATAACAAGATCTTGTTAAACTAGATTTTCTCATACTAATTTGGTATTTTGTTGTTCCAAGTAGGATATTGATTTAACACTTGTACAGTTTCCAAGTATGTATATTAACCTCGCCTTACCTTTCGCCATCCTTCATCTATACAAAGATTTCATTTGATAAATCACACGGTTAGATTATATTTAAATTCGCTTGGGACGTATATCACAGAAAAAAATATTGTACGTACAGATGATCCACTTTTCAAAGACGCATAAATTAAAAGTTACTCTCGCCACGCGATAATAAAGTGCAATTCAGCTCGCACAGCGCTGCGTGGCTAAAACTTTATTCATCTACGCTCTACGAGGCACCTCTCTTTCTATCGCGTAACTCTATTCCTTTTCAACCCATTGAATGGTCCACCCTGGCAGCCCGCCGGTGTACTTCTTGCTTAGCTTCTTGTAGCCGTCGCGGAGTGGAACAGGCTTGCCTATATTCAATTTACTTCCTACTAAGTACAAGAACACCACATCCACTGTTCAGCGCAACTTCGCTAGTCGCACCAAGCTTCGAAGAGCATAGTTTCTTTTATAGAAATGTTCATATGTATAGCACCGCCTAGAATTAGTGCATTCGCTTGCTCGCCTTATGATTAAATACATACCCTGGAGAGAGGAGCGCATCTCGAACAGGCCAGGCCAGCCGGGGGTCTGTACGGGGGCTGCGGGGCAGGGATCACTGGATCTTCCTTCACTCGGTACAAGGAGGTAGCTCGGGCCTGCAGGAGAAGAAGTACCAATGGTTTATTAATAAAAAAGGAGAGTTTGGGAACCTATTTAATAATTTAAATAAAATATACTGGCCAGATCGCTACAATCATCGGGCAAAGTACCAAAAAGGCTGGAGGCATAACCTCGATAGTATTGCCCAAAGTATTACCAAAAGTGTGGATCGGGCGCGACGAGACCTCCTTAAAGAGTTTTCGCGCTTTTGGACACCATGGCCCTCAGGCCAGACACTCATGTCTCCATGCCAAAGGACACAAACATGTACCCCTCACTTAAGGTCGCATATTTGCGCCTCTTGGAGCCCTCCGCGATGCCGCAACCACGCCCGCCCTGTCCCATGTCGCTTGGAGATGGGACGCTGCCAACGTATCGACACATGTAGCGTCCCATACCAGCAACCTCACATTCAGCCATTCACCCAAGGTATGAGCGTCATTTCTTCGGGCCTCTTGACTCTTTCGAAAACTTAACAGTAGTAAAGGTATTATTAAATTTTCAACAGTCGATATAATCCTACAAATATTATAAATGCGAAAGTTTGTGTGTGTGTTTGTTACTCTTTCACGCTGAAACGGCTGGACGGATTTGGATGAAATTTAGAATGGATATAGCTTATACCCCAACTTAACACATAGGTTACTTTTTATCCCGGAAAAAAGCATGTCGTTAAACCGAATAGAACGCGGGCGGAGCCGCGGGCAAAAGCTAGTACTACATAAATGCACAATAACAGGGCGGCTATTCCGGCATTATTGCGCATTCGCAATATCAGTCATCAATAAGATATTTGTTTAAAGTTTGATATATGCCAGGCGGTGAAAATTAGACCGACTAAACCACATTAGATAAAAACTATACGATACTAGCTTTAGCCCGCGGCTTCGCCCGCGTGTTATTCGGTTTAACGACATGCTTTTTTCCGGGATAAAAAGTAGCCTATGTGTTAAGTCTACAGGTGGTAGAGCTAATGCAGGGCTCGACTGTGGAAGTACCACCATCTTACTCGCAAATCCTCCCGAAGTTATTCGGGGGAGAGTAAGAGGACAGCTCTCAGGCAAAAAAACCAGGTGGCCCACCATTGCCTGGGACCGATGGATGGCGGTATATCCATCCCCAATTGCCGGGCCTTATATAAATCAGACTGGTGACGGGCAGCGGCGTCACTGGTGGAAGGGTTTCGGCACCGCGCTCACCAACCCGCCTGCCCAGCGTGTGTGAGTATGGGCATTTCTCCCAGGAGGACCGCCAAGATTAGCGAAATCCTGGAAAGGCCTATGTCCAGCAGTGGACGAAACAGGCTGATGGATGGATGGATGGTGTTAAGTTAGGGTATAAGGGAAATTTTATTAGCAAAGTCAAGATACAAAATAAAACAGAAAAAATCACAGAAAAAAAGTCTGCTCTAGCCAGCGTAAGCGACGATGATGATAGCTATCGTAATCAAACCTACCTTTACCCTGCTCACATTATAAATAGTATTTGGATATTACATTGAGTTTGTTTTTATTACACTTTTATTATATCAAAGTTTTCCCTCTATCTTAATATATCATACATATTATATAAATAATAATTATTATTAGAAACACTGCAAGCACACTAGAACTTTCTGATTATTTTTCGTTTGTTGTATGCATTTATTTTAAATGAATTCTCGTATATATATTTTCATTTTAATCTAATTTTAATTTTAATTGTACCAATTCTTATGTTATGTTCTTTTTTATTTTATGTCATAATTTGCATGCCTTTTTGCACTTGCCTTTTTGTATGTATATTTTCATTTTAATCTAATTTTATTTTTAATTGTACCAATTCTTATGTTATGTTCTTTTTTATTTTATGTCATAATTTGCATGCCTTTTTGCACTTGCCTTTTTGTATGTATATTTTCATTTTAATCTAATTTTATTTTTAATTGTACCAATTATTAAGTTATGTTCTTTTTTTGCACTCTTATCATTCCTACATTATTTCATTACGTCTGGAGTATGCTGAAAAACAGCGCTGTCCGCTCTCCATTGATCGGCAGCTTCGCTGAGCATACTGCCATTTGCCAGGAATGCTTAAAACTTTTTTTTTTCTCCTAGATTTTAAGACTGTAATTTGATATGTTTAATTTTAAGTTATTTTTTGGCAATAAACTTTTTTTTAAATTCTATATCCATTCTAAATTTCATCCAAATCCGTCCAGCCGTTTCAGCGTGAAAGAGTAACAAACATACACACACAAACACAAACTTTCGCATTTATAATATTAGAAAGCGTTTCAGAACGTGCGATGATAGTGCGAAATTTCACTCGTTTATTAGAAAGAGACAGATCTATAAAGGATTAAGAGAAAGAAAAATCTGTTTGCACCAATAAGGTGGCCCAGTGTGATTTTAGCATTACTCCGAAGCGTTTCAAAACACTTTTGTGCAACTGTCAGGTAACAGTTCGGTTACCCTCGGTTTAACTCGTGTCCATTTTTGAACGCTCTAGGGTGAAATTCGCATAACTCCGAGTGATTTTCGCTCGTTTCGAAACGGAACCATAGTGTGATAAGATAAGGAATGCTCTCTATAATTTTTAAATCAATACATATCCGTACAAAATCCCTTTTCAGATCACCCCGATCTACCTTCGCAATTTTTGCGCACGTGGCGGAATTGGGAGCTAGAGCAGTAAAATGGTATTTAGTTTGTAAACATTTATTGAAGTTTACAATATTATGTTCTTTTTGGAGTGTATTTTTTAAAATAGGTACATATAAGTAGTTACTCGTAGGGACTCATAAATTGGCATGAAACAGCGAAGAGCTCGTACGTTCGTTTAAGTATTCACTTGGAACCTGTTTCTCAAAGTGGTAAGGCCGTTCACATAGCTTAATAACCAAGCTCAAATTGACTACAATTCATCTTCATATCAGACAGGAAAATTTTAGATTAATCTGTAATTAAAAGTAAATTTTTCAACTCCCCGTTTTGACGATAATATTCCCACCTGATTTCTGTAATACTTTAAAAAACATAAATTTCTATTAATCAGGACTAGTCAGGATAGTGATTCGTGGCGTGTTCGATCACAGCAAATGATCAAAGTTGGTGATGGTTAGGGCTTCCCTGGCGTATGGTATGTTCGGAGTTAGTTACCTGTCGGTCAGCATCAAGTTTGGCGAGCATTTCAGCTGGTGGGTGGCGTTTCTTAGAGCGCAAGGGCTGGCGCAGAGCCGCGGCGCCGCTCGACTCTCTGCCGCACCATCCGCCCACTCTCTCGCCGACGACCTCCAGCATGTCGGCCACGCGACTGCTCACAAACATAAAAACATGTTATTGACTATGTATCTATTTACAATACATTGCTTAGGGTATTTTAGGAGTGCAAAGTCGTCCGGCAAAACAAGAGTCAAGCTATAGTTTGACACGTATGATGGCAAGAACTTTTATGCTGGGAATATTTACGAGAGCGACACTGAAAGTTCTTAGAATAATTATTATTGATCACTTGTAAACAATATAATGAAAAAATAAGTTCAAGTTTTGAAAATGGAACTCTTTGCAAATATATTTCATATTATTGTCTATGTATTTCATTCAATTGTCATTTGTTTTACGATTAGGCGGCAAATTAAAAATTGTCTGTGTCACGTCAGCATGAACTCAACGAAAATTTTCGTGCGATTATTTTTTATGACTTTCGATGTGATTTAAGTCAACAAGAAAGTTTTGATAGACTTCGATCGGCCGTTCACGATGAATCGATGAAGCCCCATCTCGTGCCACTGTTTACAGCTGGTTTAATGTGTTTAGACGTGGTCGCACTAATCAGAGTACTATATTCTTTGCACTAATCTCACCGATGATCTGCGTGAGGGACGGCCTTCTACGGCGACGACTGAAGATAACATCAGTGTTGGGCGGCGTATGATAGAGACTGACAAAAGAGTGACCTATCCTTTCAGCAGATTCGGGCAAGCTTAGGCATCGGTATGAGTCAAGGACACAAAATCCTCCAAGAACATTTAGCGGTCAGGAAGCTTTGTGCCCGGTGGGTACCTCATAATTTGACAGAGGCCCAAAAATCCGTCGTGTTGATTGGTGGCCTTAAATGGTTCAAAGATTTGACGGAGGTAACTCAAATGCTCTGTTCGACATACTTACGGGTGACGAAACCTGGATTTACTGTTATGATCCTGAAACTAAAAGACAGTCTGCTGTGTGGGTAAAGGAGGAGTTGCCAACTAAAGCGAAAAGAGGTCGAAGCGTGGGAAAAAGGTGGTGGCCTCGTTCTTCGGAGGCACAGGTCATTACGCAGCAATTGTTTTAGAGCAGGGGTGGCCAACTTGATTGGACCCAAGATCTCTTGTTTACTAACGAGACCCTGTGCGATCTACCAATTACATACTTCTAGAAATCTTAAATGAAACAGCATAGTTCAGCACACAATCGTGTAGCATTTTTTTATTTTATTAAGAGAAAAAACATAAATGTGAAAATTATACATACTAACTACCTGATTACGTTGGGCAGTCTGGTCTACGTATTTATATTTTTTGCCTTGCCACGATCGACTTGACTAACAGTCGCGATCGACCGGTCGATCGCGATCGACCTGTTGGCCACCCCTGTTTTAGAGGATCGAAAAACAGTTACTGCAGAGCGGTACACTAACAATTGTTTGCCACTTGTCTTGGAAAAAGACCTCGCAGCAGGATCCTCCTTCACCACGACAACGCCTCGTCGCACATTGACAAGCAAACGATCGACTATTTGGCGACGTCAGACGTGGAATTACTGGGTCACCCGCCGTATAGTATAGTACCTTGCAATTTTTATTTATTCATGAAAATAAAAGAAAAACTTCGAGGAAAACGTTTTATAGACGCCAAGGAAACAGTGGAAATCCCCAGTGGCTGCGTTTCAAAAGGCCGTCGAAGAGAGCCCTAAGGACGAGTGGGCAAAGTGCTTTTCTCAGTGGTTCCGTCAAATGCAGCGTTGTATTGATATGAGTGGACACTATTTTGAAAAGATATAATATAACCAATAACTTGATAGTTGGTTCAGTTTTTGATTTTCTAAGAACTTTCAGTGTTGCCCTCGTATCAGATCAAAACTAATGTATCTAAATAAACAACTAATTCGCACACAATAAGAAGTTTTAAAGTTTGTGTGAAAAAATAAGGGTTCTTACTTAGTATTGTTAAGCTTTTATAAAATCGTATGTTAAGGCACTTTATTCGTTTAGGCAGCATCACTACAGGTGCAATGTGCTAAAATTAAGACATCATCTGAGAACGTGCATACTTCTTGAATTTACAATATTTAGGTAATATTTAATACTATAAATTGTATTTTTGACCATTTTTTGTTAATTTGTTCGCATTTGTCCCAAATTTTTTTCGTTGTCTTGATTTTATCACTTACTTTCTAGATACTGCCTAAATAATACAGCATACATAGTACTTGTACTCACGCCTGTCTCCCGGAGGGGTAGGCAGAGACTACAGTTTTACATCTGCTACGATCCTGACACAGCTCTTTCGCTTCTTTCACATTCATCAATCTATTCATACAAGCTCTTCTATTCCGGGTACTTTTGTTATCGCCCTTCCTCAGTATGTAACCAATCTGGTTAGAATACATAACTTAATTCAGGGCTCATTTGCTTAGCCGAATAGCAGTTTGACAATCGAAATCGTGCGTTTTAAGCCGTCAAATTAATAAGATTCTCTTACACGATTGCACCTCAGATTGCTTTAAAAACATCATTTCCGAGAACGTAAAATAGCTTTATAAATGTCATAGTCCCCTATTACATCAGTGTTAAATATTTTTACATAACTATTAATAATACTTACAAAATATCTAAAACATTTATCGCATTGATACTATGCGAGGTGCTATTAATTAAATTAAACTAGATAGACTGGAAGAAATCCCTTCTTAGAGATAAGTCTACCCCTGTACATGTCAATTTGTTTATATGTTTTGTAAATGTTTATTTTCTGTGTACAATCACACTAATATTATAAATGCGAAAGTGTGTGTGTGTGTGTGTGTTGTGTGTGTATGTTTGTTACTCTTTCACGCTGAAACGGCTGGACGGATTTGGATGAAATTTAGAATGGATATAGCTTATACTCTAACTTAACACATGGGCTACTTTTTATCCAGGAAAAAAGCATGTCGTTAAACCGAAGTACGTTACCTAATCAGTACAATAACAAAAATATCTTTTTGAAAAACAAACGAGAAGTATTCAAAATTTTGACTTTAAACACTCTCATACATTTAATTTAGTATGAGATTAACAAGGACGTCACTTCGAACATCTGCTTTGAATACAAAATTTTGCACTTACTAAAGAATAAATATTAATATTCAATTAAAATAAAGTTTCATTACTTTGTTAGGTTAATAAACAGTTTCCTTTAATATCGGTACTAAGCTAAAATAACCTTTTAAAATAAGGAAACTAAAACCTTTCTACTAATCTCATACTAAATACAAGGGAGTATTTAATGCCAAAATTTTGAATACTTTTCGTTTGATTTTCAAAAAGTTATTGATGTAATTTTACTGATTAGGTAACGTACTTTCGATATCAGCTTTAATTTTTTTGATATCTGTAATAGTTACGGAATAATCGCCTGGTCACACTCAACGATTACACGCTGTATACGGTACTTCTTCTAAAAAAACTTAGTAACCCTAGACACGGCTCACTGGAAGCTTGTATGTGTACACAACACATGCATAACAGAGCCGGCGCGGCACGACACCAGTGGGAGCCTTGCTCTGCCGACGACAGGCGCCGTTGCCGACGACGACATGTCGTTGTCGGGTCGTCGCAGTGAAGAAGCATGCAGTACAATTTCATACAAAAATGCTCCCACTGGTGTCATGGCCGACTGGCCGTGTAGTGCAATGAAGACGCGCCCATTGTCTAAAAATTCAATCTTAGTATAATTAGGGTTCCGTAGTACCTAAAAGGTACAAAAGGAAGCTTTATGGTGAGACTCCGTTGTCCGTCCGTCCGTCCGTACGCCAGTCTTATAACTTTAGCACCGTTTTAAATAAAGACTTGAAATTTGCCACAAAAATACATAGCATTTACTTGCCTTCATAATGTGGAGTATAAAAAATGAAAATTTTCATGTTGTTTTAAAAATTTCCAATACAAAAGAGAGAAAAATAAAAAATATCTTAAAAATACAATATGGGTATCAAATTGTAGATATTAAAGATCTTTCTGATTATAAAAATATATGCTTTTACTTAATTTGCTGGCACGGAATTCGAGAAATGTTTGAAAAACCACAAAAAAGTGCATGTCCTCCGCTTATTTCCGAAACTGACGGCACGAAAAAAATGTTTAAAATGAGAATAATAGGCCATTATTGGCCAATTACAGGAAAACAATAGCGATTAAAAAAGTTGAACAGAAGTGACAAATATAAAAAAAAAATGAAACAAAATATTTTATAAAAATTTGGGTATTCAAGGTGTAAAGAGCTGATTGTAAAAATATATAATTTGACTACATTTACTTGCATCTATTTCTAGAAATCCTTGCCAAACCACGAAAAAACCAGCCAAGTGCGTGTCGGGCCACGCGCAATGTAGGGTTCCGTAGTTGCCCGGTACATATAAGTTGGTCTACTGAAACAGACCGCGCCAAACTTCTGGTCCCATACATTATTAGTTTTCCTTTTAAAATCATTACATATACTACTTCTGTGAATTTTTTCACATTTCTATAAACAGCCGTTTAGCCAGCAGGGGGGGGGGACCGTCCACTCTAACTAAAATTTTCACTTTAAAGCTTAATATTTCGCCAACGGATCCCTAAATCGAAAAATGGTTTTCACACACCCGCAATGTTTTTAAACGGCCTATCCAAAAATACCCTACACTATGAAAAAAAATTCATCCCCAGTATACAAGTACGAGGGGTCCCCTTAAAAAAAAAACAAAATTTTATTTTACTATTTTGTCGGCGTGATTAATATTTATATCCATGCCAAATTACAGCTTTCTAGTACTAATAGTCTCTGCGCTAAGCCGCGGACAAACGGACAGACAGACATGGCGAAACTATAAGGGTTCCTTGTTGGACTTCGGAACCCTAAAAATGTGTGTGTAATGTATGTATACATATATCCAAAACTAATTAACCGAAAAATATGAAAAAATAAAAAAAATCATGGTAATTTGGGATTACATAGAGATTACAGGAAAAATATGGCGGTTGAAAAATTCACGATAACAAAATAACAAAATTAAATTTTTCATCCACGAGTTTTATTTCAAGTACCTACGGTATAAAAAACTTTGCGTCTCTCTTTTGTTGCCACGAATATTATGAAAAGAAATATATATTAGATAACCTATTTTATCATCCATAACAAAATGCAAGAGTACAATAATTAACCAGACGTTTTTTAGTAGGTAGTTTTAGCCAAAAATTATGTATGGATAATTTAATGGTGTTCCTTTAATTTAAGATCATGCTTTTTAGAAAAAAATCTTTTAATAAAAAAGACCCTTTCAATCAGTATCATAAAAATACAGGATATTTATTTATATATTTCACCGGTTTGAATCCCGGCTTAAGCAGGTGATTTATCGAAAATATTTGAATGCAGTTTTACTTATTTAATAAGATAAAGGACTGTTTCTATTATCTACATTTAGAGTACTTTCTCTTCAACCATGGGCTTTTTTACATCCTGTATAGTAGATATTTTATATTTAACGGCATGTGAATGATTACATTTTTAATCTAAATAAATATTTTGCTATATTGTTCTTAATATTCTTATTGAAAAAATAATCCGAATCTCTTTTTATAAATATTTCATGTATCAAATGTTCAAACCCTTCTCTGTATATATGTACATATGTAGTGTGTTTATAGGCTGGCTGTGATGATAGGAAAAGAAACAAAATATAAAGGCCGACTATAGTATCAAGTACGAGTATCTCCATCGAGGTTAAATACGGAAGGTCATTTGGATCGTGATGTCCTTTTGTGTCGAATCATCGCCCCTATGGTCAGTATGACCAGTCTTTCGGAGCAACATCTATCTATACTAATAATAAATTAGGAAAACCGGCCAAGTGCGTGTCGGGCCACGCGCAATGTAGGGTTCCGTAGTAGCCCGGTACGTATAAGTTGGTCTACTAATACCTGCGATAGTTTTCCTTTTAAATTCATTATATATAATACTTCTGTGAATTTTTTCACATTTCTATAAACAACCGTTTAGCCGGCAGGGGGTGGGGGACGCCCCACTCTAACTAAAATTTTCACTTTAAAGCTTAATATTTGACCAACGGATCCCTTAATCGAAAAATGGTTTTCGCACACTCACAATGTTTTTAAATGGCCCCGCACTGTGGGATAGACGAGAAAAAAAATCATCCCCAGTTTACTTGTATGAGGGTACCCAAAAAAAAATCTTTTCAAGATTTTATTTTACTATTTTGTCGGCGTGATTAATATTTATATCCATGCCAAATTACAGCTTTCTAGTACTAATAGTCTCTGCGCTAAGCCGCGGACAAACGGACAGACGGACATGGCGAAACTATAAGGGTTCCTTGTCGGACTACGGAACCCTAAAAATGACATACATTGAAACATTGAATATTTTTGTGAAATTTTAAATGAAATGGATTATTGGTATAGTACTATTGTATGTTCCGTTTTAGCTCGAGAACCACTCAACGGATTTGGATGCGGTTGTTTTTAAAATAATCGTAGTGACCCTGGTGAACAGATGGGCTATAAAGGTTGTTCATAAAATAACGCCCAAGCCGAAAACGGGGCAGAGACTGATATTAATACTGAATAAACGCGGACGGAGCCGCGGGCAAGGTCTAGTTTTTAATATAATTAGATTCTGGTTCACACATACATAATGAAATGATAGTGCGGAAAAACTATGTTATCTTTTATTTATTGTGTCGTGTGTGCGCAGGCTTTATAGTACAGAAATGGTAGACCAAACGAAACATTCTACAAATGATGCAATAACCCATACAAATACCATCGAAAGAATGCAAGGGGAATCTTATAAATAATATACATATGAAGATTATTGTGTATTATTGAGTGACGGATCATTACATACCAGAGTTTTTTTTAGCTCAAATTTATTTTTTTGCTCCCAAGTAAAACGGGTTGTCACCTGACTCGCCTGACACAAAAAAAATCAAATAAAGTTCTCGCAAAAAAGCATTTTTAAACCGAAAACTGTCAATAATAGTTTTCATCGTACGAGAAAATAAAAGATGCATTGACTGAAAGACACGCGAGCGAAGACGCGGGTAAAGGAATCTTAAAAATAAAACCCGTTTAACACGCGCGCCCGCGTCCGTCGGCAGTTAAAACATCTTGTGTGTGCAAGATCATTCATGGCATTCATTGGACGAAAAATATAGTCGAGTCACAACGTAAATAATAACATAAAATAAAGAAAAATCTAACAAGGACGCTACACACTCGTACCTACCTAGTCCTGCCATAAGTTCTGTCCCTGTTTTTATGGATAATTCTAAGGTTCTAAGAAAACCCTAGAAGTCAAATCTATATCCACAGGAACGAGTAGGTTTCAAACTACAATAAACAAGTGATTGTAATATAATATTATAAAATATGTATTTTTTAACGAGTCTCCAAGTAGCAGATCTATATTGTAAAAACACGGTTTGATTTTGGGTCTACAAAATTCCATTGGGATGGGTGAAAACGAGTTAAAGGTTGAATTTTTATGCCAATGATAGGATAGACAATGACAATATTTTTTTATTAAATATAAGCTATAAATCCTCAAAATAATTAGTAAAATCCCCAGGCAACATTTTTTTTTTCTTTTCGTTCAATTGACGTGATTTGTTCATGACGGTGGTGCTGTAAAATCGCTCCCAAAATATTTCAAACTCCTTTGTTTTCCAATGTTTATTGACTTATCTCCAAGAGAAAATAGTCAGCTTTACGCCTTACCACAAATTGTAATTGATGGAATATCATCTTCATCAAATGATACACAAATTCTTGTACATACTTACTTTTATTACACAAATAGTACTTGCAAGAACTTACTTAAAATTTGTTGCAGGTGGAAAGAACGGGAGTGTAAAAGCTGTCAAACTTGGGAAAGGATTTAAAAAGAGCTTTGATTTGATATGCGCGATAAATAAAAAGATTTATAAGCACTTAGATTTTCTCAGATTGTGAAAATATATGTACCTAAATGAAATATAATGCAACGAACCTGGAGGTAAAGAACCAATAGAGGATTGCGGTGAAGATGGCCAGCTCCGCGGCCCCGGAAGCCACCCTGACGTGCTCCACCACCGTCCAGACATTGATCATCGTATCCATGTCTCGCGCACAGCTCACATTCACATACTCCACTGTCCAATTGTGTACCAGTCTTAGGCACGAAATCTTGACGAATTTTCTTAAACCTTATTTAAAAGTCACGCACTTGCACATTAATGTTTTTTTTTTATTTATCGGCTGTCTGAAAAATAGGTTTCGGTTTTTTTGAAACGCTTCCCTAGAAGAAGGCGTTTTGAAAGTCCCCGTCGATTTCGATACGCGGATAAGAGGCGCACGACCGACCCGCACTAGAGCTGATAGTCAACTGGCTGACTGTTAACAGAACAACACAGCATTGTTATCGCAATGTAAACATAGTTGACATGAACTATCACCCTAAGCACTCGTGCACTACAATTAAGCTTCTACGCAACCACTGAGGGCATGGTATCACAATACTCCTAATACACATAAAGCCGAAGAGTTTATTGCTTAATAGTATAAACTTAAAACTGTAACAGATAAGAAACATAATGTGATGATTTCTATGTGGAAAATAAACACGCTAGAAATTGACCTAAATGATGAACGATAATTTCTAGTTTATGAATTTATTTGTGCGTCAAACAAGGTTCAGTTTCAAAGTGGAAAACTTTAGCTCTATTATCGGTTACTGGAATATAGCACATCGAGTTCAAACAATAACATCCTAATCTAGGTGGTATTCTTATAACTTTATAACATAATAGGCTTATTATCAATGTTCTCAATTAAATATTAACGACGTTATTATGAGTTTATTCGATGGCGTTAGGTAGAGAAGAGATAAAACGGATATATTCTATCCCACTAATATTATAAATGCGAAAATTTGGATGGATAGATTTATCACGTACTGCTTTACGCGGTAAGTACTGATCCGATAGGACTGAACTTTTGCACAAATGCAGTAATGTAGGTAAGAAGTGATTGTGTATTTTTGTTACTCCTCACACCATAGGTGACTACTTACTAAATCACTCTTCTGCAGGAACTTTCACATCGCATTGCCATCTCATCTCATGGAAACTGATTAATATAATGATAAGTAGCCTATACGTACTGCAATATTAATGCAAAATTTCAGCTCAATCTGTAGGTAATTACATAAAAATACACAATCACTTCTTACCTACATTCCATCATGTTCGTAAAATGAGAAATGTAACTAACTATATAAAATACACCAATATTTCGCCAGCTATGTTTATTGTAAGTAATAGGGGGCAAGCCTATATTGCGTTAGACGTGCAGCCGGTCTCTATGGTTTTTATAATTCGATGCGCGGCTTCAGTGCGGAACTTATCTAAAAACATTATTTAATCAGATAAAACTATAAGCACCTTTTACAAATTTTATAAGCACCCGTATAACATGATGCTTTATTTTTGGGGATCTATTTACTTTCCGATGAAGTTTATTCCTGACTCTTTTATAATAAAGTCTGTCATAAAACGACATCTACGTGAGTGAAGCCGCAAGCAAAAGTTAGTACTTTTATATGAAACACATGCGCTCAGTTGGCAATCAGCTAAAGAACAACTTGGCACACAGCCTTGTAGGCCAGAAATCTGGTACGATGGGATTGAACTTTTCTGAACTATCACCATGGAAGAGTACTGAAATGGTCTTTATAAAACATTTTCGAATTCCCTGGTAGTAAAGTAATCAGCAGTTACATTATGTATGACATATTCAAAAGAATTAAGCAGGTTATTTATTGAAAACAATAATGTGACATAATAACACGAGCAGAACATTAAAATACGTACAAATTACAAGTATACGAACAATATCAAGTGCATAAGTCAAATTGTACGATAAAGTGTTGCTCCTCTGTATAATATAGATCGACAGATCACGCAGTCCGCGAACACACACCGACGACGAATGGCGATCCACTTGATGAACTTTGGTCACCGTTGTCAATAAAAATTACTAATCATGTCATGACATTATCAGTCGACTATAATTACAAATACCTAACAAAGAGAACCAATTAAGGACAGGGGAGGACACAAAAGGTTAAAGACTTTGTATAAATAAGAAAGGGACACAAAAAAGAGGTAACCGTGATTCACACGCGTTCAAACCCATGCGGTCAACGAATGCATACAATATGTATGTATATGTCATTCATTTGCACGAACAAAATAATATTCTTAACCAACAAAGAGTAAAAATTAAACATTGTAGTGTTATTAAAATACAATACAAATATAAAAAAACAATAATGTTTACAGAAATAATAAAAACAAGAAGTAGGCCGTTAACGCAACAAGTCTACTAGTTTCGTAATGTAATGGATGAATCAACGGGCTCATTGTAAGCTAATCAGCTTGACAATGGCTACGTGTGGTACATACTCATCGTAATAAATTAATATATCACGAGTTTCGGACGCCGCGCCGTCGATAGTTGCATAATGTAAAAAAATTGCCGTCATAGACAGGAATTTAACACATTTCTAATACAAAGCGAACATACAACTATTGGAACTTGTGCACGAACAATAACCCCGTGACATTTATGCCATATTAATAAAAAAAAAACTAAAAACCCATCCTGCGTAAAGGTAGTAATTAGGCGAACATTTAATCATGGTCTAGTAATTTTATAATATGGATAATAATAATAATAAAAATTCTTTATTGCACTAAAAATATTGTACACGAGGCGAACTTAATGCTATTTAGCATTGTCTTCCAGTTAACCTTTGGTGGTGTGGATCATTATTGGGTAGTGCCGGTAAATGTGTCGGTCGTAGACAAAAGCTAAAATCTATAGGGACGGGGGCATTAAAATATTCCAATTACATATCTACATAATCTAAATAATAATAAACATCATATACTTACTATAAAAAATAAATAATAAAAATAAATAAATATTATAATATAATAATAAATATAATAAATGGATGTATGGAATTAATCTCATTGAAGATATTTTTAGAGAGAACATTTTTTATTATTGTGTATTTTAGTCTATGTTATGAACTGACTGTGTACTTTTATCATAATAATTAAAGGGTCTGGTGAGGCCTCCATTACTTGTCGCTGCGGAATTCCAAATTGGGTTCTCCCTTTTAAGTCTTGGTAAGTAACAAGCATCTTCGAGAATAAACTGCCGGCTTTGTTTCAACCTTGTGGTTTTGGTCCAACTGGCTGAAATTTTGATCTGCCGTAGAGTTACGTCAAGATGAGGTTCCACTTGTTTCTTCTAGCATTTTAATTAGAAGCACTACAGCACAGTTTCCTCTGTTTACTACAGTAACACTTACATAGTATTTACAATAAAACAGTTTGAACCGCATTTGTAAAATAAAATTATTTAATTCAAGGCAAAACTTATAATCAGTTAGGTAATAATACATATTATTTTGTGTAATGTCTGGATTTAGTGAAAAATTAAAATTTTATATGTAAAATTAATGTATCTTTCTAATAAAACTGGTTGTTTTTGGTGATGGTGCCCCTATAGGATTTTAGTCAGGTGTGCTAGGTCTATAGCATATCAGAATATAAGCAAATTTAACTGAAATCACATACAGTACGATTAAAATCAGTTAACGATTCGGCCAACCTCGGTAATTGTCGTGAATCTCTCATCTCTCACATAGAGTTATCAATTTACAGATATGACCTTTAATTATATTACTCGTTGTCTTATTGAATACAATACAAGAACGATATGAGCAACAAAACCTCCTTTGAAGCCCAAAACTAACACAACCTTTATATTGAAATAAGAAAAATAATTGACTATTTTGACAGTATGACTTCTTAGTGTCAATAAAAATTAATTATTAATTATTAATCCGACGTAATATCGTACTGTTACTTACATCAAACAGTAAAATATTGATTGATATATGTATTTTTTTATATATTGTATACAAGTATAGCTTCAGTAAATAATGAATGTTCAAATTCATGTCGCTTCTGCATAATAAATTTCTTAGGTCTACCGGTTAGTAATGTCATTTTGGCAGGTGCTATACATTACGTTTATGATACTTCAAATTGAATGCTACCTAAAAGAAATCGCGGTAATGTATTTCGTGTCATTTCCGTCTCGGGATTTAGGCGATGATATCCGAGAAAAGCCGAATCGTTAACTGATTTTAATCGTATTGTACATACATATACTCACTTCCGTCTCCCAGCGGGGAAGGCAGAAACCATAGATTGCCATCAGAACTTCTTTCAGCCTTGTAACCGCAGTCTCTATATACAACGTGAAATTGAAGTAATTTTGTGAACGAAAACTGGTGATAGTACTCGACCTTATGAACAACTTTTACTATGGAGCCATCCCTGAAATCGTGAAAAAAATATCAAGCTGTTCCATAGAAAAGTTAAATACCTACTCCACCCAAATGTATGAAACAACTGATTTTTTTAAGCGATTTCAGTGTTGGCTCCTTAGTAAAAGCTGTTCATATGGACGAGTACTATCACCAGTTTTCGTTAACAAAATGACTTAAATATCACGTTGTATAGGTAAATCCGCCGGGGTGCCTTTGGTGTGAAATTGAGAAGTCTCGGCCCGAGTGCCAATAATGAACCAAAGAACGACTTGAGAAAATGCAAAGATTACCTTCAGAAAATAAACCAATCGGATAACTGCCCGTAAACAAACTATAAAATCCAGAATTGTAAACACATAATATTTTTAGGTAATAAATGATAATTAAGTACAATATTTACATTGACTCATCATGAAAACCTACAGGGTGCTTCCAGTTTACTTAAAAACTTGAAAATCCGTTTACAATTAGGTTTCGTAACACACGTTTAGGACAAATAACTGAAAATTACCTATATATTAAATAATTCAAGACGAAATATAGGACCAACTTAATTAGACCCCTCGGATACATAGATTTTATGGATCGCAAGTTGTTGAGACATAACTAGTAGTAAAAACTTGTAATTGGCCGTAATTTGTTTACTCTGTCTTACATTTTAGTACCCCGTGCTGTAAGTTTTCTCCTTAAATATAAATAAATAACTGCTCATAAAATAAGTTTGTGTTTTAAACGGTGTATACGGAACCCTCAGGGCACGGGTCCTATTCACACTTTGCCGGTTTTATTACAAACTAAGTATCATGAACTGATAAACTTGGAACTTTTTCATAGAGTTGAGATACAACGGAGCGACGCGGCATGGCGCTAGCAAAAGTGGCTGCAGCGACCGACAGTTACGATGCCGTTAATGTCAAATATATTTTGACCGCCTAGTAAGTGTGATCTAAGCTTTGCGCGGTTGTTATGAACTCAGGATATTGATATAATATACTTCGCCATATTAATGTCAAAAGCAAGATATTTTTTGTATGCTGTGTTTATGTAAGTAGGCAACGAACCGCTTTTTTAAATTTCATCTTCCATGCAAGTAGCATAACTAGACCGCATCGAGTTTATAATTGAAGAAACTGTATCTGGCCTTATTTGAAAAACGCTATATCAGTGTATTAATGGTTTCAATTTTGGTATTAATTTTGAGAAGAATTAAATACCATATGCACGTATTTCAGTTGCTTACGTCACGCAAAAAATACTATACGAGTACATCTCCGAAAAACATTGTTCACTAAACTTGCTGTTTATTGTCTTAAGATTAACAAAGAAAACTGGTCAAGTGTGAAGAGGACTCGGGTTAAGTACGTAGGTACATGCAGTTATAAAAAACACGATAAACTGTGTTTAACACAGTTTAGTATGGTAATGGCTCCAAAAGTATTCACTATGTCTACGAGTCGGCTACAGTACGAACCAACCATGAGACTTTTGCCCTTTTGACTCTGGCACCATTTTTAAAATGACACATTGTTAGAAAAATCAATTTATTTATTGAAGGATTAAACCAACTTTATTCGGTGGCATGCTTGGACATCTCCAATTGTACAAATAGTACTGTAATTTTTCATCACCAATTCCAAACTTAAATCGTTCTAAGAATTCCTTATTATCCATTAGATCCAAAGCATTAAAAACATCAAACCCAGAATTTTTTGCTGTAATTAAGGCATCACATCAAGCATAAGTTCAACCCATGGGGTTTTAGTAGAAAGATTGTAAAATGAGTATGCAGCTTTCAGTGTCTTGTGAACAGGGTGGTATACCACAGTGGATGGCAGAGTGTAATAACTCACAAATCTGTGATAGAACCATCTGGGGTTTCCACAACAAAGCTGTCAATTATTCCAGCTTGTGGAACAAACCAAGTCTTCTTCAGAAAAAACTGGAGTAGTCACTTTCAAGTAGTCATTCAAGAGCTTGACAACTTTCTCAGAATCTTGAAGTTCCATTTTACGAAAACCAGGTGTTTTAGGGGCATCAGGCAGCTTGAACAATTTGAGGGTTCTTTGCATTGTCATGTGTCTTGATGGCTGAATTTAATGTCAATCAACTTTTTAGGATTAAGGGATCTGTGCCAATAGCGGCATGTCCCAACAGGTTTGGGTAATACAATCCCAGCAGTATAAACACTTTGGAAAATACCAGTTAAATTGAATCTGCGGCTTATCTCCCTGATCAATATAGGGGCAACTCTCTTAGCACGAAGTTTTTTATGCACATAGAGAAAATTAATCTCAACCACTGTCTGCAAGTGATCATAAATTCTCAATTCAGCGGGTAAGGCTGAAATAAAACCAAACAAGCGACCAGATTTTGCTACTCTCACACCACATGTCCAGCAGTGGACGAAACAGGCTGATAGATGGACGAAACGTTCACTGTTTATAAGTATTGGTATTGGAAGTGCCCTATAGCTTTTCATGGTGAGCCTATTTGTATGAAATTGATTACGTAAAGGTTTTCGCGTTGCGGTTAGAAAGCCCTAATTTTTAACAGTACCATGGAACTGTAGACTTTGGTAAGGGGTAGTCATTTCAACTTGATATAGGTATCAAACAGGACCTGAGAAAATCTGCCTTGACTGTCAGACAGACAAACAAAAAAGTTAGAAGGGTTTTTTTATTTCATTTTGAAATACGATGCCCCAAAAAGATAATGAAATGGTTTTGTCAAAAAATCGTTTCTACAAAAGGACATGGTAGGCCCGACTTGTCCCGCCCGTGATACATCATCACATCTTCATACTTTTTTTAGGTTTATTAATCAACTTCATTAAAAAATAAAAGCTTTTATCAGATATACCGCCTTCAAAGTAGGCCTAAAAAAATGATTTTTTGGCCGTCTTGTTTTTTTCATCGTGTGATCAAAACTCATGAATAACTACATACAGTATGTATTGTATTACATATGTTTAAATGTAGTTCATTATCCTCAGTAATGCTGACTTCTTGAAATCCTGCGACAAATTAAGAGGATGGAAATGGAGCTCCTGACGTCAGAAAGACTAACACACTTTCAGTCTTTCAGGATTCGAGTGTTGGTTGTCCATGCAAATTGTTTCCTCTGTTCTGACTTTTTGCCGGAGGGGATATAGTCCGGGAGGTACCGTTGCAAATACAAAATACGTACTATAACTTTATTTTACGTGTTTTTTTACAAGTTCATGCGAGCACGACCACGATGCAGCTGACGATTTTTTTTAGCTTAGTATGTCGTCAACTATCTGTGAGGAATGTTTCAGCCGGCGTACTATTACTTTTTTTTACCACTTCCTCTACCTCCCGCACCCACCACGGGTACGTCAGCTGACGCTTGGTTCTGTTATTAGTCATTCCAGATCTATTGAAAAAGATGGCAATCTATTTGCGTAAAATCACTACCTAAAATGCAACGCCACCGCCCGGGCTAATAGTTTTCCGTCGCTACAGGAAGGCGCCAATGAAAAGGAACACCCCTAAAATATAGGCTAGCTAGCTTTAAAATATTACAGATGTTACCATTATTATATGTATGTTAGACTATAAGGTATGGTATATCTAGGGCTCATTACTTATTGTAAATTGTTGCCTGAAAATAAACGATATTATTATTATTAAAGTCATGAATTAATTGTTTAACCTATTTAATTTCCATAATCAAGTTAAATTTACCTTACCTAAAAACGGCAACTATAAATACCAATCGTTCATTACGACTAATTGTCACGCTTTCTGTACATATATTTACTTTACTTTTTACTTAAACAAATATCAAAAATTTTACAAGTGTTTGTAAAGCAGTGGTGCTCACATGACCAATCGAGCGTAAGAGGCTTTAGGCTGATCGCCGAAAATATGTAGGAGCAAAAAGTGACGTGTAGAAACATTGAGATGGGAAAAATATTTAAACGAATAAGATTTAAGATGAAATTAAGCTTATTTCGGATATCAACTTAAAAGCTGAAGCTGACGACATAATCCATTCTGGTCTTGTATACCAGAAACTAAATATCCATGGATAAAGCAAATAGCATCGCAAATAACAACGTTCTTCGCATCTACATACCCATGAAATATTTAAATCCAAATATCGTGTTCGTCTCACAAATGAACACGGTCTCACAAATTAACACGTAACGGCCTGTTTGCGTCTAGCTTTAGGTGAATATATTCCCAAATTTGAAAATTTTGCAGACGACCAGCTGTGTCATGTTTCGACAATTTGTACATGTTGAATTATAGCTCGATTATAATATTTATAATATACCATACAAATAAAAAACTTGTCACTCAATCTGATGTTATTAATATCATCATTGTTTTCTTAATAAATTATTGAGGAATGAAAACTTTGGGTACAAGTGTCATATATTTTTAGTAGATAGATCTTCATAGAAAAAAGTATGGGCATCACTTCTGTAAGGACTATATATCCCTTCGGAGTTATTCAATTAAGGCAAATTATACATACGCCGGTGTCAATTGGACCGTTTCGCTATCGAAAAACTCTTTTAAACCTGTATTAGCAACTGCTCGTCCATCAGGCAAAGCATGTACGAAAATGAATGCCGGTGCGAATGCGATTGGTAAGTTTCCACACAGGAATGGAATTGTAAATTACGTTGCGTCCTCCTCGCGATAGAAAGTGAAATCAACGGGGAAGTGAAGTGGCTCAAATCAAAACCTATTTTACCAAGAACCCACACAACTGCTGAACAAAACCGTTGAGCAAGTTAATTTTTAATTCATTACACATTTGTTATAATATAAATTGGTATGTAGGTACCTTTGAAAAACCGAACACCACACGATTAAAAATTTTAGCTTTTAGATATTGCCGTTGAAGGAATGTTAGGTTTGTAAATGCACTGGTTTATCTACGAAAAGAAAGAGGTTTGTCAAATAGTCCGTTGTTGGAATTCGAAATGAAATACACGGGACGTCGAGCCGCGACGACGGCCGAAGCGAAACTGGTGATTTCTTGCGTGTCAAGCATGCATGCATCCGCTACACCGGTATTTCACTCCACTAATATCAGTGCTGCCGATGTGACTATCCAACTGATATAGCCAACATTCACTACTGCTACTGTAAACGATCAAATCAAGATTAAGATAGAGAAAAAGCAATGCATAGTGAAACTATTGTAAGTTTAGATTAGGAAAAGGGTTTAATGTAAGTGGAAAGCAACCATAGATATAATAATATTATTCTATGGAAGCAACGGAACTGTGGTATTCGTGGACTATTGTCATTCCATCGGCTGTAGTAAAGCATATCAATCTCAAATATTTATCTGAGATATCAATGATCACACCTGTTTTGTTGTTTAATGTAGCAAATACTATTATGTCAATTGAGAAGTGGGGAATAGGGTGTTTATTTAATCAGTGTATCGCAAGTAAAAAGCGAAATGTGTTTTCACTTATGTATAATACATAAAAAAACATTATTCAGGAAAAGAAGTGATAATGTTCTTGCAAGTTAATTACTTATTACATGTTATAAAACAATATTAGAAATCATTCCACACATAAATAAATCATGGCATCTTATCTACGGAAGCCCCAAGCCTCAAGGATAAAATTTAGTTTATTATACAATTTGATACAAAGTCCATAAAAAAAACCGGGCAAATACGAATTCAAACCGCTGACCAAGGGTTTCGTACTTATATCGCATTTTAATTAATTACTAAAAACTTAAATTACTATTATTTTATAATCCGGCAAGGCCCTTTCAAATGAAACTCTGCATGTTGTGAGAATAATAAGTCATGTCATAAAATAAAGAAAAAAAAATTGAAGCAATAGCTGGGTGTTATGCGTCTCGGAAAAAAGCAGCCGTGACAGACGGACAGACCACGAACCAATTATAAAGGTTCCTTCGTCTCATTTCTAGTACGGAACCGTAAAAATCGTTAGGTACCATATAATGAATTAATAATCGTCACATTACACAATGTAGTGTCTGACCTTCCATTTGATAACGTTAAATAAATAAGGAATTCAAATTAACGAATCAGTGTCGTAGTTTTAAGAAATACGCCAGCAGTTTCGAAGTTGTCCTTGATCATGGAAATACGAAACCGTGTATCCGTACATGGAATATTTTTAGAAAACTGTAATGGTAGCAGATAGGTATCGATTGAGATACCAAAACACAATCATTTCTTTTTTTCTCTCTCTCCCTGTCTCATTTCATCACAAATTTTAATTACTTTTAATACTAAAAAAATTATTGATTGTACCACAAAAGAGAGACTCAAATATATTTATACCGTACTCGAAATAAAACTCGTGGATGAAAAATTTCATTTTGTCATTTTTATATTGTGTATTTCTCACCCGCTATATTTTTCCTGTAATCTTTACGTAATCCCAAATTACCATGATTTTTTTCTTATTTTTCGGTTCATTAGTTTCGGAAATAAGGGGGGGGGGACATGCATTTTTGTGGTTTTTCAAAGATTCCTCGAAATCTGTGCCAGTAAATATTGTAGAAGTATATATTTTTATAATCAGCTCTTTAATATCTACAATTTCCTTACTCATATTGTATTTATAAGATATTTTTTTCATTTTTCTGTATTTTGCATTGGAAATATTTTTCAGGTACTACATAACCCTAAAAAAAAAGATACCGACCGCCAAAGAAGCAACGCTCTACAACACCTATGTGTACATGGCCTATGTGCATTATTTATGGCCGGGAATATGTACCGTCTATTGTCAGTCACATGTCGCGACGCGCAGGTTGGCATTTTTTTCGAAATATGAAAAGAAAAACAACTTTTTTTACGTGTTTGTGTTCTATCTATTAGTGATTCTGATTCATAGAGTTCAATAAAGCTAGTGGGTTCATTTTCAACCTGTACAGCACAGTCGTCAAACTGGGAAAGATATTGTGTCAAGTCAAGATGCTCAGCATGCCAGAAGGCTTTCCATTCTACTTACTCTTTCGCTTGTTGACAAAACCGGTATGTGTGGCAGCGCAAGTAAGATAGACTATCGCAATTCACGGCAAATTAAATGTTGTTGCATAACATTTTATGCATCGTGCGTCTTCTCCATGAAAAAAACATTTATATGAATACATACACAATACATGTACGGGAAAAAATTACCTTTTGAGCCTTTCAGCTGGAATATTTAGAGGTTGTGTTATTTTTACACATGGAAATTTAGAAGCAATCCGAGCTAAATGTGAAATCTTTTTTGAGATTCGGTCATCGCATTTTTATAGCTTTTTGGGTTCCGTACCCAAAGGGCATAATAGAGCCCTATTAATGTCACTTCGCTGTATGTCTGTTAGCTCATAGACGGATAAAGTTACAGATCTGAAAAAATATCTTGTGTAGAATATTGATCCAAAACCGAATACTGAATTGAAAATTCAATAAAATTATTTTTCTAGGGTAAAAGATATATGAAAAAGTAGGCAAAAAGCTTTTTTTTTACCCTGGCATGTTGAGTATCATTGTCTAGTTTTAAGTAGAAAATATTCATTCTTTAATGACAAAAATTATCTTCATAAGTAAAGAATAGGGGGGCCATCAAAGTTGTCAATTGTTGACCATTTTTGGTACAGGTTCTATTTAAAAAAACTAAACTAGTCAGGAATTTGGAGTTTTTTTGTAAATTATGTTTCATGTACTGTATCTAAACTAAAAATACTGAATACGCCTATTTATAATGTAGTTTTAGGGTAACATACCCGAATAATCGACCAACTTTATTTTGCAGATTTGTTTATAAATTGTGTAGGTAATGGGAAGTTTGTAATTTTTGTTTGAATTATTTAAGTCTATTAACTTATTTGAATGGTACGGAACACACAAGGCGCGAGTCCTACTCGCACTTAGCCGGATTTTTATGTGCTGTGTATCTTGAATTTACGTTTGTCACGATCTTGTATTTTACAGCAGCCCAACGAACTACGGTCAACAGCCAACGGTCGTTGCAGCAGCCACAATATTTTTTTCGCGAATTCGGTTTGCTATTTCAGCTATGACGAATCCAACCATAGATACAAGTACAAGTGTCGCAACGGTTTATGAGCGCTGACCTTGACAGCGCTAGTCATTGTTTCTCTATCGCACTTAGTAATTTTGTGCGCGAGTGAACACATACGCTGTCCCCTACCACTTTCGCCAGGCGCTCATAACTCGTTGCGCGACTTGTACCAAAATTTATCGAAATCGGACATTAGGTAAAAGTATTTACAACTGCGAGCAAACAGTATCAAAATAAATCCATGTCCTACCCATGCTGTGTTTTAAAGATTACGTTTCAGAAAGAAGTGGTACTACAAACTATACGTACTTAACTCAACTTGTCTTCAATATCTGACTTTCGCCACATCATTCAATCGTCCAGCTTCAGTGCACCAACATAGCTCCCTTTGTGATTCCCAGGATACAAGCAAGTGGATATGAATGGTTTCCAATTGTGATCGGTTTACGTACAACTGTAGCGTGACATGTTTCTTTAGGTGTTACAAACTAATGTAGGCTTTGTGAGACGGTGTTACGATAAAACGCATTTGGTGGTGCGGTGCCGCATAAAACTGTCGAATTGCTTTACACTAGAAACTGAGCTCTATAATGGTTAGCTTGCGGTTAATTTTTTATGGCTACTGGCCGACTTGGATTGCGATTGTCCGAGGATAAGTTGTAGGTAGACAGGTGGACTATAGGTAAGGTCACAAAAAAACCGGTCAAGTGCCGTCAACATATACCACCGAAAGCTAAACGACGACGGACAACTTTGCATTGGAATGTCTATTCCATTACTACATAAAAAACTGCGAGGTTTTGGTATTAGAGGCCATAAGCATGATTGGTTCAGAAGCTACCTAGAGGAGCGGCCACTCACGACTTCAAGCTTTGTGCGGCGCTTCTTGTGGAGCTTCTCGCTTCCCCGCGAGAGAGAGCGCTAGAGGCTCTCTCGCTCGTGGCCGAGGGGTAACAAATTAACGTTGATATTTGTATATAGACCGTCTTCCAAGGGGGTGTTTTCCTATATAGGTATATAAGATTGTGTTTGGAGACTATAATATGATTATGCGCACATGATTGGTGAACTTTATTATCCACTTCTGCTGCGCCAAGTAGGAAGTAAATTCTATCTTGGGATGATTGGCAAATTATCAGTATCATTTTGAACCCCTCAGACTAAATTCCAGACAATTTACTTTTACGTAGGTAAGTTTTGACCAAAAATGTATGTATATGATAATAATTTGATGGTGTTCCGTTAAATTAAGTACTGTGTTATTTGAAAGAAATTTTAAACAAAAAAAGAAACTTCATTTTTTCACATGCCGTTGAAGATAAAATATTTACTATACAGTATGGAAAATAATTTGGCCAAGTGCGAGTCGGACTTCCGCAAAAAGGGTACCGTACCACTCCACAATACGGGTGCGGAATCCTAAAAACATTAAAGTAATCATTAACAACAATATACATGCCAAAGCAACATCAAGGCTACAAAAAACAAGGCGCTAATATGGTAGCAAAACATTTTGGTACCGTCTGCGAACCCTACTATTTATATTTTTTTATTTTACGTTAGAGTATGTCCTACAATCTGACTGAATTTAAAACTTGTACGTATTACCGCCTTTAAGTAAGAGCCAAAACCGATAACGTTTAAAAAATGCAACCTTTAGGAGGTTTCTTTCTTGTGTGGGGAAACATACAGAGAGATAGATGTAAGAAATAACATGGAAGGTGTGAATGCTAATCAGAAAAAAGAAGATCAAGATGAATATACATACCCCAAATTCCGTAGGTGCCACGAAAGTTTTTAGCTGTATAAAAACCATTACATATCGCCACATTCTCAAAAACCAGTCCTCAAAACATTTAAAAAACGCGTTTTTCGGAAGGTCGAAGAAAAGCGGCCGCACATCATTTTCTTTACGGTGGGGAATAAGAAAGTCACACGGGCCAGGTCAGGCTGTGTACTCAGAAAACATTTCTGTATTCTGAGGCTGTGTATTAGAATAATACTATGAAGATATCTATGGGATTGTCAGATTCCGTTAATTTTAAGTTTCTTTTATAACTCAGAATACAGAATTTTATGATTGAATATCATCACGAAACGATTTTTTTGAGAGCATCATTGCAAAATAGGTTCTTCATCTGAATTGCAAAAACAAAAAAGGACTGACTTTGTCAGAAAACATAACAAATGAAAAAATCAATTGGCCTGTATGCAATTTTTTATTATACAAAGAGGTTAATAGTTAAATTAACTTTAATTTATTGTGCTCTTTGAGAAGTACATGTTGATAGTTTTTATGCAGCTAAAATTTGCGTGGCAACTTATATAGGGCATAAACTGACATGTGCTTACAATTGCATGAACATACTTAAATTAAATTAATACCTATAAAATATACACAACACATACATGCATACCTTTATAAAATAAATAAACATTAAATAAATATACATAATACTAGATATTCGAGTTCTACTTTGATTTACATATATAAATTTGTATTCGATTACTCATTTCTTCAAACACAGAGCCAGAGACAACTAAATGACAAATTATTTAACAAACAAAAAAGACAAATCCGTCCTCATGACAAAGCCATACCGATAAGCGCCAAGTGGACATTTGTCCATTACGGACTAATGAAGATCCAGGGGATTTAAAAAAAAAATGTTGTATAACAAACGTAGGTACCAGGCACATTGTAAGCTACAGAATTTATTTTTTTCACACAGGCATATCATTATTTTTTCATAAGTTTTCAACACAATCAGTTAACACAGGTCACTTATATTTAAATGTGTGACAAAAGCGTGTGACAGATGTCAAAATGACATACTTCAAAAGTGACACATCTCAAAAGGGACTGATGTAGGGACTAATGCAAATATAATGCTAATTGAAAATGTCTCAGATGATAAAAGCGATAGATGTCAAAAGTGACAGATCGATCGAAAAAAAACACACCTTACACGACAATACATTGTGTACAAATCAGTAATCATACACTCTTACTAAAAGAACTTTCCGCTCAACGTAAAATGTCTCTCTTTGCAAACGAAAGGCAACATAATTAATGTACGAAGGACATTAAACAGCAAATTGCGATATTGCAGCAACCACAACCACGTCGGAAATGCAGTTGCTAAATATGCGACATAAACAGTCATAGGGACACATTACATTTTCATTCTGGTGCAATACTAGACGAATGATATTAGTATAGTATGAAGGTTGGTTACACCTACAAGCCGCTGAATGCCTTAGTCTGCGGCTGAATGTGACATTGTTTTCACGGCCATACAATACACACACAGAACAATAATTTTCCATACACGCTATGGTAGTACGGTATATGTAGCAGGTTAACAAAACGAGGTATCAAACATTTCCGTTTAAAGTCATCTCGAATGTAGTGTCATAATTCGGTGTCAATGCATTCAATTCAGTATGATCTTCTGAACAGGTAGACGGCATGACAAGCGCAAGATGGCAGAGCAACGAGAAAAATTTTTCGGTTAAATATACCATGTGGGGTATCAAATGAAAGGGCTTCTTGAGTAGATTACATATATATCCACACTATTAGAGGAAAAATTTGTTTGTTTGTATGTAAGAGGTAATCTCTGGAACTATTGAATGGAGGCTAAAAATTCTTTCACTTTCACAAATAAAAAGTTACATTATACCTAGTCGGTGCTTAAATTCTGTCAAAAACAAAATTGGCTACAAAATGAAAACTAGTCGTGATATTCAAAAAAAATTTTTTTTTTTAGAAAGGTAATTTAATTAGCTTACATTAAACACAAAATTTATTCAAAATGATTGCCACCATTTTTCACACAAGCCTTCAATATTCGCGGCCAATCATCAATAGCAGCACGGACCATATTCATGTCGATATCGGCCACTGCTTTAATCAATGATGACTTTAGGCTGCTCAAATTTTTGTGAGGTTTAGAACAGACCTTCTCCTCCAATTCCTGCCAAATTTTGTAATCCAGTGGATTGAGGTCAGGGCTAGATGAGGGCCAATCTTGATGCCTTATTAGCTCCATATTCTGGCGCTCGAACCACTCCTGAGCTGTTTTGGCCTTATGAGCAGGTGCGGAGTCCTGTTGAAACACAAATGGCCGTCCTCCAAAGAGTGTCTGGAGCAGATCTTTTACTATGCGGTCTAAAACCGTGTCTTGGTACACTTTTGCACTGGTTTTGACACCTTTTTCACAAAAATGCACTTCAGTAGGGCCATAGTAGGACACTCCCAACCAAATCATGACTGATGATGGATGATGGCCGTGCTGCACTCTAGGAATGACATTTCCAGCGGCCGCAGAGCTGGTAGCGTACAACCTGTCATTTTGTTTGCTATACTACTCTTCGATATTAAAAAAATTTTCGTTTGTAAACAGGATATCACGGTGTCTGTTTCTTGCGTACCGCTTTAGCAAAACTTTGCATTTTTTGGCTCTCATAGCTATCAGACGCGCGTTCAGAAGATGTCCACTCTTTTTTCGGTAAGCTCGTAGTCCCAGGTCTTCATTGAGTACTTTTTTTACAGTACTTCTGGTTAATGCCATCTCCAAAGCCATCAGTTTCTGCTTGCGGACGGGATTTCTTGCAATATGCGCCTTGATTGCTTTGATGACCCCTGGAGTCCTAACGGAACGAGGTCTGCCAGTTCTTTTCTCGTCATCGACACTAGAGGATTCATTGTACCCTTTGATGGTACGGTACACGAACCTCTTCGTAATTTTTAATTTTTGAAGCAAGTTGAATATCGTCTTCGGTGGATGGCCGCAACGATGCAATGCAATTACTGCTACTCGGTCCTCTTGCGAGTCCACTCCATCGTAAAAAATGAACGAATGTAATTGTGATTTGGCAGATTATTAATCAAAAAATATGTGAAAATCAAACACCATTTCATTTTTTTTTCTATGTGTTATATTTTTATAATAAATGGCCAGTGACAGTATTTAAGAACCGACTAGGTAGTTGAGTAACATAGGCAATATTTTATTTTTACAAAATAAGTTCTCAGTTCTAAATTTCCATAATTGTGAACAAAATCAGGAGAAAGAGCAGTGTTTTGCTCGTTTATCGGCGTGCGTTGAATAATTTGTTGGATATATGTAAAAAAAAACCTTTTGGTTTCTCCTAAGTACGGAAACACTTTATCAGTACAATCAGACTAGAGTTTTCGTTTACAACGATTCTGCCACACCTTTAGCTAATATTAAGCTTGAAACAGTGATTACAGCCAGGTTTAAGTACTTTTTAAACCTTATTGTACACAAAAATATCATAACACTTGCACTTAGAAATTGGATGTACACAGGCGAGCTTATCTCTAAGCAGAGATTTCTTCAAGAAAACCCCTTTGATAAATAAAAATCATAATAAATAAATAAGTAGATATACATACGTGTACACTAAACTACGTAACGTTCTAATAAATTAAATTTTAAAACATATCTAATCCATGTATACATATACATACATACACAGCATGACCACAATCTAAACATAACTTTACATAAATAATAAATATATCTTCTTCTCTATACATATAAAATGCAACGGCTGTCTGTGTGTCTGCGCGGTCACTTATAACTATAATTTTGGAACCACTCAATGGATTTTGATGCAAGTTTTTTTGGTAAGGTAGAACATTTCTTCGGGAAGGTTTTAGGGTATATATCATCCCGCCATGACCAAAGAGTTTTTCTGAAATATGTCGTAGGTTCGCCTTCCGTAGTCGCATGTAATCCGATCGTCAGGGTTCAATTCAATCACTAGTAAATGTTTTTAGAAGACCTCTCAAGTTTGGGCTTATTAGAACTGTCTTGATGAGTATTTTTGTAGAATTGATGATGGGGCTGTAAGGTGGATAGGGGATCTCCTCAATGGACAACAGCAGACCTTTTGAGATTGGGCTTATTTGATTGGTCTTGATAAGTTCTTTGGTAAACATGGTGAACGTGGGTACGGGATCTCCTCATCGGACAACAGCAGGCCCTTCAATTTGGGCTTATTTGATTGGTCTTGATTAGTACTGTGGTAAAACATGGTGACTGATTCTGGTGATGGGACTGGAAGGTGGATACGGAATCTGTCTCTTACGTTCTAAGAGGCAGAGTAAATTGAAAGTAAAATGTCTACTATTTTATTACTGTCAATTTATTCTGTCTTTACGAAGCTTGGCCGTTACTCGCGTCCGTCGTCGGTTTACCCTAGAGACCCGACACATGACCACCAGGTGGTGCTGAACGAGCAACAAGAGTTTCTTTATAGATTATCTATATACAGGTATGAAATTCAAAGTCCTGACTGACTGAGATATCAACGCACAACCAAAACCGCTGGTCCTAGAGACATTAACTTTGGAGGGTGTGTTCTTTGTGAAGAGTAGGTATCCACTAAGAATGGGTTTTTCGAAATTCCACCCCTTAGAGGGTAAAATGGGGGGTCACATTTTCTGTGAAACTCTTTATTCTTTGGGTCGATCAACTTGGAAATTGGTACACACACCATCCATCCATCCATCAGCCTGTTTCGTCCACTGCTGGACATAGGCCTTTCCAGGATTTCAACACTCTTGGCAGTCCCTCTAGAAGAAATGCCCATACTCACACACGCTAGGCAGGCGGGTTGGTGAGCGCGGTGCCGAAACCCCTGCACCAGTGACGCCGCTGCCCGTCACCAGTCTGTTTTAAGGCCTGGCAATTAGGGATGGATATACCGCCATCCATCGGTCCCAGGCAATGGTGGGCCGCCTGGTTTTGCCTGAGAGCTGTTCTCTTAATCTCTCCCGAATAACTTCGGGAGGATTTGCGAGTAAGATGGTGGTACCTCCACAGTGGAGCTCGGCATCAGCTCTACCACCTATATGCACACTCTTCAATTAAAATTAATGGGGCTTTGAAAATCCTACGCGGCATGGTAGACGGCTGCATGGCGTACAGGGTGACGCAGGGCGTACGGAGGAGCGCACCGCGCGCCGGAGTATTTGCCTATTAGTAATCTATAATAAAATTTAAAGACCTGACTGACTGAGATATCAACGCACAGCCTAAGCCGCTGGTCCTAGAGACATGAAATTTGAAGGGGGTGTTCTTTGTGAAGAGTAGGTATCCAGTAAGAAAGGGTTTGCGAAATTCCACCCCCAAGAGGGTAAAATGGGGGGTTATATTTTCTGTAAATATATAAATTGTGTCGATTAACTTGAAAATTTGTACATACACTCTTCAATTAAAATTGCATGGTGCACAGGGAGGCGCAATGCGTGCGGGGGAGCACGCTAACCGCGCGCGGCGCGGGAGAATTTACCTATTAGAAAGTAGGTAAGATTTTTTCGAGGTAGAGTATTACTATGAACTAATATTTGCAAGTTATGAGTTAGTATATGTAAAAAAACGCGTTTGTTTCTGTATTAAATGAAGTTAAAGTGGTTAAGGTGGTTCTAGCACCTGTCCTAATTAGATCTTTTCACACACGCGTTGAGTTATATTAGTTTAGTTTTACGGACTTCATCCTTATTGCTTTGTTTGGGATGTTGTCGGTTTGTATATTTAATTGATAGGGAGTGAGAGGGCGCATAATGTTTGCTTCTGAAAAAAAAGTCATTTGTCTCCTGTAGGCCACGCGGGCGAAGCCGCGGGCAGAAGCTAGTATAATTATAAAATTAAAATGCAATACGAAAATACGTCACAAATTGATATTTTTCGGAAGTCAAATATATTCAACCATTTTAATTTTTTACGTGTGTGCTTTTAATAGTTTGTATCATTTGTAATTCTGCGAGATTATTTTAAATTGTTATTTTTCGCCGGTTTTTGTTTCTTTTACTGTGTTTATCTTGCATATTTGTTTATTGTAGTGAGTTTTATTTGCATCAATGGCTTTTATTCATTTGGAGTGCTGTTCAATTGATTACTTGCTAAGTTTTGAAAACAAAAAGTGCTTTTTGTACAGTGAAAGTGGAGCCTTATCATCTGATTTGGCGGTTGCATCACGCGGTCAGTGTTGGATCGGCTTACCATCATCATAATTTTATCCCTCGCCAGTGATCCATGCTAACACAGTAGCTCTCACTTTGTTACAGCGGGCGGGGGCTGCCCTTCCTCCCTGCCTCTAGCTTTTATATACACTCTAGGGAGTTGAGAGTTGGGGTGCGCATTCGGTTTTAAAGCTTCTAGTAACCTACCAGTACAGAGTAACAATATGCCCTACATAAGTTTTCTGGGTCGTTAATTTCTTTAACTCAAATAAAAACAAGGTAGTTTCATAAATATTGTGTTGTTTCATCTATTAGTACCTATTCTGACAGATGTTACTTGACCAAAACCAAACAAAATGTTGATATCACGTTTCATTATATGTAATTTAATATTTACAAAAGTGAAAAAAAAAGCATTTCTTAGAAAAAAAAATTATGCAGTGGGTTTTAGCTGGACCCCAAAAAACCCCGCACATTCAAATGAAATGAATACTTTATTTTTGCAATGTAGGTACATAAATACACTTATCACAGGTTAGAATATATTAAATAAGTAAAATGGTTAAATTTAAAATAGGAAAACACAATATATTATATTAGGATTTGGGTAGGTACTTAATAAGTTAATACACATACATAAACTACATT
This sequence comes from Ypsolopha scabrella, assembly GCA_910592155.1. NCBI lineage: Eukaryota > Metazoa > Arthropoda > Insecta > Lepidoptera > Ypsolophidae > Ypsolopha > Ypsolopha scabrella. The sequence goes on from OU342960.1 coordinate 51,263,039, forward strand.
AAAGGTATAGTCGCCGTCAATAGAAATTGTGGACTATGTAAACAAATCGTTTTCTCAATTTTTCTCAAGGTTCTGTCACGGAGTCTCACTGAACATAATTCCAAATCATGAAGCATCAAGTCTTACCTGCCATTCACTGTATTTCATCATGAAATATTCAATAGTCACCAGTTAATTACTGACAATTATAGAATCAATAGTCAAATCTGTACTGCGACGAGATTGCTGTCATATATTTTTCTCATCGAATCTGTATTGTCTTTGAAAATTAGTGATGTACGAATCTATTTGAATATAAACCTATTTTATTCGTGATGCAATTTTATTCCGTCATTTTTTGATAGCGTTACTTCATAATCTTTGACATAACTTGTGTGTGATTCTATCGAGAGCTGTGTGATCTTCCAGCGTTGCTCTAAAATCTTTTGTGTTTTCGGTATTCTAACGACTTGGCTTCCCTTTATTAACTTTGTATTGGGGTCTTACTCGCGATAACTAATAACATACCTTAATAGATATATGCTTGACGTTTCGACGCCTCTGTAGGCTTCTCTTACTGATCTTTCTTTGTGATTTGGATAGTGTTTTACCTTGAAACAACGACAATTGGTTACGTCATAGTAATGGACAATGACCCATATCATTCGCGTCAAATCGAAAAGGCGCCCAACATGAGTTGGCGGAAGGAGGCTATCCAAAGCTGGTTGCGCGAAAAAGAAATAAAATTTCAAGAAACCGAAATCAAAGCGAATCTCATAGCTAAAGTAGACAAGCAAAAATATAAAAAAATGTATGTAGATGAGTTGGGGGCATCGAAAAATGTGACAGTTTTGCGCCTTCCACCATATCATTGCGAGCTTAACCCGATAGAGTTGAGTGTTAGAAGGTTACGTTGGAAGGAACAACAAAACATTAAAAATGGACAATGTGAAGATTTTGTTGCTCCAAGGTTTGGCGCGGATCGGGCCAGAACAGTGGGCGAAATGTGTAGCTCATGTCCTAAAAGTAGAAGAAAAAATTAAAGAACTGGATGGGATAATAGATACGGCCTCCGACGCTGTGACGGAACCATTTGTAATTAACGTGGGCGATTTGACTAGCGATTCATCAGAATATTTTAGCGATTAATCAAATAAAGAAAATTAATTAAGCACCTAACATATTTAAATCACATACTTACCCATCTCTAGATAGTTCACCTATTCATAGACAAAGACAACATGGCGCTTTGTTTACATAGTCCACAATTTCTATTGACGGCGACTATATATTTAATGTATACAATAATATATACATACATATCATATTTATCTCAAAATCTGCTGTCACATTATAAGATCCAACCCCAGAAATAAAATAATATAATATAAAATAGTGTACCTAATAAATATACATATACTTAAACCGACTAACTCAATTACTATAGAGTAAGTACTTCAAAATTGATTAAAATGTACATTAATACCCCTGAGTGCTTAATGTCATTCTCATTACTCACCATCAAATTGTATATACCTATATTGTTTGTTATTTTATAAAATAATTGAGTTCAATTAAATGCATCATGTATGTTACTTAAAGTTTATACAAAGTCAATTTCATGTCTTCTATGTAATAGTATATTTTTTTTGTAATTTTTGATATTATCTGGTCAACAACTAATTGATAAAATTCATAATTTATATGAAGAGTGCTGGTCGTTAATTTTCAGGCAGGTTCCTGCCTACCTTAATGGCCAGAGTTCCAATTAGTAGTGTTATTATGTAATCCTAATTCAATAAATATTTTTTCATTCTTCTTAGAGTCGCAGAAATGTAGTGAAGCTCCACTACGTACAGTGACTTGCCATACCTAACCTCTGATTTCTTTTAGGGCAACCCAGAAAATTCATTGGTGCCCCCTTATCGACATTCTGTTTTTCATTTCAACATGATTAAGAAAGTTTCAATTGAATGCCGTTTTATCTAGCTTCCAATAAAGTGTTTCGCACATTAGTTCCGACTTCAGTTCTGAAAACATTTTTGGTGGAAATAATCATCAAGTATTCCAGTCATGCACCTTTGTTCACCGGTTCACACCAATATAGCTATTAGATGCATCAATTCACCGTGTAACTTACTTTTATGAAAGTTATCTGCGACATCTGATGATTCGTAGGTTAGTGGCAAAAAGGCAGAATGAAAGTTCACAAGCAACCTACTAGCACGACCAACTGACATTTTCCATCACATTTAAGTACCCCCTCATCTACAGCGAGATACGCATTATAGAGAAAAGTTATTATTGTTTTTGGCTTCAGATAATGTGTTTAATTTTCGATATTACTGCAAAATACTGAAATGCAGATCATCTAATTATAGATTCTCCTTCACTTCAGTAAGAAGTTCGTTGCGGGAATTATCAAAACATAAATAAAACGTAATGCAAAATTAAATGATTCTTACCTTTTATTGATTTCCTGATGCAAGACGTGAATTACAGTGAATATGCGCCGACTAGAAATTAAGTTAAACCGATTAGAACAAAAAAATTTAAAGCAAACAAATTGTATCAAAAAACTATACTAAATTGTAGCAAAGCAACGAACCTCGCTATCTCTCTCTCCTCTCCTTCCTCTCTCTTCTCTTCCATTCCAGCTAGGCCGGGTTCCGAATGGCGCTGATAGCACTAAAAGTACCATCGAACTACTCACGCCGCGCCGTACGGCCATCAGTGATTCGGAATGACGATGACCTGTAGTCTTAGACCATATAACAGGAGACTAGGCAAGCCCACTTATCCCCCTCTGCCAAAGACATGAACAATTTGTTCATGTAAGTTTGCTTGTGTGCGCGTTTTGTGTTTGTTTTGCAGCTTTTGATTTAGTGTGACATATCAATTTTTCGCAGGAGTGTGCGTGCATGAGTAATTGTGTGCTGTGCGTGTTTACCTACCCTCCCGTGGAAAACGGCAGAATAATTTCTTTGCCAGGTCCCGTGTTAAATGGTCTAAGCCTGTAGTAAGTTTCATTTCAAATAACATGAAGTACGCAAGTAATTGACAAAAATATAATTTTCTCTATACCAAAATAATTCAACGAGAAAAGAAAATGTTGGCCATGACTTTTCCAATGACCTGTAGTAAGTTTCATTTTAAATAAACATGAAGCACGCAAGTAATTGACAAAAACATAATTTTCTCAATACAAAAATAATTCAATTTCTTTTTTCTGAAAGTAATGCTTGTTTCAGAAAAACTACTTCAGTAAAATATGTTTGTAATAGGGTCAGCAGTCTACCAAAAATTAAAAATCAGTTCGATTCCTTGACCTTTTCACTAAATATTTTCAAGTGCCTGTAGCTTCCAAAGCGCAGATTTTCGCAGATAAGTGTAAGGAAATAAAATATTAGCCGTGACTTTCTCAATGATCGGTAGTAAGTTTCATTTTAAATAAACATGGACCACGGAAGTAATTGACAAAAACATAATTTTCACCATACAAAAAAAAAAAAAAATTTTTTTCTCTGATAGCAATGCATATTTCAGAAAAACTACATTTATTAAAGGTGTTAATAAATGAGCTTCAGCAGTCTATCAAAAAAAAACATTTCGATTCCTTGACCTTCAGCTAAACTTAACCCTAAGTCCACGATTTCGTGATATGGAACCAGTGTGCGGCGCCTGACCTGAGACCACTTACCTCCAGTACCTGAGACGCATGCTGCTGGCATGCTCAGACATTTGGCAGAACAAATGATATAGATATGTTTGGTAGTATGCAGTTTTTACGTTGAATACGATTTTTATACGCAAAACGGAACATGAGAATGAAGTCATCACATCAGTTTCCCTCCCCCCCCCCTCCGCCCTCTTCCCTCAATAGTCAATCAAAAACTCACACCGAGTTGTGTACGTATCGTACACTAAGGTTTTGTTTCGAAACGAGCGAAAATCACTTGGAGTGATACGAATTTCACCCTAGAGCGTTCAAAAATGGACACGAGTTAAACCGAGGGTAAACCACAGACATACAGACGAAACATTAATAATAAACGCATAGAGTCGACTTGAAGCAATTTTAGCTCAGTGAGCACGGGCTCTTTTAGATATAGATATGGCTTGTTTCCAAACAAAATATATACGAGAGATTAGTTTAGGTATTAACAAATATGTTTCAAGCATGAGCCAGCCAAAACAATCCATTTTTATAAGTTTTTTCGTACCATGTAGCTTAAATGTCACTTGATTTTTCTATGGAAACTTGCCAACACCATTAAATCCTTATGTTTAGTCTATATGTCTGTGGGGTAAACAAACTGTTACCTGACAGTTGCATGAAAGTGTTTTGAAACGCTTCGGAGTTATGCGAAAATCACACTGGGCCACCTGTTTGGTGCAACCTTGGTGCTCCTTTATAGATCTGGCTGTTTCTAATAAATGAGTGAAATTTTGCACTATGATCATACGTTCTGAAATGCGTCCTAAACCGTTCAAAAATCAACACGGGTTGCAAACCCGACCGTTAGAAATAGCAGTGTCGCTACACTGGTGTCGAATTTTTCAACACCAACTTAGAAGTGCGTTAATTATAGAACCCTAGGGTAGGTAGAAACACCGATAGTCGTTCAAAAACTCACACCGGTTTGGGTTTGTACCCCGAGTTCCAACACTAAACCGTTCAAAAATAGCAGTGTTGCTACACCGGTGTCGAATTTTTCAACACCAACTCTGAGCAGTGTTCGCAATGTTCGTATAGAGACGTCAAAATGACAGTTATAAATCAATACGAAATCTATTGGAGATATGTGAAATGACGTTTGGAGTGAAGCAACTCGGCCAAACCCGTTCAAAAACTCAGTGTTGCAACCCCAACAGTCTTGTTCCTACCTACCCTAGGGTTATTTAATGAACGCATTTCAGGGGTTGCAACACTGAGTTTTTGAACGGGTTTGGCCAAGTTGCTAAAATACATAAAGTATACTTTGTACAAGTCAAAGTTAATCTTTACAATATATATCTTTAGAATATAAAAAATATAGGGAATACTTACAAAACATGTTTAGGTTGGGCTACTAAAATGTAATTATACACCTGCATAAAATAGAGAAATCTAGGAATAAAAATATTAAATATACATAATGCAATGAACAAATCTTTGAAAAATTAACTAAATAAACCATAAATAAAAATAATGCCAAACCTTCCGCACCATTCAATTAGTATTGCTAAGAAGAAGGGCAAGAAACTCAGCAATCATGCCTTTTTTCAAAAAATATTTGTTACATAATCATATTCTATACCATTTTTTTATACCTACTTAAGTAAAGGCATAAAAAATATAAAACTGCAGGAATTATGTCACGAGGAAAAATGCATCTTTGTCAACCCGTCTCATATTGTCTATTACCACACTCCAAACGTCATTTGACATATTATTTTCAATAGATTTTGTGTTGAATTTTATCTGACACTGCTATTTTTGAACGGTCAGTGTTGCGACCCGTGTTGATTTTTGAACGGGTTAGTGTTGGAACCTGGGGTACGAACCCAACTCGGTGTGAGTTTTTACCGACTATTAGTGTTTGTGTGATAGTGGGTTCCGATTCAAGACATAATCGTCTATCGTCATTCCGAATCACTGATGGCCGTACGGCGCGGCGTGAACAGTTTGATGGTACTTTTAGTGCTGTTAGCGCCATTCGGAACCCGGCCTTGAGTCATGTTTGTGTGACTAACTGACTTCTGTCAAAACAAATCAGCACAGCAAAAAGGCTTGCTGGAGAAACTTTCATTTCGTTTTGGAAATAATTGTCAGACAAAATGGGCCTTTTTGGTAAATCCCCCGAAAGAAACCCCAAGGAAATGGTAAGTTACATGCTAGGCACTCTATTGAATCATATTTGGGTCTCTAACATGATCTTTACCTAATAATTTTAGGTCAACGAATGGTCTCACAAACTTCGGAAAGAGGGATATAATTTAGAAAGACAAATTAGAGGTAAGGGTCCAGTAACATTCATTATTACTTCCTTACATCCAAATCACAAGCCTGATAATGGTCAAAATTATCTTTTAGCCATACAAAGAGAGGAAGAGAAGATCAAGCGATCATTGAAGGAGGCTGCAACTAAAAACGATAAACAAGTTTGCAATATCCTTGCTAAAGAGATAATACGATCGCGGAGAGCGGTCAGCAAGATATACACCAGCAAAGCACACTTAAACTCTGTTCAGATGCAAATGAAAAACCAACTTGGTAAGAATTGAAAATAAGGACTTTCTTTTATTGAGCTATTTTATATTAATTATTGATATGCTTGTTCTACATTTACAGCTACTTTAAGGGTTGCCGGATCTTTACAGAAATCAACAGAGGTAACAAAATTATTAGATTTTTTCATAATTAGTTATGATAAGGGATTCAAATTCAAAGTACTTTTAGCATCTTCCTTCATACCTTCTATTTATGACTTTTTTACTTGTATGTATTTGCAAATCTATAAATGAGAAAAGTGGTTAAATGGTGCATCAGTAAAATTAATATGGCTAGATTCTTAAAATAATATTAATTTCTCTTGTCTTGCTCAGGTGATGCAAGCAATGCAGTCGCTTGTCCGACTGCCAGAGATAGCGAACACAATGCAAGAGCTCTCTAAGGAGATGATGAAAGCTGGTATTATTGAGGAGATGCTAGATGAGACCATGTCCTCTGTGGAGGATGAGGAGGAGATGGAAGAGGCGGCACAGAGTGAGGTTGATAAGGTAATAGAATATCTTTTTAATATTAATTGATATTATGTTTTCTCCATCCTTACATAATTTATGCCAAAGTTAATCTAGTACTTATCAATTGTTCTATAAATGATGATGAATGAGTTATGTAGGCTCTTTTACGGGCGTTCAAGAGAAGGGGGTTTAGGGGCTTACCTTAGCATACAGTAATATTTACATTAGTATCCATTATGTTTTATCTGCACCATAAAATACAAGGTGACATTAATTTCTGCAGCCAAATTCATACCGAAGACTCAGTAAGTGCTCAGGATCAAGATTTGATGGCTCTTGTTTTGAAACTCATGAATTATATTATATTATTTTAGTGTTCCTCTTCAAACCCAAGCCCAGCCTTGAGTCAAATACTTTGGAAGGTCAACGTTTCATTTAACATTTTTAGATCATTTAACCACCCTACCCATGAGAAAGCTATAGCTACGCTCATGGGCTCTTTATTCCCTTCTCTAATTTATTCTCGGTTCTCACCAATGTGGCTACCTGGTATAAATTTACACCATGGAAAGCAGTGTTTAAATGTTGGTGTTTATCGCCTTTGCAGAACTTAACTTTATAAATAAACAAAAGAACATAACTGAAAATAATACAAAAAATTTAATATAATACTGCTGTCTTGCTTTGGCTGGTGCCTCATTTGACTTTGTAATTGAACTAGAATTGTTTTTGCACCTTTTCTAAAGCATGTGTTGTCCAGGAGAGTTCAGTTTTATATGAAATGCGTTTTTAGGCATTATAAGGCAAATCTCACTCAATCTTGAACACAGTTAGGGTGACTGTATTTCCAGCCCCTAAAAACATAGATATACTATCGAATTCCGATAATCTAAGGATAAGTTTGTGCTTAAAGTGACATCACAGTTCATGAACAGATTAATATACACTGAAGGCAATTTTACAAGTTCAGTTTTTGGCTATTTTTAGTGTTTAACATCTAGATGGCAACCGACACAAAGTTACATAAAAGGCCCACTGATCAAAAATGAAAATACCCTTCAACAAATAGACATTTTAGTTTTCTTCGACTTTTGATGTAACCCTATAATAAATTACCTAAACATACGAAGCTGGGTATGAAATGCGTTAGTTTTTCAGGTACTCTGGGAGCTGACGCAGGGCAAGTTGGGCGAGGCGCCAGCGCCGCCCACGTCGGTCGCGGCGCCATCCACCAGCCACGAGGCCGAGGATGTGCATGAGCCCGACGAAACCGAATTGGATGAAATGCAGACACGGCTGGAAGCTTTGAGATCTTAGTGGCTGGAGGTTCGTTGCATACATGCTGCATTTTTATTCGCTAAAAACAACTTCCATTCATTTCATAAATGATTTTTTTTTCGGTATTTCAGGTTGTGTCCATATTTAAAGTTGTTTGTATAGACGAGTTCTAAGTCTGGTTTTTTCGGCTTTAAAGAAACAAAAAATCCAGCCAGTATATACTATATACGTAGATAAATAAATCTTGAAAAGGAATGGGTAACTTTATTTTTTTAATCTCTTTGGTTACGGCATACCACCCTAATTAAAATTATACAGAGGATCTCGGTCCAAAATGCACATTATAACAATGTTTTCCTTACTTTTGAATAAAAATTATGCTATTTATACGTTTGTATTCGCGAAAATTGCTTCATAATTTTATTATTGACAAGGAAATGATGTATTTTTTTTGCATTATATTTTGATTGCATTAAATTATAACTGTAAACTTCTACTTCATACTTTAACGCATAGACAAATAAAAAAGGGGACGGAGTAGCCACTAAGCAACAACTGGATCCTGGCCCTTCTTGTCTTTACATTTGTTTCTATTTTATTTTTTCTTGTTTGTAAGGCACTCTAATAATAATATTTAAAATGAACTTTTATACTGTTTCAGAGTATTGAAGATGGTTCGCAATCCCAGGGTAGTTGCGAAAATGCCTTACAACTACAAGTATTTTGTACATAAATGTTAATAAGTGTCCCACAAAGGAACGTATATTAATTGATCACTCTACATAATTACTTATAATGGCTGTTATTATAGTTTATATTTTAATAGGATATGTGCTTTATCTTATTTCAGTTTAATTTTCGAAAATTGTATTATTTTTTCACTTTATTACTTTACTAGAAATATTGTTTCATAAATCTGCCTTGCTATGACTAATCGGGACTAATGAAGCATTAGCTAAGATCTCCCTTGTAAAAATGTAACAAATGTATGAAAAATCTAATAGATATGATTGTTTTATCTGATTTATGATCAATGTGATGAAACAAGTATAACTAACAATTTAATATTTTAAGCTGCTTTCGTTTTTTGGACTAATAAATGCACTGTCGATCACTAAAAGTATATATTTTCACTTCCAGAACCTTTCCTTTTAAAAGATTAGAACTCAAAGTCGATAAATATGTGATGATTTTATAAATATAATTTTCATAATAATACTAATATAACATTTCTTACAAAGGACACTAAGTACAGTACTATTTATATCACAGTTTGTTATAACATCTTGGAGGACAATTCTAGCTCTAATTGTAAATCCTGAATGGACTCCTTCTTCAGCAAAGGTTTCTTGTCGATGTCCTTGGACTTTTTCAGGTTCTTCTTTTTTGTAAGCCTGAAACAAATAAAGTACGATTGTTTAAAATCTATACTAATAATAAAGTAGTAAAAAAGTCGTGTCTGTAATCAATCTCTAATACATTGAATATTTTTTCAACATTTTAAACGGTGGGTTATTAGCCTATTAGTATTGTACTGAGGCCAAAACTACAGTAAAACTATTTTATAGCACACCGTGCGTAAAATGCCGACTTTACGCACGCTGCGCTTGCGTAAAGTCGGCATTTTCCGCACTTTTGCTATAAAATATTATACGATACTCGTGCGAGAAACTTTTTCTCGACTCGTGGGATTGCAGCACTCACCTTCGGCTCGTGCCGCAAACTCACACTCGTCAGAAAACGTTTCATCGCTCTCGTATCGTAATGTACTATTTTATCTATTTAACTAGTTTTTTTATTATCACTGTAGTGACCCTGGTCAACACATAGACTATAAGGGGTATTCACAAAATAACGACGAAACCCAAAACAGGGCAAAAATTGAATAAACTCTTTTAACTCGAGAACAACTCAACGGATTTATTATCATCGTAGTGACGCTTTTTCTTATCATCGTAGTGAGTTAGCTTACAGGTAAGTCTACAATTACGTTTATTGAATTAGAAAAGAGAGTAACATAAGTTAGTGTATTACAAATGTACCCTGGACTAGACTACGAGTATTCTGATTTTCAGGGTACGGTCCAAGTTATACATAATCGATCTTAAACCTTATTGTTAAGCGACAGTTTCTCTATCCTATAATTGATCTTATTAACTTACTGTTTATTACATTTTTAAGCAAATTATACTACTTATATACATGGAAAAATCAAAAATAAATATAAATAATTCGAAATCCAAATAAGAACATCTTGCTTCATTGTTTTAAAATTAATCTAAATAATGAAAAAACTTACATGATATTTATTATAGACTAGATTGCAAGGAATGGATGGGTTGGTGGAGTGATGTGGACTTATTTTATGGTTTCGATCAAGTTTTCGGTATCAATGTATGTTAGTTATTGAAGAAAGTCGTTTAAGATGAATCTGTGTTTTGATTTGGGGTAACTGTGTTACTTGATGGATTTGTTAGCAATATTTAATAAGCGTGGTTTTTGGAAGAATCCGCATCGTTTGCCAAATTCAGTGTGACACAGGGGTACTGAAACTGTAGGTGGATGTCTGGTAGAAAAGTTATCAGTTATTACTGAAGGATCTGATTTTAAGAGTGACAGTATCGATGAAGAAACATAAAGCTGTCTTACAGTCAAAACCTTTGCTTCCCTGTGCAGAAGTTCTGTACTGAACCTAAGACGCTTTTTTAACATTAACCTTCAGCACCATTCGCTGGGCTCTTTCCAATGGAAGTAATATCGTTTTGGCAGCCCCACCCCAAAAAGTGATGCCATAGGACAAGATATTTTGACACATGGCAAAGTATATGTTTCGTTTTAAACTATCACTACTAAATTTATTTATAATCCTAAAAAAGTACATGAGTTTACGGACTCTACCACTAAGAACCTTAATGTGTATGTCCCAGGAAAGTTTTTCGTCCACTATTATTCCTAGATATTTAGCTTGAGAAACTTTTTCAAGTTCTGGACACATACAATGTGTATATTGAAGTTCGTCACAGCTACAGACTCTTAGCTTCAAATTTTCTGGGAGGACGCTGTGATTTGTTTTAATGAAACACATAAATTATGTCTTGTCACAGTTTAGCGTTAGCAAGTTGTTATCTAGCTAAATTTTCACTTTCTTCATACCAGCGTTAGCTTTTGACATAGTGAGCTCCCACGTGGTATCTTTAAAAGTAAGCACAGTGTCGTCAGCAAAACATGCAATTTTACCATCAAACTTGAGTTGGGCCAAAGAGTCTATATAAATTAAGAACAGCACAGGTCCTAACACACTGCCTTGCGGAACGCCGTATTCAGTTAATACTTCATTACTTTTATCGAAGTTTATTTTGACTTGTTGGGTACGTTCTTCTAGGTAACTTCTAAACCAATTTTGAGCAAGACCTCTGACACCAAACTGTTCCAATTTTATTAGTAGAAGAGGTATTGACACGGTGTCAAAGGCTACTACAAAAGAGCCCGTTGAGAGACGTTGTGCATTTTTAATGGTTCATATTCCACCGTGTATAGGCGTTGTGCGCTTTCGTGATGTATTTGTGTAACGGTCTATAACTGTTGTTCGCGCCAACGTATTAATCAACACAGGCTACAAGAGATGTTCATAAAATAACGCCCAAGCCGAAAACGGGGCAAAGATAAACGAAGGGGAGCGGTGGACAAAGGCTAGTACCTAATATTATTTTAACTTATGAAGTTAAAGTGTATTCTAAACTTTTGAAACGCGGGCTGTGCACGGCTCTCTTACGCGCTATCACAATTAAATAAATATGAAACTGACGACTTTGAGTTAGGCGCATTGCCCCGAAGTCAAGAGAGATAAAGCGTAATGCACTACAAACAAGAATTCTCAAGAAGCGTAACTAAGCCCAAAAAATGGTTCCTCTAAATATATATTATACCGCTCAAACCCATCGTCTTTTGCTCGCTGCTAGCTAGCCGCTGTGGTCAGCCTAACGAAACTCAGTACAAATGGAGTCATGTATGAAAATTGTGCTTGGACGAATGGCGATATGTTCTTACTCTTTCGCTCACTTAGATTGTCTCTGTCTAACGCTGTGTCAAGTCAAAATGGCGGTTGTTTGTTTATTTGTAAAACTTAATTTATCTGATTAAAATGAGATTTAACTGTGTTACATTGATATAGTGCTTTATGTTTCATACTATTGTGTTTTATTAATAGAGAAGTAAATGGAACGTATATTTTCATCAAGCAATGAACTATAAAAAGCGTGAAATATGTGAGGTGCGAAGCGGTCGAAATGATAGTGAAAACATTATATTCAGGCCAAATTTCTTTTAAAAGAGACTCGGTAAGTACCTTTGTACTCATCTTGCGACTTATTTTGTGTTATAAAGAAATTTAAAAGTGAAAACATTTTCATAACATTTATTTGTAAATTGAATAGTGATGGGATTGTTCGATAAATCATAACATTTCCACTACGGTTAGGGTGTCATAATTTCATCCTAATATCATAGTGCAATATATTTAAAGGTGAAAAATGTGCATCTTTTTCCCTGACAGTCCTTAATTAAATTATATGATATAATAATTTTTGCGTAAAATATGGAAATTTTTTGTAGTATTTATTTTCTGTTGATTGGTTAATCAACATAACTTATAGAGAAAAATTAAACTGACAAAATAGTCAAATCACTTTCCAAAAATGCGGTCTTGTTTTTTTTTTGGAATTACGATATTGTGAAGCAGCTTCTTAAAATAATACTATTATTATAGGTTACAGCAGTAAGTAAAAGTCACTGGCAGTGAAGACCTTATTTATCTACCAATAGAAAATTTTCCTATGGAAAGCACTTTGTTGACAAACATTTCAATAAGAAAACTCGGTTCAAAAAGTCAACCATACCTTCAAATCAACTCAAAGAAGCATCACTTCCTGATACGATTTTGCATGAGTTTACTTGTCACGTGTATTCAGATAAGGGTACGTACATACATATGTCATTTTATTAAAAATATTACTAGGGTACCGTATCTCAAAAGGAAAAAACGAAACCCTTATAGAATCACTTTGTTGTCCGTCTATCCGTCCATCCGTATGTCTGTCAAACCCTTTATCTCGGGAACGCGAGAAGGTATAGAGTTGAAATTAAAACCATATACTCAAGTTTACAGTCCCTTGATGCTGTGAAAAAATCAAATTTCTAAGGTAACGTAAAAAAAGATATGTCTATTTATGCCGCAAAAAACGTATATTTCGACACTCTCAAGGTAATCAAAATTTATTGGGTATTTCCCGTTGACCTATAACTATGAAATTTGGCAAATAAACTTAAATAGTCTTAAACTACAAGTATAATTAATAATAAATTTTGGGCGAGTCTGACTCGCACTTATCCGTTTTTTTATTTATGTGCCAGCCAGATTGAAGTTGTAAAAATTTACTTTTTTAATTGTATTATTTTAAAGTATGTAGACGTAAATGTTTTTTTCTTTCTCAGAGCCATCTACTTCAGGCCCAAGCCAAGTCAACATCATAGCTCATATTTTTCATGTGATAAGAATTAAATAAATTGTACAGGAAGCTTTTTATTTCCTTTTCTTGCATAAAAAGTCCGAAGGCTTCAGTTTTATCTAGAGCTGTTAAAACTAGAAACGTATAATTGCAAAACTGTCACATACAAATTATTGAAAGCCCTGATAAAACTGAAGTCTTCGTAATTGGCCTTTTCAATACACATGAAATTCCTACAGAAAAAAAAAATCGATATCGATAAAATGTATTGCTTCTGTAGTACATGCCTACACACTTATGTTGGCAGCTTTGTTTGTGATTTGTCATTTCTTATTGTAGTTTGGTACTGGTTGCGGGGCATTCCGTGGCAAATACGCATTAATTAGTTATAGGGAAGTCCCGACTCTTATTACGTAGTATATTATATTCTCTTTGGCTGTGGCTGCCATGTTAACAGACCGCCGCGCCGGTGACGACGCAACCAATCGCGTGCAAGCTTTGTCTATGTGAGTGTGTGAGTGTTTCGTTGTTATTGGAGTAAGTTTGTCAGCGTAAATGGAACCAAAATCGAAGCAGTAATTGTAGGGGAGTTACTCTTCTAGATAATTCTTATTCGTAGGTCATGCAATATGTCAACACGTCCACGTAAATATTCTGCAATGAAGAGTTCAATTTAAAATAAACCTTATTACAATCCAATAGGGTACGTTACCTGTTGATGACTCCGTCTGGATGGTCCATCATTTTAATAATGTCTGCTTGGTCTGACGAGTCGAGCGGCGCTACTGAGATGTCTCTCACGGCTCTGAATTTACCGCAGTTGTTGAGGTGCTCGTTTTCCAGACGGAAGAAGTTCCAGATGAAGCGTCTGTGAAAACGAAATATAATTTAAATTAGGTAATATATAGGTTGAAAATGAACCCCCAAGCTTTATTGAAATCTATGAATCAGAATCACTAATAGAAAACAAAACCGTTGAAAAAATTAGTTTTTTTTTTGGTTCCATTGTTGGGAATGATCAGCCAACCTACGCGACGCGACATGTAAATAATTTACATAAGGCGGTGTAGCTTCGGCTTTTAGAGCGTCGTCTCGCTCACCGCACCGGAGTATAAGTGCTTCTTTTGACGGTCGATATCTCTTTTTTTATAACAAAACATGTATTTTTCATTTCGAACATAGAACAGTTTCCTTTGTTGTAGCTAGGGGGCTCATTTCAAACCTGTATAGTGTTAAAATATCTGACTATATCTTGACCTCAAGCGCTGTACAGCGCCTTGGATGGTGAACGTTGTCGAACGAAATGACAGCTGCTCGACCCCCCTCCCCTCCCCGCTCAGCTACAGCTACTACTAGCAGCGGTATACCGCTTGCGGTCAAGTATAGACACAAATTTAAGAAAACCGTTCGAAAACCAAAAGAGACAAAAATAGTTCTCGGTTAAACTAGACTGTAAAAAAGAGATAATTTCTATCCATCAGTTGTAAAAATTATTGCAGTGGTAACATCGAAAAACTATGCCGGTGAAGATATTCGAAGTAAAGTAGTACCTTACCGAAATACTTCAAGCGGCGCCAATACGGAGGTGACCGTCTCTCCGCTGACGACGTTGTTCTCTGTCAGCACGAACGATATAGTCCAGATAAACCGTAGCACGAAGTCCTCGATTATCGCGAAATAGTAGAACTGGAACAACACATCAATTTATATAAATCACTCAAATTATAACGATCTAACTGCCATTTTGTAGCACGACTTTCAATCGAACGAAATGATGGAATAAAAGTTGTAAAAGATCTTCAGTTTTGTATAAGCTGCAGAAATTTAACTAAACAAGGATGTTTAAAAAAGGTTTCTGATACACCTTCGTGTCGTGTAAAATTGTATGGCATATATATGGTGGAAAAGATTCAAAACAAATTTGTTCGTTGGTTATATTTGAAAAATTACGGTGTTTATCCATACTATCCATTAATGTATTCAACTTTATTTGTTATAGGTATGGTTGGATACAATAAGTTGGAAGTTAGGAGAGACCTAGCGCTACTAATTTATTTTTTTAAAGTTTTGCGTGGAAAATTATGCAATCCGCGATTGTTAGCGTCCTTGGAGCTGTTTGTGCCGGATAACTTTTTTCGCGCGAGAAAACACACAAGTTGTTTCGTGTGCAGTGCGCGCGCACAATGTTCTTAAAGAGTCCCCTGTTGTAAAAACACTTCGTCTTTTCAACAGAATTGATAAGTTTACAGATACCGATTTGTTTAGTTGTTCTTTGACGGAGTTCACAAAAACTGCTTTAAATATAATTTGTTACCAATCGCAATATGTGTAAGCCTGTAAAGATTGTATAGCATAAAATGTATATATATAAATAAATAATAAATAAATGTATTGGAAAGTCTGCATAGAAAAATTTGAAAACTAAAGAGATGCTCGGTTCCAAGGTATTGAGGAAAACTAACATAAACTAACGAAACCTGTACTCGTATGTTATGACTTGCTGGACGGCTCGACCAACTTAAAAATCATGTGGCACTGCTTAAGAAATACTACATGAAAAAAAAAGTCGCGGGCAAGTTTCTCATTAATTTACCAAGTTGTTGAAGATGAGCACACGCCAGCCAGCATGACAGGCTATCTATTGGCGCGACATAGCCGTTACAATCGTTGCATTACAAATGAGAAGCTTGGACTGCATGAGTCTATACAATATTCACACAAAAACGACAATTGTTTTCGCGAGGTTTGAGGTGTAAGCGGTTTTTGTTTGTCTTAGATTTGTAGGCTCCCCGCTCCAACTTATAAAGGTATCAACCTAGTATCTATTCTCGATTATGTGATTGTAGAGATAAATACAGATAACCCTCCATACAACGAGATCACATACAAACCATAAAACAAAATAAATAACACCTCAAAATTGATAAAATTTATTTTTACATCAATGACACCCATATTTCTGGAGTCCGCGCCCCCTGGCCCCTACCTAGTTACGTCTATGTGTAGGATTGCGTTAACTTAAATCGTGACCTCCTATAAAACATTGTGACAGTAAAATCACACTATTGACAGTAAAATCACAGATGAGATGATAGAACAGTTATCGGTTGTTAAAACGGTCGTCATGAGCGCATCAACTAAGTTGCGGGCGGGACTAAATGTAATGCTATTTTATTCGCTATTACGTGCACGCTCGATGAAACTTGCGAAGGCACTATCGCACCGATTTCGTCGCGGGCACAAAATTGAAAACGTATGTCAGGAAAAACAAAATTTATCAGTAGGACATATTTAAAATTAATCTCGATTACATTTCCGATGTGAAATTAGTATTTTTATTTTATTTTATCTAAAACCATCCATCCATCCATCAGCCTCTTTCGTCCACTGCTGGACATAGGCCTTTCCAAGATTTCGCCACTTTTGGCGGTCCTCCTGGAAGAAATGCCCCTACTCACACACACACTGGGCAGGCGGGTTGGTGAGCGCGGTGCCGAAACCCTCGCACCAGTAACGCCGCTGCCCGTCACCGGTCTGTTTTATTAAGGATCGGCAATTGGGGATGGTGGGCCGCCCGGTTTTGCTGTTTTCTTACTCTCCCCCGAATAACTTCGGGGGGGTTTGCGAGTAAGATGGTGGTACCTCCACAGTCGAGCTCGGCATCAGCTCTACCACCTGTAAAGTTAATTTTATCTAAAACAATAAAACACATTTAGCTACACTTTTGGTAAAAAACCTTTAAATAAACTTTTTTCAGGGGTCTGTTTGTTAATTTCCCGATGTTTAGTTCTAATCTACATCTACATACACTATATACACTATTATAGCGGGTGTAAATAGAGTGCAACCATTAAATGAAACCACATATTCTACCGACCCTACTGAACCACCTTTCCCAAGAGTCATACCCGCGGACAGCCTTAGTTTAGGAAATAATTGAGTTCCAAACAAAAATGCGTGAACCCTAACGCACCGCCATACGGGCGAGTTTTGAGAGGGCGTGGTCCGTGAAATCTCCAGCTGTTTGAGGTCAACGCTCTCTCTAACGTCGCCCGTATGTCGGTGCGTTAGGGTTCACGCGTTTTTGTTTGGAACTCAATTATTTCCTAAACTAAGGCTGTCCGCGGGTATGACTCTTGGGAAAAGTGGTTCAGTAGGGTTAGCAGAATATGTGGTTTCATGTAATGGTAGCAGTCTGTTTACACCCGGTATAAAGAGGAAAGATTTATTTGTTTGTTTGTATGTTTGAGGTAAACTTTGGTACTACTGAACCGATTCTAAAAATTCTTTCTTTTGTAAAAAGCTACGCTATTGCTGAGTAGCATAGGCTATATTTAATTTTTATAAAAGTAAGTTTTCAGTTTGAAAATTAAATATTTGTGAACCATGTCGGGAGAAAAAACGCTGCTTAGCTGCTTTATCGGCGTGCCTTGACCAAATGGTTAGTTATACTTGATAAAACCGGTTGTTTTTCCATACGAGGAAACTGTATCAGTTTAATCTGACTAAAGATTTTTATCTACAGCGATTTTTATCTACACACCTCTTGCTAATATTAAGCTTGTAAAAGTGACTACAGCCAGGTTTAAGCATAGATACATTAAATACTATGGTTTAAGTAATGATTTTTTCCTATACGGGAAAACTATATCAGTTTAATCTGACTACAGATTTACATCTACAACGACCCGGACACACCTCTTGCTAATATTTGGCTTGAAAAAGTGATTACATCGAGGTTTATTTATTCATTTTTTCCCATACGACAAAACTGTATCAGTTTAATCCGACTACAGATTTCCATCTACAACGATCCTGACACACTTCTTGGCACTTTGGTAAAACATGGTGACCAGGGTCTGATGATGGGACTGGAAGATGGGTACGGGATCTCCTCAACGGACAACTGCAGACCCTTCGAGTTTGGGCTTATTTGATTGATATTTGTTAGCGCTTTGGTTATACATGGTGTCCGTTGTACAGAGTTGTTCAAAAAATCATATTCTTTTGTTTTCCTTATTTCCACGAAAATCTCTTCGGCGCGGGCGGAGCCGCGGGCAAAATCTAGTTTGACATAATAATAATAATAAATTTGTGTTTGGGTTTGCCCATGATGTCATCTATCGAGTCTGTCTGTTAACGTGTGTTTATTTTTAGGGTTCCGTTTTAGGGGTCTACAACTTCAACCGTAACAGGTAGTAAGTTGAAATTTTCATAAAGTACGTGTTACTATGGCCTCTACCACGACAAAACTAAACTAAAAGAAAAAGATATTTATGGAGGGTCCCCATACAAGAAACCTCGAAAAATTGCATTATTTTAACGATATTTGTTTTGCCTCTTATTTAAAGACGGTAATACATGCAAATTTTAAATTTAGTCCGATTGTAGGGAATACTCTGAAGTAAAATAAAATAACGAAAATTAGGGTTCCGTACGCAGACGGTGCCAAATTTTTTGTCAGGCGCTACCATTTTAGAGCTTTGTTTTTTGTAGCATTGATGTTGCTTTGGCAAGTATACTGTTGTTATCATAATGTTTTTAGGGTTCCGTACCCGTATTGTGGGGTGGCACGGAACCCTTTGCGCGGGAGTCCGACTCGCACTTAGCAAAATTATATTATATTACGTTTGTTTAGCCTAGGATTAATGTACACTGGGTTGTAAACTATCATTGAGTTAGATTCAATTTGAAACAAAGACCTTTGAAAAACAAAACATGTATCGAATCACGTATCAATCTTACCCCTTGACTGTAAACGATCTCCTCCCTGAGGAACTTGTTCTCAGCGTTGGGCCCGCAACTGAAGAGACCCCAGTCCATCTT
This sequence comes from Ypsolopha scabrella, assembly GCA_910592155.1. NCBI lineage: Eukaryota > Metazoa > Arthropoda > Insecta > Lepidoptera > Ypsolophidae > Ypsolopha > Ypsolopha scabrella. The sequence continues at coordinate 51,282,352 of OU342960.1, forward strand.
CACGTCCCACGTGTAAGTGTACAGCGAGGAGATCAGCTGGCACGCGAACCACAGGTACAGGAACGGGTTGCTGTACGGGTCCGAGTACGACTCTGTAAAGTTGATGTTGACGTTACTTCCGTCATTCAAGTTTGGCTATAGAACGATTAAGGTCGTTACACATTACAACGAGTCATCACACATTACAACGGGTGGTCACACATTACAATGAGTCATAACACATTAAAACGAGTCATCGCACATTACAACGGGTCATCACACATTACAACGAGTCATCTCACATTACAACGAGTCATCGCACATTACAACGGGTCGTCACACATTACAACGGGCCGTCACACATTACAACGGGTCGTCACACATTACAACGGGCTGTCACACATTACAACGGGTCGTCACTCATTACAACGAGTCATCACACATTACAACGGGTAGTCACACATTACAACGGGTCATCACACATTACAACGGGTCGTCACACATTACAACGAGTCATCACTCATTACAACGGGTCGTCACAAATTACAACGGATCGGCACCAGCAGGCCACGTTAAAAGTACGCATTGAAATATGAGCTCTAAATCGTGTTGCGTACGTAACATTTTTGTAATAGTGGACGGCAGGTTTACGGCGCCATACGCTTGTAAAATGTCACGTACGCAACCCGATTAAGAGTTTATATTTCAATGCGTACCTACCCACATCGTGGTCTGATGCCGTTATAATTTGTGACGGCCTGAAGAAAAGCAGGAAATTATAAAATGTATAAAGTAGTCAAAAGATATCGTCTGGTTGACAGATTGGCAAATTCAACCATTTACGTTATTATTACAGATAATAAACACGTTGTATGACTATCTTTTTGTTGACAAAGACGGCATTTCGCGACATTGGAGTACACGAGGTAGGTTCGGCGATAAAGAGCGTGTCACAAAACATATATACTTACAGAAATTTTCTTGAGAAGTTGCAGTGACGTTATTTGGGGGGCTGCCCGATAAGACTCAAAGGAGTGCAGGGCTTTGCACACCTTATTATAAACACGTCGATTTCAAAGAATCCAAAATTGACATTAATACGTTTTCAAAATAACTTACCAGCGTAAATGACCCTGAGTGTAGCGAAGAGCACCACGAAGAAGGTTGTCGAGTATTTGCCCGCGTTCACAAGATGGGGGAAGGCCTCCTTCGAGTCGCGGTACCGACGGAGACATTGCCAGAAGCGGGTCCAAGCGGGGACGATGTTCACCAGCGCACGGGTTATTATGAACAGCTTTGTTGCCTCGAATGAGCCTGCCAACACGTCAGACGCAACACGATATACGAGGTTTATATTCACACTGCTCAAGTGTCCGATTCCTATGACAGAGCAATATATATAAGGGGACTTTGGTTGATATGGCCAAATTCATACTAGAGACTCGGTAAGTGGTCAGGACCAAAGATCAATGACGCTGTTGGCGAAATAACAAAATTATTTTTAGGAACAACATCGACCCAATTAGTGCAGGAAGTCCATAATTTTATTTGGCGTACTTCTCAGAACCATGATCCTGACCACTTGCCGAGTCTCCAGTATGAATTTGGCTATATCGACCAAAGTTACCTTATATTGATATATTATAAAACGATGTTATGAACTACTGAGCAGAGTTATTTTTAAAATGGTGCCAATTTAAGGAACCCTTACATTTTACTGTATGTTTGTTTGCAGCGTATTAAATGCTCAAATTCGGTTTTTAGGTACTGTAATAGGTGTACTCGTGTAAGACATTTTTAAAAAGGATCAGTATATTTAGACAACTCACTATCAACATTGAACCAGTCGGAGCCACTGATATAGAAGGCGATCAAGTAATGAAAGTCCAAGAAGGCGGCAACGAACGAGTTCCACTGGTCCGCCAGCCAGAAGTCTGCGAACAACACTGGCATGAACGGAGCGGCAAGGATGCGACCCTAGAACGGAAAATTTAGCTCTCAGCATTCGACGATAGAGTTCAATTCAGTTTAACCAGGACTGCATCTCCCGATTTCTCATTAGGAAACGAAGTTGTTTGCCAAAACGTGAGTTAACGATTTATTGTATGGTGCCAAATGAAAGTGATTATTAAACAAAACAAGAAAATTACTTACACATATTCTCAAAAACCAGAATCTGGCTTCGTGTCGAAATATCTTCAGCGGATTCATCAAGAAAACCAGCATTATCACCACCAAGGCGAGTGGATTCACGAAAGGTGGTATGCTTAAACTGGCGCTATAAATGAAGCTCAAAATACTGAGCGCCCAAACTACACCAAAAATAGCTGCTAATTCCATCAGATGTTGTTCTGATAAATGATTTCTCGGGTCCAATTCGAATATTAATACATGATTTACGCCGGACGATCGCCAGCCGTACACGTTGATTCCGATTAAAAATACAAATTCAACTAAAAGAAATGGTCCTCTATATAATCTGAAGGCTGTTTTAAAGTTTTCTGTGCCACCTTCGTGAAAGAGTGCTAAAACAAAAGAAAATAGTTACATGAATCACTGTTGAAAGTAGCGCTAAATTAGAATCAATTTGAAAGATCAAAAACAATGGTGATGTCTAATAAAATAACAATTGTTAACTTGTAGGCTTAATTTGTAATTTGAACAAGTAGACGAATTTATATGTAGTTTTGGGTTCGAGCAGCGACTATTTATTAAAAGAAAATACGCTAATGCCGAGGTATTCAATATGGGTGAAACCAGGGACAAATATGCAACTTATGGATATAATGGGTCAATTTTGCTTTACGATTGCATTTGCAAATTATAATTTAGTTCAGTCAATTTGTATTTTTGACAGAATCCTAACCTAATCCAGGACGGTTATTTTCTGTCCGTCGAATTAGTATACTCGTTTTATCTGTCGAACATACATTTTTAGCTAAAGTTTAAGAAATCTCAATATGCACAATACTCGACGTGCAATAAGTGTAAGTATATGACTTATCTATATTGCATAAATAAATTATTAATTCTCATTCCGATTTAGGTATTAACCAACCAAACGGTTATTGAGCAACGGTCAGATAGACAACAAAGGATCACTTTTATATGAAAACCTAAAAATAACATTGATACACGAGTAGGGAGTAACATGCAAAATCGTGTAGTCCGTCATCTGATTTACGATCAGTCAGTCTATCGCAAATGATTGATATGATAACTTATTACAATAACTGATAGGGGCAGTTGTTTAATACATCAAATGTTTGATGCTTATTTATAACTATACATTTCTGTTTAAGAGGCGTAGGTACGAGTTTTGACTGTAAAAAACGCGCCTTTTTATCAAAAACAAAACGGAATACTTTGAATTTAAAATTTGCTATTGATTTCTGTTAATTAGAATTTATAACTACTAAAATATTAGTTCACAGAAACCAATGGAAACTTTGCGATGACACAAATACATAGGCATGTAGGTTTTGTAGGTTAATGATGTAGCAAACTTTAAAGTGTTCAGTTTTGAAGAATTACAAAAAGGGAGATTTGGTTTTTTACAATACGCCTCTTAAGCATATCCATAAATCATGATAGGAAATTACGTCGGCAAAAATTAGGATAGCAAAAATTTTCCAATGTACAAAACAAACAAACGTGGTAAATTTAGAATGCATATTTATGCTTCTATAATCTCTGCATATTTGTTAAATGATACTACTGTTTTGGTTGTGGTCAGTACTATAAAACATGTACAAGATAATGTTTAAGTAAATTTACAGTCTCCGTTAATGTTTGGAAAGATATATGGAGTTAATCAGAGTAAATGTTTAGAAACTTTAATCCGATATACATCCGTTCTTGGATTTATATCAGATTTCTAGGTAAATTATGAAGGAATAGCCTTTGCCCGCGGCTCCGCCCGCGTTTATTGCATCTCTGCCCCGTTTTTGGCTTCGGCGTTATTTTATGAACACCCTTTAAGCTTATACATATGTTGACCAGGGTCAGTACGATGATAATAAAAAACCGGACAACTGCGAGTCGGACTCGCCCACCGTGGGTTCCGTACAAATTAGTAAAAGTTTAAAAAAATCTACAAAAAGATTGAGAAATTATAAGTCTAGCCACAGATTTTTTTTCTCTTTTTATAACTAAGCAACTGGAAAATGAGTTAGCCTCTAAAAAACTAATTCGTCTTTTTTACAACGCCAACTAAATCTTATAAAGAAAGCGTGGAGTAATGATCAAGAATTATTTTCACTTGTCCTTCTGATTTATACATTGCCACCTAATTTTCTAACTCAGCCACGGATTTTACAACTTATCACCATTTTACGTTTTACAGCATCAACACAAGCTCCTCAAAAAAATATCATTCAAACTTTAATAGACAACATCATAAATTATAACTTAGCATGAAAAATAATACATCATATTCTTTTATCGCGAAAATAGCCATTGCATGCCCGGCCATTTGCACCAATCAGAGAGCGCCATTCGATTCTTGTACCGACGAGTTACCGACCCATATTTGTTTATTGTCGTTCGTGCGTTTGTATTACAATAAAAGGTACAATGCCCTAAAACGATCACATAAAATTGACTGTGTTTTACACGGAAGTGGCCATTTTGTAATTCAGAATTCCTTCGCGAAATCGATGAGAGTGTAGAAGTCTGACACGGTACTGTAGCGGTTATTAGGCTAGCAAAGTCAGCCTTCTAGCTTGTCCATAGAGTGTATATGTTACGGGTAAAGCCCCAAGTCGGGTAAATGAAAAAAAGTCAAAAATAGGTGCGACGACGACCGAAGCGAGGAAGAGCGCATTAGGTTGACATGTTAATAAATATTGGGCGCCGAACGAAGCGGAGCGGAGCGAAACGACCCCCGAAGTTTAGTATAACATTACCCAGGTAAACCTAGATTTACCCTATCTTCTAGTATTACTCGTAACATATATAAAAATCGGAGGCGTCGAAGGAGCGTGCCACCAGCGTGCGGTGAGGAGCAGGCACGGACGGCGAGTGAGGAAGTCTGCACCGAATTGCACGGTGTTAGGTTCCACGCTCTGAGCGCGAATAAATTTTAGTTGGTTAGATAAATTAAAAGACCAAAATTACTATAATTTACTAGGTTCGTAAAATTGACATTAAATTGTCATTAGTGGCTTTAATATACTATTTGATGATAATTTCAGATAAATGTATGTAAGAGGAGTTATATTTTAACCGTACTGAGTTGTAACATAAGAATTTAATAGAATTAATATTTGCGTGCCATATATTAATATTTTAGAAGTTAACTATTTGAATGCATGTTACAAATTTAGATGATAAAAATAACCACCATGCTGAGTTATATTTAGAGTGGCTTACATAGAAGATAACTAGCTAAGATAGTATTATTCAGACGCACGTTGATTGTGGCTGACTTAGTAATTTAGAAGGCAATTTAGATTTTTAGAGGCGAATGGTGCTATTAAAAAGAAGTCTGTTTAATTACATGCCAAAAAGATTTGGTCACTCGTACAATAATTATGACCGACCGAAAAATATTCAATGTACAGACACGACCTTTTTACTACTTTATTATTGGAATAGATTTATGCCAACGATATTTTCAGCTGACTGCTGACAATATCAGGGGATTCCCAGCAAAATATCCAGATACGCAAAGAATTGCAAAGGAGAAATGTTCCTTTATAATAATTTCATTAAAAAGGTGATGTAGGAAATAAAAAAATTACCAGATAAAACAACAGTGATAAACAGCACGATAAAAGATCCAGAGAACAGTCCAACTTTGAAAGTCGTCCAAGGACTCTGTTGCTCGCCCAGAGGTGGCACTCGGAGCTTCTTCATGGCCTTTTGTCGGTCCCCACCTTCAAGGTCGTTTGTGACCGTGGCCTCGGTGTCGCTGATCAGTCTGTCTATGTCTTTATTTGTGTAAAAGTGTGATGTCTCCACGTGCTCCGCTCGCCATTGGGCGCCGTTAGTTACGTTTAAAAGCTGGAAATGGAAGCGATTATAAATATGCAGAATTTAATACTAACAGCTCGAAAGCACAGCTGGTTAAAGTGACTGTTGACCAGGGTTCAACCAAGTCGAGCTAAAAAGCGGCACGGCCGTACCATCCTTTTCTCGAAATAGTTCAGGCCATTTTTGACCCTCTATAACTTCGTTGTGGATAAAACTAGAAGCCTGAATTTTCAGCAACCAAGCAGGCATTGTATAAACACGGTGTATTTCAAATATGTTTGTTCTGTCATCGACAAGTTTCAGAGGTCTGCATTCAAATACGATCTACAAAATACGTTTCAGTAAACTATTATTTTTCCTATTTTATATTGATATAAAAATATAATAACTTTTGAGAGCTTCTTCTTTTCTTTTTAAATAGACATAAGTAAATAACTGTGCAATAAAATAACATGTATACAAATTATATAGGCAAATAATTACAATCTCAAGATATATTTCGGGTCCGATAATGATACTCAACTGATGCCGGGGTCCATCGGACCCGAAATATATCTTGAGATTGTAATTATTCATATTTTATAAAATGTACATAGGCCAACAAATAAAAATAATAAGTAAATAAGACATTTGAAGTAATTATAATTAGAAAGTAGCTGAATTGTAAACCAAGCTTGTTTTAGGATACTATTGTAAAGAAAAAAGTCACAGAACCGTCTAGTCTGTGTATACATTAATGCAAACAAATATACAGCCTTAAGCATTACATTCTAAATGTGTACCACAGAAAACGCTTTTGCCTTTAGACGTTCACACGAATTCTCTTTAAATGCCAGCATTATTTCAGTATAAGCGTAGACCTCCCAGCAGCAATTAACATATTTTGCCTCTAATAAAATGATCTTATACAGTTTATGAAATTAAATCTGAATAGAACGATTTATTCCACCTTCGTCAAACCTAATTAGTCTGGTTTGGTCAAACCCATAAATGACAGCGAATTTTGACCGGAAAGGTCAAGATATAAAATTAAAACACATTAGGGTTTCATAGTCATCATAACATAACAGATGTTAATCCATACATATAATAAAATATTTTTATAGGCTCTCATATTTAAAACTTCTTACTCAAAATGAAAAAAGTTATAGCCCTTCACATAGTCAATATTAAACAAATTGGCTACCATGGAAACCTATGAGGCAATTTTAGTTTACTTAGAAACTGAAATTCGTAAGTGTCAAGTCGGTCCGTTAACTAACCGTCATCGTACTTTTTTACACACAATAGGCCACTTAAACACTTTTATGCATACACTATGCAGCTCTAAGTATCTTTATCAACTTTAAAGATAATACTGTGTACCATAATCTGAGTTTACAAATGCTTAAAGTTCACATTTGTACTAGATCTGAACAATTTTATAGGGCATTTTGTGCTACTTGGACTACTAAATTATCCAAGTAGACTTAAATAAAATTAATTTTAATGCAGCTGCATGCATGTTGCTTACCTTATCATGTTTCTTCAATATCTTTCTGAAACCTGTATAATTTAAATTCTGGTAGTTCTGTAGAAGGATTAAGCTCAGATAGAATTCGCTGAATGCAAGTTTTAGTTCTTGCACTTTACGGCGTGGTATGGGCGCCTTTTTGTCACCTCCACCTTTGGGCTTTATTGTTTCAAAATGTGATTTTAGTTCGCTTTGCAGTGTCGCAAATTTTCGTGTCGCTTCTGCTAGTTTTTCTGTTAAGAAAATAGTTACTTTTAATAGTTATTGTAACATGATGATTTTAAATTATTATGCAACAAATTTACTGGGAAGCATGCTACGCAAAAAAACCTTTTTACGGTTCACATATAGTTTATGAAGTTTTAACTAGAAATATGAATCTACAATAAAATACCTGAGTAGAAGGTGTTGATTTTCTTAAGCTCCTGATCAGAGTAGTGGAAAAATGTCTCATCAAAGTTGGCAAAGTGTCGGGACAAGACTTCTGGCTCCACATTCTCAGCCGACGGGGCTTCCTCCACTGCTGTGTACAGCATTGCTTTCATTTCCTGTGGATAGGAAGTGTTGAATAGGAAGTGTTGTTGTGTAAATATAAAAATAAAGTAAAAATCCCCACGAAGATATTCATTAATTAACCAAGTATGATTTGCCATCAATCAATATAGGTACCCCAAATATCAAAATGTTTATGATAATAAATATACATATGTATGTATACCGGGTGTAAATAGAGTGCGACCATTAAATGAAACCACATATTCTACCGACCCTACTGAACCACTTTTCCCAAGAGTCATACCCGCGGACAGCCTTAGTTTAGGAAATAATTGAGTTCCAAATAAAAATGCGTGAACCCTAACGCACCGACATACGGGCGAGTTTAGAGAGAGCGTCGTCCGTGAAACCTTGCAGCTGTTTGAGGTGAACGCTATCTCTAACCTCGCCCGTATATCGGTGCGTTAGGGTTCACGCATTTTTGTTTGGAACTCAATTATTTCCTAAACTAAGGCTGTCCGCGGGTATGACTCTTGGGAAAAGTTTAGAGAGAGCGTCGTCCGTGAAACCTTGCAGCTGTTTGAGATCAACGCTATCTCTAACCTCGCCCGTATGTCGGTGCGTTAGGGTTCACGCATTTTTATTTGGAACTCAATTATTTCCTAAACTAAGGGTGTCCGCGGGTATGACTCTTGGGAAAAGTGGTTGATGCAGGGTCGGTAGAATATGTGGTTTCATTTCATGGTCACAGTCTATTTACACCCGGTATATAAGTTAGGGATGCATCGATACGCCTTTTTGCCGAAACGATACCGATACCTTTTTAAAAATATCGGCGATACCGATACGCTTAGTGCATTTAAATGAAGGTAAAATAAAAAGTAGAGTTAAATATATATTTCTAAAGTAAGAAAAAAATACAGATTAAGAATGAGGTAATTAGTTATTAAAAAGAAAAAATACGGTAAATAAATATTGTTAGTAATTAAAATTAACACAATAAAGATTTTTCTTTGAAAAACAAAGTATTCTCAAGTTTTGCGGAGAAAGGCGATTGAGTGAGACCTGCGGTTTAATATTCCTAGGGATGAATTGGTTCTATCCACCAACTTGTCATGTTTATCAAATGAAAGAAAATTTATATTAAGTTAGTCATTTCCTTTTTATTTAGTCATCTCCGGGTTTATGGTTGATCTGAATTTTCAAATAGTATGCCAAAACATTAGTGGGTAGGTAATTTGATGTCCCGACCGTCACACACATTCAAATGTCAATTTCGTAGAGTTAAGAGCGTAAAAATACAATATATGGGGTATGTCAGGATTAAAAACATTTATTTAGTCACAACTTAGGCTGCGCCGAGCGTACGACGATTAGACACCTCGCTCTGTACTCTCGTGATCGTGTTTATCGTGGTAAATGCTGCCCAGCCATACTAAAAATGTAACGCAATAAATCATATTTAAATTGCCAGGCAATATTTCTAAAATGTAAGTCGGACAAATTGTAGTCTATACTTTGGTGATTGTTTGAAATTAATTTTTAATAAAATTTCACAGTTAAGCTGTTAAAATGACTTAAACGCCAATACGCCTTTGTTACATTTTGGGCTTAGCTTAAATAGTTTTGTTTTATGACAAATAGATTATTTTTAATTTTTGCTTCGGATAAAGTGTACATACATTTTCTGTGATACTAAATGGGTTGTTCTCAAAATAATTGTAGTTTTTGTGTCCATTTCACAATAGTTTTACAAAAACGCATGTAGATTGTGAAGTCCACCTTCCCTAATATTAAGTTTATCTTATTGCTTTACTATGAATTGAACTTAATAATAATTTATTTTTAAAATATTTAATCCATTATTCTTTTATTTAAAAACGGCCTTGTGTTACCTATATTTTTTCTACCTTATTTTTGTTACAATTTTGTAACACTGATTTAACGTTAAAAAATAATATTTATATTTTTCGCTTCATGGCAACACAGGAAGTTGAACATCCCTAAGCTGTTGACGTAAGTGTCAAGCAGCAGCCATTTTGTTTACGGCTGTTGTGAGTTGAAGATTGCGTAGACAGAAAAAAATACTTTTGGGCATTATTTTTGTTACAAGGTTATAAAGGAACATGTGAGAAATATTTTTTGTTTGTTTTACCAATCATGAAGAACATTGCATGTATATTATGTGTATTCAATAAATTTTATTTCCATTTCTCACATGTGATGAGCAGCAAAGGTTTTTAGGTTAGGAAAGCGTGATTTTAGATTTATTTTTGTTACTTTTTTTTGTAACGTAACAAAATTATACAGTAAAGTCGTGTTTACATTGAAATCGTATAGTAAGTGTGTTTGTTTGTGTGACTTTGTTGTTACCGCGGACCCTGTTGTGGGTTTTTTTTGTACAGGAAAAATCAGTATCTAGCAAGCGGGCGAGTTGATAGTGATGTCCTTTCCACTACGCAAGTGCTAAAAAAACAAGGTTAAAAGTTTGTAATTTTTTTTTCTTTTTCAAGAAATATGTGTTAAATATGAAAAACATGTTTTCTTTCAATTTGTATGCATTGTACTGTTAATTCCTTATTTTGCCTATAGAGGGTTATGTAATGTGATAGCGAGAATATTTTTTTTTTTATCTCATGGATAGCTTCTCCGGATTTGTAACAAAATATTAAGAAATAATCATAACAGGCAAAATACAACTTATAGCTAAGGACAACTTTTAATAAAAGTTTGCTATATGCATAAACTAAGTTCTAATTATATTATGGTAGCTTCAAATTAATTGGATTTTCCATAAATATGATATTAGATTATTTTATTTACTGGAAACTAGTGTTAAAAGTTGGCTTTGCTAAAAGTTGTATTTTGGCCATTATAATTAATTCTTAATATTTTATTACAAATCCGGAGAATCGACTCTTAATAGTTAATTATTTAGAATTCGTTTGGTTTCTTTAAAATATTCATTAGGATTTTTTTATTAATTATTAGAATGTTACTACAATTTGCTCATTAAAGAGCCGTATGCAGTATGACAGTAAAATTTGTTTCATAATATTAGATTTGATTTTTTTCAATGAATGTCGAATGTTTCTTTCAAAATTTAATTACAGGGAATAAATTATTTTCCTTACGTAACTTTTTTTTTTCTTACAACCCGTTTATCCAATTTTTCATAAAATTTTATTCCGTTAAACAACCATTCAACGCAAGTAAAGTCGTGGACTAAAGGATATAGCTATGATGAACGAACCCTTACACATTTTTTTGTTACATTTTTGTGACGTTTTATTTTTGTTACAATTTTGTTACCTACAAAAATTTTGAGAACAACCCAAATATGTTTTTTCTTATTTTTATAAATGTAATGAAATATTAGTCATTAAATAAACTTAACCATGACTGCGGATTTAGCTTATTTTGGTCGGCACTCCCTTAAGGTATTTTATCTTTAGTAGTTCACATTTTATAATGAAGATATTCACAAAATATTGTAAGCAAATGCGTAAAATGTCCCAACCGTCACAGTGGAATGACCCAACGCCAACAGGTAGATGCTTGAAATATTCACAGAATATTTAGTTAAATACTCACTTTAAAAAAAAAAAATAATAATATTTAAAGGGGGCTCCCATACAATAGACATGATATTTTTGCGGTTTTTGTAGATAATGGTACGGAACCCTTCGTGCGCGAGTCCGACTCGCACTTGGCCGGTTTTTTTTATAATAATGTAATCCTTCTGACATTAGACTTTTCATTCATTTTTAACATTAGCTGGAAGAGGTGGAAGCGGTATAAAAGAAGCCGCGTTTTCCAATTATAAAAAAATTCATCATTCTCTACTTGCTGCCTCTGGTACGGCTTTTAGTCAAGCCTCTGCTAGTATACAACAACCAAGGCAAGAAACCGTGGCAGAAAGTGGTGGTTCCGTAAAAGACAATTTAATTAAAGACTGGATTGAAAATGAATAAGACTGTAGGCATTAAAAAAGAGAGCAGTGCAAGCTACCGCCTTCAAAGAATAGTTTTGTATTTAAGACATCTATAATCGCGTAAATCAAGAGGCAAACCAACCACTGAAGAAGATGGAAAACATTGATTGAACTTTTTCATTTGTATTTTTGTCATTTCTCATTTGGTTGGTGATCATATACAGCAAAAATCATGGCTTCTAAAACAATTCTCATAGCACCAAGTAGCCCCCCAAAAGAAATTGAGCTTTTGGAGCAGGTCCAGAAATAAACCTATTATAATATAGTATATAAACGTTAAAAATCTTAAATTGCATAAGAGTTGAAAAAATGTTTTGGGTTTTTACTTTCAGGGAACTCTAAAAATGCAGCAAATTGCAATATTAATACCAGAGTTTAGTCTCATCAAGGTAGGAAATCTGTCATATTTATGTTGTATATACGTCACAACGACATGGAGACAAATACTAATTCTCGTTTAAATTTATTATTGTTATTTATAACGAAAATAAAAATCGTTTAAATGGGCATTTAAAACATATTTTAAAAAAACCTTATAAAGACCACAGACATTGCAGAATATCAGGCTAAATGATGATGTTGAGGTGGGATGCCTGCTGGGCTCAGGCAGATGATCGGCTCTCTAATTGAAGCTATTCCATCCATCAGGCTAAATACCACCTGTATACTAAATGTCTGTGAGTCTCTGGGTCTCTTTCCATGTCATGGACCAAGCTTTATCTAAATTTAATTTTGCTAGAGATAGAAGGTCGCAACATGATTCAGCCATTTCGTAGCCAGGAATGTAGGGTTAGAGGGTGGATAACATAGGGTGATAGGGTCGATAAGGCAACAGAAAATAAGACAGCTGAAAAAACTGCAGGACTAAATCTAAATTATCTATAGATTTTCTTCTAGTTTATTACTTTACGTTTTGTTAACTTTTGTCAAGAAAATCTGTCTTTTATCCTCAGTGCCCCATATCATATCTATTCCCTGAGCTTGTAGAAACAGCACAAGCAAGGTTAAATATTTCATTGTAACATGAGTGAGTAGAATTGACTCTGTAATAAATAGTATGTTAAACAGGTGCAGATAGTTTTCTGAGGGCCGTTATTATCGCAGATAAATGCCTCGTAAACACTTGAAAACGATCAAAAAGTGCAAATACAGTGTAAGATAACGCACAAATGTTCTAATGCTTACTTCGTAGTTTATATACTGTTTCCTCCATTCCGGGGTTATATGTGCACTCAGATGCTCTGCGAACTTCATGATTAGGCACTTCGAAGCACGACTGTACTAACTGAGATCCCAGACACCAATGCGAAGGTAAGAAACTGAGAACCAAAGGTTGTAAAAGTGTTGTTTGCTTACTGATAACTGACCGACTGTAAACTTATTCTATAGGAACTTATGAGAAATTAAATACTGGAATGATAAGACGCTGAATAAATAAGTTTAGTTGTTCATTTAAAGGGAAAATTGCTGAAAAATATCACAAAATATGATGAGAACTTCATGATGTCATTTTTTTCACACCACTTTGCGTTCCAAAATTAAATACTAGTAGGTTGATTTGACTGACTGACACTGACAGACAGCGTGCGTGCGTGACATGACAGCAGAATCCCATTCTTAAATTAACCTCGATACCACAGGGCTATGTTGATAAATCAGGGGTCTCGACACGGGTTCTAATGCCATCTTTGTCGCACGCTTTGAAATTTGTATACGCTATCCTGCTGTCAGTGTCGGAACTTAATGAAAGTGTTAATTTATGAACGGATATCTGATGGGTGCTAAATGATTTCTCAAAATGTGCCAGATAGCTATGGATTTTCCAAAAATAGTGCTAATTACACTGGCCATGAAATAAAATAATATCTGTTTTTTATAAACAATATCACAAGGACACAAACACGGTGAAATCTAAGTTGTTTTGGAAACGTAAGCTGTGGGCCTACTATGTAACTCAGTGTCCGTTGCCATCTAATAAACTCATAGTGCGAAATTTCGCTTGTTTATTAGGAAGAGACAGATCTCTACAGAAGAAAGAGACAGAAAAATCTGGTTTTGCACCGTAGACAGGGTTGCACCCCCATAGACTTAGTGTGGTACTGTTTATCCAAAGTCTATGGTTGCACCATTTTAGAAGCCCCTCAGGGTAGCTAGCATAGTAGACCATATCGAGCTTTGACAGCTCGATATACACTGTTTGTCCCTCTTTAGGTAGATCAACAGAGTGAGACAGAGCACTGTATCTAGCGCTATCGAGCTCGATATGGTTTGCTATGCTAGACTAGCAGAAGTGGGTTCATTAAAGAACCCTAGGGTAGATAGGAAAACCGGGGTTGCAACACTGAGTTTTTGAACGGGTTTGGCCGAGTTGCTACACTCCAAACGTCATATCACATATCTCCAATAGATTTCGTATTGATTTACAACTGTCATTTTGACGTCTCTATACGAACCTTGCGAACCCTGCTCAGAGTTGGTGTTGAAAAATTCGATACCGGTGCGTGCAGCGACATTGCTATTTTTGAACGGTCGGGGTTGCGACCCGTGTCAATTTTCAACAGTTTTGTGTTGGTTGGAACTACAGTTGCAAAACTTCCGAAAGATTCGGAATAATTATGTAATTAATACTTCCCGGAAAGTTTCTTTCAATCAGAATATTTCAGAATAAATTTGGTTAAAAATATGGGCAAAACGTTTCTTTATTAAAGGTCAATCTTGCTAGTAAATATCGTATTCTACATCGATTCGCCGGAAAACATCCGACCGACGATCAACGAAGAACGAACGCGACTCAAGCTCGGTTAGCGGGGAGAAGTATTCATACCCCGCAATAATGCTTTGGAATAATTCCCAGTCGGAGGGAATATTTCGATTAAATAAAATAACATGTGCGCATGGACTTAGTATGTACTTTGTACGTACCTATTGTGTGCGTTGTTAAAAAACGTACCTACTTCTAATTTGTTCAGTGGTGGTGAATTGATTTTTATTTAGCGTTAGTAAAACGTACTTATATTTAATTGGGTGCCTAGGTAGGTATGAGGAATGTGATATATACACAAAATATAAGATTGTTTAAAAAACGTGACATGACTATAGCTTGGTTAAGCAGAATTAAAAAAGATAGTTACTTAAGGGGGTAACTTTTTACCTCGGTACAAATTGCACATCATAATATTGTTTTCCTTACTTTTAAATAAAAAGCATGCAATAACTGTGATTTAAATCAACTTGCGGAATAAGTTCATTAATAATAAAGTCTTCAGAAAAAAATTATGCACTTGAATGTATTACATTTTGTTTGCATTACATTAACAAACTTAAAAGCGTGTTTACAGTTGTAATATAATGCAGCTAAAATGTAACGCATAAAATTGAATAATTTTCCTGATCACACTTTTAACATTTAACAAGCAGTTTGCGCGAATTGCTATAAAACGCATTTATTGCAAACTTTTTGTTCAAAAGTAAGGAAAACAATATTATGATGTGCATATAATTTATAATAATAATTACAATAACTTAAAACATAAAAAACAAAAACTTATTCTAAACTAAAATTACCTCACAATATAAATTACACACTTAAAAATAACTACAAAAAATATACCTCATCTAAAATTAACCCCTGCGGCATGGTGCCCAGAACGCTGGCCACATTTCCTCTTTGAATGGACAAACTTATACGTTGGCCGAGGAATGCGCCAGCCCTCTGGTCACCCGATGTTTCCACTACAAGAACTGATAGATTTTTTACTAGTTTTTTGGCGCTGGGACCCCACGGGCTGAAAGTTTCAACCCCAAACGGCTCAAACATATAAAAGCTTCCTAAGGACGCATATTTGCGCCGTTTGGAGTTTTCAGCAGTTTGGGCGGCCACGCCAGCGGCCCTGATGGGTTGGGAGACGTGGGAGGGCGCCAGCGTATCGACGCAGGTCGCATCCCACACTAGCGGCCTCCCCTGTCTCCAAGGTATTAAAGTCATACCGTCGGGTCTCCTGCCATCATCACGTGCAATGCCTGTTGGTTCCAGAATAGCAGGCACGTTGACGGTAGCAAGAGCCCTTCGGATGATATCATTCAGGGCCGCATGGCGAGAGCGCCGACCCGCACTCAATCGACAAGACAGCCCGTGGTGTCCCAGGTTGTCAACATCGTGGCCGCAGGGGCAACGATGTGGGTGAGTTAAAACCGAACCAAGGCGCAGTGCAATGGCCACCCTGAACGAGTTGTCGTCCAACAGGGTTCCAACGTTGGACGACGGCAGAGCCTGTAGCCAGTAGCCCGACTCACGTGTTGTGACGGCAGTGAGACGAGCTCGGTCGATGTCAGAAGGACTAGAAGAAATTAGTTCAATTTGTGTTTTTTTACAAATGGGTTCGTCCCACTGCCTTTGGATGGCGGGTTTTTCCGGAGGATCTTCATTCGGGCAAGCCATCGACCAAGCAAGTTTGGCCTCCATACAGCAAGAGACCTCAATATCCCCTAATGAGGGGTGTAAAATTTTCTTATAATTTTGGTGATATTTATTGTTAAGAACATTATTTTTGATAATTCCTAAAAACCTGTATAATATTTTCCATGATTTCTTAACGTTTGTCGTCTTCGCATTTTATTATTAACTAGCCTTTGCCTGCAGCTTCACCCGCGTTCAGTGAATCTGCTCGGTTTTCGGCTTGTGCGTTATTTTATGAACAGCTCTTATAGTATATGTGTTGACCATAGTAACCACAATGATAATAAAGAAAACTGCATTCAAATCTGTTGATTGGTTCTCGAGTTATAAAAGCGTTTATTCAATCTTTACCCCGTTTCCGGCTTGGGCGTAATTTTATGACCACTCCTTATAGTCGATGTGGTGACCAGGGTCACTACAATGATAATAAAAAACCGCATCCAAATCCGTTAAGTGGCTCTCTAGTTAAAACGGAACATACAGACAGACAGACAGACAAAAATTCTAAAAATGGTTGTTTCGGCCTCAGTTTAGTACCTATAACAAATAAAACAAATAATGTACAGACACGACTTTTTTACTACTTCAGTCATAGTATAGACAATAATTTTTCGAAAATAGAAATATTTAGAATGTTTCGTAATACTTCAGAATATTTCGTAAGTATTCCACGGGAATGATTCGGAATGTTTCCCGACCGCAACTTGGAACTATTAGGGCTCACGGTTCAATCTTTTTCGTGTCATGCGTGGAGACGTCCTACGTGGAACCGTTTAGATGCACTGTCACAAAAACGTTAAGTACGGAACAACGTCGCAACGTTTATACGTACTACGTCGCTACTACGGTGCAACGGATAGCATAGCACGTTCACGCATTTGACAAATGTCATACTTATATCAATTCCATAATATTTAGGGTTCCGTTTTCCAAAATATAAAAAAAGAAACTCCTAACCTAAGATATGCGATCACCCCA
Organism: Ypsolopha scabrella; assembly: GCA_910592155.1. NCBI lineage: Eukaryota > Metazoa > Arthropoda > Insecta > Lepidoptera > Ypsolophidae > Ypsolopha > Ypsolopha scabrella. The sequence continues at coordinate 51,299,743 of OU342960.1, forward strand.
TAGAGCTTTTTCCGTGAGATGAACCACTATTGCTAGGAACGACGTGTATGCTTGACAGACTTTTTAGCAGGATTAAAGAGAAAGGAGGCCCAAAGCCCTCTTGGCCCAAAGTACGAAATATCATTTTCTGACATAGGAGCATAGAGCGCAAAGATTGACAATGAAGTTCAGTTCAAAGAAAGCACGTTTATGGCTTTCGTAAACGAGGTCAGTTTTACATACATCTATGGTCAAAATGTAGACTTCGAAAAAACGTCGATTGACATCCTACGTTGTCTACAGTCGCCATCAATAGAAATTGTGGACTATGTAAACAAAGCGCCATGTTGTCTTTGTCTATGAATAGGTGAACTATCTAGAGATGGGTAAGTATGTGATTTAAATATGTTAGGTGCTTAATTAATTTTCTTTATTTGATTCATCGCTAAAATATTGTGATGAATCGCTAGTCAAATCGCCCACGTTAATTACAAATGGTTCCGTCACAGCGTCGGTGGCCGTATATATTATCCCATCCAGTTCTTTAATTTTTTCTTCTACTTACTTTTAGGACATGAGCTACACATTTCGCCCACTGTTCTGGCCCGATCCGCGCCAAACCTTGGAGCAACAAAATCTTCACATCGTCCATTTTGAATGTTTTGTTGTTCCTTCCAACGTAACCTTCTAACACTCAACTCTATCGGGTTAAGCTCGCAATGATATGGTGGAAGGCGCAAAACTGTCACATTTTTCGATGCCGCCAACTCATCTCCATACATTTTTTTTTATTTTTGCTTGTCTACTTTAGCTATGAGATTCGCTTTGATTTCGGTTTCTTGAAATTTGATTTCTTTTTCACGCAACCAGCTTTGGATAGCCTCCTTCCGCCAACTCATGTTGGGCGCCTTTTCGATTTGACGCGAATGATATGGGGCATTGTCCATTACTATGACGGAACCAATTGTCGTTGTTTCAGGGTAAAACACTATCCAAATCACAAAGAAAGATCAGTAAGAGAAGCCTACAGAGGCGTCGAAACGTCAAGCACATATCTATTAAGGTATGTTATTAGTTATCGCGAGTAAGACCCCAATACAAAGTTAATAAAGGGAAGCCAAGTCGTTACAATACCGAAAACACAAAAGATTTTAGAGCAACGCTGGAAGATCACACAGCTCTCGATAGAATCACACACACACGTTATGTCAAACATTTGAAAAAACGCTGTCAAAAAAGAATGACGGAATAAAATAGCATCACGAATAAAATAGGATTATATTCAAATAGATTCGTACATCACTAATTTTCAAAGACAATACAGATTCGATGAGAAAAAAATATGTCAGCAATCTCGTCGCAGTACAGATTTGACTATTGATTCTATAATTTTCCGTAATTAACTGGTGATTATTGAATATTTCATGATGAAATACAGTGAATGGCAGGTAAGACTTGATGCTTCATGATTTGGAATAATGTTCAGTGAGACTCCGTGACAGAACCTTGAGAAAAATTGAGAAAACGGTTTGTTTACATAGTCCACAATTTATATTGACGGCGACTATACGTAGAATTAAGTCTACATAGAATTATAAAACTACGTCGTTTTGAAGTCTACGGTTTTGTTAAGCGTGTATGTCAAACAACGTAGCAGACGTATTTCTGAGTAAACGTAGAATAGGGAGGACTTTTGGAGCCCGGAGGAATCCGGGGTACGAACCCAAGCCGGTGTGAGTTTTTGAACGACTATATGCAGTGCTGCCAATAAAAAATTCTCGATTCCCCGAGTCTCAGTGTTGTCAATTCCCCGCTTCTATTGATTTATTCCCCACATATTCCCCGAAAGGATATTTTAACAGTGGTTCCAATTTTTAACCACTTTTCCATTATTTTATTTAAATTTATAAAGTCGAAAAGGATGCGTTCAAAAATACAAAATAGTGTTCAAATCAAATGAGAGTTGAGCAGGCATTTGAGTCGTATTGCTATTCAAGATTATGTCAGTAGTGTCGAGCTGCATGTGCCAAGTCCGAAAGTGATTTTTTTAGTTGTAAGCGCTCGTCGAATCCTTGTTTAGTCATGTCCTATACAAGTCATAAGCATAATTTGTCAATTTCGTAGTTCGTTAAATCCTTTATTGATCATATCCTACGCAAGTCAAAAACCCGATGTAAAATAATTTTTGCCCGCCGAAAAAATTGGTCTGCCTTAGGATGTGCTTAGGATATACTAACATTACTAACATTTTAATATGGATCTTTGATCTGAAATAAATACATTTGATTTGATTTGATTTGATTTTATTTGATTTGATATACTGTATATGTTAAAGATGTGTATAAAGCAGAACGCCTTAGAGAAAAAGAGGTTGATTGCCAAAAAATGTCTTTGACTTGACTTTTGTAAAAATTGATTCCTATTTTTATTTTGGTAAAAAAATAGTTCAAAAATGTGCTTATCGTTTTGGATAAATAAACCCTGCCATCCTTCATACTTCCAACGATCTAACGAACCTACTTAACATCAAATACTCTCACCAACCAATTCCCAAAACATGGCGACCGTGACTGTAGCTTCTCCGACCGGAGATAGTGATCAAGGAAGTGAATTGGTAGCAATCAAGCAGGAGCGCAAGGTAATCCGAATATTTTTCACCAAGAACGCCAATTTCTTGAAATCCATGATGGCGACACCAACTAGTAATCCGAATGACATAACATCGCAGTATATAAAAATTCACGAACTACAAAATCAACTCGTCGACTTAGACAAAGAAATAAGGGTAATTTTGCGAAGCGGCGACGAAGAGAGTCTCGTGAAAGACATGGAGAGCGCGATGGAATATCGAAGTAAGTGGATTAAGTACAGCTAGTACAGCGTACAAGAGTCGAGAGACAATAAGAACAGTAGACATTTCTACCAAGAAGTCATTCAAGCTTCCTCGGTTAGAATTCATACAATTTGATGGGAATATCAAGAATTGGTTAGCTTTCTGGAGCCAATTCTCGAAGATTGACAAAGATCCCCTCATCGACATAACTGACAAGTATCAGTATCTGCTACAAGCAACAAAAGAGGACTCAGAAGTGCGAAGATTAGTAGAAACATTTTTTGTTTGATAAACACTTGTACTTGTCCACTTATTTATATTAATTTCCCTTACCGGTTTCGCTGTTAAAGCATTATCAAAGGTTTGTTTGGTTGTTTACGTACAATATTGTACGTAGCAAGTACAAGTGTTTATCAAACAAAAAATGTTTCAAAAGTTCCACCAAGTGCCAACAATCACGAGCATCAACTCCATTAGTAGAAACCTTTACACCGATAGCATACAAAGAGTGCTTAGAACAGGTTAAAAATAGATATGCACGAGAAGAGTTACTTATTCAAGTATATGTCAGAGAACTACTGGCAATGGTCAACCAAAACACCACAGCAATCACACCATTGTTTGATAAATTAAGTGCACATCTAAGGGCACTAGAAAGCCTAGGAGTCACAAAAGACAAGTTCGCTGCCTTTCTTCTACCCATGATTGAGAGCGCTATACCGCAAGATATTTTAAAGATCTGGGAGAGAACAAGAAATGAGAAAGGTAACTCTACTATTGAATTATCTGAACTACTAAAGTTCTTGAAAAATGAAGTAGAGAGTGAGCAGAGAATTCAATGGCAAAAACATTAGAACAAGAAAAGACAGTACCTACAATGATTGAACCAACAGCCAACTGCCTTTTGACAAATATGAATGTTAAAAACAATTGCTTATAGTGTGACAAAAATAATCATACAAGTTTGGAATGCTACAAGTTGCAGAAGATGTCCATAGAAGAAAGAAGAGAATGTATAAAGAAGAAGAAAGCTTGCGCAGTGTGTTTAAAGAAAGGGCACCATGCCAAAGTATGCAAAGCATATGTGAAGTGCATTGTATGTGGACGGCGTCATGCAGTTGTGCTTTAAACTGGCAAGAAGGATGAAGCAAATGAGAAGCCTGAAAATATCTCAACAACTGCAGCCAACCTCTCCGCAGCACAAAAGCAGAAGCAAGGTCTGACGCTTCTTCAGACCCTAACTGTCATCATCGGCAACGGTGACAAGCAGGCAACGGTGCGTGCAATGTATGACAATGGGGCGCAGCGGTCGTATATAAAAGAAGATGTCACACGCCAGCTTGGAATACCAGAAGTCGGTAAAGAAAGCTTATCACATACACTTTTTGGTGGTGTAGAAATGTCTGCGAAACAATATAAGGTATATGAATTAACTGTTGCAAGTGTAGATAAAACATTTTCTTTCCAATTATCAGCATTGGGACAGTCATGCATCTGTCATAGTATTCCTAAATATTCTAAAGACCTCACATATCTACTCACCAAACACAATATTACACTCACAGACAGCAATCAGACTTCTGATGATATAGGGCTGCTTTATGGTGCTGATTATTCAGGTTTGGTTCTAACAGGTGATATGGTCAAACTACAAGACTCATTGGTTGCGATAAAAACCAAGCTTGGGTGGACCTTACAAGGAAAGATTACAGGTTCATCGAGCTCACACATGCAAGCAACTTATGTGGCAATGTTTTGTTCTTCAGAAATTTATAATTTTTGGTCTTTGGAAACTCTAGGTATCAGAGACCCAATCGAGTCCAAGACTAAGCAGGAGAGCGAACTGGAGGTGCTGGCGACATTTGAGGAGAATGTGAAGATCAACAAAGAGGGCCGCTACGAGGTGCATCGGCCATGGAAGGTAGGTCATGATGAATTATTGAACAACTATGATTTAGCCACACGACGTTTAGAGTCTTTAACTAAAAAGTTAGAAACAACCGGGATGTATGAGGCCTATGATAAAGTGTTCACTGACTGGCATGACCAGGGCATTATTCAGGTTGTACGGAGTCCCGAAGAGGAACGACAGACCTCGCATTACTTACCTCACAGACCAGTTATCAAGGAGAGTAGTCTCACTACTCCTATTCGACCTGTGTTTGACGCTTCAGCGAAAGATAGGCAGGGAAAATCCGTGAAATTATGCCTCGATAAGGGCATTAATTTCCTAGATAAAATACCTAAATTACTGAATGGGTTTAGAAAGGGAGAGATAGGAATTACTGCTGATATAGCAAAAGTGTTCTTACAAATTTCAGTCACACCAGCTGACAGAGATATGTTAAGATTTTTATGGTGGGACAGAGAAGGTGAAATTATTACTTACCGTCATTGTAGAGTGGTGTTTGGTTTGACATCGAGTCCGTTCTTGCTCTCGGCTATAATTCAACATCATCTGAACCAGGTAAGAGGAGACCTACAAGGATCTGCGGAGTTATTAGCAACTTCATTCTATTTGGACAATTTGCTTACTAGCTTAGACACAGAAGAAGCTGTCCAGAAGTCTGAGGCAGAGGCTAAAGAGATAATGAGTCAGGCAAAGTTTGACCTCAGGCAGTGGGTGATGTCTCCTTTACCCAATCAAAAGTGTGAAGATGTGGTGAATGTATTAGGTCTTGAATGGCAAACTTCAGAAGACCAGCTGAGCTGCAACATGAATGACTTTCCACCACCATGCGAGTTAGGTAAGGTAACTAAAAGAAATTTACTATCAGTAACTCAGAGGATTTACGATCCAATAGGGTTTACTTCAGCTGTAACGTTAACGCCGCGATTAATCCTACAAGAAACGTGGCGTCGAAAGCTAGACTGGGATGCAGAGCTACCGAGTGACCTGAAAAAGAAATTTATGACTTGGTATGAATCATTGCATTTCTTAAGAAACTGTAAAGTACCTAGAAGACTCACCACAAGCCCATTTAATGAAAACAAATTACAATTACACATGTTTTGCGACGCTAGCAAGGATGGTTATGCAGCATGTGTGTATTTGAGAGCTGAAAATATGGGCAAGGTTTCAGTTAGAATGATTTCAGCGAAATCTCGAATTGCAGCTCCTGAAAAAATAACAATTCCACTTTTAGAATTGCTAGCTGCTCTGATTGGGTCTAGATTACTAGCAGAAGCACGCAGAGACCTTAATTTAAATTGTGAAGAGCGCTGCTGGACTGATTCAGGAGTAGCATTGTGCTGGGTTAAGAGAGAGTTAATATGGAACACTTATGTAGGAAACAGGGTCAAAGAAATAAGAGAAAATACTAATGTAGACAATTGGTTTCACATTCCAGGCACAGACAATTGGGCAGACCTAGCTTCACGAGGCTGCGACGCGGCATACTTACACTCTTCTCGCTGGGTAGAGGGTTCTTGGTTATCCTTACCGTCGGAGGAATGGCCGAATTCACCCCTTGTCGTAGATGAAATGGAAGCGAATCGTGAACGTAAAAAGTCTGCAATATGTAGTACCAATATCTGCTCAGGTGAAGGTATGACAAGCCAACTTGACTATTTTGCTAAATATACGAAGATTATACGAGAAGTAGCGTGGATATTAAGGTTCGCACACAATGCCCGTCATCTTACGAAGATACAGGGAGAGCTAAGCTATGAGGAGTATGAAGAAAGTGAAAAGAGAATCATAAAGATAATACAGACAGAAAACAGAGACTACATAGAAAAGAGAGTCCAAGGTCTTACACACTTTTATGTTGAAAAAAACTTTTACTTACCGACATTCCAGAGAGTACGAAGTATCCGGCTGTAGTTCCAGCGACGAGTTTTATTACACGAAGATTTACAAGTATTGGATAATAGGCGCGAGACAAGTGGTAAAATCGATTATATCACGTTGTAACGTATGCAAGCATCATAGAGCTAAACTGATACAAGCGCCTACGGCGCCACTATCTATCGAACGTACACAGTGTTCTGCTTCATTCGAAATCACAGGAGTTGACCTGGCTGACCCGCTATGTTTACGTGACGGAAGAAAATGCTGGATTGTACTGTACACTTTCGCAGTATACCGAGCTTTACATCTGGAACTGACTCAGTCACTTTCGACCGAAGCATCTTTAATGACCCTGCGCCGCTTCATAGCACGTCGTGTTCGAATAAATGTGATGATGAGTGACAACGGTACCAATTTTATTGGTACAAAGAACTTCCTTTCTGAGTTAGACTGGGAGGAGATTCAGAGAGTATCCACGGCTGGATCGTGGAATAAATGGAAACTGAATGCACCTAAGGCTGCTTGGTGGGGTGGTTTTTGGGAACGATTAATCAGAATATTAAAGGATCTCTTGAAAAGGGTACTAGGAAAATCGTCAGTCACTTATGAATAATTAGAAACGATTCTCTGTGACTGTGAAGCCACACTGAATGGACGTCCTTTGACTTACATTGAAGATGATAAAACTCATTGACTGGAGCCATTAAAACCATCACATTTTTTAAAAACTATTACCCAAACAGATGTCACAGACATAGACGAAATAGACGCGAAAAGTCTAAACAAGAGATTACGTTATATACAGAAGTTAAGAGAAGATTTAAGACCGAGTATCTGACTACTTTTGTACAGAAAGGAAAGTAGAGGAAAGACGAACTAAAATTAGGTGAAGTGGTCTTAATCGAAACTGAAGACGAGAGAATTAAGTGGCCGATAGGTATCGTTGTAGATATAATTTCAGGTCGAGATGGCGTTGAGAGAACGGCGCGGGTGAAAACTTCATCATGATATAAGGTACGTCCTTTCCAACGATTGTATAAACTTGAAGTTTCCGACCCTGACGTCGAGTTTCCTCAGGAAAAAGTTAGTCGTGTGGAGAAGATTACTCAGGTAACTAGGAGAACGACAGTTACTTCGCCCAAGCAGGTAGAGCGGGAAAATGAAAACGCTGTGGAGCAGAAAACCCGTTCAGGACGTGTTTCTAAAATGCCAAGTAGGTATCTGTTGTAATTTGTTCATTTTTACTTACTCAAACACATACCTACCGTACTCAAAAGCACGTACATTTACTTAAAACACAATTTTGATTAAAAACTTATTTGTTAATTTAACTCGTTACATTACTGTCTCACTTTTGAAAAGAAATATATAAAGACAATGTACAAGACTGTATGCATCTGAAATAAATATAATATTACTATTTAACTAAATTTAGTTGATAAAATGGTAGAACGTGATTCTAAATTCACGATATATCTTAGATTTAAAACAGACAAGTTATCGTTGTTATTAAAAGAGCGATTAAGAGTTAAAAGAATTATGAGTAAGTATGACCTATTGTATTTAAAATGCTATGATATCATAATATTATTTTTTGTGCCTATATCATTCTTCTCGGGTGTAGAGGATGTTAAAGATATGTATAAAGCAGAACGCCATAGAGAAAAAGAGGTCGATTGCCAAAAAATGTCTTTGACTTGACTTTTGTAAAAATTGATTCCTATTTTTATTTTGGTAAATAAATAGTTCGAAAATGTGCTTATCGTTTTGGATAAATAAACCCTGCCATCCTTCATACTTCCAACGATCTAACGAACCTACTTAACATCAAATACTCCCACCAACCAATTCCCAAAAGTATATCCTAAGTCTATGGGACTCCCCGATTTTCGTAATTCTCCGCGCTAACCCTCAATTCCACGCAAATCTAGGATTTTCCCCGTGATTGGCAGCCGTGCCCCTCAGACTAAGGGATGGGTAGCCGTGGCCCAGTGTGATTTTCGCATTACTCCCGAAGCGCATAGACATGGTCGGTCAGGCCCGCCGCTAGATATTTGAACGCCCATGTGCAATATCGATTATGCGGCCCCTGTTTATCTATCTTGTTCCTGACAATAATCATATCCTGTTTATCTTGTAGGTATCCAAGGATGTATTATCCTTTAATGTTCTAGCTTGTGGAAACGCCATTTTCCCGCTACCGAAACAGGATATCTCGCTTTTTTATTTATTTGTCAACATCGGCGGGAAACATACTTTTTTTTAAGCTGTTGTCCAACTGTTAACTGTCGTTTATTCTGAACATCCCCGGACATATTTTAGTTTTAATGGATGCCAATAGATGGCGATATTAATGATGGGTATTATGACAATGACTTTGAATATTATGTGATGGATCCCTAGATTTGCCGCCCGCTGGCCGTGCCGTGCGTGCACGCCCGCTTACGGCGGGCCTGGATATGGTTACTAACATTTATTATTATCTTATTGTCATTTCTAGCGATAATTAGCGGCGGGAAACTGCTGCTTACATTTCATTGATATATTCACATGATTTAGTTACATTGTGTCAAATCAAATAACACAACATTTCCAAACAACAAAAACAGATTTCAGCAAAAAAGAAAATGAAACACTACCAAGACCTACCTTCTCCTAGCGACAAATAACCAAAAAAAAACTAATTTAAATTTGGAGCGATATGGTTTAAGGAATTCGAAACCTTTGTACTATAATTTGTACATTAATTTGTTTTCCGTTTATTACAATATTTTTCTAATGATCCATTAAAAATATCACAGACGTTTTAGTAATAATTATATGTCTGTGAAAAATATAAACTTAAAAGTGTTTCAATTTTTTTGATAAGAAGTTATATTATATAGTGGGAATTTTTAAAAATGTCGGAATCCACTTAAGATCTTATCTTCCAATGAATGGCATTGTCATCTATTGTTAAGTTCGACCGCTAAATGAGCAGTGCATGACGAAACGCATAAACAATAAAATATTTTATGTTAATAGCAACTTTCAAAAAGGCTCAAATTTAAACGCCAAGTCGCCAACGCATTTCGGATTTAATTTTTGAAATTGGAAGCGGCAGCCATTTTGTGTCTCAGTTACAGGATGATTAAGTAATGGCTTTCGGATCTTGATATCGTATACTTCTCTGTGTTTTATTATGGATATTTCATAAATTTGACCCTGGCTTACGTTTTTAAGATTTTGATTGCTTAGGTACCTACTATTTGGATTTTTGTGAAAAGTATGTTCGATAACGACCCCGTCTGTGTATATGGACTTTGATTTAGCGGGAATAAGAGGTACAAAAATGTGAGTATGTAAAGTATGTATTAAACGTAACTTCAATAATTACCGTAGATTGCAGCCATACAATTTTTTTGTACTTGTAAGAAATTACTAGTTTTATTGGAATTATATAAGTATAAGTAAACATAGTTATTTAGTAAACAACAAATGTGTGTTAAATTAAAGTTTCAAGAGACAAATAAACTTTTCTTAACATTAAGACTGTTTTTCTTAATAAACAAAGTTACGTAAAAATCTTAAATCTTTCACCCTGTATCACATGTACCTTGCTGCCGCTTTCAATTTCAAAAAGTACTATCTGGAATGCGTTGCCGTTCCAATTTGAGCCTTTTTGTTCAGGTGTAAAAGTTGCTATTAACATTAAAAAAATGTTGTTAATGCGTTTCGTTGTGCACTGCTAATTAATGGTGGAACTTAACAATAGAACAATGCCATTCATCATTGGAAGATAAGCTATTAAGCCGATCACGATATTTTAAAAATTCCTACTATACCTATATGATATTTTTCAAGTTTCAAGATTGACTCTGCTTTTTAATAGTTTTATCGACGATAGTTACGTTACGTAGAGTCATTCGGGGTAAAACTGCGCTGCGGGTAGAACTGCGCATCATCGATATCTCGGAAAGGGTTGCGGGGAGGGGACGCCGATTTGTCGGGGTTCACGTGCGCGCGATTCGCCATTTTGGATCCCGAAGCCTGGCGCAGTGCAGTCGCGTGCCGAAGAATTATAACAAAAAATTGCAAGTAGTGGTTAAAATCGGTTGTTTTTCAGTGCACGGAAAAGTTTGTATAATGTTTGTATAATGGTTATTAACAGGTGAGTTCGTTTTTGTGTTTTTGTATGGTTATTGTAGTTTTCTGTCTGCAACATCGTTTCAACCTAACCTCAAAAGTAGCCGAGTTTGACTCGATTGTTTTGAAGACCCAGCCAGTGGGGTAAAACTGCGGGGGTAAAAATGCGCGTGCGCATTATTGCCCAATTGCGCACTTTTGCCTCACAATATAGTCCAGTCAATGTGCATCAAAAAAGGGGGTTAATACGAAAAATAGTGGTCCAAGTCGAGACAGGGCTCATTTTCTAGAGAAAAATGCGCTGAATTCAACGGACTCATTATCTGGCAAAAAAACCGTACGCATCATACTTTTTTTTAGATTTAAAAATTAATTTTTCGAGTGAATCCACATATTTCATGTTATATCTCGGATATGAAGCAAAAAACGAGCATACTTGACTGGAGAAAAATTTTTCATCATACTTTAAGGAATATTTTGGTTACTTTACTTTTGTAATTTTCAATTTTATTCGTGAGATATTTAATTTCAAATAGTAAAAAAAATGATTTTGCGTGGCAGCCATTTTTGTTAATTACCACGCAAGATTACTGGTATTACAGATTTCTAATCGATCGGTCAGATCGATATTTTAGTTTCCCAACCTTTTCCAACTGTTCTACCCTTCATTACTGCAAAACGCGGGTATGCGCAGAATTCAAATAATTAACGTTAACGTTAACGTTAATTATTTGAATTCTGCGCATACCCGCGTTTTGCAGTAATGAAGGGTAGAACAGTTGGGAAACTAAAATATCGATCTGACCGATCGATTAGAAATCTGTAATACCAGTAATCTTGCGTGGTAATTAACAAAAATGGCTGCCACGCAAAATCATTTTTTTTACTATTTGAAATTAAATATCTCACGAATAAAATTGAAAATTACAAAAGTAAAGTAACCAAAATATTCCTTAAAGTATGATGAAAAATTTTTTTCCAGTCAAGTATGCTCGTTTTTTGCTTCATTTCCGAGATATAACATGAAATATGTGGATTCACTCGAAAAATTAATTTCTAAATTGAAAAAAAAGTATGATGCGTACGGTTTTTTTGCCAGATAATGAGTCCGTTGAATTCAGCGCATTTTTCTCTATAAAATGAGTCCTGTCTCGACTTGGACCACTAATTTTCGTATTAAAAATGCATATTGACTGGACTAATAGGTAAGCTGCCTTCACACACAGCGTTAGTAAGAATGAAAAGTTGTAGGGAGCGTTATACATGAACCACATCACTACTTCAGTACCGGCTGCGTGTTTAAAGCAACTTGATATTAATTGTGAACTAGTACAAAACATATTTAATAATCTTTAGTTATTGTTTCAGAAAACAAAATGCCTCGTAACTACATCAAGAAAACACCTAGTAGGGCACTAATAAGCGAAGAACAAATTTTGACAGCAAAAAAACTAATCGCAGAAGGAAAAAGTCAAAGATATGCGGCTGATTTCGTGGGAATATTAGAGTCCACACTAAGGAACAGGTTAAAAATGAAACATGTTCCTACGGGGCTAGGACGATTCAAACCCACATTCACACGTGACCAGGAGGCTGAATTTGCAGTTCACTGTCAAGAAATGGATGAGCGGTATTTTGGCGTAACTATTAACGATTTACGCCGGTTGGCTTACGAATTTGCTGAAGTCAACAAAATAGATCACCGTTTCGATACATCTGCTCGAATGGCTGGACGTGACTGGGTTGAAGGTTTTTTAAAGCGTAACAACCATCTTGGTCTGCGACAATCAGCACCGATTAGTTTGGCCCGAGCTATCGGTTTTAATAAAACACAAGTCGAAAGATTCTACAAAAATCTAAAAGAAGTATATGATAAATATAAATTGAGACCGCACCGCATCTACAATATGGATGAAACTGGTATGAGTACAGTCCCCAAAAAAACACCAAAAGTTGTTTCACGCAAGGGTAAAAAAGTAGTTGGAAAAATTGTGTCAGCTGAAAGAGGAATGACTATAACTGCGGTAATGTGCATGAGCGCCACTGGACACTTTGTACCCCCAGCACTGATCTTTCCACGCAAAAAAGAGAAAGCTGAATTATTGGACGGTGCTCCACCTGCAAGTATTTTAATGGTATCAGAGAGCGGCTTTATAAACACAACATTATTTCTCAACTGGTTACACCATTTCAAAGACTTTGTGCATCCAACTCCAGAAGATCCGGTGCTCCTTATACTTGACAACCATTCGTCACACATAAGCCTTGAAGCATTAACTTACGCAAAAAAACATAACATAATTATGTTAACTATCCCACCCCATGGCAGTCACAAAATTCAACCTCTGGACGTGGCGGTGCACAGTCCATTGAAAACAAAATATTCGATTGAGTGTGAGAAATGGATGAATCGACACCCTGGCCGAGGAATAACCCAGTTTCAAGTAGCTGGTCTTTTCAGTACTGCCTATAAGCACGTTGCAACCATTTCCAATGCTGAATCAGGCTTCAAAGCTACTGGTATTTTTCCTTATGCAGACGACTTATTTGACGAAACAGACTTTGCACCGTCATCAGTAACCGATCTCGTACCAACAAACGAGAACTCGAGAGAAATCGATACAGAGCCTACACAATCCCATGACATGGCTAACGTATCAACTACAGAGACAGAACAAGAGTCAACAAGGCCAGATATATCTAAAGTCAACGATTCAACGTCAAAAGAGACTAATGCACCAAATCAAAACGATAATCTTTCACAGATTATTTTCCCACCAGTAGAGTCCTCCCGAGATTATAGAACACCAAGTCCACCAATTCAATCTTCTGGTAGACTTTCTCCACTCAATCATGACGAAGAAATTTCACAGATGCTTGCTCCACCTGTACAGTCTTCCCGGGATTACAGAACACCAACTCCAACAATTCAACCTTCTGGTAGACTTTCTCAACCCGATCACATTGATGTGATGCTTGCTCCGTCGCCAGTAGATTTTCGCCCAAATCTTAAAATACCAACTACACCCATTGAATTCTCTGGTAGACTTTCTCCGCCCGATCGTCAAGATTTAAGCAAGATGCCTTCTTCATCCAAAATAACGGCAGAATTCCCACATAAATCGATGCACACGCCTAACCTGGATAAAACGAATGAGCAAATAAATGATACAAGTGGACGTAGTTTAAGCGGACAACATGTGATTGATAATGACGTAATGCAAGAATTGTCTAATAAGGTTGTAACTGAATATCCTGAACTAACAGTTAGTTCAGAACGTCCCAATGAGTCTGACTCAGATGACAAAACAATTTGTGAAAGTCCTTCTGTACTTGATGATTTGGAACCTGAACCAGCAGGTCAAAAAGGCAATATAGATTCTGATAATGTCAAGTTACCTTTTAAACCTCAAATAGTAACGGTTTCACAACTGAGTCCTCTGCCTCGTATAACAGAAAAGAAGAAAAGAACAAAAGCAAGCTTAAAGTCAGAGATTATAACATCTACTCCGTATAAGAAACAGCTAGAAGAAAAGAAAAAAATTGAAGAACAAAAGAAAAACAGATCTCATCTAAAAAAAATCGTACTTGATAAGCCTCCAAAGAGACAGATTAAGAAGCTACCAGTGAAAAGGAAAGATACTGAACCACAAGCGGGACCATCACATTGTCATGGTGATGATAAATCGCGCCCTAAGCGAGGAGCTACTAAACCTCAAGCTAGTAAACCAAATAAGAAACCACGCATTCAACCTAAACATGGCGTAACGAAAACGCACAATAAGTTGCGAAATATGCAGAAAAGGTTGAAATCTGAACATTTTTGTCCAATATGTAACGAAAAATATGAAGATCCACCAAGTGAAGATTGGATCGAATGCTCGTCATGTAACAGATGGTTCCATGAAGATTGCACAGGGTACGAAGGGGGATTGTTTGTATGCGATCTATGTGAATAAGATATTCTTTTAATGCCGTCCCTCGTTTTCACAATTTCTCCTAATAATATGCCTACTCAGTTACCCATTTAGTTTTTGGTTTGTAATCTAAAATGATTATGATTATCTACACAAGTCCATTTAGTTTAACTTTTTATAATGTTATTGTTTTTTATTTCTATCATTATTACTTAAGTTTTAACACTCATTTGTAATGTCAAGACTGATTCACTTTCAAAGACTTATTCACATTGATATTTAAGAGGTAAGGATACAAGAAGTCTGATTACTGTTTAAGTTAGTTTAAACTGAAAAACACTATATTTTGTTTGTCGTTTGTTAGACAAAATAATAAAAAGATATGCCAAAATGATTTAATTTATATATTATATCAACAGGAAAGATACTTATTTCTTACATGTAGGGGTAACATAGTATTATATTTTGTTAGTAAAGTTTCTTTTTCAGATATTTAAAATATTTGCCTTTTTTTGGTTATCATTGTATAAGAACAGATAGTCTGATTACTATTAAGTTTGTATTTCGTTTTGTTTGAAATTTTTGTCTATAACAATTATGGCAAATAATAATAATTTAAGTTTGCTTTCGCAAATGTTTAAAATCTTTGCCTTTTGTTGGATGATTGACTATGAAAACAGAAAGTCTGATTATTATTTTGATTTTAGTTTTAAATCATGATGATAATTTTTTTTCAATTATATAATAATAAATAACTAACAATTTATCTTTTATTTTACAAGTTTATCTTCGTCAATAGAAAGTTGTTAGGTTTTGATTCAATATAAACTGATTTCTATGTGTAGTTTTTATGTTCCTTGTTTATTAAGTCAAAATGTACTATGCGCATTTTTACCCGATGTGCGCATTTTTACCCAAAACACAGCGCACTTTTACCCACATTACGGGGCAAAACTGCGCAGTCTGACTAAGTCACATTTTTTAAAAATTTCCAAAGGAGCATAGATTATATGGTAAACTTTAAGTCTGTGTTTGCAAGTCAAATGACTAAGCTAGGAGGCAGCATATTCCATCTTTCTTAAATCGAAGTAGTTTGGGAGTAATGAAGTGAAATAGACAAAAGTGCGCAAATTTACCCCGAATGACTCTACGTCCCAACATTAAGGTTGGTTATCTCGCTGAACTTCATCTTAATATGGCTTTCGGAACACGCACAGACCAATGTGTGCCTACGGGATTTAAATCTTCAGATTTTCGGTCGAGCGAGACTGAGGCTGAGATTCAGAGTGCATTTGGAGTTCGAACTCAATCTTACAAACGTCACTCTAGTATGGGATCACGTCGCTTTTTGACGTTTGTAAGATTGAGTTCGGACTCAAAATGCACTCTGAATCTCAGCCTGAGACACGTAGGTATCTCTATATAATTTGTGGTCGAGATCATCAAAACTCTTTATACAACTTATGTTTAAATGAACAAAATTATACTTACTGGTCGGACCAAGGTTAATGTATATACTTAATATATTAACATGCTTGTAGCTACCGGATGACCATGGCAAATAAAATAAAAATCAATGAAGTTTACATAAAGTAGGAATCTTTAATCTCTTTAATCTTGTCCACATTCAGAAGAGCTTGATTTATGTTCTCAGGTAGAATTCTAGCTACTTTCCTGGGTTCCTTGACGAGGGTCTTGGGACACTGCATCTCGGACCAACTGATAGGAATCATGTTGATGCCTTGAGCGGCTGCTATGACCGCGCCCAACTCATTCTCAGCTGTTGAGAGATGGTACCAATGGGTATCTGTTTGTGGCAGCTGATTTGTTGATAAGGAAAATATATTATGTATAAAATATTACATTGACTGAATAACTGGCATTGACATTAAGTTTCTTTTTTGATGTAGACATTCGCTAAGAAAGGAATTTTTAAGAATCAACAATTAAGGGATGAAACTTTATATGGAAGTTCAATATTTTTGTAGTTTAAGCCATGAAAAGTTGGTATGTAATTAGCCTTTTGGTTGAAAATGAAGAATGACATGTTTTAGCTTGTATGACTAAATTGATGGAGGTGGAAGATGCGAAAGAGGTGTGTCAGGATCATCATTCAACCGTCCATCCATCGGCCTGTTTATAGCAGATGAAAATCTATAGTGTCTGCCTACCCCTCTGGGACATAGGCATGAGTATAATGTATGCATGTATTAACGTGTTTTTGGAAAATAAAGGATGAAAGTCTGAATGGACAATTGATTATTTTTATAGATAAAGGTAATAAAAAGCATTTCTATAAAATCAAGATATAAAGGATATTTAGTATAAAATTCAGAATGACTGGTTTCAGTGGTTTTGTAAAATCATGTCCTGGGAAGGGGGTAAATTTAGAGGACGAATGTTTGATGAATTCCATAAATCTATGGTTAAAACCGGGGATGGAATTTTCAAAATATCTGAAATATGTTTCGTCCAGGTTTTATCTGCTAAGACGAAAGGAGGGGCTAACAGAACTTTATTTTCTTAGGGTTTTATCTTACCTAGACATATTTAATACCAAATTAACTAAATTAGTAAATGATTATATTGAATAAAGCATTAAAATTGTTTAAGTATATTAATAAAAATACAATTTACTAAAAATCAACTGTGTTCATTTACATGGTAGAATGTTTAATTACGAATGCGTAGTCTTGACAAACATCAACCACGCTGCGGCGAAGATGCAGCGCACCCTGGACCTGCTCCCAGACTGGTTGTCCAAATGGCGACTATCGGTCAATGTCGGGAAGACGCAGGCCCTCATCACCGGAAGCACCAAGAAACCACCACCACTCCAACTCCACGGAGTCGAGGTCCCATGGCAGCCCCACGTGAAGTACCTGGGAGTCACCATTGACCGGAGACTCTCAATGCGGAAACACGTGGACAACGTCGTCGCCCAGGTGAAAGGAGCGCGAGCAAGACTGCGACCGCTCCTGTCTTCAAGCCTACCTCTGCGTGCGAAGCTCGGGATCTACAAAACTTATGTGAGATCCCGCCTCACGTACGCTGCGCCGGCATGGTACGCTCTAGTCTCGGAGACGAATAAGAAACGTCTCCGAGCCCAAGAAAACCTGGCCCTTCGCACCATCGTCGGCGCGCCTCGCTACGTGAGGAACGACGTGATCGCGAGGGACTTGAGGATCGAACGCCTGGACGACTTCGTCAGCCGGCTCGCGACGGGGATGTTTACGCGCGCAGAGCATGCGCCGTTCTCACATCTTCAAGAGCTGGCGCCGCACCACGCGCGCCCCCCCGATCGCCGCCGCCTGCCACGGGACCTCCTCAAACCACCGGACGAGAACACAGAGCCGCCCGACGCGACCCGCGCGTCCGCGACGACTGCGCCCGCGCCACGCGCCCCCGCGCCGCGCTACCCCGCACCGCGCGCCCCCGCGCCGCGCGCCCCCCGCGCCGCGCTCCCCCGCGCCGCGCCCCCCCGGGCCGCGCGCCTCCGCGCCGCGCGCCCACGCCGGACACCACATAACAACCGCGGCTCCTCCCTGAGTAGAGCCGAACTCCTCCCTGAGTCGAGCCGTGCTCCTCGAGAGTAGAGCCGCAAAACACCACCGGACAAGACAACCCAAGGACATGCCCATAGTCATGGGCATCGGAAGACGTCTCAGCAAGGGGGCACCCGCCCCGACGCTGAATACCCACGCCCCAGAAAGGGGGATGTGAGAAAACCAACGACAAACATCATAGACAAATAAAAAACCGGCCACGCGCAGTTTAGGGTTCCGTAGTTCCCCAGCACATTTTATAAGTCGGTCATACAGAACGCGCCAAACTTCTAGTCTGCTCGGAGTTGCTCTCCCGAAGAACGGCCCATACATTTTGTCGTGTTTAGAGGGGACTAAAAGTCCTGTACTCGTAAACCTGTGAAGCCTACTTATCTGTGATAGTTTTCCTTTTAACTTCATTATATATACTACTTCTGTGATTTTTTTCACATATTCATAAACAACTGTTTAGCCGGCAGGCGGGGGGAGACACTTGACTCTAACAAAAATTTGCAGTTTAGAGCTTAATATTTTCGCCAACGGATTCCTAAATCGAAAAATGGTTTTCACACACCCACAATGTTTTTGAACCATCTATTCATCGATACTCCACACTATGGGATAGACGAGAAAAAAAAATCATCTCCAATTTACGTGTATGGGAGCTACCCTTAAAAGTTTTTTTTCGACTATTTATTCTACCACTTTGTCGGCGTGATTAATATGTATATATACCCATGCCAAATTACAGCTTTCTAGTACTAATAGTCTCTGAGTTAATAAGCCGCAGGCAGACGGACATGGCGAACTTTTAGAGCGTTTGTACACCGCGGACGTCAACGAGAACGAGATCACGTCACCGATTTAGCGGTACATACATACATTACTATGGCCGCGTGTCCACCGGGCCGCCGCACACTGGTTCCATTCTGAAAAATGTGGGACTTAGGGTCCAAGGTTAGTAAATCGGCATGATTTTTTTTAACATGACAGGCCTTTTGATTCTGAACAACTTTTACAGACACATTATTTTTCAAGCAAAATTATTTTTTAACGATTTTTTCCATAATCGCATCTCGGTTAAAATAAAACCTGGAAATAATTATAGAGGGCATTGTCCTCCATACTTAATCCACAAGTACCATTTCAATATCTTTGCGATCTTTGGAGCTAGAGGCACTTCAAGGTTATTAGTTGAAATATTGGTCTCTAGTCGAAAATTCAACCATATTCGAAATTAAACCTAGCTTTTATTGTAGAAAGTATGCTCCTTAATAGTTTATCATCAGATACCGACTGCATATCTTTGCCGCTTTATGAGCTTTGAACACACAAGTTCAAAAAGTTGATTATTGGTCAAATTTCTACTGTACTTGGAAATAAACCATGGTAGGTACTATTATAGCGGGAATATGCCGTGAATTTAATTTTAGTAACAGTGCTGTCAAAACTTAATTTTTTCCAAAGTAATATAGCTTCTGTGGTAAACACTAAAGAACTATTTTGGAATGAAAAAAAATTAGTTTTGACAGTACTAAAACTAAAATTAAAGCCTTCAGAATTGGCTTTACTAACTGGATATCTTAAGCGGTTTAAGCGCTTGCCGCTTTTCAAAGCACAGCCACTTCAAATCGAATTCGATTTCCAGCCGAATTTTAGAATAAATCGACAAACAAAACCACAGAAGTGTTTAAAAATAAGATTTTGAAAAAGAATGCATGTCACGATATTGCGTCTTTTTTAAGCCAAAGATACTAGAACCAAAGACGGTATTAGTAAGCGAATATTTTATTCTCTATATTTTTAATTGACAGGTTTAGAGCAAGACTGAACTGAACCATTCTAACGAGATCGGTCGCGGTGGACAGACGATCGACGTCACGTCGTGGCAAACTTGGCCCGAAGAAATCTCGTTTCTCATTGACGTCGGCGGTGGACAAACGCTCTAAGGGTACGTTCAAGGAGAGGCGACCGTCAGGCGGCACGGTGCGCGAAGTGGGCTGCGTGGCGTCAAGCGTTTTCTCCGTTTATGGAGAGGCAGGGCGTGTCGCTGCCCGCCGCAGTTGATGCGTAAAAACAAACATATGGTAACTAGTAGTTTCGTTTATGAACGAGCGGGGCGTACGGAGTAGCGGTTTACGCCGCTGCATCCGCCGCGAATTCCGCAGCGGCGCACTCGGCGTCGTACACTGCGGCGCCCGCTGCGGCTACCGCAGCTTTCTTATTTCTTGCATTCTACCAGTCGTGTTCGAATAGCAACAACGGGCAAACGTGTGTATTTATGTTTGTAATCATGGGCGACTATCGACATACCTATTTACTTAAAAAGTGTCTTATTCACCGCTCGATCAGAACTCGTTACTTCACCCGCTGCGTCTATCGCGGCGTCGCCCGCCAATTCATCCGCCACGTCTCCTGTTGTGTCACTCGTTACTTCACCCGCCGCGTCAATCGCGGCGTCGCCTGTCGCTTCATCCGCCGCGTCCTACGCGGCATCCCCCGTCGCATGCGACGCTACAATTCAAACAAACGCGTGCGAAAACGCTTCTCCTTGAACGCTCCATACATCGGTGTATGTTTGTGTTTCCGGCGGCCCGCTTCGCGTACCGCGCCGCTTGACGCCCCGCGTCTCCTTATTCGTCGCCTAAGGGTTCCTTGTCGGACTACAGTCCTGTCGGACGAAGCCGCCACTGAGCAACAACTTAAACATAGGAATGGCATCGGTTTGCAAGTGTGTGAGTGGATTTACTATGGAATTAGGCTTACTATGATGTGAATGCGTGCATGCACGCCGAGGTCGTGCATACACGCAAATAGGCTTACTATGGGTGGTTCAGTGTTTGGTTGGCGAAACTCCTTCTGACTTTTTTTGTACCTACCTCTAAGACAAACATATATACGATGACTTTAATTTATGCAGCCAAACTCTTACTGAAGACTCGGTAAGTGCTCAGTAACATGGTTCGATGACCCTTTTAGTGAAATTCGTAAATTATTCTTTTCGTGTTCCTTACAAATGCAAGCCCAGCCCCGAGTCAATTACTATGGGACGTCAAGATTTTATTTTGCGAAATTAGCAAATCAATCCGTGTTACCGATTACTTACCAAGCCTCCAGTATGAATTTGGCTGGATAAATTAAAGTCACCTTAAGTAAAGGCAAAAAAAGATAAAGCAGATTCAACTTTATGGTGTCAAAACTAAATATTCCACATTTAAAAAGAACCTGAATTACTTAGAAAAATTCAAGCTCCGCGTATGCGTGCGTGAGACACCGGCAAGAGCGGGCGAGCGTTTTAAAACAATACAGGCTCCCCGTCCGACGGCAGAAGCAGGACTGCGGACAGGGCACAGGGAGAAGCAAGGCAGGTTAGGCTTGGCGGAACGCGCGAGAATTTAGGCATTTCCTTCGTATTGTTTAAACAAATACATATTTTGAAAATGTATAGTTTATACTCGTAAGTTATAGAAAACATGTGGTTTTGTTATTATTCAAAAACTGATGACCTTCCGTGTAGTACTTACATCGTACTAAGGATTTATTTTGTGTTTTAGAGATGACTTTAGATTTATTTTCTATCGAGCGGGAACTATAATTAACCGTGTTTCTGAAGTAAATGATTTATGGAGTGAATCCTTACATATCTTGTATATTATAGGTAATTGCATAATTAATGCTTAAGTAATAACGATAAAGCAACGAACGCAATTATTTCGCTAAAAGCTCGATACCTTAAACTAAAAGCCTTCAGAATCTGCTTCATTACACCCATTAATATCTGTTCTGGAAACATAAAATAAATATTGAGAATGCTTTTTAGGGTTCCGTACCCAAAGGGTAACCAACAACGGGACCCTATTACTAAGACTCCGCTGTCCGTCTGTCACCAGGCTGTATCTCATGAACCGTGGTAGTTAGACAGTTTAAATTTTCACAGATGATGTATTTCTGTTGCCACTATAACAACAAAAACTAAAAAACAGAATAAAATAAATATTAAAGTGGGCTCCCATACATCGAACGTGATTTTTAGGGTTCTGTACCCAAAGGGTAACCAACGGGACCCTATTACTAAGACTCCGCTGTCCGTTTGGCACCAGGCACCCTTTTTCACCAGGCTGTATCTCATGAACCGTGAATTTTCACAGATGATGTACTTCTATTGCCGCTATAACAACAAATACTAAAATCGGCCAAGTGCGAGACGGACCTGCGCACTCCCATACTACAGACATGGTTTTTTGCCATTTTTATAGATAATGGTAAGGAACCCTTCGTGCGCGAGTCCGACTCGCACTTGGCCGGTTTTTTTGCTCGATATTGATAACGGCAACAGGTAGACGCTTGAAATATTCACAGAATATTTAGTTATATATTCACTTAAAAAATGAATAATTGAATAAAAATAAATATAAAAAATATACCTATAAGTGAGGCTCCCATACAACATACTGTTATAGATAATGGTACTGAGCCCTTGGTGCGCGAGTCCGACTCGCACTTAGCCGGTTTTTTAGTCAAACTCAACAGCAAAATTCATTTAAAAATCATAAAAACAAAATTTATGTCGGCGCGTTTCACTAAATTTTATAATATTCAAAAATTTTGCTCTCTTTCTAATTAAAACGTTTTTAACGTTTATTTTTCTTTCTGATGTCTACATACAGGTACAGGTGATAATGATAAGGTTACAAAATAAAAAATAAGAATGCAATAAGAAAGTACAGCCGCGATTACATTACCTGATTTATCGGCATCCTAACTAGGAAAGGATTGGACTTAGGAACTTGTAATCGCGTTTAGGACGGTCTATTTCTTCGCATGTCCTAATTAGGATCCTAGTTAGGAACCCGATAAATCGGATGGTGTAATCGCGGCTTATATTGCCAGTTAGAAATTTTTAATTAGATTAGAAGTATATTTCGGTTTGATATTGATTATGTAAAAGCAATAACTTTTTTCACGTTGAGAAAGAAGCCTGATTTTTTTAACAGGAACAAGGGACTGTAAGATGTAAAAGTTTAAACTTGATAACGGGGCCTGAGAAATAAGGGTCTCTTGATAGACAGACAACAAAGAGATTAGGATCAGTTTTTAGGGTTCTGCTTATTTAATACATGTCCCAAGAAATTTGGAAAAAATGAATCATTTCGAAAATCCTACAATGATTGCAAGGGTACGATAACTGAAGACTAAGAAAAATTTCTTTATCATCCTAATTATTTTCAGGAGTATTGCAAAGATCCAAGTAGTTAAGGATAATCGTAAAATGTGTTATGGAATCGCGAGCTCCGATGGGCTGGTTATTATCTTGTGCCAGATGATTTTTTTGTGAAGCAACGTATTCAGTGAGGACAATCATGTTAGGTTACTTGTGATTATAAATTCAGGAGATGAACTAAGCTGAGCAGATTGAGGTGCATCTTGATGAAAACCACTTGTACACTGTTTACACAAAATTTACTAAACTATAGGTACTTTTAACCCAACCGGTTTCGAAATTCAATTAATTTTCAAGGGCTTAACAACTCATTTTAATATTTTAAGACCTAACCTACGTGCTGTAATTTTTCTTTTTTTGTGATTTTTTGTGTGACAGATTGAGGTGACCTCTTTAGTTCTTAACAAAAAGTTAATTCTTGGAACAGGGGCATCTCGCTCTGCTTTGTTTTCATGGGCTTCCAAATTTTTGATAACAAGCAATCCAACAGGCTCCTCTTTGCTTCGCATCTAATTTGGTAAGTCTTGATTCAACATTATTAGTTATTATATTACTACTTAACTAGCCAATCAGCACTAAAGATTTCATTTGACTTAATATGACTTGGATTTTTGCAATGATCCCGAAAATAATTAGGATGAGGGAGAAATTCCTTCCTAGTTTTCGTTTGATCATTCCTTTTAATTATCCTGCCACATATACTATATATTAAGCACTCTTGAAAAGTTTGGAATGGAATCTTAAAACTAGTTGAAATTACTATATGTGAGGAAATCCCTAAGAAAGTAATATAGGTTTAGCAGCACTATCTTAGTTTCCATCCATCCATCCATCAGCCCGTGTTCGTCCACTGCTGGACATAGGCCTTTCCCAAATTTCGCCACTCATGTCGGTCCTCCGTCCTCCTCATCCAGCCGCCCCCCGCAACGTCTTTCAGGTCGTCGGTCCAGCGGGCACGAGGTCGTCCTACACTACGCTTTGCTGTACGTGGTCTCCATTCTAAAGCCTTTCGGCCCCAACGGCCATCATGTCGGCGACAAATATGGCCTGCCCACTGCCACTTCAACTTACTGATTCTGCAGGCTATGTCGGTTACTTTAGATCTCCGACGGATCTCCTCATTTCGGATTCTATCCATCAGAGATACCCCAAGCATAGCCCGCTCCATAGCTCGCTGAGCGACCTTAAACCGGTGGATCAGACCCTTTGTAAGAGACCACGTCTCAGCGCCATACGTCATCACAGGAAGGACGCACTGGTTGAACATCTTAGCCTTTAAGCACTGCGGTATTGACGACGTAAATATGTGACGCAACTTTCCGAATGCTGCCCAACCCAAGCATATTCTTCTGTCAGCCTCGGCGTCGAAGTTGTTTTTATCCAGCTGTATGACTTGACCCAGATAAACATATTTTTGAACAACTTCGATGCTGACATTGTCGACGGTTATTGGCCCTTGGATGACGTGACAGTTGGACATGACCTTAGTCTTATCCAAATTCATCCGCAGGCCCACTCGTCTCGAAGAATCGCCAAGGCCGCGCATCATTTCCTCTAGTTCCTGCAGCGATTCCGCCATTATGACGATGTCATCGGCAAAGCGAAGATGTGAAATGTACTCTCCGTTTACGTTTATGCCTCGTCCACTCCAGTCTAGTGTTTTAAAGACGTCCTCCAGCGCGTTTAGTTTACTAGGCAACAATTTGCCATTAAGCATTCTATCTTCTAAATTAACAAATTATATTACTTGTTCACAATCATCTTTAATAAAATAATAGGCAATTAAGTCTATTGCGAATTTCTTTTCTTTGGATATAGAAATAAAGTTGCTATAAAAAGGATACAACCCTGGCCAATATAATATCACCAGGTCGAAAACATTTGTATAGGTCAATCTTGTCTTTATCGGTGGACTTGATGTCTTCCTTTTTTAGTACCCCTCTGTAGGGCCTCACCATGACTGAAGGGCCAACACAAAGGACCATGCAGTTGACTACACGTGAGTTGACAATAGTTACTTTTGCAGTTATTATGTCTCCTGCTCTGGGTAGTACACTGGGAGTCCTGGGGCTTTCTACTGTTATGATTTTAGTCTGAAAATTTAAGTAATTCCTTTTTATTTGTGTGCATCACAAGCTAAAAAAATCGATCAGAAACAAATTCTCTGAGAAAAATAAATCTCAGACTGGACTGAGCTCTAACTTTTACACCTGCCTATTGTAAATTGAAACTGCTTGATACACAAACTAGAAATGCATAAATGGGTGGCTATGATGGCTTTCTATGCATTTCAATTTTTGTTTTATGGAATATAAATGTTGCTCTCTAAACTAGTTGATAGCAGTGAAGAATACACAGTTCACATTAACTGAGATTTAATGATTTGTGGCAAAAATCCATCGCATGGGAAATTACAATTGTTAGAGTTCACTACAAGATCAATTTGTTCAACCGATTGATGGCGGTTTATGGCTGCCCTTATATAAACAGACTGCAAATTGGCAGCGGCATAGCTGGTGTGATGATTTCCGGCTCACCGACTTGCTTGCCCAGTGTGTGTGTGTGAGTATGGGCATTTCTTCCAGGAAGATTGCCAAGAGTGGCAAAAACTTGGAAAGGCCTATGGACTACAAAGTAGAAAAGTCACTAGAATCAATTTCTCAGAAGAAAATAAATCTCAGATCAGACTTGAATCTATATCTCCACTGAAGAATAGTTATGTAGGCTTTTGAGATGCAATAAAAACTAAAGCAATTGAGTTTAACCCTCCTAATTTTCATTATTACTTGAACAATAAATAGATTTTAGTCTAGATAGTTGCACAGATCCATCTAACAGATTAAGAGTTGAGTGGAGGTAGCTCAGATCACAGTTTCTTAATTTTGAGATCAAAAATCGGGCTAAGCATGATGAACAAAGATTTTTTAAACTTTTGTTAATATCATTTGCACGACTTGCTAGACATATTGTGCTCAAAGTATGGGTGTAGGCCCAGCCCCTTTTGTGTTAGGAAAAGCATCCATGAGTGTACATTGTGACTTTAAATGTAAAGTAATGGATAATAAGGAAAAATAGGTTCAAGACCCGCTGGTGGGTTGCTAATGAACTTTTTTTGCCCCATTTCTGAGCTCATATTTGTGTGTAGAACCACCTATACCTTGTCTTTTTCGTCTTCTTCAACTTTCAGGCTGCCAGCTAGGGTAGCGTAAATATAACCTCTAAGTTCATAGGTTCCTCGTCCAGATATGTATTCCTTATTTGACAAACTTAATCGCATGCCTGGAATGCAAATTTTTCCCACTGGTTGAACACTATCCTTCTCCATGATATGACTTGTTTTGGTCGAAGTAAGGTTATGTTTATGTTATGAAATTTTTTATTGTTTTCGACATAGGCCGGGTTCCGAATGGCGCTGACAGCACTAAAAGTACCATCAAACTACTCACGCCGAACGGCCATCAGTGATTCGGAATGACGATAGACGCGATGTAATCGATTATGTCTTGAATCGGAACGCACTACTAGACTTGTTAGTATTTGACTAAGAATCAAGTTACCACTTTTCACTACAGTTGAGGCGTCTGAAATAACTCAACATAGGTAGGTATGTACCATTTCGAATCGAATGAATTTCACTCGGAGTGGTGCGAATTTCACCCTAGAGCGTTCAAAAATTGACACGAGTTAAACCGAGGGTAAACGAACTGTTACCTGACAGTTGGACGGAAGTGTTTTGAAGTTCGGAGTAATGCGAAAATCCCTGATGGATGCAACCAGATTTTTCTTTCTTTTTCTCTTTCTAATAAACGAGTGAAATTTCACACTATGATCGCACGTTTTGAAGCGCTCCCTAGGCACAGATCGTAGTAGGTAAAATGCACTGATCTATAAAATATGGATAGGTTTTCAGGGCTTTGACAGCGTACCGACGTGATTTTGACGTTTTTGAGAGCCACCTACTAGTCATCCAAATAATTACACAATGAACATTTCTTTCGGGAAGAGACCTAATAGGGGTACGAGGGGGTAGCGGGGTACACCATGTAATTTTGTCAACTAATAGGTGGCTCTCATATACCTACGACGGATGTCGCCTTTTTGCTACTTATAGTTTAAGTGATGTCCTATTTCAACCTTAGGTAACGGTAACTATCAATAAAATATAATTCAGAGAAACAAAGTAACACCTTTAAACTAATTTATTATTGTCAGTAACACTGTTATATTAATTGTTGTAAAGTAATTAAATTTATTTTAATTATTGGCTTGTTGTTGGTTTGTATTTGGTTTCGAATGGCGCCACCAAAATTGAAAATATGGACATAAGTTGAGAAACAAGAGTTCTTCATTTATTATTATAACTAGACCCCGTAACCTTGTCGCAATGATGTCACAAAAGGGTAGTAAGAGGACAAAATTTCACTGTTATAAACTTTATTAAGATTATGACCCGATATAAAAATATGAAAATTTATATGGTGCTTTTATATATAAAACTGTATAAGTGGGGCCTTGATAATCCGAACACCCAAAATTTATACCAATTTTCGTAAATATTGTATTATAAATATAAGTGTACAAGGTGAAATTAAATTAAAAGACCAAATTCTTCCTGGAGACTCGGTTACTGAACAGAAGCAAGCTTCATTTACCCTTTTGGTGCAATTCGATAAATACTTTATGTTGCTTCCTTACAGCCTAGACTAGGAATTCTACTTAAACTGTAGTATCTTTCATATAAAAAGTCCCGGCTGACACTTCTCACAACTGAGTTTTAGTGAAGAGACACTTTGAATCGACACTATATTCTATCGATTTTCGATTATTATTACAAAGACAGATTAGAATCGAATCAAAACATATAATATTGAAAACTTTTGAGATATGGAGTTCAAAGATCTTATCACGCTAACAGTGACTCAGAAAGAACACAGCGTACTTGTATGTCTTAAAAATTACATAATTATGTGGTGTGTGGCAACGTCATCTAAAAAGAATATTGTCACTCTAAATCTTCTCATGGATGTCGTAAAAGGCGATAAGTTTTCTTGGATTTGAAAGCAAGAAGGCAGTTTGGAACAAATCCATTCGATGAACCCGCGTGACCAATACCTAGTCGGTGCTTAAATTCTGTCACAAACAAAATTGGCTATAAAATGGAAACTAGTCATGATATTCTAAAAAAGTTTTTTTTGAAAGAAAGGTAATTTAATTAGCTTACATTAAACACAAAATTTGTTCAAAATGATTGCCACCATTTTTCACACAAGCCTTCAATCTTCGCGGCCAATCATCAATAGCAGCACGAACCATATTCATGTCGATATCGGCCACTGCTTTAATCAATGATGACTTTAGGCTGCTCAAATTTTTGTGAGGTTTAGAACAGACCTTCTCCTCCAATTCCTGCCAAATTTTGTAATCTAGTGGATTGAGGTCAGGGCTAGAGGAGGGCCAATCTTGATGCCTTATTAGCTCGATATTCTGGCGCTCGAACCACTCCTGAGTTGTTTTGGCCTTATGAGCAGGTGTGGAGTCCTGTTGAAACACAAATGGCCGTCCTCCAAAGAGTGTCTGGGGTAGATATTTTACCAGGCGATCTAAAACCGTGTCTTGGTACACTTTTGCACTGGTTTTGACACCTTTTTCACAAAAATACCCTTCAGTAGGGCCATAGTGGGACACTCCCAACCAAATCATGACTGATGATGGATGATGGCCATGCTGCACTCTACGAATGGCATTTCCAGCGGCCGCAGAGCTGGTAGCGTACACCCTGTCATTTTGTTTGTTGTACTTCTTTTCGATATTAAAAATGTTCTCGTCTGTAAACAGGATATCGCGGTGTCTGTTTCTTGCGTACCGCTTTAGCAAAACTTTGCATTTTTTGGCTCTCATAGCTATTAGATGCGCGTTCAGAAGATGTCCACTCTTTTTTCGGTAAGCTCGTAGTCCCAGGTCTTCATTGAGTACTTTTTTACGGTACTTCTGGTTAATCCCATCTCCAAAGCCATCAGTTTCTGCTTGCGGACGGGATTTCTTGCAATACGCGCCTTGATTGCTTTGATGACCCCTGGAGTCCTAACGGAATAAGGTCTGCCAGTTATTTTCTCGTCATCGACACTAGAGGTTTCATTGTACCTCTTGATGGTACGGTACACGAACCTCTTCGTGATTTTTAATTTTTGAAGCAAGTTGAATACCGTCTTCGGTGGATGGCCGCAACGATGCAATGCAATTACTGATACTCGGTCCTCTTTGCGAGTCCACTCCATCATAAAAAATTAATGAATGTAATTGTGATTTGGCATATTATTAATCAAAAAATATTTGAAAATCGAACACCATTTCATTTTTTTTCCAGGTGTTGTCTTTTTAAAATAAATGGCCAGTGACAGTATTTAAGAACCGACTAGGTATAATCAGCCTTTCCCCTTTACCACTGGGTACTTTTTTTGAGGAGTGTGGAGTGTCATCTGTCCATATTTCACCAACAGTGTGATTCGCGTTTAGCCAGGTCTCATCTAAAAGTATGACATTACCTCAATCATTGATAGACTTTGCTGCGCGTAGGAAATTGCATCTAGCTAGTGCTATGTCTCCTCGTTCCATCAAAATCTTTCTTTTATCACTTTTTTTGTAATTAAAGCCAATGTTTCTTAATACTTTCCTTAAGGAAGTCGTGCTGCCATGAAATAATCCGGCTTCTCGTAATCCATCCATCCATCAGCCTATTTCGTCCACTGCTGAACATAGGCCTTTCCAGGATTTCGCAACTCTTGGTGGTCCTCCTGGAAGAAATGCCCGTACTCACACACACTGGGCAGGCGGGTTGGTGAGCGCGGTGCCGAAACTCCTGCACCAGTGACGCCGCTGCCCATCACCAGTCTGATTTAGATAAGGCCCGGCAATTGGATATACCGCCATCCATCGGTCCCAGGCAATAGTGGGCCGCCTGGTTTTTTTGCCTGAGAGCTGTCCTCTTACTCTCCCCCGAATAACTTCGGGAGGATTTACGAGTAAGATGGTGGTATCTCCACAGTCGAGCCCGGCATTAGCTCTACCACCTAATAAACCTTCTCGAAGCTTCTCGTAAAGTATGCATTAATTTAGGGAGAGTTGGAAGTTGGTTCCTGCTGTAGTAATAGTATGGTTTTTAATGGCATCAGCATCGAAACTGTCCACTTGTGTAACGATGGGCCTATTAACCCTCTTCTTTGACTGTGATTTTAATATGTTCTCCTCAGTGGTTTCTTTTCCAAATTTTTCCTTGCTAATACCGGAGACCGTTTTTCGGCTGAGACCAAGAGAAACGGTCCGTTATTTAGCAATTCCCGTTCGAAATAGTCTCGTAGTCGCACAACAAACTCACGCGCTTGTCTATGCAGCAAAAAGTCAGGCTCACAGCTCTCGAGCTATTTCAAAATTGAAAACTATAATGATTAAAAGTTCTTTACCGTGAATAACTTCCACAGATTAAGGCATTTTCGTATTTATTCATTGATACATTAAGTACTTTTACAGAAGCATTCTTTTGTGAAAAGAAATACTCTGCTATATTGCAGGTTTAACGAGTCAGGTGTCAACATGACAATCATACCATAAATATTTTAATGAAAGAAAGAATGAAGGCCGTTTATCTCAAATACATACCAAAAACTGGGTAAATGTGCTAATTTTAGTGATAGACAGAAGGACAAAGACAGTCATCGTCGGCTTAGTAAAATGGTATCATCGGCTCCGTGTGGGTACGGAACCCTATAAATGAAATGGCTGAAATGAGTCTTGTTACATATGCGTCGTTTTGTCATAAACGTTTACTTGCCATATCGATTGATCGGCCGCTCACCGATTAATTGAACGATTCTTCGTCTCGTCACTATGAAAAAATAGATCTAGTGCATAACGGTGAAATAAAATGATGTATCAATATGTTATTTAAAAACCTAAAGATTAGTGAACGCAATAAATTGGTTGTAGTTTGATCGTAATAAGAAAAAAAAACAATTTTTAAATTTTGTGCATTGGATTAAGACTTTAAAAGTATTATTTGGAACTGAAAAACCATACTCGTAGTTGTATCATGCATGTCGGTAATTTACAATGAACATACACCCTTACTTTCTTTGGATGTGTCAGCCGGGACTTCTTAGCTGAAAGATACTATAGTACAACCAGTAAGGGAACAAAAAAATATATTTTTCGAATATGGCCAAAAGGATTACTGGACCTAGATCCTGATCATTAGCTGGGTCTTCAGTATGAATTTGTTCGGTTGATTTAATTTCAGCCTATATAGTAAACATAGTAATATTACATAGTAATATAGTATGTATTGTAAATGCAATAATAATATTGTTTTGGTAAACACTGCAATTGCAGTGTAGATTCCGAAGATAGTAGTACATTTCCTGTTTTTGCGTACTTACTTTTCACGCAATTTTTCTATATTAAAAGCTCAAAACTAGGTATTTTCAAATTTATTTTATTGGATATTAGATGATATCATGCATTTTAATAGATCCGTATTGAAATTTTCTTGTTTTAAATTTCCGCTTTCTTATTCATTATACGTTTATGAATTTAATTGTTTTTGTATGGTGTCTTTTTGGTGTGATTTAGTAAACAAAAAGTTCAATTTCAGGTACCTCAGGATTGTTACTGTATGTCAGTGTGATTTGCAGTTGCAAATAAATTCTTTATCTATGGTTATCGCATCGCCTATGACCAATATTTCAAGATATAGATTTAAAAATAAACAAAAACAATTTAACAAATATATCAATGTTTGTGATCATAAAGCCTCAACGGCCAGTTAAATAAAGAGACCACATCGAGATTTATGAAAAAAAATATATTTCAAAACACCACAAACTCCAAGGTTTACCCATTTTGTCCCCTATCACCGTTTTGTGACGTCATTTGCATGAGTCCACGATTTAAAAACGTGTGGCGCCATCTAATAGCAAATAGTGCAAGTAATCATGACAAGATGATTCATTTAATACTTCTATCTACTTTTAAGAACTACTCCGAAAAAAAAAAACCATTTTAACTTTCCCATTGAAAAATCTAAAAAGTATAGATATGTATGTAAGTATCGACACCTTGTGGGTATTAGAACATCCCTATACGGAACATGTAAAGAAAACCAACTTGTCAATCTTCTACTTTTTAATTTTAAATTTTTGAAATCTTTATTGTCTTTGATAAAATTCGAATGGGCACGGAATTTTTGACGGCGTTTCAAGCCGAAAGCCCAAAGATATAGAATTACCATTCTATATCTTTGAT
Organism: Ypsolopha scabrella; assembly: GCA_910592155.1. Lineage (NCBI taxonomy): Eukaryota > Metazoa > Arthropoda > Insecta > Lepidoptera > Ypsolophidae > Ypsolopha > Ypsolopha scabrella. The sequence continues at coordinate 51,332,450 of OU342960.1, forward strand.
TAGAATAATATTATAAGATGTCTATGGTAATATGTCAGAAAATGCAATCAGAATTTGATTATTGATAATCTGTGATGGATGGATGACTTATGAGGTCCCGGTCAAGATGTTCACCATTGTGGCCTGAACTTAACAAATTGTAGGTTACTGTGGTTTCATAACCGTCCCTTAATCAATTTCACTGACGTGTCACGTCAGCGGTATTTGACGTCTTGCAGAATCAAAAAATTGTGTTTGTTTCGTCTCTGAGAAGGTAGATTTTATTAAATATCTCTGTTATTTCGGTTCACAATGCTTACAAAATTTGAGACGAAGTCCGCCCGGGTCAAAGGAATTTCCTTTCATGCCAAAAGACCCTGGGTGTTGGCTAGTTTGCACAATGGGGTGATTCAACTTTGGGACTATCGTATGTGCACTTTACTGGAGAAATTCGATGAGCACGATGGCCCTGTACGCGGAATCTGCTTCCACATTCAGCAACCTTTATTCGTCTCTGGAGGCGACGACTACAAGATCAAGGTAAGGTGACCTTTTTAAGATTTTTGTATGTTAACTTTGCTACATGTTTTCTGTACTTGACTGCGATTTTCTAGACTTATGTCCACTGTACTAATACCATCATGTTCTACTGTAAACAGGCTATCATACCATGTTTTTGCTTCTATAAATAATGTAAATGTTCAAATTTTTTTTTGCAAATATAACACAAATGTCTCGCAGGGGGGTAAGCAGAGCCCACAGATTTACATCTGCAACGATCCTGACACACATAGCAATACAATTCTTTATTACATATAAATATAATTGTTGTACAGAGGTGATCTTAATAAACCTGTCGAATTCTAGGCAATTTATGGGTATTTGGGCACAATATATTTGTTTTAACAATATATTATCTTATTTCTAATTCCCGTATCCACTGAAGCATTCGTTTTATTATTTTAGTCACTAATCTCTTAAGGCTCCATCCTTTGGATTGATATTTCTCTATCTATCATTCAATAACAAGGCATACACACTCCATAAGAAACATATTTCCACTGCATTCACTGTAGGTGCCAACACTCCATCATGCAGAGCTAATTGTGCTTTTGCAGTCATATTATATCTGCACATTAAGGATTTTAGGCCTCTGTTCACTTTATTTCCTGTGTTCACTATTCTTTCAATGTCAAAATCATATTTTCTATTGTGATAAATAAGTTCATATAACATCAAGTGCTTAGCACTTTGACTAATGTTGAAGATATTCAAAATAGGTCTTCATATAACATCAAGCTTTTAGCACTTCAATTAATATTGAAGATGTTCAAAATAGGCCTTCATATAACACCAAGCCCTTAGCACTTCAATTAATATTGAAGATGTTCAAAATAGGTCTTCTTATCACATCAAGCATTTAGATCTTCAACAAATTGAAATTTTTAGGTATGGAACTACAAGCAGAGAAGATGCCTGTTCACATTGCTGGGCCACTTGGACTACATCCGTACCACTTTCTTCCATCATGAGTACCCATGGATTTTAAGTGCTTCTGATGATCAGGTATAGCAACTCTATTTATAAAGAATTCTAAAATGATTTATTTGTGCCTGAAGTATGGCGATTTCACAGTTTAGCATTTCACTTCACAATGGTTTTATGTTCTGTAAAAGTTAAAGGCAAGGTCAAAATAAATATTAACAATGATATATAATACTTATTTTTGTCAAATCAATAGACTATCAGGATCTGGAACTGGCAGTCTCGACAGTGTATCAGCGTGCTTACTGGTCACAACCACTACGTTATGTGTGCCCAATTCCACCCAAGCGAAGACCTTCTTGTGTCTGCCTCCTTGGACCAGTCTGTCCGAGTGTGGGACTTCTCTGGACTAAGGAAGAAGAGTGTGGCTCCCGGACCTTCGGGCTTAGCTGAGCACTTAAGAAATCCACAAGCTACTGATCTGTTTGGACAAGTAAGTTTATTATAAATGAAATGACATGTTTGAAGCATGGCTGTTTATCCATATAATCACAGGTAATTCTCAGCATGAGTTGTCTACAAAAATTGCAGAGTTGCCAAATTGCATTTGACTGGTTCCAAAAGTCGTCCAAAGATTGTTTGACATTTATGTTAGCTCTGGTGTCTAGCTTTGATTCCATGTTTTCTCCTGTAATAATGGTCAAGCAATATTTTCAAGTTGAACTTTTTGACTTGAAAGATTTTTCCTCAAGTTGCACATTTCTGCAGTGGTCTTTGTGTACAATTAAGAATCTATTTTATGTTATCAGAAAACTAAATATAATACAAATATTTTAATACTTCGCCAATGCCCGATTTACCATGCTTCTAAAGGGGTATAAAAATGCGAGTCTTAGCTGCACATAACATTATACTGCTGTTATAAATATAATAAATATCATGGCTCCTCAGTTGATGCCTGATTAAGGAATTTCCAGAAGATGAATCAAACTCGAAACTAAAATCTTGACACACTTGTTTATTATCAACTACGTAAAGTTAATTTATCATATGCGAATATCCCACTGCAGGCGGACGCGGTAGTGAAGCATGTGCTGGAAGGGCATGACCGCGGCGTCAACTGGGCCTCCTTCCACCCGTCCCTACCCCTCATTGTGTCGGCCGCTGATGACAGACAAGTGAAGCTGTGGAGGATGAATGATGCTAAGGTATTAACTAGTTTACTTTTAGAAGCTTCTTTCATTTGCAGGAATACATACAAGGTGACATTTATTTATACACCTGAATTTATTATATACGCCAGTAGAAATTGACACTAAAAAAGGCTAAAATCGCAAAGCATGATGTAGTTCTGATTTTTTAGTATGTTGTATGGACCAGTTGGGATAGTGTAAACTCAAATTTGCAACTTCGAAAAACTTGTGTTCGCTACAGAACAAGCGAAAAACTTCGAAATTTAGGGACTTTTTTCACTTTTTGTCCTGAAACTTCACGTTTTTTCTTAGGTTCTTCACGATCTTTTTCAGGTTCAACAGATTCTTCCTCAGGTTTGTCACGTTCCTCAGGTTCGGCACGTTCTTGTTCAGGTTCGTCAAGTTCTTCAGGTTCGTGTTCTTCCTCAGCTTCCTCAGGATCGTCCTCGTCTTCGTCTATCGAAATCAGGGCGAAGTTATCGCATGATTTCCCTGAGCAATTCAAGCTTAGAACCGAGCATTTGAGCCCAGCTTTCAGGCAAGTACACGCCCCCCCTCCCCCACCAGTTCTTACATTTGCAGGCTATGATTTTGAGAAGCTGTGGTGGGGCTGGCTCTTTGGTAGTTGCTAGTGGGATGAGGCCGGAGGAGCCCATTTTCCAACCCCACTCGGTGGGGTCCTTCTCTACCACCAGCCACTTTTGCACTTGGTGGTAGGTGCAGAACGCATGAAAAGAGGAAGCCTCAGTGGTTGGGGGCAAACGTGCCAGATCAACCTTTGCAATTGCCGCTGTCTTCACGAACAGCTAGAACCTCAGGTCGTGCAATTTCTGAGTGGCTGAAACACCTCCATAAACACCAGACACTTTTCGCCAGCTTCCGCAATACTCTCATGTGTTGAGTAGTTAGTAGGAAGGTGGCAGCCAGGTCTACAAGGTCCTTCCTCTTCTGAAATTGATCGCACAATTTCTTTTTTCCCTGCCAGAAAAGGGCAGAGGTGGTGTCACATCCAGTAAAAGCGTGAAGAAACAGTTCAAACCCACTGGGCACTTCAACTTCCCCTCGGTTAAACGCACTGGTGGTATACTGAATGCACTCTGCCCCACCTCTGCCACGTCCACGTTTCTGAAAGCGCAAGTTGTGGATGGCAGAACCCAACCCACAGAGGAGAACAAGGAGGTCCACGTCCTCTCCAACCACAATCACATGATCGTAGATCGTTGTTTTCTCCAACGCCATCAGAATTATACGCGGTCTGCATCTTCCGTCGCTGTCTTTGTTTCAATCCCTTCGAGAGAGAATGCAGAGTACAGATGTTGAATGAGGCGTTCTTTGTTTCGGTTATTCGACAACATCTTCTCCTGGGGTACAGTAATGATCGTAGAGGAGTGAAAAACAATTTCACTGGAAGAAGCAGCATATCGTCTAATCGCTCTGCAGATTTTGTATTCCGATTGGCACTCTCCTGTGGGTACCCGTCGAACACTACTGATACGTTCCTACCAAAGTGGCTAAACGTGTATCTGAGGTAGGTAGCCACAATCGTCTGTATAGATGAGTTTCGATGCCAGATGACAGTATGCAGGAGGTATCCCCCACCCACCTCTAAATATGTGTTGGCATTGAGAGAGATGTTTTCAGAGACTGGGGTGAAAGCTCCGTAAAACTTTGATTTGGTCCCCTTTCGCATTCCTTCTTCATTAAACAACCCCATTGGGTAAGGGGCCAATTCGAATTTGAACTGCTCTTTCAATTCCTTGTCTGACTGCTTCATTATGCACATTCTCTGAAATATAGTGAGTGGTGCGACATCAACACGCTTGTTGCGAACTTTGACCGTGCTGGTGACACTCGCCAAGATTAGCACTTTTTCTTTTCTTTTGAATGTTACCTGTCCAAACGAATTCTCAGTGATTTGTGTCACCCCTTTTAGACCTTCTCGGGCTAAGTGGCAATTTACTTCTGGCCCACCCATAACTCCACTACTGATTGATAATAGTTTGTCTGTCGATGGGAACGGAGGATGACTACGGAACCAGCTGTTAAGTTTGTTCACTTCAGCAGTATCTCGTATGTGGGTTGGTTGCATATCAACGTGTTGTTCCGTTGCTGAACACGATGTATCCCAATATCGTTCTACCTCTTCATACACGTTTAACATAGATACCATCCCGCCCGTCCAGCGAGCAAGTACACTGCTGGAAATCCCTCGACCATGGGTCAATCCCCCCTTGCTCTTCATGTATCTCATCAAAACCTGTTCAATAGACAAGTCAGTCCATATTTTAATTAATGATTAAAAAATTACAAAAAATTTAACGAAAACAGACATAAATGAAGAATTTTTAACTAAAATTTAAAATTTAATCAACAACCTGAAGACTCGTTTAGTGATCAGGAACAATGTTCAATGACCAGCCAGGTGAAATTTAAAACAAATTTCTACATAGTATGAAAATACAGGTCATGTGCCATATAATCCCTTTAGAAATTAAAATCAATAACTATACCGGCCATAAGTCACATCTAAATTGGTAGGAATATTCTCAAGACAGACTGCATGTCGTCTCGAAAAGCGCGGACTTTGTGCCATAGACAAGGAAGCTAAGCATAGACAAAGTAAGTTTATTATTTTGTCTTTTTGGCCAGTACAGTTCGTTTTTTCAAGTTTGTGAGTGATGTATTAGTCTCATAGACTTGGTTTTGTACTTTAATAAAAGCAAATTAAATTTACTATAACTTTATTGTACAATCTTTCCCATAGGACGAGTGACTTTGCCAATATTTTGATCCGAACGAGAGGCAAACTTAAAATTGACAATTTTCGAGAAAATTAACCATCTTTGAAGAGCCATAGGTTGGTCTTCTATAAGGTTTGTAGAGATGTGGCTGCAAATTTAATGAAGTATAAAAAATAAAAAATTTTGTTTGTTTAAAAAAGCTAAATTTATAACTTTCAGAACAAATAGTGAAAAAACTCCCAAAATTTCGAAGTTTTCCGCGTGGTCCGTAACGAGCACAAGTTTTTCGAAGTTGCAATTTTGGATTTACACTACTCTAACTGGTCCATACAACATACTAAAAAATCAGAACTACATCATGCTTTGCGATTTTAACGTTGATTCCTACGGGCCTAATATTTTTAAACGGATTATTTACGTACGTTGTAGAGACTTTCAGTCACGTTTAACAACATGCTTTGGTTGTACTGCCCCGTACAAAATTAGTGTTTTTTTAGCAAGGCGTTTTTAAAATATACAAATACAAAATTATTTATCGAGCTAAAAACTACTTAAGCAATTATCAAATAAAAACACTGAAAAAGTATAAAAGTATATTAAAAAGATCTAAAGAAAAAAACTGTTCCTATCTCGTACACTGACCTAAAAGGCCGTCTAGAAAATAACAGTTACCATAAAGCGGCTCACAGCATTTGTGATAAATATCATGAAATAGTGTTACAATAAAATATAATATTGTAATGTAAGGCATGGGAGATGGACACGTGCCGCGGTCACTACAACAACGTGTCGTGCGTGCAGTTCCACGCGCGCCACGAGCTGATCCTCTCCAACAGCGAGGACAAGAGCATCCGCGTCTGGGACATGACCAAGCGGACCTGTCTGCACACCTTCCGGAGGGAGCACGAGCGGTAAACTTATATCTTAAGAGCATATGATCCTGTTCTAAACCAACAAATACTGCAATATTAGCAATAAATTTGAGTATTTGAGTAATCACTCTGAAATAAATATATGTTAAAGTTGTTGACTAATGCTGCGTCAACGCTATAGTGAAAACTTTATACCATTAAATTTTCTCTATAGAAAAAAATTACATAGTTATCTCCAAACCGTACAATAAACCGATAGCATTCAATGAATATTTGAAATTAGATTTGAAACTTTGCATAATGTAACTGATATTAGTATAAAATAAAAATGAAAAAATCATCAGTGTAGCCGCGATTTCAAAATAACTGATGTTTTGCGTGCGCGGCATCTAATTAGAGTAGGATAGACAGTCAAAAAGCAGAAGCATTAGAGCAGGACTGCGAATTGAGGTATTATGGGCCCTTAACCGCAAGGGCTATACGGCGCCTGACATAGCTGTATCTGAGCGGGAAGAGGGAGGGGGGATCGAGCATGCTGCCAATTCGTTCGACAACGTTCCCCCCGCCACGTCTTTCACCACCCAAGGCGCGGTACAGTGCTTGAGGTCAAGGTATAAGTTCTTTATTATTGTACACACGACTATTATAACGGAGCGCAGAGATCCAATCGAGGGTTTTTTAATGTAAAATGGACAGTAAAACCGTTTCTTATTTTGTATAAATATATATTTTCCACTTTTTGAGCCTTGTTATTTATTTTGAAACAAGTAATAATTAAAAAAATAAAATATATTTTATGTCCTCGATATACAATTTCGGCGCACGGTATAATCCGCTTTTCACAAAAAAGCTTACCAAAGTACTTTATTATTGTACACACAAATATATAATAACGGAGTGCTGAGATTCAAATACTTAATGATGTAAAAATGGGGATTTATTATAAATGTGATTTTTTCTGGTTGCATCGAAGGTTTTGTTAAATGTAGAAGTGGGATAGACAGTATAACCCGTGCGGATAAAGAAACCATCTATAAATGGCGACCGGTCTAATGCTATCTCGCTCACATCGTTGCTGTACTTGCACAGCATGGTACTGCGTACAAAAAATAATCAATTTGGATTAGCATTCACGCTGTATCGACCTACGTAATAAAAAAATAATTAGTTTGGATTAGCATTCACACTGTCTTTGCCTGTAGGCAAAACGCCGAGATATGTTTTAAATTCTTTATTGCACACAGAAAAACAAGTACAGAATAAAGTAAAATAAATAAATATTCTCGGGATAGTGTTAACTATTTAAAAGTTTATTTAATAAAATAAACAGTTGCTAGCAGCACTCTATTTACTTCCTAAAATATATTCAAAATTAATAAATGAAATATTGTTTGGCTGCCTCTTGACTTCTCTTGCTGACGCTTCTCTAAGTACCAGTCGCCATTTATAGATTGTTTCTTTAACCGCACGGGTTATAATACCTTGTTTTATTTTGCTAATTCCACAAAAAGCCATAGGTCCTTGTATTGATCAATCAGTAAGCGAGAGTTCAGTAACTAATTCGGCCGGTGTTCCAGTTTCTGGGTGCTGACGTCACACCCGACGCTGAACCTGTTCGCGGCCGGTCACGACGCTGGCATGATCCTGTTCAAGCTGCAGCGGGAGCGACCCGCGTACGCCGTGCACAACAACATGCTCTTCTATATCAAGGACAGGTCCGTTTATTTTATTTATTTATTATTCATTAAATATATATTATTTATTTGTCACCTTCTGTACTACATATACAATTTAATATACAAGGTGCAATTTATTTATACAGCCTAATTCATACTGGAGGCTTGTTAAGTGATCACGGATCAATAACATTTATTGCGTAATTTGAAATAGAAAATTTGGACTTTCCATTGTATTGAATTTCCCAAAAATTGATTGAACCTTGATACCGACTACTTATCGAGTCTTCAGTATTAATTTGACTGTATAAATAAACGTAACCTTATAAAGGTACCACTTTGTACTATGCTATTACATTACAGTAGCCAACACTTTGTTTCTCCTGAGACAGACATTTTCATTTTGCGCCCGCAACGAAATCGCGATTGTATTGCCTTCGCAAGTTTCATCGAGCGTGCACGTTATAGCGAAATTAAACAGCACTACATTTGGGTCCCACAACTCAGTTGCTTCGCTCATAACGACCGTCGTCATTAAGTCGAAAAGTGCCGCCTTTGTATCCTATAAAATTAATGAAATTTCCTGTTCTGTAAATTAGTGGGAAAAATAATAAATAAATATAATTTTCAGGCAACTACGTAAACTGGACATGCAGACCAACCGTGATGCTCCCGTCATGCAGATCAAAGGCGCCGGCCGACATCAGCCACACAGGTTAGTTCTATGTACTCATGTAGATACACTGGTTACATTCTGCATAGCTAACATGGAGGAAAATAATGGAGAAGTTTTGTCTCTCGAAGAAACGTTTGACCAATGGAAACGCAGGTAAGCTTTATCACTGATCATCGCCTCGATGAAACGTCTCGTCATGCGTGTCCATTGATCAAACGTTTCTCCGAGAGATGAAATTTTTCTAATCGTGTCATCTATGCTATGCTGTAAAATTGAACGATTAGAGGATCACTACGAGTAAAATTAAGCGTGCCCGGACATTCATGAACTCGGTCGAGGCAGTACAATAATTGAATAGGCATTTTTTGGACCGTCCGCACGACGCTTTTTTTAAATGTTTTGAGGGCCTGTTTTTTAAAATGTGGCGATATGTAGACCTTGCAGGAGTTTATTTTGAGACACATTAAAGTTATCCTTAAAAAAAAACAAATGATTTAAAAACTTTCGTGTCAACTTACGTAATTTTGAAAATTTATGTACTGGGCAGGCAAATTTTTTAAATTTGTTTATTAGTTTTCTTTGTGAAAATAGTTCAGCTATTAGTAGATAATGTGGTTCCATTCGCTGTCCGTTTACATCCGGTGTACGTGTACTCGTTTGTGCAGCATGTCGCTGAACCACGCGGAGTGGTCGGTGCTGGTGAACTGGCGCGTCGGGGACCTCGCCTCCTACGAGCTCTACACTGCCGTCAGGGAAGGTACATCTCTAGTCTTATGAATTGTATTCTACTATTTAATTGAATGCATGCATTTTGTCTACCTGCTTTAAACGTTTTGTGTTCACCGAGAACAAGGACACGCTGAAAATCAGCGCTGTGCAGATTAAAAATCACAGCAATATGCTGAGCGTTGCCCTTTTTGTCACCAAAACCTTTAGTTTGTTAAAAAAATTGTGTACTTAAGTGTGTTTGATTTGGGATAAATACATGAATTTTCACACCACCTGCTCGACAATGTCTAATTTGTTACAACGTAAAGTAAAGCATTATTTGTTAAGGGATATAAAGTTGTCTGAAACTCCCAAGGGAATAAAGTGATTTGAATTTAGAACGTCAAATTCGTGTGCAAACTCGTGGAAAACTAAGTAAAAAAATGCCCATATGGCATTGTAAAGAGGTTTGTTCGAAAATTGAACTGGCCGACATAAGCAGAACTCAAAAAAAAAGAAGAAGGTGAAACAAAAGACGGTGTTTGGTGCTGTGATTGTCAGTGAATTTTATTGAATTTTGTGGAGTGATAGTGATGTATGTACCGAACATTACTCTATCCTTCCACACTGGACTAATGTGTCTAACATCAATATTCACTATTCATTTTTATGAATTACTAGATAAATACTTATTTTATAGAGCCCTGGCTTTTTATTGTCTCGCAGCAGGTGTGAAAATTAGAGTATGCTCCTCTGGAATAAAGCCTGTCTTCGTCTTGGGCAGCTTGAACCCCACGCTTAACTCTAATATAACTCCCTCGTTACGCTCGGGAGTTAACCCTAGAGTCCCTCGTTACGCCTAGGGTTCAATATGCTTTATTCCCTTAGTGCATAATCTACAATCTCTCTTTGTATCTCTCTGCTCATTGCAAGATTACTATTAAGTGCGGTTTTCACTGCTGCCTAGAAGACTTTTTGAGGGTATGTTAGATCATGTGAAGCTGAGCAGAGTGGGAGTTTTTATAAAATAAGACTGAAGAAAGCGGCTGAGTGCAAAGGCATTTTAGGCGATAGAAGTGAACTCTGTCGGTATCAAATTGATTTATATATAAAAAAAGCCGTGTTAGCTCAGACGGTATAACGCTGGCCTCTCAATCTTGAGACTGAGGCTCGATCCCCGGTCAGGCATGCACCAATAAGTTTTTCATAATTTATGTGCTTAGTACTTGTGTTCTTACCTAATAATTACCACTCGCACATCGGTGAAGGAAAACGTGAGGAAACCTGCATGCCCTAAAAAGCGTGTATTTGTGCCCGAAGTACGGCGTTAGTGCATTCCACCCATCATGTTGGGATGTAATACTCGTCGGTGAAATGCAGATGTACTTAGTGTGAACTGTAACTTGCATTTCACAGTTCACACTCGGGAACACCTCTGATACGCCCTCGGGATTCCTGTCGTAACGATGTGTTCATGTTAGCCTGACCGTAACCGCTATGCACGGCCTTTGAGCCGCGCGGCGAGGCGGGGGGAGGAAAGAAACAGTAGCATGAGTTCCCATTATTCAAGTTACTTACTAGCTGTACTTCAGTTCATTTGTTTTATTTGTTTGGGGCCAGGCTATAAGTTTAAATGTTGCAGGTGCTGAATCGACTGCGGAACCACTCCGCGGCAACGGCACCTCGGCCGTGTGGGTCGCCCGGAATAGGTTCGCTGCTCTCGAGAAGAATAACCAGGTATGTAGTACCACATAAATAATGCGCGAAGGTATCCGCGCCACTGTTCGGTAAAGGTAATATTTCCTTGCTCTTTCTATACAACCCATGACAGTTCAAGTCTTTTTAGAGCTCCGTACCTCAAGAAAAAAAAAACGGAGCCCTTATAGGATCACTTTGTTGTCCATCTGTCTGTCCGTCCGTCCGTCCGTCTGTCTGTCTATCAAGACCCTTTGTCTCGGGAATGCGTGGAGGAGGTATCGCGTTGAAATTAAAACCACATTGTCAGGTCTGCAGTCCCTTGAAAAAAAAACAAACTTTTAAGTTAACGTAAAAAAGATACGGCCGTTTATGCAGCAAAAAACGTATTTCGACACTCTCAAGGGAATGAAAATTTATAGAGTATTTTCCGTTGACCTAGAACTATGAAATTTGGCAAGTAATACCGTCTTATCCTACAAGTATAGGGAAAAATCTGAAAACTATACACTTGTGATTAAATCATAAAAATCGGCCAAGTGCGAGTCGGACTCGCGCGAAGGGTTCCGTACCATTATCCATAAAAACGGCAAAAAAATCATATGTGTTGTATGGGAGTGCGCAGATCCGACTCGCACTTGGCCGGTTCTAGTATTTGTTGTTATAGCGGCAACAAAAATACATCATCTGTGAAAATTTCAACTGTCTATCACGGTTCATGAGATACAGCCTGGTGATAGAAGAAAGGACGGACAGACGGACTGACAGCGGAGCCTTAGTAATAGGGTCCCGTTGGTTACCCTTTGGGTACGGAACCCTAAAAATATAGTCTTTAACGGAACCCTCGGTGGGCTAGTCCGACTCACACTTGTCCGGTTTTTTATAAATTATACCTATACTTGTTGCAGATCTGTATGTATAGGTAGCTTCATATATCCATCTATTAGCCTGCGTTCGTCCACTGCTGGACATAGGCCTTTCCCAAATTTCGCCGCTCTTAGCGGTTCTCCGTCCTCCTCATCCAGCCGCTTCCGCAACCTCCGTTCAGGTCGTTGGTCCAGCGGTGAACAGTAAGTAAATTAAGCGTGTGCGGAATGTGTTCCAGCTGGTGATAAAGAACTTGAAGAACGAGGTGTCCAAGAAGATTTCGTGCCCCTCGTGTGAGGACATCTTGTACGCTGGCACCGGCATGCTGCTGCTTCGCGAGGCTGACTCCGTACAGCTGCTTGACGTGCAGCAAAAGAGAACCATCGCGCAGGTACGCTCCATTCAGCCGGCACTGAGACTAAATATAACTAACGTTTTGATATTTGAATTTGATAAGGTGATATATTAATTTAAAAGTAATCTAAATGAAGGTTACAGTACAAGAAGGGGCTCATTGCAAATAATAAAGTTTTCACAATCATTAATTAAAGTCTTTAAGTGCAACTGAATGCAAATCGAATTAATTTTGATTCCTAGTCGTTTTCTCAACCTTATAGCCCCTTTTTGTTAGTTTGGTGAATGACATCTTCAAAGCACATTTCTGCATTATCATCTCAAAATCGAAAAATATTCAATGAACCCCCTGTTGCGCTGTACCCTTCAAATACTCATGAATTATCTTAGCAAAAAGTAAAAAAAAACAGTATTTTATATGAAAAAAGAAGTACCTATTGCTTTCAGTCCTGAGTATATTGAAACAAAAAAAATAAATTGATGATAAAAATATTTTTTGTAATTTAAACATAATTCATAACCATACTATACATTGTTTGCTAAATAAAATTTGCCTAAAATGGCAGTCAGTCCTTCTATCTGAACAGTTTTATTCTAATAGTCAGTCCGAAACTTGAATGCATTTTAAACTATAATACTACGAAATTAAGACGTCCGTTATGAATATTTTTTTACGCTGATTTTTTACATCAGGTTGTATCCGTCAACATGTTGACAGCTTGAAATCTTATTATTTCCTTGTTGTAGTTATAGTATGGATAATAATAGAGAAACTAAAAAAGGAAAAAAATATACGATATATATTTCGACTCCTTCAATGTAGTCGTCATCAGTCGATGAAAATTAAATTAAATAAATGACATAAAGGATATAAAAAAAGTTAAAAAGGTGACATCTGTAGAAATTGAAGGAGGAAAACAGAAACTTTTTGGAGTTATTTTAATTGGAGAAGTAGTAGATGATGATGACGATGAGGATGATGATGGTGATGATGATGATGACCCGTCTCCACAATTCAACTTTCAACGACTGTTTCACCTTACGCATCATCAAAGCAATCACCCCTCCACTGACCGATATTGAATTAAGGACCTGGGAAACATCGTACATATGGTCACTCGGTGCTCACTATGGACCAGGACTCAACAGACAGCACTAACTAACAGACATGACGTGACTCTCCATTATGCAGGTCTATAATTACATTTTAGTAGCCCAACCTAAATATTTATTGTATGTATTTCCCTTATCAGTATATATATATATTTTTTTTTTCTCTAAAGATATATGTATATTGTAAAGATTAACTTTAACTTGTAGAAAGTATACTTTGTGACCTATTCTCGTGCAGCAAACCTTAAATTTAGAGTTGAAAAACCTAAAATAATACAAGCTCATTTAACTTTTATCCATCTGCGTCAAAGCCTATTTTGCAATGAAAAGTTTTAGGTTATGGCAGCTCTAAATCTAATATTTGCTACACTAGAATAGGTGTCATTATGTATCTATTTTACAAAATAAATATTTTGATTTTGATTTGATTTGATCTACAACAAGTATTTATGTGTTCAGGGTTTTCTACAGATCTCAAAACTGCTTGTTGTATAATTAAAATAACCTCATTGATCACAAAATCCATCAGCGGCCAACTTTATGACGTCACTGCTACCCCTCCACCTCTTTTGAATTATGCAACAAGCAGTTTCGAGATCTATAGAATACCCCGATCGCATCTATACCTGTTGCGGGTATATAATACAGGAGTTTCATACGAGATTCCGTTAAGTGACGACTTTTCTGCGGTTTTAGAACCACTGTTCTCTTGTTTACATTTTTGTCTCACGGCTGGCAAATGGAGTATAATACTCATCCTTTATTATTTTGTTTATTTGATAGTCGAATTCGTGACCGACGTTTTCATGAAATACACCTTCTATTGTGGTATTTACAAGTACCAAAACGTTATCTAAAACCGAAATGTGTTCACCCAGGTGAAAGTGAGCAAATGCCGGTATGCGATCTGGAACTCAGACATGTCGATAGTGGCACTCCTGAGCAAGCACACGGTGACTCTTTGCACTAAGAAGTTGGAGCAGCTATGCACGATCACAGAGGGCGCGCGCGTCAAGAGCGGCGCATTCGACGACTCGACGCCGCAGCCAGTCTTCATATACACCACGGCCAACCATATCAAGTACTGCTGCAGAGATGGGTGAGAAACTACGCATTCTTTCTTTTTGTTTAGTGTTCCGTACCTCAAGAGAAAAAAACATAGCCCTTATAGGATCACTTTGTTGTCCGTCTGTCTGTCAAGGCCCTTTATATCAGGAACGCGTGGTGGGTATCGAATTGAAATTAAAACCATGTACTCAGGTCTACAATCCCTTGAAGCTGTGAAAAAAATTAAACTTCTAAGTTAAAGTAAAAAAAAAGATACGGCTGTTTATGCCGCAAAAAACGTATATTTCGACACTCTCAAGGGAATAAAATTCATAGGGTATTTTCCGTTGACCTAGAACTATGAAATTTGGCAAGTAATACCTTCTTATACTACAAGTATGAATGATTTTGTTACTGGATCTGCACATCTTCATTGATATTGACTTTAGTTCGTTGAGGATGACGTATTTTAAATATTAGAATTAAAAACGTAAATATTATTAAACGTCCTTTAACGCATAATATCTAGTTATGTATACACCCTCACGTGCCTCTTTTGCACAGCTCATGTCAAAACAAACCAATTAGTTATGATACTTTATGACTGTAACTGTCACGGAAAGCGAGAGCTTAGAATGGTAATTCTAACATAGTTGCAAAAGTCGTAAAGTTCAGTAATAAAATCAAACCGTTCTATTGTATTGATAATATTTTACGAGTTTCTAATGTGTTAGCAACGCCTCACCTTCGGGGATTAGTTACGCATAATTAGGGCCCCTCCAGCTCATTGAATTGTATAAAAACCTGGAGCTGCGCTCTCAGTATTCATTCTACTCTGTACCATCGTCTTGCAAGTATTTCTATAATAAACTTCAGTTCCACCAAGTCCTGACTTTTGTCTTCTACCGCCCACGTTCTTCAGTCTCCGAGCACTAAAGCTTAAACTATACAGAAAGTTTAACCAAGTACTCCACGAACCAGCAAAGCTTAACTGGCGACCGTGACAGGACATCAACGTCGCAACTTTATAAAAGTCGAATTGTTCCAACAATTAAATCGCGACCACACGTCTTGCGAAAATAAATTCGTTAAGCCCAACGGAAATCTTCAAGTCTTCAAACCACTACGGTCTACAAGCACTGAAGGAAGATAAACCGCACGAAGCAGAGGCAGTACAAGCAAGCAGGCAAGGAACAACGGCGTGGACAAGTAGAATCGGGTGAGCGTCATCGGCAGTACCACCAGGCGTCTCCTCCTTAACCTCACAACGGTACCACAATCAACAGAAGACCTACGGTATTTATACCTTTATACCTACAATTTTTCTTTGTGTCAATTATATTTTACTGTGTAAAACAATTGAAAGGTATTTGTGTAAGTCTCTTGGACTATAAACTCAATAAGACATATAAGTCTTAGGGAATAAAATTCCTACATTAATAATTGTTATAAATAATAATTATTTTAATTTTAATTTCTTTTGGCGAAAAATGATCCATTAATTGTTAATGAATGCATAGAAGTGCTAACAGTTATTCAAATTCAAGTAGAGATACATTGCGAGCGTTATTAATTATCATAAAAGACTTAATTGAAAGACTCTTGCGATTATACCACGAGTACAGAGAAATATTGCTCTACTCAGAATTGCAAAGGTAACTTTCAAAAGCGAACTTAATTTTTGTGTAACCAAGCGAATTCTTTAATTTTGAAAATGGAAAACGTGACTACTATCCCACAAGACATCTTAAAAATAGTTCCACTATTTGACGGCGATTATCGGCAGCTAAATTTATTCATAAGAAAAAGTGAATTTGTGCTAGCGTTATATGATGGTCCGCACGAACAAGAGGTGACTAATCTTCAATTTATTACGAGTAGATTAACGGGTAAAGCGGCTACTTTAGTGAGCGAGCGCGAAAATATTCTAACGTGGATGGAATTAAAAAATTTACTTCTTCAGCACTTTGGAGATCCCAGATCTGAAGAATGCATTGCGATTAAACTCGAAACTATGAAAATTAAACCGGGAGAAAAATACCAAGCATTTTGTATTAGGATTCAGTCGGTCCGCAGTAATTTATTTGCCAAAGTAAATAATCTCGAAGACGATCAGATTAAAAATAGCAAAATGAAAATTTATGATCATATGGCATTTAATATTTTTCTGTACAACTTACCGGAAGATTTAATGAGAATTATACGACTAAAAGCTCCTGAAAATTTAGAGGCAGCTTTAGAAATTGTAATGGAAGAGGAAAATTTCCAAAAGCAATACCGCATGCGCAACCAAATGAATAATTTGACTAAAGGTTTTAAACGATTAAATATTAAACAAACGAATATGCAACCGAGACTACCTCAATATATTAATTATGGTGACCCACGGGCGATCACCAACCCTCAGTATAAATTTAATCAATTTAACAACCAACAACGCGGAAATCCTCCACCGTACAGACCTTTTAATCAAAAATACAGTCAGTACAACCAAAATCAACAAAAAGAAACGCAACCAGGTCCGTCTAGGATTCCACCATTCCACCTAAATCCGCCAAAATTCGTGAAGAAAATTAAGGCGCAACAAAATCCAGTAGAACCCATTAACTATCATGAAGTTGATGCTATGAATAACGAAAATAACGACCCTCAAGAAAATAATTCAGGTCTAAATTTTCAAATCAAGGCCTCAACGTCAAAAACACAAAAATGAATTTACAATTACCGTACATAAAAATAGCAGAATTAAATAATGCTAAATTCATGATTGATACAGGAAGTACACGAAGTTTTATTAACACAAACATCGCGTTTAAATATTTCAAAAATTATATCACTAAAGAAAAATTTGAAATTATTAGTACTCATTCAATAAGTCAACATAACGAAATAATAATAATACCGTTATTTAAAACTTTCCAGATAAATTTATTTTATAAATTTTTCATATACGATATTGGGGACAAATACGATGGTCTAATCGGAATTGACTTGTTATCACTGCTTGAAGCAAATATTAACATAAAAAATAAAACGCTTCAAACGAGTAAGGTGATTATACCTATAATTTACGATCGACTCAGTGACCACATAAAAACGTTTAACTATATTAACATAATCTTGCCATCCATGCAAACCAAGACGATAAAAATTCCTACTGACCTACAGAATGGTCATGGTAGTTTAGAAGTCAAACAACTTAATACGCTGGTTCCGATAAGAACACCCATTGTTCATTGTACGTCAGGGTACGCATACGTTACGGTAGAAAATATGGGACAAGAAAATTTAAACTTGGAAATCACAAGTCCATTCAAAGTTAAGGAAATTCAAAAGGAAATACTTAATGAAAAGTGTTTAATAAACTTTGTACGAGATAAAGATTTCAATAAAAGGTTAATAAAAAATTTAAACGACAAATTAAGACTTGATCACATGAATCAATCAGACACACGACTTATATACGCTCTATGTTTTAAATTTAGAGACATATTTTATTGCGAAGGAATTCCATTAACTTTCACAAATAAAATAAAACATCACATAAGAACTAAAACGGATAATCCAATTTACGTGAAACCTTATCGTTTAGCGATATCACAAGCGAAAGAAATAAAAACTCAAGTTGATAAATTGTTACAAGAAAATATTATACAACCAAGTTTTTCACCTTGGAACGCACCTGTTCATTTAGTACCTAAAAAATTAGATGCAACAGGCGAACAAAAATATAGAATGGTCATAGACTATAGAAAACTGAATAACATCACTGTAGACGACAAATATCCGATACCAAATATTTCTGATATTTTTGATAAATTAGGAAAGTGTTCTCATTTCTCTATAATAGATTTAGCCAGCGGCTACCATCAACTAGAAATTGTAGAAGATGACCAACCGAAAACTGCATTTAGTACAGAATTTGGACATTATGAATTTTTGAGAATGCCGTTCGGATTAAAGACAGCACCAGCTACTTTTCAAAGAACTATGGACTATATTCTAAAAGGACTACAAGGCGTTCATTGTATGATCTATTTAGATGACATTATAATATTTTCTGAAACATTAGAAGAGCATTTAGAAAAACTTACAAAAGTTTTTGAAAGATTCAGGTCCGCTAACTTGAAAATCCAGTTAGACAAATCAGAATTTCTTAAAGAAGAAGTACTGTATTTAGGTCACAAAATAACGAAAGAAGGATTAAAACCAAATAATGATAAAGTTTCAGCAGTTATTAATTATCCATTACCGAAAAATGTTAAGGAAGTTCAATCATTTTTAGGATTAATTGGATATTACCGAAAATTTGTAAAGGATTTCGCTAAAATTACAAAACCTTTAACAAAAGTGTTGAGAAAAGATACAAAATTCGAAGTTAACGAAGCATTTCTAAAATCTTTTGAAACTTGCAAACAATTACTTGTTAATGCACCATTGTTACAATTTCCAGACTTCGATAAGCCATTTATCTTAACAACTGACGCATCGAATTTCGCACTCGGCGCAGTCTTATCTCAAGGTCAAATTGGTAGCGATAAGCCAATTGCATATGCTAGTAAAACTCTAAATAAATCTCAAACAAATTACAGTACAACTGAGAAAGAACTTTTAGCAGTCGTTTGGGCTGTTATACATTTCAGACCTTATTTGTATGGGCATAGATTCGATATTTATACGGATCATAGAGCTTTAGCATGGCTATTAACATTAGGTGACTCAAACAGTAAATTAACAAGATGGCGACTTCGATTATTAGAATACAATTTCAACATCTATCATAGATCGGGAAAACAAAATTCAAATGCAGATGCACTGTCGAGAATTAAATTAAACATATTAACTGAACCAATAGCAAGTACGAGTTCTGCTAATAATAATAATAATAATTCAGATATTATATCAGATTTATTAGAAGATGAAACAACACGATCAGCTGTTAGTAATTTCTCAGAAAGTGAAGAAATCAATCCTATAACAATCACTCATGATGCAATTGATACTAAACCTAATCAAATTTTAATGTTTAAAAATTTAGAGAATGATTTAAAAGTAAATGAAATACAAAGAAAAAATCAAAAGATTCTTGAAGTTTTTATTCCATTAAATAATGAAGATTTAATGAATAATTTTATTATTACATATCTTCAACCAAATAAAAGATTTTATATTCATTTTCATGAAAAAGAACATCGAAACACATTCGTCCAGGAAATCACGAAATTATTCGATGATAGAAGCATTAATATCATAGAATGCACACAAAGGGTAAAATTTATAGAAGATGAACTGGAACAGAAAGATTTAATAATTAAATATCACGAAGGAAAAACATGTCATAGGGGAATAAAAGAAACTCTGACTAAATTAAAAAGAAATTATTTTTGGCCAGACATGTCACAAACTGTGTCAGCAATAATAAATGCGTGTGAAATGTGTAAAAGAATGAAATATGATAGAAATCCATTAAAACCACCGATTTTATTAACTCAAACTCAAAATAAACCTTTTGAAGAAATTTTTATTGACTTATTCTCAATCGAAGGACAAACTTATTTGACAATTGTAGACGGATTTAGTAAATTCGGACAAGCAATAGAAATTGCTAATAGATCAACACCGGAAGTAGTAAAAGCTTTAATTAAATATTTCAGTTTTTACGGAACACCAAGAAAAATTAGTAGTGATCCTGGTAGTGAATTCAACAATAATTTAATAAAAGAATTATTATCTTTATATAAAATAGAATTACACATAGGGACACCTAATAATCCAAATTCTATGGGAATTATTGAAAGATTTCATTCTACAATTATAGAAATTTATAGAATAATTAAACATGATAATACGCTTACCGCAGTATCTGTGATAAATTATGCAATCATGGCTTATAATAGTACTATCCACTCAAGTACAGGTTATACACCTTTTGAAATAGTATTCGGCCATACTGATTCGCATAGTGTCTTAAACATTGATTTTGAAAAGAACTTTATGCAGCAATTAATGAGAGATCACGCCAATAAGACAAAAGAATTATATAAATTCTTAAATGAAAAAATGCATTCCGCAAAGGAACATTTAAGGAGCAAAGATGACTCCAACGACGTCATAAATCTAAATGAAAATGATGTAATTTTTAGCCAATTGGTAAACAAGCGAAAGGGCAAAGATAAGCCTCGTTTTGAAAAAGCAATTGTTACGGGTAAAACTACCAAAAATGTAGTACCGGTAGAAATAAGAGAAAGACATACGAAAGTCCCTCTTAAAAATGTAAAAAGGCCTACGACTATTTAATCATGTTAACATGGAAATAAAAAATAAAAATTGTAATACAATAATTAAAGCATTGCATTTCAATTTGTATAAAGCATTTATTAACTTTGTAACACTTTTTATATATCAATTTATTATATGATGTCTAACCTTATTACGTATTAATTGTATAACGATAGATAACTCTTTATATAATTGTAATGACGGGTAATCTAGGACTTAGCTACTTCTATACCTAATTAATCGTACAAAATTGTAACACACTAAAGGAACATAGTTACAAATGATATGGCAAGTTCATATAAGTTGCACTTGGAAGTACATAATTTTAAGCTAGAACTACTACTTAATTTAAGAAGACTAAACGAAACTTAAATGAAGACTAAGTGAGCACTACATGTATGAATATTTAACCTACTTATGACCATTTAACCTAATCTAAACTATAAGGAACATGCTAGGATAAAGGGATAAATTAAAACGCTTTTATTGTAACCAAGAATATTATTAACATTAATGCAGCACACATTAAATTTACATTATTATTAAGTAAAATGTAATCTGTAATTATAAAAAAAAAAAAAAAAAAAAATGTGTGTAATCTGTAGTTTTAAGATTATATAATCCTAAGCATAAGTTCATATACGGGTAAAGGGTTAGTTATATAAAAGGGTTAAAATGAAACAAAAATGGAATTGAAAGTTTATAATCATTTATTAATTGTAATTACTAAAATTCACATTTGTAATGTAATTTTTATGTAATGACAACTTAAAGAGGGAGGAGTTATGTATACACCCTCACGTGCCTCTTTTGCACAGCTCATGTCAAAACAAACCAATTAGTTATGATACTTTATGACTGTAACTGTCACGGAAAGCGAGAGCTTAGAATGGTAATTCTAACATAGTTGCAAAAGTCGTAAAGTTCAGTAATAAAATCAAACCGTTCTATTGTATTGATAATATTTTACGAGTTTCTAATGTGTTAGCAACGCCTCACCTTCGGGGATTAGTTACGCATAATTAGGGCCCCTCCAGCTCATTGAATTGTATAAAAACCTGGAGCTGCGCTCTCAGTATTCATTCTACTCTGTACCATCGTCTTGCAAGTATTTCTATAATAAACTTCAGTTCCACCAAGTCCTGACTTTTGTCTTCTACCGCCCACGTTCTTCAGTCTCCGAGCACTAAAGCTTAAACTATACAGAAAGTTTAACCAAGTACTCCACGAACCAGCAAAGCTTAACTATCTAACTGACTGAACATCCATTGTGTAATTCAGGCAGGATCATGGCAATTGGCGGCCCGCCATCTTCTCGTTTTATCGGCATGTTCAAGAAATAAAAGTACGTGCATTATACAAAGCGTCAAAAGTTGTATCTTGGAAAATATAGCAAAATTTTTTAAAGTCCGGGGGTAAAAGTAAGTTTTTCAGAAAAATAAATCCAATTAATGGTTTTGAACGTACGAATGACTGCCATCTTGAGAACTTTACTGTCGATGGCTAGAATTCACGCCACCACTGAAGTCCTGCGACGAAGTCTTTATTATCTTTGCAATATGAACCCTAATTCCTTAATCTATCGGACTTCTGTGGTGGCGAGGCGAGGACTCTATGATTGAGCAATGAGTTTTCATAATGTATTTTTTACTTTATCGTTCCGAATCATGTTTATAATGTTTACGTATACTTTACATGCAGTTCAGCTGTGTGACTTTGTACAAGCTGAGTAACTTTATACAAATTCATGTATAGAGCATGTCACAAAAACGCAAATATCTCGTTTCTTCATACTTTTAGATATTCATGGTTTTGATACAGTATTTATTTCGGCATTTACATTTAACTTGATTTCATTAATTGAACATCACGGATTCATGGAAATAACACCGGGTCAAGTTCAGTACTAGACCATTCACATTTAAGTTTCAAATAAGAGCGCCACCGATAATAGCTTCAATGTTCTAATGTATTGTTGTACAGTGACTACGGTATAATCCGTACGCTAGACGTGCCTGTGTACGCCGTCAAGGTGCTGGCGACTGAAGCGGGGGCGAGGGTCGTCTGTCTCGACAGGGAGTGTCGACCCAAGGTGCTCAATATCGACCCTACTGAGTACCGGTAAGTATACACGTTCTAGTTCTATTATAAATAATAATAGAACTTGCACGGAAACCAGTCATATCATAGACATAGTTTTGACAAACCAACTGATATTGTTCGTTATTCATGTGGTTAGTGGTAATAAGAATAATCGCCGTGTTACTTTCTCATCACATCCTCGTTCATATGTAATGCTGTCAATCTTAAAGGAATACTGACGGTAACTTGTATGCTGCTGTATGATATATGATAATGCTTTTTATACATTTTATTCTTGGCGGTCCTTCATCCTCTTCATCCAGCCAACACCCACAACGTCCTTCAGGTCGTCAGTCCAGCGGGCACGAAGTCTGCCTACGCAACGCTTCGTTGTACGTGGTCTCCATTCTAACGCCTTTCGGCCCCAACGGCTATCATGTCGGCGACAAATATGGTCTGCCCACTGACACTTTCACTTACTGATTCTACGGGCAATGTTGGTCATTTTCGATGTCCTCATTTTGGATTCTATTCATCAGAGATATACCAAGCACAGCCCGCTCTATAGCTCGTTCAACGAATTTAAATCCATGGATCAAGCCCTTTGTAAGAGACCATGTCTCAGCGCCATACGTCATCACAGTAAGGACGCACTGGTTATACTTCTTAGCCTTTAAGCACTGCGGTATTGGTGACGTAAATATATGACGCAACTTTCCGAATGCTGCCCAAACCAAAGCATATTCTTCTGTCAGCCTCGGCGTCGAAGTTGTTTTTAACCAGCTGTATAACTTGACCCAGATAAACATATTTCTGAACAACCTAGATGTTGACATTGTCGACGTTTACTGGCCTTTGGGCGATGTGACAGTTTGACATGACCTTAGTCTTATTCAAATTCATCCGCAGGCCTAAGTGTCGGGAAGAATCGCTTAGGCTGCGCAGCATTTTCTCCAGTTCCTGCTGCGATTCCGCCATTATCACGATGTCATCGGCAAAGTAATGATGTGAAATGTACTCTCCGTTTACGTTTATGTCTCGTCTATTCCAGTCTAGTGTTTTAAAGACGTCCTCCAACGCGGCGGTTTATGGTTTTGGGAAATAACATCTCCCTGTCTCACGCCGCGCTGAAGATGTATCGGTCTTGTTTGTACACCCTGTACTTGGACGGACATCGTAGCGGAGTCATACAGACATTTCAACATCTCCACGTAACGCCAGTCAACTTGGCATCGCTGTAAGGACTGCAGAACAGACCAAGTTTTGATGGAGTCGAAGGCTTTTTCGTAGACCACAATTAGGGCTGATTATACTCTTGAGTTTTCGGTATCATCTGCTTTAGCGCGTAAATGTGGTCCACGGTGCTTTAGCCTTTTCAAAACCCAGCCTGCTCTAGAGGTTGGAAGTCGTCGAATCGTTGGGCGGGAGAATAGCTTGAAGTTGTGGCTCAGTAGCGCGATTGGTGTATACTTGTTAAGTAGGATTTTGTCCCCTTTGAAAATGACACTCCACTCCCTTAGCCTAGTTCCTGTACAAATGATAGCATAAAAGAGTTCCTGTAGCTGTCCGAGTATATGGTAACCTCCAGCTTTCAGGAGTTCGGTTGTAATACCGTCTTCGCCCTCACAAGTTAGTATCCTAACTCACAAATTTCGACATCCGGAAGTTTACCGGTGTAATGGCGGACTAAAGGTGTATGTTTGTTGTCTTCATCGCGAGCCTGTGAGCGTGTGGAGAGCGTAGGACCCCATAAAAGTTCTCGATTTCTGGCCAAAGAGACAACGGTTCTATTGTCAGATGTCTTCAGCTTCGTCAGATTAGTCCTTCTTAACTGCTGGGCAAAAACTTGTACAACCCGGTCACAATATCTGTGCACCTGACCTCGTGACGTCATATCGGCGGTCTGGGTACGGTGTGAAAAAAAATTTTTCGAGAAATGTGGAGGTAAAAAAAAATTACTAACCTTTTCAAATCAATTTATTATTGATGAAGGGTTTGTTATTAAAAAACAATAATTTTGATTACAAAACCATTTATTATTAAACTCAGTCACTATAAATTATTGACTCTATGCCTGACATTGTATCTTCCTCACTCTCACTTTCTGAACTCGCCGAACTGTCTTCCCCTAGTCTTCATTTTTAATTTTCATCAGAGTCCTCTTTGATATCCCAGTTGCAGCACAGGTTCGTTTCACCACTTGGTCTACAGGTATGGTGTACTGTTTGTTTGCTTTCTCCGATTAAAAAAACTTGAGCACTTTCAAGATTAAATTTCTTGATTCGCTTTGTATTGTTTTTCCCATGACTTCAGTTTAACAGCTACAACAATTTTAATAACAACCAAACCAGTCCAAACTTAACAGTAAACAGTCTAAACTTAACAATAAACATTAAAAAACAAAACAACAATAAAGCGAAAATATCAAAATTATCGGGACGTGTAGCGGCAACGAAGATGCTAACCGTACTGTCGCACCGGGGAGTGCGCGGAGAGGTGACAGGGGAAGCGGGAGAGGCGCCACATTCCAGCGAGGTGCACAGATACTGGGACCGGGTTGTAAGCCTTTGTTTCGTTGGAGCCCTTCAATGACGCGAGTGTTATGTTGGCGCAGGTCAAATCGAATTTGCCTTTTAGCGCGCTTGTTAAGAATTTACAATAATTTACATTTCCCGTCTCTGCCTCATCTGGTCCAAAGTTAAATTCTAAATTTTTGACTCCTTATTCCTACGCTCCGGATTAAAATCCATCCATCCATCCATCCATCAGCCTGTTTCGTCCACTGCTGGACATAGGCCTTTCCAGGATTACGCCACTCTTGGCGGTCCTCCTGGAAGAATTGCCCATACTCACACACGCTGGGCGGGCGGGTTGGTGAGCGCGGTGCCGAAACCCTTGCACCAGTGACGCCGCTGCCCGTCACCAGTCTGATTTATATAAGGCCCAGCAATTGGGGATAGATATACCGCCATCCATCGGTCCCAGGCACTGGTGGGCCACCTGGTTTTTTTGCCTAAGAGCTGTCCTCTTACTCTCCCCCGAATAACTTCGGGAGGATTTCCGAGTAAGATGGTGGTACCTCCACAGTCGAGCCCGGCATTAGCTCTACCACCTAGTAGATTAAAATAAGCCCTGCCTACTTTGCGCACGACATTCGTGAAATTGTTAGCAAGGTGGTCAAAGTCCTTAGTGATTTCCAACAGGGCAAATCGCTTCTGAAATTCCATTTGGAATTTTTCGGATTCCGGAGAAGGTCGGAGCATAGAGTTCATCAGACGGTTTCTCTCCAGCTGTAAGTCGATATTCAAGACTTCGGACAAGTCGGTGATCGCTACCGGTACAGAACCTATTGATCACGGAGACATCTTGGAATATGTGCTTTTGATCATGGAGTGTATCTCATTTTTTAGTCTTACCATCGCAGTGGCATGCTTTTGCTGGAAACGCAATAAGAAGGTTAAGTTTGATAATAAATAAAGTTAAATGTCACTTTGAAAAATCATTATTTGTATGACGCCAGGGTAGGCACTGCCTACCATGGTCATAGACTAAATTTAGTCTATGCCATGGTACATGATTTCATACAGAAATTGTTTTTTTTTCAAATTTCTTTCAAATTTATTTCATGTTATTTTTAATGTCAAACTTGACCATCTCATTGCTTTTCCAGCAAAAAGTTCTATGCACGCCACTGTACCATCGGCGCTTCGCCAGGTTTACTTCTTTTCAGGCTTGTTTTTGATGAATGAATTCATTGAATATATCCCCTGGCTCTCAAGGAAGCTAACCAGCATCTGACCCCGAGGGTTTCTGCAGCCATGACTGTGTGGTCCGATTACCGACTCACCACACTCTTGCACACCTTGGCGTTGAAGTCCCCCATAACGACGGTAAAATGTGACTTGGTGGTGTTATGTCTGGCCTTTAGTATGCTATCATCATAGACGGCCTCGACTGCATCATCGAAGTCTCTCGACGGACGTGGGGGCATAATTTTGAATGGCCTTCAGAGAATATATCTTGTTAAGTCTAAGAACAAGATATGCCGACTCGAGTAGAGACATACTATACTTTGTAGTGTATCCTTATTTATTAAATGTCTGTATTCTCAATGTTTTGACCACGCTACATTCGAGTTTATGTCGTGGCCTAATCGCAGAATCGATCATGTCATGATCTGCTCAATAATCATGAAATCTGTAAAAACTATGATCCCATATTATTATCCCAAGCAACCCAACACGTTCATCCTCGTTTTGCTCGTCGTCGCACCTATTTTTGACTTTTTGTTGGAAAATCGTAAAATTCATATTTCATATTTTACGATATTGCTTTACCGTTTTAGGTTCAAGTTAGCGCTGGTGACGCGCCAATACGACCAAGTCCTGCACATGGTGAGGACGGCCAAGCTCGTCGGACAGAGCATCATCGCTTACTTGCAGGAGAAAGGTTTGTACAAAACGGCCAGCCAAGCATATGATGCAAATAATTAACCAAAAAGGGTGTGTAATAACATCTTTATATAATGCCACGATAAATAGTGCATGTCCGGTCGGCTAAAGACGACTGGCAATATGACACTCTTAAAAGTTGTTGTTCAGGATAATTTTCAAAGTAATATAAAAATTACACCACTTTGTCAAAAAAGCCGGATTTAAATTATATTATTACCATAAACAACATTTATCTAACCTCATATCGTAAAATCCTCATTACGAACTCAAAACTACTGGCATAATGAAAAATATTTTTCATGAACGTCTCTAAAATACAAAAAAGAATAAATTATAGCATAGGTCTCCGAACAACATAATGCAATAAAAAAACTTTTTCTGAGATTACAGTACTTGCGATACTAACTAGGAAGGCAAAGGGAACTTAGCCCATACAGCCATGTCTGAGGTTTAATATCAAATACCAATGAGGTTATTATATAATGTTCTCTAGCACGTACTAAATAATATTGCGGCGTGACAAAGGAGGTCACAATTTCATTTTATTTTCGGCCTGCATTGCCTATGGCTACCGTACTGCCGCAACGCGTACACATGCGTGGTGGACTGTTGGATTTTGGCGTCGTAGCTTACGTGGAAATTACTATTTACTATTTTATGGGTCAAATCAAAAGTATTATTTTGCCCTAAAATTACTAACAGCAGTGATGGTGATGATAATTTGACTCGATCTGACATTCTGGAAATAACGACGAAAATTACGAACACTTTTAGAACGAGTGAACAGGTTGTTAGGCATGAGTTTAGATAAAGTAGTGTATGAAACTATACATAACTAGGTACTAAAACACTCGTGTACTATTAAATAACTCGCTTTCGCCTCGTTTTTTAAACTGACACTCGTGTTTTTAATAACCTTTTTATGTACCAGTTTCATAATAGTTTTTATTACGAAATTATAAAAAAACAATTATAATTTTTGCGTTTGGGAACTGGAACCGTCGCAACTACCTTATTGTTTCCCGTTCCGATTGTTTGTCTTTGGACTCCTATTATTTATGATTCGGGTGTTTTAGAAACACGAAAACTGGTTAAGATTCCTATATGCATTATATCCTTATCAGATCTCGACATGTATTCACTTTAGCTTGTCTTACAGGGTGGTAGGCAGAGACTGCAGATCTGGTCCTTCGGTGCTAGGCCATATCGTCTTTTCTGTTGTGTTTATAACTGTCTGATTAAAAGGCCATCAGCCCATGTGTCTATTCAATATTTTATCTTCTCGTTGTATATAAGGCCATCGGGATATATAGAGTGTAAAAACACACGTAATGCCATTTTTTTCATTTTCATCCTCAATTTTTTTTCCATTGAACAACGCAATGCACAGGTTAGGGCGATTTTTTCCACAATATTCTATTGATATTGTAGAACAAACACCCAAAACTGAATATAAAAATATAAAAAAAAACATTACCATAGTTTCTTCACGCCTTTTTTCTGACTCTGAACTGTTTAAGCTATAGAGATCAAGGTTTACAGAGAATGATCCATTGTGTGATCTACAGGTTACCCTGAGGTGGCGCTTCACTTTGTGAAGGACGCGCGCACACGCCTCTCACTCGCGCTACAGTGCGGCAACATTGAGGTAATACAGGTTTCTATTTTATTCGGGTGGCGGCAGAATAACAGTGTTCTCTTTCAGTGGAGGATTTGACAAGCTTTGTCACTGTAATTTTCAACAACGGTGTCACAAAATAGTATATTTTATGAGTACGGAGTTCAAAAAGTGGCTATGTTAGATGGAATTTAGTCAAAATATCGGGAGTATTATGCCGTATTCAGATTTTTCTTATAGTGTCTGAGTATCAATGTTCTGTTACATAAATGCTTTATGATATATGTAGGTGGCACTGGAGGCTGCTAAGAGCTTGGACGAGCCTGCGGCGTGGGACAAACTAGCGCAAGCGGCGCTCATGACCGGGAACCATCAGGTATATAATGCAGTTCTACTTTGGAACCCTAAACTATTGAATTTACTTGTTATAACTTAAAGGTGTTGTAATAGAAAACTACTTAGACTAAAAATTATATCCTGATAACTACTTTATTTTAAATGGGTTCTTCTGCCTCCCATTTTATACCTTATAAACACACAATTTATATTTTGGTATTAATTAATATAATTTAATTACTGCGCCCTAGGATCTATGTTTTGTTAACTAATTAACTGTAAACAAATAACAAACATAACCAACCCTTGTTGGCTTCGTTATGCAGATTTTAAATAATATAAGAGGGTGTTAAGTGTTTGTCGGTAGAGACATTCTAATCTTAAAATGCATGCCCTTCCAATGTGCTTACGCTCACATGCAATGTAGGTGCAAATATGCTATACACACAACTAGGTCTTTGTCATTACTCAATCAGTCACCGGCAAACGGTACTTGTCAAATTCCCGAACGGCTGGATCTGTTGGCCAACTAGTGCATAAATAGATGCACGACGGAGCGGATGTGTCTTTCTATAATATAATATCTTACTTACATACTTAGACAGTACCTGGACTGATCGCACGATTAGCTGACCTCCTATAGGCTGTCCGAGATATCATGATATGGGTGACAGTTCGTAATTTTTCGTTTCACCTATACTACTCACACCATGCTACATATACCCAGGCACAAAAGAAAATATTAGGTTTTAGGAATAACGTATATAATTATTGCAAAAATACAATAAATAATGCCTCTTTACATCGAAACAAAAATCTCAGTGTATTCGTTAAATTTAATGAAGAAAAGATTCAGTAATTATTAATGTCTTTTTGCTACTCGACGCGTGAATCGGAACGCTAACCCATAGGTACTGACACTACATAATCGAAAATATATCGATGAATCGGTGCGGCTATCTTATAGGATCGCGTCAGTATGAGTGCATCTTGCATGCGGTTTGTGTTTTCGTTGGGGTTGCTTTACGTGCTATTTGTTTTGACGTTTGTTATAGTTTTTGTTGATTTTTTGTTTTGTTATTGGTG
Organism: Ypsolopha scabrella; assembly: GCA_910592155.1. Lineage (NCBI taxonomy): Eukaryota > Metazoa > Arthropoda > Insecta > Lepidoptera > Ypsolophidae > Ypsolopha > Ypsolopha scabrella. The sequence continues at coordinate 51,362,711 of OU342960.1, forward strand.
AAATGAGGAGAAAAACAAAAAAAAACTTTGAACTCTCAAGCTCTGGGGTTATTGCTTCGTTTAATTTAATTAATTTAGTAATTAATAAGAAGTAGTTTGGATGATCAAATATCAATCAAATAAAAAATCGTTTTGATTGCCCTTGCTAACTTTCTCGATACAAAAAAAAAACGATTATATTTCGTTAGGGTACATCACTGTAACTGTCAACTTTGAACTACCACTCATATCATGATATCTCGAACAGCCTATAGTGCACGGACGAGTCCAATTACACAGTAAAATCGCCACACTCACACAAGTAAAGTGTTGCAATAAGTATTTCCTCTCACACATTGAAACAATCACAGAGGAAGGGCATGTTTTTTAAGATGATATTATCTCACTGATACTTCGGAAGCCCTCTCGGGTGCATTATTTGTTTACACTAAACGATTATTTTCCCGATCAGATAGTGGAGATGTGCTACCAACGCACTAAGAACTTCGAACGATTGTCGTTCTTGTACCTCATCACTGGAAACTTGGAGAAACTGCGGAAAATGATGAAGATAGCAGAGATCAGGTTAAAATTTTGTTATTATTCCTTGAATAAATTAAAAGGTATTATTTACGTTCCAAATTGTATTTTTATCAACAAAATGATTTTGTGGCTTTCTAACTACAAGCTACTTACCGGTCGGATTTTTACACACTTTCAATATTGTTAGTAGAATTTTTCAGAGTTTCACTTTCATGTTTTCACTATGTGACTGTAGTATTCGCCACTGAGTTCTATCTAAGGCAAATTCTTCCAGTAAACATCACCCGGATGATATTTTTCTGAGAGTACTTTTGAGATAAATGAGAGAGTATGATTTTTGAGATTTTGTACATGCCTTGTTAATTTTTTTTAAATAATCTAACATACTTTGGTAAGGTTTATTTTATATTGTTGTAGGAAAGATACGAGCTCGCAGTTCCAGGGCGCTGTGTTGTTGGGTGACGTCAACGAGAGAATCAGACTGTTGAAGAACAGCGGGCAGGTAAGTCTTAATGAGGACGTGGGGCGTGGCCGCAGGATACAAACATACTCAACGTGTTACTTCATTATGTTTTCCCTTAGTTTCGTCAACGTAACTTGTGCCGTGATTATATAATCATCAGCCTCCCTTGGGACATTGCCGTTAAAATCAAAAATAAAACGTACCCTTAGATTATATTAAAATATTATATAAAAGTTGATTGCCAAGTTGTATAAAGATTGCGCGCGAGTTGAATGCGGACTTGATGAATGCGCTATATACACACACAGCCCTATACTGCAGGCGTGCGAGGGAGGTGTGCGGACGGCGGGGAGAGGTGCTCCCGCCCTTCACCTTAGCCCTCGATTGCATTCAACTCACGCGGAACTGTACGGATGCCAGCACGATAGACTACCTATTGGCAGTTCGAACAAATTAAAATCGTTTACCAATAGGGAGCTTGCAGTGTAGGCATATTATTGAAGTGTACTAACATTCGGCCTGCTTCTCCATCAAATTCATTTTCATTGTAAGTAAGTTTCAGTTGAAGTTGGTATACCGTATTTGGATGTTTGGGCAGCTATCGCTCGCGTACCTGACGGCGCTGAACCACAAGCAGCTGGAGGAGGCGGAGTCGCTGAAGGCGCAGCTCGTGGCGGCCGGGTCGCCGCTCCCGGAGCCCAACCCCGACGCCGTCTTCCTGCGCCCGCCGCTGCCCCTCGTCAGAGCGCAGCCCAACTGGCCCCTACTCGCCGTCTCCAAGTGAGTTACATTTGTCGCTATACTTATATAAGTGTCCGCAGCTTAATATAGAACAGCTAGGTCGATCTTGTTTGGTCCGTTTAAGGGCTAGCCTTTAGTCTTTCAACGGTTTTGCTTTAATATACTGAGTCAACTACTTATCTGATCAATCAATGTAAAACTTGGACACGTGTTCTTTCAGACCTTTATCTTTCTGTTGTCAGGTCGGTTACCTAATTGGACACATTTCACTCGATAGATTGAATTTTTGAAAATGATGCCTTTTTAAGTTATTAATTCGATTTATGGCAAAACGGCTTGGGTTTTATGTCTGAAATTACTGGTCTAACAAGAAAACATGGTTTATTTTCCGATGTCAGGTGAAAAAACTCCTACATCAAATACTTTTCCGTAAAATGACGAAAATTCACTGATTATGCGTGCCGGCAGTGCGCGTAGCGAACGTTCCAATGTAGATTTTCTGACAACATACTGAAATTCAAAATCACTCAGTAACATTATCGTGCACCATTGGCCAAGCCTTAATAATGTTTCCGGTCATGGCGACTACTACAACTCCTAGTCGGTACGGCGCTATTGTGCTCGAAGATGGCTGATGTAGCCGATCTTCTTAGTAAATAATGTTTCCGGTCATGGCGACTACTACAACTCCTAGTCGGTACGGCGCTATTGTGCTCGAAGATGGCTGATGTAGCCGATCTTCTTAGTAAATAATGTTTCCGGTCATGGCAACTACTACAACTCCTAGTCGGTACGGCGCTATTGTGCTCGAAGATGGCTGATGTAGCCGATCTTCTTAGTAAATAATGTTTCCGGTCATGGCAACTACTACAACTCCTAGTCGGTACGGCGCTATTGTGCTCGAAGATGACTGATGTAGTTGCGTGTTGATCGCACGTGAGTGTGCACTGTACAGTCTAAATAATTGTAGTGAATGGCTGCGGGTGATAGGGCTTTTAGCTTATCATGTTTGGCGTCGAGGTCAGTTTGCGCTGTTTCTGGAAATCGCGTACGTACTTGTGTCATTTAGGTCGCTGTGCTGCCAATCCTTCCAATTTAGAGGGCTCAATATTGCATCTTTGCATGGGCCGCCTTTGAATATCTTTGTACCCAGAGTTGGCCGCTCTGTTTTATGTATGTTTAATATGAGTATGATGATGGATGATGATTATGTATGATAATGGTAGCGCTTTTGGAAAATTCTTGAGACTGTCTCTTACAGGTTTTTTTTAAAGATTATGTTGAGGAAACCCTTCATTATGTATGACGAATATTTAACAAACTTGTTTATAGTTTAATTTTATTTATAGTATGGCATCGTGTCGTAGTCTATTTTTGGCGCAGTGACCAGATTAGGCGTATTTCCAAAATATACGTTGTACTCATTGACCTCTCATAAACAATTAGACTCACAATCTCGCTCAAAAAGTGTCCGCGATGCATCTTGTCACCGCTATGGGGTGACAAATTCGAATGACGATTTCGTACAACTGACATTGCATCTTATGTTAACGATATAACGTCTTAATTTGGTTGAAGATTTTTGCTACTATGCACGTTACAGGTTCGGACACTTTCTGACGAACTTTTCTTAGAGACTGTGTGTCTTGTTGTTTATGAGAGGTCAATGGTTTTACTATAATGTTTTCAGAGCACGATATCTAAAATCTGAATAGACTAAGCATGATAAGAGTAATGTGTAACCTGCCCTCTTATCGTCTAACTTCAATATCCATCGCTTCAAAAGCGTCGTGATTGGCCATAAATTATGTATGATGTCATTTCTAACCAATCACGGTGCGTCTGGAGGCGATAGCGTTGGATATCGAAGTTAGACAATAAGGCCCCTGCTTGTTGCTCGTAGAAGCTTCTTCGAGGTGTCGGGCGGAGCGCGCGCGGGCGGTGACGCGAGCTCGGCTGTAGCGGCCGCCGCGCCCGGGGAGGAGCCGCTCGAGGCCACTGGCGCTTGGGGCGACGACGACGAGCACGACCTGCCTGACGACGCGGTATCTACCTCACATTATATACACATGCTCCACGGGCATGGGCGTAGCTATTGCTTTCTCAATGTTAACCCCCCATAGTAATTGACTCTGAGCTGGCTTGCGTGGCGGGCATTGCCTGGGACCGATTGATGGCGGTATATCCATCCCAAAAATCCGGGCCTTATATAAAAAAACAGACAGAGCATCGCGCTCACCAACCTAGCGTGTGAGTATTGGTATTTCTTCCAGGAGGACCGCCAAGAGTGGCGAAATCGTGGAAAGGCTTATGTCCACCAGTGAAGGAAACAGGCTAATGGATGGATGGATGGGCTCGCGTTTGTAGGGAACACCAAAAAAAATATTACGAATTACAACAACCCCTCCGCCATTTATATACGCCCATGTCCACGGGCCGTATATATACAGTCTGGCTATCGAAACATAAGATTGAAAAAACGCGGCGAATTATCGATAAATTGATGATAATGATAAAGGAATCAGACCAAATATTGAGTTGTCTTTTTCGAAAAAGTGGGGTCATGCGCTCGTATACATAGCCACATAGCGATCACGTAAAATAAATAATAAAGATAAGCCTGCGGGCCCATTAAGTAACTTAGTGCGGTTTGCCATCTGGTTGCTAATATACGATATGTGTATGTTTTACAAAGTTAAGAATGTAAAAGGTCTTCGGTTGTTAGGAGGAAGAGCCCCCGATGGAGGACGCGTGCGACGACGGAGGCTGGGACGTTGGAGATGAGGATCTCGAGCTACCCGAGGAGTTGGCGCCTGTCTCTGGTTTGTACATATTCCTGCTAACATCTATACTAAGAATAAAGTTTGAAGCTGCGAAAAAATCAAACTTCCAAGTAAAAAAAGATACGGCAGTTTATGGGGCAAAAATCATTATTTCGACACTCAAGGGAATCAAAATGTATGGGGTATTTTCCGTTGACCTAGAACTATGAAATTTGGTAAGTAATACCGTCTTATACTACAAGTATAGGGAAAAATCTGAAAACTATACATTTGTAATAAAATCATAGAAAATATCGTCTTTAATAGAACCCTGGGCGAATCCGTGTAGCACTTGTTCGGTTTGTTTTTTAAATAATGCTAGGCCCGTGGTTTGCATGTACATTATATTTTATTGCATTTTTAACAATTTACAGCTGACATTGACGGCGGCGAGGAGTCGACGGAGTACTTCGTAGCGCCGACTCGCGGCGCCCCTGTCGCTCTCTCCGCTAGATTGAAGACTGCGCACGACCACATCACTACAGGACAGTTCGAGATCGCTTGCAGGTATGTACATGATTATCATTCTAAAGTATCGTTTATGCACACGAATTATAAATCAAAATCTTAAATGTAGCTAATTTCATCTGTAATCATATCATAACGGTATCTGCGAGTATCATGCGCTAAAAGACCTATGATTAAAAAAAACGTTAGATCTTTTTTAATTGACTGATGGGGGGCTTCATCGGAGAGGCCGTAATATATCGAAATAGCTAAAATGTTTTATCGTTTATATTTCATGCACACGAATTATAAATAAAAAGCTAAAATACACCTTATCTTATTTTTATTCATATTTTAATTGCAAATCTGCTGCGCTGTATGGGTCCTTTCTTTATATATGTTTTTTATATGAAATTTCATTTAATCGACGGCTGATGGTCTCGTAATATATCAAATATTGTTGTTTATATTTAATGCACATGAATTATAAATAAAAAGCTAAATATTCCTAATATTTTATTGGCACTTGCGAATATCTGTTTAAGCAACAACGCAACACAGGATCCTTTTGGACACTGGCTACTCATTGGACAGAGTGTTCTAGCTTGGGAGCCAGGAACCAATATCTGTAACATTTGTTTTGATTAAAGGACTTTCATCTTATTTATTTTTTATGTACCGGCTGCAAAAAGACAGTTACCTTTTACATAAACCACATATTCAACAGATCACGCTAAACAACTTCTCCAATAGAAACATTCCCGCGCAAATAATTGGTTTCGGCAATATTTGATTTCTAACCAAATATGCGTGAATCTTAACGCATCGAGATACGGGAGTGTTTTGAGAATAGCGTCTTACGTAACCGGCTGTTTACACACAGCGTTATAAAATAGATCTTCCTCCTGGGAAATAGAGTCCTTAAGTTAAAGTTGAATATCGTCTTTCCTGAAGATTTGCGTGGGTATGATTCTTGGGAAAAGTTATTTAGTATGATCAGTTGAGTATTTGGTAACATTTAAAGATTACTGTCCATTTACACCCCATATATAGGTATAAACCAACCAATGACGGCCCCATTGAAGAGACCGAAATATATCTAAGTACTGTTTACTTTGTATGCACACGAATTGTAAATAGAAAGATAAAATATAGGTTATCTTATCTTTATTTATAGTTTAATCAGTCTAAGCTACACTGCATGTTGTTATACAAGATCCTTTCATTTTTCTATATACCGGGTGTATCTTTCAAAATTAAATAAATATTTGAAAATTGTTGATGCTTGTGGTTGCTGGTATTTGGTGGAAATGACTACACATTATATTCAAAGCCCTTATCAGCTCGTTGTTATTGTCATTGTCATCTATTTCAATAATTTAAAATGTAAACGATTTTTTGCAATTTTTTAAAAGCCCTTGAAGCGAAACCGGTTCGGCATAATAAATTATATATAACTAAGTATGTGTGGATATTTAATGTTTATATTTTACGCATACGAATTATAAATAAAAAGCTGTATACATTATAGGTATTTTTTCCTTTATTCATATTTTAATCGCATATGCGATCGTCCATCTAACCAACACCACATTGTTAATTGATATGTCGTCGGCATATCGTAGAATTCGATCCTAGACAGATCTTATTAAGATAAAATTAGGGGACTCGCTCCGCTCCACTTCGCTCGTTCACTTTACATGCAAACCTAACACGCTCCTTACTCTGCTCGGCGTCGTGTGCGTGTTGTGTTTGGTGAACAATTTTACGATTTCATTCTTTACGATCTGCTGAGGCAAATCATGATATGTCACATCCTACGATTTGCTGACGACCGACACACACGTACCATTACGTATATATGTTATATTCTTTTTTATGAAATAGAAGGCCTTTATCAAAGAGGCCGAAAAGTATCCAAATATGTTTTACATGTTTTGTGGTTTACAGTTTTTGATTTGTAATACTTAGTTTTCGAAACTGATATTTGTGTAGACATTCGTCCAAAAAGTATTTAAAAAAATAGCGGCATTTTATAACATGAAACAAACATTGCTTGATTTGCTTGCAACTCAATACCATTCTCGTTTATTTTTGTTCTTTAGTTATATTGAGAGTAATTAAAATAAAAGCAGATCCAAACGTTCGCTGAACGGTATAATAACCTTCCTACGTTTCAGAACGTGCGATCATAGTGCGAAATTTCACTCGTTTGTTAGAAAGAGACAGATCTATATAGGAGCAAGAGAAACAAAAATGTGGTTGCACCAATCAGTTGGCCCAGTGTGATTTTAGCATTACTCCGAAGCGTTTCAAAACCATTAATTAGACTTTCGTGCAACTGTCAGTTAACAGTTCGGTTACCCTCGGTTTAATTCGGGTCAATTTTTGAACGCTCTAGGGTGAAATTCGCATCACTCCGAGTGAAATTCACTCTTTCCAAACCGAACCTTATTCTGCACAGTTGTCAGTTGTTGAATTAGACATTTTGTAATTAAATGAGCTTATCAACGGGTATACTTAACATTGTATTTCTGTCCAGTCTATTTATGGTACACAAGAAAAGACTGGTTACAAATAATAATAATAAAGCAGAATCATGTGGTAAAGTTAACTATGAAATCAGTTTTGAAGCATGTAAAATAGGTATTTACGAGCACTTGCATAGAAAAACATTATGTTTTAGGCACAGGTGCTGGAGGATAAAAAATCAAAGATGTAATTTTTGGGTGCTGATAAATCAATTCAATATAATTTGGTGAATTTAAGTGTTTATTGTATCCAAAATTTAAATACAAATTCATAAACATAAATAAAAGCGATTACCTACATGTGTTTACACCACGCACCACGTACTCATCTATGAACTGGGGCGTCATTTACAATGGCCACGGCTTTTCCTCACTTTCGGCCTTGCTGTTACCCGAAGTCAAAGTCGATATCTCGGCCTCGTGTTCGATTAACTTTGTTATATATATAGTCTTGGGTGTTTCTCTCAGCCGTCAGACTCGTTGTTTATGAATGTTAATCTGTAAGATACATCCAAGCAACGATCTGGAGATACAATGTACATGTAATGTTTTAGCAGACAGTGTTAACCTCACGTTTTTCCTCTAAACAAGTCTTGTCATGCTATTCAAAATGACAAGCAATACAAGCACAAATGCAAAGCAATCCTAAATAACAAGCAAGAAAACTTATCGATACGTGTTTCGCCTCTGAACGAGGCATCCTCGGGATGTGTTGCTAGCTCGGCTTCTCCACGGCAACTGATGTGTTGCTTTCTTCGATCAAATTCAAAGGTTGCTTTCGTTATTTAAGACTGCTTTACATTTGTGCTCGTATTGCTTGCTTGTGCATGTGTATTTGGGAGGGCGGGCGGTGCACGAGTCTGCATTTTGTATGGCATGATAAGAGTCTGCAAAATTATGTGAATGTATCGATAAGTTAGCGATGGACTTCCGCAATTAACCTCACGTATCTCACCACAGACTCCTGAACGAGCAAGTGGGCATCGTGAACTTTGCTCCGTACACGGACACGTTCCTGTCGATGTTCGCGCACGCTCGCATGACGTTCGGCGCTCTGCCGACCGTACCGCCGCTGCAGTGCAATCTGCACAGGAATTGGAAGGAGGCTAGCGGCAAGGAGTTGCTGCCTGCTATATGTGAGTTTTACCTTCACTGTGACTCTGGTACTTAATTTGTCATTTGAATAGGTATTTATTTATCACGAGCCTTTGCCCGCGGCTCCGCTTGTGTTTATGCAATCTGCGCGGTTTTAGGATTGGGCGTTATTTTTTCAACATCCCTTATAGCCTCTATGTTACTCTAAGTTGATAATAAAAAAAACTGCATCCAAATCTGTATTTTGTCCTCAGTACAAACAGTGCTAATAACCCATTTCATTTTAAATTTCGCGTAAATATTCAATGTACAGACATGACTTTTTTACTACTTTATATATACTAAATGTAGCAGGTGAAAAATAGGTTTTGAAAACGCAAACTCTGAAAACAAGTTCAACTGTGAGGCCAACCCTAAAATCATAAAAAATATAGCTGTTTAGTAACTGAACGGACGCATCTAACTGAACGCAGTTTATTCCCGTTGAGTCTATCTATCTATGGTACACAAAGAAAGATTGCCAACAATTTACAATAAATAAATAAAATATATATAAAGCACTAGTGCTGTAAAAATGACTTTGCCAACAATTTTTATGCATATAAAATGGGCTCTTAAGAGCACGTGCTTGAAAAAATATATTTTTTGTTATTTACCAGGCGTGAAGCTGAACGACCTGGTAGCAGTACTGCAGCAATGCTACACGCTGACCACAGCCGGCAAGTTCACGGAAGCCGTGGACAAGTTAGAGCGTGCCGTACAAACGGTACCGTTGCTGCAGGCCGAGAGCAAGGCGGAGCTTGCTGAAGCGCAACAACTATTGGCAATTGCCAGGGAGTACCTGCTCGGGTTGAAGATGGAAACCTATAGAAAAGGTAGCATAAGTTTTATCCTGGTTTTGTTACGGTTTTAGAGCGCTGGTTTACTTGATGGATTTTGAGTCCCATACTTAAAAATGAGAAAAGAGAGCTCTTATGTCATTATATGAGTTTACGTGTGCCGTTTGTCTGTTACGGTCACTTTTCTCCGAGAAGGGAGCTTTCAGAATAAGAGTGAATACTTTATTTTTGAAATGTTTATATACATTTATTATTTATTAGTATAGATATAGGTGACACGGCGGCCCCATAAATTAGTCAATCATGGGTATTTGAGGGTTTACGAGAATGAAAGGCCGCTAATTATACAAAAATAATTTAAAAAAAACCTTAGCTATGCTCTAGATTAGATGTGTATCATTTTTTTTCCTGAAATATTTCTGAAATCTTTTGTTCGGACGTGACGGTATTGCGAAAATAGTGAAAGTGTGAAAGTTCATAACTAAGTTTAGGTTGTTTTAAAGTCAAACAAATTACATAGTTCGTAAATTCTTTACTAATCCATCCATCCATCAGCCTGTTTCGTCCACTGCTGGACATAGGCCTTTCCAGGATTTCGCCACTCTTGGGGGTCCTCCTGGAAGAAATGCCCATACTCACACACGCTGGGCACGAATTCTAATGCTGATTTAATTTTACCGTTTTCAGATGCTTGTGAGTTCTATATCATAATTTTACTCGAAACTTTTCATTGTTAACATAATTTATGCATTATGGTATTACTTACTATTTTTCAGGGCTACCGAAAAACACTCTGGAGGAGCAAAAGCGTTCGTGCGAGATGGCCGCTTACTTCACCCATTGCAAGCTTCAGCCGGTGCATCAGATACTGACGCTACGAACCGCATTGAACATGTTCTACAAACTGAAGAACTTCCGCACAGCCGCGTCCTTCGCTAGGAGACTCCTTGAACTTGGCCCCAGGCCCGAAGTCGCTCAACAAGCCAGGAAGATCCTTCAAGCGTGCGAGAAGACGCCCACAGACGAACACCAGCTATTGTACGATGAACATAACCCCTTCAATATCTGCGGGATCAGTTACAAGCCGATCTATCGAGGCAAGCCTGAGGAGAAGTGTTCTCTGTGCGGCGCGAGCTTCTTGCCCGAACATAAAGGGAAGCTGTGCCCTGTTTGCGGCGTCGCCGAGATCGGCAAAGATGTGTTAGGCCTAAGGATTTCACCGCTGCAGTTCCAGAGATAAGTTTTACATATTACGTATTACTTAATTTTAAATCTCCTTTAACTGTAACTTGTATAGAATAAAGAATGAAGTATTATTGTATCCGATCTAAGTTGTTTTGTTCATTATAAGGGATTGAAAACTGGACTATGCATAATAAAGAGCCGAGATGGAAAAATAATCAAATTGTTTACAGGGTTAGTATCTCAAGTAGGCGTGTATGGCCACATCCGAAGCTAAGGGAATTCACTATAGTCTATGTTGTTTGGAAATAGTGTATCTTTCTATTAGTGAAAGAATTTTTATAATCGGTTCGGTTGTTCCAGATATTAGCCGTTAAAAACAAACAAATATTTCCTCTTTACATAGGTCATTTTCAGATTTTTCCCTAGACTTAATGGTGAACCTAATTTCAGGTTTCTAAGTCAATTGGAAGTACCCTATAGGTTTTCATCGTGAGCCAGTTGGTATGAAATTGATTACTTAAAGGACAAGAACTTTTTTTTGCGTTGAGTTAGAAACCTGATTTCTTAACAGCACGATGGGGCCGTAGACTTCTGGAATAGGTATACCACCAAAAACATAAATGTCAAAAAGATGCCGGAGTTCACTACAAAAGCAGTGCAGGAATGTCGGTTTCGCCAAAAAAAGAAAGGAGATCAAATTGGGTGCTGGTGCTGAGGTTCCTTCAGTCACAACTGAAATAATCAACAATATTCTTCACTTGTTTTAAAAGTAAGTTTTTTAGGGTCCTTGCTATTGAATATGTAGAACTTGGCATATTTATGTGGCAAGTGTAGGTAAACTATACCTTTATACTCTTATAATATTTTAAGCATTATAAACAAGCAACAATGTATTCGTAGAAACGAAACGCGTGGACAAAACTTGAGCGGCAAATCCAGATTACTTTTTTTTTAAAGAGGGGATCATGGTGGGTGCCATTTATGATTCCTTTCTTTGATAAACCGGATTGTACTAGATGCTAGTGACCCTGTTCAAGGTTCGTATTCTTGACAGATTTTGTTCTTTTGTTTTTCTTTCGGAATTTCGATTCTGTCAGCATAAGTTTAGTGTGACGACAAGCGGAGCGAGCAGGTGCATGTTAAGTTGACATGTAAATAAATTATGAAACGAAGCGGAGCGAGGCAATGTTCGTAACATGCCCAAAAATTCGATGTGTATCTTGTTTTTCAATTCCCGGCACCGCATTCGAACGTATTACAGACAAAATCGTTGCCTATTGGGAGCGTATGCTTTGCCGCTATTGACGGTAACGCATCCGAACTTTTCGGGATACCACTAGCGGCATTGTATCCACATCCAATGAAAAATAATATTCGCATATGGTAGTGGTCATGACGCTCACCATTGTGGCCTGGTTTATCCTTACGATTTTCGTCGTTTGTTGAATAATCGTGGGTGTTATTTCTAGAAAATTGTAGTTTATTGTGGATTCATAACCGCGGTCCATGTCGATAAATTACCATTCCATCTTATCACAACACGAGGAAAGCGGGGGATAGGATAGCTAGCATTAGCGACATCGACAATAGAGCCAAAAGACGGATAATGTTCAGTATCTCGCATACAAATGTTTCTGTCAACTAACCGAGGTATGAGGAAGCGGGGCACCTGCAATCCCATTGGCCCTGCCGAGTTCATTCCGTCTGTATACAGAGCCACAAACTTATTTGTTCCGGTGACAAAGACTGTCACGCAATAAATATAGAAGCCATTTTGGTTTGGCCAACCGAAACTGATAAGTTTGTGACGATATAGCAATAGAAACTAAACATTGTAGGATTAGTGGCGGGACAGTTTAATTAAAACACGATATATTTTATCGATTTAATTTATATGTTAGACAATTTAAAAAAATCTCTTATACTAGAAGCAACAACAGCCCATTATACATTACCATTAAAAATTATGTATTTATTTGATGTCTATGGAGTGACTAATATGTGATGTTACAAATGCTATACGCAAAAATAGCATACATTGTATTTTAGAGGTAGTAAAAACAATATAAGCGGTATAATGTTATCTGCACTCATGTTGTAAAATCCTAATTATGAACTAAAAATAGTGCATAATAACTATAACATAACATATTTTATTTACGAACGTCTCTATTATAGAAAACATATAATAGTTAGTTCTTTTAACAAGATAGATAATGCTATATACGTCTTCCGGAAGGACAACGGTTTCCCACCATAATGGTTCCTTTTTTACCCTTTAGGTATGGAACCCTAATAATTGTTTTACAATAAATTGAACGTTTGTATTGTAGTTTGCAAAGTATAGACAGAGAATATACAGTATTATCTTCCAAATCTCGTATGGAGATTTTAGCTTCATCGATAACAGATGTTGTACACCACTAGTTACATTTGCCAAATAGATAGAGTGAGAGATAGCGTAACGAGTGCTCGCCTAAGAAAGAGATGTGACTGGAAAGCCCCGTGGTGTACCTACACGTTGACCAGTATAAGATGAACCCTTTGGGATTAAATCGGTTGGTAAATCTAATTAGATTATGTGATTATTTACTCCCCGATGAAATGTACGCCACCTTTCTTAAAACCTGAAGTTTGGCTATTTTTGCTACACCATCCTACTATGCAAGGGGCTATTTTAAACATTAATATCACAATTTTTAAATTAATTGACGAGGCGGTGTTTTCGGCTCACGGAAGTGGACGAAACTGGCGGTCTATATAAGATTTGATAGTCGAATGTGTTGACAGAAATCTGTCGCCTGTTATTATTATTAGGGGTTTGTTAAGCTTAGTCTGCGATTAGCGAAGAACAGTAAGTAGGAGTGAGATGCATACATACAAGACATTTATAATTTGTACATACCTACATACATTTTAGTTTGTTCAGTATAACTTGACCTCTTAGGAAACTGAAATAACTAAATCAGTTTTAATGATAATTTTACTTACCAGTGGAAGGTAATTCCATCTGGTTTTTAATTACAACTTCTGCTATTTTTCCCGCACCGCTTGATGGAGCTGTAGCTATAGTCGGTGCGGGTTAGCACGGCGATAGAAGGCATTGACCCCAACCTGTATCCCGAAGTCAATTTGTAAACGACAATTATCGCCTATCCGTACTAACTGTCGCTAAATGTCATATCGCTAGTGATCATAATACTTCATTGTAGAACAAAAAACAATATCTCAAAAATTTACGAATTCACTAAAATTTCGAAATGAAACTGATGTGATTATACATTACTTTTATATGATAATAATAAAAATCCTTGAAAATTATGCAACTGCACTGTTAATACTGTTTAATTAATGATTCATAAGTTCTTTAAGATGTATGACAACATTATCTTAAAGAAATATCACAAAATTCAACATCTAAACTTACACTGTTTTTTTCTGCACGGCTTACTGACGTAAGACGCTACAGGGCTGCGCAACATATTCGGTTCTGCCATTTTGTTTAACTCATTCTTGTCCCAATGCGCTTGCTTGATTTGAATGTTTTCGTGTTATTTTTCGTTTTGTTCAGTTGTTTGTTAAGTTTAGTTTTATTCATTCGTTTTTTTGTTATTGCTAACGTTTCTGCAGAAGTGGAAAAGTGAACGATGGAACCGCCGCCGGTTATTTCTTACTATTAGTGTACCGTTGCAACGCCGTCGTCATCACAATATTCTCGATCCGGGTACATCCTCTGATGGCGAAACAAAAGGCGTGACTGTGTTACGACTCCCACCATAGCACTGCGAGTTGAATCCTATTGAATTAGTCTGGGCAGATATTAAAGGATATGTTGCCAGAAACAACACTACTTTCAAATTCAGTGACCTAAAAATTGTTGTCGGACGGAATTACCCAAGTGTCAAAAGAGAAGTGGAAGAATTGTGTGGAACATGTCAAAAAAGAAGACATGAAAATGAGGAACATAGATCACCGAAGTGACAAAACGGTCGATAAGTTTATATAGTGCACGTGACAGACAGTTCAGGGTCAAGTAGCAGTTTCAAATGCGAAGACTCCATTTCGGAACGCTCCGAATAAAATAAAATAAATGCCTAAGTTTTGATCCATTAGAAATATTGCTCATCACTAAGTAAGTTTCCATACAATACAATAAGTTCATTTGCTTAAAAATCATCGAAAAAAAGGCATCAAAATTGTATAACTTTGAGGCCAATATGGCCGCTAATAAGTACGCTTAGCGACAGAACTTTCGCATGTTACGCGCAAGTGAGCTGGACCATAATGAAGTAACGCCACCGCAAAAACGAGTACATTGGTAGGGTCGCCCAGACGGGGTGAATGACCCCTATCGCCTTGCTAACCCGCACCGACTCGACTGTACACAAAAAAATTTTCACTTCCTTCCCCTCAATATAGTTATTTAGGTGTCACAACAGAACTAGTCGACCGCGGCAATGACTTCCTCGTTTAACAAAAATCTCTAGCCACAGGGGCCTTAGAACGAGGCACAAAAAGAAAGTATTTTTAAGAAATATAAATATTTATTCATGCATTAAAAATCACGCTTGACAGAAAGACTCTTTCTAAAAACACCCTTTTTGTGCCTCGTTCTAAGGCCCCAGAGCTTTTCTGTTCATCTATCAATTTTGAAATTTCTCACTTTTGACAGCTTTCATGTTTGGAATCTGTAGCTTTTGATATCTTGTCACTTTCGACATTACCCCCTGTTCCTCCATCCGTTGGTAGATTTTGTTTTTTATCCCTTAACATATCTTTATACTAAAGTAAGGCCAACGAGACGAGATAAAATACGTAAACAATCGGACCGTTACTGAGTTATCATTTATTATTAATGGCGTCAGTTGGTCGACGACAGCTGTTGTTGCGTGGGTCGTGTAGTACAGGTAAGCAGTTATACCGCAGTTACCAACATCAGCCCTCTGATTCTGTATCGTAAACTCAATTGCCAAACCAAGTGCCTATCGTCTAAAACATACGTATCCGCTTATCTAAGGATAAGTTCGCACTTGAAATGACTTCACAATTCGTAAATAGTTCAATATCCATTAAAGGTTATTTTGGAAGTTAATTTTTATGTTTATTTTTATTTTTGTTAAGTGAATTTTTTAGCAACTATAGCTAGCAACCGACACTGAGTTACATAATAGACCCACTGGTCCGCTATTTTGTGAACAAGTTCATTCCTGTTTGGATTGCGTTCGAAGTTATGTGATACGTATTATTTCGTTTACGTGTTTGTTATTTTTTGTTATTATTAATCCGTTAGCTACTGTTTGATTTTTACTGTTGGTTATTCTTGTTGATTTTTGATTGATTGACAATCACAGACGTACTTAGTAATAATTATATGTCTGTGTTGACAACATGATTGATTATAGAATAGATAGTTTTGTCATATATTTATGATGAAAATGCTGACTATAATCAGCCGTATTCGGCTGATTCGGACTTTTCCGACGAATCATCTTCGTCTAATACAGACAACAACGATTAGAGTAGGAAGTTAAAAATTTGTATCTAATTTATTAAAATAAAAATGTTTTGAACTCCTGAAAGCGTGTTTACATTATTAATCTCGTATTGTTGACCTTATTTTAATCGAGAATTTGTTAAATAATCTACTTTTCTTTTGTTATTCTTGGTACCTATAAGTAATAGGTGCGTACGCCGCGTCTACTTGCGTTTGACCGAAAAATGAAATTTGAAAAATCAATTTAGATTTTGCTATCTGACGCACTTATTAGCTTACTAACTGATTTAAGCTTTTTGTCTAATTAAAATTCTAACTAGCTTAAATGCCTTGACATTGACATGGCTAACTGTAGTCTTTCCCATTTAACGTACAGCTTAGAGTATACATAAGATGTATAGGTACTCTAAGATGTACAGCATTTAGCCAAATCTAAAAGGGTTTGTCTACTCGCCGCCGAGGAGATATAGACTAGATATTTCTAAATTAATAGTAAAAGTATTTTTAGATAGCAATTTAACATTCATTTTGAGATTCTTAATAATTGGTTTAAACGTAAATACAACTATACTGCAATTTATTTGATGGAATACATGATTTTCTAACTATACATCTACATTCATTTTGTTGTTACAGTATGTAAAGAAACGGTGAACGGTGCTGATTACAAAAACATTTCGAAAAATTAGGTTTCTAGGCAGTATTTTTCTATTTATAGCTTTAAAAAACATGAAATCGAGTATATTAAAATAAAAATAAAGCTATTTTCATTTGACCTCTAAATGACGTCACAGAGTTGGCTGATCAGGGCTGGGTCCAAATTGGTCCAATGCAAAAGAAATGTGTTTTCCTTCTCAATAACAACAACCTGTCATAAATAAAGTGTCTACTGTGCCACTAGTGGCAATGTAAAACGTTATTTGCTATTTTGTCGACAGTCACATGATTTCATTATACAGGTTGGAAATTTAAGATGGCTGACATAAAGCGCAGCTACCAGAAATGTTATAGGTACAAGAAAAAATACTTAGGAGACTAACCCTACCTTTCAACATATTTTAATTTTGCATTCACAGATTTTGGATTAAAGGTACAGTAACCGAAAAAACGGCAATACACAAAAAAATATATACTGATAAGGAACATGTGTCTATGGGGTTAACTGAGGTTAGAGTAATAGAAACTCTCAGTAAAAGCAAAATAAGATTCTCGTACATTTTAAGAAGTTATAATACCTTGAGCTCGGTTGACCCCATGGACTTAATGATCCATAACAGTAAAAGGATCAAATAGAATGGAAACATTGTTTTTGGTCAAAATTTCCTTATACTAAGGGGATTTTATTTTGCTTCTTCTGGCAGTTCTAATACCCTGACCTCGCTCGACCCCATAGAGACTTATGTCCTTTATCAGTAAGAGAATCGATTAGATGAGAAAATATTTTTCGGGGAATTGCCGCTTTTATCGATGATGATTTTTCTAAAACCTGTGAAGGCAGAAGTAAAATACTCCAAAAGTCAGCATGTTTTCTTGTAGCTATAACATTTCTGGTAGCTAGCTGCCTTTGTTGTTGACTCAGGTGAAGTTGCGAATCTATAGGTTCTTCATCTGAGGTTATTGACGTTGTTGATGTAGTCAAACGTCCAATCAGTAGACAAATAATAAGTTTTTAATATTTTTCAAATATACCTACTACATAATATATGGCAAAAGTACAAATTTATTTTTTCCTTATGAATAAAGAGGTTGATTTAGATATCATCACAACGAAACTTTAAAAAAAATTGACTACCGCTTGGAATGAAGAGATATAATAAATTGATTGCTCAGATAATTTATCTGAGATTGATTGGCTATAAAAGCTAGCTATCCAAAACAAAAAATTAACGTGGGTAGAAGTCGTGGTACCACCGCTAGGTTTAATAGGGGATCTCTTTGGATGCCATGTCAAATTTTTATTTAATTGTACGTCATAAACTGACACGAATAACCTCAGAAGAATAACTAATCTTGTGAGCGAATAACAGTGCTCACCCCCGCGGCCTATGACTTCATCGCGGGGGTAGAGACAGAATGCACTGTAGCTCAGCATAATAACTTCTAATAGAATCCGGACTAAAATAGTTAGCAGAGAAATACACCTATCCTTGATTTTCTTACGACATTCTAGTGCGTTAGAGAGAGATGGATTTGCATTGGTTTTTTCTTAATTGTGTAGGTTGTCACTAGTTCCTTACTTTGCTAGTGATGTAACAGTGTCGAATTTTTACATCGATAAATAAATCAAACCCAAACGAGTCTTCGACCTATCTACGTATCATACGTTATCATAGTGTGAAAAATAAAACAAGTCAAGTGCGAGTAGGACTCGTGCCCTGAAAAAATATAGTGGAGATGGCTCCGACCTTCCTGGTGACATCCTCTTGCTTTATCTATGGGAGGAGGCAAATAGGATTCATAGCAAAGTAGCCTTTGCCTATAAAATAAAAAAATAAAATAAAGTAAGTTTATTCATAATGATTACATTACATAATCATTTCTTCCAGGAGGACCGCCAAGAGTGGTGAAATCCTGGAAAGGCCTATGTCCAGCAGTGGATAAAACAGGCTGATGGATGGATGGACATTACATAAACAATATTAAAGCCGATTCTGAAGGCTTTAATTTTAGTTTTAGAGCTCTCAAAACTTGAATTTTTCCAAAGTAATATAGCTTCTGTTGTAAACAAAAAAGAACTATTTTTGAATGAAAAATAATTAGTTTTGACAGCATTAAAACTAAAATTAAAGCCTTCAGAATCGGCTTTAATAACGGCGGGGCCCCGTGTTAATTACGAGCACTGAAGTACCGGAACCCCACACTTCCTCTTGGAATTACATTTAACAATTTCTTAATGATAAAAACTAGGTACATTAAATATTCAATAACTAGTAAATTAAGTATTAATTTAGAAAAAAATACGAGTATACAATTGATTTTTAAAGTGACTATCATATTAGATATCTGGAATTTTTTTCTTTATAAATTTTGATAAAATAAAGCAATTTTATTCGATAAAAAAATAGACTATACTATAAGGTTATGCTTTTTTTTTTCAAGATTCGAATCCTGGCCAGAGGAATTTTTTCAAATTCTTGTCTTTACATTTGTTACTAATTTATCTTTTCTAGTTTGTAATACACTCTAATAATAATATACTATAAGGGTTTAATAAGGTATGTGAGTGTGTATGTATAAGAGGGTGTGTTTGTTCAGATAAGGGTGAGTTATATTATAACAAATAAATTATATGATTTGATATTGTGTAAATAACTACATAGTACTTATAAGATAGTATTGAGTTTTATTGTGTAAATAAGGAAATAAAAGAATATGTTTCGTTTAGCATCATTCTTTTGTATTACAATATCATAGGCAGTTAGATAAGTGAAATATCGTGCTTGTTTCAAGTAAACTGTAATGACTACCAACAGTATTATAGTTTAACTTAAACTTGCGATTGTCGGCACTTGGTGAAACATGGAAAGCATCTTGATAAAAATAGTAAATTTGTGTAAACAGTGTACAAGTGGTTTTCATCAAGATGTGTATTATAGATTATATTTTTATTGTCCTCTATATAAAATACATTTTGCCTGCCATACATTGCCTGGGACCGATGGATGGCAGTATATCCATCCCCAATTGCCGGGGCTTATATAAAACAGACTAGTGATGGGCAGCGGCGTCAGCGGTGCAAGGGTTTCGGTACCGCGCTCACCAACGCGCCTGCCCAGCGTGTGTGAGTATGGGCATTTTTTCCAGGAGACTGCCAAGAGTGGCAAAATCCTGGTAAGGCCTATGTCCAGCAGTGGATGAAACAGGCTGATGGATGGATGGATATAAAATAGTTTTAGTTAGATGGCATCTTATTTTATCATGGGGCACACACGACTGTTTTATAATGTGATAGATATATCCCGGTAGATATATAAGGTTAAATAATAATAGTTGGCGAAAATCAAAACATAGGTAGTACTCGTCTAAGTCTATATGAACAACTTTTTCTATGGTGACCATGAAAAATTCTCAAAGAATTGTTTCGCCTTCTCATAGTAAGCCAGACAGCTGGTATGGTCAATTTGTATGAAAGGAAGTGAAAAAAATTTGCGAATTTCGCGTAGCCCCGATAGAAAAAGTTATTCTCAAAGATCAGTACTACGTATGTTTTGAGTTTCGCTAACTATTATTATTTGACCTTTTATAACTGGCATATCAATAAGATTATTTGATGATCGTCAAAATAAATTCAATAAAATAAACAATAAGACTTTCAAAAACCGCGTGACGTATTTTGAACAAATATGACGATTTTTTCCACGCCCAATATGGCCTTTTTTCGTCTTTAATTTTTTATTTATTCTTTCTGTAGAAATCTGTAACAAAAAAAGACAACGAAGATAATAAACAAAAAAAAATCTATTGTGGTCAAAGTTGTATACAGACTGTGACTATCCAATTTTTGTCCAAAAAAGTAGAACTAATTTCTTTCCTTAAAAATAAGGTTGCCATTATTACGATACCATATTCAAGCGGAAAACGTGCCAAGCAAGAAAGCTCTCGCCACTTGTGTTTCCTTGTCTAGCAAGTTGCCAGTGTATATAATATAGGTATACAATATACCTATATAGTGTTTTTGCGTTCCAACCGTGTTAGAAAGGCACCAACGAGTGCTTGCGCCCTTCTAGCTCAGCTCGTTTTTCGTATCGTAGTGCAGTCTACAATGTATTTGATTGTGGGTTTGCCGTACTAATCGATACACGCCTTTAGTACATCCCTATGCGAAAAACATAACCTATAATTGTTCGTAGAATCTATATAAAACAGGCAAAAATTGATGTGGAATTGTACAAAATGATAATTTATAGAAATTGCTTTTATTGTTACTTAATTCTAGGTATGATCAGTAACTTATTAACATCAAAAACCATCAGAACTCACCGATGAAATGTTATTGCTTCGTGGTTATTTTCTTTCCTTCCTGTATGCGATTTACAGCCTTCAATCGCACAAGACATCTACATCATAATGTAGCAAACAAGTAACACAAACAATGTTTTACCAAGCTTTCACGCATTCTTAGAGGAATCGCACCAAAATATAAAATTTCACTCAGAGAAGCTGTCTAAATTAAAATGTAACGCAAGCAACGTACGATATCCCAACACACCGAGACACTGACGAGACATATTTAATTTGATGGTATTATACTACATCCAACTACATCCATTTGACATTTTGTTTGATTCGATCTAGTGACACACCAGGATAAAATAAAAAGTGAGTGCAGTTCGTTGTTTCATTCAAACTTACATATGAGTCATTTACGTTAGGCGAGTACAATAGCTAATTCCAAGCTCTTATTTTAGGCCGGATTCTACTTAGTTCTTATTCTATGCACTGTAGGTACACCAAAGAGAATATGTACACTGACAGTAGGTGTTGGTAGAGAGAGAGGCCAAACATATATTTTTGTGTTGTCGCCGAATAGACTTTCACAACGATATCACTATAACTTTTGCAACTTTTAAACTTTAGGAGTATGAACTTTCAAAAGTGCATGAATTTTAAGTGGCAACTTTTCTGGAGTGCCTGCCGGGACGACGAGGAAGACGTTAATTGAATTCACGTCAAAATATAAAACCAATATACTTTACATTGCGAATATTTTATTTATAATACTTATCAAATATTGAACACAGGCGGATAGTGATAATAAAATAACCTGCTATAACCCATTTAACGTTACCCTCTTTACATAAAGGCGTATCCCACTAAAATCAGAAGATTTGTTTAAAAAATATTGTTATTTTTGGTATATTTTTTATCATTTAGGTAACTTTACTCGTAGTAAGACTTGATAACAGACAAAGCTCCATTTACCATGCAAACCTTAAAATGTAATACAATCAGGAAAATTAATATATTTTTATTACTTTCCTACAAAACTGCAAGTGAGATTTGCCTGTATGTAAAGAGAGCGACGATAAGTGTGTACAATTTTTGAACACAGAAACACTTAAACAGTTAAAAAGACCGCTAGTATTCACCAAGACTATACATTTTACTATAACAAATTACTAAATAAAAAATCTGCAATATCTGCTAATCAACTAATGCCCAAAAAGGGGTTTACGTAAATTTTAATAATAAAAATCATTTTTTTATAAGTTTATAGGATACAACAAATTTTTAATTCTGCCTGGTGAGTACTACATGGTAAATAATAAACGATACAAACACGACAACACAAGCCATTTATGAGTAGGGTAATTGAATATATATCACAATAAATAAAAAAGTATTAATAGAGTTCTGTAGCAGAAATAAAAATTTAATAGGTATATTGTTTTGTCACGTATAAAATTCAATTAATTCAATTATAAAATGAAAATTTCGTGCAATAAAATAAGTCAATAAGTCAAATAAATTATTCATTCTCATTCTCACTTAAAACTTTTATACTACTTATTTTTTTTTTACAGCTGTATTATGGAACCGGTATATTATTTTTTATTAGATTGACTATTTAATTGTAATTTTATTGGTTATTCTACTTTCATGGTTTCCATGATTTAGTGGTAGGGTAATTAAATATATATCATAATAAATAAAAAAGTATTAATAGAGTTCTGTAGCAGAAATAAAAATTTAATAGGTATATTGTTTTGTCACGTATAAAATTCAATTAATTCAATTATAAAATAAAAATGTCGTGTGATAAAATAAGCCAATAAGTCAAATAAATTATACATTGTCATTCTCACTTAAAACTTTTATACTACTTACTTTTTTTTGTTTTACAGCTGTATTATGGAACCGGTATATTATTTTTCATTAGATTGACTACTTAATTGTAATTTTATTGGTTATTCTACTTTCATGGTTTCCATGATTTAGTGGTAGGGTAATTAAATATATATCACAATAAATAAAAAAGTATTAATAGAGTTCTGTAGCAGAAATAAAAATTTAATAGGTATATTGTTTTGTCACGTATAAAATTCAATTAATTCAATTATAAAATGAAAATTTCGTGCAATAAAATAAGTCAATAAGTCAAATAAATTATTCATTGTCATTCTCACTTAAAACTTTTATACTACTTACTTTTTTTTGTTTTACAGCTGTATTATGGAACCGGTATATTATTTTTCATTAGATTGACTACTTAATTGTAATTTTATTGGTTATTCTACTTTCATGGTTTCCATGATTTAGTGGTAGGGTAATTAAATATATATCATAATAAATAAAAAAGTATTAATAGAGTTCTGTAGCAGAAATAAAAATTTAATAGGTATATTGTTTTGTCACGTATAAAATTCAATTAATTCAATTATAAAATGAAAATTTCGTGCAATAAAATAAGTCAATAAGTCAAATAAATTATTCATTCTCATTCTCACTTAAAACTTTTATACTACTTATTTTTTTTTTACAGCTGTATTATGGAACCGGTATATTATTTTTTATTAGATTGACTATTTAATTGTAATTTTATTGGTTATTCTACTTTCATGGTTTCCATGATTTAGTGGTAGGGTAATTAAATATATATCATAATAAATAAAAAAGTATTAATAGAGTTCTGTAGCAGAAATAAAAATTTAATAGGTATATTGTTTTGTCACGTATAAAATTCAATTAATTCAATTATAAAATAAAAATGTCGTGTGATAAAATAAGCCAATAAGTCAAATAAATTATACATTGTCATTCTCACTTAAAACTTTTATACTACTTACTTTTTTTTGTTTTACAGCTGTATTATGGAACCGGTATATTATTTTTCATTAGATTGACTACTTAATTGTAATTTTATTGGTTATTCTACTTTCATGGTTTCCATGATTTAGTGGTAGGGTAATTAAATATATATCACAATAAATAAAAAAGTATTAATAGAGTTCTGTAGCAGAAATAAAAATTTAATAGGTATATTGTTTTGTCACGTATAAAATTCAATTAATTCAATTATAAAATGAAAATTTCGTGCAATAAAATAAGTCAATAAGTCAAATAAATTATTCATTCTCATTCTCACTTAAAACTTTTATACTACTTATTTTTTTTTACAGCTGTATTATGGAACCGGTATATTATTTTTTATTAGATTGACTATTTAATTGTAATTTTATTGGTTATTCTACTTTCATGGTTTCCATGATTTAGTGGTAGGGTAATTAAATATATATCATAATAAATAAAAAAGTATTAATAGAGTTCTGTAGCAGAAATAAAAATTTAATAGGTATATTGTTTTGTCACGTATAAAATTAAATTAATTCAATTATAAAATAAAAATGTCGTGTGATAAAATAAGCCAATAAGTCAAATAAATTATACATTGTCATTCTCACTTAAAACTTTTATACTACTTACTTTTTTTTGTTTTACAGCTGTATTATGGAACCGGTATATTATTTTTCATTAGATTGACTACTTAATTGTAATTTTATTGGTTATTCTACTTTCATGGTTTCCATGATTTAGTGGTAGGGTAATTAAATATATATCACAATAAATAAAAAAGTATTAATAGAGTTCTGTAGCAGAAATAAAAATTTAATAGGTATATTGTTTTGTCACGTATAAAATTCAATTAATTCAATTATAAAATAAAAATGTCGTGTGATAAAATAAGCCAATAAGTCAAATAAATTATACATTGTCATTCTCACTTAAAACTTTTATACTACTTACTTTTTTTTGTTTTACAGCTGTATTATGGAACCGGTATATTATTTTTCATTAGATTGACTACTTAATTGTAATTTTATTGGTTATTCTACTTTCATGGTTTCCATGATTTAGTGGTAGGGTAATTAAATATATATCATAATAAATAAAAAAGTATTAATAGAGTTCTGTAGCAGAAATAAAAATTTAATAGGTATATTGTTTTGTCACGTATAAAATTCAATTAATTCAATTATAAAATAAAAATGTCGTGTAATAAAATAAGCCAATAAGTCAAATAAATTATACATTGTCATTCTCACTTAAAACTTTTATACTACTTACTTTTTTTGTTTTACAGCTGTATTATGGAACCGGTATATTATTTTTCATTAGATTGACTACTTAATTGTAATTTTATTAGTTATTCTTTCTACTTTCATAGTTTCCATGATTTAGTGCTCTAAGAAAAACTTTTTGTTATCAGATCGATGTAACACAATCATATTTAGGATTTTGTTTGCGTACTTTTTTTTGTTGTATTTGATATTGTGGAAATTAAATAAATTATCTATCTTATCTCAATAAACACTTATGGGGCGCCACAATGCTAAATTTCAGTTTTACATCAGATTCAGCTCCATCTGTGTAATAGGATAAAACAATGAAAAAATTTCGCGTTTTTTCACTTAAGACAATTATTAACTTAACACTTCATAAACAGGTACACTTTTAATCATTAACAATTAAATTACATTATCTTTATTAATATTTTTTATGGTTAATGTAATTTTTTATAGTAAATGTAGGCGCATTCCAAAATAATTGAAGTTTTGCGTGAGCAGCAGTCAAACAATTAAAAAATAATAAAGCGTTAGAGCAAGACTGAAGTTTAGCATTTGCAGCCCCTTAAACTATTCACCAAATCTGGAACAAAAATGTCCCAGATTTACGCTATATCCAAGTTGCCGTGGTACTCGTTGCCTCGGGGGAACTGTTAAACGCGATGCAAGTCCAGGAACTCGAACAGAGTCGCGGGTAATTCTTCTTTAGCGATGTCGCTGTATCTGGAAGAAACGTCAAATATTACTATTACACTATCATAGTACCAACAATGTGATGAAAGCGCTCTTTGGCAAAACACCAGCATCAGAGTTGGTATTTTTATACTCCTTTCTGTTCGACCTGTTTGTTTGTATTTTCTTAAGATCAGCACTATTGTGAAAATAACCATGGTATGCACCATAAATATAGGATCCACTGAAGTGTAGAGAAAGTTAAGGCGTAGCGTAGTTCAAGCTACTGCTGAAACTTATATCTCCATTTTTAGGGTTCCGCACCAGAAAGCGTGCCAAATAGGACCCTGTTTATGGGGTTATCTGAAATCTATTGTTAATAATGACCGTCCAAGAACCCTACCTCATTTAAAGAAGAACATACGCCAAGCGATCGCCAACATACTCCTCGTTATGGTTGAAAGAGTTGAACGCAACTTCAGAAATCGTGTAATTCAAGGCATGACCATGAGGGCCGTTAAAAACCGTTTTCAAAAAACTCAGATAATTTATTTCAAAAGAAAAATTCAATCATAATGATATCCCTACTACTTTTTTTATTGATCTTTCAAATCAGCAAGTTTCCGTATTGCAACCTGTATATCTATGTTTTCGATGTTTGGCAACCAGTTGGCAACCGACTTAGATACACTAGGGACAGGACGGCTATTCTGGCGTTATTTTCAACTCGCAATATCAGTCGTTCGACTTTTGTTTAGAGTATGATAATACGCGATGTAAATTGGGGTGACAAAATCTTATCAAATAAAACTATAGAAAGTAAGGAACGCTTTATGTAGGTTTTCAATTAAAAATATATTGTAAGTATAAGATCCTACAATAAGTGAAAATAATTCTAGAGTAGGTTATGCCCTTTCGGTCCGGGGTGATCACTTCCCTATTAACAGATCACAAGCCAGAAGAAACATTTTTTTTTGTGAAATGAATTTTTCGCTACCCAGTACAAAGTGGTTTAATCAGCTGACAAAATTTCTACGAAAAGGGGGAAGAAAAAGCTAGCGCAAAAATTTTTTTTTTACCTTTGAAATTGGTAAATTAAAATTGGGGATACTCTATCATCTCTTTCATTAAAATCACCCGAAATCTGCTTTAGCAATGTTTTACCGTAAAATTTAGAAACCAATCCTCGTACAAAGCTTTCCTAACAGCGGAAAAATATGTAAAAATTTAATTAAAAAGGAAACGTGTATAATATTCACCTCCGAGCAGAGAGTAAGGCGCGCGCTGCCAAGCAACCGAGTGTTATATGTCTTAGTGGATAGAGTTGATGATCGTGTTGCGCGGTCACTAGCGCCAGCGCTGTGCCACCCATGCGGTTCACTTGGTCAAGATGGCCGCCCGCCGCGAGCAGGCACGTTATTAGCTGTGGGGGATAGAGCAAACGCTTATTTTTAAAAAGCCAAAAGCAAAGGCTTATTTTTAGAAGGCCAAAAGCAAAGGCTTATTTTTAAAAAGCCAAATTTTGTGAATTTTTCAAACACCATTGTCATTTTCTGTATCCTCCAAACATTTTTCTGCAGTACTTGCAATCATTTAGACCTTTTATTCAGTAAACTACTTTGTACGATGTTGACAGTATTCTGAACTTTTCAAATAATAGTATCGACCAACTATGATAATGATAAGCAACTGTTCCCCAAGGAAGTTTAAAAAGATTCGTCCAGCATTTGTTGATTCATTAGTAAAGTCGCTTAATTATATCACCGCGTATCTCAGTTTTGACCATTATCTACCACCTAACTTCAAAATTCTGAATAAAATTGAAAACACCAAATATTTCGACTTAAGCGGTGTAGAGCAATGGTTCATTCGTTGACATATATTCCCAACGTCGCGTTAGTCAAAATATTGTGCGTTTTCAATTTTATTCTGAAGTTTGGAGGTACGCGGAGACATAACTTAAGCGACGAAATCTGGTTCAATTACACTTAGAACGTATCTTCTCGTACGATTTGCTGCTTGTAAGAGAGCAATATGATGCGCGTAGTCTCATCTAAGTATGAACAATAACAAGGCTCCGTTTTATCTTGAGTTTACCTCGGGCGAGTAGTTGTACGGAATAGCGGCGACGTGGAGCGCGGTGCTGCCCACCTTGTTCCGCTGCACGGGGTCGGCGCCGCACCGCGTCAGCAGCTGCACCACCGGGATCGACGGGAAGATTGGCTGCCGACACATACAAACATTATACTATTAGTTTAACCTGACATTTTGGTACTTTGTTTTAGTTCTGGTTTTATTAACTACTCAAAAACAAAAACACTTTCCACAGGCCTGTGCTAAAGTCCCCGTCACGAGAAGCTATAAATTTTATAAATAAAGAACTTCTACTAAGTTACGTAGCGACAATTCAACCAACAACAAGTAATCCCAAATCAACTCAAATTCAATCAACTCAAAGTAACATACGTGTAATACGAAACTAACGAGCAATTGCACTTGGTCGGGTTATATTTAAGCGATATAAAGCGCTGTCGTCTAATGTTTTGTGGTACTGGAACGCGTCTCGTAAACATTTAAGCCGCCATTCAGTTCACGCTGACGCTGTCAAATCAAATCCAAAGGTAGCGAACCCTTGAATGTGTGTTTACAAAATTTATAGCTTCTCGTGACGGGGACTTTAGTGCATGTTATGTTTTTAATGATACGGATACATACCTTTGCAACCCCCCTCCGTAAACTCTTACAAATAAAGTTCAATGTTATTATACTAATTGTTTTTTTTATTTAACTGTTGTCTGTCGGTACCTGCGCGCTGGTGCACCCGAAGATGGCTAATGATAAAACTCCCGTGGGCACTGACCGAACGTGAGTTAACCATACAAATTTGTAGAAATGACCGTTTCCCCTGATCTCTTTAGGTTTGATTTTAATAGGGCTAGTAGATATGAGCTAAAAATAAAAAAAGTACCCGTAGTAAAACACGTGACGTCAGTCCAATTTAATATAACATTTTTTGCAAAAGTATTATGTATCATTATTTTAAATAAACATTCCTATAAATGATCTTTTCGCCTTTTATTTAATATGTTTAATTTCTAGCCAAACATTGGTGTCGATTTGGTGTTTAGTCTTGTCAAATAAGTTAAGTCGTGTTACACCGAATCGACAGTACTATATTATTATATTCTCTATTTAGAAGCGCGATGCAATTCTGTCACTTACTTTCACGAGAGTTTCTTACATTCAAAAAATCAAGTTTGACAGCAGAATACTCTTTCAAAAGACACTCTTTTTGTGCCTCGTTCTAGGCCCCCAGACATTGAAACGGCTAACATTAACAGTTGGCATTAAGTCAGTAAAATATAACTGGAATAAAACAAAATCTCATGTAATATTTCTATGAAGGAGGTTTAGTTAGACTCAGTACGTGTACAGATACTGACCGGCGCGGCGAGTTCGTCAGCGAAGTACGTGGACTTGATGATGTTGAGTCTGCTGACGCACAGGTGTAGCAGTGTGTCGCCAGTGTGTACCGAGCGGATGTCCTTCGTGATCAACGACCAGATATTTTGGTGGACCTGGAAAATGTTTACATCGAGATACTCACTTACACATCGACGTTGCCTGGGGCGAGGTATGGTCTGGGAGGCACTCAACAAAAAAGAGACGTCATATTGTTGTGAAAAAGTTACGTTTCTCCGTAATTTTAATCTGCGGGCCTATTATGTAACTGTCGTTTGTCACCTGGTTGCTAAACACTAAAAACATAGATAAAAACTGAACTTTTAAAATTGCTTTCATTGTATATTAAGCTGTTCACGAACTGTGACGTCTAAGCACTAACGTATCCTTAGATAACCGAGACTCGATAGTATATCTATGTTTGTGACGATTGGCAACCAGTTGGAAACCGACTCAATGATACGTAATCTAGGGGCTGGTTTCGTCAACGTCTGACTCGCTACTGATGTTGCGTTTACTGATAGGGGGTCACGTCTTAACTTTTATGTCGTCTGGCGGCATTAAAGGAACGTGTTAACGGTATGTTATTTCAAATGCAGTACATATGGTGAGTGTGTAGCAACATATAAAACAATCAGCCGTGTCAGTATTGCGTGAATGATACCTCTTGCAACTTTACACAAGTCTGGAATTGCTTAAGTTGCTTATCGTACCTCAATTTTATTAATATCATTATCACATATTTATCGGCATTGCTTTTTAGAAATTTACTTGATCCTGTCGAGGTAAATGCGACAGACGTAGCCCACGACGTTGACATAACTGAAACAAAATTTAGATAACAGAAAAGCACATTTTCATAACAAAATGACGTGCTATTTTTATTCACGGCCTCCTAGACCAGTAGCTTCGGCTGCGACTGTCGTTGAGAGGCACGCGCTTCCCTTTCCCGTTACACCCCCCTTCCCCGTTACACCCCCCTTCCCCGTTACACCCCCCTTCCCCGTTACACCCCCCTTCCCCGTTACACCCCCCTTCCCCGGCAACGTCTGTCGGCCCGCGGGACGGTCACGCACGATCTTGTTTGTCTATGTATAGTCACAGTTGTTCATAACGCTTGGATAAAAAGAAAGAAATAAAGTGCTTGTATCACCTGATTGATTGATTGATTGATGAATGTGGAAGAAATATCTATCATCTAGGGGTGCATGAAAGAAGCCTCGCCGAGCGAAACTGAGATACAAATGATAAGACCCAACCAACTAATAAATCCTTTAACTTCATTAATAGCTTGTCACCGCCCTAGGAAGTAAAAGAGTAGACTGTATCCTCTAAGAGATAGGCGAGAGGATGTGCATAAATATATTAGAGTTGGTTCTCAGGTGTTTCTGTTCTCTGGGTTTTGCAGTAGATGTGCCCTGATAAAAAACGGCGAGACTGTTGAAACTGAGGACTTGAAGGACTCTACAGTGCTTAGCTCAGCTCGCCAAGCTGCTTGACGTCACAATTTTTCAACCCCCCCAGAATGTACTGTCGATGTAAAGCGATGCTAAAACAAACAGGATGAAACTCTAGATGGAGTTTTTTTCGGATTAGCGGAAAGTACTGCGATCAGATATGCTACTGTCTTTAGCCAGCCAGCTTAAACGGCCAAAATCTCATTTGGCACATGCACGACACCTTATCATTTTGGAACGGAAGCATCTTATATGCATTATTATCATTAATAACGTACTAGCCAAGCCCGCCCATCACGAGGAAGTCCTAGAAGTAGCGAGTAGGGGACATGGTGTTCGTTATTGAAAAGAGATATCGGTGCTGTAAAATCGGACACAGAAGAAATAATAGTGCTACTACGTTCGAAAGATCCACTCTTCAAAGAAATAGCAGTTCTCGCTACGCGCCAAAAAAGTGCAATTCACCAACAAATTATATTCACCCACGAGACGCGATGTATTTTTCTTGACATTTCCCTGACCCTGACCATAGACACCGTGACTAACGACACCGCCTATTAATGGAAATTTATATATTACCTTACGGTAAGTCATACCTATCACCGGCCTATAGAGCCGATAACTCAGAAATGTTGCTGGTGAAACATGAATGATACTGGCCCAGGGCAATGTTTGATAGGGCATAAAAGACACTGGGCAGATACACACTGTTAATGAGGATAAGTATAAAGTTAAATAGGATAGTTAGTTAGTATATGTTAAAGAGGATGGGATAAGATTGTAACACTAACGGTCGCTTGTTCCTCCTGGGTCTCAGCAGTATCCAGCATCAAGAATATGAGATGTGTGACGCAGCGCAG
Source organism: Ypsolopha scabrella (assembly GCA_910592155.1). Taxonomy (NCBI): domain Eukaryota; kingdom Metazoa; phylum Arthropoda; class Insecta; order Lepidoptera; family Ypsolophidae; genus Ypsolopha; species Ypsolopha scabrella. Next base: position 51,394,366 of record OU342960.1, read on the forward strand.
CGCGAGGTCGAACGTATCAGCTTGCTTTCTGAATATAGGACGTGTCTCCAACATGCGGCGTGCATCTGAAAAACAATCGATTATATATATGAACATTTAGACGAATACTGTGCAGCTTACATACAAGTAGAAGATTAACCCCTTATTAAAATCTATGACAACAGACCGTACATATTCCTGACGGTAAATAATGCATATAAGGCTATGTAGCTTCGGCTTCGAAGAGCGTCGTCTCTGTCACCGGAGTATTATTGCTTATTTGGCGGTCGATAACTTTTTTTTAAATTATGTATCATGACAAAAGTAACAAAACATGTATTTTTTATTTCGAACATAGAACAATTTCGTTTGTTATAGCTAGGGTTTTCATTTTCAAACTTAATAATGGCGATACCGTCAAAAAAAATCAAAACAAAAATCAAAGAAAATCCGTTAACCCACTTTTCGTACTTCATATAATTTCAGTATGAATGAAAAGTAAAGTGGTTCTGAAGATGGTCACATCTGACACCATAAAACGACATAATTTAAATCAGGAAAGTATAAAATGCGTAGCTAGTACATACCTGGTAGCTGGCTAGCGACCAGATCAAACACCCTGACTACGTCGCTGTGCTTGGGCACGCCCCTCCCGCCCTCGAGCCGCCCCCCGCGCGCGTCCAGCATGAGCCTAGTCAGCGCGCAAGCTGTGTGCCACGTGTCTGAAACATAATGAGAAAATAAATCAAAAGCTTAATTTGACAGGAGTGTTACAATTCCCCAGTGTTATCAAATTAACTAATATTGTGTTTTTAGTTACAACTACGTCTGTCATTTTTCTTTTAAATTTTGAATGGTGTAAATACTCTAAACATTAATTGATGTTTTCTAATGATATGTAATTATAACACAATTTACCGGTATAAAGCAGCGTATCTCGCTCGATGCGTATTTCGAGCACCCAAGTCCACAGGTCGATGCAGCGCTGGTATCGGTACGCGTCGGCGTATGACGCACCGCTGCAACAAATTTCATTATATTACATATCTTTACTTTCAGGCTTTTTCTTTGATTTTATGTAAAGATATGTCAATAAAGATGATCATTGCTTTGTTTTAGCTTTTTATTTTGTAATAGTAATAAGATAATACAACTTCAGACCAAATATTTGCTCTGAGCAATAAACTACCCAAGACTTTAAAAGAAGAGTCGAATAATAAAACTTTCATTGATTTAATGAAGAAAATATTAATAAATAAATGCTCTATAGTGTTAATGAATACTTAAATGTTAATATAAAATAGAATTTATGACAAATAATTAAAAAAGCAAAGATACATATTTATTTAATTGGTTATGTGTGTACGTGTGTATATCTATATAAATAAATACTTCTGATATTGTGTCGATAATTTTATGTCTTCCTCTCTCCTAATTTGCCGTGCCCAACAGGGTCCACAACTTGTAATTACGATGTGTTTACATTATAATAAGAAACATTTTGGGAAATGCAAATAAAAGTATTGAGTATTGATATAAATAATCATAAAAAATAAACACAGTTCTTTCGATAAATTTCGGTCTCTTCTGTGAGGCCGTCATCAGTCGAATCGACATTTGGTAAAAGTTATAAATAATATATAACGTGACTTTAATTTATGCAGCCAAACTCATACCGGAGGCTTGGTAAGTGATCAGTAACACGGATCGATAACACATTTTGATAATTTCGCAAAGTAAAATCTTGACGTACCATAGTAATTAACTCGGGGCTGGGCTTGCATTTGTAAGGAACACGAAAAGAATAATTTACGAATTTCACAAAAAGGGTCATCGAACCTTGATACTGAGCACTTACCGAGTCTTCAGTAAGAATTTGGCTGCATAAATTAAAGTTATGTTATATATGTAATACAAAAAAGTATGAGAAAATCTATGGCTATACTATGAACATGAACTATTTACAGAATATAAATATATATTATTAGTAGTTTGTTTGATTATTCCGTTATAATTCAGCATAAATTAGTGCACTGTCATGCCAGCGGTAAAGGCTAGCTACCCACAACGCAGGGAATCCTACTGCGGGGACTAGGGAACATGTGTTGTCTTCCACAATACACGATTTATTTATTTAATCAGTTAAACACAAGAAAATTATGTAATTTTTTTATGCATTGCATTTTGAAACTTAAAAGCGTGTTCACTTTGTAATGTCATTCAATCAAAATGTCATTCACCAAATGACATAATTTTCTTGTGACAACTAAATTCCATAGAGCTTAATTCACTAGAACAGCATTTCCCAAAGTGTAGGTCGCGACGACCCACTGGTGCGTAGCAAGCAGATTTTAAGTTAGTTGTACAAAAATTATAAAAAAAAGAAAACAAGTACAATCTTCACATCACAGCGCTTCATCTTAAGGTTAAGCATCATTTAAATAGGTTTTTTTGTTTTAGGTATGTCGCGCGCGATTCAAGCGAGTTTGGGAACCACTGCACTAGACTCAAAAATGGATTTAGTGCATATAATTTATTCAAAAGTAATGAAAATAATATTACGATGTGCATTTTACACCGAGATTCTGTTTTACCTTAAAATATTTCTGTGTCTGTGTACAATAAAGAAATGAAGAACGATCCGTCTCGAATGCGTGCGTGTACTGTAGATGAAATTATCGACTGATTGTGAAATTTAAAAAATCTTTTTCTTATGCATTATTTTTACTTTTTTATATATGTGGGACGCACTATAAGTTTCCGGAATGAATATGAAAAAATACTATTAAAGGTACAAAATTAATTTATTGTTTTTCAAAATAATCTCCCTTGGCGTCTATGCACTTTTTCATTCGATCAAACCAGTTTTGAAAACTTTTGTGCCACTCCCCTGTGGTGACCTCTGAAACGTGTTTTTCATACTCCTCGACAGCCTCTTCTGGTGATGAAAATCGTTGACCGCGTAATTGGTTCTTAATTTTTGGGAACAGAAAAAAGTCACAAGGTGCCAGGTCGGGACTGTATGCAGGATGACTCATGAGTTCTACATCTTTCGTCTTCAAAAAGTCGTTTGTCTGTCTGGCCGTGTGAGAACTAGCATTGTCGTGGTGCAGGATGATACGGCGTTTACGGTTATTTTTACGGAGTTCGTCAATAACTTCCGGCAAACAAATGGTCGTGTACCAGTCACTATTCACGGTACGACGATTCTCTAAAGCAACAGTAGCCACGTGTCCAGTTTTATTAAAAAAAGAAGCAATCATCCGCTTAGATGCACTTTTCACGCGCGCCACTTTGGTTGGTTTCGGCTCATCTTGAAAGACCCATACGCTCGATTGCTGCTTTGTTTTGGGATCGTAGCAATAAATCCATGTTTCGTCACCTGTTACTATGTACAACACCAAATTTGACGCACCTTCGTTGAATCTGGTAAGCATGGCACTGCACCAAGTGACGCGGTCCGTTTTTTGATCCTCGGTCAAGTTGTGTGGGATCCACCGCGAGCACAGCTTTCTCACACCCAAATGTTTGTGTAGGATTGATTGTATTTGACTCATGCCTATTTCTAAGGATGCGCGAATTTCATGGTAGGTCACATGCCTGTCTGTTTCAATCATACGGCGCACAGCATCGATGTTTTTGTTGGTCACAGCGGTGGACGGGCGACCATCGCGAGATTCGTCACTGAGATTGATACGACCACGCTTGAATTCTGCAAACCAGCTATAAACAGTCGTCTTGCATGGTGCTTCATTGCCAAAAGCTGTTTCAAGCCGAGCGATGCTCTGTTGAGCTGTCAAATTACACTTAAAATCGTAGAAAATCATACTACGAAAATTTTCCCGAGTTAAATCCATGTTGATGCAGACACACAATTTTTTAAATGGCGCCACAAGGTAAAAACAAAAGACAGTCAGATGAAACAAACTGCATTCTACAGCCAAAGAGTTCTATTTTCAAATGTTGCAATAAATTTTTAAATATTGTTTATGTAAGTGGCCAGTTCCGGAAACTTTTAGTGTTACCTATGTATTTATTTATAACACTTTTTGCACATACAATAAAATCAATACAAAATATAAAAAATCAAACATGGTGTACAAAGGCGGCACTTATTGCTAACAGCAATATCTTCCAGGCAACCTTTGCAAGCAAACAGAAAGATAGTTGACAGAATAAAAAGGAAGGAGTAAATGTTAATCAGTAAGAAAAAATCAAGTTAAAAATATATATCTAAATAGACTTATCTAAGACATAAACTTACATATACAATACATGAACATGCTTAATACACTTAGGGATGGTTAATTTAATTTATTTATCTACTTATTTGTTCATTGCATTAAATTCGATTCTGAAGGCTTTAATTCTAGTTTGAGTTCTGTTAAAACTTGAAATTTTCCATAAGGAAAAAGCTCCTGTTGTTAACACTAAAGAACTATTTTAGAATTAATAAAATTTAATTTTGTCAGTACTAAAACTAAAATGAAAGCCTTCAGAATCGACATTATTAAAGGTGGTAGAGCTGATGCCGGGCTCGACTGTGGAGGTACCACCATCTTACTCGCAAACCGCCCCGGAAGTTATTCGGGGAAGAGTAAGAGAACAGCTCTCAGGCAAAACCAGGCGGCCCACCATTGCCTGGGACCGATGGATGGTGGTATATCCATCCCCAATTGCCGGGCCTTATATAAAATAGACCGGCGACGGGCAGCGGCGTCACTGGGGCAAGGGTTTCGGCACCGCGCTCACCAACCCGCCTGCCCAGCGTGTGTGAGTATAGGCATTTCTTCCAGGAGGACCACCAAGCGTGGCGAAATCCTGGAAAGGCCTATGTCCAGCAGTGGACGAAACAGGCTGATGGATGGATGGATGGATGTAAATATAATATTTTAATTCCTGTATTTCTTGATTTTATGCAAGTGGATAATTTTATAACACTTTAGTAGCCCAACCTAAATATTTGTTTGCCTATTTCCCATTTTTTTTTTCTTCATATTCTATTGTTTTTGTTAAGATTAACTTTGACCTGTAAAAAGAATACTTTATGTATTTATTTTATAAAATAGATATTTTGAATTATGTCCTGTATGTAACACAAGGCACTGACCGGTACATGAGTCGGAACAGGGTGTCTTTGTGACTGGGCCCCAGCACTCGGTCTGCGACCAGCAACGCTTGTACCTGAAACATGCTTCTACTATATACTACTACTATATAAACTATATGTTATGTACAGGATGTAGTGCGACCATTAAATAAAACCCCATACTCTACTGAACAACTATTAGAAAAAAAACCCCGCGCAAATCTTCAGAGAAAAAGATATTCAACTGTAACTCAAAGACTTTATCTCGTAGGAGGAAGGTCTATTTTAGAATGCCGTACCGGAACAGCTGTTTCACGGACGACGCTTTCTCTAAACTCGCCCGTATGTCGGTGCGTTAGGGTTCACGCATTTTTTTTGGAACTCAATTATTTCCTAAACTAAGGCTGTCCGCGGGTATGATTCTCGGGAAAAGTGGTTCAGTAGGGTCGGTAGGATATGTGGTTTCATTTAATGTTAGCAGTCTGTTTACACCCGGTATAGAAGACGATATTTTGTATAATATCAGTCGGAAGAGTCAATTTTAAGAATAGGGAGGTCATGGTCCATTCTCACCCTCAAAGCGTCGATGTCAGCTCCAGCCATCTCTAGCTGGTCATTGGTTCTCCATTCCTCAGCGTTGCCGAGTGCGGGGCGCGGGGGGCGCTCTGGCAGCTTCTCTATGTAGCCCGCCGGGTTGTGGCGGATGGCTGGATACAAATGTGGCTTTGATTATATTCTGATGGTTGATGACTAACTCGTTCAAAGATGGATTGTGGAAGGCAAATGTTAGCTGTGCTGTACAAACCCATCCGAATAAGTGGGATGTATACTCGCATATCATTGTCTCTTTTACTCTGTCGTACCAATGCATGTGCCGAAGGGGTCTGGGACCTCAAGGTAATGATTCAGTAAACGGAGAGGTGGTCGTTATACGACAAAAAAAATCAAGTCGACTAAAATCATTCAGGGAACGGCTAAATCACTGCCTTAACTACTCTGCTAAAGCATGGTTCAGACACATGCTGTAGCTAAGTTACTTGCTACTCCTCTAAAATATCTGAACTAGGCATATGATGGGAAGTACGAATGCGATATCAGAGGTGCAATCGACAACATTACAAATTAATGATTTTTTCAAAACTAAAAACCATTTCGAGATATGGGCCTTCTGTGTATTATATTTTTTTACATAAATAAATCTTGATTAAATGAAGAGATATTTTCAAAAAACTAAAAATATGGTAAACACAAAATTTTAAAAACAATTTCCTCAGCTTTTAAGTCCAATTTGTTAAAAAATACAACTGTCATATCATGTGACAGTGGACATAAACATGCCAAGCTTTTTTTTTAATAATCGATTGGCAATGAACATCGACTTTTGAAATCCTCAGATGCGACTTACGTCCTTTTAGAATGAGTAAATAAGAAAACATTAAATTATGTAGGAAAAACGTAAAATAAAAAAATACACAAGCCTTTCAATATAGTTATTATAAACAAATGGTTAACTAAAATGAAATGTTGTCGATTGTGTAAGCCAATCGTATTCAAATTGATTGTCATATGGCTATTCGGCTAAGCAAATTAGGCTGTTTTACAATTGAAATCGTACATTTTTGGATGTCAAATGAACATAATTGTCTTGTTTTCGATTCGATCGAGTCGATTTCAATTGTCAAACGGGCTAATTTGCTTAGTCGAATAGCCACATGACAATCAATTTAAATACGATTGGCATACGCAATTGCGCCTCAGTTATGTGATACATTTATACCACGCGTCACGTAAATAGGCCGCTGACAAGGCACGGGCGGTATTTTTCTCGTGCGCCTTTTACACGTGTACTCCCACTTTCACCCAGCGGCTGTTTTACCTGACGCAAGGTATAGTAGTGATGGTATGATGTGATGAGAGAGAACTGACCAGTAGCGCGCCTCCAGCTGGTCATGGCGGTGGTGATGTCGTTGAACTCGTCGAGCTGCGTAGCGCCGAGCAGCTCGTAGGCGTCCGCGAGCCGCGACTCCGAGTAGCCTAGCCGATACGCTAGCAGCGACACTATGTGAGCCGCGCCCTATCGCGACAATTGTGGTATTAATATACATACATAGATGCATAATGCGCTGTACTACAGGTCTAGCGCGTAACTGAGTCTGTTCCTGAGGTATGCGAGCGGTACGGGAGGAGTGTGTTTACGGAAAGTAAAACGACGCGTAACTTCAGTCGGGCGTCAGCCTTGCCTCACTTGTCACCCCTCCCGTGCCGCTCCCATACCTCAGGAACACACTCAGTTATGCGCTAAATTATGATTATATAAATAATCGTCCAGTTATTATTACCTTAATTTTACCAAATCTAAATTGGGACGTTTGGGGCAGAAGACATGGTTAGGCAGCGCATGTGATGACGTTAGGTTACAGTTATAACTTAAAGTTAAGTTGAAACCTTGTTTGTCACACCGATCATTTAGGTAAAGCTAATAATACACAGCGGCACTGACACTGACACAAAAGTCGTTGTACATTGGAATCACCGACAGATGGCACCTATGACGTTTACATGACTGCCAAGGTTCGTGATTTTAAGTATTTATTTATTTATAAGGTTTGCCAACAGATATTACACTATGACATATGTATGTACAAAAATTGCTTAAGCGATTTACTTAGAGTGCATAGCCAATAACAAGCAGACACGACATACTTGAAAATACTGCTACATAGGAAAACATGCACAGTAATTCAAATTTAAACCAAGTACACTTAAGTCGAGCAGTAGATGGTAGTGAAGGGGCGATCAGCAGTAGAGATGCGAATACCTTCAATGCGGAGGTCTGGATCACGTCGTCGCCGGCGCGCGAGACGCGGTGCGGGTCGGCGCCGTGGTCGAGCAGTAGATGGTAGTGAAGGGGCGATCAGCAGTAGAGATGCGAATACCTTCAATGCGGCGGTCCGGATCACGTCGTCGCCGGCGCGCGAGACGCGGTGCGGGTCGGCGCCGTGGTCGAGCAGTAGATGGTAGTGAAGGGGCGATCAGCAGTAGAGATGCGAATACCTTCAAGCGGCGGTCCGGAGCATGTCGTCGCCGGCGCGCGAGACGCGGTGCGGGTCGGCGCCGTGGTCGAGCAGTAGATGGTAGTGAAGGGGCGATCAGCAGTAGAGATGCGAATACCTTCAATGCGGCGGTCCGGATCACGTCGTCGCCGGCGCGCGAGACGCGGTGCGGGTCGGCGCCGTGGTCGAGCAGTAGATGGTAGTGAAGGGGCGATCAGCAGTAGAGATGCGAATACCTTCAAGCGGCGGTCCGGAGCATGTCGTCGCCGGCGCGCGAGACGCGGTGCGGGTCGGCGCCGTGGTCGAGCAGTAGATGGTAGTGAAGGGGCGATCAGCAGTAGAGATGCGAATACCTTCAATGCGGCGGTCCGGATCACGTCGTCGCAAGCGCGCGAGACGCGGTGCGGGTCGGCGCCGTGGTCGAGCAGTAGATGGTAGTGAAGGGGCGATCAGCAGTAGAGATGCGAATACCTTCAAGCGGCGGTCCGGAGCATGTCGTCGCCGGCGCGCGAGACGCGGTGCGGGTCGGCGCCGTGGTCGAGCAGTAGATGGTAGTGAAGGGGCGATCAGCAGTAGAGATGCGAATACCTTCAATGCGGCGGTCCGGATCACGTCGTCGCCGGCGCGCGAGACGCGGTGCGGGTCGGCGCCGTGGTCGAGCAGTAGACGGTAGTGAAGGGGCGATCAGCAGTAGAGATGCGAATACCTTCAAGCGGCGGTCCGGAGCATGTCGTCGCCGGCGCGCGAGACGCGGTGCGGGTCGGCGCCGTGGTCGAGCAGTAGATGGTAGTGAAGGGGCGATCAGCAGTAGAGATGCGAATACCTTCAAGCGGCGGTCCGGAGCATGTCGTCGCCGGCGCGCGAGACGCGGTGCGGGTCGGCGCCGTGGTCGAGCAGTAGATGGTAGTGAAGGGGCGATCAGCAGTAGAGATGCGAATACCTTCAATGCGGCGGTCCGGATCACGTCGTCGCCGGCGCGCGAGACGCGGTGCGGGTCGGCGCCGTGGTCGAGCAGTAGATGGTAGTGAAGGGGCGATCAGCAGTAGAGATGCGAATACCTTCAAGCGGCGGTCCGGAGCATGTCGTCGCCGGCGCGCGAGACGCGGTGCGGGTCGGCGCCGTGGTCGAGCAGTAGATGGTAGTGAAGGGGCGATCAGCAGTAGAGATGCGAATACCTTCAATGCGGCGGTCCGGATCACGTCGTCGCCGGCGCGCGAGACGCGGTGCGGGTCGGCGCCGTGGTCGAGCAGCAGCCGCGCCGTGTCCGCGCGGTGCTCCTGCGCCGCGTAGTGCAGGGCCGTCTTGTGCTGCAGGTCGCACGCGTCCACCGCCGCGCCCTGCGTACATACCCGAGGTGGTGTCAGAGTTATTTCCGAATGGGGACTGTCACCAGAACCTTATCAACACTTTTTACCGACGTTTATTACGTCTAAACGTGATACGGAGAGCGCTTTATCGGCCACAAATACTCGCTGTTTAGACTTGCAAAGGAAAGCATCTCTTTTCTAGAATACGGTATAAGATTTTACAATAAACTTCCAAAGGAGGATAATATTATTCTAAGACTCAAAGAACAGTAAGTAAAACTCTAGTAAGCCCATAGCGCTAAATGTAAGTAAATGTAGAAATATTCTCTTAGGGTAACGAAAGAAAAAAGAATAAATTATACACAAATTCTTGTACGAATCCATCCAATATTTGAAAGAAAAAAGAGTTCGGTGCCTTGGAGAGCAGATAGGCGCAGAGCCTGGCGGACTGCACCGAGTTGATGAGACAGGTGCCGCCGTTGTGGTTGGCGCGGTGAATGTCGGCGCCGCGCTCCACCAACTCCCACACCACCGCCTGCCGGACCACACACAAGAGCGCACTGTTATCATATTCATCAGTCTATAGCGGGGCACTGCTAGACATTTCGTCTTTGTATAAATATAGTATAGCGTATAATCAAGTTATAAAAAAAAAACGTTGAACTAAGAACGACACACACGGAATATAGTTGACAGCAATAACAAGATTAACTAGTAATTGTAATATCAATTTTCAAAATACTTCGATAAGAATCTTGCAAGCAAGTAGGTGGCCTAATGATTATTATTTTACTATTTTATTTTATTATTACTATTTTATATTATTATTTAATTTTACTTTTTACTATTTGAAATTATTATGATCCATCCATCCATCAGCCTGTTTCGTCCACTGCTGGACATAGGCCTTTCCAGGATTTCGCCACGCTTGGCGGTCCTCCTGGAAGAAATACCCATACTCACACACGCTGGGCAGGCGGGTTGGTAAGCGCGGTGCCGAAACTCTTCCACCAGTGACGCCGCTGCCCGTCACCAATCTGTTTTATATAAAGCCCGGCAATTGGGGATGGATATACCGCCATCCATCGGTCCCAGGCAATGGTGGGCCGCCTGGTTTTGCCTGAGAGCTGGGACTGTATTTTTGAATCATTCGAATTTCAATTCGCATGCGAATCCGCATGATTCGCATACGAAAACTTAAAATCGGTATTTGAATTCTGCAACGAGTGGTCTGACCCACTCGTTTTCTGATTTCTACTAGTAGAATCTACGTAAGATTGACATGACTGAATGACTGACATTTAATTGACAAGTTAAAATGTTTTGATGCATATTTACAATCTTCATTCATAGGCGCCACTGGTGCAAGGGTTTCGGCACCGCGCTCACCAACCCCCCTGCCCAGCGTGTGTGAGTATGGGTATTTCTTCCAGGAGGACCGCCAAGAGTGGCGAAATCCTGGAAAGGCCTATGTCCAGCAGACGAAACAGGCTGATGGATGGATGGAATGTGTATCGAAGATATTGTGAGCGATTTTTACTCTATTGCGCCTCGTCTGTACCATCTATTACCTGATAGTGTCTCCAACTATATTGATACTGACACAGAACCTTTCTTAAAACGGAAATCAGTTTTAAATAAAAAGTTAAAAGAATATTTATTAGAGTTAAGTGAAGATGAAATTGGAGATCTCTGGCATAAACTGCTCAATTGAAAACGCTGTGTAGGCAAAACAAAAAACAAAAAAAAAACAAAAGAATTTTAGGTGCGGTTACCCTAACTAATTTATATACATGTGTAATTGATATATTATTACTAAAATTATTTATAATTTATATACATATACATATACATATTAATATAATCATATAACTAGATACAAAAATACATTACATACTTATATAAGTACTTAATAATATTACTTGTAAATTTGCATGAGGCTGTTATAACATGCAATTGTTTTCTTTTCTTTTTTATCATTCATGTAGTGTTTTTTTTTTCTCGTCCAACCCTCTCTTACTCTCTATGACCTTATAGTCATTAAAGTGTCGCATCAAAGTTGATGGTCCTGTAACAGGCCTTTGGCTCATTAGGGCTATCACAGTCGATACATTCGTCCCTGTCGGCCCAAACACGAGTGCTCCTTTTTAAACACGAATGCATATGTCATTTTTTTTTCCTTAAATAAATAAATACAAATACAAATACCTCATGAGTCATGAAGCAGGCAGAGCGTACGGGCGTCGACCCAGAGTCGGATCCCGCGTTGAGGTCAGCGCCGGCGTCGGCCAGCACGCGCAACACCATCAGTCTGCCCGCTACCGCTGCACACCTAAATCACAGAAGATATATGAATCAGTACGTAAACTTCAAGGAAATGCCCTGTGTCGATACACACACACAGGCGTGTGCTTTTACACGCCGTCTCGGCCATTGTCGCGGAATGTTAGCGTCGGATGGCAGTAGCGAGCGCTGCACCGTGTCATAAGTTTGCTTTTAGATGTCGCCCGATGCCAGCCTCAACGCGCCGAGCGGGCGTAGGGGCGTACGTAATTATTTTTTGAGAAAACCGTGGAGTTTCCCTACTGTTTATATAGGTATCTACTGTGCCTAAAGCAACGAATATTAACCGTTATTACGTAAAGAAGCGACACTAACATTCCCCCGCCAATCAATTCAGAAGGACGACTGGGCAGAGTATAATTAAACTAAGCAGTATTTTGTCTCCGCAGTGTCCTTGAGATAGTTACCTACGGCTGCTCGTTACGTAAACACACACTAGGGCTGCCCACTAACTGTTCTTCTTGGCTTATTTCTGGTTGTGATGTAAATGAATCCTGAACAATAGAATCGATAACTTCGAGCCATAATCTACGCGTATTCGCGATTTGAAAGCGCGTAGTTTCAGCGGTTTCTATGAAGACGTAATACTGCTTAATTTAATTATACTGTGACTGGGAATCGTTGCATGCTCGCGTACACACAAACGTGTGTGGAGAGGCTGGTGCTCAAGTAGTTGTAGTAATTTAAATTTAAAAATTCTTTATTGTCTACAATTTATACTTTGCATGGGTTGGGGTTCAATTTTTAGGGTTCCGTAACTAAAGGGCAAGACGGAGCTCTATTAATATCAGTCTGCTGTCTATCTGTGTAGCTTGTAGAAGGAGTGAGTTACATTTGGACATTTTATGTAGAATGTTGACCCAAAACCGAATACTAAATTAGAAAATCAATTAGTTTTTTTTTCTTTGAGGAAATAACCTAATGTTGCGGCTTAACGCCTACAACGCAAATTACCCTGACATAATAGCAAACCTTGTGTTGATTTTTGTTGAAATTCATACAATTTTGTCTTTGAGAAAATACATTACAGTCACAATTTTTTTTTATTTCTTTGCCTGTATCCGTTTAAAACTGCCGTACTTTTGTTTGTGGGATTACTAGTTAATTGCGCAAAGATAAAAAAGACAGGTATTAAAAATGTAATGGCCAAGGGTTCATATAAAAATGTCCATGGCCCTTTAAGAGGAAAAGATGGAATCGATCGTAAAAATCGAGTAATAAATCAAAATCGTACACCCACGTTTCACCGACGGACTAGCGTGATGGTTAGTGAGCCCTATCGTCGTACTTAGGGCACGAATAGTAGGTAAACTAGTTTAACATGCCTCCTGAAACACGTAGAACACAAACATGTCCTTGAACTTGAACTCGCTACCTCCGAATTAGTGTTCGAGATATACGAACGAATAGTGCACAGAGGCATTACTAGCCTAGCCCCTTTAGACGATGATGAATACCGACACTGAATCAGTTAGAGTTCACTTAGATACGCTAATTGATTACTCAGTTAGCTTCACTGAATTCATCCACGTCCAAAGCGAGCTTTACTTTAGTAAACAGACTGGGTAAGCGTTACCATAATGGAGTGACGCGATGCCGCGTGCGTTCGTCAGGAGCCTCGTAAATTCCGCGCTGCTCGAGCCCCGCATCACACACGTGTACTAGGTACTCTGCAAGCTCCGCGTTTCCGCGACGCGCGCACACGAACAACGGCGCGCAGCCCCCTTTCGTGCGGGAGACTAACGCACGGCGCGTCCGTGGCGGCAACCTGATGAATAGTGCAGCATTTTCTGAATTTTATGTTCAAATAAGGACATACGGAAATAAATTACTTGATTTATTTATTTGTAACACTTTTAACACATCTACAAAAATTATATAAGAAACAGATAAAAACAAACATGGTGTACAAAGGCGGTACTTATTGCTAAAAGCTATAGCTTCCAGGTATTCTTTGAAAGCATACAAAGAGATGGATTGAAGAATATTAGTGTAAACACTTTGTTATCTGCACTACTATTTTTATATTACAAAGAGGTAGAATTTGTTTGTACGTAGGGGTAAATGTCTGGAACTACTGAACCGATTTTGAAATCACTGTTGTAATGGGTATAATTATAAAACTCTTCACTTCGACGCAGGTAATAGTTAGTTCCCTAGGGACAGGTAGTCATTAATTACATTCGCGCGGGTGAAACCTAATCAGAGCAGCCCGTAAGGATACCCATCACGCATCAAGTTCCATACAAACGCAAACACAAAATTGTGAGGCGCCAATGGAATGTTTATGACAAGTGCGTGTCGGGCCACGCGCAGTGTAGGGTTCCATAGTTGCCCGGTGCATTTAATAAGTTGGTCTACTAGTATAGATCGCGCCAAACTTCTAATCCCATACATTTAGAAGAACGGCCCATACATTGTCCTGTTTAGAGGGGGTTAAAAGTTTAGCGCGACCTGTACTCGTAAACCTGTAAAGTCTACTTAGCTGTGATAGTTTTCCTTTAAATTCATTCTACTTCTGTGAATTTTTTCACATATCTATAAACAACCGTTTAGCCGGCAGGGCGGGGGACGCTTGAGTCTAACAAAAATTTGCATTTCCAAGCTTAACATTTCACCAACGGATCCCTAAATCGAAAAATGGTTTTCACAGACCCATGTTTTTGAAGGACCTATCCAACGATACTCCACACTATGGGATAGACGAGAAAAAAAATCATTACCAATTCGAATGGTCCAGAATACCATAACAGCACCTAATTGTCGATTTTTTTGAAAGGAATTGACTTTTTTAATGTCATATAAAAGTATAAATTTTTTTCTCCTTGAAAGGAAATAGGTCATTGCCCACAAGAAAAAAAAGTAATGTCAAAACCGACGTCTGCTTTTTTTATTTTCAGTAATCCCATCTTCAGGTTTTATCCCCAAAAAATATTTTTTCATTCTTTCTTTACGTCAAGGAACTCTTCCTATTGAGCCTAACGGTATGACTATTACGTCACATTCCCATTTTTTCAAACTGATTTTCAAAAAATAATTTCGTTATTAAAAATACCACCTGAAAGTTAAAGAGCAGTATGTATCTTCATGATTTAGCCTATGGGTATATTTTCAGAAAAAATATACAAAAGGGCCTGTTACAATTTATGGTTGGTTCGAATTTAAGTGCACGGGAGATACCCTTAAAAAAACGAATATATGTACACCCATACCAAATTACAGCTTTCTAGTACCAATAGTCTCTGAGCTAAGCCGCGGACAGACGGACATGGCGAAACTATAAGGGTTCCTTGTCGGACTACGGAACCCTAAAAATCGGGAAAGAGTCGTATCTTAACAACAAACCCTAAAATGATTTAACGGTTTTTTAACAAAAGTGTAGCCGACTATATTTTTATTGTTTCAGATAAAATAAAATAAATCATTTATTTATATATTTAATGCGATGCGATTGTATTGCCTTCGCAAGTTTCATCGAGCGTGCACGTAGTAGCGCAATGAAATAGCAATAAGCAATTAAATTTTCATTGTCAATTATTTGCATGTATGACGTAACTTTTAAACGTTTAAACTTTAGCTGTAAAAACTTGCGAAGTTCTACATATTCAGACCCTAACAAACTTTCTTTGAAAACAAGTGAAGAACGTTGTACATTATTGCAGTTATGAATTTTGATATAACAAAAGGTAAAGCCTGACCAGGAATATATGAGAGCTGTCAAGAGGGACCCACTTTTAAAATGAATATGGCAACATTTACTATACTGCGCACAGACTGAATTGGCCGTTTGTTGAAAATGTTCTTTAGAGGAAAGTTTATTTTAATTTAATGAAAATTTTATATTAACGTTGACGTCAGTGTCAAAAAACTAGCCATAAAGTTACATCTCTACTAACAGAGCCATTTATTTTTGAAAAACCTTTATGTTCAAATTTAAATAACCATGGTCAAAATAAACTAAGACTGGTTATTACAAAATATTTTAAGTTTGTTGTAGCGACTACTGACCTTTAAAAAGAAACGAGATGTATTACGCGATAGCGTCATCACATAAACTTCCAGGGAAGATAATGTCCTCTTTAAAACTGCTAATAATTTTTTTAAGGTCGGCACTTCTTTTTTTACTGTATAAAATTCGTGTATTTTTCGACGTATGACACTGGAGTCAGTTATCTAAGTCAATTTTTGTTTTGGTTTTTGGTGACCGAAATGGTAAGCCAGTAAGCCTCTATACGGAAAATTGATGCTTATGTATCCCACACAATCAAAAATAATAACCTGATTGTACATTCTGGCGGCCAATTCACAACAATCGCACTACAATGACATAATGTTTTTACCTACCAGTTAGTTCAGAAGCCCAGTTTAATAGATCATTTAGAGGAATACTTTCACATCCTGCACGTTTTTCATCTTGTAAACACTTACCAGGCCCCTCAGAAAGTATTGCGAAAAAAAGTTTTTATATATGGGAGACTGGCCAGTTATAATGTTTTTCGAAAATATGATTATTTATAAGTAAAAATACGTATGTTCTAATTTCAAAATTTCACTCTACATTTTTTGCGAGCTAATTCAAAGTATTGTGTCTCGCTGTAATATGGATCTGCGCCGGGAACATTTTAGAGCTATGATTTTTTACGATTTCAAGTGTCGCCTGAAACCGTATGAATCGTACGTTAGACTTCAAATGGCATTCATGGATGGAGGCCCTTCCAAGGCAACCGTGTATC
The DNA here is from genome assembly GCA_910592155.1 of Ypsolopha scabrella. Classification (NCBI taxonomy): domain Eukaryota; kingdom Metazoa; phylum Arthropoda; class Insecta; order Lepidoptera; family Ypsolophidae; genus Ypsolopha; species Ypsolopha scabrella. The sequence continues at coordinate 51,410,870 of OU342960.1, forward strand.
GTTGGTATAACGAATTCAAGCGCGGTCGACCAACTTTTGGGGATGAAGAAAGAAGCGGTCGCCCTTTGACGGCTGTTACCGAAGAAAACGTGCTGGCAGTGAAAAATTTAATTCAAGACAATAGGCGAATTACACATCAGGAGATTCAACACATATTGAAGATTGCAGCCATCTTCGCGTGAGGAGGATAGTATCACGCTGGGTGCCGCACAACCTCACCGATGCTCAGAAGCAGGCCCGGGTGGAATAAGAAGCATTAATGCCGAATGGTATACTACAAATGTTTGCCAGAAGTTTTCTCTGTTGTTAGCAACAAGCAACCAAACACAGGGCTCCGCGGGCTGCTGCTCCGCCACGACACGCCAGTCAAACTCCTGGGTCACCCTCCTTACAGCCCTGATCTAGCACCGTGTGACTTCTTTTTATTTCCAAAAATAAAAAATCTGCTCAAAGGAATACAATTTTCGTCGTCGGAAGATGCGCTGGCTGCGTTCGAGCAGGCTGTAAACGAGGTGTCTGCGGCGGACTGGAAAAAGTGTTTTGAAAACTGATTTAGACGCATGAAACTTTGTATAGGGGCTGGTGGAGATTTTTTTTTTATTTATCCATCCCCAATTGCCAGGCCTTATATAGGGGTTCGGAACCGCGCTCACCAACCCGCCTGCCCAGCGTGTGTGAGTATGGGCATTTCTCCCAGGAGGACCGCCAAGAGTGGCGAAATCCTGGAAAGGCCTATGTCCAGCAGTGGACGAAACAGGCTGATGGATGGACTGGGAATGATAATTACTATTTTAATAGTTTTTAGTCAGAACTAAAAATATAGGGCCAAGATAATATCAAAACTATGTACTTTAACTCATCGTTTCTCCAAGAGGCCTAACATGGTGCCACTTTAACACCATTTGACATTAAATTCCATATTTTTACTGTCAAATGGTGTTTAAAATGGTGTTAAGTGGCAACCATGTTAGGCCTGCAGGAAGTAAATTAATAATTTGTCATAATTACTTTCTATGAGAATAACTCTCCGTGATGGCAACTGACCAATACGGCGATGTAGCTCCAGGGATCACTGATTTTAGTACTAAGAGAACAACGACATAGACACTCTCTGTCGTTAACGCAGAGAACTATTTCTGCGTCATTGTTCCACCGAAAAATTTAACACATTTTATGCATTTTGGCCTATTTAACTAAAAATTACCTGTTTTGCACTTCTGTCAATGTTCGACCAAAGGTGCGATTTATTTATTTTATTTATTTTTTTGTTTAAGGAAAACATACAGCATTAACTTACACGTAAAAAAATTAAATACAAACTTAATACAAGAGATGCAACGAATATTCGGCCTATTCGGTCATTTTTTAAATATTCTACCTAATAATGAAAATAAAAACACATTGTAATCAGAAAGTATACATTTGGTAAGATGACAGAAAAACTTGTTTTTATTCGCTATAATCTGCTATATGAATAAGTGAAAATAAAAACGCATTTTAATCAGAAAGTAGGTATATATTTGGTAAGTTGGCGAAAAAACTTGTTTTTATTCACTTATTCACTACAATCTGCTATATAAATAACTACGTAAGTATTATTAATATTTTAAATTAATCAGAGGAAGATTATTGAAGTTAAACATTTTCAATTGTTCGTTGTAAAAAACTTGTAATTAACAAAATCAAACACACACTGCGATCACAAAAGTAAAAAACACAAACACAGCGCGCCCGTGACACGCACGGTGTGCTCGAAAATGAGCTTTCTTCCGCCACCCTGTCGCCCCCACACCGGGACAGGTCGTAACGTAACCTGTACGCGTCTACGCACGAAATACACATATCTCTCACCAAATATTCGGCGCTTCGGCCTAAAGCGCCGCCGAATATTCGGTATTCGGCTAAATCACTATTCGTTGCATCTCTACTTACACATGCCAGTGAAGTTTCCACTGAATAAAAAATAATTCATTTTACACAATAAAAAGAGATATACACTAGTTGCAAACAAAAATGTATATACAATTAAGCTAAAACTATTATAAAAGTAAACAAATATAATTAAACAGTTATATTATTTGGTAACAGAACAGATCAGATTTTTGTATCTGGATATCTTATCATTAAAAGGGTCAGCGTTATTATAAAATTCATCGTATTTACAGCAAGATCTTATTATGAATAGATTTTTTGCATAGTTCGTCTTGGAAAATTTGACAGAATATAATGATTTTTTACGAGTTCTGAATGTTGGAGTTCGAAAAGTAATTTTATTAAGTAAATATGGTGAGTCAACTAGGCCATTTAAAATTTTATACAGGAATTTTTGATCTCGGTGCTCACGACGCGTTAGGAAGTGATGTGAAATTACAAATAGTTTTTTTAAATCGTTACTTGAGTCTTTTTTAAATTTATTCTGGATGCTTTCTATCTGTTCCACATATTTAAAGTAAAGAGGATTCAATACGGTATTATGTTTTTGTTAACGTATAAATGAATGAATTCGTCCAACATAACAATACATTTCTATTGTAAACATTATTTAGAGTAAATAACAAACTAGAAAAGACCGAACCATCCATCCATAAGCGTGTGTTCGTCCACTGCTGGACATATAGGCCTTTCCCAAATTTTGCCACTCATGTCGGTCCTCCGACGGAGGACGGAAGAGACCCATTAGAAACAAATCACAGGTAAGGCACATATTCAGGCCAGGAATCAAACCTGCGACCTCTTGCTTACAAGAGGAGTTTTTACAAAATATTTTTCTTACTTGTAATTTGTTTCTAATTGGTATTTTCTAGTCTGTAATGCAATCTAAATAAATGGATTTCGGTATAAATCATGTAGTCTTCTATTATTATTTTTGTCGTTCATAACCAGGTTAATAAGACTGAACAGTATAATATAAGCGTGTCCAACTTTATTAACCCCTGAAAAAAACCTTCCAGTGAATTAGATTTCGAAAAGTAAAGTCCAAGTAAGTACCTCTCAAGTGTTGTCCGCAGACGGGCGGAGAGCCGTGCGCCGGGCGCCGAGTGACGACACTCTTGCATCAGCTCATTGAAAATTGCATCTGGATTGGATTTAAAATAATAGTACATGAGTACTTTTTGAGTTATTTATCTAGTCCTGCCAAAAGTTCTGTCCCTCACATTAAGTTGGATATTTTTCATCCGAGACTGAACCTAGTAAAATTAATGAATGGAATTTGTTGGCTAGCTAATCAAACACTTTAAAAATATTATAGCTGCTCAAAGCAGTGACCATTGAAAAAAAACTATCATTGAAGCCTCGCAAGCAGACATAAAACAGGCGACACAATTTGAGCTTTTCGCCACATAACTTTTTCAATCATAGCCCTTACAATTACAATTTGTGGTAAGGCTTAAAGCTGACTATTTTCTCTTGGAGATAAGTCAATAAACATTGGAAAACAAAGGAGTTTGAAATATTTTGGGAGCCATTTTACAACACCACCGTTATGAACAAATCACGTCAATTTTTGCTTAACGATTTTACTAATTATTTTGAGGATTTATAGCTTATAATAAAAAAATAATGTCATTGGCATAAAAATTCAACCTTTAAGAGGCCTGTTAGCCGGCGGCTTGAAGTCAGTCGCGCACGGGGTCCCTATGCTTGCTATTACATTCTATATTCAACTTCGGATTGTAGAGCACTGACTGATTGTTATTGGTAGGCCCGAACGTTCATTTCCGAGCTCGTACGGAACTAACCGAACACTAAGCTAGCGCGAAACAATGCATGTCTTGAAAAAACTCGAGAATGGTTTTGGGTCTTCCTATGATTTCAGGAGAAATATCCTAAAAATCGAAATAAAACAAAAATATTTTTGAATAGTATAAAATATACAATGCTGTGAACCTAAAATTATTTGATTTGGTGTATCGCTTCTAGTATATTATGGTACATAAACATTCATCAAAATATGTGTAAAATCCAGGACTTTATACGCTTGTAACTTTTGTATGTGTAATTGATTTTGATAAATGTTTTAGTTTTACGTCATGGATATTGTATGGGATATGTTGAAAAAGAAAAAATAATAAGCAAGTACCTGTCAATAAGAATATTATCAGCGAACAGCGCTAGTATGGGAGTTAAGTTTTCACCCATCCCAATGGAAATTTGTGGAAACAAAATCAAACCGTGTTTTTACAATATAGATCTGCTACTTGGAACTCGTTAAAAAATACATATTTCATAATATTATATTACAATCACTTGTTTATGGTAGTTTGAAACTTACTCGTTCCTGTGGAAATAGATTTGACTTCTAGGGTTTTCTTGGAACCTTAGAATTATCAATAAAAACAGGGACAGAACTTGTGGCAGGACTAGGTATTATTTATCATCTACTTCCCCAAAGCTGTGGTTTTATTGAAGAACACATTTGAAAGCCCTCAAATATAAATTATTTATTCCACTCGTAAAAATTTTAATGCCAAAATGTCAATAAGCATTGTATTATGGTTATGGGTACTTATATATAGTACTTTTTTCCACATCAGCTGTGGGGTATTCATTCTGCTTACAAACCATAACCGTAAGCTTTGGCAGCTATTTTCATTTTATGTTTGTATCATTGTGACGTAAGAATCAGTGTGTTTCGGTCTAATAAAATACGGACTAATAATAACTTCTGCACAAACAAAGCAAAACATTGATTTTGAAAATTATTTTACTGTTGTAATGGTTAGACTCTTCACTTGGACATAGGTTATTCCCTGTGGACATAACCATTAATTAAATTCAAGTGGATTATCTCTGGAACAATACTTATACTGTGCACTATGAGATTAAACTCACGACTTCTGGGTTAGCAGGCAAGCGCTTTACTACTTGGCTACAGAGGAGGCCACATATAAAATAATTTTCATGAGGATCAAAAGTCAAAGTCAAATACTTTACGATAACATAGGTATCTACTATAAAAATTATTGGCCCGAAAAATGTTTACAGATTTGATAGGGCTATCCAAAAACAAAATCAATGTGGGGCGAAAGCCACGGGCAAAACCTAGTAAATGATAAAGCTTTAGAAATATCTCCACTAGTGAGGTTTTGACCCCTGTACTTAGGATGTAGTAAGTTTGCTGAAAAATGAGCTGTAAATATTACCATTTGAAATGGAGAATTGAGCTTACTTAAATCACACAATGAATACTCAATCTCATACAGCCACACATTCTCACCCATCAACTTATTTTTAAACTCTATCCATGTTTCAGTCACTTAGCCAATACAATAGGATGTTTTCTGGGAGATGTCAAGAGTAACTGCTATATTTTCCAGTTTTCTGTAGAGGGCCTGCACTTGTTGCTTTAGTGCCATGTCATTAATTTTTAAAGAAGTAGACATATTTATTGCAGTTGCATTATTTAGGCTTAAGACTGACATAATATGCTAGTTTACCAAAAAAACTTTTAGGCAGTCAGCCATTGTGTTCCACCTTACAAGCATCGCAACGGTTTATGAGCGATGATCTTGACTGCGCTACTCATTTTTCCTCTATCGCACATAGTAATTTTGTGCGCGAGTGAACACATGCGCTGTCCCCCACACTTCAGCCGAGCGCTCATAACTCGTTGCACGACTTGTGCCTGTTGTAGATTAACAATTGCTTTTCCACCAGCATATTGTAGGTACAAAGTGTGTTTATTTGAAATACCACATTACAGATTTGATTTGCATTACAGTGTTGGTAGCAAATATATAATTGTAAATAAATTCTCTTCTTCCTTATTTTCATTGAACCATTCATGCTCAACCTGCTGCTGGCACTGGCACTTTTAGATTGAAGAGCTGTAACAGAAGTGGCAGAAGAATGTCTGAAGACTGGGAAAAGTCAAGATTTGCATCAGTGTTAGATGTATTCCACATTTTTGAAATTGTGCTTCCATTCTTTTCACAAGTCCAAATATCTCTTGATTACATTTTCTGTAATGCACCCTATTGGCCTTTAGTGTAGTATTTTCTTGTAGGAATTGATATGAATTGTTCCCAAATTGGATGCTTTTTGCCACAAATTTCAATAATGAAATGAAATATTAGGAAAAAAGTTCTTCCTATTAATACATGCTTTTTGCCACAAATTTCAATAATGAAATGAAATATTAGGAAAAAAGTTCCTCCTATTAATACACTTCATAGCCAGTGAAGTCCTGTTGGGAAAGTCCCTATGTCACCAAATGTGGAGTCTCAGATTGGTGGGTATTCCCCTTATTTAAATATACCTTAATAAGGTGTTTCCCTTACTAAGAATGAACATCAAAACATACAGGTGCAGTCAGCTCAATATTTTGGGATGTCATCTAGGCTCAAGTACAGGTCAAGAGGACAACTTTAACAGTAAAACAAGTCAAACAAATAAAGATCATTTTTCATGAAATAAAAAATCTTAATAACAAAGTAAATGGAAGCCTTGTAGGTACTAATTTTATTGGGCATGGGGTCACCGACACCAACGCCCGCATTGTCAAGAATAGGTATTTCTGATTTGCACAGTTTTTACTTAGACCTTAGTAGGCAGATTTGAATCGTTCGAAAACCACCAAAGTTTTGCCACTGAAAATATACAGGCTGTCTGCATGCTAGGTTCAATATCAATAGATAGCAAAAAAATTGCTATTGTGTTTACTCAGGTGAGTTTTAAAAATAGTCTAGAAATGAATTATTTTAGGCTGCTGTACTGATTAATGATGAGTAATTACTTACATGAACATAAAAAACACTTGTTTAAAACATTTTGAGTTGTTAGTTTCATAAAATGGAGAACTGTTTTTTTCTAACCCTGGGTCTGACTGACCGGGGGAAGTAAGAAATACTCACATTCACGGAAATTCATTCCCACTACGAATTTAATTGGGAGCACTATGGAAAAAAATACCAAGAAAATGCTTATCGACACTCTGACCGTTACATGTGAGTCAAATGTACAATTAATTTGTAAACTACCCACCTAGCTGCCTTTTGGAACGTCGGGTCACTCGAGACTCTGCAGAACCCACAGCATCTGAGCCGACGTCCGATCCCGCCTCTGAGCCAGATTCCACCTCTTCCTCCGACCACATGTTTAGTCATTGACACAATTCTTCAGACACGACTATTTAACCACAATAAGCGCTCATGTCGAATCACAAACAAGAAATCTTTGTGATAATCGTGAATCTTTTATCAAGTTTTATCCAACATCTGTTGTTATTATCAATAATTTGACAACAAAGAAATTTTGTGTTTAACATTTTACGGCCTGCCTGCCTGGATACTCTTCCTTTCAGCCAATACATTTTCATGATAGGTATTTTTCACAGACATACAGACCAAACATTAATAATAAATGCATAGAGTCGACTTGAAGCAATTTTAGCTCAGTGAGTAACGGGCTCTTATAAATATAAATATTGCTTGTTTCCAAACAAAATATATACGAGCGATTAGTTAAGGTATTAGCAAATATGTTTCAAGCATAAGCCAGCCAAAACAACCCATTTTTATACGTTTCTTCGTACCATGTAGCTTAAATGTCACTTGGTTTTTGTATGAAAACTTGCCAACACTATTTAATCCTTAGGTTTAGTCTGGTGGTATTTTTATTGCACATTTGTTTGTTGTAGAAGTTTCAAAAGAATCTGTTTTTCAGTGTAGGATTTATCATTTTTTATAATCTTTATTAGAAAAAGGTTTTGTCGCACAGCGACGATGTCACCCTTCTACACATTAGTTTATTTTTTGTTACAATACTGAGTTCCTTAAGTCTTCTCAGTGTAGGATGCAGTACATACATATATCTCTTCTTTCAGTAATTGTCGAAATTATGTAGTCATAAATGCCAGAAAATAAATCTTCTTTTGGTAGAAGTTCATTGACCTGGTGGGGGGCTTCATTTAACACGTTTTGTATTCTTGTTATTAATGTAAATCTCTGTATTCCAATTATCGGGCAATTTCGTATTCAGCGTTTCGTGACCACAGTCTTCGCGGCTCAACTCATATATGAGATTTATTGAAAGGTACCTTCAAACTTTTTTTACAAATAGTTCTCCTTACACTGAACAATCCCTCACAATTTCAGACTCAGGAAATAAACAGTTTTCCCCAAAAAAATCTATAGTTTATAAAATAACCTCAAAACCTTAATGAAATTTACTATTTGGTAATTTGGTACGTCATTTTCTGTCAAAATCGAAATATTTATTTTGTAAAATAGATACATAAAGTATACTTTCTACAAGTCAAAGTTAATTTTTACAATATATATCTTTAGAATATAAATATATATATATATATATATATTTCCCTTATATATATATATATATATAAATAAGGGAAATACATACAAAAAATATTAAGGTTGGGCTACTAAGATGTAACTATACACATGCATAAAATAGAGAAATCTAGGAATAAAAATATTAAATATAAATGATGCAATGAACAAATAAGTTGATAAATAAATACGGGAAATACATACAATAAATATTAAGGTTGGGCTACTAAAAAGCAATAAAGTTATACACCTGCATAAAATAAAGGAATATAGTAATAAAAATATTATAAATAAATAATGCAATGAACAAATGTGTTGAAAAATGAATTAAATAAACTATAAATAAAAATAATGCCTAACCATCCGCACTATTCGATTAGTACTGCTAAGAAGAAAGGCTAAACTTAGCAAACATTCCTTTTTTCAAAAAAAACATTTAGTACAAAATCATATACAATACAATTTTTTTATACCTACTTAAGTAAAGGCATAAAAAATATAAGACTGCAGGAATTATGTCACGAGAAAAAATGCATCTTAGCAAACCCGTCTCATATTGTCTATAACCTTTAACAACAAAGTCAGTTTACATATGAATTAATTTTAAGCCTTTAGATGAATCATACAGTACTCAAATATGCTAATTATGAATTACAAGTTTGATTAAGATTATTATTATTTATTACACGATGCGTTATTATCGTCCAAATAATCATTAATTTATAATAAGCTTTCTTAAGTACTTAGTCCCTGCTTAATACATACTTTAAATTTATTTTAAGGCAAGTTAAGGACCACCTCTGGAAGCTTATTGTATTTTGTATTGTATTTGTATTTGTATTTATTTATTTAAGGAAAAAAAAATTGACATATGCATCCGTGTTTAAAAAGGAGCACTCGTGTTTGGGCCGACAGGGACGAATGTATCGACTGTGATAGCCCTGATGAGCCAAAGGCCTGTTACAGGACCATCAACTTTGATGCGACACTTTAATGACTATAAGGTCATAGAGAGTAAGAGAGGGTTGGACGAGAAAAAAAAAACACTACATGAATGGTAAAAAAGAAAAGAAAACAATTGTATGCTATAACAGCCTCATGCAAATTTACAAGTAATATTATTAAGTACTTATATAAGTATGTAATGTATTTTTGTATCTAGTTATATGATTATATTAATATGTATATGTATATAAATTATAAATAATTTTAGTAATAATATATCAATTACACATGTATATAAATTAGTTAGGGTAACCGCACCTAAAATTATTATTATTATTTTTTTTTTGTTTTTTTTTTTTTTTTTTTGCCTACACAGCGTTATAGAGGTAAGTTTGCCAATGAGTTCATCATATCTTAAGCTGAAACTGTTCAAGGAGTCTTCGAGTTTAGCATTACTAGCAGACAGGGTGGCTGACTGCTCCTCAATTTTTTGCTTTACTTCTTCGAGAAGTACACTTTTTAGCGAGTTTAAACTCGAGTCTATGTAAGTTTTCAGTTGTTCATAATCAAAACTCTCAGAATATCGAGGTTGTGAGGGTTGGGTTTTGGTTCCTACCGGGGTTTGTGAGTTATCACCTTTCTTTTCCAAAGATTTGCATTTGGGGCATTTCCAAGTTGATTTATAAGCTTTGGATTCTTTTAGAAAATTTTCTATCGCTAAGCCCAAACAAAGATAGTGATATTGGCTATCACAAACAGAGCATATTTTTTGTTCGGTTACTTTTACCGGCTTTTCACATGCCAGACATTTAGCCATGATTTTTATACTCCGTTCCGGTTAATATAATATATTATATAATAAAAAATAAAAATATAATATATAGGGTAGGTATTGTCATCCAATAAGCCGATGCGTTGCAGAATATTATCAATTTATAAGCTTCGTAGCGCCGCTATTGTGTATCACGACTCCGTCACGTAACCAGTTATCTTGACGTCACAGTGCGGGTATTCAGTGCTATTTTTGTCACTTACGTCACGAACCGCTTGGTGTAGTGGCGGGAGCTCCGTCCATCAATCACGGCAGCGCCACAGGTCCCAGGGTCGAATCACAACACGGCGAGATTCTCCGTCGCACTTTTTCCGGTGGGTAGGTGAACTCCACTCATAAGTATTCCTCAAGATGATAAGAGAGGTACCGAGGATCGTCGATCAACCAATCAGAGAATTAAAAATTTAAATTTAGGACAAGATCCAACACACGTCCACTCTCAACGACCAACCCAACGACGATGAAAAATTGTAAAATCATATTCCATGTCCTACAAATGAGGTACCTACTTTGGCAAGTCTTAATTGGGTACTTCTCTACTAATTGGAAAATCGCTCCTACAAAGGTGTCCTAACACATTTTTTGCGAGTTTTAGAAAAAAAGCATCTGGAGGGCATCTGGAACGATAGGTAATAAAAAAAACAAAATGAATGACCTAAAAGCACTGATCTATACATATGGAAAGGTGTTCAGGGCTTTGACAGCGTACCGACGTGATTTTGACGTTTTCGAGAGCCACCTACTAGTCAACCAAATAATTACAATGAACATTTCTTTCAGTGTTGCCGGTAGTCAAACTAGAAAAAGTCCGAAACCGGATCAGAGATTACCCGAATTACCCGTTTTATGAATGTCAATTTTTTTTTCAAGTGAAGAAATTATATATTAAATACCTTGTTTTTATTTTAACATTTCCCATGCCTCTTTAAAAATTAACAGGAATGTGTTTGTTTTAAAAGTGTTTTTAATTGATAAGGTGAAAAAAACTACAATTAAAGATATTTTAAGTAGAGTTTAATATCTTAAGTCGTTGTTACCAAATAAAATAATTATTAAAGAATTTTCTACATTCACATTCAGATCATTTTGGTGAGAATGGGCAAATAAAAAGAATAATTCATCAACAATGAACTCATAATTAAAAAAGTTGATTATAAAGGTTCCTTTTCCTCAAAATTTTCACGTTTTATAGTATGTATAACTTTTCAGAGCAAGCCACAAAACAAGACGGAACAAAAAGCAAAATAATCGTGCTCTCTACTGATAATTTGTGTGTGCATCTCTTTTGCACGTCGTTTTAGTGCGTATTAGCCTCACATAAATCGTGATTCACACACACACATACAAATAGAGAAGTATAGGATATGTTCAATTGTGCGCTGTAGCTGCGTAAAGATGATTCAATAAAAAAAATATTTCATGCTTTATTTTATTGACGGTACAGGTTTTTTTACCCGGCAGTCATGGTTACCTGAAACAAACCCGCTTAGGGCCTAAATTACCTGAGATCGAGTAAAAATAACCGCACCGGCAACGTTGCTTTGATGTGATGTTGAAAAAAAAACTTCTTGCTTGCCCTATATAATGAGAGTCTGAATATAGGGCATCTCCTTTGCACGTTTTGCCTCATCAGGCTCAACACAAACACACACCCTCTCACAAAATAGGGATAAGATTCATTCCGTTTTGCGCATTCACGCATGATGTGCCTTAAAATTATTTCGTTTTGGGCATATGAGTCAATATGATATAAAGGGAGAAAAAATATTTCCGTGTTTGTCACAAAATTACCCGAAATTACCCGGCAGTCATGATTACCAGCAAGATACCCGCTCAGTGCCTAAATTACCTGATATCGGGTAAAAATACCCGTACCGGCAACGCTGATTTCTTTTGAGAACAGACGTAAAAGGGGTGCGAGGGGGTAGCGGGGTACACCATGTAATTTTGTCAACTAATAGGTGGCTCTCATATATCACCTACGACGGATGTCGCCTTTTTGGTACTTATAGTTTATGATGATGACGTTTAAGTGATGTCCTATTTCGACCTTAGGTATCGGTAACTATCGATAAAATATAATTCAGAGAAACCAAGTTATACCTACCTTAAAACTAGTTTATTATTGTCAGCAACAATGTTATTTATATCAGGTGTTGTAAAGTAATTAATTTATTTTCATCATTGGCTTGTTGTTGGTTTGTATTTGGTATAGAACGGCGCCACCAAAATTAAAAATATGGACAGAAGTTCAGAAACAAGAGTTCTTAATTTAGTATCATAACTAGACCCCATTATCTTATCGCAATGACGCCACAAAAGGGTAGTTAGAGGACAAAAATGTCACTGTTATAAACTTTATTAAAATTATGACCCGATATAAAAATATGAAATTTTATATACGTCCTTTTAAATACAGTAGGGCCTTGATAATCCGAACACCCAAAATGTATAACAATTTTGGTAAATATAATATTATAAAATATAAGTATACAAGGTGAAATTAAATTAACTGACCAAATTCATACTGGAGACTCGGTTAGTGAACAAAAACAAGCTTCAATTACCCTTTTGGTGCAAGTCGATATGCATATTTTTTTGCTTCCTTACAGCCTAGACTAGTAATTCTACTTATACTAGTCCGACCAGTAAGGGAGCAAAAAAATATATTTTTCGAATTTGGCCAAAAGGATTACTAAACATAGATTCTGATCACTAACCGGGTCTCCAGTATGAATTTGGTCGGTCGATTTAATTTCAGCCTATAAAGTAAACATAGTAATATTACAAAGTTATATAGTATGTATAGTAAATGTAATATATCGTAAACCCGCGTATTTCAAACCGCCGCGGTCGTCTTCCTACGCATCTAAAGGATTATGCGGTAGAGGGATGTGGAGAGGTGCGCGGGGAGTAACGTCCCGCTCCCGCGCCGATCGAGAAGATTCGATTCGAGTCAGAACAAGCCCGCCGCGCGTATCAAACACTTTGTGATCTTTTTTAGTTTAAATCCGAGTAACATACAATAGTTTTACTTCCAATTGTGTTTCTTATCGTGTATCTGATCTGACATTATATGTTTTCAATCTACGTCTCTCTTTTACTCGACCAAGTCTACCTTTTCCACTTAAACTATACGAAAATGGCGTCCCAACTGTGAGCCCGAATGCCACGGTCATAAACTCAATGAAATACCTAATGTGCAGTGTAGTAAACTTATAATAGTGTGGTAGTGAAAAGTGTAGTCATGCCAAGAAAAAGGCAATCTGGTTTTAGTGAAGTTGAGGAAGAAGTGAACCCTAACATAACCATGTCCCGCGACACGTTCGCGTCGCTCATATCTTCGATACAGCAGTCGAACACCGAAATGTGTGATCGTATGTTTGAACGACTTTCAAACATGTCCGCATCCACTCCCTTCCAGCAGGCAGGCACGCCGCCGCTGAGTTCTACTTCAGGGGGAGAGAGGACCGGGAACTTCGCTCGATGTACCGCGAGATTTTCCGGATCGCCGGACGATAACGTCGACACATTTATCGATGCGATAGAAGCATACAAAGATTGCACGAACATTACGGAAGAAGTCGCCCTCAAGGGCGTTTCTATGCTTCTTACCCAGGAAGCTGGGACGTGGTGGAGGAGCATACGCGCTGAGATAAAGTCATGGGAGGAGGTCATACGATATTTACGGGACGCGTACGGCGATCGCCGCCCGGAACACCGGATCTACCGAGAACTGTTCAAATCGGAACAAGGAGAGGAACGAACTGATATTTTCGTCGCTAGGAAGAGAGCCCTCCTTGCACGTCTTCCCATGAACGACCTATCTACAAAGGTCCAACTAGATATGGTTTACAGCCTTCTACACCGAAGGATAAGCAAAAGATTGTGTAGAGAAGAGTTTAGTACTTTTTCGGAGTTGCTATCCAAAGCGAGAATAATAGAAGACTCCATCAGCGATTCATTAAGGAGAGAAACGCCACTCAACCCGACGTCCATTGCCGCACGTACTAGACGAAACCCGCCGGAAGTAACAACTCAGCCCGCAGTGAACACTACGTCGAACACGGCAGCCGCCGCGCCGTCACGTAATAGCGTGGCCGCGCCGCCGCCGCCGCCGTCCGCGCCGCGCGCGTGGCCTCACGCCGCCCGCGCCGCCGCCGCCGCCGCGCCCACCACTCGGCCTCCCCCCGCGGCCGTTGCTACGGACTCTCCAACGACGACGCCAAAGCAGTTACGACCGTTTTGCATTTACTGCAAACGATATGGACACCAGCGCGACCAGTGCCGTAAGTTAGCGGAAAAGGGTGAGTCCTCAAACGATTCTAATAATCCCGTGAACGCTAGTGTGTCGTGTTATAAGTGCGGTTCGAAAAACGTGACGCGTGAAAACTGCAAACGGTGTAATAACAATAATAACCAATGCTTCTATAGTATGGACACGAAAGCACAGAAATATAATGTGGAAGTGTCATCTGATTTGTGTTCGTACTTTAGAAGTGATATTAATGAATATGTCTCGTGCGAGTTGCATCGTGAAAATGATGATCATGTTTATTTCCGTGGTAATTCGACAAATGAACGAAACTACGGTCACGATCAAAAGGGTGATAAAAGCAGTTCTAGTTCAGGAAATAATAATTTTTTGTTCGATCGTTTGTCGAATGATCGCGAGTACAGTCACGAGGAAAAGTGTTCTACTGATAATTTTTACGAAAATTCTGTAAACGGAAAATTTTGTTGCGATGATGTTTATAATGATAATCCGTACAGTCGCACACACATAAATGATTGTTTTCACGAAAGTGTTTCGCCTGATGAAAAGTGTTCTTTCGACAATGAAAAATATTTTGTCAATACTTTGTCAAGTGATTGTTTGTTTAATGACCGCGAGTACGGTCACAAAGAAAAGTGTGCTAACGATAAATTTTATAATAATTCTGTAGATGAAAAATTTTGTTGCGACGATGTTAATAGTGATCATCCGTACAGTCGCGCACACATAAACGATTGTTTTCGCGGAAATGTTTTGTCCAATGAAAAAAGTTCTTTTGACAATGAAAAATGTTTTATCAATACTTTGTCAAGCGATCGCATGTACAGTCGCGTAGAAACGCGTAATGATTGTACTGATGGTTTTTGTTCTTATGAGAATATGCGCGCCGGGAATGGTTCTGATCGGAAAATGCGACAAGTCTTACGGCCGATTTTTGACACTGAGATATTGGGTTCTCCGGGAACTGCTTTAGTCGACACCGGTGCTAAGCACTGCATCGCGGGTCATACTCTCCACGCACTTCTCCTCCGTAAAGAGCACCCCCTCACGCCGGCGCGAAGGCTCATAAAGCTTGCTGACGGTCACGTTCGCGATGTAGACGTACTCATGACTACTCTTGATGTGTACTTAGAGGATAGGGTGATTAAGACTCCCTTTCTTATACTTCCTGAGGCACAAAACAACGAGACGTTGCTCGGCATGGACTTTTTGCTCGACGCTGAAGTAGTTATGGATTTTTCACGAGAATGCTGGTATTTTTATAATAATCACCGCGTTCAATACAAAATGCGTTTCGAGCCTGCTTCTTTACCAGAAGTTTCCTGCTCTTCTGCGGACGTACCCAGGGATGACGAAGGTACTGTTTTAAATCCGCCTGACCGAGACCTGCTGGCGCAGCTATTGGTTGTCAATACGGATATCTTCCAGCCAGGGGGAGAGCCAACCCCTTTCGCTGAGCACCGCATTGATACAGGTGAGCACCCTCCTATATCTGTACCTCCGTATTGATTGACCCCTGCTAAGAAAGAACTCATGCGACAGGAAATTGATAGAATGCTGAAGGACGACATCATCGAAGAGACTCGAGATGGCTGTGGTATCTGCTCCGTGATTGTAAACTTACCCACTAAGAGCCCTGCAGAATTGAGGCAGGAACAACTTGCTGACCCGGAAGTAGAGAAGATTATCAAGGAGGTAGAAGGTCCAGATGAAGTAGCGGCTCGCCGGTGGATTGAGCGTGGGTACCTAATGGAACAAGGTGTACTCTACCGACTGAATCCAGATTCGGAAAGTGAGTCTCCTCAGTTCGTGATACCCTTCAATCTCCGAGCTGAAATCCTGAAAGATTGCCATGACTCGCCGCTCGCTGGTCACCCTGGAATAGATCGTACCTACCTTAAAATCTCCAAATCCTATTACTTTCCTGGAATGAGAAGAGTCATCACTGATTATGTGAAAGCTTGTGTGGTCTGTCAGCGCTACAAAGCTGCCAACGATAAGCCTCCTGGCCTTCTCCAGACTCCAGTGCTACAACAACGAAACGAAGTCTTAGCCATAGACTTATTCGGTCCCTTACCTGAAGGTGAGAACGGCGAGAGGTGGATTTTCTTAGTCGAGGATACCGCCACACGTTGGGTAGAACTCTATGCCCTTCAGGAAGCGACTGCTGAAGCCTGCGCACGTACTCTCATCGAGGAATACTTCCTCAGGTACGGCTTACCTCGCAGAGTAACCTCCGATAATGGCGTACAATTCGTAGGAGCTGTCATGCAACAATGTATGTACATCTTAGGGATCAAACAAAACTTAGTCCCACTCTATCATCCTGAGGCCAACCCCGCCGAGCGCAAGAATCGGGATTTAAAGGCCCAACTTGCTCAGCTCGTGGAGAATGATCATGCCTCATGGCCCAAGAAGCTTGCGGTGATTCGTTTTGCCATGAATAGTCCCGTTTGCCGTACTACTGGCGTTACGCCTTCGTATCTGATGTTTGCTAGAGAAATGAGGTCTCCTATAGAAGCTCGCCATGACTTGCGAGCCATACTGGACAAAGAGAACTTTGTTCATCAAATCACCCCTTATCTAAGGTCTTTCATAAATTCTTTATCAGCGGTACGAGAACGAGTAGAAGCTCAGCAAGATCAGTCTAAAGGGGTTGCTGATCAGTCTCGCCGGCCAGGCCATGTGTTCGAGGTAGGAGACAAGGTGCTTGTCAAGTCTCATGTCCTCAGTCAAGGAAGTAAGGGTCTGACTGCCAAGTTTGTGCCTAAACGGGACGGACCGTATGTCATTACTAAGAAGGTAACCCCCACTACTTACCTTATCTCTCCAGCCGGAAATCCTGAAGAATCCCTAGGAAAATATCATTCTCAGGATCTGACTCCATTCGTTACTCGTGATGAAGAAGCCACACCACCTCAACCTGTTATACCCAAACGCCGCCGCGGTCGTCCGAAACAGCGAGGTACTAATGAGCTAGTCCAGGAACGAGGTCGTCCTCCTAGACTAGAGGGGGAGTCTATCGTAAACCCGCGTATTTCAAACCGCCGCGGTCGTCTTCCTACGCATCTAAAGGATTATGCGGTAGAGGGGTGTGGAGAGGTGCGCGGGGAGTAACGTCCCGCTCCCGCGCCGATCGAGAAGATTCGATTCGAGTCAGAACAAGCCCGCCGCGCGTATCAAACACTTTGTGATCTTTTTAGTTTAAATCCGAGTTATATACAATAGTTTTACTTCCAATTGTGTTTCTTATCGTGTATCTGATCTGACATTATATGTTTTCAATCTACGTCTCTCTTTTACTCGACCAAGTCTACCTTTTCCACTTAAACTATACGAAAAATAATATTATTGTTTTGGTAAATACTGCAATTGTAGTGTAGATTCCGAAGTAGTACATTTCCTGTTTATGCGTACTTACTATTCACGCAATTTTTTTACAATAAAAGCTTGAAACTAGGTATTTTCAAATTTATTTTAATGGATATTAGATGATATCATACTTTTTCATTAATCCGTATTACACTTTTCTTGATTTAATTTTAAGCATGCTTATTCGTTATGCGTTTATGAATTTAATTGTTTTTGTATGGTGTCTTTTTGGTGTGATTCGTAAACAAAAAGTTCACTGTCAGGTACCTATAGATTGCTACTGTATGTCAGTGTGATTTGCAGTTGCAAATAAATTATATTATATCGCATCGCTTATGACCAATATTTCAAGATATAGATATAAAAAAGTAAACAAAAACAATTATAAAAATATCTTCTATTTCTCTTTTCTTTTGTGATAATAAAGCCTCAACGGCCAGTTAAATAAACAGACAACAGCAAGATTTATGAAAAAAAAATCCAAAACACCACAAACTCCAAGGTGTACCCATTTTGTCCCTATCAACCGTTTTGTGACGTCATTGCGACAAGATAATGGGGTCTAAAATAAATTTGCAATTAATAAAAGTTGATTCATTTAATACTTCTCACTTACTTTTAACAACTACTCCGAATAAAAAACCTATTTTAACTGTGAAAAAATCTAAAAGGTGTCGATATGAGTAAGTATCGATACTTTAGAGGTACTCATATGAGTAGTCTGGAAAAATTATTTGGAACATCCCTATACGGAACATGTAATGTAAGCAAACTAACGCCAACTTGTCAATATTCTACTTTTTAATTTTATATTTTTGACATCTAAATTGTCTTTGATAAAATTTGAATGGGTACGGAATTTTTGACGGGGCGCGGCGTTTCAAGCCGAAAACCAGTCTAGTGTATTAGAATACTATTATAAGATGTATTAGAATAATATTATAAGATGTATTAGAATAATATTATAAGATATCTATGCCTAAAAGGCTCGACTTCCACCATGCAATCGACATAATTTCATTTCAGGTAACCATTTGTTTTCAATATTTATATTAAAAGTCTGCGTAAAAATAAATCTTATGTATTTTTTATTTTGTTTTGTTGTGTGTTTTAAATGCTTATTTCATTTTTTTCTTATTCACACATTCTAAAAGAACGTAAGTCGCATCTAAGGATTTCAAACTCGATGTTCATTGCTAAGGGATTATTTAAAAAAACTTGGCATGTTTATATACGCTGTCAATGTCAACAGTCACAATGACATGATACAAACAAATGCGATGTTCCACGACCGTGCGCGTTGCCAGTTAGGACAAATTCATTCGAAACGCTGTGTTTGAATTTTATCACGTCGTCGGTTGGTCGGTCAGACGACAAAAGTTGTGTCGTATTGCGACTATTTGCTACTGCTAATTAGCACATACCGTTACTAATCCAACTAATCAAATATCTTCGTACTTAGACAAAAGCTTGAGCTACGTGGGCGTCTTCCTGGACCTGGCGAAAGCCTTTGATACGGTCTCCGGTACACCCATCCTTCTGAGTAAACTAGAACTTTTGGGTAAAAGAGGTATTTTTTGTCATGGTTTCCCAGCTATCTATCTGATAGGAAAAAGCTCGTAAATCTGGGGCAGTTTAATAGCGAGGTAAAATATGGTTTTCCTCAGGGCAGCATTTTCGGCCCTACACTATTTATTATCTACATGAATGATCTGCGCGATCTTCATATGCGTAAGGCCGAAACCATTTGTTACGCTGATGATACTGTAATTCTATTCCATGGCGTCAATTGGGAAAAAACTCTGAGGTCAGCTGAGGATGGAACGACTTCCATCTTCCAATTGCTACAAAATAAATTACTAACTCTTGATAATAATAAAACTACGTACATATGCTTCCATAAAACAGCAGCCTCTGAGCCTCCTTTGCGTGATGGGATCAGAGTACATTCCTGCAATAACACAAATCATCATCGTCCATGTGACTGTGCTGTGATCCAAAGGGTGTTAGAAAATATACTTAGATCAATTTTGTAATCTTTTATTATTTATAATGATAAGTAATTAATCAATTAATAATTTAACCACTATTGGCACAAATATTTCACTGGTACCCCAAGTTACAATACTTACTAGCTAGCGTAGCTGACTGAGTTTGGGGAATGTACCAAAATTTGTATTATGTTTATTTTTGCAATTTTATTAAAAAAAAGATATTGAAAAAAATCAAGATGTTTTTGTAGCGTTCTACAATATGCGGACGATGTTGCACTTTACGTGTCCGACCCGTCCGTTATTATGGCCGTTAATCGACCAAGCTCTGCCTCATTCTATCTGGATGATTGGCTCAAAAAAAATGGCTTATCCCTTTCGGTTTCAAAAAGTTGCTCCGTTATTTTTACTAGAAAACGCTCCATCCCTGAGGTTGATATAAAATTTAACGCTGAACCCATCCCAATTGTTAATAAGGTAAAGTTTTTAGGAGTGATCCTGGATTTCAGACTGACTGGCGTACCTCATTTCTCGTACATTTCTCAGAAACGTGCTCTTTTTGGTGTTTGGTGGGTTTCCCACCCGCATACACAAAAACTTTTATACAATGCCATTGTTAGATGTCATTTAGATTATGGAAGTTTTGTTTTGGACCCTTGTAACAAATCGGAAGTTGAAAAAATTTACAAAATTCAAGCTAAGTGTTTAAGAATTGTTGTGGGTGCCATGAGATCCTCTCCTAAAAATGTCTTACAAGTTGAATGCGTGGATCTTCCCCCTCACTTGCGTAGACCATATTTGTCTGACAAGTTTTTGATTAAAATCGCTCAAAACTCTAAGCACCCTCTTCTATCGAAATTAGAATATTTTCACAACCTTGTCTCCGAAATTGGCTTTAACACAGAATCTGATTTTCCTTGTGTTTTAAGAAGTTTCATTAGCCTTTCAAAAATGTGTCACCCGAGAGTTAAATTGTATATCAACCCTCCGTTCCCTATTCCATTTGATGCCTTGATTCTTGAACCGTCAGTCATACATAACAAATTTTGGTATTGAGAAAGTTTCCAATATAGCCGACAAAACTTTTTATTATATTTTGGAAAATAATTGGCAAGGTTGGCTAACTATGTTTTCAGACGCTTCGAAGCTTTCTCATGAAAGCAATGTCGGAGCCACGGTTTGGATTCCCAAATATAAAATTATTTGAGTTTTAAATGTCCCCCTGAAGCTTTAGTTTTCACTGTCGAAGCAATTGATTGGATTTCTTCCCATATGGCAAAACTAATCAGTTTAATCTGACTACAGATTTCCATCTACAACGATCCTGACATACCTTTTGCTAATATTAAGCTTGAGAAAGTGACTACAGCCAGGTTTAAGCACCGATACATTAAATACTATGATTTAAGTAATTAATTTTTTTCCCGTACGGGAAAACTATATCAGATTAATCTGACTACAGATTTACATCTCCTCCTCCCGGACACACCTCTTGCTAATATTTAACTTAAAATGTGATTAAAGCCAGGTTTATGTATTGATTTTTTCCTATACGAGAAAACTGTATCAGTATAATCTGACTACAAATTTCCATCTACAACGATCCTGACACACTTCTTGGCACTTTGCTAAAACATAGTAACCTTGACTACAGCCAGGTTTAAGCATAGATATATCAAATACTGTGGTTAAAGTAATGATTTCTTCCCATATGGCAAAACTAATCAGTTTAATCTGACTACAGATTTCCATCTACAACGATCCTGACATACCTTTTGCTAATATTAAGCTTGAGAAAGTGACTACAGCCAGGTTTAAGCACAGATACATTAAATACTATGATTTAAGTAATTAATTTTTTTCCCGTACGGGAAAACTATATCAGATTAATCTGACTACAGATTTACATCTACTACGACCCGGACACACCTCTTGCTAATATTTAACTTAAAATGTGATTACAGCCAGGTGTATGTATTGATTTTTTCCTATACGAGAAAACTGTATCAGTATAATCTGACTACAAATTTCCATCTACAACGATCCTGACACACTTCTTGGCACTTTGCTAAAACATAGTAACCTTGACTACAGCCAGGTTTAAGCATAGATACATCAAATACTGTGGTTTAAGTAATGATTTCTTCCCTTATGGCAAAACTAATCAATTTAATCTGACTACAGATTTCCATCTGCAACGATCCTGACACACCTCTTGCTAATATTAAGCTTGAGAAAGTGACTACAGCCAGGTTTAAGCACAGATACATTAAATATTATGATTTAAGTAGGGATTTTTTCCCATAAGGGAAAACTATATCAGTTTAATCTGACTACAGATTTCCATCTGCAACGATCCTGACACACCTCTTGCTAATATTAAGCTTTAGAAAGTGACTACAGCCAGGTTTAAGCACAGATACATTAAATATTATGATTTAAGTAATGATTTTTTCCCATACGGGGAAACTATATCAGTTTAATCTGACTACAGATTTACATCTACAACGACCCGGACACACCTCTTGCTAATATTTAGCTTAAAAAGGGATTAAAGCCAGGTTTATGTATTGATTTTTTCCCATACGAGAAAACTGTATCAGTTTAATCTGACTACAAATTTCCATCTACAACAATCCTGACACATTTCTTGGCACTTTTCTAAAACATAGTAACCAGGTTATGATGATGGGACTGGAAGATGGGTACGGGATCTCTTCAACGGACAACAGCAAACCCTTCGATACATATATATATTTATTGTATTACTTATCATTATCACTTATTTTAGGTATTATGTTGTTCTCGCTTAGAATTTGATTTACACAAAATTTTAACTGAACAATCTCCAATGAGTCTTCGCACAAAACTCGACTTTGGCGGAACTAATGTGTGGAATCACATTATAAGAAGCCAGACAAAAAGGCAAAAAAAAAAATTATTTGAA